>OZ023263.1:62457726-64900226 GCA_964006375.1 Tillus elongatus | reverse complement strand
CTTGTTGAACTGTCCCAATTAAAGCCTTAGACTGAAAATATAGTATACAATAGATAGATTGAGGTTTGAGGAAGGCAATAAAGATTTTTGTAAGCAAATATCCCGTTTATAACGAAAATACAACGTTTTTGCCAAACCATGATTTGACAATTTTTTGTCACAGAATTAGCTCAAAATCACTCTTTGCCTAGATTAGGTATCCAAGAATAAGTTTCTTAAATTTCAGGTCTTTTGGATTCCAAATAAAAACGTAATGCAAAGTGAAATGTAAAATATGACATACCTTAATTATTTAGTCAATATGTGTTGTCAAACTAGCGCGTTTCGGCACCATCCGTAGACCAGCTATTTTCTAAAAGATGGCGCACTAAAATTGTGATTCCACGAACGCATTTCATTTTCATTCATAATATGTCAAATCATCTTTAAGGTTACATGCCATTAGTAACATTTGAATGTTATTTAAGACCGAAACAGTCTACACTCGAATATGTTTCAGCGATCGGCGAAATAAATCAATCAATTCTGCAATTTGCTATTATTTAGCTAGCCACTTACATTTAATTTCCGATACCAAATTCCTGACGGTAAGGTGCTGTATGTGTAAATACAATGTAAAGAATTCGTTTATTTCGAAGCGTCGGTAGCTCATTGGAAGAGTACTTTGTATGTCAAGCGGACGATGCTGGTTCGATCCGGCCCGGTCCGTTTCTCCTTTTAGTGAATTTTTATTGGGAAAAATTAACTAAATTCAAATGGAGAGGTATCTATGGTGAGATTTGACAAACATTTTTTTCAAATGACTGCGAAATAGGACCCATAGGACAAATATCCTGGGTCAGTTTCAATTTTTATATGTTTATATAAATATAATATAAATAAAAATTTTAAGTTTTCTTTCGAAAAAAATGTTTATCTCCGAAAATTACAAAGCTATTTTGATGAAATTTATGTGAATATGTTGTCTTGGTAAAGGCCTTACCACGTGCCAAAATTCAACCTTCTAGGTTTATAGAAAATTGAGTTATTCAAATTTGAAGCATTTAATGAAAATTGATTACCATAACGCACTTGCTGCGTTCAGACTTTTTTTGCTTCCGCGACTTAAGCGGTTTGACCTTTGCTTTTTTTATATTTAAAAAATGGTTAATCTTGCTGGTGCGTATGGATGCAGTAATGAATATAATTCATAAAAACTAATTTCTATCTTTTGTGCAAGTAAAAGATATTTAACGGTAATTATGCAGATGATCGGCATACGTGAGTTTTGAAAAATATTTCAGTAAACATGCTTAAAAGACTCAATGTGTGCATAAGCAACAAGATATATATTGTGGAATCAACCCCTCCAAAAGTTACGAGACCCGGAGTGAATAGGGATGCTCGGCGGAGAAGGAAATATAAAGGAAAAATCAGTAAAAACAACTTAGTTCGACCTCTATAAGCAGCCTTTTCACTTTTTGTATCAACACTTTCTCCTAAACATGTTTTTCCCCTGCACCACGTATATTTGCTCCTAGTCCCCCGCAGATTTTTGGGGGTTGAAGGGACACCATTTTTCATGTTTATGCACTAAACACTCTACGAAGCAGACCTGAACGACCTAACCTGACCTGATCCGGACCTGACCCGGATCCTTTTACCTAACCCATACCTAACCCTGGACTGACAAAAAAACGTAGAAGAAAACCGAAAAGCAGAATAACATGCATTTAAAAAAAAAATCTTATGATTTAAAATATTTTTGATACCGCTAGCTATTCCTCGAGACACAGTATCAATGGGCTCTATCCCGAATCTATATAAGCTACACAAACAAATTTTGTTAAAAAATAAAAAACTATAGTGAAAAAGCAAAAGCGACTACTTAAAAACTCAAAGACGCAGCAAGTGCGTTATGGTAGTGAATTTTCATAGAAATGATCTGGCACCAAATATTTTATTATAACTTTTTTTTCTTGCAACATAGAAATCTAAATTTTTGTGTATAGTTTACTTTTTAGTGAATTTTCTTTAAAAAAATTCACTAATGAGGAGATCCCAACTTTTAAATTTTGAAAAAATTTCTTCAAATGAGCGCTAATTAGGCCCCCCAGAACACATATCCAGGGTCGGTTTAAATTTTTATATGTTTATATATATATATATATATATATATATATATATATATATATATATATATATATATATATATATATATTTATATATATATATATATATATATATATATATATATATATATATATATATACCTATATATATATGTATCACACCGATAACTCAAAAAATAATGGGTCGATTTTGATTAAATTTGGTGAATAAATTCCTTTTGCAAATGGCTTGGATAAGTTCGTTAGCCAGGAAAATCGGTCCAGGTTTTCCCGGAAAATTTTGTGTTTTCTTTTTAAAAAAATATATATCTCCGGAATTAACAAAGTAAGGGCAACCAAATTTCATATGCGGATTTATATCATTATAGGCAAGTTACCTCCGTAGGTTAAAGGATAAAAAAGTTACAGGCATTCAAAGAAAAATAAATTTGGATTTTCCTCAAAACGTCAAAATTGCGATTTTAAACGTCAAAATTGGTGAGTACATTCCTTTCGCAAGTCGCTTGGATAATTTTGTTAGCCAGGAAAATCCTCCGAGGTTTTCCCGGAAAAATTTGTGTTTTCTTTCGCAAAATATTTATATCTCCAAAATTAACAAAGTAAGGGCAACCAAATTTGGTAAGCTGGTTTATATCGTTATAGGTGTGCCACCTACCAAAATTTAGCTCTGTAGATCAAAAGACAAAAAAGTTATGGGCATTTAAAGAAAAATAAATTGGGGGTTTCCTCAAAACGTCAAAGTGACAATTGAAAACGTCAAAATTCGCAACATTTAGGCAAATAACTTGAATCTAATACGGGCTATGGAAAGAAAATGTCTCAAGAAGAATGTTTTACATACACCGAACTCTTAGTTTCAACCGTCATTGTCCTTCATTTTACTAAAATGTTTCCAGAAAATTCATTTCTAATAGACCCTTTCTCTGATGCTTGGCAGTAGCCTTAGCTATAGAGTTTATTGTTTAATGGTATATAATTTTTGTCGAATTTTCGTAAAAAATCAATAAAGCTCAATATATTCGTTATTATACAAGATATGAAAAAATATTGTATACATTAATTATACGGTGTTTTGAGCTACATCTTAAAAAATTATTGCGACAATCACAGGGTGGCCCATAAGTCGTTGGTGATACAAATAATTTTTTTTTGTCGAAAACGCCTATTTTTTTTGCATTTTCCATCGAAATATAATGCATGTTTGTAAGTTAAGAAATTCTGGAGGCAGCAAGTGCGTTGTGGTTGCGAATTTTGATTAAATGCTTCATATTTGAAAAGCTCAATTTGCTATTAACCTATAAGGTTGACCAAGAAACGGATTTTTTCAGTCACACTTTTGGTTTACTTTTGGAAATTTCTGTACCTTTTCAAACAATCAAGTTATTTTGATGAAACGTGGCACATTGTTTTTACTATATATGTTATACTGGTAATCAAATTTGATGCCTGCTTTTTCTATATAGGTTATACTGGTAACCAAAATTGATGTCTGCTTTCTTAAAAAGAAAACACACATATTTGCAATAAAAACATTTTTATGAAAATTCACTACCATAACGCACTTGCTGCGTCCCGAGATTTTTACTCTTATCCACGCACGTTATGCCAATTTCGTCCACGTTCCAGATTCTATTAGGCTTGTTAATGTTGTCTAATATATCTAATAACGTCTTCTACTTTAGAATAATAATCAGTAATTATATTGATTTCGCCGTAGGGGCTCTAAGCTGAAATATTTTCTGGAGTACGAGAGGTAATTTTAACCACTGAATTCGCTGAAAACTACTTATGTGTAAATGTTAAAATATAGGAAATGATTGCATTGGTTTTGAATAGTTTAAAGAGAAAAACATATTTAACACCTATCTAAAATTTAGATCAGATCTAAGGATTTAGTTATTTATGATTCCTTAACACATGAAACAACTAGGACTTCTAGAACACACATAATGAATTACAAGGTATAAACTTTAAAAACACTGTATTAGAAATCCATGCGTGTTTAGAATTACCTTATGTTTTGTTACAATATTTTTTGAATATTCTCGCAAACTTCCCCGAGTCCAACCCTGCCTTTCAAGTGCCTTATGGTTGCTTCACAATACATCTGTTGCGAAAGGACCAAATGGTTGTTCAAATTAGATCGGGCACGAAAAACCAAATAGTTTGGTTCAAATGACCTTTGGACCGAAGGTCCTTCGAGCCGGATCTAATTTAAACCAAACCATTTGGTCTTTCGTGTCGGATCTAATTTGAACAACAATTCGGTTCTTTGGCGCTGGATCTAATTTCAACCAACCACCTTACTTACAGATAGAACTATCACTGACACTCAGTTGGCGCTAAAATTCCAAAGGAAAACCATGCGACTCTTGAAGAATTTTTTCTAGCGCTAGCTTAACATGGAACACGTTTATTGTAGCCGAACGGCTGAAATGCTGTTATTTAGCGGCATCTGTTAGACTGGATATTTGACTAAATATCTGGGTAAACAATGTACTGGCATATACTCGAAAATTATCACATCACTTATGTCACGGACACCTTACCTTACCTATATCACAGAATCACCTTACCCTACCTTCTCAATTCAAGTTTAAAGCTAAGTTATTTTTTAAACATACAAATCCTCAAATTTGTTTATATATATATATATATATATATATATATATATATATATATATATATATATATATATATATATATATATATATATTAGATATAAAAGTATATTTTTGGCTTTATTGTAAATCAGCAATAATTTTTTGCCTTGACATATTTTCCATGATAATAGGAAAACGAAAATGGAACAGGTTGTTCATTTGCTTTGAATTTTACGTGACACATTTGATCGATATTGTACTGTCGGTTCCAATTTAAAATTCATCAGGTGGATCTGCGGACCACAGCAGAACAGCGGGGACGTTATTAGTGGAAAAACGGAAATAAAGTGACCGACTGTCATATAGATCTATTGTTTGGATGCCGGTCCAGGCTAATCAGCCCGATCTGGAATTAATAACGTTCCTGGTCTGATGTTGGGCCGTTGGACCTTTTGTTCCCGACAAGATATGCACACCGCCGCAGGCAGTGATTGATTGTTCGCGTTGTCCTGTTACAAAAGTGCCCTAGAGCTGTCCCGTGGCGACCTGACTATCTCACGGAATGTTATTTTCAATTAGCGACCACGAAAATGAATTGCTTGTGCCTGCTTTTTTAGAGAAAATATTGATAACATGACATTGCCGTTCTTTCGAGATTAACATCGGCATACAAATTACCGCTGATTTTTTTGTGTAACCAGAGATAATATATACCGTAATTTTAATTGTGCAATATACAAGATGGCCGAGAACTTTTGTATAGGCTTATATAACTTCATTTGATATATAGATGGAAAATAAATTCAACCAACTCGATAGATACAGATACAGCAATGTGTACCACATTCTTTCATCTTTTGAAATGTTCACATCAGACTCGGTAGGGCCGAATGTAATGTTCATATTGGGCTCGATAGGACCAAATAGTTTGTTCAAATTGGGTCGACCGGATCAAAATGTTTTAGTTAGCTTAGATTGAATGAATTAAAATTATTAGTTTAGAAAGTCTAGAATGGTGGTTCAAAAACCCGTTTCATAACTCAAGAAAGACCAGAGCAATTGCTCGTTGTGGGTGCAGACTTATAATGAATAGACACGGCGTTAAAACAAATACAATTTAATATTACAAAATTACACTTAAAATTAATGGTTGATTGTGATCCAATATTGATAATTACAAGGAAAGGTGACTCACAACAGTAGGTAAGTCGCCATAACCAGCACGTGGAGGATGTCACCGGTATCTGGGGGCGTCTGCGAAAGGGTACAAAGTTGTCTTAAGGCTGCTTGCACACGGTCGAATGCATTTAGGATCACGGGTCAGCCGCTCGTCGGAAGACTGGCACTGTCTCAAAGGGGGCTCGCTGACCTGTCCACTTGTTTAGGTGATACACGTGGGTTTCGATGTCCTGAGGATGAAGAAGTCTTGAATACGGATCGCGGATCAAGCGATCTTCCTGACCGCCGACGTTTGGTTAAAGGATAAAGTTTACTGTACTCCTCATAATGCGGTGGAAGAACTTAAGGCACCCTTGTTTAAGCTATAGAAGAAATGCCTAGAAAATGGTTAAAGATGCATGTATGTCTCTAATTCATCGATGCAGGACGTGTCGTAATTACAACGGTGGAATTTTCGAACATTTACTGTAATTTACCTTAAATCAATGCTTTGTCATAAGTTTCAGTTTTTTGGTTTGTTTTGAGTTTAACCATAAATAATGTTTCCGTTGTTCACTTTAGTATCATAAATGAAAGATAATTTTTAAGAAATTGCATTATCTTTTCGCCAAAGGTTTGGTTTGGTTTCACAGCCAAGTAAGTGAAAAACTGTTTTTAAAATAGAGAGATAGGCTTGTTCTTGTTATACATGGCTGACAAGCTCTATAAGAAATACCCAAGTTGGCTATGGTTGAACAAAAACTAGAAGGCCCGGAAAAAATTCGTTAAGGTCATTCGATTGGCCGTAGTCGCTAATACAAAACTATCAAATTTTATTAAAGTTGTTTACAAGATGGCGAAGATATTACAATTTTTCGAAAAACACAATTTTTTGTTTTTGCTCGATATTTTGAGAACCCTGTAGATATTTTTGATTTCGATACAGCAACTGAGTTCGGACTAGCGCAAATTTTTTCCCATTTAACCAAAATTGTATGCCCATGCAGTTACTTTTATTTGGGATACCTGTATATTTATATATTTGTGTGTGTGCGCGGGCGCGCTTGAGCGTGCGTGTGTGTACAACACGGTTTGCTAAGCTTCTACGACACCCATAAATTTACGTTTTTTTTTTTATTACACTGGAAATTTGTTTCTGGAGGCTATGTTCGTTGGCCCGTTCTGAGAGTCAAGTTGCAAATTTTCTTCTCGAGAATCATATGTCTTTGAAACTCGTCGTTATTTTTTCATTATTTTAAAATTTAAATTATACATTGATATCAAGTTTCAGATCTAATGTTTCAAAATTCATTTTAGTTGAATATTTGCAATTCGAGTTTTTCCGGATTCAAATTTAACTGAAAGTGTCGCAAAATATATTCCCTGTGAAAAAACATTTGCAAAGTTTGGCGGCAGAGTTCGCGCACGAAGTACTGTGAGAGTTTCGCCTACGGCACAAGAAGTTCAGGAAACGAGGTTGCGTCGTAGATGGTAGTCTACGGACAGGCACTACGAAGGAGAACAGGCACGTCATTCGTGACCTTATTGGGAACGACTGACATTTAACGGTTTGAAAATTTTCTACTAACGTCGTAGGTAAGTTGTGGAAGCACTCCAGCTATCATTACAAGAGGCATAGGGTAAGGTAAAGTGTTTGCGCGATGAGTTGCTCGTTTGTTGCCTGCAAAACAGAAGTTGGCACGTTTGAACTTGAACATCTGTGAGCGACTCTGTCCGGTTTGAAGAAGAAGAAGGGGAGACATTTTTGCCCGAGTGGAAACAAACCAGTATGGATTCGCGAAGGAAGGGCGAGACAGTTCCAGTGAAAGCCATGGCTCAACTGTCGCACCATCAATGCGACGTACTACGACCGTTTGCGTGCATATAGACTTTACGAAAACAGACGAAACGCATCTGACACCACGAGAACACCTTTCCTACAGTCCTGACCTATCGCCCTGCGATTTTTATCTCTCGGGTCACTAAAAGAAGTGTTGCGAGGCAAGCGATTTTCCAACGATAACGAATAGAGCACTTCGTGTGCAATTGGTTCCTGACACAACCTTCTTCATTTTACCACGACGGTATTACAAAGTTTTCTGGGAAAAATGAATTTACAAAGGAGGGCACTACATACAAAAATTACAGGTATTTGTTTTTTTTTTGTGTAGCGAATAGAAAGTTACAGACAAAGACTCTCGTTTATATTTTATCCGCTTTCGTAATATATAGGAGCCACAGTTTAGTAATTTTACTGTCAGTGGTATTTCATTTTCATATCCATAATTGTCCATAAAGTTTCTATAGCTGTCTAATGAAGCCGTTGAGGGCACAGAACAAAGAAACTATTAGACGTTCTCTGGTTCACATAACATGCCTCGAAAATAAAGTACCCATGTTATTGTCAACTTAATTATTTAATTTGACAATGACATTTCACTCTTAAAAAAGATCTTAAAAAAGATAAAGTCCATCAAGGAAGTTCCTTATGTCTCAATTATAAAGAATATTTAAGATTTACAACAAGCAAATTATTAGAACCTACATTTTAGTGGGTAGAATGAGTGTATTAGTTACGTTTCTATAAATAGATCAAAGACAAAAGAGTATATTTAACAATGTGTATTTAGAAAAATTTAGGATACCTGTATATCTCTCCTTATAAGACAAGAAGAGGAAGTATGAGACGTTATAAGTCGACATTCTTGAAAATTATATTAGAGCAAGAGGGGTGGCTTAATTAAACAATTACACAGGAATTTAGGGGACGGTGTGCTGAGAACGTGAAATCTCGAGAAGGAAATTGTGTCCTCGGAATACGTAAAACGCCGATGGGACGTTATTAAATTTTTCTTGCAAAAGGAAGGCAGGAAGGGAAACAGCAATTCATTAAAAGAAAAAATTAATTAGAAATAACATTTCGTTACATCACTGCAAAAGTACACGAGGAGTAAAGGTTTTATTAATATATATTTTTTTAATATTATGGAAACCTTGGATATAAGAAAAATGTAATTAGTCGTTAGAAGGCTTTGTTCTTAACGTTGATGAGGTTGTTTCTGTGTTATTGTTACTCTTCAGTTAGCGGCATTTACTGTCCAGCGTGTAGAATCTCGAATTGCTTTGCCAAGGGACCCTAAATTCGCGTTTCACCGCAGTTGGTGATGTTTTTTTTTAGTTTTACTTTAGAAGTAATTAGTTAAATTATTAGTAATAATATATATCATCATCGCCGACTAAACGAGATGTCGTCCTGTCGTCACAACTATGACTCTCTGAATACAGCAGCTTCCGCACTTCATAAATTGGGCGAGGCTTTTCAGATGTTTTCTTCTTGGTTAACCACTTTTTTTCACGGAATTTTAATTAAAAGAATGCACTAGGAGAGATGTATCGATTGGGGCCGCTAGAACCCAAAACCAAGGTCCGTTTAATTTTTTAAACCTGGAATGTTTGTTTGTTAATAGCTTGGATGAGTTTGTTAGCCAGTCTGGTCGTACCAGTTTTTCAAAAAAAGTTGATGTTTTTCGAAACAATGGTTTGTATCTCGAAAAATAATTAAACTATTTTAATTAAATTTGGCAGACATGTTGCCCTGATACAAACTTTATATATACCAAAAGTATAGATTCTAAGTTAATGGAAAAATTGACCTATTAAAATTTTTAGCACTTAATACAAATTCGCTACCATAACGCACTTGCTGCGTCCAGAAGTTTTTAAATATCAGATAATGTTTTTCCAAATGAGGTATCAGAATATGACGAATAAATGTTTTCTCTGACTTCTAGGAAAAAAAAACATTTGTGAGAGAGTAACCGATGCTTCGCGTATATGCCCCGGACGCACATATGCGTTGACTAGCACCACTTCGACCTTACCGATGTCCATACCAACGGCTCTGACTGTGCTTTCACTCAACTGCGACAACTGAATGGGATTATATTTCGATTTTGCCGCGATTATTACTTTGTCCGGCTTTCCGCAGCCGAACCTAATCCAGCCCGGCCAACATGCCCCAAAAGGGTAGGATTCCTGCACGAAGACCGCGTCCTGATTTAAGTCCTCTGCAACTTCGTCGTAGTTCATCTATATCTTCCCTTCCCTGACCCAAGTTCACCTAAATGTATTTAAACGACCTTTTTAAGGTTGCGCTGTCCTGTCGGCCTTCTGTTCCAGTCGCTTCTGGAATTATGCGCATTTCGTGTCCGTCGCCGAATGACCGGTGTTCCTCTTTTTCGCCCTCACACAATTCGGGCATCTCGTCTGGACTGCTGGGCAGTCCTCCCCGCATCATATATATATATATATATATATATATATATATATATATATATATATATATATATATATATATATATATATATATATATATATATATATATATATATATATATATATATATATATATATATATATATATATGTCACAGTTGGTATGTTGTTCCGGTGTCTGTAGGGCTGACCCAAAAACAATCTTTTCCCTTCTAAATTATGTGCAGAAACGGGCTGTCTGCCTTATAGAAAAATTTTATATCACATTCAATCTTACTGCTGTAGACCACAAAAGAAAGGTTGGAGATCTATGCCTCTTTTATCGTTACTATGATCAAAACTGCTCCTCAGAAATTGCTTTGTTAGTGCCCCTACTTGCGACCTTTAATCGGCAAACTAGTTTTAGGCAAAATGCGTATGATTTTGGTGCTAAACGACTCACGTGTCGAACAGTTCGTTACGAATCCTTGCTTTTTCCTAGCGTCTTAACCGAGGAAGAACCATCTTGCGGCACAACGATTAATTAAGTTTACGACATCTTCGCGAACAAAGGCTTTGAAAATGACATAGAAGTTATATAGATATATGATATAGAAGTTTTATTTTGTTTGCGTAATTAAATTGAAAACCGTATATTTTTCTTATTTTTCATTGTCATTCAATTGTCTTGGCAGCTTGGCGGGTATACAGTGTGTCCCAAACTGGATGGGAATGTGTTGCTATCCCCGTTATTATTAGGGAGACAGTTAAATTAGCAATGTTTTGTAGAATTTCATGCTCGTTCCAAATATGACTTGAATTTTGCCCTGCCTCTTTTCCTTTTCGAGTTATTTTGAAAAAAACAAAATTTGTCGATTTCTTTTTTCTTCAATATCTAAGTAGGCGTTGATCTGACATGTCTAAGACTTGCACATTTTCTGGACACTTTTCACAGAGTAATCTTTTTGTGCTATTGTCAACTTTGTATTGTCATTTGTTTTTGAGCTACAGGTATCAACGTTTGTTTTTATTATGACAGCAATATTGGATTTTTTGCTCATGTGACAGCCTGTGAAAAGAGCTTTCCAATGATGTACAACATGCTTGAGAAATCTTGTAATTGCACTGACAATTTTGAAAAAAACCGTTTTGAGGATAGTAGGCTATGAAATCCAATACCAGAAAACAAATGACAAAAAAAGTGTTCAAAAAGCAGTAGACTATGGAGCCTAACAATAGACTTCTATTCTTAACATAATTTTTCGTAATGATTCACGATAAAAAAATATTGTGATTTAATTTACAATACTTAATTAGGTAATAATGCTAATGTGAAACAGTTTAATAACGAAACCCGGCGATAAGAAATATAAACTTAAACGCCACAAAACAACACAATTAGAAAGGGAACTCAACAAATAATAAAATAGAAACTTAAAAAGTCACTAAATATAAAATTGTACAATATGGCCACCGTTTTGTTCAATGCACTTTATACACCTTTTTGAAACAAGCCTGCAAACTCTGGTGAGGGTGTTTCGGTTAATATGATTTATAGCTTCCGTGATTCTGTTTCGTAATTCATTGATATTTTGTGGTGGATCGAATTTATACACATCATTCTTCGGGGTCCCCAAAAATAAAAATCCATGGGTGTTATATCAGGACTTCGAGCACACCAATGAACCGTCCCATTGTTACAAATGACACGATTATTAAAATTTTGGTACAAAAATTCTTTGACGATCCTAGCATTGTGAGCTGGACAACCGTCTTGTTAGTAGCAAATCTCGTCTAAATTATCATGAACTCTTCTAATTGTTGGTAAGATATCATTTCTTGATAGATTAAGATACCTTTCCCCAGTTAAATTATTTTCAAAAAAGAACGGACCAACAATGTAGTTACCTGAATTTTTTTTAAAATTAACTGTCTAATCTACAAATAAAAATAACAGTTTTTTACCTAATAAGCTGCAGCAAACATTAATACAAAATTTGTCTTGCATTCGTCTTTATTCCTTTAGATGGGGATTTTCATTTGCCCAATAATGCCTATTATGGCGATTATACACACCACAATTTGTAGACCTGGATTCATCAGTCCATATTATTTTCAAATGAAAATTTTCATCTTGCTGACATTGTCCTTGATACCGTCTGCAGATTTGAAGTCGCTTAGGGTAATCGTCAACATTTAAGCCTTGTACGATTGTAGGTTTGTATGGATGGTAATGACTTTGTTTTGATACACGGTGTGCCGTACTTTTTGGAACGTCAATTTGTTCACCATAAAACGGAACAGATTGCGGAGGGTTTTCGTTTGAAACCTGTAAGACGACATTATTTTTTCTTCATTTCTAGGCATTGGTAGTTTCTTTGCGTGAAAGCTACCATCGTTCCATTGATTGGTCACTATCCTGCGAAATATTTTGGTGTTTGGTTGTCGCCTTTCTGGGTAGTTGTTTTGATATGAATTTGCAGCTGCCTCAGTATTTCGGTTAGAATGAATATAACATTCCAACATGTCAAAATATTCTTCATTACTGAACATATTATTGAATAATATTTAAAATAAACAGGAAACAAAGTATTTAGTACAAAATTTTAAGCAACGTGTTAAATACACCTCAAATTGTTCAGATAATTAAGAATGACAGTATTCCTAATTGTCGCGATAGTGTTATATCCATCGCAAACTTTCTTCTGTTGTTTTTAAGTTGACTTACGTTTAAAAATTTTCAAAGGCGTCTTCGTAAATCATTAGTATGCTTTTTATTGAGTTCTGTTAGTAAATTTAGTTGTTTACTAGATTTACCTATTTAATTAAATTATAACAATTTTTAGGATAATGTTGTAATGTAAAATATAATTTGTAATAATGTACCGATTCACTGGTGTGCTCAAAGTTCCTATTTTTTTATCGTGAATCATTACGGAAAATTATGTTAAAAGTAGAAGTCTATTGTAGACTTCATAGTCTACTACTCTTTGAACACTTTTTTTTTGTCATTTGTTTTCTGGTATTGGATTTCACAGCCCACTATCCCCAAAACGGTTTTTCTCAAAATTGTCAGTGCAGTTACAAGATTTCTCAAGCATGTTGTACATCATTGGAAAGATATTTTCACAGGATATCACATGAGCAAAATATCCAATATGGGTGCCATAATTAAAAAAAACGTTGATACCTGTAGCTCAAAAACAAATGACAATCCTAAGTTGAGAATAGCACAAAAATATTACTTTGTAAAAAGTGTCCTAATAATGTGCAAGTCTTAGACATGTCAGATCAACGCCTACTTAGATAATAAACAAAAAATAAATGGAGAAATTTTGGTTTTTTCAAAATAACTCGAAAACGAAAAGAGGTAGGGCATATTTGGAACCAGCATGAAATTCTACAAAACATTCCTAATTTAACCATCTTCCTATCTTTAATAATAACGGAGATAGCAATACATTCCCATCCAGTTTGGGACACACAATAACTTGAATCCATTGTACAAAATGAACCTAGAATTTAATATTCTGACGTTACTGTGCTTGTAGATTTCAATAAACTATGCACTTCTCGTTGTGGAAAAAAATGCAACTACCTTGCAAAACCTCCACTATTGTACTATATAACAAATCTATAGTCCCAGTTAAAAGAGAATATTTCATTCCTTACGCTGTATAATTTTATAGTTCACCCCGCTGAGAATTTTACGTTTATGAGGATGTTATTACATATTTTTATTATAGTCATTTCATTTACAATTTTGTGGCTTATAACTTTAGTCCCTTGTGCGTTTTTAATTAAATTCAGTCGTAAGTAACAAAAAAACTAGGTCGACTGTAGTAAACCAGCATTAAGAAAGCCTGGCGTGGATAAAATCAATGATATTAGTTTGGAGCACTTGCAAGCTGTAAATAATTGTGATTTTACTTCGTTTAATCGAGAGAACCTAAGGCTTACCACAAACAGTAGGAAGCAATTTAACCTCATTGGACTAATTGCATGTTTAATATTATAAAATACTATTTTTGATTTACATAAATGATATCCTAGAGAAATTTGAGAGCCTCTGAGAGCTTATAGCTTATGAAGGAAAGCCTTAATTTGATGACAAGTGGCTTTGGCGAACTGAGTGCTGGGTAGTTGAGTTATAAACTCAAGTATTGGGGGCATCTTCAGATCAGAGTGAATCTGACTGTTCTTGGCTAACCATGGCGCTCCGGTAACTATTCGCAAAATTCTATTCTAGAATACTTGAAGGGTCTTGATGTGTACCGTGACGAAAGCTCCTGACTTAATTGACCGTGACCCGACTCATTACACTGATAACGAAGCAGGTAGACGAAACAGTACATACAATACAAGACTTGCCACGAACTGCCAGATATCTCTTAGGCCTAGGGTTGAACACACTGAGACCTTAGAGACGATCTCCGGCGAGCTTTGGGGAGTGGGCAGATTGAGGCCCCGTAATCGAGCTACAACAACCCAACCCACCTTTGTCCACCGCTCTAAGGAGTAGGCAAATTGAGGCCTTAGACTTCATG
This sequence comes from Tillus elongatus, assembly GCA_964006375.1. Lineage (NCBI taxonomy): Eukaryota > Metazoa > Arthropoda > Insecta > Coleoptera > Cleridae > Tillus > Tillus elongatus. The sequence goes on along the minus strand of OZ023263.1, from coordinate 64,885,554 downwards.
TCCTTACATATTTCCTTTACCTCTTATAAAGTGCTGCAAAACAGGAACCGAAACGTCGAGTTTCAATAAATTATGGACGGGGTGCAACCCGAGAACCAAGCATATATATATATATATATATATATATATATATATATATATATATATATATATATATATATATATATGAGGCCTAGCTTACTACAAACAACATAAAGAAATTTAACCAGGCCAACAATTGTTTATAATATCATTATTATAATTTAAATGAAAGAAAACATTTCTTACCACTCTTTGATACTTGTTTCTGGACCAAAGGTAATTATAAATTTTTCCTATGTTTTGTTTAAATAAACGGTGTTCGGTACTTTAGTTAACTACGGATTTCTAAACATTACTTATAACAGCTGAATTTTTAACAAACTGCCTAGGCCGGCACATCGCCTTATATATGGTATAAATAATGAATCTTTATTTAGTTCTAGAAGCTTTTGCTTCTTTGTTCGACTCATTGTATCGGTTAAAAATTTTGCAAATTCATACAATTTCTGTTGTCGTACAGAAATGATCATTCCGATGCTCATTTATAATTACTAAAAACGTCTATTTCACGGCTTTTTCGTTATATACAGTTGTTTAAAAATTTGTATTAAGTTAAAAATATTAATTATAAAAATCTAAGAGTTTCGATTTAAATAGAATGTTAGATTTATCGCAACGGAATATGAATTTTATGACAGTGTACACCCGAGATATAGCCCGAAACATGTGTGGTAATTGTGTTTCCGTTAGCTCTGTATAAAATGTAGCTTAAGAGGTTCAGCATATACAAGTTCTCCTAAACTTACGTGCTATTGTTGTTTATAGTGAATTAATATTATTATAGGTTTTTCCTAAATTGTAAAATATTGTAGTAATTCTGCTAAAATATATTTTTTGTGTATAAATAAATAAATGAATTCATAAGCATGAATGGATCGGGAGGAGCTTTGGACGCTTATGCCTTAGTGAAAGTTGCTCGTTGTGGTCGGTGACACTGCTGAAGAGAGCCTTAACTTGATTGAGAAGCGGCTTTTACGAACTGAGTGCTGGATAGTTGAGTTATAAACTCAAGTAATGGGGGCATCTTCAGATCAGAGTGAATCTGGTTGTTTTTGGGAAACCATGGCGCTCCGGTAACCATTCCCAAAATTTTATTTGAAACGATTTGAAGGGTATTGATGTGTGTGTCTTCCGCAGAGGCCCACGCGGGAGATGCTTGCCGGATTATGACTTCTTACATGGGCAGTGTATTGTTCATAAATAATTTGAAGTTTCTGATAAGAATTGAAAATAACTTAGAGATGAACGTTGAAGATTTTTGTCGGGCATGTTGGACAAGGAGGCGCCATCTTAAGCGTTTGTGTAAGATAACTCTGAGGTATTTTACGGAGTCTTGCCATGTTCTCTAAGGATATAGGATGCTGAGGTGTGTGTGCGTGTGTGTGTTTGTGTGTCCTTTTGGAAAAATAGGACTGCTGCACATTTGTCAGGGTTTATGACTAGATATGATTTCTTGCAGCTTGTCTACGGCAGTTTGTAGACATTTGGTTATTATCCTTGGCCGCGTGGAGCTGCTGATGATGGTAGTGTCGTCTGCGTTTTGGGGCGGTGGGGGAATGTCAACGACAAATATATTATACAGCAGATGGGAGATAGTAGAACCCTGCCAGATGCCAGCTGTGGCTTAGTAAATTCTAGATCTGGTTTCCAGGTGTTAAGCCTGGAATTTTTTCTGTTTCAGGTAAGACCTGATGAGGAGTATCAGAGGGAGCGGGTAACTGAGATAAAAGTTTGATAAACCCTGTCGAAAGCCTAAGCAATGTTGAAAAATATTACCACAGTTGACTTACTCTTGTTAAATCCTTCAGTGATGGTTTCTGTCAGTTGGAAGACTTGGTATGTGGTGAAGTGCTGCTGCATGAATCCGAACTGCTCGTTTGGACGAATATTGTTCCCAGAGGTGTATGAGGCTAGCATTTATGAATTAATCTCTCGGCGATTTTGCCGATGATGAGAGGTAGGCTAATTGGGCTATAGTTTTGGGGCAGCAACGGGCCTTTGCTGGGCGTTGGAATATTAATGTTATCGAGAAGTTTCCACTTGGATGAAAAATATTGAAATCTTCGCTTGGCATTCATAATTGCGACTACGAATACTACTGCTTTGCGGGGTGGGTTTTTAAGGACAGCGTTGAAGTTTCCATTACATCCCGGTGATAATGGATGTCCTTGTCGTTCCTTTTCCTTATTTCCCTTGAATTTTACATCCGTTAATATTTGCATATCCTTACAATTTATTCTATTATAATTACAAAAACTCTGTCTATTTTATTAAATTTACAAAAATTCGTTATTATAACTTATTGATGTTAGAACTTTTAGATAACGATGTAATCGACAAATATGTAAGCCCGTACGCCTAATTTGATTCACCTATTATTCTACTTTTAAGTGTTACCTTTTACTTACAATTTTTTACTATGAACAATGTTAGATCTCTCCTTATTAGTTTTATAATTTTAATTAATGAGTGTTATAAATCCAAAGCGGGACTTCCTTTATTTGTGATCACCGTGTCCGTTGATTAAAACTTTTTTTACTCAAACCATTTTATTTGGCGGATATATAAAAACTGGTTCGCTATTCAACCCACAACATTAAATTTCAAAATTAATTGAGTCGCGTCAACAAACTGACATGAATTTAGTTCTTTTACTACTTTATCGGCATCCAAAAACAAATTACGTTCACAGATCATCTGGGTCAGTGCTGTTAATTAAAACAAATATGTTCACTGGATGTATGTAAAATACTTGTTTGCCAATTTGTGATTTGAGATCATATCTTAACATTCTGTAATTATGTATTTAAGCTATATAAGCCGTTATTTCTGGAAAATTTATGTTCGCAATTTCGTTTGATAGTCTTAATTTTTGCCGTTGACCCTAAATCATGTAATTCTATACTTACACCTTGTTGCTAATTATACAATGTTATATTACAAATGAGTATTAAGCTAATATATTTAAACAGATACAATTTGGAATTAGAATTAAATTGATATTACAAAATTTGGCGTTTTAAGATTTCAAAATCTAAATCATCGATACCTCTCTATTAGCGATTTTTAAAAATAAAAATTCGCTAATAAATTATCACAACTATAAGACACCAAAAAAAAGATACAATGAAGATCTTAAAGAAACACTTACTAAACATGACTCCATATGATCTAGAAGAATACTTAGCCTCAGATTTCTTGAAATAATGTGTATGCGCGTATATATACACGGTGGCCCATTGAGAACGAGCTGTCAGCCATGGCTGCCAGGAAAATATTTGGTCGAAAAAAAAACCTTAAATACGTCAATTTGCTTGTGGTGGGACAACTTTTGACGCAAATAGTATAGCCCAAACTTTACCCTCCTAAGCGTGGGTGTCATCCCTCAAATGTTTTCTAATGAGAATAGGGATCATGTGACAACTCGTTGCAAAGAGCTTTTAATTCCATATACATTGCATTCTTTTGAAATTCGGCCTATTCGTTTATCATATATGGATTCTTTAAATATCACTATTGCATCTCCCGAGAAATTCTTAATGCGTGAGTTGGGCCTCACCAGCATCCAGTACAAGGTAAAAATGTTGTTAAAGGTTTACCTAGGTAAGGTGCGCCAAAAAAAAGTTAAGCAAAAATTTTAACAAAACTTCTACAATTGTTGGTGGTACTCAATTTGAACATTTATTGGATTAAATATCTTACAATTATTATTGATATTGTTAAGGATAATATATATTTTTGTCTTTTCTGACAGCTTTACGTGTGTGCGGACATTATTTGAGTTAGAGATTTGTGCTTAATTTATTAAGTCATTATGCCTAGGCGCCTTTTACGGACAATTACAATAATTGAAGTGAATTTGAAAGAGGGCGCATTGTTGATATGCGGGAAGTCGGTTTTTCCTCAGGCAAATATCCGACCGCACAGGACGCAGTGTGTCGACCGTGTTGGTCCAGGTGGTTAGAAGAAGTCCATAACCGTCGTCATGGATCCGGACGACCTCGAACGACTTCAAGACGGGAAGATCGTCATTTGAGGATTATGGCTTGACAAAATCAATTTACATCACTGTCGAATTAAAATCCTTTATTGGGAGTTTTACAACAAAGAGTCGCTATGGCAACGATAATCCGTAGAATACGCTCTATTGGGCTTCGTTCGTATAGACCATTTTTATGTCTCCCACTGACACCTCTACAACGTGCTGTTCGGCTTAAGTGGTGTAGCGGCAGATCAGATGGGGATGGTGAATGGAATAGTGTTGTGTTTTCTGACGAGTTCCGATTCTGTCTTTGGGACCAAGATGATCGCAGACGAGTAAGACTATTAAGTGGGAAACGCAGACATTTAGGATTTTTTTGTGGAACGGCATACGACCCGTGCATGGGGGGAGGGGGTGTGATGGTATGGTGTGCGATAACATATGGTAGCAGATCACCTCTGGTTTTTATTGACAAATTTGAAGGTCAATGATTACACACTAGACGTACTGTAGTCTGTCGCACTGCCATAGCTACGAGAGATAATTCAACTCCCTTTCCAACAAGACCATGCATGGCCTCATCCAGCAAGGGTTACTACAAGGTTCTTACAAGAAAATAACCTGACCCCGCCTCCAGTGCCTTCTCGCTCTCCAGACTTGTCACCAATCGAACATGTGTAATATGATTGGCAATCGACTGGGTAATTTGCCCCAACCACCAAATAACCTAGACGACCTTCGTCTCGGAATTTAATAAACCTCCTCATAAATCACTTAATTTTAAGCATGCATTGAAGAATTATCGAATGCATTAGAAACCTGGGGGGACCCACCCACTATTACTAAACTTTGTTATTTTTTAATATTTGGGTGTGAAAATGTAAGCATTCTTTATGTGTGATTAAACACATTATGTATACATTTTTTTTTAATTCCTGAACTCTAACTGGGTGTTCGGATTTTTTTGAAAGTCAGTCTACTTATATTTTCTTTGTTTAAACGTGAAGTAAGAAACACCAAATCTGTAAAGTTCTAAAAATTTTACAAATTTTAATAATAGAAAACACAAGCCCTGTGAACCACACGATTTTGTTGTGTACACCCAATGGTGAGTCATCTAAAAAGAGTGAAGTGCCAGCCAAGTCCTTTGCAGGAAGTCTGGCTCGGAGTCTAAAAAACGTCAAGAGTGTATTGTAGTGCTTCCACGGAGCCGAGGAGAGCAGAGTGCCTCTTATACACAATTCTACTTTATGCGGCTATTAAATTCACCTGTCTAGTGCAAACCCTCCACGGTTTTATCGCAATCGCACAAGAGGACCGAGCCCATGCTATTCAGTCCATAAACCCAACCCTTAATATATCACTACAATTGTCGTGTTAACAGTTCTGCCACCGCTTTACTTCGTCCCATTTAATAACGAAGAGTAAGACGTTAATCTGTTCAAAGATCTATAACTAATAACTTATTGTAAATAAACGGCAAGACAATTTTTCTGCAATACGAGTGAAAATTCATGGAAAGAGAGAACTAGACATATACCAAGAGCGGCTCCTCAATAAGTGCGCCCGTGCGCGTGCACTGCCGCCTCTCGTGGAAAAAATAATATTTTTGCTATGCTATATTTTAATAAATTTTTATTTACTTTTCTATCTCCTGCATTCAACAAACAAAATTAGTATATCGAGGAACGCAGAGAGTCGGCAGCCATTAACACAGAATACAGAATGAGAATAAGTATAGTGTTCATCGTTGCAGACGTTATATACATCCATATCCATATAAAGCAGTCGGGCGGCGGTGTGTATTTTTCGGCGCTCGCAGGAAATGCGATACTTCAGTGCGAAATCATCGCCCATCTTCATCGAAAACGACCGAATAAGCAATCTGTTGAGGGCTATAAAATACAGACTTCCAGTTTGTAGTCGACTTTTGGCAGAGCGTGTGTACCTACTACCTAGTAAATTTCGTCTTCGCGTCGGATTGATTTTTAATTAGATAATTTCGTTGTTGTTTACATGTTCTAACAAGACAAGTATTATTATTATTATGGCTACTTCGGGTTGCTTAATAAGTGGACAAAATAATTGTGATACTGTGATTAATTCAGTGGATAATATTTCAAATTTAAAGGTTAACTTTTTAAGGGACTTACTATAACGTATAACTAACTAGATGAAAACTTGGTAAATAGTTAATAATTATTAAGTTTAGTAAGTAGGTTTTTTTATAATGCGTTTTCGGGGGGAAAATAGGCAAGCCCTTCATTTTTTGTGAATTTTTATTTTTAAAAATTCACTAATAAAGAGGTATCGATGAAGAAACTTTGCAAAAAAAATGTCAAATGAGCGCGAACTAGGACCCCTAGAACCCATATCCTGGGCCAGTTTCAATTTATATATATATATATATATATATATATATATATATATATATATATATATATATATATATATATATATATATATATATATATATATATATATATATATATATATATATATATATGTATGTGTATGTATGTATGTATGTATGTATGTATGTATGTATGTGTGTGTGTGTGTGTGCATATGTATGTATCCAACCAATAACTCAAAAACTAAGCAACTGATTTCGATGAAACTCGGCAAGTACCTTTCTTTTATTAATGGCTTGGATGCGTTCGGTAGTCGGGAAAATAGGATCACGTTTTCCGGGAAAATTTTGAGTTTTGTTTCAAAAAAAAATCTTTTTCTCCGAAAATTACAAAGGTATTTTAATGAAATTTGGTGGATATGTTGCCTTGTAAAAGACCTTACTACACACTAAAATTCAACTTTCTACATTTTTAGAAAATTGAGTTATTCAAATTTTGAGTTTTCTTTTGAAAAAAATGTTTTTCACCGAAAATTACCAAGCTATTTTGATGAAATTGGTGGATATGTTGCCCTGGGTAAGACCCTAATATACACCAAAGTTCAACTTTCTAAGTTCGTAGAAACTTGAGTTATTCAAATTTGAAGCATTAAATAAAAATTCACTACCATAACGCACTTGCTGCGTCCCGAGCTTTTTTTTTCTTGCGCACCCCCAATGCATTAAGGTACGAGCCGCTACTGACATATACCGAACTGGTAATGGCAATCGTAAGGGGGGTCTCTGCGGCGTCGCCCTCCCTACAGATTTGGCGGCAGGACAAAACATTATCTCTTATCCGTAGAGATCTAATTTGTTTTTTCTTCTTGTCTTTTTTTAAGATAAATAGACACAATATGCACTATGGGCGGCGGAAAATCCCCACTGGATAAGAATTCTGCTAAATCAACATCCATCGGATATTCTGAGATGTACGACAGTGTCGTCATCTAGGTGCGGAACCAGGTAGTATGTTGTCACGACAGCTCCTAATAACGCAAAATGCTATAAAATAGAGACTGTGTACAAACAACTAACAATTTTGTAAATTGTTTGCCCTGGCCCATTTATTCCCTGATATAGGGACAATGTGTGTAAGGCTTGATGTATTCTCATCATAATTTGAACCGCAGACCGGTTTCGCTCTAATTAGAGCTCATCAGCCTTATCAACATTCATGGTTAATGTAATGTCTGGTGTGGTATAATCAGAGATAAAATTATTGGTCCGCATTTTTAAACGGCATTCAATTGAAGAAATGTTTACTAATTTCTTAAGAAACCAATTACTTCAATTATTAAGCCAAAGCATAATTCCAGACATGTGGTTTCAACAGGGTGGAGCTTCGCCCTATTATACAATACTGACCCGTAATTATTTGAATGAGCTAGTTGAAAACAGGTGGATGGCTCGAACGGGTCCGGTCAACTGGCCTGATAAGTCCCCGGATTTGACCTGCCTTGAATGTTTCTTTTGGGGGTTTATAGAGGACAAGGTTGTGTCGATTGCACCTACAACTTTAGATGATATGAAAAAGTCTCGACGCAGCAAGTACGTTATGGTAGTAAATTCTCATTAAAATGTTTTTAATAGCAAAAAAATCGCTGCCATAACGCACTTGCTGCGCCCCGAATTTATTTTCTTACAAACATACATTATATATTTTGATGGAAAATGCAAAAATGCAATAACATAAGACGTGTTCGATTGAAAAAAAAATATCACCAACAACTTATGGGCCACCACCTGATTGTAGACATATTTTTTACGATGTAGCTCAAGACACCCTGTAATTAATGTATACAATTCTTTTCGTATGTTGTATAATAACGGATATATTGAGCTTTATTGACTTTTTTACGAAAATTCGGCAAAAATTATATACCATTAAACGATAAACTTTATAGATAAAACTACTGCCAAAGCATCAGAGAAAGGGTCTAGTTGAAATGAATTTTCTGGAAACATTTTAGTAAAATGAAGGACAATGACGGTTGAAGCTAAGACTTCTGGCTTTGTGAAGCATTCTTCTTGAGACATTTTCTTTCCATAGCTCGAATTAGTTTCAGGCTCTTTGCCTAAATGTTGCCAATTTTGACGTATTAAATCGCGACTTTGACGTTTTGAGGAAACCCCCAATTTATTTTAATGCCTATAACTTTTTTGTCTTTTAACCTACAGAGCTAACTTTTGGTAGGTGATTTACTTATAATGATATAAACCATCGTATCAGATTTGGTTGCCCTTACTTTGTTATTTTTTTAGAAAGAGAAGATAAAATTTTCCCACAAAACCTGGGGCGACTTTCCTGGATAACGAACTTATCCAAGCCACTTGCAAAAGGAATGTATTAACGAAATTTAATTAAAATCTGCCCATTATTTTTTGAGTTATCGGTGTGATACATATATAAATATATATGTATATATATATATATATATATATATATATATATATATATATATATATATATATATATATATATATATATATATATATATATATATATATATATATATATATATATATATTGAAACCGCCCCGGATATGTTTTCTAGGGGGCCTAGTTAACGCTCATTTAAAGAATTTTTTTCAAAATCAAAAGTCGGGATCTCCTCATTAGTGAATTTTTTAAAGAAAATTCACTAAAACCAGAATTTGCTTTGCGTTCTCATAAGTGACACCTGGAACGTTGCAGTGTGTAAGGCGTTCATTTAGAAAGAGTGAGAAAGTGTTTAGAAGTTGGAGGGGGACATCTCGAACAATTTCCCACGATTGAGAGACGATAATTAGGTTTCTATTCAATTGTTAATAACGTTTTTTGTATTTTAACCTAGAATATCAGAATTCTGTAACTGAAAGAGCAAATCAAAAATTTCAAACCATTTTCGAGATATTCCCTTGTACATATAAAGTGTGAAACTGACCTATAATATGGGTTCTACTGGCCCTAATTTGCGCTTATTTGAAAAAATTTCTTGAAAATTCGAAAGTCGTAATGTGTCTATATTCGAAACTTTTTTTATGAAAATTCGCTAATTGTTAGCTCTTTGACATATTTTAGTCAAGAGTTACCGGAATTCCTTAACAGGAAACTTAAATATTCAGGAATAGTTCACGCCCCGGAAGTCAAGAAGATAAACTTTGCTAAGATATTCGCCTTTAAATTGGCTACATGCTTGTGTGGTGAAACTTCAGGTTAAGTTGTTTCACAATACGTGACCACCATATCGAATTGCTTGTTCACCTGAGCAAAGTGTCGGTAGGAATGACATTAGAGAAGTGCCAATTCTAGACGAAACATTGCTTCACTTACCCTAAAAAAAGAACGCCGTCACGTATTGTGGTTGAATTTAAAATGCCTTGCTGGGTAAGCTGTAATTGGATTTGAGTGGACAACTCTGGGGGATGTAATGTGAAGGACCCACTTTACTTTATCTTCTATAGGAAGGGATGTTGACATTTTCTGTCGACTGCATTACCTCCCTCATATAGCATTGGCATGTCTGTCCTCTGGGGCTCAATTTGAAAAAAAAAATACTGTAGTTATACTGTTATTTTTCATTAGTAATAATATGATTGCCGTATTTAACTGGGTCAGTATTGCTGTTTTCCTTATTTACAGTTAAGTATACCTCGCTGAACATAATATTAGTGGTCCTCAAAAATACGATAAGTAGGGACTGGATGAGTCAGCAAATTGTGTCGTTTATGGATACACTTCTTAAATAAAATGTATACAGAGTGGCGCAGCGAAAACGAAACAGACCCGATTTTTCATATCCCCTGTTATTAGTGAATTTTCTTTAAAAAATTCACTAATGAGGAGATCCCGACTTTTGAAATTTGAAAAAAAATTTCTTTAAATGAGCGATAATTAGGCCCCACAGAACACATATCTGGGTTCAGTTTTAATTTTTATATGTTTATATATATATATATATATATATATATATATATATATATATATATATATATATATATATATATATATATATATATATATTGTTACAAAGCACTTCAATAGATGTAGGTGCAATGTTGCCACATGTCCAGAACTTCCCCAACATCTGGAAATTTTTGCACAATCTGACAACACCGCCTCCCCACCCCCTGGGGGTGCCTGGGGTGACCCCCCCTCAGGCGAAGTCTCAACCCTCTAGGACCAGAAATAACGAAGTTACCAACTTGTACCCCGTCGGAACGGATAACTGAGGTCTGCACATTCCGAATACCCTGTATGCGCAGAGAAATTTTACACCCTGTATACGCAGAGAGATCTTATATTACGAGAAGCACCTCTAGTGTAACATAGGAGTGATGACCACATTTGGATCACCTGTATATACATCCCCCTGTATAAACACGGGACCGATCTGTATTCACAGAACCTTCTAGTAAAAGAAGGTCCTGGAACATTCTGGAATGGAACGCTCCAGAAACGTGGTGGAAGGTACGGCGAGTATATAAATGCGAAAGCAAGCCAGCCAGACAGTTCAGTTCAATTAGATAATGTTGAAGTGACTCGAAGAAACAGTAACTAGTGTGTAGTAGTAGAGTAGTAGTAGAGACCGTAGTTTCAGTATAGTGACTTGTATGCAAATTTGTGATTGTAAGGTCAGATAAACTAAGTGTTTTGTGAGAGAGGCATTCTAGAACTTTCATCGTATCCATATTTAGAGAGTAAATAAAGTTGTTTTATTAAAATTTAAAGTCTCACTAATCCAGAACCCGGAGAAAACGCAACAGTATGTATGTATGTATGTATGTATGTATGTATGTATGTATGTATGTATGTATGTATGTATGTATGTATGTATGTATGTATGTATGTATGTATGTATGTATGTATGTATGTATGTATGTATGTATGTATGTATGTATGTATGTATGTATGTATGTATGTATGTATGTATGTATGTATGTATGTATGTATGTATGTATGTATGTATGTATGTATGTATGTATGTATGTATGTATGTATGTATGTATGTATGTATGTATGTATGTATGTATGTATGTATGTATGTATGTATGTATGTATGTATGTATGTATGTATGTATGTATGTATGTATGTATGTATGTATGTATGTATGTATGTATGTATGTATGTATGTATGTATGTATGTATGTATGTATGTATGTATGTATGTATGTATGTATGTATGTATGTATGTATGTATGTATGTATGTATGTATGTATGTATGTATGTATGTATGTATGTATGTATGTATGTATGTATGTATGTATGTATGTATGTATGTATGTATGTATGTATGTATGTATGTATGTATGTATGTATGTATGTATGTATGTATGTATGTATGTATGTATGTATGTATGTATGTATGTATGTATGTATGTATGTATGTATGTATGTATGTATGTATGTATGTATGTATGTATGTATGTATGTATGTATGTATGTATGTATGTATGTATGTATGTATGTATGTATGTATGTATGTATGTATGTATGTATGTATGTATGTATGTATGTATGTATGTATGTATCACACCGAGAACTCAAAAAATAATGGGCGGATTTTGATCAAATTTGGTTGGTACCTTTCTTTTGCAAGTGGCTTCGATGGGTTCGTTATCCAGAAAAATCTGATGAGTTCACATAGAGCAAAGAGCGCTTTGTTTTAATTATTCAGTCGGATTCCCCCGGTCCGAGCCAGTTCAGAGCTGAGCTTAAAATGTCGAATTTGGACCACCGCACAAGTCCACTAGTTTATATCCAATAATCGATCAGATTACGTGACTAGGTACATAGCGATTTTTAGTGAATTTTCTTTTAAAAAATGACTAATGAGGAATCCCGACTTTTGAATTTTGAAAAAATTTCTTTAAATGAGCGTAAACTACCTAGAACCCATATCCGGTGATAGATTCAATTTTTATATGTTTATGTATACATACATAAACATATATATATATATATATATATATATATATATATATATATATATATATATATATATATGTATATGTGTATGTATATGTATGTATGTATCACACCGATAGCTCAAAAAATAATGGGCTGATTTTGATTAAATTTGGTGAGTACCTTCCTTTTGCAAGTGGCTTGGATAGGTTCGTTAGACACGAAAACCGACGCAAGTTTTCCCGGAAAATTTTGCGTTTTCTTTTTAAAAAAAATTATATCTCTGGAAATAACAAAGTAAGGGCAACCAAATTTAGTACGTGTGTTTGTGTTATAAAGCCAAAGCTTCGGTCTGTCAATTAAAAGACAAAAAAGTTATAGGCATTTAAAGGAAAAAAAATGCGATAGGCAAATACCCTGAAATAAATACGGCTTAGGTGAAGAAAATGTCTCAAGCAGAGTGTTCTGCAAACCCTTAACTTTCCGCTTCAAGCGTCTTTCATTTTACTAAAGTATTTACAGAAAATTCATTTCAAATTGAAGCTTTATCTGATGCTTTGGCTGTAGGTTTAGTTAAGTTGATGCTTTGGCTGTAGGTTGTGTTAGGTTTTTGGTTTAACAGTCTATAATTTTTAGCTAATTTCGTAGAAAAAAATTCGTTAATGAAGAGACCGCGACTTTTGAATTTCAAAAATATTTCTTCAAATGAGCGCAAATTAGGCCCCCTAGAATCCATATCGGGGTTTACTTTCAGTTTTTATCTGTTTACATATATACAGGGTGACGCATTTCTACGGTGAAGCTCAATATAATTGTTATTATACAAGATGCGAGAAAAAAATGTATACGTTAATTATAGGGTGTCTTAAGCTGCATCTTATAAAATTATTTTGCAATCACCGGCTGGCCCATAAGTCGTTGGTGATCTCTACAATTGTTTTTTCCAACACCCCTATATTCTTGCATTTTTGCATTTTTTATGGAAATATGGTGCATGTTTGTAAGAAAAAAATCGAAGCGCAGTAAGTGCGTTTTGGTAGCAAATTTTCAATTTTCAATAACTCAATTTGCTATTAACATAAGATTTATTGGCTACGAAACCAGTTTTCTCGGAAACATTTTAAGTTTATTTTCGATTTTTTTTTCTATATTTTCAAACAATAAGTAATTTTGATAAAATGGTACATTGTTTCTACTATATAGGCTATACCGGTAATCAAATTGATGCCTGCTTTCATTAGAGAGACATAATATTCGCTATTAAAAACATTTTTACCTCCATAGCGCACTTGCTGGGTCCAGACTTTTTTTTTAATCGCTAACACACGTCAATTTTCATTTCGAAGGGCAAACGTTTTGCCGATATTTGCAATCCTGTCAGTTTATCCCTTTGGCGATAGCACAGCCTGAAATTTTAAACGGAAAGGGGTATTGAGTGGCACCTCATTTTAAAACTGATGAAATTCTCTTTACGAAAAGTTGCAGTTTGTGAAAATCGCTTAACTAGTTTGTGAGACAAGGCATTTTAAAGTGTTGCCTGCCAACTAAAACAAACACGTTTCTTACGTTATTTTTTATTACCTTAGAAGTATACAAATGTATTAAATATTAGAAATGTTGACCTCCAGCTTCCACACAATAATACAGGTTTTGTTCAAAGCAGTTTAAAATATTGAGCAGCATTTCGGATGAATTTGTTAACATTTGGCAATGATGTGTTGACATAAACCATCTACGCAGTTTGGCAGTACAGTTTAATCCTTTTTTACAAGTGGTCCCACAAAAGTCTAAAGGGTTTAAATCTTGCAATTTTGCAAGCCATTCCATTACACCATTTTTGCCCAATCCATTTGCCATGAAGTGTTTGGTCAAGATACCGACAAACAGCAACGGTATAGTGTGGGATACTGTCTTGCTGAGATAATATTTCATTTTCATTGTAATGGTCACTCTGTTTACAGATTTCTGTTAGCGCTGGATCATCGGCATCTTCCAATAGCTGTAAATACTTTTTTTTCTCTTAGATTTGCTGGTAGAAAAAAAGGACCAACAATACAGTTGCCATAAATTCCGCCCCAAACTTTTAATTTTTTAGGACTTTGACGAGCTTCATGGAGTCAGCCCAATAGCGATAGTTGTGACGATTAACAATCGTGTTAATAAAAAAACTCATCCGAAAAACAAATATTGAAAAGAAAATTTGAATTTCTATGAATTCGTTCACACATATGCTCACAAAATTGTAAACGCCCGACGAAGTCACCGTCGTTTAATTCGACTGATTTTATAGGGGTGATATATATATATATATATATATATATATATATATATATATATATATATATATATATATATATATATATATATATATATATATATATATATATATATATATATATATATATATATAAATTTTTGTATAACAAATTCAATTAGGACGAGATGAAAACTTTTAAGACTTAATTCAATTTGAATAGCACATCTGGTTGTTTGTTATTGCGCTAACTTTGTGAAACCGTTCCATACTTAATACAGCAGTAGACTTTTCCCGTGGCTTCACAAGTGCTTGTTCTTTTCTGCAACCGATTTCAATATTGACTGGATACAGCAAGTGCCTTATGGTGGTGAATTTTCATTGAAGTTTCAAATTTCAGTAGCTCAGATTGCTATTAATCTAACGTCGTTGGTCAGGAACCAGTTTTTTTGGAAAATGTTTGTAATTTTCCGAACAATTAAGACATTTTAATATGGTACATTTTTTCTACTATATAGGTTATACTGGTAACCAAATTTCATGCCTGCTTTCTTTAAAAAAAACACATTTGTTATTAAAAACTTTTTTATGAAAATTTACTACCATAATGAACTTTTTTTATTATTAGAGAATGTCAAATTGACGATGTGAAACGTCATAATTGGTGATTTTTAAACAAAAATCATGAAACTGATGTGATTTATAGGTGGCATATATTCCATGAAATGTCTCTAACAAGGTCCTAGATTTATGTGTCGACTGTTGTAATTGCATTTAACATAGACCTTGCTTGTTACAAAAAACTTAAGACCGTAGAAAATTCGCCTGTGATCTTATGGGATTATGGTCGGGAAAAATACCTAACATTATACTTCACTCGGCATGTTCTCCGTGTCCTAGTGCTAAGGCGACTATTAGGTAGGTATACTAGTGATTAATCGTGTTTTGACGCTGGTTTTAATCTTAATTTTCAAGAAATACAAAAAAATATAGCCTTTTATTTAATGTGAACGTTATCTGATCAGACTGTATTTTTTATCGACTTTCGTGTTAAATTTTCTGGGTGAACTTTTGTAAAACGAATTTTTATCGCTTTTTTCTTCTCATTTTCGTCGAAAACACTTTTTAAGGATTTTGCATACAAAAAATCTGCTTATGACACCACATTATATAGGGTGGCGCATTGAAAACGAAACAGACCGATTTGCGTTCAGAGAATTTTTTTTTAAGAAACGCTGAAACACGTCAATTTTAATATTGAGGGGGACATGTTTTGACATAAAACTTAACTTTGTCACATCAACCCCTTAAGGCTGGTGATTACAACCCTTTTTAGATAGGGTTCATGGGTCGAGTGTTACATCATTTGAAATCTCTTTCTTTTCTGAATTCAGCACACATTTTTTTTTCAAGTTTTATCAACTCGTTTAAAAATTATTCACAGTTGAAGATGCAAAAACACATTTCACTCATTACGATAAGAAATGTGCTGATAGTCAATGTTTTGTTGGTTTGTAAACAAAAAATTGACTATCAGAACATTTCTTATCGGAATGAGAGAAATGGGGTTTATTATTTCAGTTTATCGGTCAGTTTGATACTTGATAGTACTACCGAAAATTAATTTCATAATGGTGTATTCTGTAGAAGAAAGAGCTGAAATAATTACTCTTTTTTTTAAAAAACGATGACTGTGCCAACCGTACCGTAAATTTCTTTAATGAACGACATCCGAACAGACATGTTAACAGAAAATACATTTTGGAGTTAGTTGCAAAGTTTCGACAAAGTGGTTCAGTAGCCAACAAAAAACGGGATCCTGAACGTGAATTTCCGGTTAGAAATGAGACTACTGAGATTGAAGTTTTAGGACAAATTGCTGCAGCCCCAACTTTGAGCACGAAAAAAATGGCCAATATTTCAAACATCAAAAGAAGAACTATTCAGTAAATATTGAAGCATCATAAATATCACCCGTATAAAATTCATCTTGTACAAAAACTGACTGAAGATGATTTTGATCGACGGCTGGAGTTTTGTGAAGCTATGACTGCACGAATAGCTGATAACGGGAACTTTCTGTTCAATATCTGTTTTTCAGACGAGTGTACGTTTTTATTAAACTCTACAGTCAATCGTCATAATTGTCGTTATTAGGCAAATAATAATCCAATACATTTTCACGAAGTCCACACTCAAACTCCACAGAAATTGAATGTCTGGACTGGAATTTTTGGAGACCGTTTAATCGGACCAATTTTTCTTGATGGCAATTTGAGTGGCGAAACGTATTTGAAGTTACTAGAAGATATCGTTCACCCTCTAATAATTGACGTTGTTGAAAATGATGATCGCTATCAAGAAAATCAATTAGTGTTTCAACAAGATGGAGCTCCTCCGCATTTTTCACAACGTTTTAGGGAGTTTTTGAACAGAGAGTTTCCAGAGTAATGGATTGGGCGTAGCGGTGCTATTGAGTGGCCCCCTAGATCACCGGATTTAACTCCTTTAGACTTATTTCTATGGGGCCATATAAAGAGTAGAATTTTCGCAACAAAACCGTAGTTTCTGGAAGAATTACGCCGACGCATTGTTGAAGAATGCCGTCTAATAACTCCACAAATGCTCCAGAATGTCAGAGCTCGTTTTGAACAAAATTTGTACTTTTGTATGGAAGCTGGCGGTCAACAATTTGAACACTTAACTGAATAAAGATTTTTGAACGTTTGCTTTTGTTTTTTTTTTGTTTTTTTTAACGAAAAATTGACTAATTAGTGCATTTCTTATCACAATTAATGAAATACCTACGTTCTTGCAACTCCAGCTGTGAATAATTTTTAAACGAGTTGATAAAACTTCCAACTGTGCTGAATTCAGAAAAGAAAGAGCTTTCAAATGATGTAACACTAGACCCATGTTCCCTATTAAAAATATAAGGGTTGTTATCACCGCCCTTAAGGGGTTGATGTGACAAAGTTGAGTTTTATGTCAAAACATGTCCCCCTCAATATTAAAATTGACGAGTTTCAGCGTTTCTTAAAAAAACAATTTCGCTGGACGCAAATCGGTCTGTTTCGTTTTCAATGCGCCACCCTGTATATGCATATATCAATATATAATTTACCACAGAAATAAGGGAGATTATTTCAATGAAAGTTTGATACGCACTTGGTGCGTCCATGCGTTTTTTATTCCAATCCAAATTATCATTATCAAATCATTAGAAGGATGAATTTATCATTAATTGAAAATTAGCTTGTTTTAAATTACTCCCCAGCAGAAAAGATAAAACTAAGTATATTATATGTCCGAGAAGAGATAAAGAGAAGCTTTCAATCGGTGGGATTTTCGCTTTCAAGTCTGTGTAGCTTCAGCAAATATCTTTCCGATTATTCTCAGGAAGGGAAACTTAATCTCGCCAGAAATCGTTCTCTTTATTATTGTATTATGTCTGTCAGTTGTTTGTGATGTATTATCAACGTCTCAACAGAGATATAATTTTCCCTTCCTTCCATATTGCTTTTAGACGATCTCTGGAGATGACTGAAAGAATACAAATATACTCTGATGTTATACGGACGAACTATTCGCGTAGATGTAGATGTATAACTGGTTGCCTACATACAGGGTCAGGTCAGTAGATAAAATATGAGTTTATCTCTTCTTTATTTACTTTCACCACAGCAAAGGAAGAACAAGACCGTTCGTTCTTTATGCTGTGCTTACGATGTATAGCAATTTGTGAATAAATAGTTAAAACTTATCCAGCAAGTGCGTTAAGGTAACGAATGTTGATAAAAATTCCATTTAAAGGTCGTTAAGAGTATTAATAAACGTCTTACAAAAAATAAAAATAATATATGCTGACGTTCTGTTAAGTTGTAAATGCCAAAACGTAAATAAAATATGAAAAATAACTAGTCTTGTGCCCTTCTTCGGCCACCCGAAGAAACCATATACAGAGTCAGGCATATATTTGGAACATTGGCAATCAAAAGAATTAGATTTTCAAAAAAACAAATCTTTTTGTCTGCCTGTACATCTGTCTGTTAGTAGGTGCAATAACTTTCGAACGAATTGAGGTATCATCTTCAAATTTGGGATCCAGTTAGTACCCGACAAAAGCAACGCATCGAATTCTATTTGGGTAAGATCGCTCAGGGGGTAGGGTATAAATGAGGGTTGATTTGGTGAAAATTGACATTTCTTCGTTAAAACTCAAGTAATATGACGTTTCAGATGTTTATGGATACAGGAATACGAATATTTTCTTTGTGGTCAAGTAATTGACGCTAAATTCATTTCATGAAAACCTCTTTCTGAGGAGAGTAGATGATCACAGCTATGTCGAAGTTCTGATTCAGTTTGAGGCACTATTTTTTCTCGAGTAATTGTTTTAATATTCGTGTGATCTTGAAATTTTTCGGCACATGAAGTTCGATTTTCGTTTTGCGAAAACGGTGTAAAAAGTCTCAAAACGTAGAAAACTGGCTTTTTTATTTCAACAACACACCACGAGGGCTCACAGCCAACAAGAGGCAACTTGTTAATTCTGGACTTGAAGGTCTGGAGGTTCGGAGGAGAAGAAAAAACATGTGCCAGAAGGAATTCCACAACTTGGAAGTCCTTGGGACAAAAGAGCGGGCATAACAAGATGTTCTATGTCTGGTGACCTGGACAGTAAAAGGATGCATTCGCTTTGTTCCCCTGGTAGATCTGTTGAGGGCAGCAGGCGGAGGAACTATGGAAGAAAGCTCCTCTGAGCGGTGCCCGTGCAGATATCTATAAAAGAGAGAGAGGTCACCCACGGCACGTCGGTGGGCAAGGGATGGTAGCCTTTGGGTGAGGGTAGGGTTACCGATGAGACGTATAGCTCTCTTCTGAATGGAGTCCAGGATAGCGAGTGTAGAAGCGGCAGCGGCACCCCAGATGTGGGAGCAGTGTTCGAGGTTCGGCCTTATTTGTGAAGTATATGAGGTATAGCGATTGGTTGGTGAAAAGTATTTGCGAGCCCGGAAGAGGAAACCTAATTTCTTAGCAGCCGCTTCTGCAATTGATGTGACATGTTGGTGCCAATTGAGATTTCGATCCACAGAAATGTCAACAAGTGAAACGGACTCATTCCTTTGAATAACTTGGTTGTTCATTGTGATTGGTCTAGGGTTGGTGTATCTCTTATGAGATAGAAGGCAAGACTGAGATTTGGTGGAGTTGAATTGTAAAAGATTTCTACTTCCCCAGACTGATATTTTTTGGAGATCCACAGAGACAGAACCCTCCATGAGTCTGCGATCCTCATCTAATTGGGCTAAAGAGACAGGCTTAGAAAATTGTATATTTGAGTGGAGGGTGCTGTCATCCGCGTAACTGTGAACTGGGTTGGATGTGCTAGAGAGGAGGTCATTGATGTGGAGATGAAACAAAGTAGGGGCTAAAGCTGAACCTCGAGGGACTCCTGCAATAATTGAATACAGTTTAGAGAAATGGTCATCCACGACAATAGAAATGCTGGTGGTAGGCCATAGGCCGGAACTTTATTAAGCAGCGCTGCGTGCCAGACCTGGTCGAATGCTTTGGATATGTCTAGAGCGACAATTTGGGATACACCGTGTAGTTCCATAGACTTGTTCCAAGAATGGGTGACAAAGGAAAGGAGGTCGGCAGTTGATCTGCGCTGACGGAATCCATACTGCCTGTCGTGTTTTTCAAGAAATTTTAGTAATTTGGCGTTTATATACTTTTTCATCAATTTAGAGACGACTGAAAGGAGAGAAATAGGCCTGTAGTTGCTAGGAAGCGCTTTGGATCCTTTCTTGGGAACGGGTTATACTCGAGCAGTTTTCCAGTTACTAGGGAATATGCCTCTATTGTAAGATGTCCGAAACAGACGAGTCAGGACAGGAGCAAGTTCTGGTGAGCATTTTTTGAGAAAAATAGCTGGGATCTCGTCAAGGCCAGAGGCTTTCCTGGTATCCAGAGAAGAGGGCATCTTTCGTACCTTTTTAATTTTGTAGATGATATCCGTCATTTTATACGCGACATTGGGGACGGTTGGTGGTTGAACATTTGGAGGTGGGTTGAGAGTAGAATTGCCGGCGAACAACGAGGCAAAAAGTTCAGCCTTGCCCAGGGCGGTAGAAACAATTTTATCCCCTGAAACAGGAGGTGCGAACGTGCTCTTGCAGAAATTATTCCCAATAGATTTAGCAAGAGGCCAGAAGTGTTTGCTGCCGTTGGAGCTTGAGAGGACTTTGTTTTTGATGTGACTATTAAACGAGTTTTTTGCCTCAGAAAGAATGCGGGCATAGCGGTTTCTTGCGTCGTTAAATGCTTGACGGTTTTCTTGACTGGGATTGTGTAGAAGCGTTTTAAGAGATTTGACCTTTTCAAGTCTGGCCTTGTCACAGGATTTAGAGAACCAGGACTTTTTAGTGACTGAAGAAGTTTTTTGTGTACGTGGAATAAATAATTCCATGCCAGCTTGGATGATTTCGGTGACGTTTTGTGAGATATCAGAGGGGTCAGGATGAGAGAAGCAGACAGATGCCCATGGAAATGAGGAAAAGTAATCCCGTATTTCGTCCCAGTTCGCGGAGTTGTAGTGCCAAACGCTACGTGGGTGTGATGACTGTGTGACCTCGGGTTGCATTGCGCAGAAAGCAGTGACCATGCCGTGGTCTGAGCGACCAAGGGGGGCGTTGACTGATGTCTTATAGCATTCTGATTTGGGTTTCGGTGATGAAGAGCAGTTGGGGCCTATTAGCTTGGAGGAAGTGGTCAACGGAGTTCAGATTAGAATTTAGGCCACATACATTCGAGAAGGATATGTTAAATCTTGATGCCGGCGCCCCCTGCACGCCCCTCTCCCGGAGATCCGAATGGAAGGGTATTTTATCTCCGGAATCTTTTGTACAAGGAGGAGCCATCATCATTTTTGTTTACAAGGGAAACCGACTCATACACCAGAACCGGAAACGTCCGTTGGGACTTCACTGGCCCCTTGATGTAAGGGGTGGTACCTCCTCGGGCGTGAAAAAAGTCCTTTACTATCACGTAAAGGAAAAGTCCATTACCACATACCTAGTCGGATTAGTCGCCTCTTACGACAGGCAGGTGTTACCTTGGGCCTATTCTTTTAGTTAGTCCCCGGACCCACAGGGGACTTTTGGAACGAAATTTTTTTGTCTGTCGGTCAGTCGGTTTGTCTGCCTGTACGTCTGTCTGTTAGTAGGCGCAATAACTTTCAAACGAATCGAGACATCATCTGCAAATTTGGTGTCCAGTTAGCACCCGACAAGGGAATGCTTCCAATTGTTTATGGGTAAAATCGCTTCAGGGAGTAAGAGATAAATCAGGGGTGATTTGGTGAAAATTGGCATTTTTTCCTTAAAACTCGAGTAATATAACATTTCAGAAGTTGATGGGTACAGAAATACGAATATTTTGTTTGTGGTCAAGTCAAGTACCCTAAATTGATTTCATGGGAATGTCTTTCTGAGGAGAGTAAGTTATCAGAGCTATGTGGAAGTTATAATTCAATTTGCAGCACTATTACTTTTTAGTGTGTTGTGGCGAATTTAACCAGATGATTTTTTTAGATTAATTTTTGCAATAAAATTTTAAGCCTAACGTTTTTAAAATAGAGAATGAAGAGATCTTTCAAATGGGATATCACTTTCTACTTTCTATTTAAAAATTTGGTGGTTGCAACTATCATTAAAGAAAGTTGAATGTAGGGATGAAGGTTTCACATTGTAGGATGTCATTTTTTTTGGTGAATTTTCTTTAAAAAAATGCACTAATGAGGAGATCCCGACTTTTGAATTTTGAAAAAAATTTCTTCAAACGAGCGCTATTTAGGACCCCCTGGAACCCAAATCCGATGTCGGTTTCAGACTTTATATGTTTATATTTATATATATATATATATATATATATATATATATATATATATATATATATATATATATATATATATATATATATATATATATATATATATATATATATATATATTTGTGTCACACCTATAACTAAAAAAATAATGGACCGATTTTGATAACTTGGTGAGTACCTTCCTTTCGCAAGTGACTTGGATAAGTTCGTTAGCCAGGAAAATCCGCCGAGGTTTTCCCGGAAAATTTTGTGTTTTCTTTCTAAAAAAATTCATATCACCGGAAATAACAAAGTGAGGTCAACCAAATTTGGTACGCGTATTTCTATTACAAAGATGTACCAAATTTTGGTCTCTAAGTTAAAGGACAAAAAAGTTACGGGCAGCTAAAGAAACAAATTTTGGAGTTTTAAAAGTCAAACTCGCAATTTAAAGCGTCAAGATTGGCAATGTTTAGGCAAAGAACGTGAAACAAATACGGATTGTGGAAAGAAAATGTTGCAAGAAGAGTGTTCTGCGAATCCTTAAGTTTCATATTCAACCGAAACTACCCTTAATTTTACTGAAATATTTACAAAATATTCATTTCAAATAGACCCTTTCTCTGATGCTTTGGCTGTCGGTTTAGTTAAGTTGATGCTTTCGCTGTAGGTTTAGTGAAGTGGATCTGGACGCAGTAAGTGCGTTTTGGTAGCAAATTTTCACTAAATCCTTCAAATTTCAATCACTCAATTTGCTATTAACGTAAATTTTGTTGGTTAGGAAACTAACATTTCACTTTATTTTCGACAAATTTTTGTATGAACGCAGCAATGGCTTTTTGGTTGCGAATTTTCATTAAATGTTTTAAATTTCAATAACTCAATTTGCTTTTAACCTAAGGTTCATTGGCTAAGAGACCAGTTTTCACGGAAACATTTAAAGTTTATTTTCGGAAAATTTTTGTACATTTTCAAATAATTGTTTTGCTAAATATGGTACATTCTTCATACTATATAGGTTATACCGGTAACCAAATCGATGCCTGCTCGCATTAGAGCGATATATTTGTAATTAAAAACATTTTAATGAAAATTCACTTCCATACCGCACTTGCTGCGTCCAGAGTTTTTAAAAATTGACATGTATTTTAGAATAATGCACAATAATTGAGATACTGATTTATTCCCTACGGCTGTTCCACACTGTATATATTTCACTGATATTAATAACTTTTAATAGTTGTCTCAGCTACAGAGATTTGAACTGCTACCTAATTTTTGACCCATTACAACCAAATTAAAAATTTTTGCTCTTAGATGATAACATGGTAAGGCATATTACCAACATATAAAGAAATACCGCAATAATTTATTGAATCCTTAGATATTTTTACTAAGAAAATGTATGAACCTACTGATAAATGTTTCCACATAAAAATTGTCGAACATACTGGGACACAACACAAAAGTAAACAAGTTGAAAGAAGAATAGTCTTGCATAAAATGATAATAAGTTAATTATTATATGGTCAGCGACTACATATTAATTATATCACGTCATATTCCGCATATGATTTGTGAAACAAAGAGAATTCCCATTAATAATTCTGATTAACCAGTCAAAGGTTAACTGTTATTGTAGAATGGTATGTGCCCGGTGCTAGAGCCACAGATGATATAAAGTGAACTGTGAACAGTCAGATAAATTCTAAATGCGTTTATTTTAATTTGTAATTACAAGGATATAAGCAGAAAAGACGTAAAACTTTTTCGTGATGTACAGTCCTATGAAGTTTTGATGGCTACAAATGTATACTGCCATCTAGTAGGCCTGGATACTTTCTGCTAAGCAATTTGGAATTTAGTTGCTATAACAACAGCTATAATAATTTATAAAGTCTGACGCAGCAAGTGCGTTATGGAAGTTAATTTTCATAAAAATGTTTTTAATTACAAATATATATATATACAAGAATCAATATAAATACATGCTGTAGTAAAAATTAGTTTAGAATATTTCATCCTCTGATGAAGCTAACTTTGTTAGCGAAACGATCGTTAGGTCTTTAAAAATATGTGTTGTGGTGATTTGGGTTCTCCAAGTGTGCTTATCAGTGCTCATTATAGGTTCCAATCTTCACTTAGTGAATTTGTAAATAGTAATAATAATTGTAATAATAAGGAGTATATTTGTGTTAAATTATTGTTTTGATCTGATCTACGTGAAAATGAGTCTAAGTGCATTCACGTATACATACCTTCATTTCAACCATCTTATGCTAACACTTTTCTTATTTATTTCTCATGTTTATTCAGGAATCTTGTAAACGATAACTGCACAAAATATGCAATTTCACTAATAGTTCTTCCTATTACAAATTAAACTGATAAATGAGTAATAGTGACCTGATCTGGATAATGTTTCCTTCTGCGTAGCCTCGAGTAATCCTTGAGCTTCCTTGTTAGTGTAATTACTGTACTGTGGCAGCACATTAGAGGATATACATAGATATGGAGTTTGATAGATTGATCGTACCGATTGCGGGTATTGTTGTGCAGACGCTCTAGCTCGATTAACAGTGCCCCTCGGAGACAATGGATCATCAATCTTCAAGTGAAGAAGTGCCAAATACTTAATCTGCTAAAGCAGGGCTGTCAGACACACCGTATACTACATACGGTGATTGACCTCGGTCACATTGCTTTAATTTCATAATATTGACCGCTCCTTTATAGGAAATTGTCAATTAGATGTTGTGAGTAACGCCTCTTCTGACTCGCCACAGGTCGTAAATTACCTTGTGTTAAGTTTATGAAGTTCACGATCGAGGCTTTGAAATATCTAGCAAAATGAAAAGTGGTCATCGATTTATTAGCTATTTAATATTTAGCTTGTCTTTGTGAATAATTAAGCTAAAAGAACACTGAGATGGTTGTAAATATAATGAAATATTTTTTAGTTGTGTTTTTAGTTGTATAGGTTGTTTACAGCTGCTTTTAGTGAATTTTCTTAAAAAAAATCACTAATCAGGAGATCCCGACTTTTGAAAAAATGTCTGCAAATGAGCGCTGATTAGGCCCCCTAGAACACATATCCGGAGTCAGTTTCTATATATATATATATATATATATATATATATATATATATATATATATATATATATATATATATATATATATATATATATATATATATATATACATATATACTTTATTTGTGTGCTGTACTTTTTGTGATTTTTTATTGGTTTGTGTGGCCACACGATAAAGAATCTCTAGACGAATTCCTTTCTTACCTAAATAACATCACCCCCAAATCCAG
The DNA here is from genome assembly GCA_964006375.1 of Tillus elongatus. Taxonomy (NCBI): domain Eukaryota; kingdom Metazoa; phylum Arthropoda; class Insecta; order Coleoptera; family Cleridae; genus Tillus; species Tillus elongatus. The sequence continues at coordinate 64,859,756 of OZ023263.1, read as the reverse complement.
TTCACCATGGAAATAGAAAATAATTTTTCTTTGCCTTTCTTAGATGTACGCATCACTAAAAACCCAGTCAGAGGATTTTCTTACACTGTACCGAAAACCAACCCACACTAATCGTTATCTTAACGCCCAATCACCTATCGCAACTAAATTCCGTGGTTCAAACACTAGTAACACGATCCCTTAGACTAACGGACAACGACAACAAACAAACAGAATTAAACAGACAGACATTGCTAGAAAACGGACGCAACAACAATCACATACTACGAAACATTAGAAACGCACAACAACAAACCACTACACCACAGCAAGAACAAACAGAGGCCATACAGCAACACACAGCGTTTTTACCATACATTAAAGGTGTCACCGACAAAATCAGCCGAATTTTTAGAACCCATAATATCAAAACCGTATTTACAACAGACCAAAAACTTTCGAATCTTATAAAGAGATACACCAGCCCTAGACCCATCACAACGAACAACCAAGTTATTCAAAGTAATGAGTCATTTTCAATTGTTGACATTTCTGTGGATCGACATCTCAATTGGCACCAACATGCCATATCAATTGCAGAAGTGGCTGCTAAGAAATGAGGTTTCCTCTTCCGGGCTCGCAAATCTTTTTCACCAGCTAATCTCTATACCTTATATACTTCACAAATAAGGCCAAACCTCGAAGACTTATTCCACATCTGGGGTGGCGCTGCCGCTTCTATACTCGCTATCCTGGAATCCATTCAGAAGAGACCTATACGTCTCATCGGTGACCCTACCCTCACCCAAAGGCTGCCATCCCTTGCCCCCCAACAGGTCTACCAGGTCACCAGACATAGAAAGCCTTCTTATGCCCGCTATTTTGTCCCGAGGACTTCCAAGTTGTGGAATTCCTTGCCGGCGTATGTTCTACCTTCTCCTCCGAACCTCCAAACCTTCAAGTCCAGAATTAACAAGTTGCCTCTTTTCTCCTTGTCGACACCCACGGTACGATAGTATTTAGGCTCTAAGCCATCGTGGTGTGTTGTTGAAATATATATAAAAAAACATTTTCAAACAATAAAGTTATTTTAATGAAATATGGTACATTGTTTCTACTATATAGGTTATGCTTGTAGCCAAATTTGATGCCTGCTTTTTTAAAAAAAAAGACACATTTGCTATTGAAAACCGTTTTATGAAAATTAACTACCATCAAGCACTTGCTGCGTCCAGACTTTTATTTATATACATATGTGTATGTATATAATACGCTGATAACGAAAAGAGAAAGTACTGGATTTTGATACAATTAAGTACACATGTTACCCTTATAAAGGCCTTACTGAATTAAAGTTTCTAGGATACTGGTTAATCGAATTTTAATTCTTTTTTTTTTCATTCCTTACCACAGCGCCCTTGCTGACTCCAAACTTTGGACGTATTTAAAGTTCTCAGTACAATTAGAGTGAAATAAGTCCATTAGGCTTTATGGTAGTGTTTAGTGGAATACATAGTTAATCCTCTTCACTTCTTTTACTCGAGTAAAAAGGATATCGATCGAGGACAGATAATACAAATCTTCCTAGGCGCCTCCGTTGTGTTATAGCACAATATCTGCAACACACTGCCTTTACCTACTAGGATCTCTTGACACAGCATCATCTCAAAGACTCATAAAGCCACTTCTAAATATAGACCCGAGCAACAAAAAACTCATGCAAGTGACAGGTCGCTTGCTTCCTTCCTCCCTTGAACTCTGTTAATAGCTTGACGATAAACTCCAAACTTTACGTCTCAGACGTCTCTTACGTTCTTCCGTCTCGACGAACTCTGCTGGAGATGGTGCATTCATTAAGAGATCATTCATAAGATGGTCTGGCTGCAATCTTCAGGACACAAAAACCGTCGGGTCTTTAAGGTGTCATAATATTTAGGTACATAAGCTGCACTGATTTATAGCGGGGTCTTGTTAAAATTTGAAGGGATAGATATCTGTAGGATATCCGCCAATATATACAGAGGCCAGGATGTCTCTGTTTGTGTTGCATTTCAAAAATTTTAATATTTCAGTAAGGTAGAAAATGTTATACAGCTGGTCCAAAAGTAATACTATATAGAGCAGCAGAAGATTCTTCCAATCAAAGTATTACGATTTAGCCGATTTACCTCAGTCAAAATGTCAAAATTAAAAGAGAAAAGTACATGTTTACATATTGTCTTCAAAATTGGTACAGATAAGGTCTTTAAAGTGGTAAAAAATAATGTGTTCCCAGCAGGGACGTAGCAACAGCTGTATAGCTGTGTCAATGATACAGGGCCCACCGACCAGAGCGGCCCACCACGCGCAACTCAGAGAGAAACTCCGAATTATTTCATGTTTTAAAATGAATTCCGGAGAAATACCAAACCAGTGGAAAGTCGCACCAGTTTTCAAAAACAAAAGGCGAAGAAAAGTTAAACATTTTTTTAAGAAATGGCAGAAGACGAAAAAACAGACGATTCCAATAAATTCGATACCTCTCTATTAGTGAATTTTCTTAATGACAATTCACTAAAAGGTATCTTTTTAATTTTTGATAGCAAACGTTGTTATAATAATTATTATTGTTACCTTTTTTGTTTTTAATTTTATTTATTTTTTTGAAAAAATTATTTTATTCTTAATGTCTTTACTTTATTGACACTTTATGCACTAAGTGAGATATGACACGAAGCACGTGCCGCCACCGCGTTGCGGAACCAAGTAGTATTTTGTAACGGCAGCTCCAAATAACACAAAGTGTTAAATATTAGAGACTGTATACAACCAACTAACAGTTTAGTAAATTGTCATCCCTGACCCATTTCTACCCTAATATAGGGACAAGGTATGTAAGACTAGAAGCGTTCTAGCCACAATTAGAACCGTAGATCGGTTTCGCTCTAATTAGAGCTCCTCAGTACGACATACTAATTGCAGCGAAAATACACCTATAAAGTAATACGGCTATGGCAGCCAGCCTTCCAACACTAAGTGAGATATAAGACACGATGCACGTGCCGCCACCTCGGTGCGGAACCAAGTAATATGTTGTCACGGCAGCTCCAAATAACACAAAGTGTTAAGTATTAGAGACTGTATGCAACCAACTAACAACTTAGTAAATTGTCAGCCCGGGCCCATTTTTACCCTAATATAGGGACAAAGTATGTAAGGCTAAATGCATTCTCACCACAATTGGAACCGTATACCGGTTTCGCTCTAGTTAGAGCTCGTCAGTACGGCATACTAATTGCAGCGAAAATACACCTATAAAGTAATACGGCTATGGTAGCCAGCCTTCCAACACTAAGTGAGAGACGAAGCACGTGCCGCCACCTAGTTGCCAGGACTATCAAATTTTTGTCCCTACACAGATGTATTATAGTTCCAAGAGAAATGCAAAAATGTAATAATATAAGGCGTGCTCGATTAAGAAAAATTTCAATGTGTATCACCAACGACTTATGGGCCAGCCTGTGATTGTTAAAATAATTTTATAACATGTAGCTCAAGACACCCTATAATAAACGTATACAATTTCATCTCGTCTTGCATAGCAACGGATATATTGAGCTTTAATGTGTAAACAGATAAAAATTGAAACTAGCCCCGGATATGGGTTCTAGGGGGCCTAGTTCGCTCTTATTTGAAGAAACCTTTCCAAAATTCAAAAGCCGCGGTGTTCTAATTAAATTATTTCTACGAACATTCGCTAATGAACTCTACAACTAAAACTACTGCCAAAGCATCAGCAAAAGGGTCTATTTGAAATTAATTTTATGCAAATATTCGAGTAAAATGAAGGACAATGACGGTTGAAGCTGAAACTTACGGTTTTGTAAAGCACACTTCTTGCGACATTTTCTCTAGATAACGTGTATTCGTTTCAGGTTCCTTGAGTAAATGATGCCAATTGTGACGTTTCAAATCGCAACTTTGACGTTTTAAGTAGAAAAACTATACATTTTTCTAGTATTTCTTGACTTTTTTGCGCGAAAAAACTATATATATATATATATATATATATATATATATATATATATATATATATATATATATATATATATATATATAATTTATAAAAAACCAACAACAAAAACTAAAATATAAATGGACCAGCTAAATCTAAGGGTGGCTGTGGCTGTCATAGATAATTTCACCTAAATATGAGACCAACAAAACCATTTAACTGTCGTCGAATTATAAGAACATATAATTTACCCTTTTAAACCTAGTACTTAGTTATATATTAATTAGATCAACAGAATGTTACTTAATTGATAAACGTTAGGCAGGCTTTCAGTGAATTTTTATTAAGAAATTTAACTAATAGACAGGTAACGATGGTGAGACTTTCTGAAAAATTTTTCAAATGAGCGCGAATCAGGGCCCTCAGAACCCATATCCAAGGTCCGTTTAAATACTTACATAAATACATATACATATATATATATATATATATATATATATATATATATATATATATATATATATATATATATATATATATATATATATATATATATATATATACAGGTGTTTCAAAAATGATGGTCTATGTTACAGGTGCACATTCAGCACAAAAAATAAGACTATTTTTTCATATAAACATGGGTCCGCAAATGCTTAGTTTTTTTAATTACAGCGTGTTAAAGTTATTTGTTTTCGTCAGTTTTTTACGAATAAGTCTTGAGTCAAATTAAAATTTTGGCGTGAAAGTTGGCATTCGGGGTTTTTTGACGGCAAGAAATTTAAATATGTTATTGTTAATAACACTGCTGGTAGAGGGCGCCACCTGTAAGACTATGCTTGCATTCAATTGGCTATAATTTTTTGAGTAGTCTCAAACGTAAAAGTCAAATGTAGTATATGTCACGACGAAAACGCAAATGTCAAGTCCCGTAACGATGGAAACCACTTTGTTAAATGGTTTGTTCAAAATTTGTTATCATGGCTTTTTATTTTATCTTCATGATTGTCTCTTGTCTGTTCTTTTTTCTGATAAGATTTTAATTTTTAACTAGAGAATAAGAAAATTAAGTTTATACATACTGAATTAAAAGGTGAAAAATGTATTCCTATGATTTGTCGCAGCATTAATTTTTGAGCGACATCGACATACAAAAATTGAAATATCTCAAAAAAAATGGTGTGTCTGAGAGATTTAAATCAAATATACGTTTTTGCTTACAATTGATAAGGGCTGCAATGTAGCTATAGGGTAGATCGATATTACTGGGTGTCAAAAAATTATAGCCAATTGAATGGAAGCCATGTCTTACAGGTGGCGCCCTCTGCCAGCAGTGTTATTAACAATAACATATTTAAATTTCTTGCCCTCGAGAACCCCCACATGCCAATTTTCACGTCAAAATTTCAATTTGACTCGGACTTATTCGTGAAAAACTGACAAAAACAAATAACTTTAATACGCCGTATTTAAAAAACTAAGCATTTGCGGACCCCTTTTATATGAAAAAATAGTCTTATTTTTTTGTGCTGAATGTGCACCTGTAACATAGACCATCATTTTCGAAACACCCTGTATATATATATATATATATATATATATATATATATATATATATATATATATATATATATATATATATATATATATATATAATTAGTTAAGAAATTTTAGGGGCATAATATTAAGATATGTAATTTTGGAAAATGTTGATATAAGCAGGTGTCCTAAGTTGCGCCATTTATTTCCTACATTTAGGTAAACTAATTAGTGGGCTCTCCAGCGTTACTTCTATAAGTTTAAAAGTTTTTTTGCGTATAATTATTCATCTAGTTCTTTTGGTACCTTCAGGTATGGCTTTAGATACACCACTGGCACATCTGTCCACTGTTCATAGCCGGTGCACAAGTGCATGGGCGTCGCAGATATGTCGTCCATGCCAGATACACTTTGCCACATAGGTGTAAACTTGCGGATCACCTACGCACGCTGGGATAAGTCCTAAAAATATACCAAGTGTTCATTACTTATCGACAGCAAATATTTAATGTCTTGCCCAGTTTTTGTCTACCTGTCTTACAGCCTTTCCTTTCACGTCTAGTCAATATACGACCTACCCGATTAAAGAAGTTATTTAAAACCATGAGCCGTGACTTATTTAAAGCCGCCGGTGCAATGATAAGAAAAATATTGGCAAACCTGCATATGAATGTCGATTGTTTTGTGTAGGTTGACAAGGAGGCTTTTACATGAGATAAGTCACCGTGAAGGATTGTTATGTATTATCGGTGTGAAATGTGTAAAGCTTTCACAAAAAAGCTGTTGGTTGGAATGTTCTATGTGAAAAAGTTATTTAATTTTTATTTATTGTTCATTTATTCATTCGTGGTGCCCATCTTGCAGACATTTTTTAATCCAATTGTGTTACCAGGATGTTGTATATTGTATGGCAAAACAAGACTGTTTCTTCTGCTTTTTGCCTACTTTATTTAATGTTGCAACGACACTTAAAAGTGGTGTAACTAGCTGTAGTGTTTCTTAAAATTCAACTAGAAAACGTATTCCTAATTCATTTTACCTTAAAGATACTAATGGATATGCATGAAAATAAATCCCCGGGTATGATGAGATTACCTCTAAATTACTTAAAATTTATTCGCACCTGACCCAAGCCTCATTTCGTTTTAACAGACGCTTAGCCAGTGTCTCAGAAAACGTCTTGAATGGATTTAACTGACTACAACACTCGTGAAGTTTAGCCGAGATGTACGAGAAAATTATTACATATGGTGACTAGTTTCCTGAGCAAATTCAAAATTTTACAAAATAGGCGGTATGATTTTAAAGGGGGAAAGTCTGCAGGTGATGTCATACTACACCTAACAACCAGCATATATCTACAAAGCCCTCGATGGTAAAGAATCAGTCGCAGCTGAGTTTGTGGGAATAAAGAATTAACTGTGATGAGCACTGATAAGTACACTTGGAGAACCCAAATCACCACAACACATATTTTTAAAGACCTGACGATCGTTTGACTAACAAGGTTTGCGTCATCAGAGGATAAAAACTTGTAAACTGCTTACTAATAAACATCACCTTATATACTGAGTTTTAGTTAAGAGACTGATACCGAGAAGGAGACTAAATCGCAGGCAAATTCTCTGTGTACTGTATTTTTATGGCCGGAGGAGGTTTTAAACTTTCTTTATAACTTTACCTGACAGGTTTCGAGATAGTTTAACTGTATCAGAGACACAGGGCAAACGAACGACTATAAATCACGCACAGCGCTCGGTTTTAGGAACTTCTGGTTTTTATTGCCTCAGAAATATAAATACTTTCGTACGCATCTAGCTTCGCTGGCTGTCTAACATTTTTGGTAAGTTTCAGATTGTCTTTATCAATGTGGTGGTTATTATCCCAAATATGTTGTGCCACGCATGACTTGTCTACACTACGGTATCTCAGCTGTGCCAGATGTTCACGCAATCTAGTCTCAGTGGTTCTCTTAGTCCAACGTATTTAAGGTGACAATCTTCACAACCTATCTCATAGATACCCGACGTTTCAGTGGCTTTATCTTTCTCTTTCGTATTACCTAACAAATTTCTAAAATAATTTTTTGTCGAAAAAGTTAGCTGCCAATCGGCTTTCTTAAAAATGCTCTCTAGACGATTTATGATACATGGTCCAAAAGGTAGGCAAACATATTTTTTTTACCTCTATTTTATGTTAGTAGAATAAACGACATTCAGGAAAGATAAAATAGAGAAAAAAATTGTTTGCCTGCCTTTTAAACCACGTATCACAAAGGATCTTGAGACCATTTTTAGGAAAGCCGATTTTCAGCTAACTTTTTGGACAAAAAAAAATAAGAAATTTATTAGGTAATACGAAAGATAAAACTCAAATTTCAGGTGTGAGATAGGTGGTAAGGATTTTAATCTTAAATACGTTGGGCAGACTAAGAGAATCATTGAGCCTAGATTTCGTGAACATCTGGCACAACTGAGATATGGTAGTGTAAACAAGTCATGCGTTGCACAACATATTTGGGATAATAACCACCACATTGATAAAGAAAATCTGAAATTTATCAAAAATGTTAGACAGCTAGATACAAGCGAAAGTATTTATATTTCTAAGGCAATAAAAAACAAAAGTTCCTTAAACTGAGCGCCGTCACTGATTATAGTCCTTTGTTTACCCCCTGTCACTGATAAAGATAAAATATCCCGAACCTTGCCAGCTAAAGTTATAAAGGGAGTTCAAAACCTTTTCCGGCAATAAAAATACAGTATAAAGAGAATTTGCCTGCGACTTAGTCTCCCTCTCGGTATCGATCTCTACCTAAAACTAAGTATATAAGGCGATCTTTATTAGTAAGCAGTTTAGAATTTTTCATCCATTGATGACGACAACCTTGCTAGTGAAACGATCGTCAGATCTTTAAAAATATGTTTTGTGGTGATTTGAGTTATCGAAGTGCACTTATGACATGAAGAAGGCGCTTTACACAGTAGACCACGACCGTTTGCTTAAAGGTTCATACTATCGGCATAATATGAGGAATTATCTTTCCCACATTCTACAACGTGTAAAGAAAATTAGATATATAAATTTAGATATATAAATATCTAAATACCTAACCATCCTTATATCATCCAACTAGCTGCCGGTTTGCATGAGATTTCAGGTCGTAAATCGACTCTAAGGCACTAATTTGATTAATCAAGTAAATTATACCTTCAAGGAACCAAAGAACAAGCATAAAAATTCAAGCAGTTAATTTTAGAACACAAAGTTTTACAAAGTAATGACAAGTACCAAAGGCAACTAAAAATTTGAATATGAATTTGAATATAATAAAAACTCAAAGAGACTAATTAAATTTATAGGTTACAGATCAACTGCCGATCTTCTTTCCTTTGTCCCCCATTCCCTTTCGGAAGACCCAATGATAACATTCGAAACCATTATTACTCAAAATTGGCCCAGGGTGAAAATGAAATTATCAATCAGGCTTATAATTGTGAAATTACCATGAATAAATACAGGCAGCTATCAAAGATATAGCTATCGGCACATCGCCAGGACCGGATAGAATCATCATGGATGGCCATTCCTCTAAACTGTATCCAATTAATGCAGGAGTCCCTCAAGGTTCAGCTTTAGCCCTTACTTTGTTTCTTCTCCACATCATTGACCTCCTCTCTAGCACATCCAACCCAGTTCACAGTTACGCGGACGACAGCATCCTCCACTCAAATATACAATATTTTAAGCCTGCCTCTTTACGTAATTAGATGAGGATCGCAGACTCATGGAGGGTTCTATCTCCGTGGACCTCCAAAAAATATTAGACTGGGGAAGTAGAAATCTTGTACAATTCAACCCCATCAAATCTCAGTCTTGCTGTCTATCTCATAAAAGATACACCAGCCCTAGACCCATCACAATTAACAACTAAGTTATTCAAAGTAATAAATTCTTTTCACTTGTTGGCATTTTTATGGATCGAAATCTCAATTGGCATCAACATGTCACATCAATTGCCAAAGCGGCTGCTAGGAAATTAGGTTTCCTCTTCCAGGCTCGCAAATACTTTTCCCCAGCTAATCTCTATACTTTATATACTTCACAAGTAAGGCCAAACCTCGAATACTGCTCCCACATCGGTGGTGCCGCTGCCGCTTCTGAACTCGCCATCCTGGACTCCATTCAGAAGAGTGCTATACGTTTCACCGGTGACCCTACCTTCGCCCAAAGGCTGCCATCCCTTGCCCACCGAAGTGCCGTTGGTGACCCCTCTCTCTTTTATAGATATCTGCACGGGTACTGATCAGAGGAGCTTTCTTCCATGGTTCCTCTACCTGCTGCCCCCAACAGATCTACCAGGGGAACAGAGCGAATGCACCCTTTACTGTCCAAGTGACCAGACATAGAACATCTTGTTATGCCCGCTCTTTGGTCCCGAGGACTTTCAAGTTGTGGAATTCCTTGCCGGCACATGTTTTTCCTTCTCCTCCGAACCGTCAAGTCCAAAATTAACAAGTTGCCTCTTTCCTCCCTGTCGACACCCACGGTACGATAGTATTTAGGCTGTAAGCCCTCGTGGTGCGTTGTTCAAATATATTTAAAAAAATATCGCCCCAGCAGGATGGAGAATTATCACATTATCAAATCAATGTCCGGTAGTACCATGACTAAATATTTTCAAATCGGTGAATAGGGAGGCGAGGATCGTTAGAATAGCCAGCCCTATCACTTGATCTTACGCTATTAGACTTGGTAGGCTAAGTTTTGACATAAATTTTTGTGTCAACAAAAAATGCACTACTTACGCGCTAATTAAATTTCTCCATCAATAACAAATCTTGATTCTTTATTGTACAATATACAGTAGTCCCCTCTTGAGGGAAAAGCGAAGGGGATGTTGAAATGTTGAAACAGCTCTTGTGTATACGAATATGTGCCTAGTAATGCGAATATTCCGTGGTTAATCGTATTCAATGTGTGAAGGTTGGAACCTGTGATGAGCACTGATAAGTATAATTTGGAGACCCCAATTTACCATAATACAGTTTTTTAGGCATAAAGAAACTAACGTATTTAGACCATTTGTTGAAAATTAACAACATATATGAGGAGGTCTGAAAAGAATATATAAATTTAACAAATATTTGCATGAATCAGAATATTAGCAATGGGTAACCCCCTTTCCCCATTCATTGCATACCTTTTCATTAGTATATTTGTAACAGACCTAGCAATTGAAAATTACTATCTTCCTAGAGTACCTATGGTTTCGTTATGCAGACAATTTTTTTGCAATATTCAATACAAATGTATGCAAAGTACATTATTTTATTGCCAAATTAAACAGTAAATTTGACTCCATTAAATTCACTCATGAAATAGAAGTTAATAATAAAATACCATTTATTGATGTGTTACCCATCAAAAATAGAGACACTCGACATCCACAGAAAGGAGACCACTCATGTGAGTTTCATTTAGATTGACTCACACCATAGTTTTCCACAAAAAACAGCTTGTTTGAATTTTCTGGTTTATAGATTAAACATTTTCTGTTAAATAAAGAAAGTTACAACAGAGAATTTAACGATATGAAAAATGTAGCTAATTATAATGGTTACTCTGTCTGATTAGTGGAAAAATTAGTCACTAAACATAAAACAAAGAAAATTTTAGACGAATCTACGACTTGCAGAATACATAAAACAGACAAAACCGTTGATTGTTTACTATTTGAAACGCGCATCATGGTTTCAATAGCATTTTTAAGAAAAAAAATCACAGTTAACATTTTCTACAAAAACATATTAAAAAAAATTGCTAGGTAACCCAAAGGATAAAGATAAAACCACAGAAATTTCGGGAACCTGTTAAATAGGTTGTAAAGATTGTGAACTTAAATATATTGGGCCAACTAAAAGAACTTTTGAAACTATATTTAAAGAACATTTGGCGCAACTAAGTTATGGCACTATTGATAAATCATGTATTGCTCAGCATATTTGGGATAGTAATCATCATGTAGATAAAGAAAATCTCGAGCTAATCAAAAATGTCAGGCAGTCGCATCAGTTGGGTGCTAACGAATATATATATATATATATATATATATATATATATATATATATATATATATATATATATATATATATATATATATATATATATATTGTTAGAAATTTGAACAAAAATGTTTCGATAAATAGAATAGGTCCGGTTCTATGTAGTCCATTATTCGAACTGTTATCTTCATAACAAGTGCTTCTTAGAAGGAATATTTGATAACGACACACAGTATTACAGAGGCAGTTATTGTGTATGTATGTGTATATGTGTATATATATATATATATATATATATATATATATATATATATATATATATATATATATATATATATATATATATATATATATCGTTAGAAATTTTAACAAAAATGTTTCGATGAATAGAGTAGGTCCGGTTCTGTGTAGTCCTTTGTTCTAGCTGTTGCCTCAATAAGTGTGTCCTTAGAAGGAATATTTGATGACGCACAATTTTACAAAAGCAGGTTAGCCATTTTAATTACAGGGATTTAAGACTCAACAGTGGGGATTTGTCTGTATAACTTCCTAGAGGACGCTGTTTGCAAATTTATACATATAAATAGCAGTTTGTATTCGCTTAGTTTATTGATCCCTCGCATGATGCTAACTTCTTTAGCGAAACGATCGTCAGGTATAAAAAACTGTATCGTGATGAATTGGGTTTTCCAAATTGTACTTATTAAACCCATTTACCATGTACATTCATTCTTCAACGTTTTGTGGTCACTGGCATTAGACCGTTGCTACAATATCGCCGTTGCCAACTGGTCAGTCGACAGTCTAGAAATGTCATACTTTGACAAAAATGTCAAAACGTAACTATAAAGTATGGATTTTATAGTTATAATAAGTATCTATATGTAAAGCTACGAGAGGACGGAGTATAACGACACACTCTCATACTTTTATAGAAGATGCGATCAACTTCAAAACTTTGTGTTAAAAATGTTTACCGTGAAATAAAGTAACCAATTTCTTGTTAGTATCGCTCTGTGGAACAACTTGCTGTGCAGTTTTCTTTACTTCAGTTTGTTAAACTGACCGAGGCCAGTAACCTACGGTATTGATAAGAACAATCAAATCTCTTTGAGAAAGTACTTTAATTAAATGGCTGAAGCGTTTTCTTTAAATCGTAAAAGGTTATAAAACTTTATATCACCTGTAGTGTACCTAACAGGCGCCACTTCAGGGACTCAGCTTTTTTATTTGTTGCCTATCAACTTTAAGTTAACTTTATAGTTGAATTTTATTACCCGTGGCGAGGGAAAAGCGAAAGAACCTTTTATCTGAAGCAAAAGTCATTACACAGTACCTACTATATTTACTTCAATTTACCACTACATGAATTGTAAAGATTACATTATTTTCATGCACTTTCAATTAAATTTAAGTCTTACGTTGTATGGTAACAAGTTAGGAGTTACAAATTCTTTTAAAAACAAGATTTGATTATTTAGGTGTAGGTACTAAAATGAAAAAATAGCCATATTGAATCTATGAAGGCGCCACCTAGCCTACTGTATTCCTCTCGTGAAGAGCTTTAAAATATTCCGTTATCTTATGTTGGTCGCCATTTTTAATTTGTGAAAGCTCCACATAAATCACTGTATTTTACTCGTGGAATCCATTCTTTCGATACCCATGTCAAGGGGGTTGTAAACAAAAATATATTCCGCCACGCATCGGTCGCCATACCGAAATTATGAGCGCATCACCTGGCCTACGGTATGTTACTAGCGAATCCCTTTTACTTGATATCTATATCAAAGGGATGGTTGGAAAAGATCTAATCCGCCATCTTGATTCTGGTGCCATTTTAAATTCTTAATAGCGTTACCTTGTCTACTGTATTTTACTCGATTCACTTGAACGACCTGACTCGACGTTGGATCAGATGGAAGTGATCGAGACTGGGACACAGCATAAGAAGACTGTTTACTATGCTGTGACTGGGATCTCTCGTAGCTGCTTCGCTTGATTCGTGACGCTCGATGACAATCTCACAGTGATACCAATTTTGTACCTGGGCCTTCGGTGGCTGTGGTTGCCAACTGTTATAGGTTCCACTGTCGTCTCTGCGCCTCTAGTTGCTGTGGGGGGCATCAGGTTTGCCGACTATGGATGGACAGGGTGGACTCGGGTAGATTGGGGGCGAGGATTAACAATATTGGGACACAACAAATGTGTATGCTCTTTCTATAGTTACCTTTATTTTTTCGCCACCACAGTTTTGCTTATCGAATTAGGTAGTATTTTATTTTTAACTTTTTTAACTGTTCATCTAACAATTTTTTGGTGGTAAATTATGTTGTAAAATTAATTTAATTTTTTTTTATAGAAAATCTTTGTCCAACTTTTGTAAATTTATAGAAAAATGTATTTGTTAATTTTAAAAAAATGTTAAGCGCACTTTCGTAGAAAAACATTTCGCCGATCAGGAGATCCCAACTTCCAGCCATAAAAAAATTCAAATTAGCGCGAGCTACGGTCCATATTTGGAATCCTTGCGTATATCTGGAAATAATTTAGTTACTTTATTGATATCTGGTACATATGCTTTGACTATAAAGACTGCGTTGATGTTTCTTAAGTCAATAAAAATAAATGATTGACATTTAAAGAAAATTGTATGAAAAATCGCTATCATAACGCACTTGCTGCTTTGTAGCATATATGCTGTTGTTAGTGAATTTTCTTTAAAAAATTCACTAATGAGGACATCCCGACTTTTGAATTTGAAAAAATTTCTTCACATGAGCGCGAACTAAGCCCCTTAGAACCCATATCCAGGGTCCGTTTCAATTTTTATGTATATATATATATATATATATATATATATATATATATATATATATATATATATATATATATATATATATATATATATATATATATATATATATATATATATATATATATATATATCTGTGTGTGTATATGTGTAACACACCGATAACTCAAAAAATAATGGGCCGATTTTGATAAAATTTGGTATGTACCTTCCTTTTGCAAGTGGCTTGGATAAGTTAATTAGCCAGGGAAATCCGCCAAGGCTTTCCCGGAAATTTTTGTGTTTTCTTTCGGAAAAAAATTATATCTCGGGAAATAACGAAGTGAGGGTAATCGAATTTGGTAAGCAAGTTATGTACCAAAGTTAGGTCTGTGGGTTTAAAGACAAAAAGGTATAGTCATTTAACGAAAAAAAATTGGGTTTTCCTCAAAACGTCAAAAGTCGCGATTTGAAACGTCAAAGTTGGGAATATTTAGGCAAAGAACCTGAAACCAATACGGGTTATTTAAAGAAACTGCCGCAAGGAGAATGTTTTGCAAACCATTAAGTTTCAGCTTCAACCGTCACTTTGCTAAAATATTTTCAGAAAATTCATTTCAAATAGACCCTTTCTCTGATGCTTCGGCAGTAGTTTTATGGTTTAGCGGTCTATAATTTTTAGTTAATTTTCGTAAAAAAAATTCGTTAATTAGGAGACCGCGACTTTTGAATTTTAAAAAGATTTCTTCAAATGAGTGCAAACTAGGCCCCCATAGAACCCATATCCGGGTTTAGTTTCAATTCTTATCTGTTTACATATCGTCACCTTAGTACTACAACTAGGTAACTTGAAAACACACATTTGTCAAGAAACTAGTTTGAAAATTTGCTTTAAAATCTCCTCTTCATTGCTAAATAACATTTTATATATTGGTGTATGTGTGTCGCTGACCTAATGAGAAATGGCGCATATTTTGAATTCTATATAGAAAAAAAATTGTCATATTGCCAATTTTTTGAAAAAAAATGTGATATCTACTTGTTACACTGACTTTAAAATTGGTTTGAAAGGAGTTATCTATATTTGTATTTCAAAATAAAACAAATCAAAGGCAACTAGAAGAGCTTTTATTCATAACAAAATTATAATAATTCTAAAGATAAAGGAAAAATGGAAATATTTATTCATCATCAGAACGCGTATCGTTTTCTGAAATAATCTGCTGTCTGATTTAACCCGTTTTTGTGTCTCACTGGTATGGCAGGCTTCCGTAAAATGGGCGGTATTCTAGTCCCAGAGCTGGAGGAGATGACGTAAATAAAGAATTCAAATTATTGTATTTGTCTTTTGGAATGGGAATCACAGACTTGTATAGAGGTTTAATTGTGTCTGATAATGGCACATTCTTATCACTAGCCCGTGTTCTCTTGTTACAATTAAGAAATCTAAAGTCTTCATCAAAACTTTCTTTAAAACGAATACGAAGTGGTTTACTCTTTGGAAATTCAACCAGCTTATTTTTTTCCAGCTGACTGGCTTATGATTTTCGTCCTCTTTTCTGATCATCATGTGCCGCTCTAGGTGAGATTTCCAATCTATTATTTTTTCATAGGTAATCTAGAGTTATCTAATTGTAGCATACAGTTAATCATTTCAAGTAGATGACTTTAGACAAGATAACTGAAAATCGTTAAATTTCGAGATACCTAGATGTAGTACTAAGGTGACGCAATATACAGGATGACGCATTTCTACCGTAAAGCTAAATAAAATTATTGTTATTATACAAGATATGAGAAAAATTTGATACGTTAATTATAGGGTGCCTTGAGCTGCATCTTAAAAAATATTTTGTCAATCACAGGCTGGCGTAGTCGTTGGTGATACCTACAATCTTTTTTTTCGAACATCACCTATATATTATTGCATTTTGCATTTTTTATCGAAATATTATGCACTTTTGTAATAAAAAAATCTAGACGCAGTAAGTGCGTTTTGGTAGCGAATTTTCATTAAATGCTTCAAATTTCAATAACTCAATTTTCTATTAACCTAAGGTTCTTTGGCTACGAAACCAGTTTTCTCGGAAACATTTTGTTTATTTTCGGAATAGTTTTGTACATTTTCAAACAATGAATTATTTTTATAAAACACGGAATATTGTTTCTAGTATATAGGTTATACCGGTAACCAAATTGATGCCTGCTTGCATTAAAGAGACATATTTGCTATTTAACACATTTTTATGAAAAGTCACTTATATAAGGTACTTGGTGCGGCCAGATTTTTTATATTCGTTGAATATTTATGTAGCAAACTAACAATGGCTTTTTTGTTGCAGGTGAGTCAACATTTTTCAATACGAAAAATGCAAATCGTACAAAAATATTTTGATTTGTTCAACCCTCTGACAAGTAAGTTTGCATTAGAGCCTTTCAATTTTCAGGATGTCAAGAAAAAATATTATCGTTGGGTTAGATAGTAAGATCCCATTATGTTTCTCTATATACCCCATTATCATACGGAGATGACTTGTAGACATACCCACACACACACACTTGCAGTATACAAAGAACGATTTCGCAGAGGGTGTGGCACCCCGAGAGGTTCTAAAAGAGACGAAAATCACTGCTTCTCCGGTTCACAAAGCTTTAAGAGTGTTGTTTATTTTGTGATTGTTTTTCTTATATTATGCATGCGTAGATTACGAACTGATATTTTACAACCTAGTAAACTCCATAACTTGTTTTATAGCAGAATTTTATATCGTAGCTCGTAGCGCGCCATAAATTGCCATAACAAACCAAATAAGTACACTGTCTTCTGTGTTTGTACATATAGAATATTTTTTATACAGGGTTAGTGAAAAGTATCAGAAGGCACATATCCCCTGAGATATTCATTATCAAAAAAAAAGTTCGTACAAATGTTTTTCGACACATTTTTGGCTACAAACTGGCGATATTCAATTTTTCCCAGCGTACACCGCTTCGTTGCTATGACAACTTAATCGGTTTTGATGACAAATTATGTTTTTTTTTGCATTTTCGGAAAGAACGTTTCTTTCTTGATACAAACATATAAAAAGTTATCAGGTTCTATAGGAAAAAAATTGAGCAACAATTAAGTGTCGTAAAAATCACTTCCTTCGGTTAAACTTCATTCATCAATTTCTTATTTATAGCTGTCAATTTGAAACATTGGTTGTTGTCAGTTATCTGCAGTTTCTAATACTTTAAAGAGCTTCACATCAGAAAATTGAGGACTTACTTAATTTATATTATTTATTTATTTCAATTACAACAGCATCCTACAGACAAAATCCAATTATTGGATTCTGGAATACACATAATATTATGACAGAAATTAACAATCCTAAGGTAGTCAGCAGAACTAAGAATGAAAGAACAATTTAGCGTAACATCAGTTGCTTGACCTCAGCAGCCGTGCAGTGAAAAATGTCAATACTACCCACTCAGCTGATTATATAAAATACACATTGTACACAGTGGTGAGGACTATACCATATTGAGCGTTGCAGTGGGTAAGTAGAGATTCAAATTATTTCTAGCACTAAACGTTGGTACTAGAAAGTTTAACCCACCCAGGATATCAGAGCAGTCACTCTCATTCGAAATTATTTTATATAAAAACATAATGAAAGTGTAATTACGTCTCTGTTGCAAGCTATTGGCAGAAAATATTGAGAGTAGGCACGAATGAGAAACATGTTGTGCAGGGTAGATGCCATCCTCCTTAAATACAAGAAATTTTAGGAATCGCCTCTGTACTCGCTCCAAACAATCAATGTACACAGAATAGTTTGGGCACCATATGACACAAGCGTATTCTAGTTTCGACCGGACAAATGCATTAAATATAATTACCATGGTGTTGATTGTCAGAAAGTCTTTTGAAGTTCTTATAATAAGTCCTAACATTCTATAAGCATCCGATGTTATACTCAAAATATGTGGAGCAAACGACAATTTGGTATCAAAAATAATCCCCAGATCAGTAATCAGCTCTTTTTTTGGTAGATACGAACTATGCATGCTATAACCAAACCGCACTGGAAGTTTCCTCAGAGTGAACGACATGACACAGTACTTGTGAACATTAAGTGATAGCCGGTTTTCATGACTCCACTTTACCACAGCATTAAGAGCTGCTTGAATTCTATGACAATCAGACAAGTTATTCACTTCCAAACAAATCTTAAGGTTCGCAGCATACAGCAAATAATTGACATCATTGTCCACCACCACATCATTTATGAAGATATTAAATAATAAAGGACCCAAAAAAGATCCTTGAGGGGCTTTAGATGTAGCCATGAACTCTAACGATGTAACACCTTCCACCGCAACATACTGACTCCTATTACTCAGGTATGATCTACAGTTCTATCAAATGATCAGAGAAACCAAAAGATTTAAACTTATGCAATAGGATGCCATGGTCAAGCCGGTCGAAAGCTTTAGAAATATCCGTGTATATGATATCCACCTGAGATCTATGCTGAAAAGATGTCGAAACGTAAGGGTGAAAGAAAATAAATTTGTTACAGTAGATCGACCAGGTATGAAACCGTGTTGGGCAGGATCGATCATCGCCTTTACGTGATTATACATTAAGGGATGCAGTACCGATTCAAAAAGTTTTCCAAAGTTGTTCGAGATAATGACCTGCCTGTATTCAAGAACACTTGTCCTATTACCACCCTTACCGATATGACACGACTTAGATCTCTTCCAAAGAGACTGGTATTTGACTCGTTGAATGCAGCTATTAAAGATTAAAGTAAAAGGGAAGGCAAAAACAGGAGCACAGTCTCGCAAAGTAAAGGAGGGGATCTCATCTGGGCCCGCAGTCAAGGCAGGTTTGAAGTTAAGTTAATTATTATTATTATAGCAGAATAAAGCGAAAAGCTAAGAATTTAAATATTAATGAGGTGACAGGAAATGTGGTTATAAAGAAGTGTGCATGATTTTCCATTAAGTTTATTCTGGCCACAAATAAATGCATGGTATGTTCCCAAAGGATTGACAAAATTTAACGAAACTGGTAGTGTCAAAGATAAACCAGAATAGGAAAACCAAAAACGACTGTTTTTTTGTGAAACCCCTCATTTGTCTACAAATTAAGTTGCAACATTACACAATATTTCCCAAAAATCTGTGGTTAATTTGCTAAAACCGAAAAATTTCACCGGTACAAGGTATAGCACAAGGACTTGTAAATGGGGATTTTAAGAGAAGCGTTAAATGTTTTAATATTATGACAGACCAACTGAATGAGAATTTGGACTTTGGTAGAAACATTCTTTTATCAGATGAAACTACGTTTACACTACAAGGATTTGTTACTAAACAAAAATATCGTTATTGGTCCACATTGGATGTTAGAGGCTTAAACCCAGCGACCAAAAAAAAGAAAAAATGTACAGGTCGGTATACTAGACAGCGGTATTCTGAGACGTTCTTTATTGAGAAAATTCTAACATCGGAAAATATTTAAAGTTATTACGACAAGAATTTATACCTGCTGTTGTTGCAGTGTGCCCAGTTAATGAAGTTTTCTTTCAGCAAGATGGAGCTTTCAGTCATATTTAAAAGACGCGTGCGGCAATATTTGAAATAAATTTTCCCGGAAAAAAGGATTAGGCGCGGTGGTGCTCTCAAATTGCCCGCCTCCTCTCCCGATTTGACACCAGGTGATTTTTTTCTTTACGGTTACTTAAAGAGTGTGGTCTACAAAGACAGACCATTAAATCTGGAAGACCTGAAAGTTAGGATTATTGGCGAAACAAGACGGATTGTGCACTCCATCTTAATTAATGTAATAAAGTCCTTTGAACCGTGAGTTTAATTGTGTATTCATAATAATGGACAGCATTTTGAACATTTAATTAGTTATTAATTATTATTGCTGTTTAATTTTATTTTTGTTTTGTCAGCTTCTTTTAGAATTAAAGTTAATTTTGGTGATATTGCAGATGAGAGACAAACTAGGTTTAGATAAATCGACTGCTGGTAGATGAAGTTTAGTAACTTATATGAACCTTGATATTACATAGCGAGATGTAAGACAGGAGTCACCATCTCGTTGCGGAACCAAGTAGTATGTTGTCACGATAGCTCCAAATAACACAAAATTTTATACAAAAAACTGACTGTATACAACCAACTAACAATTTAGTAAATTGTCAGCCCTGGCCCATTTCTACCCTAATACAGGGACAATGTATGTAAGGATAGATGTATTCTCACCACAATTAGAACCGTAGACCGGTTTCGCTCTAATTAGAGCTCGTTTTAGTGAATTTTTATTTAAAAAAATTCACTAATAGAGAGGTATCGATGGTGAGACTTTGCAAAAAAAAATTCAAATGAGCGCGAAGTGGGACCCCTAGAACCCATATCCGGGGTCAGCTTCAATTTATATATATATATATATATATATATATATATATATATATATATATATATATATATATATATATATATATATGTATGTATATGTATATGTATATGTATATGTATATGTATATGTATATGTATATGTATATGTATATGTATATGTATATGTATATGTATATGTATATGTATATGTATCCATCTGATAACTCAAAAAATAATAAACCGATTTCAATGAAACTCGGCAAGTGCCTTTCTTTTATTAATGGCTTGGATGAGTTCGTTAGCCAGAAACATCGGACGAGGTTTTCTGGGAAAATTTTGAGTTTTCTTTCATAAAAAAATTTTTTCTCCGAAAATAACAAAGCTGCTCAAATGAATTTTACTATATATGTTACCTTGGGAGAGACCTTACTACGTACCAAAATTCAACTTTGTAAGTTTATAGAAAATTAAGTTATCAAATTTTAAATTTTCTTTCGAAAAAATTTTTTTCTCCGAAAATTACAAAGTTATTTTAACGAAATTTGGTGGATGTTTTGCCCTAGGAAAGACCTTACTAGGTACCAAAATTAAACTTTCTAAGTTTATAGAAAATTGAGTTATTCAAATTTGAAGCATTTAATAAAAATTCACTACCATAACGCACTTGCTGCGTCCCGAGTTTTTATTTTATGTTGCGGACATTCATTTTACGTTGTGGGAATTGGTCGTTTATTGGTTTGCTGGTCACATACGGTAGGATTAAACTAACCTTGTTTTCTATTATTAGTGAATTTTCATTAAGAAAAGGGAAAATATTGTTAAGGGAACGAGTTGATGGAAAATCTGAAAAAATCTGCTTATAGAAGTCCAACTAGGATGTTTTTGCCGATTTTGCTTTTATATTTCCTTCCCCGCCCAGCATCCCTATTTAGTCCAGGTCCCGTAGCATCTAAGTGGGTTGATTCCACAACATTTTTTTCTTATGTACACAGGGGTGCTTTTAAACGTGTTTCTGGAAAGAGTTTACAAAAATCACGTGGGTCGCTTATCTGCATAACTACCCTAATTTGTTCTTATTTTTTTATCTTATGGAATCCGATAAAATGTTTATAGTGCCATATTAAGACAGAGGTGGTCTTTCCGAAAATCAAAATAAATCATATCTTGCCATTAAAGAAAAAATTAGATGTCATAGCAACGAAGTGATTTACGGTAGGATTTGTTGTTTATTGTTGTAGGAAAGTATCCTTCTGCTTTTCCTAGTGTTTGTCCAACTTTAACCGCGGCTTATGTCAGTTTGTCTATAAACCATGGCGGGCCCTGGGCGATACGTGTCCTCCTTTTCCTTATAAAAAGGAAAATAAAGAGAGAAAGAGAAAAAAAACCTTTATTTTTTTCATTTTAAGTTATACCAAGGTTACTTAGGCTTGAAGCAAGATGTAAGTGGAAGTTAAATGAGCGGCACAAAGTATAAAAAAAATTTTGGATTTGGTTTAAACGTTGTTTGTGATTGGATTGATTAAAATAAAGTTTTCTCTAGGAAAAATTACTTCATTTTAATATGGAAGGCATAATTACACAATTCCATAAAAACTATAAAAATCTGTGGCTAGTGGGTTTCATCCCTGAAGCCATTGACACACACAGACACAATCGCGCGCGCGCGCATGCATGCACGCGCGATAGGGAAAACTGAACATCGCCAGTTTGTAGCAAACAATACGTCGAAAAACTATTGTTAAAACATTTTTGTTAATAAAGAATATTTCAGGAAATACAAGTGCGTTTCCATACTTTTTACTAACCTGTATATGTTAGATTAATTATTTTAGCTTACAGTTTTCGTGACGGAAGAACTGTATGTATTATAAATCTTTTTTTACTATGATCGCTGCTGTTGGCCCACCCTTACCTATTCGTCGAGCAAATTCTTTTATTTGAAAACGACATCGTTAAACTATTATATGTCCAAATGAAAGGAAGTGATTTAATCTCGCGTCTTTTAGTACTGCTAAGGTCGTGAAACAGAAATTTATTAGCTATCAAGGTAAAAGTGAACTCTTCATGTACAAAGCGTACAAAGCGAACGAAAATTGATGCAGTAAATGGCAATTATTGCTACAACTAGCTTTCTGAATCTGAATTATTCCTGTAGTCTTTGATGTCACGAAAGCTTTCGCAAAAGAACAACGATGTTTTTGATTATTAGTTTAGATAAATTGAAATACAAAGATGCTGTCATTTCTTTTGCAACATTGGAGTTGCTTTGCGATTCGTAAATGGAAAAATATGCATATCAAAAGGAGATATCAGCTACTAGAGGAAATATTTACACGATGTTGCGATTCTGACTGGAATATAATGAATTGATAAGTGAGTAGCCTGAATGCTGTTTCAACTTGCAAGTGTTTTCTGATACTTATCTGGATGATCCTGACTTAGCGAATATTGTGTAGTTAAATCGATATAGTCTCTCAGAGTTATACAGGGTGAATCATAGTGAATGGGAAATTTTCATTAAAAAGTTTTTAAAACAAATCTGTTGTTTATTTTGATGAAATGAGTCAGATTTGGTGAACAATATAACCTATATAGTAGAAACAATGTACGTAGCGTATTTCATTAAAAAAGTACAAAAAATTTGACGCAGCTATCCACATATGCTGGCAGTCAACCATCTCATAAGGTTCAGAGGTTTTTCAAATCAGACAAAACCAAGAAAGAAATGACTTGTCCAGACATTGTGAAGGTATACAATAAACACATGGGGGGGGGGGGGTCAGTTGACCTTCTAGGTTCTTTGCTTGGTCTCTATACGATTCGTACCAGATCCAAAAAATGTTACCGCAGGTTATTTTTTCGCATGGTAGATGTTGTAATATGGAATTCATGGTTGCTGTATAGAAGGATATTGCAACACAATAATCAAGGTCAACCTGAAAGCTTTGGTAGGAGACAGAGCAGATTAAGAGGAGATTTAAAGTAGCATCACCTGCATTTGAAACAAGAAAATATGGAACTGGTCACTGTCCCCAGCATTCGGAACAGCGCAATCGTTGCCGATTGGAGGGTTGCAATAGGAAAAGTAGAATATTTTGTGGAAAATGCAAGGTGTTTTTATGTTTGTATGAAAAAAAGAACTGTTTTATTGATTATCATTCATAATTTGTTGTTGATATTTAGTATGTTTTAATTTTGCATCACTTTTTGTGTCTGACACGCATAATGTTCCCAAATGGGGCCTTTAACAAAACTTAAAATTAAAATTATGAAAAAAATTTTTATTTTTTTATTTTTTACGTATTATCCATACCAAAAGACATACTGTGGATTTTTTTCGTTGCCAAGTAAAATTATGTGCAATATAGGGTTAAGGTAGTTCGTCAACATCGTCCGTTCGATAGAAACACAATAGACAAACGGTGCGCCTCCGACTACAATTTTACTTTCAGTTTCCGTCGCCTACCTGAGAATTATATAAAAAAAACTCTGGACGCAGGAAGTGCATTATGGTAGTGAATTTTCATAAAAATCTTTTTATTGCAAATATGTGTGTTTTCTTTTTATTTAAGAAAGCAGGCATCAATTTTGGTTACCAGTATAACCTATATAGTAAAAACAATGTGCCATGTTTCATAAAAATAACTTTATTGTGTGAAAATGTACAAAAATTTCCAAAAGTAAACTTAAAGTGTTCCCGGAAAAACTCGTTTCTTGATCAACCTTATAGGTTAATAGCAAATTGGGCTATTCAAGTATTAAGCATTTGATCAAAATTTGCTACCATAACGCACTTGCTGCATCCAGAATTTCTTTTCTTACAAACATGGATTATATTTCGATGGAAAATGCAAAAATGCAATAACTTAAGGCATGTTTGATTAAAAAAAAAAGATAATTTGTATCACCAACAACTTATAGGCCAGCCTGTGATTGTGAAAATATTTTTTTAATATGTAGCTCAAGACACCCTATAATTAATGTATAAAGATTTTTTTCATATCTTGTATAATAACGGATATATTGAGCTTTATTGATTTTTTACGAAAATTCGACAAAAATTATATACCATTAACCGATAAACTCTATAGCTAAGACTACTGCCAAGCATCAGAGAAAGGGTCTATTTGAAATGAATTTTCTGGAAACATTTTAGCAAAATGAAGGACAGTGACGGTTGAAACTAAGACTTCAGGGTTTGTAAAACCTCCTTGAGACATTTGATTTCCATAGCCCGTATTAGATTCAAGTTATTTGCCTAAATGTTGCCGATTTTGACGTTTTAAATCGCAACTTTGACGTTTTGGGGAAAACCCCAATTTATTTTTCTTTAAATGCCTATAACTTTGTCTTTTGACCTACATAGCTAAATTTTGGTAGGTAACTTACCTATAAGGATGTAAACCCGCGTACCAGATTTGGTTGCCCTTACTTTGTAAATTTCGGAGATATAAATTTTTTTCGAAAGAAAGCACAAAATTTTCCGGGAAAACCTGGGCAGATTTTCCTGGCTAACGAACTTATCCAAGCCATTTGCAAAAGGAATTCACCAAATTTAATCAAAATCGGCCCATTATTTTTTGAGGTATCGGTGTGTATATATAAACATATATTTGCCGATTTTGACGTTTTGAATCGCAACTTTGACGTTTTGAGGAAAACCCCAATTTATTTTTGTTTAAATGCCTATAACTTTGTCTTTTGACCTACATAGCTAAATTTTGGTAGGTAACTTACCTATAAGGATGTAAACCCGCGTACCAGATTTGGTTGCCCTTACTCTGTAAATTTCGGAGATATAAATTTTTTTCGCAAGAAAACACAACATTTTCCGGGAAAACCTGGGCAGATTTTCCTGGCTAACGATCTTATCCAAGCCATTTGCAAAAGGAATTCACCAAATTTAATCAATATCGGCCCATTATTTTTTGAGGTATCGGTGTGATACATACATATATATATATATATATATATATATATATATATATATATATATATATATATATATATATATATATATATATATATATATATATATATATATAACATATAAAAATTGAAACTGACCCCGGATATGTGTTCTGGGGGGCCTAATTAGCGCTCATTTGAAGAAATTTTTTCAAAATTCAAAAGTCGGGATCTCCTCATTAGTGAATTTTTTTAAAGAAAATTCACTAATACAGTTGTAGCAGTAGTTAGTTTAGAATTTTTTCATCTTCTGATGGGGCTAGTTAGCGAAACGATCGTAAGGTTTTTAAAACTATGTGTTGTGGTGATTTGGGTTCTCCAAGTGTACTTATGTGAAAAAAAAATTATCAATTATACTTATAGTATGAAAATGCAAACGGAGATAATCTATGAAATTAATTACTTCTTAACTTTTTGCAGCAGAGTTGAACTTAATTATTTTAATATTGTTCTTCGAAAATTCATTTAATAATCACATAATCTGATCGCTTATTAGAATCTAATAAACTACTGAACAAAAAGTTTTTAAACTGATCCCTGCATAAATGCGATTATAAATCTAAATATTTCCAAAACTAGAGTCTTTAGTTATGGGGAGTCATACAAAAGTTAAAGCAGAGGGCATGCCCTTCACTTCTCAAACATAAAATATAGGCTGTTACGTTTGAAAAAATTGAATTACGGCAGTTTGAATTTTTTCAAAATTTTTAACTATTTGAGAGCACTATATAAGGCATTTCGATTTTTTCGACGAATAATATAAACAAAAACCTCACTAAATGCCTCATTTTCATGAGACTGCGTTTTGTATTGGTTAACATGCCCTACCACATTTTGATATATGCCAAAAAACGTGCAAAATTGTAAAACAATTGAATTAACTGGATATTGGTGAACTATATTAATTTTTCTCTCCCACGAATATGCATTATAATTCGGTGCAATATTCAAATCCAATCATAATAAAATAATTGTATCACCAACGATTTATGGGCTACCCTGTGATTGTCAGAATAATTTTATTGAATGTAGCTCAAGACAGACCTTAATTAACCTACATAATTTTTTCTTTAACCTTGTATAAGACGGATATATTGAGCATTGCCATAGAAGGCGCCAGCCGGTATATATGGATTGAAGAAATCCTCAATGGCTATTTTTTCCAATAAGAATTATAGAAATATTGAAACTACCACCAAAGCGTTAGAGGAAGGGGACTATTTGAAATAAATTTCCTGCAAATATTTTACCGGAATTACGGTTGAAGCTGAAACTTACGGCTGTAAAACACACTTCCTACGTCATTCCTTCTACATAACTTGTATTCGTTTCAGTTTCTTTGTCTAAAAGTTGCCAATTTAACGTTTCAAATCGCGACGTTGGCGTTTTCAGAAAAACTATAAAATTCTCATTGTAATTTCTTGGTGTTTCTTGATCTTATTTCGCCAAGAAAACGTACTCTTTGTCTATTTTATTACCCACTGTGAGTCCGGGGACTAACTAAAAGAATAGACCCAAGGTAACTCCTGCCTGTCGTAAAAGGCGACTAATTGGTATCGAACACTGGCGGGGGTCCTGTCCATGTGGGCCTGTAGGGAGGCGGATATCTCTGGGGAGTGATGTACACCCGGATTTTGAGGCCTCCACTCTGGGCTTAGAAATGGATGGTTGCCCGCGCTTGGTTGTTACTCGGGAGCGGGGTTCCGGATAGGTGCCGCCTTGGGCTGAGTGCTGGCGGGTGTCGTGTGTCTAGACGACCCGGACGGGGTTGACAACTCTGATGAGTGGTAAACACCCGGAGTTTGGGGCCCCCACTGTGTGCTTCGGAACGGACGGACGGCCTCGCTTGTGCGATGCTCGGGAGCGGGGCTCGATGGGATGTCGCCTTGAGTCTAGCACTGGTGGGTGTCGGGTCTAGACGCACCCAGAGGAGAGCCGAGATCTTTAGGGGTGGAATAAAACTAAGGGTTGAGGCCTCTTCTGTGAGCTTCAAAACGGATAAACGACCCCACTTGGATGCTGCTCGGATGCAGGACTTTATGATACTGCATCGAGTCAAACACTGACGGATGTCTGGTCCATAGGAACTCGGAGAGAGGTTATCTCTCTTTGAGCTTTGAGACGGGCAATCGACTTCGCTCAGATGGCAGTACATCTGTCAAACAAAGTTTCACCTTTCAGGTGTCGTCTCCTGTCGGAAGCTCGATTTGTTGGGTGAAATTTAAGCTAACGCTGGCAGGTGTTGGATCTGGACTAACCCGAAGGTGGCTAGGGTCTCTAGGAGTGGATTACACCTGGAGACTTGGGCCTACTCTGTGAGCATCGATACAGGCTAAGGACCCCGCCTGGATGCTGCTCGAGGGCGAGACATCATGATACCGCCTCGAGTCAATGAAACACTGGCGGGGGTCTGGTGCAGGTGAGGCTGGGGGGAGGCAGACATCTCTGGGGAGTGATATGCACCCGGAGTTTGGCGCCTCCACTGTGGCCTCAGAGACTGACAATTGGCATCGCTTGGTTGTTACTTGGGAGCGGGGTTCCAGATGAATGCGCCCTGGATTGAGCCCTGGCGTGTGGCGTGTGTCCTGACGTCCCGGGGGGCTCTGATCTCTGATGAGTGGTAAACACCCGGAGTTTGGAGCTCATACTGTGTGCGGACGGACGGACGGACGACCTCGCTGGGGTGATGCTCGGGAGCGGGACTCGATGGGATGTTGCCTTGAGTCTTAACACTGTTAGGTGTCAGGTTTGGAAGAGCCTGACGGGAGCTGAGGTCTCTAGGGGTGGATTACAACTGGAGATTAGATACTGCTCGAGAGCGGGACTTCATGATACCGCCTCGAGGCAAACACTGACGGATGTCGGGTCCAGACGAACTCGGAGAGAGGTTATCTCTCTTTGAACTTCGAAACGGGCAAGCGACTTCACTCAGATGGCAGTACACCTGCCAAACAAACTCTCACCCTCAAGAAAAAATCGACTCCCTCATGGAGCTGGAATTGATGGGTGAAATCTAAATAATTAGACGTGAGCCACAATAGACCTAAGGTCACGGTGGGGGGACTGGAATAGCCCACTCACAATAAAATCTAATCCACCCACGCAAAATATTTTGGTCTTGTGCATTTCTCTGAACACCCAATTTTCCTTTTCTTTAAATGCCTATAAC
Source organism: Tillus elongatus (assembly GCA_964006375.1). Lineage (NCBI taxonomy): Eukaryota > Metazoa > Arthropoda > Insecta > Coleoptera > Cleridae > Tillus > Tillus elongatus. The sequence goes on along the minus strand of OZ023263.1, from coordinate 64,830,843 downwards.
TTCATTTCGTCTCAACCTAGAAAATTAAATTATTGTACACATAAAAGCAGTCTCTGAAAGGGAAAAATGTGTACTAAATTTCATCAAACTAATTCAATTTTTATAGGCTATACTTTTTTTCATAACGCACTTGCTGAACTATTACTCTTAGTGCCTTGATAAGAAAAAGCGTCATTATAAATATTTGAATATATGCAGCTAATGAGAGAAATGTAGAGCTGAGAATAATATATCAGTCCATACGTATCCATTAAAACAACACTACAAGCTATCTCTTCGAAATGAGCGTCATAAACGACACACTAAGAATAAAATTGACATAATCGTGATGAGCTTTCTGGCGACATCGTGAAACATAAAAAGTGCATGCTAGTTCAGTCACTGTCATAGATAACGGTTAACTGGTGTACTAACTCACCCCCTGCTACCAGAGACGTACTTAAATATTGATTTGCTAACTTTTATGTTACTTTAAATATAGCTTGGGAAAATGATGACATTTTTAATATTATGGGCAAATTTTTTTATGCTTCGTATTTTTAAATGTAGATATACAAGAGCAAATGTACAAAGTAACTACAACAACAGGTAACCAGTCTAACAAATATAGTCCCAAAACCTAATTTTGGAATAATTATGTTATCGTCAAGACAGGATCGTATTTTTTAAATATGTAACCCCAATACCGTATTCCGAAATTGTGGCAATAACAAAAATTGCAGGTAGATATTTCACCGCCAGCTTCTTTCTTCCCCCTTCTTTGTTAAAGCAGCAAAATGGAGCCTGCACCACTCTAAAGCAATGAATGTGCAAAGTTAGAAGGATGAATCGTAACAAAATCCACAGGTGACAGAAGTGACAACGACACTTCGGGTAAACGACAGTTGAGTGACAGAACCAAAACTACTTAGCTCCATGGTCGGAATCGATCACCACTGAGTAAGTAACACTGGTCTATTAGCTGTTTGTATACAGAAGGAGAGTTCATAAAATTGGTACCCGAAACATTGAGGACGTTGCTGTTGGAGCTTTTTATGTATTTGTAGATCTCCATCTCTTCTAGGACGAATTGTTCTGTGCCAAAACTTGATGGATGAAGGGTTCTGGCATTGTTTTCTTTGTCCAAACCGTGACCGTTCTCTCTCAGGTGGTAGCCGAAAACAGAGCTTGTGTTGCCAGCCTTGTTTCTACTTCTCAGATGTTCAGAGACCCTTGATTCCTGCGAACAACTTGTATAATTTGACACACATGTAATTTGTGGCTATTTGACTTCTTGAGACAATGGTGTTATTAAACTCGCTCTTCTTGCGTTATTAAACTCGCTCTTCTTGCGCGTGTCGAATGAGTGACACTCTTCGCGTGTCGAAACCTTCCACCACTCCAACGGACATGACACATGCCAATATAAAAACTGAGAGGATGGTAAGGATACATTGCTGTTTGAGCTTTTTGAAAACTTTCGGCAGCTGGTGAGTCTTGAGACACACCACACATGACCCTTATAGTTTCCTTTTGTTTAAACAGAATACGCCCTATCTCCTGACTGTAATTTGCTTTAATCGGCCAACCCGTTTTAGTCGAACAGCCTACATTTTTAGTGTAAAATTACCTAACTGACGAACGGTTCGTTTCGAATCCCCGTTCTTTCCTAAAGCATCTAAGTTTCGAATCACCTCCAGACGGACATATTTTCGAAGACAAATATGTAAGAAGCAAGTAATCTTTTGGCTTAATAATAAAGTGCATGGTGTCTTAGAGACACATTGTCTTTGCTTCTCATTAACTAATACATAAAAAATATACAGAAATCGTTCGCTCGTGACTAAATTTTCGTTTTGCTTTAAAACCGCTATTCTAATAATAAGGCCAGCAAGTTTGAACTTTCGCTGTTCCATGATAGATTTGAATAAAACCTGAAATGAATCCTAGCAATATTTCTTCTTCATAGATTACTGAGATTACTGACAATTTGCAAAACCCAATTAATCAGAATACAGTATTAAGACCTGACCATCCTTTCGCTAATAAAGTTAGCGTCATCAGAGAGATCATCATCCCTCTAACACAGTTAGCGTCATCAGGGAAATGATCATCCCTCTGACGACGCTAATTTTGATAGTGAAACGATAATCCGGTCTTAAAACTGTATTGTGCATGAATTGGGTTCACCAAATTTTACTTATTAGTATCACAGCTTCCAATCTTCACTCAGCACTTAATACGAGTTACGCAGGTAAATGTGCAAAAATTCGATAATATTTATACTTTTTTGTATACTGACTAGGTCCGGCTGTAAAATTCAGGAAAATCTGACGAAAAAGAGACATATGTATGTTTTTGGTGAATTTCCTTTACAAAAATTTACTAATGAGGCGATCCCGGCACCGTTAACACAAAAATAATGGGCCAATTTTGATCAAATTTGATAAGTACCTTCCTGTAATGTAAATGGCTTGGATAAGTTCGTTCGCCAGGAAAATCTGGAAAGGTTTTCCGGGGAAATTTGAGGTTTTCTTTCGAAAACAATTCATATCTCCGAAAATTAAAAAGCTATGGTAACCAAATTTGGTAGGCTAGTTTCTGTCATAACGAGTATCCTTTGTCTCTAGGTTAAACGACAAAGAAATTACAAGCCTCTAATTAAAAAAAAAGTTTAAACATCAAAATTGATAATTCTGGTAGTCGTACATTAGCGCATTAGCGCTTTGTAAGTTAAAAATACGACTCGAAATGACTAACAAGCTCCTAGATCTGTGTATCAGCCGTGATTTCCCTTCACTTCGTTAAGATATGAGAAGAAAAAAAATTTTAAACAAAAATTCTATGTTGTAAATAATGTAGACGTTAGAAAATTAATATACTAGAATATATACCTGTTAGTACATAGACCTGTCAGGTCGACAATGGCCGAGAGGTGAAGGAAGCAGTGCGGATTTAATAATGGACTCCTATAAGACGCGTTCTACACTCAGTTAGTGACTTCTCTTTTCCTAATTTTTTTTAGTCTTATTTCATTTTACCATTGTCTGATCAGATTGTGTAATTACGATGAATTTTTTAGCTAGTTTTTGTATGACAAATTAAATTTGGAGGAGATAAACACTTTTAAGACTTAATTCAGTTTGAATAGCACATCTGGTTGTTTCTTATTGCCCTAACTTAGTGAAACCGTTCCATACCTAATACAGTCGTAGACTTTTCCCGTGGCTTCACAAGTGCTTGTTCTTTTCTGCAACCGATATCAATTTTTACTGAACGCAGCTAGTGCATTATAGTAACGAATTTTCATTAAAGTTTCAAATTACAATAGCTCAATTTGCTATTAACCTAACGTTTGTTGGCCAGGAACCAATTTTTTCGAGAACATTTTAAGTTTATTTTCGGAATTTTTTTTTACATTTTCAAACAATCAAGTCATTTTTATTAAATATGGTACATTGCTTCTACTATATATATATATATATATATATATATATATATATATATATATATATATATATATATATATATATATATATATATATATATATATATATATATATATATATATGTTATACTGGTAACGAATTACATGCCAGCTTTCTTAAAAAAAGACATATTTGTTATTAAAAACATTTTAATGAAAATTCGCAACCACAACGCAACTTGCTGCGTCCAGAGTTTTTTTAATCTGTGTAGAGTTCCCTGCATGGAACCAAACCTGGCCTTTACGCAACAAAACAGTTCGGAAAACTGTAAAGCGTAGGTCGGAAGAAAGACCTGAAGCAATGGATAATTTTACTTTAGAAATAAAACGAGGGCTTACGCATACTATGGATCTCCATTCCTCGGTAGCTGTATTATCTGGTGATTGTGTTAATATAAAGTGGAGAACGTGACCGGCGCACGAAAACTCGCGATTACCGTAAGCAACGGACCAAGACGATTCTTCAACGTGTTTTTTGACCTATTACATCGCAGTCGTTAACTTAAGTGCCCGTCTCTTCCTACTGGAAACCTGAAACCCTTCAAGATCACTATTTTCCTTTCTACGCGTAGTAGTCTCGGCGCAGTACCCTGTTTTGTGATTGGGTGAAACCCTTTTAGTCGTCTCCGAACTAGTTTTTTTTTCTCCCTCAGGGCTCGTCCGCGTCTTTGTCGCCCGGATAGCACCGCAGCCTTTGGCTTACTGTGCATGCCCTTTGTCGTTTATACTCCACCCATTCTGGTTCTGGTCCCATAAATGGTTCTGCTGATCCTCTCTTTGCGAGACTGTCAGTTTCTTCATTGCCTTCGACCCCCGAGTAACCAGGCACCCAGATGAGGGTGACCTCATTCTGCCAAGCCAGGTCGCTCGTCTCGTCTCGGCATTCACTTACCAGCTTGGAATTTACTCGTGTACTACTTAGGGCCTTAAGGGCAATGAGGGTCCGCTTGTTGGTGTAGCCCCTCCTCGTGTTCTCTCGCACACAGTGCAGGATGGCGTACATTTCGGCCTGAAAGACTGTTGCATGGGCTCTGAGGGAAATACTATGACTTATCCTCGGTCCTTCCGAATAAACATCTACCCCTATCCCACGCTCCCCGCCGGATCCGTCCGCGAACCAGACGAGCGCGTCCCGTGGTAGGCCCAGCGTCTCCTCTCGCCATACCTCGCGGCCGAGGATTTCCACTGTAAAATTGTTTTCCCTGCAAATTCGCGGGTTCGCGAGGGCAGGCCTCATTTCAAGCATGGGCTTCTTCACGATCTCCTGAATTTTGCAGTGGCCCCTACAGCCTGGGTTGATCTTCAGTCTACCATTGCGGGCTAGTCTGTATAGTACTAGCCTGGCCTTCCCCATGATAACTGAGTGTAGGGTGGGCAGATCCAGCCACTATCCGATCCGAACTAGTATTCTTGCCATAGCAGCTGACTTCTAATTTTGTTGATTTCGGTTTTTGTTAATGAATAAAGGTCAGCCTCGAATTAATTTGCCTAAATTCTCTATAGTCACATTAAAAGTTCTTCCAGAAGGAATATTTGTGGCTTAAAACATTGCATAAAAGACTCCAGAATTCTCTCTAAACTACGACTGACTTATTTAGCATTGTTCTGGAGAGAGAAATATATATATAATATATATAAATATATATATATATATATATATATATATATATATATATATATATATATATATATATATATATATATATATATATAAATTTATTCCGACTTCACCAATTATAACGTCAATTGTCTGTAACTAATTTTAATAGCTGCTCATTAAATTTTTTGTTTGTAAGCAAGCGCTACAAGCAGTCCTGACGATTGATCCTTTGCTGATTTTTCATGCTATGTTCTGAACGCTAGAATTTTCTATTAGCTTTCTCATAAAAATTTGTACGCTTTAGCCCAATACGCCACTGTACTTATGTTAGATACATCAAGCACAATATTATGTAAAGTACCCATGTAAGGATGCAGCAAAGCATTAGGTCTTCACTGTGATTTCCTTTTATGACAAGAGTTATGCTAGCGATGAGAAATGTACGCTAATATACCACCTTAATAGTGTCTCTTATCAAAAGTTGAGTGACCCCTCTTATATAATTGTTTATGTACCTACACACCGTCCTTATTTGATAAGACAGATTATATATTATACTGCACTTAGGTAGATAGTGTTACATACATGGGTCTCCATCTTATTGAAAAATCATTGTTATATTAACGAACAATCAAATACCTGCAATACGATAATTCTATCTACTATTCCTAACATTTCAAAGTAATAGAAACGATATAGACTGCCTGTTTCAAATTGAATGGTTGGGGGTTATGTAACCAATTTTTGTAAATAGTTATTGAAATTTATGGTTTTTAGCGAATTTTCATTAAGAAAAATTTGCTTTAAGAGAGGTCACAATAAAAGGATTTTGAAAAAATTTCTTCAGATGAGCGCGAATTTGGGTCCCTAGAACCCAAAACCAAGGTCCATTCAAATTTTTATATGTTTATATATATATATATATATATATATATATATATATATATATATATATATATATATATATATATATATAAGGGAGGAGTAACAGTCGTTACACGTTATCGTGCTAAAATTTGTATACTTTTAAGGGCAGTTACGACCAAAAAGAGGGCTATATTTTAAAGAAAGTCACTCTGTACTAAAAACCCGATATATTTCGCTCGGGGTCCCAAGTATCTTCAGGAGTACTAAAAATGAATAAAAATTAGCACAACATCTAGATTATGCATTAAATAATACTTACAGCACTGTAACTAATTACAAAAGCAAGGCCAAAGCTTCAAAACAGAGAAAAATCTGCCACAAGGACATGCAAAAAACAACAATGTAAAATTCATATTTAAATTACATGTAACTCCACGCTAACATTTCCACTTTCAAAACATTCAAAGCAAGTCATGAAAAAGTATAAAGAAGTGTCATTAAGGTTAAAAAACTAAAAAAGCTTTGAAAAATTCGCGTGTAACAAAATTGACATCTAACCCCATTTTTTCACGTTAGAATGTCGACCATAGGTATAAGTGACAACTGCAAAACTAAGAGACCATCATTGATCATAGACTATTGTTACTCTATTGATTAAATATATAATATGTTTTCTTATTCTAAGTTATAGAACCGGCCAACACAGAGGCGCCATCAGACCTATCAAATAGTATTACATAACTATATATGTTACTTAAATTTGGAATATCTGCTTTTGAGTTCATAGTGTCATTTTCAAGAATATGACACATTTCAAGAAGAGAACGTTTTTTAAATTGTTTTCCCTGTCGAATATTTTTATATTTGCAAAATCCATGTTGTGACCCAAAGTTGACACACGATGCGCCAATGCACATCTATTAGGTCTAAGTCTGCAGTCGCTCCTATGCTGGCTAATCCTCCTACCAATAGACTGTGAGGTCTGGCCTACATAAGAAAGAGAACAATTTTTACAGTCCAACTTGTAGACCACATCACGTTTATACACCGAAATTTTGTCCTTATTGCTAGTGAAAAAGTTCTTGTTGGTCAGAACATTGTATTTAGCCACTTTAATGTCTGTAAAATCTGTGAAAAGTTTCAACAGTCTGTGCGTTAGTCCACCGATGTTTCTACAAGTTGGACTGTAAAAATTGTTCTCTTTCTTATATAGGTCAGGCCTCAGTCTGTTGGTAGGAGGATTAGCCAGCATAGGAGCGACTCCAGACTTAGACCTGACAGATCTGCATTGGCGTATCAGGTGTCAGCAACAACAGGGATTTTGAAAATGTAAAAATATTGGATAGAGAAACAATTTAAAAAAAAAACGGTCTCCTGTTCTCGTATTATTGTGCAAACGGTTGTTACATAAAAAGTCTGGACGCAGCAAGTGCGTTATGGTAGCGTAGTTGGACATGGTTACTGGATTCCGGGGTTGAAAAAAGGGAGGGATGTGGCCTACTTGCCTGGCACTAGTCGCCACAACATTGCTACTACGACTAACAGTAGAAGCAATACCACTTACTTATTTTTCGCGATTTGGAATATTTTTATAAAAATTCTCTACTATAACGCACTTGCTGCGCCCACAGACTTTTCTATGTCATTTTACAGAGTATTGTCAACTACGAATTTTTGGATTGCCATGTCGATTTACATACTTTGACTAATCAAAATCGTGCTATTTGAAGTCGTAGATCTATGTTTCAATGTGTGACATTAGTTGATTTGGTCCATATGCATTTCTGAATAAGAAATTTAAAAACAAAACAGCGGAGATGTTCTACTGCCGTATTCCTTTAAACCTGTCTCTTGCTAAATTATTAATCCGCCGGAAAATCAGATAGAGCCTGATGAAGACATTGATTTTCAGGAATAGGGAAAATTTAATGGCAGATTTGAATTATTCATGTGGTTCATTTACGGTCGATTTGGTGATTGTCGGCCCGTAAAAATTCTTTGTTTTTCAGGCTAAAAACAGGGATTTAATTTACGTTGATTTGGGAAGGGTAAGTTTATTCATTTTACATGAAAAACGAACCGATTCCATGTAGGAACAATCTTACGTCAGTTAGAAAACATTTTATCTGCCACAACATCATTAAATACGTAGCGATAGTGCTATCAGAAAATTTGCATCATCAGAGGTAAAATTTATTACAGAAGTTTTCCAGGTTATATCGGATTTTCCTAACAAAATGTCGCTGTGGCAGTTCGCGACTTTTGAATTTTGAAATATTTCTTTAAACGATGGCCAACTAGACAGACACTCCAGAACCCACATCAGGGGCCAGGGGCTCTGTTAGTAATTAGAGACTATTTGATGTGGCATAGAAAACCCAAAATATGGCGGAGACTTTTTATTTCATTCCATTAAGGGATGGGCAATCTTATATGAGGGGCCAGTTAAAACAATATGCAGCCCATAAAGGAATTCATTTTTGAAAACGTTTCAACTATTTTAAGATTAACTTTATCATAGGTGCTTTCGAGGTCTGTGAATAACGCAATTGTAAAGATTTTTCTTTAAAATGATGTGTATGCCTCAGAAACCAGTACTACAATAGCTTCTGTCGTTGAAGATTCTTTTCGAAAACCGAACTTATTTTATGTTCTTGTTCTAACCATGCTTCTAGTAGATGTGTTATCATGCGTTGCAAGGTTTTTAAAACACATGACCCCAGCATGATTCTTCTATATGAACTAGGCGTTTGTGAATCCCTATTTTATTTTAGGAGAAAAACAGATATGTACGTTTGTCATTTATTAGGAATTCATTTCGTTATCTATGTTATTAAGGATTGCTAGAAGTTCGAGTTTGCTGGGGAGTGGTAATTTGTAAAGCACGAGATGCCATATATCATCTTTTCTAGGAACGGTATTCTTTCTACCTTTTAGGGCAATATAAAATTCACTGATTAAAAAATAGTTACCAAAAAATGGTTTTCATCTGTGGCTTTAACCTTAATGTTTTCTCTGGCACGGCACAAAATGAACCATACTTTCTTCAAATGTCTGCTTATTGACATTTGAATATTTATTTTGTGTCTGAACGTTTTTTACCATTTTTATGTTGCCCCACGCTTTATTTGCTGGTGTGTCCTTGTTGATGGTCTCACAGAATTCCTTCCAACATTTTTTCTTACTCTCCAGAATAGTCCGTTTTGCGAAAGCTGCTTTTCCTTTCCAATTTGAGTAGTCGATATCCATTGAATATTGTAGTTGCAATTCCATGGCGTGTTTCTGGTCACTAATTACTCTGTACAATTGTCATTCCACCATTCTTTCCTAAACGACTTATTGGGACTTATTCTCTTTTTTTTGGAATAGCCTCTTCCTTGACTTCTTTGATGTTGTTTATAAATTTGTAATAAGAAATGTTAGTGTTTTCCCTGATTTTATTTACAATTAGGTAAGAGTAGCTTACAATCATCGAACTTCATGTTCTACGATTTCGTTTTTTCTAATTGAAAATGGCCAGCTTCACTTTGTACATGATTAATGTCATGTAAGTATGAAAATTATACAAGAAAATGGTCGAGACATTGAAAATGGTTAGCTTCACTTTGTACATGATTAACGTCATGTAAGTATGAAAATTATACAAGAAAATGGTCGGGACATATGGTTGCATTTTGAATATTGTTACGCTCGCTTTTTTTAGGCTGTTTGTCTTTTTAGTGAATTTTTATTTAAAAAAATTCACTAATAGAGAGCTATCAATGGTGAGACTTTGCAAAAAAATTTTCAAATCTGCGCGACCCCTAGAACCCATATCCGGGGTCAGTTTCAATTTTTATATGTTTATATATATATATATATATATATATATATATATATATATATATATATATATATATATATATATATATATATATATATGTATGTATCCAACCGATATCTCAAAACATAATTAACCTATTTTGATGAAACTCGGTAAGTACCTTTCCTTTATTAATGGCTTGGGTAAGTTCGTTAGCCAGGAAAATCCGACAAGGTTTTCAGGGAAAATTTTGTGTTTCCTATCAAAAAAAAATTTTTTCTCCGAAAATTACAAACTTATTTTAATGAAATTTGACGAATACATTGCCTTGCGAAAGACCTTCCTACGCACCAAAATTCAACTTTCTAAGTTTATAAAAAATTGAGTTATTCAAATTTTAATTTTTTTAGAAAAAAAAATTCTCTGAAAATTACAGTTATTTTAATAAAATTTGGTGAATACGTTACCTTAGGAAAGACCTTACTACATACCAAAATTAAACTTTCTAAGTTTATAGAAAATTGAGTTATTCAATTTGAAGCATTTAATAAAAATTCACTACCATAACGCACTTGCTGCGTCCCGAACTTTTTAATGAGTGTAACACTCGAGACCCCTTTTAGAAGTCATTCTCAATCTTAATTAACCCAAAGAAAACCAGATAATAGTTATTAGATTGTACATTTAGAATGTAACGTCAAAATTGTGGACTTTTAAACTAATATTATTGCCAGTGACTTCTTCTGGTATTTTATATCAATTCGGATAGTTTAAGATGATTATATTGTAATTAATAAATTAGGAAGCTTAATTGATTAGGATATTTACTCTTTGTTGGGGGATAATTTTGGCTAAAAGCTCAGCTTCAGATCTTCAGTGCAATTTTTTGTGTGTTAGCTAATGGCAGTTATTAATTTAGATATCTAGATAAGGGTACAATTTATAATGTCATTAAGCTCAAAAAGTTAAACTTATGTGTGATTTCTGATAACACTACTGTCAGATCTGTAACTGACTTGGTCCTACTATTTGTTTTTTTTTAGCAAATTTGCCGTACCGTCATTAAAAAAATTGCAGTCTTCTATCTATCCTAACAACACTTCCCCACGTATCTGATTCCAAACAGCCGCAAGCTATATTATGAGCACTTAAGTCCCCCCCCCCTATCACAAGGGATTTAGGAAGGTAACCAAAAAAATATATTAATTATTATTTTTCCTGGTTATATATAGACTGAAAATAGTTTATACTTCTGCTATTCTTCATTGTTAGTTTTATTCTTACACAGCCAAGATTATGTAAGGAACTATTTAACACCTAAAAATTAAAGACATATTTTCCATTAAAAACATTTTAATGAAAAATCGCTACATTAACGCACTTGCTGCGTCTAGATTTTTTTAGTTTTAGTTTTGTAGTTACAAAAAAACTCAATTGTGACGGCAGTCACAGAACCCAAAAATTCCCTTTGGCCATTGAGAGCTTAGTTTGCCAAACATGTACATATTAGCGACCACGTACTTTTGTTATCTTTATTAGAGTGTACAAAGAACACCGTGTTTCATTTTTGATTCAAACAAATCAATGTATTTATATTGTGCATGCTATTTTTCATTGTTAGTTTTATTCCTACACAGCCAAGATTATGTAAGGAACTATTTAACACCTAAAAATTAAAGACATATTTCCCATTAAAAACGTTTTAATGAAAATTTGCTACAGTAACGCACTTGCTGCGTCTAGATTTTTTCAGTTTTAGTTTTTGTAGTTACAAAAAACTCAACTGTGATGGCAGTTACAGAACCCAAAAGTTCCCTTTGGCCATTGAGAGCTTAGTTTGCCAAACATGTACATATTAGTGACCAGGTACTTTGTTATCTTTATTAGAGTGTACAGAGAACACCGTGTTTCATTTTTGATTCAAACAAATCAATGTATTTATATTGTGTATAAACTTGAATGGAACACGAAGCGGATCAAGAAACACAAAGTTTAGAGGATCGGCTCAAGGGCGGATATTATTTTGGCTAAACTAATAAGATGTTCATAAAAATAGCTTCCGAGCCGTAGGGCGTTTTGACTTCCGATCCACGTTCACGGGGGAATGAAATATTCCGGGGGAATATGAAATATTCATCAGGGGGCTAGTGCATGATTTAGCGGCAACCAATCTCATAATGCTGGCTCCGTATGCTCTTTACGGGACCTGGAGGAGCAGCTAGGGAACCTCTCTCTCGGACGAACAACGTTGAAATGCCCATTCGATCATTGCACGTTGCATGCATAATAATGCACTTTATATTCAGCTACCGGAACAGAGGTGGAGAGGTCTGAAAGGGCTTTGAAGCTTCGATAACAACGTATGCTATACGTCGTCGTACACTTAAACACCAATAAAAAGTTTTGTCCTGCATAGTTAAGTAATTGGAATATGCATTATACAGCGTGGACAGCAGTTATGGAATAAAATTCATAATTCGAAGAGAATTTTTTTTTTTTTTTTACGAAAAACGCTTGGTCACGTCAACAATTTTTTTTGTTTCACGCCTTTTACTATTAGTTTGTAATTTTCATCCCTCACCACTTCACCCCCACCGCTCGCTGATATTTTTTTCAAATAGCAACCGTATCATCTATCGACAGAAATTTATCTCTGTTTGATGGTACCAAAAATTTGTATCCAAAATCATAGACCACCACACAGTGTGGAAATGTAACAAACCGATTATTCTAAAATTTACAATTATTCAAAAAGGGGCATTTTTTCTTCTTAAACATTTAAATTGCATGCCTTGAACATTTAAATGTTCCCCGTTTTATGGCTGACACCGATCTAATTTTATGTAAAACTCGTCTCTGACTATTTGAAACCTCTGGTGTGATGTTCCTAGTTTCCTGGTTATTTTTTCCTTTCAATCGTTCAAGTCCAAAGGTTGTGTTTTGTACACTCTCAGATATCCCCTTGCCCACAAGAAAAAGTCCATAGGTGTAAGACCTGGTGATCTCGCAGGCCATTCCATGAAACCTTTCCTTCCCATCCACTTCTGTGGAAAGGTGTTATTTCAATAATCTCTTACAGGAAAAGCATAGTCGGGTGATGCACCGTCTTGTTGCAACCATATCCTTTCACTTGAACGATTGCGTACAAGTACATTGGGAAACAACTCTACTAAGGCTGAAATGACTTGGTGGCTTAGCATTTCCAATATGTTTCTCTGTTAAGCTTTTCCATGAAAATAGGTCAAATCACATGATGCCCAACTGTACCAGCCCAAACGTGGACTTTCTCAGGACGTTGGTTGTGGGTTTTCCGCCTCCAGTGGTTCTCCTCTGCCCGGTATCTGCAGTTTTGCCGATTTGCCTCATCCTTTAAAACAAATGTTGCTGCATCAGAAAAAAGAATTTCTGCGGAAGAAATAATATTCGTATTTAGCATATCAAACATCTGCTCGCAAAATTTTAATCTTCTATTCGAATCACCGTCAATCAGTTCTTGTAAGTGTGTAAGCGGACTTCCTGTACAATTACTAAAATTTCTTGAAAAACGCAGTCTAATCCACGACAGGCAGTATGGATTCCGTCAGCGCAGATCAACTACCGACCTCCTTTTTTTTGTCATCCATTCTTGGAACAAGTCTATGCAACTACACGGTGAATCCCAGATTGTCGCTATAGACATATTCAAAGTATTTGACCAAGTCTGGCACGCAGCGCTGCTTAATAAACTTCGACCTATGGCCTACCAACAAAACTCTGTACCCGGAGAGCAAATTTCCTCTCCAACCGGAGCTTTTCCACTTAATGCAGGAGTTCCTCAAGGTTCAGCTTAGCCTCTACTTTGTTTCTTCTCCACATCAATAACCTCCTCTCTAGCACATCCAACCCAGTTCACAGTTACGCGGACGACAGCACCCTCCACTTAAATATACCTGTGTCTTTAGCCCCAATAGATGAGGATCGCAGACTCTTGGAGGGTTCTGTCTCTGTGGATTTCCAACAAATATTAGACTGGGGAAGTAGAAATCTTATACAATTCAACTCCACCAATCTCATAAGAGATACACCAGCCCTAGACCCATCACAATGAACAACCAAGTTATTTAAAGTAATGAGTCCTTTTCACTTGTTGGCATTTCTGTGGATCGAAATCTCAATTGGCACCAACATGTCACATCAATTGCAGAAGCGGCTGCTAAGAAATTATGTTTCCTCTTCCGGGCTCGCAAAGAATTTTCACCAGCTAATCTCTATACCTTATATAATTCACCAATAAGGCAAAACCTCGAATACTGCTCCCACATCTGGGGTGCCGCTGCCGAAGAGAGCTATGCGTCTCATCGGTGACCCTACCCTCACCCAAAGGCTGCCATCCCTTGCCCACCGACGTGCCGTTGATGACCTTTCTTTCTTTTATAGATATCTGCACGAGCACTGCTCGGAGGAGCTTTCATCCATAGTTCCTCCACCTGCTGTCCCCATCAGATTTACCAGGGAAACAGAACGAATGCACTCTTTTACTGTCCAGGTCACCAGACATAGAACATCTTGTTATGCCCGCTCTTTTGTACTGAGGACTTCCAAGCTGTGGAATTCTTGCCGGCACATGTTTTTCCTTTTCCTCCGAACCTCCAAACCTTCAAGTCAAGAATTAACAAGTTGCCTTTTTCCTCCTTGTCGACACCTACGGTACGATAGTATTTAGACTGTAAGCCCTCGTGGTGTGTTGTTGAAATATAAAAAAAAACTCAATTTGCTATTTACCTTAGGTTCGTTGGCTAGGAAACCAGTTTTCTCGGAAACATTTTGAGCTTATTTTCGGAATTTTCAAACAATGAGGTATTTTGATCAAATATGTTGCATTGTTTCTACTATATAGGTTATACCGGTAACCAGATTGATGCTTGCTTGCGTTAGAGAGACATATGTGCTATTAAAAACATTTTTTATTAATATTTACTTCCATAATGCACTTGCTGCGTCTAAGAGTTCTTTAATATTTTGGTGTAGTCGGTTTATTTTTCTTGTTTGCAACAACACTACAATTTAATTTAGGACTTTTCACTTCCACTTTAAGCTTGAGAGACCAAGAAATGCAAAATCATAAACTTCCTGCCAGTAAATAATTCTGGAATTGCATTTACGTCTGGAAATAAATTTGTATGCAAAATCGGTGTACTCTCAAACAGCATAATAGTTTACAACTTTGTAGTTGTACGTAAATTGCTCTGCTTGTTCCACAAACAATTTAAATTTAGCTGCAGGCACTATTGCAAGAGTCACCGTGAGACTAACAACAAGTTTATCAGATTTCACATTAGCTCGTCTATTTTAACAGTTTGAGCACCTACATCACATAAAAATACTAGTTTTTCACGTTTAACGTTTTGGTTTAACTGATTTTGTGCCCTAAGTTTATAAAACCGCATGTTACTAAATCATCCTTGGCGCAAACCAGGACATCTATAATCCATATTTGTGGTTACATCAAAACCAACAACCAACTTGTTTGAAACAGAGCAAGATGGAGGTGAGGGGTAAACAAAAGACAAAAATTAAGAAAAAGGTTTTACAACTTTCTGAAAACATTAGAAGAAAGCATTTAATACTTAAGCTTGGCAGAGCTGAGAATGATGAAGCTCTGTTTATATAAACCAATTGTTGAGCAAATAAATGGAATATCTAAAAACACATTAACACTTAAACTCTGGCCAACAGTTGAACAAATCAAAGAAGAAGCGGTACTAGAAACAAAACCCCAAGTCGAGTTCCTTGAAGACCATGAATTTTTTGAAGCCGAACCAGATGTATAAACAAGTTCAGATGAGGATTTTCTAACATTTGAAGAGCTTGAGGAAGGTTTAGAAGCTATGACAGCCTCACAGCATATCAAGAATTTTTGGAGCAATATCCTGATCGAGTTCCATATTATGTAGATAAGTATGTTTCTGAACCACCGAGACTTGCTACCACCGATCAAACGTATGGTGCTCGACACGATAAAGATATTGGTAACTGGAGTCTTGGCAACCAACACTTGGACTTTACTAATGATGATATTCAACTGTATGATAGCAGTTAACGATCGCCAGATTTTTGTTCAAAGAAGGTTTACTCTTTCCTGCAGGTTTTGGCTGATGGTCAGTATAGCTATTTGGCACAAATTTGACACAGTTATTTACACAAAACACTTTATTTACATTGACGAAATCACAATACATCACTTAACACGAAACCTAGCTTACTTATATACACTTATATACAAATTATTTACAATTGTCACGTCGTCGATCACCTCGCAGCGAGAAAGAGAAGGAGAGAGAAGTAGGTTCAGCTAACGAGGACGTTCGCACGTTGACTCCAGCTAGAGGCAAGTTTTGGGGCACGGACTTACACGGACCAAGAGAGAAATAGGGCGGAGAGGTCGATGCAGCTAAAGAGGATGTTCGCACCTTAGCTGCACCTAGTGGTGATTCTTAGGACACGGACTTGCACGGCCCAAGATAATGGGGGGCGGGCGAAGATCGGTTCAGCTAAATATGTATTACACACCTTAGCTCCGCCTAGTGGCAATACTTGGGTCACGGACGTATACGAAAATGGGAGGGGGATGGGTTTAGCTAAAGAGGACGTACACACCCTAGCTCCACCTAGTGGCAATACTTGAGGCACAGTAGGCCCAAGAGAATGGGAGGGGGGGATCGGTTTAGCTACAGAGGACGTACACACCTTAGCTCCACCTAGTGGCAATCCTTGGGGCACGGACGTTGACGGCACAAGAGAATATGAGGGGAACATCCGTTCAGCTAAAGAGGACGGGCACACCTTAGCTCTACCTAGTGGTAATCCTTGGGGCACGGACGTTGACAGCCCAAGAGAATGGGAGGAAAGATCGGTTCAACTCGTTGGTTAGAAAGTATCGAACTTGTAATAGAAATTTCGATCTGAAATTCGCAGCATAGACCTAGTCAATGTCTATCTTTCAACTGAAAATATTTTCAAGATGACGGAAAATCCAGTCATACCGGAAACCGGAACCATCTCGTTTCTTTTAGATTTAACACCGTATATATTATTGTATATTTGGATTTGCCGTTAAATTTCAAGTCAACTTTGGCTGAACCATCATGTTCAGCAATCTCGGAAAGCGCTGAGTGACAACTTTCAAAAAAAATTGTTACAGTAGCTCTCAGTCTGTGCAGGTTTCCCTCACTATTTAAATTCTGTTTATCTATTTCAAATGTGACTTTATCAGACATTACCTCTATGTGGACATTGCCGAGTGGTGTATATTCCTTTGGTTATAAACTCCATAACGTGTGAATTTTGACTCATCTGTCCACATGATTTTGGAGAGAAAAGTCCGGTCTTCTTGGAGTTGAGTGACTGCGAAGTCGCAAAACGCCATACGCTTCTCATTACCGCCTGCATGAAGCTCTTGTACGGGTATGAACTAGTATGGATGATATCTGTGCCTACTTAAGATCCGCTGTAATGACGAATAGCTTATTCCTAAGCCAGCTTAAGCTGCTCTTATTGATGGCTGCAGATGAGCCTCAAAATAAGCTAGAACATTGACATTACTAGTTTCATCTTCGGTCACTAGATGTTGCACTTTTTAGCGGTACTAAGATTCAAACATAGAAAATGCTGCTTCCATAAGTTTGAATTTAGTCACTTTCATGGGTGGTAAGTCTGAATATCTGTTGCTAAAAGTTCGGCAAGTTCTGCATATAATTTTACCACATTCGCTATGAATATAAAAAATTTCGGGGCGCAGCAAATGCGTTATAGTAGCAAATTTTCATAAGAATTTTACACTATTATTATATGGCATACTAGTAAAGTTAATACTTTAAACTTACACAGACCTTACAGATCGATTTTAGACGTCCTAGTACGCGCACAATTGAATAATGTTTTCGAAAGTGTTACCATAACATCTTGCGATCTATCTCCTTTTCAGAAAAATGCCCAAATATCAATTTTATATGAAGCTAAAGAACTAAATTTTGCTATATCTGTAGATAGAGTAAGTCTGTTTAAAAGAAACTTGTGTTACAAATTTCATTAAAGTTATACAGAAGATTTCCAGAAGAAAACTTAATTCATATTTAGAAAAGTAAAGTATCTGCCAAATTATAAACGTAGCAGTTAAATTTCCCCAAATTGCCAGTATGATTTCGTTTTAGTCATCCTAATCAAACCGGTTTTTTCAATATCAACAATAATAAAATTATAATTTCAGACTCAAAGCTGATTTATTTAGGCGTTTTAAACAAAATGAGATCTTGTTAAAACGTATGAAATCTGTGCACTATTGTTTCTCCAAATGTGAAAATGAAACATTAAAAAAAGATACATGCATCCAGCTGGATTCGATCGCGTCACCTTCTACGTGCGATGCGAGCATGGTAACCGCTGCGCTATACGGGCACCCGATAACATAGGTTTTATTTGCGTCATACTTTAGATCGGTTTCATGGCCGGGATATTATCTTCAGAGTATACATAATTAATTAATTACAGAAAATTAGGTAGGAGAATTACCATTCAAACACATCCCACGGCTGTTTCGGTCTTATAAGACGTCTTATGTTTAAGTTTAAACATAAAAGAAACTATTTTAGAATCATTTTTATAGAGACTTGGCTTGATTTTGTTTAAATTTCTACTATATTATGCGACAGGATAATATATCTATGCTGCGCTAAAACTGTGTTTGAGGCCATTGATAAACATACAAATATAGTGTATTTTAATAATTGATTGAATCACCCAGTTAAATAACAATCACTTGGCAAATTTTTAATTTCATTTTGTCTGTCATTTTCCATAACTGCGGCCGAGATTTCACGATTGTGGGTTCGGGTATTATGTTTTCTGCCTGGTATATATTTAGTTGGGTTACCGTTGCTGTATGGTTTATACCTGTTGTATGAATTAATCTAGGCGTGGCAGTTAACTACTCTGTCTGTCAGGCATTCGACTTTAACCAATAAGTTGTTTCAACGCATGTCTTTGAGATTTTATTTTTAATTTGGAAAAAATTCGAAATATTGTGGATCAAATTACTTAAAATTCACAACATATGTTTATTTGCACTATTTCTAGCCACATGTAAAGTCTCATTCCAGTTACTCTGATACGTACAAAAATATAGTGTTTTCAAAAAGTTTTTCCCGATTTTCGACCGGAAAAACTTAAGCCTAAAGGCTGATTAACGAACTCGCCCTCGGTTTTTGCCCAAACAAGATTTTTGATTGAAATCAGTTTAGTATTTTTTGAGTTATCGCTCGGATATATAGCTCGGCTTTAGCCCTGCGTGAAAAACAATTCACAGAAAAGGGTTTTGTAAAGGGCCATGTTTCTCCAAGAAAGATATAAAAGTCAGGACGCAGCATGCACATTATCATAGACTTACGCAGGGGGGTGTGGTCCCTTAGCCTGGTCGTGCGCTGATCGTTCTCTTGATCGATCAGCGAGTGACTTAGCTACTGGACTCCTAGAGACTGGCTCCACGTGCCACCCCTGGCGCGACTGTCGGCAATGGGAATAACGCCCAGGGCCGATGGTCTACTAAAGTCTCAAACCTTCACACACACGTCATACACACGCATACAAACACAGACACGAGGCACATAGATCGGGTTGGGCTTCTCGGCCTTCGGCGCGGACTCCGAGGAGGGGCTCCGAGCGGAGCCTGCTCTGGACTGGCAGCGCTGTGCAAACCAGGGTTGGCACACCTGGCGCCGTATGGACAGTACAGGGGCCCACCCTTGCCTTGGCCGGTGTAGGGGGCTGCCCTATCATCCATTCGAAAAATGCTCGATCGTGCCAGCAGCACCGGGTGGCTCCGGAACAGGGGGTTAGCTGCACGGTTCGGGTCGCCACGGCGTGGCCGCAGAGCCGCTCTTAACGGAATCAAGTCTCATCACGGATGAAGCGCCGGGGGGGGGGGGGGGGGGCGGTGGGGTGACCTCCCGTATCTATACGCTCACCAAACCATAAGCACACCATCACACAACATTTTTTCTAGCAACCATGAATGAGGATAAAGAATATAAAGGTAACGTGCCAAAAATAAGCGAGGAGGTAGAAGGTAGAGAGATCCCTGTCTCTCCAAGCAGTTCCAGCAGGGAACTGGAAGAAACGCTCCTCCGCTCTCCTGGCGGGGTGTCCGGGGTGGAGCCGTACGGGTCCGTCGGGGACGTTGCTGCAGGGGGGAGCGACGGGGGGCGAACTTCGTCGGCTGCGAGTCTGGCCGGGCCCATGGACGTGTCCATGGGAGGGGCCGAGGACGAGGAGTCGCGAAGGAAACGGAAGAGAGGAAGGAAAAGGAAGTGGAGAGCCCAGAAAAGGAGGCGAGAGAGGGAGGAGCTGAGGCAGCAGCGTCATCAGGGGGGTGTGAGTCCTCCAGAGGCGCAGGCTGCTTCGGCAGCGGCGGCCCCGCAAGGCGGGGGGCCGCCGCAAATCCCCTTCGCCACTGCGGCCGGTCGGGCTGCTTCTGAGCCGGGTGAACCCTCAGGGATCGTCAGGGCGGGGAAGCTGCCGGATGGGGCGGCCTGGCGGCAGGTGCGACGACGGCACCGTGAGGCGAGAGTAAAGGAAGTGAAGGCGATTGTCCTGCCGACGGGACCGGGCGAGGGCCGAGGTGTGGGGGAGCGGCCGAAAGGCTCTACCCCTGTGTCGCCCCCCGGGCGGTCGGCAGAGAAGCAGGAAAAAAAGAGATCTGGGGCGCAGCCGAGCCCACAGGGACAGAAGCTGGACAGGCGGCCACCGGCTCAGGGGGGACCATCAGGCTCTCCACGGTCGAGGCCGGCAGGCTGGCCCAAGTCAACTGGGGGCGCGTACGCGAAGCGCCCAAGACCGGAAAAAGAAACACCGCCGGAGAGGCGGGCCAAGAGGGTTAGCCGCGGTTGTGCGCCGGCGGCCGGGGGGGAAGCGGCTAATGTGTCCCCACTCCTTCGGGGGCGGGGCGCGGTCGCGACCCCGGCTGCTGGGGCGGGCCCTGGCCCCTCGGGAACGTCAGGTCCGGCGGGTAGGAGGGAAATGCAGGTAGTCATCACATCCAACAGGGGGGATGGCGTAGTCCTGACGGAAGAGGCGGAGCCAATAAGGAGGAGTTTGCTGGCGGGGATGTTGGACGCCATGACGATATCCGACAGGGCGTTGCAGCTCCGCTTCCGCAACTCTGGGATAGTCGATCCGGGGTGGTTCTTGGTGACCGCCGAGGATGACGAGTCCCTGAGTTGGCTTCTCAACGGCTGGTCCGGGACGACGGTGGGGGAGATCGCCTTCAGCGCCGTAAGGGCAGGGGGCGCCCCATGGCCGGTCCGGATCGGCTTTTGGCTCAGAAGTCAAGAGGTGGACCTAGAGGATGTTGTCAGGATGCTTGCGCTCCAGAACCGCTCGCTCAATGTTGGGCAGTGGCGGCACTTGGAGACGGCAGGAGGACCTGGGGCATGGCGTCTGGTCTTTTCGGTGGGGCCTGAGGTAGCTCGCGAGCTGGACGGGCAAGGCTGGCGACTGTACTTCGAGTTGGTGACTCTGAGTGTAACCAGAGTTCCGACATGGAGTGCGGTCGCCTCCGCCCGGCCTGCGGCGGGCGAACGGACGGGCTCCGACCAGGGGAGGCCTCCGCCCGAGCGGCGTCGCGATTAAATTCGCGGGGCAACTGCGGGTGGGCCAGATCAACCTTCAGCATAGCCGGGATGCCACTGGGGAGCTAGCAAAGCTCCTCGCAGGCGGTCCAGGCGGCGTAGTGTTGATTCAAGAGCCTTATGTGTTTAGGAAGCAAGTTAGAGGGCTTGGAGGAATTGGCTTCAACATCCTCATCGGTGGTGAAGCACAGGAAGAACAACCAAGGACATGCATACTGGCGTCGAGGGATCTGGACGTGATGTTGCTGCCGCAGCTCGGGTCCAGGGACGTCACAGCAGCTGTCCTGGAGTATAAGGTGAGTAATATTAGGCTTAAGGTTCTGATGTGCAGCCTTTATGTTCCCTACGATCGGCGGGGGCTGCCTCCGTCGGAGGAATTGGTGCGTATCGTCGATTACGCGAGGGAGCATGGGCTACAACTGATAATAGGCTGCGATGCCAATTCTCACCACAGATTGTGGGGCAGCACGGATACCAACCCACGCGGTGAGGCTCTATTAGAGTACTTGGCTACAACGAACCTAGAGGTATTAAATAGAGGTACAGCTCCAACGTTTGTCAATCGTATCCGACAGGAGGTGATCGACATTACGTTAGCGAGCAGAGGAATAACGGAGGATATATCTAACTGGAGGGTGACGGAACACATATCAATGTCTGATCATCGTATGATCAGCTTTGAATTGGATGTGGACCGTGAGAGTTCTCCCCCCAGGAGAAATCCAAGGAAGACCGACTGGGATGCCTATCTAATAGGCCTCGGTGGGTCGCCAAGGAGCCCAGAGGGGAGTAGACTCTCTATAGAGGCATTAGATAGCGAGGTCGAGGCCCTAGAAGGGAAAATAATGGCAGCCTACGAGGCTGCGTCACCACTTAGGGGGGAACCGTCCATCAAAGTTAGATGGTGGAACAAGGATCTCGCCGTACTACGCGGGCGGACTCGGAGGGCCTTAAACCGAGCCGTCCGAGAATCGGGTGAAGCGGCCTGGGACGAGTTTAGGACTGCCAGAAGGGAGTTTAAGAAGGAATTACGCCGGAGTAAGCGAGCTGGTTGGCGCGCGTACTGCGGGGAAGTCAATTCCCTGCCTGACGCAGCCAGGCTGGTGAGAGTACTCAAACAAGAGTTAGGTAGTAATGTAGGATCTTTAAGGAAACAGGACGGGAGCTGGACAAGCACCGTTGAGGAGACCCTGCGTCATCTCGCCGAAGTTCACCTTGAGGGCGGTGGAGCCGTCACGGAGGCTGCCGAACCGGGCCGGTGGACAGTCCCGAATGCGGACTGGCAGCTGGCGGAGGAGGTGGTCACAGATGGCTCTATAACCTGGGCGGTGAGCGAGTTCGCTCCATTCAAATCCGCAGGCTGCGATGGGATTTTTCCAGCCCTGCTCCAGAGGGGCCTGGATATACTGCTTCCCAACATAAGGGAGGTTTTTCGGGCCAGCCTGGCGTGGGGCTACGTCCCAAAGGCCTGGCGCCGGGTTAGGGGGGTCTTCATTCCCAAACCGGGAAGGGAGGACTACACGCTGGCCAAGGCGTACAGGCTAATCAGCCTAACATCCTTCCTACTTAAGGCATTGGAAAAGTTAGTAGATAGGTTTATGTTGGGAGGGATCCTCAAGGATCATCCCTTCCACAAAGGTCAGCACGCGTACCAGCGGGGGAAATCGACGGAGACGGCGCTCCACGCTGTGACGCGGAAGGTGGAAAGGGCTCTACACTACGGGGAGAGCACATTAGCTGTGTTCTTCGATGTGGAGGGGGCCTTTGATAAGGCAAGGACGGATACGGTCTGTAACGCCCTACAGGAGAGGGGAACGCCGAGGTCCCTAATAAGCTGGGTGGCGAGCATGCTGGGGGACAGGAGAGTGTCGCTGACCTTGAGGGGCCGAGGGCTGGACGTTGGGGTGACGGGCGGCTGTCCCCAGGGGAGCTGCCTTTCGCCTCATCTATGGTGTCTGGTCATGGACGGCCTCTTGGAGCGGCTCTCTGAGAATGGCTTCTACGCACAGGCGTACGCTGATGATGGGCTGGTCTTAGTCACCGGCAAATTCCTCGGCGTCGTCTGTGAGTGCATGCAAGCTGCCTGTAGCATAATCGAAAGGTGGTGTGGTGAGCAGGGACTCTCCGTAAACCCGGCGAAGACGGAGATGATTCTATTTACCAAGAAGAGGAAGGTAGAGGGGTTCAGGGCGCCCGTGATGTTTGGAAAACCTTTAGCTTTAGTGCGGGAGGTCAAATATCTGGGGGTGATCCTGGACCCGAAACTAACATGGGGGTCGCAAATAGAACGAGTTGTGAGGAAGGGAGTAGCGACCCTCTGGCAGCTGCGTCGTGTGATAGGGAGGACCTGGGGAGTTAACCCCCGGATCCTTCATTGGATCTACACTGCGATCGTCAGGCCGAGAATCCTCTATGGGGCGTTGGTCTGGTGGTGTGGTGTGAACCAAACAACCAGCAGGAAGCTGGCCAAACTCCAAAGGCTGGCTATCCTGGGTATCACAGGCGCTATGAGGACGACACCCTCAGCCGCACTAGAGGTCCTGTTGATGCTGCCACCGCTTCCCATCTGTATGAGAAGGGAGGCTATGGCGTCGCATCTTAGGATCCGGGACTCAGGTAACTGGAGCGGAGAGGGAGCAGTAATAGGGCATGCAAGAGTCGCCAAGGAGGTGGAAAAGGAAATTCCGATTTCCGCCATAAAGGTGAGGGATGCCGAGGACGATATTAGGTTGACTAGGCCATACACCCTCAGGATCCCCAGTAGGGATCAGTGGAGGGAAAATGAGGTTACATTCCAGCCCGCAAGCCTGGTCTGTTTCACCGACGGATCGCGGCTGGAGGACCAGCAATCCTCCGGGGCAGGAATATACATCGAGGGCCTGGGGGTGCGCGAGAGCTATGCTCTTGGCGCATACACCACGGCATTCGAAACAGAGGCGTATGCTATCCTGTCTGTGGCCAATAGACAGGATGTGAAGATGAGTCCCGAGAAATGTGTGTGCATTTGCTCGGATGGCCAGGCGGTCCTCCGGGCAGTCTGCGCGGCCAGAATCAGGTCACCCCTGGTTCAGGAGTGCGCTGACGCCCTCAGAGGGCTAGCCAGGACGAAGGAGGTGCAACTGGTGTGGGTTCCGGGACACTGTGGCGTGGCGGGGAATGAGGTGGCGAATAATCTCGCAAAGCTTGGTTCCCGGCGGCCGTTCTGTGGCCCGGAGCCTGCGATAGGCATAAGTAGGAAGACAGTCTCTGTCGTCTTAGACAGGTGGACCGAGGAAGCAATGGAGAGGCACTGGGGGTCGGTTGATGGCTGCAGGCAGGCGAGGGACTTCGTGGAGGGGCCGGACAGAGATAAAGCTGTCTGGCTACTCGGAAGGAGTCGACCTGCGCTTCGCCGCATCCTCGGGGTGCTGACAGGCCACTGCGCCCTTAGAAGACACCTCACATTGATAGGCGTAGAGAGGGATCCCATTTGCCAGGAATGTGGCGAGGATGAAGAAACGTCCTACCACTACCTGTGTGAATGCGAGGCTTTTGGGAGTCTTCGAGCAGAATTGTTCGGATCAAGGACTCTGCAGAGGAATCAGGTAAGTACCGTCCAATTGAAGACCGTCACGGCCTTCATCTCGAGGTCGAGGCGGTTTGGCGACGGAACCGAGGAAGAGTAGAGCATGGTTGCTGGGTTGCTGGGGTTGGCAAAAAGGGCCCATTGTGGCCTACTTGCTTGGCGTTGGCCTCCCCACCACTGCTACTACTACTACTACTACTAGACTTACGCAAGTTGTTTTACGGAAATTTTTTATATATATATATATATATATATATATATATATATATATATATATATATATATATATATATATATATATATATATATATATATGTATATATATATAAGCATAAAAAAATTTTAACGGCCCTTGGTTTCGGGTTCTAGGGACCCAAATTCGCGCTCCCCTGAAGAAATTTTTTCAAAAGCTTTTCTTAATTAAAATTCGCTAATAAAACTTAAAGTACTAATTGACTATTCATTTTCGACAAGAATACTTTCAGAACAACTGTATGGTAGCTAGATAATCAGAATTTAATATAGAAATGCCGTTATTTGACAGTTTGTATCAACATTTTCCACAGCAGTCTTATGGGAAGTTTTTATTGAAGGTAAAGTTATTTATTCAAAAACTAAAGGATGTAGGTATAGGTGGTAGGGAATATCATTTAAGCAAAATCGATCCGATAATTTGTTCTCGGTGAGAAACTCTCGTAGTAAGGTAATAAAAAAACGATTTTTTCCAAATTTTGAGTGCAGCTCTATATATATATATATATATATATATATATATATATATATATATATATATATATATATATATATATATATATATATATATATATATATATATATATCTATATATATATATATATATATATATATATATATATATATATATATATATATATGTGTATATATATATATATATATATATATATATATATATATATATATATATATATATATATATATATATATATATATATATATATATATACACACACACACACACACACACACACACACACACACACACACGCACACACACACACACACTTTATTTGTTTGCTGTACTTTTTGTGATTGTTTATTGGTTTGCGTGGACTGCAGTTTCGAACCCTCCCGGCTCATCATCAGTACGCTATTGACTGCAATCGCTCCTGTGTGGCCTACGTCTAAGATTGTACGTGGCGCCTGCGCGTTGAGCTTCTATTGGTTGGTTTACTGTTCTCTGATTGTCTTGATCACTGTGCTTTGATCGATTTGATTACAGTCTAGTGCAACATTCCAATATATATATATATATATATATATATATATATATATATATATATATATATATAATTTTCGTAAAACAACTTGCGTAAGTCTATGAAAATCGGTGCCATAACGCGCTTGCTGCGCCCTGACTTTTATATATTTCTTGGAGAAACATCTCCCTTTACAAACATCGTACAAAACCCTTTTCTGTGAATTGTTTTTTGCGCAGGGCTGAAGCCTTGAAATTTTTAAGTTACGATTTATTTTTAGTTTGAGGTATATGGTAGTTATATGTATTGCCACTTAGTTAAATTAAATTCAGCCATGGTAGGTCATGGTTACAGATGTTAAGTCCGTAACAGGTTGTAACGACAAGACGGCATCCCCTTTACAATGTGATGATAATGGCTAAATTTTAGATGCTTGTTTGCCTGAAGACGCTACTTATGTTTACTGACGTATCGAAAACTAAAACAATTGCGTTATTAAGTGCATGACGGTCGAAGACAAACATCTGCAAAGATCAATACATCAGAAAATCGATCTGTACACTTAGACATCTTGAAAACTCCGCAAACACGTTGGATACCTCTGTAAATTCAACAGTCGATTGTTTCAATTTGCCGATGCCCACGGCTACCTCGAATCTCAATCAGTAAAGAAAGAGACGGAACTATATACTTAAAGACAAGATAAGAGCTAATATCGACCAGTTAATACAAATGTATGCCGCATAGGCGCCAACCCATTAGTGAAATTTATTTATTCAGACTGATCGTTAAGTTTTATGAATGTTTGCTTTCAATTGGCCGATAAACAAAATTAGGAGACGTCAAATTTTTATCTCGGCCGAATATGTTGATACTGACCCACATTTTCAATTAATGAAAGTTTATCACGTTATTTTGTTAATTATTTCATTTCTAGCACTTTCAGCTCGACGCACAAATTATTTGTTAAGCTGTTTTGAAACAAAGGTTATCAAATTTTGGTAAAATTGGCTAAAATATTGTCTATTTGGATAACATATTTTGCAATATTAGACATTGAAGTGGGCATTAAAGCGATGTTAAATATGTTGACTTGGGGGCCATTTAAGTGATTAGATATGTTGTTGCAAATAATATGGCCCGGCTTCATTTATTTTAATAAAATAATGACACATTTTAGTGAATTTTTATTAAGTTTTGGTAATATCTTGGACGCGACCGTAAATGAGCTATAACCGACTTTCCCCCCCCCCCCCCCGCCCCCCAATATATATATATATATATATATATATATATATATATATATATATATATATATATATATATATATATATATATATATATATATATATATATATATACACGTTTTTTGCTGCTAACGACTACTTAAATTTCATGAGAGTAACTGGAATGAGACTTTACATGTAGCTAGAAATGGTGTA
Organism: Tillus elongatus; assembly: GCA_964006375.1. Lineage (NCBI taxonomy): Eukaryota > Metazoa > Arthropoda > Insecta > Coleoptera > Cleridae > Tillus > Tillus elongatus. The sequence continues at coordinate 64,803,206 of OZ023263.1, read as the reverse complement.
AATTAACCTCTGTTGTAGATGTTAAGTCATTTATGTTGGAGTTGTTTCCAAATTAAAAATAAAACTTGAAAGACTTGAGTTGAAACGACTTGAGTGATTAAAGCCCAATGCCTGACAAAGCCATAAATAATAATCCAACAATAATCAAATAACACAAGTAACCTCGTAAAACATACTATCCGAACTAGCAATCGCGAATTATCGGCCACTACCATCCCGAAAACCGATTCTGTAACACTTACGACGAGAGATGACATGAACTTAAAAAATTTGTGATGTTTTTAAGTGGAGGATTTAATCATTTTTAAAAATAAACTATATTTGTAGCTTAATGAACCGCCCAAATTAAAGCTAGAGACTGTAGAGGTAGTATATAGTGGAAACATCAAGCCTTAAGGAAACAATAAAGAAATTTTTAGGGAGCTAATCGCTTTTATAAAGAAAATATGACGTTATTACCAAATCATGATTGGACAGGTTTTTTTGTGACATAATTTGTTCAAATACACTTGTCGCCCAGAATGGATATCCCGGAATAAGTTTCCTACATCTTAGGCCTTTTGGATCCGAAATAACAACGTAGTTCAAACTCAAACGTAATATGTGACATTCTTTAATTATATCATCAAAATGGCTGCTGAAAGTAGCGACTGTCGCAATCGTTTGTAAATCAGCGGTTTTCTAAGAAATTATGCACAAAATATAAAATAAATTTTGACAAATGCAATGGCATTATGTATTTCATTCATAAGTAAGTTTCATGTTATAAGAATATGAGAAGATAGGAAAGAATGAAATAAATATTGTAAACAAGCTCACATTTTAAGCAAAGACGTCATTTAAGATCTAAACAGTCGAAAGTGTTTTAGCGACTAGCGAACAAGTCACAATTTAATTAGTTCTATAATTTGCTGTTTACTTAGATTTACTTGTAGGATACAATAAAAATTTTCCCGAGGCAGCATGTTGCCATCTCTATAACTGCCACATAAACAAACAGTCTATTAGCTAGGAACTGTGGTTCATTGCTATATTACTCCTGTGACACGTGGGTCCGGTTTTGATTCCCGCCCGATGCATGAAACATTTTGTTTTTTAATCTTTGGTACAAACAATTGTGTCCAGATTTCATACGTTTGGACTAAGATCTAATTTTTATCTAAAATGTCTGGATAACTTTGTCACCTTTGAGTCTGAAATTGTGCATTTCACGTGACAAAATTGTTTGCAAAGTTCCATGACATTTTTTTTGGAAGTTTCATTGGAAAGCTTGTACTGAATTTTTGTAAAAACATGCACTAATGAGGATATCTCGACTTTTGAATTTAAAAAGATTTCTTCAAATGAGCGCTAATTGGCCCCCTAGAACACATATCATTTTGATTAAATTCAGTGAATACCTTCCTTTTGCTTGGATAAGTTCGTTAGCCAGGAAAATCAGCCCAGGTTTTCCCGGAAAATTTCGTGTTTTCTTTCGAAAAAAATGTATATCTTTGGAAATAATAAAGTAAGGGCAACCAAATTGGTACGCGGGTTTATATCATTAGAGGTAAACTACTTACAAAAATTTAATCTTGTAAGTTAAAAGGCAAAAAAGTTATAGGCATTTAAAGGAAATAAATTGGGGTTTTCATCAAAACATCAAAGTTGCGGTTTAAAACGTAAAAATTGGCAACATTTAGGCAAAGAACCTGATACTAATGCGGGCTATGAAAAGAAAATGTCTCAATCAGAATGTTTTACAAACCCTGAAATTTTAGCTTCAACCGTCATTGTCCTTTATTTTACTAAAATGTTTCCAGAAAATTTATTTCAAATAGACCTTTTCTCTGATGATTTAGCAGTAGTCTTAGCTATAGAGTTTGTGGTGTATAATTTTTTCGAATTTTCGTAAAAAAATCAATAAAGCTTAATATATCCGTTATTATACAAGATACGAAAAAAATTGTATACATCAATTATAGGGTGTCTTGGCCCATAAGTCGTTGGTCATACAAATTTTCTTTTAGTGAATTTTCTTAAAAAAAAATTCACTAATGAGGAGATCCCGACTTTTGAATTTTGAAAAAATTTCTTCAAATGAGCGCTAATTAGGCCCCCCAGAACACATATCCGGGGTCGGTTTAAATTTTTATATGTTTATATATATATATATATATATATATATATATATATATATATATATATATATATATATATATATTTATATATTTATATATATATATATATATATATATATATATATATATATATATATATATATATATATATATATATATATATATATATATATTTATATATTTATATATATATATATATATATTTATATATATATATATATATATATATATATATATATATATATATATATATATATATATATATATATGTATCACACCGATAACTCAAAAAATAATGGGCCGATTTTGATTAAATTTGGTGAATAAATTCCTTTTGCAAATGGCTTGGATAAGTTCGTTAGCCAGGAAAATCGGTCCAGGTTTTCCCGAAAAATTTTGTGTTTTCTTTCGAAAAAAATTTATATCTCCGGAATTAACAAAGTAAGGGCAACCAAATTTCATATGCGGATTTATTTCATTATAGGCAAGTTACCTACCAAAATTTAGCTCCGTAGGTTAAAGGATAAAAAAGTTACAGGCATTCAAAGAAAAATAAATTTGGATTTTCCTCAAAACGTCAAAATTGCGATTTTAAACGTCAAAATTGGTGAGTACATTCCTTTCGCAAGTCGCTTGGATAATTTTGTTAGCCAGGAAAATCCGCCGAGGTTTTCCCGGAAAAATTTGTGTTTTCTTTCGCAAAATATTTATATCTCCAAAATTAACAAAGTAAGGGCAACCAAATTTGGTAAGCTGGTTTATATCGTTATAGGTGTGCCACCCACCAAAATTTAGCTCTGTAGGTCAAAAGACAAAAAAGTTATGGGCATTTAAAGAAAAATAAATTGGGGGTTTCCTCAAAACGTCAAAGTGACAATTGAAAACGTCAAAATTCGCAACATTTAGGCAAATAACTTGAATCTAATACGATCTATGGAAAGAAAATGTCTCAAGACGAATGTTTTACATACACCGGAGTCTTAGTTTCAACCGTCATTGTCCTTCATTTTACTAAAATATTCCCAGAAAATTCATTTCTAATAGACCCTTTCTCTGATGCTTGGCAGTAGCCTTAGCTATAGAGTTTATTGTTTAATGGTATATAATTTTTGTCGAATTTTCGTAAAAAATCAATAAAGCTCAATATATTCGTTATTATACAAGATATGAAAAAATATTGTATACATTAATTATACGGTGTTTTGAGCTACATCTTAAAAAATTATTGCGACAATCACAGGGTGGCCCATAAGTCGTTGGTGATACAAATAATATTTTTTTTGTCGAAAACGCCTTATTTTTTTGCATTTTCCATCGAAATATAATGCATGTTTGTAAGTTAAGAAATTCTGGAGGCAGCAAGTGCGTTGTGGTTGCGAATTTTGATTAAATGCTTCATATTTGAAAAGCTCAATTTGCTATTAACCTATAAGGTTGACCAGGAAACGGATTTTTTCAGTAACACTTTTGGTTTACTTTTGGAAATTTCTGTACGTTTTCAAACAATCAAGTTATTTTGATGAAACATGGCACATTGTTTTTACTATATATGTTATACTGGTAATCAAATTTGATGCCTGCTTTTTCTATATAGGTTATACTGGTAACCAAAATTGATGTCTGCTTTCTTAAAAAGAAAACACACATATTTGCAATAAAAACATTTTTATGAAAATTCACTACCATAACGCACTTGCTGCGTCCCGAGTTTTTTTTTTTAATCCAACACGCCTTATGCTATTGAATTTTTTTCATTTTCCATCGAAATATAATGCATGTTTGTAAGAAAAAAAAAATAGGGGCGCAGTTAGTGCGTTCTGGTAGCCAATTTTCATTAAATGCTTCAAATTTGAATATCTCAATTTGCTATTAACCTATAACTTTTTTCCAAACCACCTTAAGTATACTTTCGAAATTTTTTTTTCATTTTTAAACAATAAAGTTATTTTAATGAAACAAGGCACATTGTTTATATTATATAGGTTGTACTGGTAAACAAATTGAATGCATTTTTTCTTAAAAAACACATATTTGCTATTAAAAACATTTTTATGAAAATTCACTACCATAACGCACTTGCTGCGTCCAGACTTTTTTTCTTAATAATATTATATCTTGCTATGTGGGTAAATAGTTTGAGGAAGTTCTTTGGCCAGCAAAATAGGACCAGTTTTTTCTTGAACACTTTAAGTTTATTTTGGGAAAATTTTTCTACTTGTTTAAACAATAAAGTTATTTTGATGAAATGTGGTACATTTTTTATATTAGGTTATACCCGTAACCAAATGTGATGCCTGCTTTGATTAAGAAAAAAGTTCAAGACGCAGCAAGTGCGTTATGGTAGTGAATTTGTATTAAACCCTTCAAATTTGAATAACTCAATTTTATATAAACTTAGACAGTTGAATTTTGGTATGTGACAAGACCTTTCACAAGGCAACATATCCACCAAATTTCATTAAAATAGCTTAGTACTTTTTGGAGAAAAATTTTTTTCGAAAGAAAACTCAAATTTAAATAACTCAATTTCCTATAAACTTAGAAAGTTGAGTTTTGGTATGTGATAAAGGTCTTCTTCGAGGCTATATATGCACCAAATTTAATTAAAATAGATATCTAATTTTCGGAGAAAAATTTTTTTCGAAAGAAAACTCAAAATTTTTCCAGAAAACCTTGTTCGATTTTCTTGGCTAACGAACTCATCCAAGCCATTAATAAAAGAAAGGCATTTGCCAAGTTTCATCGAAATCGGTTAGTTATTTTTTGAGTTAGCGGTTAGATACACACACGTATATATATATATATATATATATATATATATATATATATATATATATATATATATATATATATATATAAACATATAAAAATTGACCCCCGGATATGGGTTCTAGGGGTCCTAGTTCGCGCTCATTTGAAAAATTTTTTTTGCAAAGTCTCACCATCGATACCTCTCTATTAGTGATTTTTTTAAATAAAAATTCACTAAAAAGGACACATTTGCCATTAAAAACGTTTTTATGAAAATTCACAACCATAACGCAATTGCTGGTCCAGACTTTTGTCAATCAGCACGTCGTAATAAGTAACGGTCCTTTAAATAACGAAGTTCCTTTATATCGTGTGTAAATGATACCAGAACATTAATACTTTAGAACCTGACATGCGCATAATGTGATAAAAATTACTTCTTAGAAGTGCTTTTCATACACACACACATTTACATAAGTGATGCAAAGTATCCTAAATTATGTTCACTTTATATAACGGCTCTGTATCAAACGAGTGTGTGCTGTAAAATGGTAGGAAACTGTATTGCATGCTGATTTACAAAAATAAACCTTAACTTTAGTTGATAACATACATTATCGTTTATTAGTAAGATTGTAGAAAAGAAAGAACATGCAACAATGCTATTAGCACTTATTGTTACCAGCAGGCTAAGGAACCAGGTATCGAAAGTCATAAAACTGCCGCTATTATTGTCGGAAATCGTACGTTGTACACACCAGCATAATCAAACTCTGCACGCAGATTGGGTCTCCTGTTTAAAGTGGGCACACTTAAATATATGTGATTTCTAGTTCTCTTATCGTATAATACCTGTTGCAGAAAGCTGAAACTGTAGTTGATAATTTAATGATTTAGATAAGTAGTTCTAACTTTATGAAACCGTTTCACTATTGATAAGAAAGTAAAAATTCGTTGTGTAGTGCAGTGAAGTAGTGATTTTTCATAAGAATTTTACACTATTATTATACGGCATATTACTAAATAGTACGATACCAGAAAAGTGGCACAACACCATCGTAATACTGGTCCACAAGAAAGGAGACATCTCGAATCTAGAAAATTACAGGCCGATAAGTCTACTTAGCCACCTCTACAAATTATTTACTAGAATCATTACCACACGACTTGAAAAGAAGTTGAACTTCGTCCAGCCAGTGGAACAAGCCGGTTTTCGAAGTGGGTTTGGAACCAATGATCATCTCCAGAGCGTCAAAACAGTGATTGAAACGACCTCTTGTCCTTGATTTTGTGGATTTCCATAAGGCTTTCGACGCCGGACGCAGTGTTGCTGTCCCTAGAAGCATGCCGTATTGACTATCGCTACACCAAATTAATTTACAATATATATATATATATATATATATATATATATATATATATATATATATATATATATATATATATATATATATATATCAATGCTACTCTTGTGGTAAGACTACATGAAAACACGAATCCTATAAAAATTGGGAGAGGAGTACGCCAGGGAGATACGATCTCTCCAAAACTGTTTATCACCGTCCTGGAATACGTGTTCAAGAAGCTAGATTGGGACCAAAAAGGTGTAAGAATAGACGGCCAAAGTCTGTCAAACTTACGGTTTGCAGACGACATTGTCTTACTGGCTGACAACTTGGAAGATATTAGAGTGATGCTACAGGAGTTTCAGGAGGCCTGTGCAACAGTAGGTCTAAAAATGAACATCGGAAAAACAAAATTTATGACAAACCTCGTCCCTAGTAACAACTTAACTTTGAAAACTCTGGGGTGGAATGGGTAGATGAATACACATGAGGAGGATTAAGAGGGTCATCGCCTCAACAAATGCCGATGACCCTCTTAATCCTCCTCACCCTCTAAGTACCGCGACCAAAGCCGCCCACTTAATTGCCGGGACCCCACTACTTTCACTGATAACGAAGCAGGTAGACGGAACGACATATATAAGACAAGACTTGCAACGAACTGCCAGATCTCTCTGAGGCCTAGGGTTGAACACACTGAGACCTCACAGACGATCTCCGGCGAGATTTGGGGAGTAGGCAGATTGAGGCCCCGTAATCGAGCTACAACAACCCAACCCACCTTTGTCCACCGCTCTAAGGAGTAGGCAGATTGAAGCCTTAGAGTGTCCTTATATATTTCCTTTACCTACCTTTGTCCACCACTCTAAGGAGTAGGCAGATTGAGGCCTTAGAGTGTCCTTACATATTTCCTTTACCCACCTTTGTCCACCACTCTTAAGGAGTAGGCAGATTGAGGCCTTAGAGTGTCCTTACATATTTCCTTTACCCACCTTTGTCCACCACTCTAAGGAGTAGGCAGATTGATGCCTTAGAGTGTCCTTACATATTTCCTTTACCCACCTTTGTCCACCACTCTAAGGAGTGTGCAGATTGAGGCCTTAGAGTGTCCTTACATATTTCCTTTACCCACCTTTGTCCATCACTCTAAGGAGTAGGCAGATTGAGGCCTAAGAGTGTCCTTACATATTTTCTTTACCCACCTTTGCCCACCACTCTAAGGAGTAGGCAGATTGAGGCCTTAGAGTGTCCTTACATATTTCCTTTACCTCTTGAAAATGGCTCCAAAACAGGAGCTGAAACGTCGAGTTTTCATAAATTCTGGACGCGGTTCAACCCGAGAACCAAGTATGTCTCACATTAAAGACCGCAGAAACATATATATATATATATATATATATATATATATATATATATATATATATATATATATATATATATATATATATATATATATATATATATATATATTAATTGACATTGACCCTAAATATGGGTTCTAGGGGGCGTAGTTCGCGGTCATTTGAAGAAAATTTTTCAAAATTCCAACGTCGGGATCTCATTAGTGGATTTTTTTAAAGAAAATTCACTGAACGACATAGCAACTTGTTTTAAAGGAACGCTGCTATCAATTTTCACATAAAGTAGCTTTCGCACTAAAAGCAGTATTATTACGATGAAGTCCTGTACTAATCCGAATCCATCAGACGTAATATAATTTCTCGGCAAACGTCCTCCATTGAAAATTATCTACCGGAAACTGAAACGTTCGTCTGGTCCATTATAAAATTTCCCGTATCTTTTCACAGTGAAGTAATTACATTTCCTTGGAGCAGTCAGATGCGCTTTATCGGGCGACAGATATCAAAAATATAGAAATGAAAGTCCATAAGAGTTATTTCAAGTGGAAAATATATGATAAATGTATAAACTTATGCGACATATCGAATGGATCTGGAGGAGTCTAGACGCAGGATAAAAAGTGTGGAGTTAGGGGAGAGTCCTGGAAAAATAGCCGGCCAGATAAAAGGTTGTGATAGGAAGCTCATTTCCGTTTTCTAGTTAGGAATATTGTGGAGATTATATGTCAAGGCCGAACGCGTTTTTAAAAGCAATCAATATATAGCAACTTATTCAGATTTCTTTAATTTTTTACGTCTCCAATCATTTATATGCGAATATTAGAATAAAGTGAGTAGAATTAATGCTTGAAACATTAGAAGTACGATATTACGCGTCATTTTGTTTCTTTGTCACTTAACCGGCACTTCTGAATAATACACTTCTTGTTTTCTTGTTAAAATTAACGCATACTCTAAAAGTCGCATCAAGTTTATTTTTCAATGTTTTGCGAACTTCTCGCGCGATGATGATGATCTTTTTTACATAGTAGCTGCATTCTTCAGGAATACCGGAAGTAGACTGCTTTACATCTGTGGGGTATTCTGGTTGCTCCACGGAGCATTACATTCCCATGTCATTTTCACTAGGAAATTGAAAACGCCCTGTGAAGTGTACTACTGGCCTAACTGTAACACAGCGTCACTCTGTACTCAATTAAATCTAACATTTTGTTTCTTCGATCAGCCTTTCAACACATATGGAGGCAAAGATATGCAAACTTTTGTTGATGCACGTCATTTTTGAGAAATAAAAAATCGATTTTCAGTATACGCTGTATTCTTTGGGAAAAAGCCGTAGTAAGCAGATCTGCCAAGTGACAGACAATTAGAATTGATATTCCATTTAGTGAAGTGTTTTGATTGTGTGGGCCTTATTTTCCGATTATTAATCTTACTTCACAATGGTGAATCGCAACCTTACCAACTCCAAATGTGCTGTTATAGTTGCCCTGTGCGAAGAAGGGCATGTCCCACCACAACCAGCGCAGAGGTTTGATGTGACTCAGTCAGCCATTTCGAGAAATCTAAAACGGTATTGAGAAACTGGTACAAATGTCAGAAGAGCATGTCAAGCTCGAGGTAGAGTGACAAATCTAAGACGAGACCGATTCATTCGAATTCAAGCATTGCAACGACTCCTTTAGGGCAAAATTTTTGAACGTTATGATATTTGAATTAAGTCAAAACATTATTTAATAAGACTTCGTAAAATTAATCTAAAGCCTAAGAGAGCAGCGACAGATCCACTACTAACACGGACTTCAGAAGACAACGTATGGAATTTGCACATGAACACCTCAAGTAGCATGTTGAAGATTGGGCAAAAGTCCCTTTTTGTGATGAATCCAGGCTTTGTCTCATCTCGAACGATAGGCCGAATCTCGTTTATGAAAGGCCAGGTGAAGAATACAACGTATTATTGTAGGGATTGTGAGTTATGGTGGCAGATCAGTCATGGTCTGGAAAGGCATATGTTCGGAGGCTACTATCAATACACTATTGCTAACTGATGATAAACTTACAGCACACAGGTACATCACCGATATTCTTGAATCGTACATTGTACCATTCACGTCCCTTATCGATGATGAATTTATACTTATGGATGATAACGCACGGCCCTATACTGAAGAATTGTTGGTGCAGAAGTATTTCCAAGAAGTGGTTATTGAAACAATGAATTGGCCGCCAAGGAGTCGTGATCTCGATCCCATTGAGCATTTATGTGATCTAATGGCAAAAGGATTCAGTCTTCCTCATAAGCTCAGTAAGTTGAACAACCTTGCTAGAAAACGTGAAGAAACTTGTCATCAAATGGATCGAGAACAAATAAGGTGCCTTATTGTAAGTGTTCCGCAACATTGAGCGGACACAACCGTTAAAAAGCGAGATGTCATCCGAGCTCTTATGATATTATCAAACTACATTGGTGGGTGGCTGGATATTACACAGCAGGCAGTTGTTTATCCAGTGGCGGGAGTGAAACTGCAGAAAGTCTTAAAAGGTTTTCGTTAGCCCAACCTGAAATCACCAACAGACATATCCGTCATGAAGTTTCAATGTGAATGTTTTAAAAATGTAATATGATCATCAATAACACATTAATAAGACTGAAGAACTTCCGAAAGAACTGCCAGTTTTTAAGGGAGCTACAGGAACAGGCTGTCATCGGAAACATTGGCTTCTTCACTTAAATCATCTGGCTACACTTTCGACGAGAATAAATGTACGAGACTGATATACTATCAGTCTGCATAGATTTTGGCGAGGATGGTGTATACGTAATTAGTCCTATAGCGGTACTAGATACTGATAAAAACAGCTACAGCACTGCTGAAAGGAGAATGTTACCGCTAATCCTTAACTGGACATCAACCGTAGTTACACAAAATGCACGACTGTACCGTAGAACATGCCGTAGTCTATTTGGGGTAGCGATTTTTTGCCTCTGGGCAGAGTTACATAGCCCCTAGTCTGGTACAGTCTCTGAATGGCTTACAGATAGAAAAACTTGATTGCTTAAAACTAACAGGAAAGACACGTTGTAAAAGTGACGCTTCAAATGAAATGGAGGGGATAATAGAAATAACAATTTATTATAATACCAAGTACGAGTCGACAGTGCCCTATTACATGGTGAAGAAAAACAAAAAATACAATTCAAATAGTTATCCAACAAGATTCTAACAATAACAACAACCAAAATAAGTTACTGCAGTGTTTCTTTAAAAAAAAATCAAAAGTATCTCTCCGCGAAGTGCTTGAAGTATCAACGCTCTGCTCGTTAATCAATAAGTTTTGCAGGTAGTAGGATTAGGAGAAAATTTAAGTCGCTTTATTCACGGTGTATGAACATAAAACGTACATGTGTGCCTGAATGATCTTGAGGAAACATAAGAATTGAGCGGGTACAATAGTTTCGGGCAATCAATCGCGTTTTTAGTTATCTGGTAAATCAGTAATATACACTGCAGAAACCTGCGGTTGGAGAGACTAAAGAGTCCACAGTGGTGTAACAAGACATAATTTGGGAAACCTTGAGATGTGCAAGGACAATATCTGCACAAAAAAGATGTTTTCAAGAGCTGCAACGTGCACAATGTAGGACTAATTCCAGACAACACTGCCATACTCCAGTTTTGGTTTAACAAACGCAATGTATAGCGTGCTGACTCTTTAAACCATCAAAATATGTTGTAATACGTAAGACGAATCCAAGGCTTTTTAACAGAAAAGGAACTATTGATTCAACGTGGTCGTTAAATGACCACTCCTCATCAAAAATAACCCCTAGATAATTCATTGTGTGTTTCCCTTCTACTGTGATATTTTTATTTTGTAAGGAAACAATCTTGTTAATATTTCTTGTATAAGAGACCCCCTGCACCTAGCAGGAGTGGAGGGATTGATGTCACACTAATCTGCAATGCGTAAACAAAACTGCAGATGACATTAATCGATATCAGAGTTCACTCTACAAAAATCCTTCATATCATCTGCATAAAGAAGACATTCAGTACTTAGCTCTAGCACTATGTCATGAACGAAAATACTGAAAAACAGTGTTCCTAGTATGAAGCCCTGAGGTACCACAGAAATTTCTTTAAATCTACTTGAATTATAACCTTAGTACTCAACAAACTGATGCCTTGCTGAAAGGTAAGGTTGAGTTAATAGCAGCAGATTGTCAGATATTCCAAAGTGACTCAAGTTGCTTAGTAGTATGCTAGATCAGACTAACAAATTGAGTAAATGACATGAAGTGAGTGACCGTGGATCTGTCCCCATAAACCAATCTTAACACATGATTAGCATTTTAGAGGCGGCACTGCGATAGGCATGTTCATTCAAAGCAGCCTCAAATATTTTGTCAAAGTTACAAGTCATGCTTGTAGGTCTGTTAGGAATGTTATTTCTATCACCTTTTTTATGAAGAGTTTGTAGGCCACTTGAAATACTTGTAAAAGTTAAAATTTTCACACATTAGACGCCCCACGTTCATTAATTAGAACCAACAACATAATGAACTCATTAGATTTCAAGGGCATTGAACGACTATAATTGTACGTACCTAAAAACTTTCATACATTTAAAATATAAATAGGATCAACATTTCTTCACATTATCTCACAATCATTATAAATGGGGTATAAGTGCATATAACATTAGTTTCTTATTTTTGCCACTTTCCGTTAGTTTTTAAAACCTTTTTATTTTTTTAAATTATTTATTCATTTTATAGGTATATATTAACACAACATATTTGCTTGTGTTGTACGCTGATGTTATCAAATTTGTTGACAAAGTTTTCTTCTTAATGTAATTTTTCTTTGTTAATTTTGTATATATATATATATATATATATATATATATATATATATATATATATATATATATATATTTAGGTAATTTATTTTATTTATTTAGTGAGTTATATAACGTAGGTATACACATATGCTCAAACTTGTGTTTGTATGATTAGTATAGTCTAAGCGAGTTATCTAATAATTTTTGGCAGTGCAACGTATCCTCTCCACTAAGTGCTCCTGATATAACGCTCTAAAAACACATACGTCGATCTTTAATTGCATTTTGATCATCTGTTTTCAATTAAATTCTAAAGAAATTAAATGTAACTACTGATTTATATGTTCAACTAAATAAGCTGCATCGGATAGATAACCGTCAACAAAAGAAAAGGAGGAAGTCCAAGAACAAGTTGGAGTAGCGATAATTTAAAAACTGTGGCCCCAAGAAAATTAAATCAAAATATATGACAATAGAAGAAATTTGTAATTTGGAACAGAGAGCGGAAGGCGCCCACGTAACGCAGGATGCTATATGCAGGACATTACGTCCTGCGTTCAATTCTTAGGCGAGCAAACGATCATAAAAATTGAAAATAATAAAGATATTGCAAAATATTGTGCTAGTGGCCTTAGATGTTAGTGTATCAATTTAGGAAGTGGAAAGTCGCATCCTGACTGGATGCAGTTCTATAAACTATCGGGAGAATTCTTAACACAACTAAAAATGATCGAGGGGTTAGAAAATAAGGAAGCTCGTGATGATTCTAACGACACATATGAGTCATAACTTACCAACTGGAATTGGGGAACTGAAATAAACCACCGATGTAAATACATTTGTCTTTAACGGAGCCAATATTTTCCGATCTCGGCGGGATGCGGATTGTTTGGAGGGATTTCCGACTTATCATGCTGAAAGACGTTGTATACATCTAAAATTTCCCTTACGAATGTTCCAGGGTAAGCTTTTAGATCTGTCTCAATAACGTTGTCTGTGATGGGAATAAAAAAGCTGACTTCGTTTTGTCCAAATCCTCTTTGAAAGCAATCAGTCAACTTCAACAGAACATCAAGATGTTTGGAGTAACGAGAAACAAATTTGGCGTAATGGCTTCGCGATAATAAAAGAGAAGAAAACGTTTAAGACTCACAGTTATCACAAACGTTAGTCTTTGTTAAAATTTTCAGTTTTTTCGATCTGAAAATAGTTCAGTTTTAATTATTACTAAACAGACTTTTAGATAAGAACGTTATATTTTGTAACAATAAACACACACACACACACACACACACACACACACACACACACACACACACACACACACACACACACACACACACACACACACACAAACACAAACTCGCGCGCACGCGCGCCGCATACACGCATAGCTAATTTACAGATAACATGTTCCGCAAAAAAAAATAGATTGACAACTTGCTAGGTGGCCCAAAGGATGAAGATAAAACCACAGAAATATCAGGAATCTATAAAGTAGGTTGTAAAGAATGTGAACTTAAATATGTTGGGCAAACTAAAAGATCTATTGAAACTAAATTTAAAGAACGTTTGGTGCAACTAAGATATGACACTACTATTGTGCTATTGTCTTTATACTGTATTTGTTGTATATTATGTCATTATGTAGCTCTGAAGAAGGCTATAACTATGTAGCCGAAACGTTAGCCGAATGAGGTACGCGTTTTATTGAGTTCCTACTTCCTGGAATAATATAACCTAACTCGCACAGTCTAAGGACACTCGTTCGTATATTACTATTATGGGTTGCGAAATTTAAAGATGCACGATTAAATGTCAAGATGAGGACCGCACTGGAAGACCAATTTCTGTGACCACTCAAGGAGACATGGATTCTGTCCATGAAATGATCTGAGAAAATCTGCAAATTGAGCTGAAACGTAAAGCAAAAAAAGATTGCACGTCTCCTATAAACGTCTGTTCTGAAGCCTTTGCCAAAATTCAAAAATTCTTGAACGTTGATTAGAAGGGCGCTCGTTCAGTAATGTCCAAGGAGATGCGCCACAGTTTTAAAGAATATCCCACGAACTTTTAGGGTCGTGAAGATGGAGGAAACATGGGCCCATCGGTCCATGACTATAACGCAGAAACTATAAACTTAAGACCATAGCTGAAAGCAGTTATATCATGTTTGGTTTCAGGATTTTTGACAATATTAGCTGGGTTCAAAGCCCGCGAGCGTTTTAATTTTGGATAAGCGTTCTTAAGGGTGATTTGAAAACGAGACATTAGCAATCTGACTTACATTTGCTTCTATAAGGGAAGAACAACATTAGTGTTTACATTATTAAATTTCAAAATTGGAAGAAATGAGAAAAACAGATGTAGTAGCCAGACAAAGAGACGAAGAAGCCAAAAAGGAAATGAGAAAAAGAGACGAAGAGACGAGAGAGGAACTGAGAAAAAGATATGGAGAAACAAAGAAAATTCTGCAAGAACAAGCAAGCAGAATTAAAAATAATACTTTATGTGTCGACGAAAGTATGACGCAGGTAAAAGACGACATCTTCCATCAAGTAGAAAGCAGAGTAAGGGGTATCAGTGACGATGTACATAACAAGCTGACGAGTATATAAGAAGAAGTTCAACAGAAAATGCAATCACTCGAAAACAGGTGCGATACCCTAGCCAAGGGTACATCAGACTCGAAGATAGCCCGGTCGTAAGAATTAAGGTCCCCACATTTGATGGCTCAGTCCCATGGGGTGTTTACCTACGTCAGTTCGAAGCCGCTGCTACAGCAAATGGTTGGGGCGAGAGAGAGAGAGAAAGCGACTTCGTTAAATGTAGCTCTCGGGGGAGATGCTCTAGATGTGCTTCAAGGTATTCCCAGGGAAAGACCGCTGAGTTTTGACAGCATTAAACATCAATTAGAAATGAGGTTTGGCGACCAGCATTTACAACAGTTGTATCGATTGCAGTTGAAGAATCGTTGTCAGAAACCGGGCGAAAGTCTCCAACATCTCCACACCGACGTTGTCAAAAACCGGGCGAAAGTATCCAACATCTTCACACCGACGTTGTCAAACTAACGCGATTGGCCTACCCCATAGATCCGATGGAGTTTTTAAACCAGCTGTCGGTGCAAACCTTCATTGACGGCATCAGATATACCGACACGCAGCAGGCGCTGAGGATGGCGAGACACAAAAACTTGGAGTTTCAAACGGTAAAGCAAACGTCGGAAAGTCATGTGAAAGTTCGCAGTCTTCAAGTCCAAGAAGAAAACAAAACGGATTCATCCAAGGTCATGCGGCTACTAGAGAAAATAGCAGAACAAATAAGGCCGACGTCTCATGGACACCAAATAAGAGCTCACCGTGCAAATGCCTTGCGCTGCTGGAACTGTGGCAAGGTGGGACATATAAGGGGTGAATGTTGGGCTCTAAGATCACGCGCAAGGGAGAAAGTGAAGCTAAGGGTGGTAACCATTTCTCAGGTTAGCGATTCTGGCAGCGCACTCGTAGACGGATCCGCATGCGGTAATAAGACTCAAATGGTCGTCGACACAGGCGCACCTAGGGCGATTATTCGCCGCGACATGGTTCCAAGATGGCGAGTAAGAGAGCCAGACAGAGTGTACAGTGTAAATGCAGCCGATGGTGATCGAATCCAGGTATTTGGCGAAACTAACGTCGAGCTGCAGATTGGGACATTGGAGTCAGAAATCAGAACAACCGCATAGCGCACCGTCTAGCGTGATACTTGACTGGAATACTCGAAGGTACTCGGTTGAACAACTCTATACAATAGCCGAAAGTGTGCGAAAAAACGAAGTTTGGCGCGCTTCGTAAAATTTACTACAAAATACCTTTATCAATTTAATTTCTCTCTTGCATATCTGAACAGCTATAATAATAATCTATATTGTTTTGTGCATGTCAATGTAGTACTTTTAATTATAGACCTTCTTTTTTCTATTTTCAGGTAAGTGACATCAATCTTCTTCAAAATCTTGCACAACTTATTACTAAATATGTAATAGAAATGTAAGTATAACATATAATCTTCTTTATTTAATCCTTTTGTACACCAACATCTCGGGATACGGCCAATCAGTTGTCTGTGTTCAACGACCTCCAAATATGAAATGTTTGTTGTTATGTTGCAACTAGATTATCAGCTTTGGACACGCAACCGTCAAATAAGCCGGGATGAATTATTTCGGTCGTAATAATAATAAAAACTAATGAGAATGTTTATAAAAATTCCTCAATTAACATTGAGGCAGACATAAGTTTACAGCACCTACACCGCCATATCAAGGAACAGGCGAAGGCGGACATTCGTTTGTTGTAATTATGACAATGCGTTTTTTAATAGTGTTTTGTTGTCGCAACTATTTGCTTTATTAATGACACTAAAATATAAGCAGAAGGTTTTAAATTTGTGTGCGTATTCACTTTTAACATTGGTACAGGGTGGGGAGCCTAGCGGAAAGTAGGCCACATTAGTCGCTTTTTGCCTATTTACCCGCTTTAAGTTTTTTATTTTTCGGCTTAGTAATAGAACATAAAGTATATTCATGTCTCTGATGACGGTAACTTTGTTAGCTAAACGATTGTCAGGCTTTGAAACTGTATAGTGCTGAATTAGGTTCTCCAAATTTTACTTATCAATGTTATCGCAGGTTCTAATTTTTGCTTTGAGAATATTCTTTACATTCTTATTTTTTGCAATATGGGATTTTTTCTAACTGCGTCAGTGTCGTACATATATATTTGCTTCAGTCGTTCGAAAGATATATACCGTTGAATAAGGAATTTGTTTGACATCAAGTCAGCACTGGCCACTTGTCAGCTGTAGGTAATGAAAATTGACACACATTCCGTAAGTTTAAAAAAAAATTTGACAGTTTGTTCACTGTTCTGTGTTCTAAATGCTGTGCTATACCATGGAAGGTAAAGTAGAAAACATTTTTGATAATAATGGCCGTTTTACGCAATAGTATACTTTTGTAACTGAGAAACATTTATTTTCTTTACACTAAAAAATTAATAAACTTTATGACTTTACGAGGTAACTGTAAATGTGCTCTTGTTAAAATAACTCATTGGTAACATATTGACCTGGTCACTTGATTTTTATACACATGTATATAATTTTGTGTTTAAAATGAAGAACATTAAATATGTATTATGTAGTCTTGACATTTTCTTCAATACAAGAAAATTTAATGTTAGAACATGTTGCAGTTGCTTTATATATTGCAACCAATTTTATTATACAGAATTTTCGTACAGAAAAAAAAAACTATTGGCAATGCTCTGTCATAGTCGGTTCAGACTATCCTGCATTTGTTCAATAAAAAAGCTTTTTGTCCTTGGTGAACTGACAACCAATCAGTGGTTCCTAAATTCAATGTTATATAGCTTGCAAACGACTGAAGAAAACACATGAATGTGTATATTAGGACAATCAGTAAATGGAAAAAAATTGAGGCAGAAAATGCGTTATGGTAGCGAATTTTCATAATGGGTTTCGATATAGGAAGTTGAGTTATTAGGATTTAAAACATTTTAATTAAATGTCACTACCATAACGCACTTGCTGCGTCCGTTCTTTTGTCCAATACTTATCTAATATTGAGGTAATTTTTTTGTTGACAAGGACCATTAATTTGAGTGTAAATTCGCTACCATAAGTTCTGTCAAAAAGGTATTCTATAATTTAAGTAATATTCCGCAAATATTTTAGACATATGAAATGAGGTAATAATTTAAAACTGAAATAAATTAAGGAACTTATTAAATACATGCCGTGCGATATTTTGTTCTCCCCATACCGTATTTGCTTCAGAATCTTCATTTAGAAATCATTGAACCTGACATTACGTGCTTGCCACTCCTCCAAGAATAATTGACTATCGCAAGGTTTTAAAACCAAACTGACGAAAAAGTCTATTTCGAATTTTCTGCAAACATTTTAATTAAGTGAAGATAAGTAACTATCGAAACAGAATATCTGCATACGTTTGTACAAAGGGCACACGTGCAGGTACCAAGTTTTAGCAAAACATCTTTATTACTTTAGAAGATATGACTTTGTCCTAAAAGAAGCTTGATTTTTTTACAAAAAAAAAGGTCAAATTGGGCTCATTAAGCAACTCCTTTAACACATTTTTCAGGAGAAACATACTTGTCAAGTTTGTTCAAAATCGGCTAATTATTTTTTTAATTATCGCTCGAATACATACATATATAAGATTTATATATATATATATATATATATATATATATATATATATATATATATATATATATATATATATATATATATATATATATATATATATATATATATATAACAGCATTAAATAAAATCCACATACCTAGCTATAAATCAAACGTAGCTACACACATTCACAACAGAAAACACCAAAAACCAGATATCAACCAAATACAACCAATGAAACATATTAAAGACCACAAAAAAATTGAAATCTGGGAACAATAGTACATTCAACAAGCAAACAATAATAAAAAATTAATGCCAGAACAAATCCAAGTACATGCATTTAAACAAAACTTAATAAAAGCTATACAAATAGACAAATTATCAAACCACATTTCTTTTGTTGTGGATGGCCATTCCTCTAAACTATATCCAATTAATGCAGAAGTTCCTCAAGGTTCAGCTTTAGCTCCTACTTTATTTCTCCTCCACATCAATGACCTCCTCTCTATCACATCCAACCCAGTTCACAGTTACGCGGACGACAGCACCCTCCACTCAAATATACAATATTCTAAGCCTGTCTCTTTGGCCCAACTAGATGAGAATCGCAGACACATGGAGGGTTCTATCTCTGTGGATCTCCAAAAAATATTAGACTGGGAAAGTAGAAATCTTGTACAATTCAACCCCACCAAATCTCAGTCTTGCTTTCTTTCTCATAAAAGATACACCAGCCCTAGAACCATCACAATCAACAACCAAGTTATTCAAAGTAATGAGTCCTTTTCACCTGTTGGCATTCTGGGGATCGAAATTTCAATTGGCATCAACATGTCACGTCAATTGCAGAAGCGGTTGCTAAGAAATTAGGTTTCCTCTTCCGGGTCGCAAATACTTTTCACCAGCTAATCTCTATACCTTATATACTTCACAAATAAGGCCAAACATTGAATACTGCTCCCACATCTGGGGTTGTCCTGGACTCCATTCAGAAAAGAGCTATACGTCTCATTGGTGACCCTATCTTCACCCAAAGGCTGCCATTCCTTGCCCACCGACGTGCCGTTGGTAACCTCTCTCTCTTTTGTAGGTATCTGCACGGGCAGTGCTCAGAGGAGCTTTCTTCCATAGTTCCTCCACCTGCTGCCCCCAACAGATCTACCAGGGGAACAGAGAGAATGCACCCCTTTACTGTCCAGGTCACCAGACATAGAACATCTTGTAATGCCCGCTATTTTGTCCCGAGGACTTCCAACCTCCCAGCCTTCAAGTCCAGAATTAACAAGTTGCCTCTTTCTTCCTTGTCGACACCCACGGTAAGATAGTATTTAGGCTGTAAGCTCTCGTGGTGTGTTATTGAAATAAAATAAATAAAAAAATCAAGACAGAAGACCGATACACACGACACAGTCCGAAAACACAACGAATCAGAGAACAGTAAACCGACCAATAGAAGCTCAACACGCAGGTGCCACGTACAATCTCAGACATAGACCACAATGGAACGATCACAGTCAGTAGCGTGCTGATGATGAACCAGGATGGTTCGAAACTGCAGTAAATCAGTAAAAAATTTAAAAATCACAAAAAATACAGCAAACAAATAAAGTATATATATATATATATATATATATATATATATATATATATATATATATATATATATATATATATATATATATATATATATATATATATATATATATATATATATATAATTACGGTTGCTGGGTTCCAGGGGCTTTACATTTCCCGAAAGTCACCATCGTGACCTCGCTATTA
The DNA here is from genome assembly GCA_964006375.1 of Tillus elongatus. NCBI lineage: Eukaryota > Metazoa > Arthropoda > Insecta > Coleoptera > Cleridae > Tillus > Tillus elongatus. Next base: position 64,782,779 of record OZ023263.1, on the reverse strand, counting down.
GTGAATTTTGGTAATTAAAATTCACTAATATCAAATTTAAAAAAGTAATGAGAAACTGCTATTTTATTAAAATAAAACATGTTAGTTTGCATGTTTAAAACGCGCAATGTTCAATTGTTTTTGCGACATGTGGATTAAATCCAGACCCAAATTTATACGATTTTTTTATTAACGATTTCTTAAGCTGAAAATCTTGTGAGGGGTGTAAACTATTACGTACATTGCCTGTACGATGATACAATGATTATTTGAGATGGGCTACATCTAATGATATTTGTTGCATTATTTTTATACAAGGTGGCCTTATAAATTATGTGCAAATCAATTTATTGCTAGAAATGATAAATGAATATAACAAATTGAAATAGCTTATAAATTTTATTGAATTATTCAGGACACAGAAGCTTGATTGAATATGTTTAAATGATTATCACCTCAATTTACCAGCTTAGTAAGGTCAATTGTTATTCATGTCACAATAACCGCAAAACCTTACATAGAATTTCCCAGTTTGCCAGACGCAAATACAATTTTGCACTATTTTGGAGGTTTGTTAGTCAAATTGAATTCAAAGTTAGAACCGAGAGTAAACTTTGTTGCCGAGCGCTGATCCATCGTGATTTACTTGCTTGTAGACCACAGAGCATCATCCGAATTCGTAGAGTTCTCTCTGTCCGCTTCTATCTCTTCAAGCTAGAACCATCTCTAATTAGGTCAGATATTACTGCCAACTTTTGATCTAAATTTAAATTATCATCCAGTTTGATAAATCAAATATTAGTCATCTGAGTAAACTGTGTGCTGAATTTTCTACACTTAATTTCTATCTCCAGGAATATAACTATTCTTTAATACTTCTTTTGCTAATTAGTGGTTTCCAAAGTTATATAAAAGATGATTGAAGATGAAACTTTAGAATATTTTTGAATTTATTTGTTCACCTTGAAACGTGACTTTTGGTAAATGATTAAATTAATATTCAATTTTTTTATTCAATTTATTCAATTCAATCCACCATTACACGTGATCATACACAGAACTTAAGATTATAAACACTTCCAAATATCAGACATTTATTAATACAACTAAAATATATTTTCTTGGATACCTAAGTCAACATGACTTGTTTGTATCCTTTACAGCTAACTCCACACAATCGCCAGTACATTAATTTAAACCACTTAACATCCACAATATTTACTTTTTTTTTCCCTCTTTTTTTTTGCCGCTATCTAACCAGATGTGCCCCGATCCTCAAAAGATGAGAGATGCAACTTTAAACCAAAACAATGTCTTAGTGTTAACCTCAGTAGGGGAATCAACAGCATATCCTACACTCAATATAGTTCATTTTGTCAACCCTTAGTCTCCCTTTTTCATATCTTTCTTCTGCATATATGATATCCATACAACCAACACCTCTATACCACCTACAACCAAAATGTTCATACACATCATAGTACTCACCCACCCATTTCTCCGCGCATGCATATTATATTTACACACACATATGCACACAGACACGCACTCACGACAGCACACTCCCACACAGCACACACTTACTTTCCCTGCACCTTGTCCAGGCAACACATCCACTCCACTTTCTCCATACCACTCAACTATCATACTGCTCTTTACTTTAACATTGCTTTCAGTTCGACCTGTTTCAAAATAACAAAGCTAAAAATTTCTTTTTTAAATTTAGATTTAGATAAAATCCTCAAATTTGCTGGTAATTGATTATATAACTTTGGACCCCAAAATAAAACCGATCTTTTATAAACGCTCCTATTTACCGGTGAAATAGTCAAGTTTTCACCTATTCTACAACTTGTGCCATATGTGTGGTCCACCACATTTATTGCCCGAAAATGATGATGCATATGTTTTAGTACATTTAATATAAACATTCCTCTTATATCGAGTAGTTTAATATAGTCGTTACTATAAAGAAAGTTCGTACTAGACCTAGAATCCCTATGAAGAATGACTCTCAATATACTATTTTGAGTAACTTGAAGCGCAGCTAATGCATTTTCATAGCACGCACCCCAGAAAATAATACCATACCCCACAAAAGACTCCACGAGAGACTTGTAAACCAGTATTAGGTTTTCTGTTGTTAAAATATTTCGCAGGGTATAGAATTTGTATATAATCTTTTTCACCTTTGCATTCATATACGCTGCATGTTCTTGCCATTTTAAATTATTGTCTACCAGCAGACCAAGATATTTGACACTGTGAGACTCAGTCAGTTTACAGCAATCATCATGTATACTAATTGATAGACTGGAGGATGGTCTTCCGGCTGCTGTCGGTGAGAAAGCCACATATGATGTTTTTGTTAGGTTCAGCGCTAGTAGGTTACTGTCTAGTACCTCTTTCACATGATTGATTGTTGTCTCCGCTCTTTCAAACAATTTTTCCCATTGATTTCCCACAAACACCAGAACGGTATCATCTGCATAAGCAATAGGTATACAGTCCAAAGTTAGGTCTTCAATTATATCATTTACATAAATAGAAAACAATATTGGACCCAATATACTTCCCTGTGGTACACCACACGTAACCACTCGTCCCTCACTCACACAGTCACCCACTCTCACACGCTGGATTCTCTCATGAAGGTAGCTACCAAAAAGTGACAACGTATGTCCTCTTATCCCAATCAACTCTAGTTTAGCCAACAACTTTTTATGACAAACGGTATCGAAAGCCTTTTTTAGGTCCAAAAACACAGCTAGAGTTTTCATATTGCTATTAAAGCTTCCGAGAACAGTACTTGTCAATTCATACAATGCATCTTGAGTGGATAGTCCTCGTCTAAAACCAAATTGCCTTTTGGACAACATGCTATGTTTATCCAAATATTCATTTAATCTGATATTTAATAGTTTTTCAAAAATTTTTGAAAACACACTAAGTAGACTAATAGGTCTGTAGTTTGAAACGTTTTTATGATCACCTGACTTATAAACTGGAAGCACTATAGACTCTTTCAATTGCAATGGAATAATAGCTGTCCGAAATATTGTGTTCATTAAATGAGTCAAAGGTTTAGCCAAAAACAGATGACAATTTTTTATCATATTGGCCGAAATACCATCGCTTCCAGCGGCAGCGCCTGACCTCAGCGAAGAGATTATGCCGATAACGAAATATAAAATAAATTTTACCAGAATATTATATCTATGAAGATATTGCCTGTCCAAAAGCATTTTATTCAATTCTTGTACGTTTAAAATTAAATCATGGAAGGTGCCCAGCCCATCTGCACAAGATTGGCCTTAGAAATACCCCATCGTGCCCATGTGACAACACTTCATTTGGAGATCTCAATCACATATTTTTCTCTTGTCAGTTACACCATCGACCAAGACAGTGTTTAGTAGGATTTCTTAAGCGCAATGGCATACATTCACCTATGAACATTGCAAATTTACTTGATACAATAGATAAAGATATATATGTACAACTTGTGAAGTTTGTAAGAAATTCTAAAATAACAATGTAATGTAAAAGTGTTCTCATTTTATTTGTAAATCATTTTATCCAAAGAGGGGAAAATAAGGATCTAGGTTGTAAACTTGTATAAATACATTGTTTCACATAATACATATTAGCAATAGGTAGATTAAGGCGTAGAAATTTGTTGTATGAATTTATGTTTTTTGTTTTTAATTTTAAGTTCCTAGTGTTTTTCCTTTTGTTTTACCTCCTAACCGTGGCCCAGTCTTGTTTGTTTTGGAGAGTGTCAAAGGTTCTGGCGGGTCCCTGAACTGCACTCTTACATCCCCGTTTCTCCTCCTAAATATAAAAAAAAATCATTCCAAATAAAAAAACAGAAAGAAACAAAAAGAAAGAAAAAAAATAAAGAAAGAAATATATATGTATTAAATTAGAAAAAAAAAAGATAAATAAAGGAATGTATAAAACACATATAATGTAATATAAACATGATTTTATTTAGTTAAGATTAATTTTGTAAGGCATAAACTTCTAGCTTGTAGCTGCTCTATTCACTAAATTGGCGCTCTGCTTACATCTCGTCTGTCTAATGAAACAGTTTGTGGCTAATGGACCTGGTTTCTAGTGATGGGTTGTTATTTAACAGTCTGTTATATTTTAACTGTTGTCGAGCCGCAACAGTAACAACCTGTTATGGATATAAGTAGGTATTGCGCCACTCTGGCCAGACAGTGACGTCACAGGTAGTGGGGGTAGGAGTGGGGGTACCCCCTAGCCCCACCCCTAGCCCCACCCCTAGCCCCGCCCCTAGCACCACCCCTAGCACCACCCCTTGTGGCCACGCCCCAAGATGGCGCCCCCAAGATGGCGTCCAGCCACGCCCCCAAGATGGCGTCCAAGATGGCTTCCAATGTATTCTAAGGTCATTGACCTGTCTAGGAAACTTTGGCCAGACAGTGACGTCACACGACTTGGGCCAGACAGTCACATGCAAACATTCCAAAGTGTCTAACCTATTACTTCAAATTATTATATTTTGAAAAAAACCATTTGGAGCAGGTGAGTTTCGAACCCGGGGCATTCAGATGGGAGGCAACGATGCTACCCATTGAGCTAAGCAGACGCTTGTTAATTTATTGTTTTAGGCTGGTATATATATACGACTTTTAATTACAAACAAACCATACATGTAACATAATTAAAGTTTTTGTTATTATTAGACAAATGGATGATTTACAAAATAATGTTTAATATTAGAGGCGGAACCAAAACGGAGGAACGAAAATGGCGGAATAAAAATGGCGGAATGAAAGATGGAAGCCTAACCTGTGATACCTTAAGCTGACATATATACCCCTGACATTATAAAAATGGCGGCTTTCGTTCTTAAAGATGGTGCCTTTCGCTGATAAAGATGGTTGAAGACTCCATTATTTAAAGATACGTCACCCCAACCTTTAGAGCCGACAAATGAGAGTGAGGTTGATAAGCGAGAATAATGGTATTGGTCGAAGACTCTATGATTTAAAGTTACGCCCCCCCATTAAAACAAACCATTCATAGAGACAATAGAGGTCGCTGGCAAAACAAAGAAGGAAGCTCAGAAACAAAATGGACAACAGGTTCAACTCTTATGGTAGCGTCAAACAAATACAGAGAGAGAAACAATGGTTGGTTACAGGTTCAATTCCCTTCTTAAGCTAACCCCCACGTGTTTAGTGTCATGTTACTCGTCTAAGTAAGCAGAATTAAAAAATGGCGACTAAAATAAGAGAAAAAACTTAAAACCCTTATCGCGGAAGATCCGTGAGATGTACGAGAGAACCAACACATGCATGGTGTTAAGGAGGTCAAATCAAAGTGGAATATACAATAAAATGGCCACTTCCGGTCTAAACTTTAAATCCTTATATCTTTTGAACGGAAAGTGATAGAAATGAACTGACTTTAAAAATATATCGTTTCATAACAAGCTCTACAAGAAAATGAGATAAAAAACTTTAAACCCTTATCGCGGAAGATCCGTGAGATGTACGAGAGAACCAATACATGCACGGTGTTAAGGAGGCCAAAGCAAATTGGAATATACAATAAAATGGCCACTTCCGGTCTAAACTTTAAATCCTTATATCTTTTGAACGGAAAGTGATAGAAATGAACTGACTTTAAAAATATATCGTTTCATAACAAGCTCTACAAGAAAATGAGATAAAAAACTTTAAACCCTTATCGCGGAAGATCCGTGAGATGTACGAGAGAACCAATACATGCACGGTGTTAAGGAGGCCAAAGCAAATTGGAATATACAATAAAATGGCCACTTCCGGTCTAAACTTTAAATCCTTATATCTTTTCAACGGAAAGTGATAGAAAGGAACCGACTTCAAAAATGTATGTTTCGTAACAAGGTCTACAAGAAAATGAGATAAAAAACTTCAAATCCTTATCGCGGAAGATCCGTGAGATGCACGACACTCGTCGTCTATCTGACCCGACCGTTCCACCACCATGACACTTAGCTGACCTGACTGGTCCACCACCTTGTCCTGGACCTAACCCGGTATTAACCTGGAAAGCTTAGAGGTCTAACCTGAGCACATGCACCACCGTTTCTTGTGACGTCACTCACTTCCAGCATCGTTTTTATTTATAGTGTCAGCTGTGATTGACCTGGTTGGTTGATCAACTAACCTGGTCGCATCTATTTTTAAAATTGTTCAAAGTCCATGTCGGTTGTCTCATGGTTGTCGTAGTTGTGTTTTAAATTGTGTTCTTCTTGTTTGGCTCAAAAACATTCAGCTTATGTTCCGCAAAAGAGTGACTGTTACCCATCTGCTAGACATGTGTTAGACATATGTCTGCCCTATTAGACAGCTGTGTTAGACAGCTGTATTAGACAGCTGTGTTAGACAGCTGTGTTAGACAGCTGTGTTAGACAGCTGTGTTAGACAGCTGTGTTAGACAGCTGTGTTAGACAGCTGTGTTAGACAGCTGTGTTAGACAGCTGTGTTAGTCAGCTGTGTTAGACAGCTGTTAGACAGCTGTATGACCGCTGTATGACAGCTGTCTGTCATGTCAGACAGCTGTATGACAGCTGTCGTTGTTGTCTGTTGAATATTAAGACGTGAAGCGTCCACTAAGGTTCAGTCGTTAACCAACAGTGAAGGTGAAAACAATAAGTTGTGTTGTCTGTGTTGTTTGTCGAATATTAAGACGAGGAGCGTCCGCTAAGGTTCAGTCGGTAGCCAACAGTGAAGGTGAAAACAAATAGTACCTGCTAAACTTTGTTCTTTAATAAACACGAGGCTAAACTTCGGTCCTTTAACCAACACAGTCAGTTGTGTAGCACGAAACAATGGCATTCCAAATACTTGAAGATACAGTGACCTCCAATAAGAAGTTTAAACTTGATAGACGAAGCGTATGCTTTAGACTACAAGATATACCTGACGATGTCAACGATCCAGAGAAGTGGGTCAAAGATCGTATTAAAGATATTGTGAGTCATATAGTCCATGATGTCGATCCCGAAGACAGAGTGGGGTTTACCTTTAGCTCGGAGGGGTTCGACAAGGGGGCTGCTCACTTGCCTTTCAGAAAAGCAAAGAATGTTGTTTTCGAAGACATTTGGTTCCTACTGAGTAAGATATACCAGAGTAAAGGACCTGGTTTTCGTTCTAATAGTTTTCGAATGACGATGACTCAAGTGAAAACCGCTAAGCCTTTAATACATGTCAATTAAATATCTTAACCCATCATTACCATCATATATTCAGACACTTGTACGTAGCTTGCAAGCCTTCAATATAAACACGTACCAATTCAATCTCTTAATCCATTATTAACATCATAGGTTCAGAGGGGTCCACTTGTAGATAGCTTGCTATCTCTACGCCCCTCAACGTTGGTTGGTTGGTTGGGTGGTTGGTTAGTTGGTTGGTTGCACTTTTCATAGAAAAGATTGGATATCCAACAGGCTAAATTTAGAATGAAATCTTTACAGACATATGTACCAGATATCAAGTTGTTTTCAGTCTGTGTTCCACCAAAGTCCACCAAGTATGTAGCGGTTGTAGGCGTTAGTTGAGATGTGACTCTAAGTGAACTCCTTCGGTTGAAATATTTAGGGTATCGGTATTCTGGCTACCTAATTGTTTCTTCAGCTGACCGTTGTAATAGGCAATCAACTCTTTAGTTTTCTTATTTTTTCATATATCACACTTTTTAATTTTATTTTACACTATCGAAAATTAAATTACATACATACATACATAAAGGCTACACCTCAAAAACAGTTGGTTGGTTGGTTGGTTGGTACATAGACTGTTATGTTCGTATACTTAAAACTTAGTAAACTCAATAAGGTTCTGAATACATCTGTTATGTACGTCGGTTCTATTTGTCTTACGGTGTTTCACTTCTGTTTTTCTTCTGTTAAAGAGATTTACAGAATTTGCATCATATGGTGTGTTTAGGATCACTTCGGTATCGGAATGTTTGTTCTTAATGTTCTTATCCTCTTTTTTCGGTTTCTTGAAGGTTGGTTCTATATTTCTGATTAAATTCGCTTACGCAGAAATAAAAATTGTTGCATTTTTCATAAAAATGATTGGTTATCCAACAAGCCAAATTTAATACCAAACATACTAAAGTCCAACAAGTATTTAGCGGTTGTTGGTGTTAATTGAAATGTTGCTTCCGACACTTCTAGGGCATCGGTATTCCGAGCCCCTGGAGATGTCTCTAAGTGGGCTCCTTCGGTTAGAACATTTGGCATATCGGTATTCCGATAACCCAAATGTTCCTTCAGCTGACTGTTGTAATAGGCAATCAACTCTTTAGTTTTCTTATTTTCCAACCAATGACACATAAAGCCACATCTCAAGACAGTTAGTTAAGAGTGTTATATGACTAAGATTACTCTTGAAATATTTAGGATATCGGTATTCCGGCTACCTAAATGCTTCTTTAGCTGACAGTTGTAATAGACAATCAACTCTTTAGTTTTGTTATTTCCACCCATTAACACATAAAGCCACGTCTCAATACAGTTAGTTAGAGTGTTGTGTGGTTAAAATTACTCTGAAATGCTAGTGGCACCCATTTTTACCAAGTATGTAGCAGCTGTAGGTACCAAGTCAACCCCTTCTGCTTGTTGTTGTAATAGACAATTAACTCTTTGGTTTTCTTATTTTATATCTCATGGCTAAGATTACTCTGAAATGATAGAGATGTGTTGGTTTAGGGCAATTGAAGACTGTTCTTCAAGACATATTTACTTTGGTTTGTTAGGTACGCTTGACAGCTGCCTGTGCCGTCAACTTCAATAAGTCTAAGAGGGTGTACTAAAATTTGTCTGTAGCACGCATCACTTGATGTAGTCAACATTTAAATACGCTATTGATTACTGTTCTTTCTGGTATGGTTGAAATTTTCTCCGAAAGTAACTTCATTAAGTCTAAGAGAGAGTGTGTTGTTTTTAGGTGTTAACACAGCTTGTTCTGACTTACTTAAATATTATATTTCTTCTGTTCAACAAGCCGATGATTTTGAGGTGTCACACATGTATCTAGCTCTAAGAACGGCTATACCGGAAGTGTCTACCGGAAGTAACATTTTTATTGAATATGCTTATAGAGTTTGCTTTGCTGAACAGCGTGTATGTATTGGTTCTATCGTACATCTCGCCGATCTTCCGCGATAAGGGTTTGAAGTTTTTTATCTCAGTTTCTTGTAGACCTTGTTACGAAACATACATTTTTGAAGTCGGATCCTTTCTATCACTTTCCGTTCAAAAGATATAAGGATTTAAAGTTTAGACCGGAAGTGGTCATTTTATTGTATATTCCAATTTGGTTTGACCTCCTTAACACCGTGCATGTATTGGTTCTATCGTGCATCTCACGGATCTTCCGCGATAAGGATTTGAAGTTTTTTATCTCATTTTCTTGTAGACCTTGTTACGAAACATACATTTTTGAAGTCGGTTCCTTTCTATCACTTTCCGTTGAAAAGATATAAGGATTTAAAGTTTAGACCGGAAGTGGCCATTTTATTGTATATTCCAATTTGCTTTGGCCTCCTTAACACCGTGCATGTATTGGTTCTCTCGTACATCTCACGGATCTTCCGCGATAAGGGTTTAAAGTTTTTTATCTCATTTTCTTGTAGAGCTTGTTATGAAACGATATATTTTTAAAGTCAGTTCATTTCTATCACTTTCCGTTCAAAAGATATAAGGATTTAAAGTTTAGACCGGAAGTGGCCATTTTATTGTATATTCCAATTTGCTTTGGCCTCCTTAACACCGTGCATGTATTGGTTCTCTCGTACATCTCACGGATCTTCCGCGATAAGGGTTTAAAGTTTTTTATCTCATTTTCTTGTAGAGCTTGTTATGAAACGATATATTTTTAAAGTCAGTTCATTTCTATCACTTTCCGTTCAAAAGATATAAGGATTTAAAGTTTAGACCGGAAGTGGCCATTTTATTGTATATTCCACTTTGATTTGACCTCCTTAACACCATGCATGTGTTGGTTCTCTCGTACATCTCACGGATCTTCCGCGATAAGGGTTTTAAGTTTTTTCTCTTATTTTAGTCGCCATTTTTTAATTCTGCTTACTTAGACGAGTAACATGACACTAAACACGTGGGGGTTAGCTTAAGAAGGGAATTGAACCTGTAACCAACCATTGTTTCTCTCTTTGTATTTGTTTGACGCTACCATAAGAGTTGAACCTATTGTCCATTTTGTTTCTGAGCTTCCTTCTTTGTTTTGCCAGCGACCTCTATTGTCTCTATGAATGGTTTGTTTTAATGGGGGGGCGTAACTTTAAATCATAGAGTCTTCGACCAATACCATTATTCTCGCTTATCAACCTCACTCTCATTTGTCGGCTCTAAAGGTTGGGGTGACGTATCTTTAAATAATGGAGTCTTCAACCATCTTTATCAGCGAAAGGCACCATCTTTAAGAACGAAAGCCGCCATTTTTATAATGTCAGGGGTATATATGTCAGCTTAAGGTATCACAGGTTAGGCTTCCATCTTTCATTCCGCCATTTTTATTCCGCCATTTTGGTTCCTCCGTTTTGGTTCCGCCTCTAATATTAAACATTATTTTGTAAATCATCCATTTGTCTAATAATAACAAAAACTTTAATTATGTTACATGTATGGTTTGTTTGTAATTAAAAGTCGTATATATATACCAGCCTAAAACAATAAATTAACAAGCGTCTGCTTAGCTCAATGGGTAGCATCGTTGCCTCCCATCTGAATGCCCCGGGTTCGAAACTCACCTGCTCCAAATGGTTTTTTTCAAAATATAATAATTTGAATAGGTTAGACACTTTGGAATGTTTGCATGTGACTGTCTGGCCCAAGTCGTGTGACGTCACTGTCTGGCCAAAGTTTCCTAGACAGGTCAATGACCTTAGAATACATTGGAAGCCATCTTGGACGCCATCTTGGGGGCGTGGCTGGACGCCATCTTGGGGGCGCCATCTTGGGGCGTGGCCACAAGGGGTGGGGCTAGGGGTGGGGCTAGGGGTGGGGCTAGGGGCGGGGCTAGGGGTGGGGCTAGGGGGTACCCCCACTCCTACCCCCACTACCTGTGACGTCACTGTCTGGCCAGAGTGGCGCAATACCTACTGATATATACAAATAACAGGTACAGTGGAGGGGATGCTGTTGCGCTTTACACTAGAACTCGGAGTCGTATCTGTTTCTGTTGTATCTGTTTCTGTTGCACTGCTACGATGAAGCAACTTCTGTTTTCATCCGCAACTGTTATAACAGGATGAATGGACATGAGACTGGGAATGGGGTATAGAGCGGACTTTACTTCATAACATAATACTGTTTTCATCCGCAACTGTTATAACAGGATGAATGGACATGAGACTGGGAATGGGGTATAGAGTATAGAGCGGACTTTACTTAATAACATACTACTTTATACTAGTGTGCTCACAGCTTTGGGAACGTAGGGTCGTCGGTACAATGAAACTGTTAAATTTTGACAGGTTGTTGATTCACACAAGACACACACATATATTTACAATTTATAAACAAACACAAAATATGAAAAATGTAAATAAAAAGGCTGTATATGTAGCAAGTGAAAATTATTAAAAATGAACTATATCACTGTAAAAATAAAATCAGGTCACCGCGTATATAAAAAAATAATCACATAGTCGTTAACGTAAACCCAATCTTCATTAGATAACTCGATATGCTGATGGCATTTTTGTTTTAAGAAAAAACTGATATGTATACAAACGTACAGTTATGCTCTAACGTGAGTCCTTAGGTATTATATTATATTAGGTAGTTTTTTGCTCATTCTTCTTTGCCTTATGTAACTAATAAATCAATATTCCTTTTTACTTTTCACTTTGGAAATCTAAGAAATAGGTCCGATTTTAAACATCTTTTTTTATTACTACTGCAAATTAAAAAATCGCTGAAACTTAAAAAATCTCAGGAACAGTACCAATTTTAATGAAATTATAAAAATATTCCCTGTACCCGGTATAGTTGAAACCAGACACACTTCGCCCTATAGGTAGAGAGAAAAAAATTAGTTTTAATTTAAAAAAAAATATTTATTTTATTTTTTGCTTACAATAATTCATTTATTTCATATAGCTCTCATTTTCAAGGAAAAGATGGCTATAGAGGTTTTCAAGCTCAATGCTTAACTGACACTTAATTAGTAAAGAAAATTCGAAAGAAATTCTGCATTGTTGAATTTTTTACCAAAGTATTATTAGTGATGAATACCTAAAAAAAAACCTCCATCATTTTTTTATTAAAAAAATTCATTAATTGTTTTAAACATAATACAAGAATATTTTTTATTTTAAACATTACCCAACTACACCACCGGACGGGTTCAGCTACTGTTACTACGTCTACGTGGAATTCTTAATAATTCATAGTTCATACTGTTAATTTCAACCTGTTATATTTAACTGTTATTTCAAAATAACAGTAACAGCTGCGACCTGTTAAAGCAATATAACAGTTTTTCCCATAACTACTGGTTTCCGAGGCCATACAGTATTACACACACAAAATAAAATAAATAAAATATATGCGACCAGTGTTGGTTTGCATGAGACCTCAGGTAGCTGAGGGCACTAGTAGATTATTCCCGTAAATTATTTCTTCAAGGAACCAAGCCAAGCATACTGATTCAGGCGGTTTATTTTAATTTACAAAATTTTTACAAAGTAATGACGGACGAAATGCAAAAAGTAATTAAATATCTGAAAGGACTAACTGTATATAATAAAGAAACCCAAAGATAATTATATAAGTAATAAATCGTATAGAATCTCGGCTATTAATAAGACTACTGTTGAATATGTGTATAAAAGGTTATTCAGCCAGGAAAATATATCCCATTTTGTCCCATTCTTTTAAATTGTGCATCCTGGCAGCTGGTTTATCGGAAGCCGGTGGCGGCAAAAAAAAGATGTTTTTTTCTCTGAGTTTGATGCCTTGTTTCAGATTGCGTTTCCAGTTGTCAGAAAAAGATCCATACCCAGGAAGATTGCTTCTAAACCATGGATATCAGCGGAACTTGTACGAGAGGGGTGTTTGCTTCATGATTTTCCACTTCTACTAGATACGGTTACAGATCCGCAATGTAAAGAGTTGTATAATAGTCTAAAGAAACAACACGGTGCTAGGTTAAAAGACGCAAAGAAAAAGTACTATGAACATAAAATCTCTAAGGCTTCAAACGAAAATGAAGCTCGTCGGAAGCAATTAAAGAAAATGTCATCGTGGGGAAGATGAACAGCACGGTGGCTACTCTATATTGCGTCTAGTGACGGAGTCGTTTTGACAGATTCTATTATGATTGCTGACAGTCTCAATGCGCACTTTGTCGAACCTTTAAGCATCTGACAAAAACTGTGACATAAATTGTGGATTGAGAAATGGCTCTAATCCCTATTCTTGTCTTTTTATATCCTGTCTCAGAGGACGATGTGTTAGAGATCACAAAATCAGTTGCAGTTAAAAATCCATCAGGAATAGATTAAATACCATGTAGTCTTCTTGGCAAGGTTGTTCATCTTGTGGTGGCTCCACCAACTTACCCTATAAATGTGTCATTTGAAATCGGTTGTTTTCCTGAGCGTCTGAAGGCGGCCATTGTTGTCTCTCTCTTTAATAAAAGAGATCCACATATTTTGGACAACTACAGGGCGATTGCGCTGCTTCCTGTTTTTTTTTAAATCTTTGAGAAGGCATTTTTGCTAAGACTTGAATCCTTTTTGGAGAGGTACAATTTGCTGTTTCCTTGTCAATTTGGCTTTCGTAAGCGGCTGTCAACTCGGGATGCCATACTTAGCACTTACCTAACAGTCTTGGATTGCAAAAATAGTGTGTCCGAATCCGCCGGGCTGTTCTTTGACATTTAGAAAGCGTTTGATGCGGCAACCATGCCCTTTTATTGTAGAAATTGGATCATTATGGCATACGCGGAAATGCATATATATGGCTAAAAAGCTACCTTTCTGGGAGCAGTCTGGCTGTCAGGATACTTCAGACAGGTAAGCACTATATGTCTGGTTTTTCAGCCGTGTCAAGCGTCACAGCATATTGGGTCCTGTTTTGTTTACAATTTTTGTTAACGGTATTGTTTACGATCTCCCACAATACCACTTAACTTTGTACGCAGATGACTCCAGTGCTACAATCTCAGGAGAAAGTTTCGAAGAGCTTTTGTGTGTCTCAGGTGTCAGACTGGTGTTCGCGGAATGGTCTGGTACTTAACACGCAAAAGACTGAAAGGCTTCTTTTTCTCCGGTGGGTGTGCATCCAAATCTAAGCCTATATGTGAGATCTAAAAACGGTTCAATAAGACAGGGCTCGTCTGTAAAGCTTTTGGGCCTCCATCTGGATTCTAACTTAACATGGGGTGTCCATCTTCACCATGTGGTGGCCTCTCTTGCATCCAGGAATTATGTTACTGCAGCTAAGGGATTCTTTGAGTGCTCGCTGCTGACATGCTACTAAGGTAGTGTCAACTGTCTCCTGGTATATGGTTTGCTCTGTTGGGGCACCTGTGTGCATCTGGTGAGGGTTCTGTGGATGCATAAGAGAATTGTCCGCACCACCTTTAGCCTGCCGTCTTCGGGATCTTGTAGACCATTTTTCTACAGTATCGCATTCTAACAGTGACGTGCCTATATATGCTTTGTCATGTTAGAAAAAACATTGCAACCTTTAGTGCCTGTGGTAATATTACTGCGTACGAAACAAGACAGGCTAATAATTTGTATGTTGCCACTTACACGATTGAACAGATTAACCAGGCACCTCGCAACACCACAATACGCTTATATAATCATTTAACTGATACGATTAAAAATTCAACTGATACGATTAAAAATTTGAGCAGCCTCAGGCAATTTTAGCTTACTTTAAAATCGTTTTTTAGAGATCATTATTTTTATTCTGTAGACGAGTATTTTAAATTTAGTTTTAAATTTCAACGATGATAAGCTGGTTTTTTTTGTGTTTTATGGATTATTCCAGGATTTTGAGTGTTTTATTGTGTGTTTTGTTTGTTTATTTTGGTATTTATGCAGTTAACGCTTGTAATTTTAGAATGCTGATTGTTGACTTGATTATATATTGTAGAGCTCTATGGAGTTTAATCTAAATCCAGCCTATAAATATTCGCTTCACAATATCCTACCATACAAACCATCACTTTAAGAGATTACTCACAATACCCGTCTCAGATAAGAAATAGAATGTTTGAAAATGACTTAAGAGACCATGGCAGGGATGGTTACCAATTATTTACGGATGGCTCAAATTCACCCGAAAGAGTTGCATGTGCTGTCTATGATCCCCAGGTTGACATAGGCATTAAACTAAGGTTATATGACAATATGTGTAGATACATATAGCAGACCTAGTTGCTATATTGGAAGCCTTAGAATATTCGAAAACCCTAAGAAATTTAAATATTTTGATTTTAAGTGATAGTAAAAGTTGTATTGATTCTCTCAAATATTTTTACTGTAGTTATAAAAGTAATTATATATATAAAAAAAGATTTAAACCATAATTGACTTAAAAAAAGGAAGAAGTGAGTGTTGAATTTGCGTGGCTTAAATCACGCTGCGGTATTAAAAGCAATGAAATAGTTGGCAAAAAAAGATAAGGAGGCTATAAAATTAACACATTGGCGGATTGTACAAAAAACAAAAAGTTCTTGTGGGAGGGTCATTACATACAGAGAGGAAAGGGGCCATTTTCTTAAAGTCTTGAACCACGTTTACCACTTGGTTACCACCCGTGGTTCTCCAGTTTTCTCAGAGACGTAGTAACAAAAATACGCCGTCTACGATTTAATCATTTTTTGCTACCTGAGCACCTACACGAAGTTAATATTAAAGACGATCCATATTGTGAATGTGGAGAAATGGGAAACACAACATATTCTCTTGGAATGTTCATTGGGATCCGAATACAGACTAGAATTTTTAACTGTGATACATAAGACACTAGGACATGGAATAACCTTTTAATTTAAACAGTTGCCTCAGTTTTTTCTCAGGAATTACCCCAACTTTTTTTGTTTTAAATGGCACATGTTTTAACTTTTTTTATGATTGTCCCGTTCATTCTGAACAACTTTCATGTGACATGTCCTATATCTAACTGTACTTGTTATCGAGTTATGGTTAAATATCACTGGCAAGTAGTGAAAATCAAATAAATCCTAATTTAAATGTTTTTAATACAATAAAGGAAAAACAAAAAAATAAAACTCATAACAGATTTACAAAATCCTGACAACCCATTTCTTGGAAATACCCTAATCTATTTTCAAAACTCTGTAATACATTTTGAGGTATGTCAGCTCATTCAGTTCTTCGGACCTCAATTATGATTCCCTGTTGTAAGTTTTCCAAGTTTTGAGGTTTAGTTTTGTAGACAGCATTTGTCAGATGACCCTCACAGAAAGAAATCTAATGGATTTAAGTCCGGTGATCGAGCTGGCCATTCTATAAATCCTCGTCGCCCTATCCATCTCTCGGGAAAATGATGTTCAAATATTGCCTAACTTGGTCACCATAATGAGGTGAAGCTCCATCTTGCTGAAACCAAACGTCATTACTTAGATGGTTTTCGTCACCTTTTTTTTCTCCCTTATGGCTCGTCCGCGTATTTTCCGCCCCGATAGCACCGCAGTCTTTGGCTTATTGTGCATGCCCTTTGTCTTTTCTACTCCATCCATTCCAAAATGACTGTGCCCTGAACTAGTCTGCACAGCCGTTGCTAGGGTGAAGTTTTATATCGGTCTGTCTCCGGTCTAGGTTGTACGTAGATCAGTTGTCTTTCGCGGTCCAGAGCTTTACACTCTCACAAGATGTGCTGGGCTGTTTAAAATTAAATAATAAAGATTGTACATATGTATATATCTATAGATTAGTTTAGAAATTAGGGTCAAGAATATAAATCATAGTCAACCTGTAAGTGTTTTCATCAATTTTTGTTTCCCTTTTCATCCGTGACCCACCCTGTTCGTCTATCAAAGTTGCTATGACAGGCGCCCCGTTGGAATGAAGCATGTGTATCCACTGTTTCAATCCAAAATAAGCAGGAAAATATATAAGGTCTAGTTTTTGTTTTAAGGTGTTAAAAAAAAGAACAAACAACTATGTCTTACTGATGAGAGTAGTTTTAAGAAACTCCTGGAGCAGCTTAATAATAAGTGTTAAGTACGCATATCAGAGATAATTTGATGGGATTAAAGACGAAAGTGGTACCAAATCAAGACACTAAAGTTGGTTTATTTAAAAAGTATAGCGAGTACATAATTATATAGTATTCGATATTAGGGGAGTTTAGAGCTAATCGCTTTCAAAATGTGCAGATGGCATTAAATCCGCAGCCATGTATATTTGACGACACACACACACAAACACAATAAATTTAAAACATGAATCGGTGGAAAATAAATTTCCTTACCTTACTAATGTCGTCCATTACACCCAATTCAAGTATTGCTTTATTAGTACAATAATACAAGGGTACACTTGTCTTAACTAAATAAGGTAGATTTTTAGTTTTAGTTCTCGACACCAACCCTCGTATAGTATGGTTGTTACTTAAACTTAACGTGGCATTATGATTACATAATTGTCAGGGTCGACATTGCCTGCTGTAGTTGTTAATAGTGTCTTTCTACATCTTGGGTCTTGATTATTCTTGTCGTTAGTTCGCTTGAAGATAACCGGAGCACGCGATTTCATTATTAATAATATATCTCAGTCTGACTTCCACTGTACATGAAGGTTAATTAATATTGTACTCACTGTGCACATCATGCAAAACTGTGATTGTTCTTGTTTTTGGGATGTAAATAGTGGATTTCGTAATAGAATATTTTAAATGCTAATAGCTTGCAGAAAATGTTGAAGTTTCAGAGGCTTTTGATGTGTATATTTACAAAGTAAACTTATTATGATGTTTCAAATTTGAGTAGATTGTTTTATTTGTATGATGAAATCTTAGACCTGGCTTTTATTATTGCTATACTTTTAATAACAAGTTATGTTGGGAATATTTTCCGAGTCAGTTGTTTATTGTTCTGCTTATAATTTGTCTCTGCTTGGTGAACAGGGCCAGCTCGAAGATGGAGCAGGCCGGCCAGAGCGGAAAAAATGAGGGACGGCAAAATTGAGCGCGTTTGCACGAAGATAATTTTTATGTTCTGTAATAAATTGGTACAAAAGTTTGCATCGGATATATCCTGTCAGTAAAATAATGCAAGGTGAACATTTTGACTTAGTTTCTGTCATTACTAAAAAACACCAGAGTTTTCTTTGAAAATTCACATTCAAATGAGTATTTTACTCTTGTTTTTAAAGAGTCTAAAGCCGTATCTGCTGAAATGGACAGCCAGGTGTTACATTTTGAAAACTTGCCTAAACATCGTGTTTGGTCCAAAAAGAGGCAATTTGGTTACGAGTGTGATGATAAACCAATCATTGATCCTCGTTAAAAATATAAGATCGAAGTATTATTTCACATTTTACATGCAGCTATAAATTGCTTGGAGTTACGGTTTCCCCAGATCACTGAGTGTTGTGTCTTAATATTGTTAATCCTCACCCTCAATCTCCCCGAGTCCCCCCTGTCCTTGCTTAGTCGGCAAACCTCCCCTGATGCCCCCCACAGCAACTAGACGCGCAGAGACGACATTGGCACAGCTGTAACCATTGGCAACAATAGCCACCAAAGGCGCAAGTACAACCAACAGTGGGACAGGTGTCATCAAGCGTCAGCAGCTACGAGAGAGCTCAAGACTCAATCACTTCCATCTTATCCAGCGTCCTGTAACGTCGATCAAGACAGGATGAACCGTGAGCGGTAGTCAAGACACAGCATAATACCTGATAATGCTGTGGTCACCTCACAGTTAACTCCGTGCGCGTTTCAGCGGTCAGGTCAGGAAGAATCACAGGGAACTCGCATGACCCGCGGCACGGAGTCAAGAACCACGGTTGTCTCCATAGACACGTGGACAGGTTCGTCAGCCTCGTATTGGAAGCGCCAGCCTTTCGACGAGCGACGGACTCGTACTCAGAAATCCATTCAACCACGGCATCAACACACCGCAAGCTTCACAGTGGTCAGCTGGCGAAACACCTTGGCCCTTTTGGACAAAGTCCCAGGTACCAGCGGCAGCCTAAAACCTACCCAGTTCCAATTGTCCAGTTGTAGGTCACCTTTTTTACTGTATCCTTATTAGATACAACATTCATTTCTCTGTATTTAACTTATAACTCATATTAAATTTGTAAGGCAGAAGGTACCTGAACAGGTCCCAGCGCCCTCAACGGCAGGTGCCAACACCAGCCAGATGTCCAAAGTTGAGACAGTTGAAGTGCGTCGACCGTATCGCAGGTCGCAGGTCACATGAATATGAAAATGGCAGACTTAAAAGTGAAGAGTGCGTGTCGTCCCCTCTCGCGATGTTTTATTATTAGAATTGTTTTAAGTTAATATTATTATTCTTTAGAATTCACACGTTATGTTAATCAATTTATCTGTTTTCATTAAACTATTAAGGCTAACCATTGTTGGTGAATATTACACGAACCCACCGACCCAATTACCCCTTATAAAATGGCGCCTCAACGGGAGCCCTAATTTTTAGTGCGAACAGTGAACGACTTTTGGTGTTTCATTGGAAAAAACAGTTTCCCCTCACCCCGTCGCAAATGGATAGCTAACGTGTGCTGTAATAATTACATTGAGTGCAAAATTGCACAATAATTAGTGCTCTATTGGAAAGAAAGATAAGTTTCCCCGCACTTCGACACACAAGCGTGCTTCAACGTGTGTCCTATTGTCTAAGGTACAGAAAACTAATAGTGTTTCACAAAAATAGTGCTTTACTGGAAGAATTTTCCCCGCACTCCCCTTACTGCCAATTCAAGTAAGTCAATTAAATAAGAAATACGTAGTGCTCCCCTGGAAAAAGTTTCGCCGCACTATCCTTGCTGCAGAAGAAATCAAAACAATTCAAGTAAGTCAATGAAATAAGAAACACGTAGTGCTCCCCTGGAAGAAGTTTCCCCGCACTACCCTTGCTGCAGAACAAGTCAGAAATTTCAGTAATGAAGAAAGACGGCGACACAAGGTGCCCTGTTGGAAGACTTTCATGGTAGTTCGACACTGAATAAATTCAGATTTCAGTTCATTTTTAAGACTTTTAGTGCTGTATTTTATATAAAGACAATTGTGTATTTTATTAAATTTTGGACACTGCGACAATCAGTTCTTATCGAAATAAATGTGTAGATTTTATTTCGCTGTATTAAATTTTCGAGTTTTCAGATAACGCAGATATGCATGCATGAATTTATTTCAGATGATAAACTTTTACAGTGTTTTCGAATTTGCGATTAAAAATAAACATTTATGAACATTTATTGAGACATTATTTTTACGCGATACGAGGAGTGTTCAAAATGTTCTGAAACTGTTTTGAATTTGTGCCATATAACGATAAGTATTTTTGTGCATAGACCTTGAGCAAATTATTCTTATTGTTCGTATGTATACGAGGGACACTCGATATATTTTGTGAACATTCTATTTGTTTCTGATACATAAACTTTTACTGTTTTCGCGAGTTTTACGTTTATTTCAGACTATTATTGAACAATATTTAGTAATCTATAGCTACAGTCGATGAATTTGCGTTCTGGACGAACACTGAAGCAGTCTGCGGAAACAATCAACATGAGTGAAGAAATCAGACAAGTGGTCATGACACCAGAAATGTTACAAGCTCTCATTGCCAGTATGGGACAGCGTCCTACAGCAACACCGAATCAAGGAAACTTTTCCAAGTGCACACATCGTTTTGATGGTACCAAAAACAAAGATGTGCATGCATTCATAGATGCCATACTCGTTTACAAAGAGTGTTTATGCATCTCAGAGGAAAATGCCTTAAGAGGATTTTCTATGCTTTTGGAAAGCCAAGCTGCTACTTGGTGGCAAGGTGTGAAGAACTCAACACTCACCTTTGCCGACGCTGTGAAAGCGTTAAGGCATGCTTTTGGTTCTACAAAGCCTGCTCATCAGATTTATCGTGAGCTGTTCTGTAAAGAGCAGAAAGCAGAGGAGAAAACCGACTTGTTTGTAAGCCGATGTAGAGCTTTATTATCTCAGCTCCCGAGTACCCCTGCCTTGCCTGAATCAGTCCAGCTAGACATGGTTTATGGCCTACTGAATTTAAGAATTCGTGAAAGAATTCCACGTGACAATATTTGTAAATTTGAGGATTTAATTAACGAAGCTCGTAAAGTATAAGTCACTCTACAGGAAATTAAACAATCTTCTACCTTACCCGAGGCTAGGTTCATGTCAACCAAGACGTCTTTTGAATCTTCAAAGTCAAAACCAAGGAAACAATGTAGCTATTGTAAAGCTTATGGTCATACTAGAGAAGAATGTCGTAAATTGAGTCAAAAGAAATCAGAGGCTTCTCCTGGTACTAGTCAGCCAATGTATCCTGACAGTCCCAAACCTCAAGTTACATGCTTTGGTTGTGGTACGATAGGCTATATTAGAAGCAACTGCCCTACGTGTAAGGTTAAAAACTTGAAAAGTGAACCTCAGGAAGTTCCTTCTGAATTCCGGTACTATGAATCTTCAGGTGAAGAATATGTCAGACCTTTAGTGTCCATTGACATCGAAAACATGCATGGAACTGCTATTCTTGATACTGGAGCCAAGAGTAGTATGGCAGGATCACAGCTTGCCCAGCTTCTTCGAAGGAAGAACGTTTCTTATGAAACAAAACCTTTAAGTGTGACTTTGGCAGATGGTATTAAAAGGTCATTGATGACTCAGATATTTCATGTAGCTGTCCAGATCAAGCATAAGACGATCTTTATTGACTTAACAGCTGTACCTGAGCATGCAGACAGTCGAACCTTGCTTGGTGCAGACTTTATGGCAGAAGCAAATATTCTGATGGATATGAAGAGAAATTGTTGGTATTTTGGGGAAGATATGACAACTCCATACCTGTTTGTCAAAGATTCCCTGCCAAACATATAACAAGATTGAAATAGCTTCCTTGAGCATAAGAGATAACGAAGGTTCTTCGCTTGGTAAATTAGAAAAGCTTGAACTTTCCCGCATGTTGCAAAGTTATGAAGATGTATTCGTTCCGAATGCCGAGGCGACTCCTTTTGCCGAACACTGCATCGTGCTGACCGATGATGTTCCCGTTGCCGTACCTCCTTATCGCATGTCGGAACCGAAGCGAGACATACTCCGAAGAGAACTCGACCGATTGCTGGATGATGGTACCATAGAGGAATGCGACTCTCCCTATGCTGCTCCTGTGGTCTTAGTTCCCAAGAAAGATGGAGGTGTTCGTTTATGCGTCGATTATCGACGACTTAATTCAATTACCAGGGATGATAAGTATCCGCTTCCTAGAATCGACGATCTTTTGCACATGACAAAGAAGTCCGCCTATATATCCACTCTTGATCTCAAGTCTGGATACCACCAGATTGCTGTCAGACCTAGTGATCAAGACAAAACAGCGTTTGTTACGCCATTCGGAATGTTCCGATTCACCAGAATGCCATTTGGCTTGAAAGGAAGCCCTGCAACATTCATGAGACTAATGGATCGCTTTAAAGCAGGCCTACAGGACATAAACTTGCTGGTATATCTCGACGACCTCATAATTTTGTCGTCCAGCTTTGAAGATCACGTACACGATCTTCGCAAAGTGTTTGAAAGACTCAGATTATTCAAGCTCAGTCTAAACAGAGACAAATGTAGGTTCGGTTGTTCTTCAGTCAAATATCTTGGCCATGTTATTACTCCAGATGGTCTCAGACCAGATCCATCCAAGATTGCAGCCCTTAAAGAAATGCCAGAACCGAAGAACGTCAAGCAGCTACTCACATTCCTTCAGACCGCTTCGTGGTTTAGAAGATTTATAAAGAAGTTTTCAGACATATCCCGTCCGCTGACCACTCTTACGAAGAAGAATGCAAAATGGGAGTGGGGACCCAGTCAACAGCAAGCCTTCGAACACTTGAAGATATGTCTCACAAGTAGCCCTATCCTAAGACAGGCAGACCCTAGACTTCCCTACATTCTCCGCACCGACGCCAGTTCATATGCGTTGGGAGCATGTCTCCTCCAGGGGGAGGGACCCGACGAAAGACCTGTGGAGTTTGCGAGTCGTTTGTTAACTGAGGCCGAAAGAAACTACTGCACCACTCAACGTGAAGCTCTTGCAGCAGTTTGGGCAATTAACAAATTTCGAGGATACCTAGATGGAGCCACCGTTATATTACAAAGTGACCATCAACCGTTAAAATGGTTGCTATCATTAAAGTCACCTAGTGGTAGATTAGCGAGATGGGCTTTATCATTGCAAGAACTGGATTTGAAAATTGAGTATATTCCAGGGAAATCGAATATTATTGCCGATACTCTCTCTAGACCTCCGATCCCTGACTCAGAAATCAATTTCGTAGCTGTGGAGCTACCTGTCCGACGTGCTATGGACCTGAGAGAAGAACAGATGCAAGACCCGGACACGAAGAAAATAATCAGTGCTCTAGAGGAGACTGATCCTACTCTAACCATCAATGCTAAATGTTGGTCTGAAAGAGGTTATATCATGTCCGATGGAATCCTGTATCGTTATGTTCCCGAAGAAGATGAAGATGAACCTCAACTAGTGGTAGCTCGTTCAGCCGTGCCTAGAATTCTAACACAACATCATGACGCTGCCACTGCTGGTCACTTCGGAGTAGATCGTACTCTACATAAGATCTCTCGAAGATATTACTGGCCTAATATGAGAAAAGATGTCGTAGATTACTTATCAAAATGTATCGAATGTCAAAGATTCAAGATATCCACTCTTAAACCCGCTGGATTATTACAGACTCCTGTACAGTCTCAGCGTTTCGAAACGCTCTCCATGGATTTATTTGGTCCTTTGCCTGAAACCCCAGAAGGCCACAGATGGATATTAGTTGTCGAAGACACCGCCAGTAGATGGATTGAACTCTTTCCGCTAAAAGTAGCTACTGCAGAAGAGTGTGCCAGATGCTTAGTAAATGAAGTGGTACTCCGATTTGGTGTACCTAGAAAAGTAATTAGTGACAATGGACCCCAGTTTGTCAGTGAAGTTATGCAAAAGGTGGCACTATGCTTAGGCTTTACTCAGTCGTTAGTACCAGTCTACCATCCTGCAAGTAATCCCGTCGAACGAAAAAACAGGGACCTGAAGACACAACTGGCGATCCTTACCAAAGATGATCACACCTTGTGGGCTGAGAAAATCCCAGCTATCAGATTTTCTTTGAACTCTGCTCGATGTAAAAGTACAGGTTACACACCTGCTTATTTAACTTTTGGACGAGAGTTGAGAACCCCAGACGACGTCAACCGAGATTTACGCTCTATCGTCCAGGATCAAAATTTTGTACCTCAGATAAGTATTTTCCTGGATCGACTTGGTAAAACTCTCAAGATTGCCCGCGAATCGCACGAGAAAAGTCAAGATGCTACGAAAAAGTACGCTGACCAAAATAGAAGAGACGTCATACCATTCAAAGTCGGAGAAAAGGTTATGGTAGCGACGCATACCCTAAGCAGTGCTAAGAATGCTTTTACGTCCAAATTTGCACCCAAGAGGGATGGCCCCTACTTGATCCATCGAGTCGTGACCCCAACAAGCTTTGAGGTGGCCAGAGTCAACGATCCAGCCGTCCCGCTCGGAAAGTATCACATTTCCGCATTGTCTCCCTATAAAGGTGAAGACCAGTTTCCCCTACGACCCCTACGGCGTCGTGGACGACCTACCTTAGGCAATAAAACTACAGCTCCGCCAGATTTATCAGGCTGTTCCAGCAAAGGATATAACCTCCGCAGTTCAAGAATGAACCACTCTAGTTTTGTACCTCGCCCGAGACGGTTGCTTGGTCCAAAGGGGGAGATTGTAAGGCAGAAGGTACCTGAACAGGTCCCAGCGCCCTCAACGGCAGGTGCCAACACCAGCCAGATGTCCAAAGTTGAGACAGTTGAAGTGCGTCGACCGTATCGCAGGTCGCAGGTCACATGAATATGAAAATGGCAGACTTAAAAGTGAAGAGTGCGTGTCGTCCCCTCTCGCGATGTTTTATTATTAGAATTGTTTTAAGTTAATATTATTATTCTTTAGAATTCACACGTTATGTTAATCAATTTATCTGTTTTCATTAAACTATTAAGGCTAACCATTGTTGGTGAATATTACACGAACCCACCGACCCAATTACCCCTTATAAATTGTTATTACTTTTACCACGTGTATTCATAAATCTGCCCTCGAAACGATTCTTCTGATCCTTCACAGAGTCGTAAACGGGTAATTAGAACCACGATGTTAGTCTCTATAAACTAGTAATGTTAATGCACGCATTTTTTTAAAATTCAAACATTTAGGTATTTCGCGGCATTGCATTTAATCCCATTGCATTTAATCCAAACTGCTCCGTACACTGAGCAAAGTAAACATTTTGCGTTCTTGTGTAACATATATGCCTTAAGAGAATTGCCAAAAGATGTTGTTGTTAGAACAATCTAAGAACCTCGAAATTATTTTAACCCACGAGGACCCATTTGATATAAATGGATTAGAACTTTCGGAGGAGTAATCAGTTCTTTGTATGATTTTAGATAGTAATTTGTCTCCTCAAGACGTTCTAAAATTTATAACAGATTAAAGATTGGGTCCAAATATCATTATTGCTCTCAGAGTTTTTTTTACTTTACCAGTAACAGTTGCAAATGGTGAAAGAGCCATTTCTGAGTTTAAAGTAATAAAAAATTCGCTGCGGTCAACCATGACACAAAAAAGATTATCTAGATTGGCTGTGATTTCAATAGAGCATAAGGTTTGCGACAGTGTAAATTAATCAGAGATTATTATGGAGTTTAGAGAACAAAAAGGGCGCAGAAAATTATTTTAGTTACTAGGTAGAGTTTTACACTCTCAGAGAAAAAAGTATTTTAATTGACTTTGTCTATTTTTTAAGAATGTCTATTTCGCTTTGTGGCTCTACATGATTATTGTGCTTTTAGTGAATTTTCTTATAAAACAATGCAACTTATTGATAACATGCTTACTGGTAGGGTTTTCCGGGTCATACTGGGCAACAAAACGAGTACTTTAAGGACACTTAATGACGGTCTTCCCCAAAGCTCTGTCCTGTCCCCACTGTTTTTCAACCTCTATATCTCCGACATGCCTGAAACTAGATCTCGAAAGTTCGGCTACGCGGATGACTGGGTAATAGCCACACAACACCGTCTCTTTGAAGAAACAGAAACTGTTCTCTCTTCAGACTTGGCGAGCTTGGGGACGTATTTCCGTATATGGAGACTGAGACCAAACCCCAATCAAACGGAGACGGCATGCTTCCATCTCTCTGACAAGGCAGCGAATAGACAGCTCCAGGTCTACTTCGAGGATACTTTACTGCACCACAACACACACCCGAAATATCTTGGTGTCACCCTAGATAGGACATTGACCTATAAGAGGCATCTGGAGCACACGGCTACGAAGCTGCGAACTCGGAACAATATCCTCCACAAGCTATACGGTACCACATGGGGCTCAACCTCTGAAACATTAAGATCCTCAGCACTTGGGCTGGCTTACTCAACTGCAGGATACGGCTCACCGATCTGGCTGAACAGTGTGCATACTCAAAAGCTGGACACACAACTAAACGAGACTATGTGGATAATCAAAAATCGACTCCTATCGAATGGCTACCAATACTGAGTCATATACCTCCTCCGGATCTCCGGCGCAAGGCAGCTCTTCTCCGAGAATATAAACGTATACAAGGCAACCCTCAACTTCCCATACACCAGGACACGGTTAAATCGTGCAGAAACAGGCTACGATCCAGAAGACCCACCATAAGAAGTGCAAGAGAACTACACACGTCAGAATTCGACCCCATAGATTCTTGGGAGCGAAAATGGACAGACAACTGCCCTCCCTCAACTCAGAAATCTTCCGTGCATAAGAATGAAACCTCCCGCATTCGAACAGCCCCGCAAAATATGGACATCACTGAACAGAATACGCACCAACCATGGCATATACGTGAACTCACTACACAAACGGGGTAGGGCGCAATCTGCGAGGTGTGACTGCGGAGCGGAAAAGCAGACTGTCCAACATATGGTGATGGAATGCCCAAATACAGCGTATGAGGGAAACTTTGAAGACTTCTTGGTGGCAACTGACGGCTCAATTGACTATGTATAAAATTTGAAAATGTGCTTGTAAATTAGAATAACTTGTAATTTATTTTTGTACGCTTGTCATGTATTTTTGTACACTTTTATGTGCAGCCATGCGATAAATAAATATAGGTCAGTAAGTTTAAAGACAAAAAAAGGTTATAGGCAGGTGAAGAAGAAATATTTGGAGTTTTCCTCAAAACTTCAAAGTTGCGATTTGAAACGTCAAAATTCGCAACATTTAAAGAACCTGAAACAAATATGGATTATGTAAAGAAAATGTCACAAGAAGAGTGTTCTGCAAACCCTTAAGCTTCAACCAAAACAGGAAATTGAAACAAAAAGCAGAATCACCCCAAAAAAAAAACAGTTTTAGCTACAGCTACCGGTGAATTACAACTTCGTTGGTGAAATACGTATCCAGCACATAACTCTCTGTTATCATTCTGTGTGTTTTTTGGTGATTCTGCTATTTTCTACTATTTATTCCATAAAAAAACAGTTTTAGCTACATCTCCCGATGAATCAAAACGTCGTTGGTAAAATACGTATGTATCGCATAACTCTGTTAAAATTCTGTGTATTTTTCTTAGTGATTCTGATTTTTGTTTCAATTTATTGCATAAGTGATCGAAATCTATTTAAGTTTTGCTTTTTTTCTAAAGTAGAAAACAACATAATCAATGAAAAACCTGAGATAACGAACTAATACTCAGCTAATAAATTCCGACAAACTTGAACACATTTACAACCATTATCGTGTTCGTTTTCCCATGTATCTAGCAAAGACTAATTTCATTGTCCCCATGTTTTACATCACGAGCTAAGAGAACAGGAATCAGTTTAGATTGATGACCGGGCGGTTGTGTTAGAAATCCCGCACATTATCCAAATAAAACTATCCTGTCTGGGCCTTTGATTAATGTCGCTTGATCACAACTCTAACGAACACCAGAGTCTTTACATTCCCCAGGATGTATCTCCACTAGAATGTGTCAATTAGATTTAGGAATGGTTCAGTGCCAGCACAGCACACTCTTCGGTGCAGTTCTAATTTAGATGTAGTAATTAACAACATTTAGTTATGGGAAAGACAATCTAAACACTGTTTGCGGTGGTTATTTTGTTTTGCGTTGCGCCGAAATGATAATAAAAAATCTCTGGACGCAGCAAGTGTGTTATGGTAGCGAATTTTATTTAAAATATTTTTGATAGCAAATGTCTTTCTTTGATGAAAGCAGGCATCAAACTTGGTTGCCTATATAGTAGAAACAATGTACCATATTTCATCGAAATAAATCTATTGTTTGAAAATATATAAACATTTTTGAAAAGTCTGGATGCAGCAAATGTGTTATGGAAGTGAATTTCCAAAAAAATGTTTTTAATAGCAAATGCGAGCAGGCATCAATCTGATTACCGGTATAGCCTATATAATAGAAACAATGTATATATTTTATCAAAATTACTTATGGTTTGAAAATATACAACAATTTTCCGAAAATAAACTTAAATGTTGGTTTCATAACCAACAAAGCTTACGTTAATAGCAAATTGAGTTATTGAAATTTGAAGGATTTAATGAAAATTCGGTAAATTTGCAGATTAGCTCCCGAACGCTTTTCGAAAAATTGTTTTCAGAAATATTACTAGGACCCCACCTGTATGCACAAACCACAAGAAAAATTTCTGGTCCACACCCTCCAAAGAAGTTACGGGACTGGGAGTGAATAGGGGTATTTGGCGGGGTAGGTAGTAAATAAGAAAACTGCTCAAAAGCTGTCTATTTGAAGCCATATCCCCATGAAACCACCCCTATCACACCACCAGGTCACGTAACTTTCTTGGGGGGTATGAACAAGAAGGTTTATTGTGGTTTATGCAACGAGGGTGGTTGTATGCACACGAGGGGGGAAGGAAAATGCCTACGACGAAGCACCCCCCCCCGCTTCGACTTGGGTTGGGGGTGGCTGCTTCGTCGTGTGGATTTTCCTTCCCCCCTCGCGTGCATACAACCACACTCGTTGCATAAACCACAAGAAAAATTTCTTGTTCATACCCGTTAAGGAAGTTACGGCACCTGGGGGAATAGGGTACCTGTGCGGGGTAGGCAGGGTTTAAGGGGGATATGGCTTCAAGATGTGAAAAAGACTACTTTCAAGCCCGTTTTATTCGCATTTTCTGCTCATATTTGCTTTTTACTACCTACCCCGCCCAGCACCCCTATTCACTCCCGTAATTTCCTTGGGGGGTGTGAACAAAAAAAATTTCTTGGTGTTTATGCATCCAGTGGGGCCCTAGGCAAGTTTCTGAAAACAGTTTTTTGAAAAGCGTTCGGGAGCTAATCTGCAAATTTACCGAAAATTCGCTACCAAAACGCTCTTACTGCGTCCAGATTTTTTTCTTATAAACGCATCATATTTCCATAAAAAATGCAAAAATGCATTAACGAATTTGTTCTACGAAAATTTGCTAAAAAAATTATAGATGGTTAAACATAAACTTCACTAAACCTGCAAATAAATATCCAAAAAGGCAAAAACTTAACTAAACTGACAGCCAAAGCATCAAATAAAGGGTCTATTTGAAATGAATATTTTGCAAATATTTTAGTATAATGAAGGGCAATGACAGTTGAATATGAAACTTAAGGGTTTGCAGAACACTCTTCTTGCAACATTTTCTTTTCACAATCGGTATTTGTTTCACGTTCTTTGCCTAAACATTGTCAATTTCGACGTTTAAAATTGCGAGTTTGACGTTTTGAGGGAAACTCTAAAATTTGTTTCTTTAACTGCCCATAACTTCGTTGTCGTTTAAGCTAGAGACCTAAATTTTGTGGCAAAATTCACTCTTCATAATACAAACACGCGTACCAAATTTGGTTTCCCTTACTTTGTTATTTACGGAGATATGGATTTTTTTTAGAAAGAAAACACAAAATTGTCCGGGAAAACCTGGTCCGATTTTCCTGGCTAACGAACTTATCCAAGCCACTTGCAAAAGGAAGATACTCACCAAATTTGATCAAGATCGGTCTATTATTTTTCGGTCGGATATATATATATATATATATATATATATATATATATATATATATATATATATATATATATATATATATATATATATATATATATATATATATATATATATATATATATATATATATATATATGCTTCAAACTTACACAGATCTTGATGATCGATTTTAGAGGTCCTAGTATACGCATATTTGAAGAATTCGTTCTAAAGTGTTACCATCGATATATCTCTATTATCAAAAAAATCTTGTGTTGTAACTCCTTTTCAGAAAAATTCCCAATGCTCAATTTTCTATGAACCTAGAAAATTATATTTTGCTATATGTATAGATAATGTAAGTCTCTTTAAAAGAAAATTGTACTACAAATTTCATTAAAGTTACAAAAGCTTTCCAGAAGGTAACTTGATTCATATTTACAAATGTAAAGCATCTGCAAAATTATAAACGTAGCCGTTGTCTTTCCTTATTAATGACCCGAATGATTTCGTTTTAATGAACCTAATTAAACCCGTTTCAACATCAATAGCAAAATGTCTGCTGAAAATTATAAGTTCAGACTCAAAGGTGACAAAGTTATTCAGGCGTTTTAAACAAAAATGATATCTTGTTAAAAAAACGTATGAAATCTGTTTACTATTGTTTCTCCAAATGTCAAAGTAAATTTAAAAAAAAACATACATTTATCGAGCGGTAATCGATCTCGGAACCTTCTGCGTAGAAGACAAACACGCTACCACTGAGCTATATAAGGATAGGTTTACTAACATTTTGTTTACTTGATGCTTGGGTTATTTTATAATATTATAAAAGTAAACATAACAATTAATTACAGAATTAATATAATTGTCAATTGAAACACATTCAACGATTGTTTTGATCTTAGATGACGTCTTATGTTTAAGTTTAAAGATCAAAGAACAAACTGTTTTAAAAT
Source organism: Tillus elongatus (assembly GCA_964006375.1). Taxonomy (NCBI): domain Eukaryota; kingdom Metazoa; phylum Arthropoda; class Insecta; order Coleoptera; family Cleridae; genus Tillus; species Tillus elongatus. The sequence continues at coordinate 64,751,468 of OZ023263.1, read as the reverse complement.
CATTTTATACATACTTGACTTTATTTTGTTTACATTTACACTATAATATGTTACACTTTCAGTCTAAAACTGTATTTGGGGCCGTTCACCAAGCTATAAATATAGTGTATTTAAAAAATTGATTGAAACCCCCAGTTAAAAGACATCACTTGGATTATTTTAAGACAGTGTAAAAAACATTTGCTCTCAAAACTGCAATTGTTTCAGAATGTTTGTTTAAAAATCGCCAATTTTGTCATTTCATTGTGACGAAATAAACAGTTGCTTCTTGCCTTGTGCTTGGCCAAGACCTACCGACTCGCCGACCATTTTAGAGAATTTAATCTGTATCGCTTCGACCTTGTAAGATTTGTTTATAAAAAAGGCCAAACGCAGTAAGTTTTCTATGGTAGTGAATTTAGATTTGGGGCAATATTTGTTCAGACAGAATTCCTAAAAGATACTGCTCTCAGCGCTTTCTTAGAATTAACCGTATGTGGTATCCGAGGTTGTACGAAAGACATTGGCGGTGTGGAGGTCAGATTAGGGGCTGTAGTAGGTTACTTAAATGAATGTCTGTTTATTCCTTTTTTTCCCAGCTTGTTTAAATTGTATTATTTTCTATTTTATTTATGATTTGTACTCTACTGTACTGTTAAAGATCTAAAACCACATTTTAATCCAAAAGCTCAGCATACATATATACATATTAATATTCTGAAAATAACGCGGAAAATGCCGCGGTAAATTTTTATAATAGTTCTGATAACAGAACTTCATTGGCTTATTCTTTCCTTGAAATTCTGTCTCAACGGATATCGCACGGACTGTATTTAAAACTTTAATCACTTAATCTTCGATGAAAATGGAAACCTCAATTTTAGTATGTGCATAATTATTTCTCAAGGCCACTTGTGTAGCATATCTTATCCAAAAAGCTTGGAAGGCATCTTGATTTTTTTGCCAAACCTTTGGTAAAACTGGTCGAATTGGGCTAGCGAACGATTTCGTCCAAGAGATTTACCAATGAAACATACCAAGTTTAATCAAAATTACTTTTCAAGTTATCGTTTGGAGACAAACATCGTGACCCATCTATTAGTGAATTTCTCATTAAGAAAATTCACTAATACAATGCTCAGTCTTTTATAGATTAACAAGTGTTGAGGAACCTCTGGTTAATTACGTGCTGAAAGAACTATTTACATATGTATAGGGTGGACGGGTCTTTGGGGGTATTTTTTTTATCATGTCTACACAAAATTATATGCAGCACCTTAGCTATCTCATGAACCAGCTTGCAAGTAGGTAGAAGACTAACTGAACTGAAAGAGGCGTGTTGTAACTCACACTAATGGCGTTATAAGTCTGACATATTTTATTTTAGCGTCTAACAGTCGAACGAGAAAAGTGGGAAGTGAATTTTTGTTTTATTATTTCAAGGAAGTGTTACATAATAGAGACGAAAGGTCGATGTACTCTGGGATTGTATACCAATTTTCAAACCGCCTTTTGCTACGTTGCTTAATAATCCTTAATTTGTCAAGAGGTTAGTAGATGCGTGGACGGGTCTGCATGTGTATAATGTAAACAAATGGGCTGAATACACTTGCAACAGTTTCTCTGATAACTGATTACCCTGTTTGTTGTCTGTCGCAGTGTTTGTTTATCCACGCTTGATACAATACAGTTGTTCAACTACCTCTCAGACTGACAGAAGTGTTGCCAACTCTCAGATTAACAGCGCTATATGACAATTTTCATTCCGTCAGAAATCCGCCAGTTAAATGTTGTCCGCAAATCAAAATAACAGCTAAAAAAGATACTTTCAAAATAACACTACATTAGAACGTCATTCTAGTATGTATTATTGGTAAACATAACCGCTGTGTAAAAAAACAGTAAATGATAGCTGCTGAACATAAACAATACATTTTGATTTTCAAATTTCAAAATCAATATCATCGGGATATGGAACATAAGCGTCGTTAGTTTTAATTTAGTTTATTGAGTCTGATATTATTGGATAATTATGGCATTTGTCGGACCTTTTGAGACCACTGCGGACTCACAGAATCGCATTTAACATGAGCAATTTCAATCGGTTTCGTAGTTTAGTCTTTATCGCATCCATTAAGGAAGGGTGCAATATGTGGTTTATGGTGGGAGCGAGTCCTCATTGTTTTCGCCGCCCTATGGGGTGCCCCAGGGGTCAAATTTGGGACCATTATTGTTTTTATTGTTTGTCAATGATCTGCCGAAAAGTATAGCTGACTCCCGTTGTTTGTTGTTTGCTGATGATTTAAAGATCTTTCGTGTTATTCCTAGCATTAGTGATTGTGAGGAACTACAGAGGAGCATTGATGCACTGTCAGAATGGTGTTTGGAGAATAGAATGTTCCTGAATATTGGGAAATGTTTTGTTTCTACTTTCACGAGACGTCTCGCACGTGTTGAGTACCAATATACTGTTGGAGGTGACCAACAGTTTGGTGACTTAGGAATTGAATTTGACACTAAATTATCATTTGCGAAGCACGTGGAAACAACTGAGGCCTCGGGGTTGAAAAGGTTAGGCTGTATTGTGCGAAACTCGAGAGAATTCAGTAGAGTTGAAACACTTAAAATTCTTTTTAATGCATATATACGTCCAAAAATGGAGTATCTGCCGGTGGTGTGGAATCCTTTTTACAAGGTTCATTCTGATGTGGTAGATAAAGTTCAGCGGAGGTTTGTTCGTTTTCTGCATTTTAAGTTTTTTGGATCTTATCGCAATTTTACACCCTATGGGAGTTTGCTTGCTGTGTTTGACATAACCAGTCTTCAGAGCAGGCGCATAGTTGCTGACCTGGTGTTTTTGTTTAAAATCGTGAGGAACTTGGTAAATTTTTCTGAATTTTTGGGCAGCATTCAGTTTAGGGTTCCTCAGAGGGATAGTAGACTGGAGCAACTGTTTTATATACCGGGGTGCAGAACGAATAGTCTGTTCAGTTCTCCGATTTATAGAATGTGCACAAGTTATAACAGACTGTGTAAGCATGTTGACATCTTCAACATGAATTTAAGAGCATTTAAGAACGCATTGACTGAACATATACATGCCTGACCACATTGTCCTGTTGACTTTGTTGGGTCTCCAAATTACTTGTACTGAATGAGATATGAATTTGGAATAGACAGAATAAATTTGAATTTGATATTAGTTTCGTACAATTGATGGACTGCCTGTGAAGCCTGAAATGAAATCTAAGCTTGCCGAAATGTTGTTTTGTATTGTTATTGATTTGATGTGGGTAATAAGTGAGATTGTAGAATTATAGGTGTACACCATAGTTATAGTTTATCTTGTTATGCAATACGTAAATGGTTTATAAACTGTGTATTTGCATATTGAATAAATAAATTTGGCTAAAAAAAATGCTCAACTTCAGCGTTTGAGTGGGGTAGAGTTAACATTGATACAGCAATGTCTAATAATTCGGCAGAAGTATTATTACCCAGGGAGTTTTGGAGTGTTGGTAGCTTAATACTTCTTTCCAAAAACTATTCGTGGCATGTAAAGATGCCCAAAATATTAGGTGTACTTTTCTCCACTGATTATGAATTAATTGAAGATCTTCTGGAGGTTTATTATGCAATGAAAGCAAGAATTGAATCAGGCTTCCTATGCGTAAGGACATTTGACACAGAAAATACAGACATTTGTTGAAGAATCTTTGTATTATCAAGAATTCCACTAATTATTTATTTTATTAGCACCTTTACAAACGTAATACACCTTTGCCGTAAGCCACTCTCATTCTTGAACCCTGACGACTTCATTATTCTTGGCCGATTTTCAAAAAGGTAACCAAATAACAATTAAAGAGTCTCGGTGGTTCAGTGGTAAGGACGTGTACCTCTGAACCGAGGGGTGCCGGGTCCGATTCCCAGGGTTTTCCTTTACTTTTTCAATACATACTGTACAATTAATATCAACCGAGGTTGTGGAATTGTATTTGAGTGAGTTAAATGTCTGCACGTTCCGCCATTCGTAGGGGAATAAGGCTGTCGGTTTCGTGTCCATGCGATGTTGGGCATGTTAAAGATCTCTACCCTCTTTATAGAAAGGCAGGGGTTTGGCAAGATTTACAGGATAGTGAGGTGAAACTGCTCCCTGGCGCCGCTGATTGGCCATAGTCGCGGAAATAGAACGACCTTAATAAAAAAGGAAAGTAAAAACTATTATTGACAAAATCGTCTGTATTGCCTTTTAGAACATTAAAATTTACATTAGGGAACAAACATCATGAGCATAAAACTTACATATGCTGTCTTAAAATGTTATTATATATATATATATATATATATATATATATATATATATATATATATATATATATATATGGTTTTTAGCGAATTTTTATTTTAAAAATCGCTAATAGAGAGGTATCGATGGTGACACTTTGCAAACTTTTTCAAATGAGCGCGAATTTGGATCCCTAGACCCGGAAACCGAGGTCCGTTTGAATTTTGATATGTCTATATACATATATATATATATATATATATATATATATATATATATATATATATATATATATATATATATATATATATATATACACGATAACTCAAAAACTTATAAACGGATTTTGATGAAACTCGGAAAGCATCTTTATTTTATTATTGAGTTCGTTAGCCAGCCCTATCGGACCAGTTTTTCCAAAAAAAATCCGAAAGAAAAATGTATATCAAAAATTAACAGATCGATTTTGACGAAATTTGGTTGGTATGTTGCTTTCGTAAATTCCTTACTACGTACCAAAACTCACCTTTTTAGGCTTATAGAAAATTGAGTTATACAATTTTGACGAATTTGATGAAAATCTTCTACCATAACGTACTTGCTGCTTGCCGAAATTTTTATATTTTTATATCTCCACGTTTTCGTCAGATATAATCAATTAAAGCAAGAATTTCCGCTAGCGGCTAAGTGAACTTTCTCTACCGCTAAAAGGAATCTTATTCAGCTAGATCTAGCGGAAAATCCGCTATGTTGGCAACATTGGACAGAAACGTACTTATATGAACTGGAAACACAGATGAAAGTAAATGTTGGCAAAGCTTTCATCTGCGCGTTTCTTAACTTTGAAAGGAAATTCAACATGCACGAGATTAGCGGCTCTATAAATTTGGTGAATTTTCATTAATATCAACCCATTAGGTTAGGAAAAATCTGAAGAAATTTGTTTTAACGGAAACACTATTGTAAGATGTAAAAAAAGAGGACTTAATGTATTGTTCAGATTGGGTCCAGCGGATCAGAATGTTCGAATTCAATTAAAGTGAAAATAATATTAATTGGTTTAGAAAGACTAGAATGCTGGTTCAAATGATCCGTTTATATAACTCAGTAAGGACCAGATGAAATGTTCTTTGTGGGTGCAAACTTATAATGAATACACGTGGCGCTAAAAGAACAACAATTTAATATTACAAAGTTACAAATAAAAATAATGGGTGGATTGTGATCCAGCATTGATCAATACAAGGAAAAGTAATTTTAAAATGTAAGTAGGTTGCCGTAACCAGCATGTGATGCATGTCGCTGGTATCTGACGGCGTCTTCCAAGGAGGTCAAAGTTGCCTGGTGGCCGCTTGCACGCGGTCTAATGGATTTTTAATCACGGGTCAACCGCTCGTCCGCTGACCTGTCCACGTTTCCAGGTGGCAAACGTGGGTTTCGATGTCTTGATGATGAGGAAGTGGTGATTACGGGCCGCGGGTCAGGAGATCTTCCTAGGATGCTCCCTGGCCGCTGGACAACGACGAAGTGGCAGCGATCTTGAATTTAGTCTTCTAACGGCTGTTGTAGGCGTCAAGGGTGGTTTGGAGGGTAATAATGGACAGCATTGGACTCATGGATGTTAGACGTGAATGTTCACAAATATTGGAACACAACAACTATTAATACGTAAGGCTAGATGCATTCTGACAACAATTAGAACCGTAGACCGGTTTCGCTCTAATTAGAGCTCGTCAGTACGGCATACTAATTGTAGCGAAAATACACCTATAAAGTAATACGGCTATGGTAGCCAGCCTTCCAACACTAAGTGAGTGGTGAGACACGAAGCAACGTGCCGCCACCTAGTTGCGGAACCAAGTAGTATGTTGTCACGCCAGCTCCAAATAACACAAAGTGTTAAAACATAGGGACTGTATAAAACCAATTAACAATTAGTAAATTGTAAACTGGGCCAGGGCTGACAATTTACTAAATTGTTAGTTGGTTGTATACAGTCTCTATTGGCATGTACCTTCCTTTTGTAAATGGCTTGAATAAGTTCGTTAGCCAGGAGAATCGGACGAGGTTTTCGGGAAAAATTTTGAGTTTTCATTCGAAAAAAATTATATCTCAAAAAATAAAAAAACTATGACAACCAAATTTTGTAGGTAGGTTTACGATATAAAAAGTAAACTATAGCCCAAAATTTAGATTTCTATGGTTTTTTAGCTTTTGAGCGTTTCTCCTATTTTTAACCCCACAAAGCTGTTATATTTTAAAAGGAATTTTTAAGTTTCGTGTTCACTTGCCAAAATAGGTAACACCATCAAGCGGTGTTACCTATTTTGGCGCGAATTTCAGCAATAGGATTGTAAGTATTCAGTAATGAGGAAGTTGCATATAATTTACTTTTAATGAAAAACGCATTTAAAGTACAGCAAAATACTCTAAAAATATATGTCTACAAGTAAACCCCCCCTTAAAGTGAACCACTATTTAGTAATTAATTATTGAAATATTGAATATAATTCAAAAAGACAGGGTGGGCGAAAACGCGATCTGATTGGTCAAGAGGTTTGTGACGTCAGGATCCGGTACATCTGCGTGATACGCGAGCATCGCCATTTAACCTTGTCTTGTTTTTATTTGTGTTTGCATAGAATTCTGAGCAGTTTTATCATAATTTTAAGTACTTTTGGTGTTTAGTGCATAATATAGGATCAAAGGTAGTTAGTTGTGTTTAATCTAGTTTATTCCGTGACTGTGTGATGGCTTCAGCAGATTCAAAATCACAATACGAGAATGGGAAAGACATAACAGTGCCTGGACATAAATAATATAAGTGCTGTGGAGTGGCCAAATGTACTTCCACAACAATAACTACCCCCAACAAATTATTCTTTAATGTACCTAAGGATGAGAAAATCAGGAAGAAATGGTGTATATTTTTCCTGTAGATTATTTGAATGGAGAACATTTTGAGGATATGCTTTTACTTACATTATATTTTATAAGAAATTACTACATAAAATCCCACAAAGATATTTACAGGATAAAATAAGGTTCATATCAGACACATACCTCCCAGCTTTCACTCCTCTTAGCTCAGCACCCATGAAATTCGGGTTGTTTCCTAAAACGCAAACATTGCTAGTACATCAATTTTTGGTAAATTATCAGATTGTCCTTGGACAAATACAACTTCTGTAGTCATACCATAAGACTGTACAGTTTTTAAAATAATTAATACGAGTATATAGATATTAACAATAATATAAGTTGATAACAATAACTATCCGGCACACGTAAGTCGCATAAACACTAATGATATGAGGATCTCTGTGTGAGTAAGCGAGACTCGTTTGGCCGATACCGGATCGTGACGTCACAGTAGGCCGTTTTTGTTTACGGCAGCGTTTTGGCGCGGAGACGATTATTTTGATTTTCTATATTTTTTTTACATGAAAACTATTAGTTTAAAATGTAAATTTTATATGGCAATTCATTTTATACAATGTGGGGAATTGAATAAGAGGAGAATAAAAAAATGGGCAAATTCCACATTGTTATAATCCATAATAAATATAGATGTATATACTTCTTTTGGTTTACTTAAGTTTGATTAATAGGCTATGCACAATCAACCAAGGGTTGCGGTGCTATCGGGGCGGCAAGGCCGCGGACGAGCCCTGAGGGGAAAAAAAGTGTGAGGTATTTATAAAGTCAGTAGTTCATCAAGACTATTTACTACCATAACGCACTTGCTGCATCAGGACTTTTTCTTTCTTTTTTAGTGTATCCAGATTTTTAGACTTATCATTCATCTATGAGAAAAGTGTAAAGATATGTAGGTCGACAACTTTATTCTTATATTTTAATTGTTTCTCGGTAATGTTAGAAAATTAATAATAATCATGCCGTCTTGTTTGCTTATCTTCATGAGGAATGTTTTTTTATTGCCAATAAAATTATAATACCAGTCTGTGGTATTTCTTTACTTTATGTATTGAATAAATTCTGGCTTTTATGACCCTCGTTCTAGAATGTAATTTATTTTCTAGGGTGAAATAGTATGCCGTTTTCTTTATTAAATTTCACAAAGTCATCATGGATATCTTATGTATTTTAAAAGGTGTGTGTGTTTTTGTTTCTTTAACGTCATTCTACTTCTGCGACTATGGCCAATCACCGACGCCAGGGAGCAGTTTCACCTCACTATTTTGGAAATTTTGCCCAACCCCTGTCTTTCTGCAAGGAGCGTAGTGATCTTTAACGTGCCCAACATGGACATGGGACCGACGGCTTTACGACCCCTCCGAAGGGCGGAACGTGCAGACCTTAAGCTTGCTCAAATACAATTCCAGAACCTCGGTTGATGTTAATGTTACAGTATGTACTGAAAAAGTGAAAGGAGAACCCTGGGATCGAACCCAGTACCTTACGGTTCAGAGGCCCACGTTCTTACCATTGAACCACCGAGGCTCTTATTTTAACAGGTAAATAGTTGGTTTTTAGGTATGTTTAAATACGATCGCTTCATTTTTGTTAGTAAATTTTTATTATTTAGATATCCAGAAAGGAGGCAACCCTATACATTCACTTTTTACCGAAGAAAAAAGAAAATACTTAAGGCTTATGTGATGATTTTCAAAGTTGGTTTTTGCTGATTGGATAATAATTATTTATTAATGTTATTTCCTTTTGTTACATAACTCTAAGTAGGTAACCTTGTTTTGTGGAAAACTGGTAATATATATGTTGATAAATAGGTGTTATTTAATAATTTTCTGGATTTTAATCAATTTTATACTAAAGTTGCTGGTACTGACCTGATATTAGACAGAATGCGGAAAAAGCGTGAATGCATTAATAAGCCGACATTTTGATATTTTTTTTAACCCAACAACCGAAAATGAAGTCTTGAATGAATTGTAAACAAGTTAAAAAATAAAACAACGTTGTACATATATGGCTTTTCAGTACAAATGGTAAAGCAAATTATAGATATAATAATTAAACGTTTGACAACATTGATTAACAAGTGTTTTCTAAGTGGAATATTTCCAGATCTTTTCAAACTGGCAAAGGTAATTCCACTCTATAAGAAAGGAGACATAAAAAATAGTGCAAATTATAGACCCATCTCGTTGCTACCTGTATTTTCCAAAATCTTGGAGGCTCTTATAAAATGTAGGCTAATCATATACTTTGAGAGGAACAGTTTGTTGACCAAAGAACAGCATGGTTATAGACAAAACAGGTCAACTATTACAGCACTGGTGGATGTGACAAGAGAAATTATAGACAGCTTAGAGTGTAGGGACGAAGTAGAAACAACTTACTGTGACTTAAGCAAAGCTTTTGATTCAGTTAGTCACATATTCTTGCTGGAAAAACTTGAACATTATGGTGGAGGAATTACGTTACAGCTATTTAAATCTCACTTTAGCAACAGAAGCCAAAAGGTTTTTTTCAAGGGTGCCTACTCTTCCGAACGAGTAGTAAGAGAAGGAGTCCCACAAGGCTCTATATTGGGTCCAATATTATTTGTCATCTATATAAACGACCTAATGCTTAATACTAATTCAACAAAAGGGTGTCTGTTTGCAGATGATACCACTTTTATAAATAGAGCCTATTCAGAAGTGGAAGTAAAAATTAGGTCAGCTAAAGTTCTAGGTGAGGCAGAAGATTGGTTTCAAAGCAATAACCTAAAACTAAATAAAGAGAAGAGCAATGTCTTAAATTTTTCATTAAAAAGACATGCATCTGCAAACGTAGTCAAGTTTCTGGGACTCTTCGTGGACAGTGGCCTGAAATGGACAACCCTCATTGAAAAACTTTCCAAAAAATTGTCTAGTGGAGTATAAAGCCTTCGTTATTTGAGAAAGCACGGTACTTACCTTGCAGCTCGAACTGCTTATTTTGCGACCTTTCATTCGTTGATGTGCTGTGACGAAGTCTATATTTTCAGAACAGCTGTATGTACTGAAAACGGCTGTTCGAAAATAAAAATATAATATAATTCATACAAATAAAAATTCCACGCAGTAAAAATTATTATCTTCATCATTAACATTTCTTAAAAGTACGCATTTTCGAATTATCGCGGCGGTGTAAAAACATATCTGCAGAGATAAGGATAAGGTATCTTGCACCGATTAAGATGTTTCAGCCGGGGACTGCAGAGAGAGAGAATTTAACTACTGAGGTAGATAGTTGACCATTTGCCGTAGCGTGTTGAAGAATATTTAGTAGTAAATTACATTCAAAAAGTTAGAGTCAATTTATAGAAGTGGTAGAGGAACGCCAGTACACCGTACCCTCTTGTCCGTGATTGTGAGAGACAAGTCCGTGGCGCAATAAATCTATCTGATGCCGTCGAGGTAAGAATATTTTGGTTTTGCCTTATTTGATATAATTGTAGCGAATTTTCGGATATTTTCTCTCAGTCCCCACGTGCCTACCCGTCGACGTCGAGGCCACGAGATTTAGTGCCGTTCCCCTCCATAATCCTATCCCCTCATTGTCAGCGTGTCTTAATACTTCTGGAAGGTGATGCTGTATCTAACACAGACCTTCTAAGGGTATTAACTACGACGGTTCCAAGTCGACTCTGGTCTGGACGCTGTAGTACACAAGCAGGCCAAGGTCGAGTTGGTACACGACAATATCCTTTTACAGGGTGTTCCCCTGTAACCCTCCCGCTCCTTATCGACGCCCTGACGTCGAGGCGCTGGATCTCTTGTTGTCGACTCCGTCGGCTAGGCGCCTTTTTAGTTATTTGAGGAGCGCATCTCCAATTGACCCATTTAACAGCTGCATCCACGGGTTGTAAACCACCGCACTCGAGGTTTCCGTCCGCGTGACTCCCGCATTTTCTTTCCGTGTGGAATAAGTGATTTCATTGGCCCGTCACCAGCAATACGACTTGTCTTAGAGTAAGTTAGAGCGCTAAGTACATTTCATATTGTGAGCATACCAGTGTGTTGTAAAATCTTATAATGTAATAAATAGAGTGGAAACTACGTTCAGTCTGTTTCATAATCTTAAATAAATCTGCTACACCCTTATAAACTTTCGGAAGGTCAGGTAAATACCGGGGGAGCGATTAAAGCCCGCAACCCCGAAGGTATCTATACGGCCTGCTACACCACAGGCTTCCGGACCCTCTCCACGGAGCTATCCAGGCACTCCGGCCACGTCAGTGGTCGGAGCCTTGTGACGAGGTCGCAGACACCCTCGTAGGGAGTAAACCCTCTAAAATCTGGCGCCCGGGACCGTTCCTGTAAATCCATTGATTCGTTTCACCGTATAATTCACCCCGAAAGTCAGGCCTCGTTACAAAATGGCGCCCGAGCAGTTTAGCCGAGCAGGGAGCCGTAACTAAAAAACTGACCATTCCGTATTGATACCGTTCCGTTACATTACCGTTCCGTTGCGATATAATTCCGTTACATATTATTGAATAAAAAGCCGACCGTTCCGTGTTGATACCGTCCCGTTCTAATACCGTCCCGTTCCGATACAGTTTTGTTACATTTTATTAAACAAAAAAGCTAACCGTTCCGCGGTAATACCGTCCCGTTACAATACCGTCCTGTTCCGATATCGTTCCGTTACATATTATTAAATAAAATAGCTAACTACTCCGTATTAATACCGTTCCGTTCCAATACCGCCCCGTTCCGATATCGTTCCGTTGCAAGTTATTTAACAAAAACCGTCACCGTTATGTCCACTCCGCAAGAAAACGTCCCAAACTGGAAGGTGCAGTTTGACGGAAATGCCGACCCAGCTGCCTTCCTAGAACGCTTGGAGGAAATACGCATATATTCAGGCGTCAGCAGCGACCGTCTATTATCCGCCCTCCCACAATGGTTAGATGGACCAGCCCTGTTGTGGTACCGCAACAACCGGGGCATGTGGAGTCTATGGGAGGATTTCCTAACTGATTTCCGTCAATTCTACTTCCCAGTTAACTACCTGGTGGACTTAGAAACGGAAATAAGCCGGAGGCTCCAGCTACCGGATGAGCCGGTCATAAGGTATGCCACCGACCTCCAAACGCTTATCAGGAGACATGGGAATATGTCCCCGGAAAAGGAGCTGACATGGCTTAGAAGAAATCTTCTGCCGCAATACCGCCAAATGCTGTGGAATTGTGACATTCCGGACATTAGAACATTCATAGAGAAGGTAAAGTCCATCGAATCCCTCGTCCAAGAAACCCGTGGTAACCAGCGTTGGGCCGGGTTATTGACGAGGCCACAGTCAAACCATGTTCCGTACTACTCTCCCCCACCGAGCCCCACCGCCAGGGCAACACCGCCAGCACACGATAGTCGACGCCGCACGTTTATACCAGCCTCCAGGAGAGCTAACCCAAATGAGGTACAAGCCGGAAACAACACCTATAGAGCAGTGAGATTTGCTCCTACTTGCTGGCGATGCGGCCAACCGGGGCACATGAGAGGCCAGTGTCAAGCGCCGTCAGCTAGGTTGTTTTGCTCGCGCTGCGGGCGTCCCGACACCCTGTCGAGAGAATGTCCTTGCTTATCCGATCAGGGAAACTATTAAGGGACTGCGCCGGACCGAGGACCCCGCAGTTTCCGTCACACGAACCCTCGGAAACAAGCGTCGTAACAGACAACCGACCGTTTATGGCGATAAGCATCGCCGAAGAGACCTTCGAGGCGCTGGTGGACACCGGGGCCACGCGCTCATTCGTGGGTGGCAAAGTGGCTGAGTATTGCCACTCCAAAGGCATGCCTGCGATCCCCATAGGCGACGTGGCCACCCGGGTCGCCGACGGCAATGCCATCAACATCAGACAGGCTTACGACCTGGTGATGAGCATTGGCTCACGGACTATCAGGCGCCGCATGCTATATTTACCCACATTGCCAGTCGATATTCTCTTCGGAATGGACGTGCTAAAGGAACACGGGTTTGAGATAGACCTCCGTACCGCTCAGTGCCGACTAAATGGAGAATTGATACCGCCCACCGTCGCAGATTGCACAGAGCTTACGACTGGGGAACAAGTATCAACAGAAGGCCCTTCCTTGCCACACCTATCTGCCGTCGAACAGCAGGAGCTGCAGCGATTCCTAGCTGAGGAGTTACCAGCTTTTGCAGGTATCAAAGGCCCTACTCACCTGGCACAACACCGTATACGGCTTGCTGAGACTAGGCCTATCAAGCAAAGGTATAGACCCCGTAACCCGAAAATGCAGGAAATAATTAATGAAGAGGTGGATAGAATGTTAGCGGAAGGCATCATAGAGCCGTCGTCTAGCCCCTGGAGCTCGCCAATCGTGATTGTCAAAAAGAAAGATGGTACCCCACGCTTCTGCGTAGACTTCCGCAAAGTTAATGAGGTATCGGTTAAGGATGCGTATCCCCTCCCATACATCTCGGCCATATTAGACAAACTGAGGCGAGCTAAGTATATCACCACCCTCGACCTGCGGCAGGGATACTGGCAGATACCGTTGACGCCGGAAAGTCGACCGATCACGGCGTTCACCGTCCCCGGAAGAGGCTTATTCCAGTTCAGGGTAATGTGCTTCGGTCTCCACTCGGCCAGCGCGACGTTCCAACGCCTACTAGATAGGATCATAACTCCTGACATGGACGACATCGCGTTCGCCTATTTGGACGACGTAATTGTGTTGGGAGAGACCTTCGAACAGCACCTGAACAACCTCCGGGAAGTATTCCGCCGACTCCGTAACGCTAACCTACAGCTAAATCCAGACAAGTGCCACTTTTGCTGCCGTTCCCTCACATACTTAGGACACGTGGTGAACGAGGAGGAAATACACACCGATCCAGATAAGGTGGCGGCGATCCGCGCTATGCCCCCGCCGAACAACGTCCGTAGCCTACGTAGGTTTTTGGGAGTCTGCTCTTGGTACCGAAGGTTCCTGAAGGACTTTTCGCAAGTAGCAGCCCCACTAACCAGGCTCCTAAAGAAGAAGGAGAAATGGAGTTGGACCGTACACCAACAACAGGCGTTCGACGACCTAAAGACCATGATATCGCTGTTTTGTGACAGCGAACAGACCAGATGGGATGATAGATTGCCCGAGCTAGTGTTCGCCATAAACACCGCTAAACAGCAGTCGACCGGCTTCTCTCCAGCGTTCCTCAATTTTGGGCGGGAATTGTCGGCACCGAACATGATACCGACCACCGAACCAGCAGACGGAGACGACGCCATCGTTGACGCTCCCCAAATCAACCGCCAATTGAATCGAGTGGAGAAGTTGCGGGAGACCTTCGAACTCGTGAAGATCAACCTCGATAGGGCCTTTTCTCAGCAGAGCGGCCATTACAACCTGAGGCGTCGCGACTGGCGATGTGCCGTAGGTGACCGCGTCCTACGGGTAGATCGTCCACTGTCTTCGGCGCCCCGGGGCTTTGCGGCAAAATTGGCCCCGAAATATACGGGACCGTACACCGTGAGCAAAGTCGTGTCGCGGGTGGTCTACGATCTGAAAGACGAAGCGGGTAAGAGGTATCACAATATCCACATCAAAGACCTCAAACCGTACCACCCACCGTCTCCGCTGTTCCCGGTCGACATGAGGAGGAACCCCGTCCGTCAACTACGTAGTGCAGGTGAACCCCAGCCCAGGTCTCCAGGACACTACCCGGCACACCACGAGGCGTCGACCACAAGGAAGGCACCGTGTCACTCCAGACCTTGGGACGCAACCGCCAGCAAACGTTGTCGTAAGTGACCGACCCCAATGTACACTGTTACCCAATAACTAGTATTAAGTTCATAATAGGTTAAGGTTTAGTTAGTAGAGTAAAATTTCTTTTTGTGAGAATTGCAATGTTTTGTTTTCATTATTGTTAGTGGTAGGTAGGTGACGGCCGACAAGTCGGTAGGGATAAAATATTTGTATGCAAATATTTTTCTGTACGAAGGGGGGGCGTGTGACGAAGTCTATATTTTCAGAACAGCTGTATGTACTGGAAACGGCTGTTCGAAAATAAAAATATAATATAATTCATACAAATAAAAATTCCACGCAGTAAAAATTATTATCTTCATCATTAACATTTCTTAAAAGTACGCATTTTCGAATTATCGCGGCGGTGTAAAAACATATCTGCAGAGATAAGGATAAGGTATCTTGCACCGATTAAGATGTTTCAGCCGGGGACTGCAGAGAGAGAGAATTTAACTACTGAGGTAGATAGTTGACCATTTGCCGTAGCGTGTTGAATAATATTTAGTAGTAAATTACATTCAAAAAGTTAGAGTCAATTTATAGAAGTGGTAGAGGAACGCCAGTACACCGTACCCTCTTGTCCGTGATTGTGAGAGACAAGTCCGTGGCGCAATAAATCTATCTGATGCCGTCGAGGTAAGAATATTTTGGTTTTGCCTTATTTGATATAATTGTAGCGAATTTTCGGATATTTTCTCTCAGTCCCCACGTGCCTACCCGTCGACGTCGAGGCCACGAGATTTAGTGCCGTTCCCCTCCATAATCCTATCCCCTCATTGTCAGCGTGTCTTAATACTTCTGGAAGGTGATGCTGTATCTAACACAGACCTTCTAAGGGTATTAACTACGACGGTTCCAAGTCGACTCTGGTCTGGACGCTGTAGTACACAAGCAGGCCAAGGTCGAGTTGGTACACGACAATATCCTTTTACAGGGTGTTCCCCTGTAACCCTCCCGCTCCTTATCGACGCCCTGACGTCGAGGCGCTGGATCTCTTGTTGTCGACTCCGTCGGCTAGGCGCCTTTTTAGTTATTTGAGGAGCGCATCTCCAATTGACCCATTTAACAGCTGCATCCACGGGTTGTAAACCACCGCACTCGAGGTTTCCGTCCGCGTGACTCCCGCATTTTCTTTCCGTGTGGAATAAGTGATTTCATTGGCCCGTCACCAGCAATACGACTTGTCTTAGAGTAAGTTAGAGCGATAAGTACATTTCATATTGTGAGCATACCAGTGTGTTGTAAAATCTTATAATGTAATAAATAGAGTGGAAACTACGTTCAGTCTGTTTCATAATCTTAAATAAATCTGCTACACCCTTATAAACTTTCGGAAGGTCAGATAAATACCGGGGGAGCGATTAAAGCCCGCAACCCCGAAGGTATCTATACGGCCTGCTACACCACAGGCTTCCGGACCCTCTCCACGGAGCTATCCAGGCACTCCGGCCACGTCAGTGGTCGGAGCCTTGTGACGAGGTCGCAGACACCCTCGTAGGGAGTAAACCCTCTAAAATCTGGCGCCCGGGGCCGTTCCTGTAAATCCATTGATTCGTTTCACCGTATAATTCACCCCGAAAGTCAGGCCTCGTTACAGTGCTATGGACTTTTGGTGTGGGGAGGTTCCGCTAATATTGAGTTGGTTCTAAAGCAACAGAAGGCAGCAATTAGAGCTCTGTGCAGTGTATCCGCAGCCGAGAGCTGTAGAAGACTTTTTTACAAGAGGGAATACTTACCGTTGTCAGTGCTTACATTCTTCACTGTGTGGTTTATGTCCATGACAGCAAAGATCAGTTTGTGAGGAACAGAGATTTTCACGCTTATAACACCCGATGTAAAGACTATTTAAGCTTGCAACATTTTCGGCTTACTTCCTCACAGAGAAATATGATATACATTGGTGTGAAGTTATATAACAAGTTGCCAAACAATTTCAAAGACATAGATAGCACCAAGGGTTTTAAGATGCAGGTCAAGAGATTACTCCTTTCAAGAAACTGTTATACCGTTGAGGAATTTTTAAGTGGTGAAAGTGTGACCGGTTAGCCTTTAGATGTTCAAATTTTAGAGTAATGTTATATCTTGGTTTTTATTTGTTGTTTCATTGTTTCTTTGACCCTATGTATCAGTGTGTTTTTCAATTTTGTCTCTTGTATACTTAAGGGATTAATAAAAATGTAGTTGTTTAAGATTTTTTGTGCCTTTTAAATTTTAAATCTTAAGTCTGAGACAGATTTACATATTTAGATAGTTGTAGGTAGTGGAATTTTCTGTGTGTGTGTTTATCTGATGTATATGATGGAATAATGTGTAGCTGATATATTGCTTTTGACATGTCATGTATGGTTGATGGTAATAAAGATATTATTATTATTATTATTATTATTATATATTATTATATAGAGATAAATAAACAGCAGCATTTTTTTGCATAGCCTACTGCAAAATTTGATTTATTAACATAGACCTATAAATGTTATATATCTTTGAGAAGTTTGTCAAAATGCAAATTAATTTGTTGACAAATATACTGTACTAATACGATTAAAAAAAAAACAACGTTGGTCAATATTTCAAAAATAGTAATATTTAGAAAAACTAATTACACCACTAGATTCGACGTAAAAAGTTCTAAAAGGATTCGTTTTTACCTTTTTAACAAGTTGTCAGACACTAAGTGAAGATTAAAACCTGCGATGAACACTGATAAGTACACTTGGAGAACCCAAATCACCACAACACATCTTTTTAAAGACATAACGATTGTTTCACTAACAAAGTTAGCGTCATCAGAGGATGAAAACTTCTAACTAATTTTTACTACAAACACCATCTATTTATATTGATTATTAGGTAAAGAACGATACCGAGAGGGAGATTTAAATCGCAGGCACATTTTTTGTGTATTGTATCTTTATTCCCGGACGAGGTTATTGAACTTCTTTTATTACTTTACCTGAAAGGTTTCGGAAAGTTTATCTGATTCAAGACGGAGCGAAAACAGCGGGCTTGCGCTTGGCGCAGCTAGATTTAAGGAACTTTTGATTTTTATAAATAGAAATTTAAACACTTTCGTACGTATCAAGCATCGCTTTCTGTCTAATATTTTTGACAAGCTTCAGATTTTCCTTATCCATGTTGTATGTTCAGAATGGGTTAAATGTAATGCCGCGAAATACTAAAATGTTTGAATTAAAATAAAATGCGCGCATTAACATTACTAGTTTATAGAAACTAGCATCGTGGTTCTAATTACCCGTTTAAGACTCTGTTAAGGACCAGAGGAATTGTTTGTGGAGCAGATTTATGAATACACGTGGTAAAAGTAATAACAATTTAATATGAGTTGCAAGTTAAATACAGAGAAATGAATGTTGTGATCTAATAAGGATACAATAAAAAAGGTGACTTACAATTGGACAATTGGAGCTGGGTAGGTTGTAAGCTGCCGTATCCAACACGCTGAGGCTGCCGCTGGTACCTGGTGCTTCGTTGAAAAGGACCAAGTTGTTTCACGTGTCAAGGTGACGACCGTGAAGACTTGCGGTGTGTTGATGCCGTGGTTGAATGGATTTCTGAGCACGGGTCCGTTGCTCGTCGAAAGACTGGCTCTTCCAATACGAGGCTGACGAACCTGTCCACGTGTCTATGGAGACAACCGTGGTTCTTGACTCCGTGCCGCGGGTCAGGCGATCTCCCTGTGATGCTCCCTGACCGCTGGAATGCGAATGTGAGGTGACCACAGCATAATCAGGTATTATGCTTTGTCTCGAGTACCGCTCACGGTTTAGCCTGTCTTGAACGACCTTACTGGACGCTGGATGAGATGGAAGTGGTTGAGTCTTGAGATCTCTCGTCGCTGCTTCGCTTGATTAGTGACGCTCGTTGACAACTGTCACAGGGATACCAATTTTGTACGCCGCTGGTGGCTGCTGTTGTCAACTATTCCAGGAGTGACACTGTTGTCTCTGCGCCTCTAGTTGCTGTGGGGGTATCAGGCGAGGTTTGCCGACTAAGGCTGGACAGGGTGGACTCGGGGAGATTGAGGGTGAGGATCAACAATATTAGGACCCAACACATGTGGTTATTATCCCAAATATGTTGTGCCACGCATGACTTGTCTATACTACCGTATCTCAAATGTGAAAGATGTTCACGAAATATAATTCTTATGGTTCTTTTAGTCTGTCGAACCTATTTAAGATTAGAATCTTTAAAACCTATCTCAAAGATATCCAACGTTTCAGTGGCGCTTCAGTTTAATAGACACAGAACAAAGAAAATGTTAGCGGAATGCACTACATTTAGGAAAGAGAAAATAATCGTTTGCCTACCTTTTGAACTACGTATCACAAGAGGTCTTGAGAGCTTTTTAAAGAAAGCCGATTTGCAGCTAACTTTTTTGACAAAAAAAATAATTTAAGAAATTTTTTAGGTAATACGAAAGATAATGATAAAGCCACTGAAATGTCGGGTATCTATGAGATAGCTTGTAAAGATTGTAATTTTAAATACGTTGAGCAGACTAAGAGAACCATATGGACTAGATTTCGTAAACATCTTGCACATTCGAGATACGGTAGTATAGGCAAGTCACGCGTGGCACAACATATTTGGGATAATTACCATTACATTGATTAGGAAAATCTGAAACTTATCAAAAATATTAGACAGATAACGATGCCTGATGCATATGAAAGCATTTATATTTCTAGAGCAATAAAAAAAAGTTCCTTAAATCTAGCTGTGCCACTGATCTCGAGCCATCTGTTTCGGATAAACTTTCCTAAACCTTTCAGGTAAAGTATTAAAAGAAGTTCAATAACCTCGTCAGGCAATAAAGCTACAATACATAGAAAATGTGCCGGCTATTTAAATCTCCCTCTCGGTGTCGTTATTTAGCTAGGTATCAATATAAATATATAGTGTTTGTAGTAGAAATTAGTTCGAATTTTTATTCTCTGATAACGCTGACTTTGTTAGTGAAACGATCGTTAGGTCTTTAAAAAGATGTGTTGTGGTGATTTGGGTTCCCCAAGTGTACTTAAGTTGTCAGGCAACTGAAATGCAAGGGAACTTGAAAATGCAATATCGCCCTGTAGCTCGCCAGCTAATAGTACAGGCAATAGAGAATTTGTTTCTGCATTAAATTACAGGAGTTGTTTTTTTTGATACATAGGTTCAGAATGACGTACTGAATATAAAAACACAAAATCCTTACAAATTAGGAGGCCGGAAGTGCCGCCATTTTGAGAAAAACCGTTTTGGTCTATATCTCCGTAACTGTGCACTTTAGGTCAAAAATGATAATGACCTTTATTGTAGATAATTGCATTTTTCATCTTTTATGATAAATAATTTTTTTGTATCACTCACCGTTTACAACTTATACGACTATTAGCATTCATTTATTGACTTTTTTACCTATATCTTTGTTAATAATTGTTTAAAAAATAAAATGCTTATAACTTAACTTTTCAATCGACAAATTTCCTACAATTTTTACATAAAACTTTTTTTTCTAAAATTATTATTAGTGCATTTTCTTTAAAAAAAATTCACCAATGAGGAGACCCCGAGTTTTGAATTTTGAAAAAAAAAATTTGAAATAGGCGCTAATTATGCCCCCTAGAACACATACTCAGGGTCAGTTTTAATATATATATATATATATATATATATATATATATATATATATATATATATATATATATATATATATATATATATATCTCACACACCGATAACTCAAAAAAGTTATAGTCATTTAAAGAAAAATAAATTGGGGTTTTCCTCAAAACGTCAAAGTCGCAAATTAAAACGTCAAAATTGGCAACATTTACGCAAAGAACCTGAAACTAATATAAGCTATGGAAAGAAAATGTCTCAAGAAGAATGTTTTACAAAGCCTGAAGTCTTAGCTTCAACCGTCATTGTCCTTCATTTTACTAAAATATTTCCGGAAAAATTTGGCGATTGAAAAGTGCAACATTTAACGCGTTATAACTTTGAATATATTGATTATAGAAAAAAAGTTTTTAGTAAAAATTGTAGGAAATTTCTCGATTGAAAAGTTAAGTTGTAAGCATTTTATTGTTTAAACAATTATTAACAAGGATATAGGTAAAAAAGTCAATAAATGAATGCTAATAGTCGTATAAGTTGTAAACGGTGAGTGATACAAAAAAATTGTTTATCATAAAAGATGAGAAATGCAATTATCTACAATAAAGGTCATTACCATTTTTGACCTAAAGTGCACGGTTACGGAGATATAGACCAAAACGGTTTTTCTCAAAATGGCGGCACTTCCGGCCTCCTAATTTGTAAGGATTTTGTGTTTTTATATTCAGTACGTCATTCTGAACCTATGTATCAAAAAAAAAAAAACTCCTGTAATTTAGTGCATTATGGACAAGAGTAACGGGCTCCTCTATTGCCTGTACTATAAGAGGTCTATAACAATTTTGTTTCCGGCATCTTTTGTTTGACAAAAAAGTAGCTTACGTTCGCGAAAACTGCATGGTTATATCATTACTAACAACCGAGATACCCAGCAATTTCAACCAATATGGGAGAACCTGTACTTTGTTTTAAGATTTTGGTGATTCTGACAGAGCTTTTAGGCGGATATAAAAAGTCTGCAATAGAAGGTAATACAAAGCTTATAGGTAAAAGTTCTCTAGTGGCTAAAAAGAATAATTAGAGACACAATGATGTTGAGTCATTTAATATTTATTAAAATAGATTGTTCTTTTCGCTTGATTACTCTAGTGAATCACAACAGCTACTGTAGCTTAATCATAGAACAACTGCTGATTCGTTGCCTCATGCATGATGATACAAATTTATGGCGTGAATGACACACTTCATACATAACAACTCTATTCTCTCTTGCCTGTGGGGAAAGTTGTATCTAGCTGGTATAGAATAAGGGTGGGTTTCTCGAATATATAATTTCTTATTGATTCTCATTTAACAACAAGGAGGGGAGTAAATTGTATTATATCTTTTAATTGGTAAATTATGGGAATTATTTTGTTTATTAAGTTAGAGGAAACACCATAGAAAATAAAAATAAAATGAGGTTGAAACCATAACATTTCTATAGGTGGTAAGCCTGATCAGAACCCAGTTTATCTAAATTGGTATAATCTGCAAAATAGCATTTTTTGTAAATATATTTTTTTGCGACAGATCTAGACATCTGGTAATCCCGGGGATTCCGTGTGATATTTTTTTAGCTTTCCCCCGAACTTAAATAATTCTTGGTTGCACACTGCATCTACTGATTATGACTATTTATTACCTTTAAACGTCAATCTATCGGCGGAAGACGTCTTTATTTTTACGCCTAAAATTGAATTATTCTACTGAGCAACTATTGGAACCTGCGACCAACACTGATAAGTACACTTGGAGAACCAGAATCAGCACAACACATTAAAAAACCTGACGATCGTTTCACTAACCAAGTTAGCGTCACCAGAGGGTGAATCCTCGTCTGTTTTTTTAAAATGTGTTGGTGATTTGGGTTCCCTAAGTGTACTTATTAATTCTTCTTTCCCAGTTGGATCTTTATGATATCCCTACTGGTTGTGTTTGGGGGACGTAGTGTTTTGTTTTTTAAAAGAAAAAGTTTGCGGCAGCAAGTGCGTTATGGATGTGAATTTTCCTAAAAATGTTTTTAATAGCAAATATGTCTCTCTAATGCAAGCAGGCATCAATCTGGTTACCGGCATAACCTATATGGTAGAAACAATGTACCATATTTTATAAAAATAACTTATTGTTTGAAAATGTACAAAAATTTTCCGAAAATAAACTTTAAACGTTTCTGAGCAAACTGGTTTCCTAGCTAACAAACCTTGTGTTAATAGCAAACTGAGTTATTGAAATTTAAAGCGTTTGATAAAAATTCGCTACCAAAACGCACTTACTGCGTCTCCATTTTTTTTACAAACATGTATCGTATTTCGATAAAAAATGCAAAAATGCAATAATATAAGGGTGTTCGAATTTTTTTTTGTAGGTATCGCCAACGACTTATGGGCCACTCCGTGATTGTCAAAATAATTTTATAAGATGCAGCTCAAGACACCCTATAATCACTACAGCGCACTAATTTTTTTGAAAGTTTTATCAACTCGTTTAAAAATTATTCACAATTGGAATTGCAGGAACATCTTTCATTCATTGTGATAAGAAATGCACTAGTTAGTCAATTTTTCGTTAAAAAAACTAAAAAACAAAACCAAACGTTAAAAAATGTTTAATCAGTTAAGTAAGTGTTCAAATTGTTGACCACCAGCTTCCATACAAAAGTACAAATTTTGTTCAAAACGAGCTCTGACATTCTGGAGCATTTGTGGAGTTATTAGACGGCATTCTTCAACAATGCGTCGCCGTAATTCTTCCAGAGACTCCGGTTCTGTTGCGAAAATTCTACTCTTTAAATGGCCGCCTAGAAATAAGTTTAAAGGAGTTAAATCCGGTGATCTAGGGGACCATTCAATAGCACCTCTACGCCCAATCCATTGCTCTGAAATCTCTCTGTTCAAAAACTCCCTAACACGTTGTGAAAAATGCGAAGGAGCTCCATTTTGGTGAAACACTAATTGATTTTCTTGATAGCGATCATCATTTTCAACAATGTCAGTTAGTAGAGGGTAAACGATATCTTCTAGTAACTCCAAATACGTTTCGCCACTCAAATTGCTATCAAGAAAAATTGGTCCGATTAAACGATCTCCAAAAATGTCAGTCCAGACATTCAATTTCTGTGGAGTTTGAGCGTGGACTTAGTGAACATTTCTTGTATTATTATCTGCCCAATAACGACAATTATGACGATTGACTGTAGAGTTTAATAAAAACGTACACTGGTCTGAAAAACAGATATTGAACAGTAAGTTCCTGTTATCAGCTATTCATGCAGTCATAAACTTCACAAAACTTCAGCCGCCGATCAAAATCATCTTGATTCAGTTGTACAAGATGAATTTTATACGGGTGAAATGTATGATGCTTCAATATTCGCTGAATAGTCCTTCTTTTGATGTTTGAAACAGTGGCCAATTTTCTCGTGCTCAAAGTTGGGTCTGCAGCAATTTGCCCTAAAACTTCAATCCCAGTAGTCTCATTGCTAACCGGAAATTCACATTCATGATCCCGTTTTTCGTTGGCTACTGAACCACTTTGTCGAAACTTTGCAACTAACTCCAAAATGTATTTTCTGTTAACATGTCTGTTCGGATGTCGTTCATTAAACAAATTTGCGGTACGGTTGGCACAGTCATCGTTTTTGAAGAAAAAAAAGAGTAATTATTTCAACTTTTTCTTCTACAGAATACACCATTGTAAAATTAATTTTCAGTAGTACTATCAAGTATCAAACCGACCGATAAACTGAAATAATAAACCGCATTTCTCTCATTCCGATAAGAAATGTTCTGATAGTCAATTTTTTGTTTACAAACCAACAAAACATTGAATATCAGCACATTTCTAATCGGAACGAGTGAAATGCGTTTTTGGATTTTCAACTGTGAATAATTTTTAAACGAGTTGCTAAAACTTCCAAAAAAATTAGTGTGCTGAATTCAGAAAAGAGAGAGCTTTCAAATGATGTAACACTCGACCCATGTTCCCTATTTAAAATATAAGGGTTGTTATCACCGCCCTTAAGGGGTATATGTGACAAAGTTGAGTTTTATGTCAAAACATGTCCCCCTCAATATTAAAATTGACGTGTTTCAGAGTTTCTCAAAAAAAAATTCTCTACACGCAAATAGGTCTGTTTCGTTTTCAATGCGCCACCCTATATATATATATATATATATATATATATATATATATATATATATATATATATATATATATATATATATATATATATATATATATAATCGACCATGGTTTGTTATCCATAATCCATCCATTCTTTCCAACATGTATAGATTAATCAGTCTATTGAGAGCCACTGCATTGATAATCCCCAAAGGGCACGCCTATCCACGTCTACATCGAGCTTCTAGCCCGAACTTCCAGCCCGTAGAGAGCGCCCATGACCAGGTCATGCTATAACCGCTTCTGCTGCATTTCAGTATTCACTGTTCACTTCCCGCAGTTTCACAACAGTCGCCTTGTTCATCGGTACACGCATCTATAAACAACACCTCTCGAATATCATACGTAAAATGTCGCGTTCTCACCTTTAAACGATCGAGGTTTTGTGGTTCCATAAAGCTCTTTAGAACGAAGAATCCATGAGCTTTATATCTGATATATACTGTGTCACCTAAGTAGGCTTTGTTGGTAAAAAGTGCAATTGAAACAGTGTAATCTAGTGATCTGTAATCTGTGCTTAACAAACACATGACTGTGGTTTCTTCGTGTTCTGTTTTATTCCTTGTCATTCTAGTGTTGATTGTAAACACATCGTCTTTTTCCTGTGTTTTTGGTCTAAAGAGCTTTTGTAACTTTTAGTGTGTTTAGTGTTTGTGTTCTAAATAAGGAAGACTAGTTTTAATTTACCCGACAAATCAACAGGTTGTTGTAAATCATTTCAATAGGTATTCATCTTTTATATATTTTGTTTTTAATAAACAAGTCTGTTTCTCCAATGTTAATTAAAAATATTGCTTATTGAACTTTAATATAAAAAACTGTACAACTCTAGATTTACCAGGAATCCAGTATTTGATAGTGGCAATTTAAGAATACGATTTATTCAAAACAGCCTGGAATTAAGTTGTATCAGTGTAAACTAATTTCCTAGTTGAAGTATACTTAGTACGAAAATTTCCAACGATTATACATTTAGATCCACAGTTTTGGGAGTTTAATTGTCAAAAATGAATTAGTTAAGGTCCCTTAACGCCCCCAAGTCTCAAGTTATTTTCACGTTAGCTCTTCTTAAATAATATTCACTACCTAATTTTTTGCTAGGAAAACTTTGATTTGGTAGAAAATCGTTTTTCTTTGGTACCTTAACTCGGAAGTCCCTAGTCAATTTTTAAAAATATATTTACGCCAGTTTTCTGTTATAAAATTAAGTAGTTCTTTGGGAGGAAAATCTTTGCTTTGGTAGAATGACGTTGAATAAATTAATTAGATACATCTAACAAAAGTGTGTTCTTAAGTGTATTACAATTTCGATTTTCTGGCATATAATTAACGGAGATTCTATTATTTGAAGGTTATTGGAAGTCAACTGTCGAGAGTTTAGACATTTCCATCTTCCTTAAGATAGGTTTCAGTGTAGGCGGCAGGATACTTTTTCTTTGGTACCTTAATTCAGAAGTTTCTGGTTAATATTTCTTAATGTATCTACGTCAGTTTTCTGTTAGCTACGTAACATTAAATACTTCTTTTGGAGGCAAAGCTTTGATTTGGTAGAAGGACGCTAAATAAATGAATTAGATACACCTTTTTTTTTTGGTACCTAAACTCAGAATTCTCTATTAATATTTCTTAATTTACTTACGTCAGTTTTTTGTTTAGATAATATTAAATAGTTATTTGGCTAACAACTTTAATCTGGATAATATTAGTTCGATTTTTTCACTTATAATTAACGGATATTTTATTATTTAAAGGTTATTGGAATTCAACTGTTGTGGCAGTTGTGACATTTCCGTCCTTAAGACAGGTTCAAGCGTAGAGGCAAAACATAATATTTCAATAGATATCACAATAAAAAATTGTATTTTTTTAAATGTAACTAATGGAAAGGGTGCTTACATCTTACCAAAGCCTTTTAAAGGTTTTTAGCAAATTGAAAAAAAGGCTCACTACAAGATCGTAAAGGTACGCTTTGCAAAAAAAATGTGGTTACTTTTTTTGCAAAGCGTACCTTTACGATCTTGTGGTGAGCCTTTTTTTTCAATTTGATAAAAACCTTTAAAAGGCTTTGGTATATATATATATATATATATATATATATATATATATATATATATATATATATATATATATATATATATATATATATATATATATATATATATATATATATATATATATATATATATATATATATATATATATATATATATATATATATATATATAGACAATGCATAATCGTCAATTTTTTGACAGTTGTCGGATCTTTTTTTAAATTGATGGATTTAATATTAATAATCAACGTATATCTAACGGCAACTTGCGAAGTCAAAATATATTACATATAAAAATATATATTTAATTTTTGCCATAATTTTTTGTATTCTTTTTTCGTGTTTTGTTCAGCTAAGACTTTTTTCATTAAAGAACACTTTTATGAAAATAATACCAAAACGCACTTGCTGCGTGGTTTCAGGTCAGGTGAGCCACATAGAAGTTAGCTATGTCAAACTTGTCAGTAGTTAAGTGCAAGTAACTTAGGCGCACTTGCCGCGCCAAGTCAGGTCAGGACAGATCAGGCCAGTCACACAGAAATTAATTAGCTATCTCAAATTTATCAGTAGTTAAGTGCAAGTAACTTAAGTGCACTTCCCGCGTCAGGTCAGGTCAGCCACACAGAACTCTATTAGACATGTCAAACTTGTCAATAGTTAATCGCAAGTAACTTTACTGCACTTGCTGCGTCAGGTCAGGACAGCCACACAGAAATTAATTAGCTGTGTCAAACTTATCAGTAGTTCAGTGCAAGTAACTTAAGTGCACTTGCCGCGTCAGTTCAGGTCAGCCACGCACAACTCTATTAGACATGTCAAACTTGTCAATAGTTAAGTGCAAGTAACTTTACTGCACTTGCTGCGTCAGGTCAGGTCAGGTCATGTCAGGACAGCCACATAGAAACTAATTAACTATGTCAAACTTATCGGTAGTTCAGTGCAAGTAACTTAAGTGCACTTGCCGCGTCAGGTCAGGTCAGCCACACAGAACTCTATTAGACATGTCAAACTTGTCAATAGTTAAGCGCAAGTAACTTTACTGCACTTGCTGCGTCGGGTCAGGTTAGGTCAGCTACACAGATTTCCATTAGACCGGTTAAACTTGTCAGTAGTTAAGTGCATGTAAAAACTTAAGTGCCGTTGCTGGGTCAGGTCAGCCACACAGAACTCTATTAGATATGTCAAACTGGCCAATAGTTAAGTGCATGTAACTTAAGTGCACTTGCTGCTTCAGGTCAGGTCAGCGACATAGAACTCTACTATATATGTCAAACTTGTCAGTAGTTATGTGCAATTGCTGCATCGGTTCAGGTTAGGTCAGCCACACAGAACTCTATTAGACATGTCAAACTTGTCAATAGTTAAGCGCAAGTAACTTTACTGCACTTGCTGCGTCAGGTCAGGTTAGGTCAGCCACACAGAATTCCATTAAACCGGTTAACCTTGACAGTGGTTAAGTGCATGTAAAAACTTAAGTTCCGTTGCTGGGTCAGGTCAACCACACAGAACTCTATTAGATATGTCAAACTTGTCAATAGTTAAGTGCATGTAACTAAGTGCACTTGCTGCTTCAGGTCAGGTCAGCGATATGTAACTATTATATATGTCAAACTTCTCAGTAGTTAAGTGCAAGTAACTTAAGTGCACTTGCTGCATCGAGTCAGGCCAGGTGAGCCACACAGAACTCTATTCGATATGTCAAACTTGTCAGTAGTTAAGTGCAAGTAACTTAAGTGCAATTGCATGAGTTCAGGTCAGCCACACAGAAGTCTAATAGATATGTCAAACTTGTCAGTAGTTAAAAGCAAGCAACTTAAGTACACCATTTTGTTTGTAAATAAAAAATGAAATGCAAGACTGTATCTTAGTTTTTGACCAGCAAAACAAATATGTAAATGTGAGAAAACAATATTTGTTACTATTTACATTTCTTAAATTGTCAAGAGTTCTTTTTTAGCGCTTATCTAAACTAAATGTTGTAAATTCGTTTTATTAGCCTAATGACTTCAATTTACGATGTGCTTTTGTCAGAAACAATGTTGCAGTGTTTTCGAAGTTTCGACAACCTTCACATTTTTAAAAAGGCCCCTTTTTTATTTAAATGGACACATCAATAAGCAAAATTGTTGGTATTGCACCCCCGAAAACCCTAAATCGAAATATTAGAATCATCTACAGTCACCAAAAGTCACAGTTTGGGCGGCAACTTCAGCCGATGAAATTATTGGTCCCTATTTATTTAGCCATGCGCACGGCGTGGCAGTAATCGTCAATCAATTTGAATTGGTACCGAAAAATCTTATGGGTTTTTCTTCTTCTCACGAGTTTAACAGTTTCAAGCCTACGACGACAGAAAATGGTTCTAACAAGACGGTGTGACTTGCCACACGTCTAGCTGATTTTTGGCTGTCGTAAACGAAATGTTTGCCGATAAACTCATATCGCATAGAGGGGATATTTTATCGCCTCCCAGGAGCCTAGACCTGAGTCCCCCTGATTTTTTTTACTAAATATATTTAGAAAGTCGGGTTTACAACTCAATATTCAAACAGGAATTTCTACTATTCCACCTTCAGCATGCCAACAATTTTTCACAAATTTGAGAGGTGTTATTTTTAGGAAATGATTTTCCCGATTTTATTGTCAATTAAACAAATAACTACAATTTGTAGTTTTTTAATACTTTTTTCAAATCCGCACATCTATGTGCCCAATGTTAATGTTGAATGCAATTCACTGATCTTCCATTCCACCAGATCAAACAAATAAAGGCCCAGATACACGGCGCGTTATATGGCAAGCCTGACACGTGGACTGGTGTTCTACAGAACGTGTAGCCAGTTACACAGGCCGCCTACCCGGGGTCACTGGTGGACCGGGATATCACGAGCCAATGATGCGCCAGAGTGTCGGTAAAGTTGTAAATCCTCAAAATAAGTTAAAAAAAACTCGGCATGTTGCTAGCAGGTATAGGTAAGATGCTTACTGGCAAGTAGGCTGGCCAATGCTGGCCCTTTTTGCTCATCTAAACTAACCTACCCTCCACCTTAAGTTCGATCTCAACGACAGAAATGATTTGAAAAATCATCCGCTGCCGGTGAGTCTCGAATCGTCGTCCACCGAGTCCGAATTGGGAAGTTTAACTCGACTTTCCAACACGGCCACGGCGGTGCTCATATTGCTAGCAAGTCAGTAGTGTAGTGAATCTTTTCAGAGATAAACGTACATTTAATACTGAACTGACTAGTTGGAGGAGTAAAAAAAAATAAATCTAATGGATAGACAGGCCTATGTAACACCCCTAACTCATGTAATCACATTTCATAAACAAAAAAGCCATAGGCTCGTGGGGTGGCAATTCACGGACCCTCTATCCGGGTCTTCAGTAGTATCTGCCTATTTGGAAAGTTTTATAGCTCACTATAAATTCACTGTATCCGTTTGCTCCCTTTTCTAGCAAAAAGAGCCATACATATTGAACATTTCACTATTACACCATTCTAGTCATCAGCTGATAGTCAATTTAAAGATAATTACAGTAGGTATCACGATAAAATAAACGTTTAGTAGGTATAGATGGGGAATTCTAACTCCACCACCCGCCACCGCCACCGGGCGGAGTGGCGGAACTGCCCAGACCCGACGACCCCCGACCTACCCCGAGCACAAGGTGGTGGACCCGACGGTCCCCCAACCAGACCCGAATATCTACGCCACCTGACTTCGTATTTAACCCGAACAAGTAGCGAACTAACCTGAGATGACGTGAGCACCTCCACCACCTGACTTCGTATTATGCAAACGAGGAACCGTCATTTAAAATAACATGCGTAATAAGAAAGTAATTATTAATAATAAACCACACGCCAAAGACTAACCTGTTTATTAAAATCAAATCAATTTAAAATTATCTCATTAGAATTAATATAAATAACGTTTTATTTCGCTTTATTTAATTCGATTGACTTAATTTTCATCCTACATAGGATCCTGGACACTCCATTTAAATACATGTAAATTTTGTAGTCTACTATGGACAGTCAAGTCTACCTCTGGACATTTAAGTCAACCCTGGACATAATTATAACGGTGTTTAAATGCAAATAGGTTGAATTATTTTGCGGGGAGTCAGGTATGGACAAGGTGTTATTAATAATAAAAACAGTGGTAAAATATAAAAATATATTTACTGAAGTGTACACTACAGCAAGTTAACTAATTTCAAAATTGTCTCCCTTTGCAATTCTGCTTTTTTATTTAGACCCAGCTCCATTAACTGTTTGATCAGCTGTTGCTTTTGAACTTGTTTTTCTCTGTACGCCTTTCTGATTGCAATTCCCTTTTCTGTTTGGTAAAACACTCTTCTCTTTTCATTAGCCTCCTGTCTTCTACGAATACCCGAAGCTCCTCTGGTGCACTGGCAAGTCTCTTTATTGTGCAACTCGTTCACTGATGCGTAAACTAATACGTTTTTAACTCCTTTTGATGCTAAACATGATATTTCATCTCTTACAGAAGCACACATTTTTCCTCTACCATGCAGCCAAGAATCACAGTACACTCGCCTAGAATAGTGCGAATGCGGCGTTCCACGAAGACCATCGCCATCTCTTTGAAGGGGTTTCTGCCCATCTGCACAAGCAATATACCTTAATACTCCAACAGCATGATCTAGACAGATTATTTTCTTGAAAGTTGTTTTAGGATGCAAACGTCGCCCTACACGTTGAAGCTTCTTTTTAAATCCCTGAACCGTAGACCCATTTGTAAAATGTATCAAAGCGTGCATATGTTCATGCGCCACACTTCCATCATCTGCTTCTAGATGACATCGACAAATTGAATACCACTTAATATTTGGTACACAAACTAACAAATTAAAATCTTCTTCATTTAACAGAAGATGAAACCACTGCGTAACACACTCTTCGTAATCTTTGGCCATCTCTTGTGGTGAAATCGCCTTAATGTCATTAACATTTAGTAAACTCAGATAATCAGCTTTTGATATGGAAGCCATCTTGTAAGAACGATGTGAACAGAATGAATGTCCAGAGAATACTAGCCGTGTACACCTAGAGTATTCCATTATATAGGATCCTGGACACTCCATTTAAATACATGTAAATTTTGTAGTCTACTATGGACAGTCAAGTCTACCTCTGGACATTTAAGTCAACCCTGGACATAATTATAACGGTGTTTAAATGCAAATAGGTTGAATTATTTTGCGGGGAGTCAGGTATGGACAAGGTGTTATTAATAATAAAAACAGTGGTAAAATATAAAAATATATTTACTGAAGTGTACACTACAGCAAGTTAACTAATTTCAAAATTGTCTCCCTTTGCAATTCTGCTTTTTTATTTAGACCCAGCTCCATTAACTGTTTGATCAGCTGTTGCTTTTGAACTTGTTTTTCTCTGTACGCCTTTCTGATTGCAATTCCCTTTTCTGTTTGGTAAAACACTCTTCTCTTTTCATTAGCCTCCTGTCTTCTACGAATACCCGAAGCTCCTCTGGTGCACTGGCAAGTCTCTTTATTGTGCAACTCGTTCACTGATGCGTAAACTAATACGTTTTTAACTCCTTTTGATGCTAAACATGATATTTCATCTCTTACAGAAGCACACATTTTTCCTCTACCATGCAGCCAAGAATCACAGTACACTCGCCTAGAATAGTGCGAATGCGGCGTTCCACGAAGACCATCGCCATCTCTTTGAAGGGGTTTCTGCCCATCTGCACAAGCAATATACCTTAATACTCCAACAGCATGATCTAGACAGATTATTTTCTTGAAAGTTGTTTTAGGATGCAAACGTCGCCCTACACGTTGAAGCTTCTTTTTAAATCCCTGAACCGTAGACCCATTTGTAAAATGTATCAAAGCGTGCATATGTTCATGCGCCACACTTCCATCATCTGCTTCTAGATGACATCGACAAATTGAATACCACTTAATATTTGGTACACAAACTAACAAATTAAAATCTTCTTCATTTAACAGAAGATGAAACCACTGCGTAACACACTCTTCGTAATCTTTGGCCATCTCTTGTGGTGAAATCGCCTTAATGTCATTAACATTTAGTAAACTCAGATAATCAGCTTTTGATATGGAAGCCATCTTGTAAGAACGATGTGAACAGAATGAATGTCCAGAGAATACTAGCCGTGTACACCTAGACTATTCCATTATATGGTGCATCTTTAATGATCGCATACTGTCGTCAAACATCGGTGCTGTTCGGATCAGACAAACGACCAGTCAACCAACCAACCAACGTTGAGGGGCGTAGAGATAGCAAGCTAACACAGCTGTCTAACACAGCTGTCTAAGACAGCTGTCTAACACAGCTGTCTAACACAGCTGTCTAACACAGCTGTCTATTGACAGCTGTTAGACAGCTGTGTTAGCTTGCTATCTCTACGCCCCTCAACGTTGGTTGGTTGGTTGACTGGTCGTTTGTCTGATCCGAACAGCACCGATGTTTGACGACAGTATGCGATCATTAAAGATGCACCATATAATGGAATAGTCTAGGTGTACACGGCTAGTATTCTCTGGACATTCATTCTGTTCACATCGTTCTTACAAGATGGCTTCCATATCAAAAGCTGATTATCTGAGTTTACTAAATGTTAATGACATTAAGGCGATTTCACCACAAGAGATGGCCAAAGATTACGAAGAGTGTGTTACGCAGTGGTTTCATCTTCTGTTAAATGAAGAAGATTTTAATTTGTTAGTTTGTGTACCAAATATTAAGTGGTATTCAATTTGTCGATGTCATCTAGAAGCAGATGATGGAAGTGTGGCGCATGAACATATGCACGCTTTGATACATTTTACAAATGGGTCTACGGTTCAGGGATTTAAAAAGAAGCTTCAACGTGTAGGGCGACGTTTGCATCCTAAAACAACTTTCAAGAAAATAATCTGTCTAGATCATGCTGTTGGAGTATTAAGGTATATTGCTTGTGCAGATGGGCAGAAACCCCTTCAAAGAGATGGCGATGGTCTTCGTGGAACGCCGCATTCGCACTATTCTAGGCGAGTGTACTGTGATTCTTGGCTGCATGGTAGAGGAAAAATGTGTGCTTCTGTAAGAGATGAAATATCATGTTTAGCATCAAAAGGAGTTAAAAACGTATTAGTTTACGCATCAGTGAACGAGTTGCACAATAAAGAGACTTGCCAGTGCACCAGAGGAGCTTCGGGTATTCGTAGAAGACAGGAAGCTAATGAAAAGAGAAGAGTGTTTTACCAAACAGAAAAGGGAATTGCAATCAGAAAGGCGTACAGAGAAAAACAAGTTCAAAAGAAACAGCTGATCAAACAGTTAATGGAGCTGGGTCTAAATAAAAAAGCAGAATTGCAAAGGGAGACAATTTTGAAATTAGTTAGCTTGCTGTAGTGTACACTTGAGTAAATATATTATATTTTTATATTTTACCACTGTTTTTATTATTAATAACACCTTGTCCATACCTGACTCCCCGCAAAATAATTCAATCTATTTGCATTTAAACACCGCTATAATTATGTCCAGGGTTGACTTAAATGTCCAGAGGTAGACTTGACTGTCCATAGTAGACTACAAAATTTACATGTATTTAAATGGAGTGTCCAGGATCCTATATAATGGAATAGTCTAGGTGTACACGGCTAGTATTCTCTGGACATTCATTCTGTTCACATCGTTCTTACAAGATGGCTTCCATATCAAAAGCTGATTATCTGAGTTTACTAAATGTTAATGACATTAAGGCGATTTCACCACAAGAGATGGCCAAAGATTACGAAGAGTGTGTTACGCAGTGGTTTCATCTTCTGTTAAATGAAGAAGATTTTAATTTGTTAGTTTGTGTACCAAATATTAAGTGGTATTCAATTTGTCGATGTCATCTAGAAGCAGATGATGGAAGTGTGGCGCATGAACATATGCACGCTTTGATACATTTTACAAATGGGTCTACGGTTCAGGGATTTAAAAAGAAGCTTCAACGTGTAGGGCGACGTTTGCATCCTAAAACAACTTTCAAGAAAATAATCTGTCTAGATCATGCTGTTGGAGTATTAAGGTATATTGCTTGTGCAGATGGGCAGAAACCCCTTCAAAGAGATGGCGATGGTCTTCGTGGAACGCCGCATTCGCACTATTCTAGGCGAGTGTACTGTGATTCTTGGCTGCATGGTAGAGGAAAAATGTGTGCTTCTGTAAGAGATGAAATATCATGTTTAGCATCAAAAGGAGTTAAAAACGTATTAGTTTACGCATCAGTGAACGAGTTGCACAATAAAGAGACTTGCCAGTGCACCAGAGGAGCTTCGGGTATTCGTAGAAGACAGGAGGCTAATGAAAAGAGAAGAGTGTTTTACCAAACAGAAAAGGGAATTGCAATCAGAAAGGCGTACAGAGAAAAACAAGTTCAAAAGCAACAGCTGATCAAACAGTTAATGGAGCTGGGTCTAAATAAAAAAGCAGAATTGCAAAGGGAGACAATTTTGAAATTAGTTAACTTGCTGTAGTGTACACTTCAGTAAATATATTTTTATATTTTACCACTGTTTTTATTATTAATAACACCTTGTCCATACCCGACTCCCCGCAAAATAATTCAACCTATTTGCATTTAAACACCGTTATAATTATGTCCAGGGTTGACTTAAATGTCCAGAGGTAGACTTGACTGTCCATAGTAGACTACAAAATTTACATGTATTTAAATGGAGTGTCCAGGATCCTCTGATCAGTTCCACCACCACCACCACCACCGGTGGTGTGTGGTGTGTGGTGGCTCCAGAACATACCATCTATACCTACTACGTTTCAACGAAAATCCGCCAAAAATAAACACCAAACTTTCAGCAGCCTATTTCATTTTGCGACTCAGTATGCATATTTCAGCGTATCTGAATTCCTTTCATCAAAGACAACCATAAACAACACCTCTGCTATCGTATATCGGCCTTACATCACCCATAAGCGTCTCTTTGATGTTATAACCTCTAAACTAGCTTCTTGTTGTTGCTAAACAAAAGCAAGTTGCCCAATCATCGTATGAGCCACGACGAGAAATAGTTGACGATCTGTGTGCTCACCGTAAACAGAAAACAGAACAGTGCTGCTGTTGCTGCTGCTGCAAGCCTCCTGTTGGTAGTATCCGCTATTACCAGGTCGCGGTCGTCCGTGTTAAAGCGATTCTGTTATGTTTCTTGTTCCTTCGTTAAATTGTTAAATATACTGGTACCGCGATTCTCGCGATTGGATGAACTACATGTGTAAAATGTGTCCAGTGATCTTAAGTTACACAATGTAAATTTGTATTTTAGTGTCAGCACGTGAGGTTTTCATTACATGTGTTCAAAGTTAAATTTAATAATCGACAGGTGGTTGTTTTGTTTATGCCACTCTGGTACGAAATACTTTTTTGTTTTCAAATATATTCTAACATTAATTCGAAAAAGTACCTACCAAATATGTTTCTGTTATCTTCATAAAACTTGTTTACTAGCGGATTTAAAGCTCTTGACTTTAAAACATCCAAAATAATTCTTCAAACTTGGATCACTAGAATAGACAGGGTTGCCCCCACCTTCCATTGTTCCTTTAATATTAATTGTACCAGAAAAGGTCAAGATACATTTTTTGTTCAGATGGCACTCATTTATAAAAATATGTTGATCCATTCAGACTTTCGGTTTCATCTGTACAGGGTCCTACTCATTTAAAAAAATGTTACGTCTATATATTATATTTTTTATAATTTTGCTGACAGTGGTGGATAAATGCTGTGACAATTTCGTCGATAGCTGGAGTAGGCTTTGTTGTGTTCTTTTTCCCGTGCAATTTTATCGTCAACATAGAAGAAGATTGGTTTTTTGGGTAATTTACAGTTTAACTCCCGAACGATTTTCAAAACATGGAGTGCTGATAGATAAAGTTTGGTGTCTTAAATGCACGCTGATGCTATTGTTACCTTTTGTTCTCTCTTATTTCCCGAGTTATTCGCATTTAAAATTGCTTACACATTACACAGTTTTTTAACAATTTCCCAGTACGGTCCTGTCCCGTGGAATCTCCTTTCCTCCTAAACATTACATTTGACATAAGGTTTACATTGTGTTTGGGAATCCCTGGAATATTCTATAATAATGGGACATCATGGGACATTGTCATTATAACTGACAGTTTAGACGTCGATTTCAGTACGGCTGTAGTTCCGCTACGGGTTTGGATGATCTCTTATATTTGCTATGGGATGTTCGGCGATGCTTAAGTAGACGGGTCCCGTCCATGAATCGCGAGAGCGGCATTTCCGGACGGTGCTTATTGCTCTATGGGCCTGCCTGAACTGACCTTCCTGACCTGCCCTGTAGGTCAGGAAGGTCAGTTCAGGCAGGCCCCTAGAGCAATAAGCACCGTCTGGAAATGCCGCTCTCGCAATGCATGAAATGGCGGGACCTGTCTGCTTAAGGATCCCCCCCCCCATCCGGGTTCGGGGGCTTCTCCGTAGGCATTTTCCTTCCCCCTCGTGTGCGTATAACCACCCTCATTGCATAAACCACAAGAAAAATTTATTCTTCTGACCCCTAAGGAAGTTACGGGACCTGGCATGAATAGGGGTGATGTGCACGGTAGGCAGGGTTTTGGAGGGATATGGCGTCAGAATGTGAAAAAGTCACCTTTCAAGCCGTTTTCTTTGCATTTTTTGCTCATATTTCCTGTTTACTTCCTACCCCGCCCAGCACCCCTCTTCACTCTTGGTCCCGTAACTTCCTTGGGGGGTGAGAACAAGAAATTTTTCTTGTGAGTTGCCCTTCTAGGGGGGGGGGGGGTCCTAGGCACGTTTCTGAAGAAAAAAATTTGGAAAGCGTTTGGGAGTTAAACTGCAAATTTACCAGAAGATTAATAAAGAACCTCTTTTCACTCTTAGTGCTCCGAAAAATATCTCCACAAATGCATATGTATGTAAAAAAACCAAGAAGGCTACAAATTCTAGTTCATCGACATCGGTTCAGGTTAAATCTTTCCATTTTAGTTCTGTTGGTTCCTAAGTCATGATTTTTTTAATTAAGGCATCTATGGATAATAGGTCAAGTGTGTTAAAAGTTTTCCCTATATAACTTTACTCTTTTAGTAGGAAAAAAATATGAGTAATTGTGCAGATAAGCGGCACACGTGATTTTTGAAAACTGCTTCCAGGAACACGCTTAAAAGCACCCCTTGTATGCGTAAGCAACAAGAGAAATGTTGTGGAATCCTCTTCCCAGCTTGTTTGGGGGTTGACGGGACAACATTTTTCTTATCGTCCATGCACAAAACACTTTACCAAGCATGTCTGACCTGGCCTAATGCGACCTGCCCTGACCCTGATCTGACCAGAAAACGTGGGAAAAAAACGAAGGAAACACAAAAAGATGCATAAAAATACAATGTTATTTTAAACTTACCGTATGTGACCAGCGATGAACCAATACTCTCGATAAATCGGCAGCGACAAATTCCCACAACGGAAAACACATTTCCACAACGTAAAAATAGTAGCGAAGTGCATATAAGGTAGTAAACTTCATTTATAAGCAGTCGATTTATCTAAAACTAGTTTGCCTATCATCTGCATTATCACCGGTAAAGGGGATTGTTTTACAAATTGTTACCAAAATTAGCATTCAGTAAAAAACCATAACTATTTAATCGTTAACAGCAGGGTGACTAAATTCGTAGTTATCATCAACTAATCAGCGTTTGATTTATTGATATGTTAATTTTAAACAAAGTTTGTTATATAGAAATGATGAGGGGAAGCTCCATCTTGCTGGAAGTACATGTTATCCGATATTGTTCAAATCGTCCAAAAATTATTCAAGTTCAGATATTAATGTCACATCTTGCCTATCTCCAGAGAAGGGTCTCTTCTTAAAAGTATGACCCAATTACATTTTTGCCCTTTATAACGCAACTCATTTTGTGGATTACTTGGGTGGATTTGGAATGGATTTTCTCTCGGCTAGTAATGCATAATTTTTTTTGTGAAATCCCAGGATTTGAGAAATTTGATACCGTTGGTCCATGATGGGATTTACTGAACTGGCATTGCCTCTGCAAGCATAATTGACCATTTACGAAACGAGACACGTCTTTCAAAGTCATCGGGAATTAAAGTTGGTGCTGGGCTGTAATAAAATATTTTAAATTTATGTCTCTTCAATTACCTCTAAATTGTAGGTAATGGTATGTTACTCTTCCGAACTAAATCTTTAATTAAATTATTTACATAGGCGTGAAAATAAGCTAAAACTTTATTTCGTAGTAACTAATTTTTGCTTCTCTGTTTTGCAAACACTTACTTGTGCTTTTTCTGCATTTATGATAAAGCACCAAGAAGTAGCTTATAGTTTCCATTTGACGACCAGGGTGGTTGTCTTGGTCCCAATGCAATTGTTTTTTTCCTACATATTGTTTATGTTTTCAACATATCACTTTTCCCAGAGTGAAAGGGATTTTGGAGACAGCAAAATACACGTAAACTCCAGAAAATAACAGGCAAGTGCGTCTCAATGTACCAGACCACAAGTCTCGCCATTTTTAGTTTTTAAATGTCAATTTAGGAGTGACCAAAACGTTGCGTGGTAAAATTGTATATTTTTTACGTTTGCGTTTTTAGTTAATTTTCTTTTAAAAAATTCACTATGTATATATATATATATATATATATATATATATATATATATATATATATATATATATATATATATATATATGTGTGTATGTATGTATGTATGTATGTATCACACCGATAACTCAAAAATAATGGGCCTATTTGGATTAAATTTGGTGAGTACATTTCTCTTGCAAATGGCTTGGATAAGTTCGTTAACCAGGAAAATCTGGCCAGGTTTTCCCGGAAAATTTTGTGTTTTCATTCGAAAAAAATTGTAAAAAATTTATATCTCCGGAATCAACAACATAAGGGCAACCAAATTTGATACGCGGGTTTATATCATTATATGTAAGTTACCCACTAAAATTTAGCTCTGTATGTCAAAAGACAAAAAAGTTATAGACATTTAAATAAAAATTAATTGGGGTTTTCCTCAAAACGTCAAAGTTGCGATTTAAAACGTCAAAAATTGGCAACATTTAGGCAAAGAACTTAAATCTAATACGGGCTATGGAAAGAAAATGTCTCAAGAAGAATGTTTTACAAACCCTGAAGTCTTAGTTTCAACCGTCATTGTCCTTCATTCTACTAAAATATTTCCAGAAAATTCATTCAAAATAGACCCTTTCTCTGATGCTTGGCAGTAGCCTTAGCTATAAAGTTTATCGTTTAATAGTATATAATTTTTGTCGAATTTTCGTAAATAAAATCAATAAACTCAATATATCCGTTATTATACAAGATACGAAAAAAATTGTATACATTAATTATAGGGTGTCTTGAGCTACATCTTGAAAAAATATTTATACAATCACAGGGTGGCCCATAAGTCGCTGGTGATACAAATTCTCTCTTTTTTTTTAAAATCAAACACGTCTTATGTTATTGCATTTTTGCATTTTCCATCGAAATATAATGCATGTTTGTAAGAAAAGAAATTCTGGACGCAGCAAGTGAGTTATGGTAGCGAATTTTGATCAAATGCTTCATATTTGAATAGCTAAATTTGCTATTAACCTATAAGGTTGAGCAAGAAACATGTTTTTTCGGGAACACTTTAAGTTTACTTTCGGAAATTTTTGTACATTTTCAAACAATAAAGTTATTTTGAGGAAACATGGCACCTTATTTTTATTATATAGGTTATACTGGTAACCAAATTTGATGCCTGCTTTCTTAAAAAACACACACATATTTGCTATTAAAAACATTTTTATGAAAATTCACTACCATAACGCACTTGCTGCGTCCAGAATTTTTAAATGCTTCTAAGCCTAGACGTTGGACTAGGCATTAGATTATTTGATTCTGTCCCTAAAATAATACTAGAAAATCGACGATTTGAGCTGAAACTTAGCATGTACGTGTCACATCGCAACTAGGGAATGAGAAAGCTTTCGGAAAATGGATCCCGAAATACTTGAACGCTGATCAGAAGCATGCTTGTTTGACCATGCTGAAGGAAAGGTGCCACCGTTTTAAAGACTTTTTTTCAAACTTTTTGGTTCTCCTTGTCACTACGGACAAAATAAGGGAGCTCCAGAGTCTAAAGAGCAATTGAAATAGTCGAAGCATTTCGGTTTTTCGCGACTCAAAATATTTCGTTTGCAAAAGTCGGCTGACAGGGTTCTTGCTTCAGGTTTCTGGGACAAGGATGAGATAATTCTGGTGGAGTTTCAGAAGTAAGGTAGAATGGTCAGCGGTGCTTACTGCAGTACATGTTACCTCAACTACGCAAAATAATTGTAGAGAAACGACGCGGAAAACTTGCCATAGGTGTGTTCTTTTAACAAGACAACGCCCCTGCTCACAAATTGTGAAAATGTTTTAATTAAATAAATTATTTTTAAAGGTGCATAACCTTTCGGAAAGAAATTGTAAATTTTTCTAGATCCGATCAAACTTTTCAATACTAATGTTTTTTTTTATCGTTAGCTGAAAGGTTTTTGTCAAATAAGTATAATAAACAACTAAATAGACACGAGTTATTCGGTTAATTAACAAAC
The DNA here is from genome assembly GCA_964006375.1 of Tillus elongatus. Lineage (NCBI taxonomy): Eukaryota > Metazoa > Arthropoda > Insecta > Coleoptera > Cleridae > Tillus > Tillus elongatus. The sequence goes on along the minus strand of OZ023263.1, from coordinate 64,709,888 downwards.
CGTCGACTACACGTCGTTCAGAGTATTTGACACATCTGCGACATGTCTCTAGTACGTTGATTTAGTACACTTCTAAATTTGCTACACTTCACACTTCTATATAAGTAAAATGGTCACTTAGTGGTTAACTAATAAATTCAACGCTGCACCTGAAACCTATTATAATTCCCTTCTCATACAATACATATATTTCCAAATGTGAAATTTCTACCTAAATTCCAGTCAATTTGCAATTCTTCGGTCGTCCCCATGAAGAATGGTTGGAGAAGGTCAAGCCAGAGGCATTTATATTTATGTGGGCAGGTATATTTTGTCCGGCAGAGCGCTAAAAAGCGGCATATCATATTCCATATAGGCGTTTCCCAGAATTGGGCTTTAGAATTCACACAAGCTTTGTTTGTGTTAGTGTGTGGGCGGACTTGCATTTTCGGTTTTAAAATAACAATAAATTATCTAATAGCCACCCCACAGTCTTGTATGATAGCTATTCAAACCATATAAACGATTCCCCCTTTATAAGGTGGCTCGTAAAAATGTGAAGACATCAATTTTTATGAGGATATTATCTCGATTACGTCTTTCTTTATCCGGAATAAAAATTTTATTGTGTATTAACAGATGCTGGATAAATGGAACTGTTTGAACTATTACGAATTAAAGTATGATTACATCGGTGAGTAATGTTTGAATAAGTTGTTAAACATTTGAAGACACGTATGCATATATTTTAAATGTATTTAAGGCACAGGCAAGCAGTCTGTCTACATATGCAGGGTCACGAGGAAGATAAGATTTCTTGCAGGAATAATAATATTACAAAGTAATTATGTAGTCAGTAGTTCAAAGGAGAAGGTTAATCATTCCTCTTGTGATAAGCAACTGTTTATAATCGCTGCAAGTGTTCAGAATAATTAAATATCATATATACAAATAAGCAAACTCTGATACTGAACGTGTTAAAATAACTGCCAACCAATTACAAAAAAGTCTGGACGCAGCAAGTGCGTTATGGTAGTGAATTTTCATTAAAATGTTTTTAATAGAAAATATGTGTCTTTCTTTTTAAGAAAGCAGGCATCAAATTTGGTTACCAGTATAACCTATATAGTAAAAATAATGTGCCATGTTTCATCAAAATAACTTTATTGTTTGAAAATGTACAAAAATTTCCGAAAGTAAACGTAAAGTGTTCCCGAAAAAAACTCGTTTGTTGGTCAACCTTATAGGTTAATAGCAAATTGAGCTATTCAAATATGAAGCATTTGATCAAAATTCGCTACCATAACGCACTTGCTAGGTCCAGAATTTCTTCTCTTACAAACTTGCATTATATTTCGATCGAAAATGCAAAAATGCAATAACATAAGGCGTGTTTGATTAAAAAACAAAAGAAAATTTGTATCACCAACGACTTATGGGCCAACTTGTGATTGTAGAAATACTTTTTTTAAGATGTAGCTCAAGACACCCTATACTTAATATATACAATTTTTTTCATATCTTGTATAATAACCGATATATTGAGTTTTGTTGATTTTTTATGAAAATTCGACAAAAAGGTATATACCATTAAACGATAAACTCTATAGCTAAGGCTACTGCCAAGCATCAGAGAAAGGGTCTATTTGAAATAAAATTCCTGGAAATATTTTAATAAAATGAAGGACAATGACGGTTGAAACTAAGACTTCAGGGTTTGTAAAACATTCTTATTGAAACATTTTCTTTCCATATCCCGTATTAGATTCAAGTTCTTTGCCTAAATGTTGCCAATTTTGACATTTTAAATCGCAACTTGGACGTTTTGAGGAAACCCCCAATTTTTTTTTTAATGCCTATAACTTTTTTGTCTTTTGACCTACAGAGCTAAATTTTGGTAGGTGACTTACCTATAAGGATATAAACCCGTGTACCAAATTTGGTTGCCCTTACTTTGTTAATTTTGGAGATATATTTTTTTTTCGAAAGAAAACACCAAATTTTCCGGGAAAACCTGGGCCAATTTTCCTGGATAACAAACTCATCCAAGCCATTTGCAAAAGGAAGGTATTCACCAAATTTAATCAAAATCGGCCTATTATTTTTTGAGTTATCGGTGTGATACATACATACATACATATATATATATATATATATATATATATATATATATATATATATATATATATATATATATATATATATATATATATATATATAAACATATAAAAATTGTAACTGACCCCCGGATATGTGTTCTGGGGGGCATAATTAGCCCTCATTTGAAGAAATTTTTTCAAAATTCAAAAGTCGGGATCTCCTCATTAGTGAATTTTCTTAAGAAAATTCACTAAAATTGGTAATAGCCAGTAGAATAATGATCTAATTTTTTCTTCAGTCCCAATATGTGCCAAGTTTGGAGCAGACGGCTAAAAGAATCATTGTTTTTGTTAGCTGTGTACAGAGAAATCATTGTCGTCCTTATTGCCAGTAATACCAATAGAACTTTTGACAAATAGTGGAAAAATCCGATGTATCGCATCACATTTTCAATTTACATGTCGTTTTATGAATAACTTTCTAACATAACTCAACAAAAGTGCGATATCTATATATAACTTAACAAAAGCGCGATATCTATCTATTTAAACTAACGATTACATTTACAAGAAATGTTATAGCGGTATTATTAATAAAAATAATTACAGCACCAATTGGAGACTATCTGGTTACATGTGATTTGTATGCAGAGGCAATATCTTGCAAAAACTAAAGACCATTGAATAGCTTTCACCGATTATATTTGTTTTCTCGTAGAGTAGTCGGTAACGTCAAATACTAATTTCTTGTATCACCCTTATCCAGAAAAACAATCATAATTATTTCATGGCAATTCTAAAATCATGAAGCAAGTAGTTTTCCAGAACAAATTTTTGAACGGTAAATTTCTTAGGCTTTGGTAGACCAGAGTCTCCATTTCTCCGTTTTATGTTTAATGAATGAAAATACATGGATTAGTTCAGTTTCAAAATAGTAGGCACTACGTTCTGGGAAATGATGGTGTCTTTTCAACGTTATAGGTACTGAGTCTTTCAGTGTCTCACAGCAAATATTGCGAAAAATGGAAGCAATGACAAATTTACTAAAGACTTATAAGCATAAGCCCTTTGTGATTGCTAACGCTTTTTAAATTATTATTCAGTAGAATTAAGATATATTTTTTTTGTGTACATGAAGCGTGTACAGCTTTATAAAAAAAACCTACTGTGTGTAATCGAAAACTAATGTAAATAACACTTTTTGAGAAAGAAAATTGAACTGTCTTTAAAAGTAAGAAGAAAAATATAACGTTTTCTTTCTGATAAATCGGACAACCACTAACAGGCTATCCTCATCCACAAAAGGCCAAGGACTGCAGTGCTATCGGGGCGGCAAAGCTGCGGACGAGCCCTGAGGGAGAAAAAAAACAGGCTATTCTACTACAAGAAACATTTTAAATTAAAAAAATAGTGCTGCAAATTGAATCATAACTTCCACATATCTGTGATAATTTATTCTCTTCAGAAATACATTCCATGGAATAGGGCCCATGACTTGACCACCAAGAAAATATTTGTATTCCTGAACCCATAGACTTTTGAAACGTTATATTACTCGAGTATTATTGACAAAAATGTCAATTTGCATCAAATCACCCCTTATTTAGCGCCTACCCCCTTAAGCGATCTTACTCAAAAACAATTCGAAGCGTTCCTTCGTCGGGTACTAACTGGATACCAAATTTAAAGATGATATCTCAATTCCTTCGAAAGTTATTGCGTTTATTAACAGATAGACGTACATGTCGACAGACAAAAACATTTTTGTTCCAGAATCAATTTTTCTATATGTTTTGAGAGTTTTTACGCCGATTTAGCAAAAAAATGTCGAAATTTTTTTCAACAATATTCCACCTTCACACATTCAACCCCTAATTTAATTTCAGCACAGAATACCAGACGTTTGATGAAATTGAAAGTTTTCTAATAAACAAACCCTAAAACGTTATATTACGCAAGTTTTTAACGATACAATTTTAATTTTCACCAAATCAACACAATTCACCCCCTACCCCTTCGAGTGATTTTACTCAAAAACAATCCGAACCGTTCGTTTGTCGGGTGCTAACTGTATATCAAATTTGAAGATGACATCTCAATTCCTTCTAAAGTTATCGTGGCTACAGACAGACCCAAAAAAATTTCGTTCCCAAATCATGTTTTCTATATGTTTTGACACTTTTTACGACGTTTAAGCGAAAATAAAATTTTAATTTTTGTCGCCGATGCCATACTTCCAATGGAGGTAATGAGTTATTAAAGATTGATATAAATTTACTACCATAACGCACTTACTCCGTTCGGACTTTTTATAACCATGATTTTACAGAATTATAATGGATTAAATCCTCTAAAACAACCGGCTCCTTTGTGGACATTGACCAATTGCAAAGCAAGAAGGAAATCTTTAATTTGTCACAATTAAATGTCAAAATTCGCAATTTTTAAACAGATATTCTAGAGCAGATATAGCTTGTAAAGGAGAAATGTTGGGTGAAATGTGTTTCACATTCTGGTGTCAAGCTGCTCAGGAGCCTAGCAACTTATTTTAAGGATAGGTCAATTTTTCGCATACTATGGGCGATACATACAAAATTAAATGGGTTTTGGAAATCTGGTTCAGGGGCCCCTTAGTTCCCCGACCAATATTCTAAACAACCATTGTTTACTAAATCTAGTTTAAAAAATTGCTGAAATATCGACAGTAAAAGACAGTAGTCCCAAACATTTTCAGTTTCTTCAGAAACATGTACTTCTTAGTGTCTTTACCTCACCAACTTTGAAGCGTTTAATAAGACTATAATGCTGTATTTGTTAATTACTGAACAAGATGTATTATGTGCGTCTGTATATCAGATAAGAATCGTACAGTGCCGCCGATACCTTTAAGACCATGTCACAGCAATATATCATATTTAATTAATGGACAAATGGCGCTAATAGAATCTTACAATACTCACCGTGGGTGTACCCTCTTTTATTTCCACGGGTTTCTGCTCTTGTCCAGCTACAGCCGTCATAATTAAATGAGAAAATATTGCCGGATGGTTTCATCTGTTGTAGGTTCGGCTATTTAAATGCATATTCTTATATCTGACATGTGCCTGATATTTCGATTTATGAGGTCTCAACTAGACGGTAATTGGTAAGGTGGTGTCCCAACCAAGGATAACATATTACATTGTGTTGACAGATAATATAGCTCTGATACGGGTTTTTGAAACACTTGTTGCAGCCTGAGATACACGATGTTAGGATCTGAAAAAAAAAAGAACATGTCTAGTTGTGAGTAAATTGAATGCAGACAGATGCTTTGATCAACAATTTTTTTTTAAAATGAAAATAACACAAAATAAAAATGACATCTTCAAAATGTCAGCGTGATGTATGTCAATATTTAACATAAAATTAGAATTAACCTATAACAGTAATAACTAGAATAACAATTACAACAATAAAATGACTAAACCATAACAGTAATAAAGTAGACCCTATAAAATGAAAATATCGACAAACATTAACTCATTACCTTATTACAACTTTTTGTATTTTCAATGATTTACTTAATTAGGAAGAAAAATATTCAAGAAGGGGGAATCCACTAAATCAATTTGCTCATTTAAAACAAGATTGCTATTGTCCTGTATGTGCTTTTTTACTTCCAGTGCTTCAAAAAAGTCTAGTTAACGCTTGTCGTTACAAAAATGTAGTGGCTGTATGCTGTTATTTACTATGGGTCTATGTTGAGTATAAATAATATGTTCTGCAAATGTAGATTTGTCAGCGAGGTCATTTCTAAATGCGGAAATATGTTCGTTGTATCTGGCATTAAAAATTCTCGAATTCAGAAGGGTCACTTGCTCCAGTTGGCTTACGCGCTGGCGACGTCCTTTATTTACATAAAAGAAAGCCAATAGTGGAGCCACAGAAGAAGTCTCCAAGTCGGTATTTAGTATGTACAAGTTTCACCAACAACGATCAATGAAGTGCGTAAAGTGAATTAAAATAAATTATGATTTCTTCAAAATTTTGTAATAGACTTGGCTAGGTGTTAGTTCGGTTATATGAATTTATGACCGAGTATGTTTAACGCAACCTTTGTCTCTTCAATACTACAATACCAGAAAAGTGGCACAACACTATCGTAATACTGGTCCAAAAGAAAGGAGACATCTCGAACCTAAAAAATAACAGGCCGATAAGTCTACTTTTTACAAAAAAACCTCTACAAATTATTTACTAGAATAATTACCACACGACTTGAAAAGAAGTTATACTTCGTCCAGCCAGTGGAACAAGCCGGTTTTCGATGTGGGTTCGGAACCAATGATCATCTCCAGAGCATCAAAACAGTGATTGAAAAGACCATCGAATTGATCGAATATGGCAGACTTCTTGTCCTTGCTTTTGTGGATTTCCATAAGGCTTTCGACACTGTGGAACTGGACGTAGTGTTGCAGTCCCTAGAAACATGCCGTATTGACTATCGCTACACCAAACTAATTTACAATATATATATATATATATATATATATATATATATATATATATATATATATATATATATATATATATATATATATATATATATATATATATATATATATATATATATATATATATATATAAATGCTACTCTTGTGGTAAAACTACATGAAAATACGAATCCTATAAAAATTGGGAGAGGAGTACGGCAGGGAGATACGATGTCTCCAAAACTGTTTATCACCGTCCTGGAATATGTGTTGAAGAAGCTAGATTGGGACCAGAAAGGTCTAATAGACGGCCAAAGTATGTCAAACTTACGGTTTGCAGACGACATTGTCTTACTGGCTGACAACTTGGAAGATATTAGAGTGATGCAGGATACAGGAACTTCAGGAGGCCTGTGCAACAGTAGGTCTAAAAATGAACATCGGAAAAACAAAATTTATGACAAACCTCGTTAGTAAAAACCTAATTATTGAAAACTCTGAGGTGGAATGGGTAGATAAATACACATATTTGGGCCACGAGATAAGCATATCCAAAGCCAACCAAACATGCGACATAAACAGAAGAATTATACTCTCCTGGGCGGCTTACAGCAAACTTGGAGACGTTTTCACAGGCGACCTTCCAATATGCTTGAAAAGAAAAGTTTTCAACCAATGTGTTCTACCGGTTATGACCTACAGCGCCAAAACACTAACCCTTACCAACGCTTCTGCTAAGAAACTAAAAGTAGCACAGCGCAAAATGGAGAGGTCGATGCTTGGCGTTTCGTTACGTGACCACATTAGAAATGAAGAATTACGCAGAAGAACAGGAGTGACTGATGTGGTCGTACATGTGGCGAAACTCAAATGGAAGTGGACGGGACATGTGGCTCGCATGCAAGACGACAGGTGGACAAAACGATTACTTGAATGGAGACCCAGATCCGATAAAAGAGACAGAGGAAGACCACCAACTCGCTGGACAGACGACATTACAAAAATTACAAAAAACTGGATTCGTAGCGCTCAAGGCAGAAAAGAATGGACTCAACTAGGGGAGGCCTATGTTCAGCAGTGGACGCAGAGGGTTAATTGATGATGATGATGATGGTGATGTTTAACGAGGGTATACGCTAAATAAGCATCGTCAATATGAAAATCAAAAATTTGATTTTTAACCGGGCTACTGCAGATGGCATTGCATAGGTAGCATGAATTCAGTCAAAAGTAAGGATTTATTAATAACTTGAAACTGCTTTCATCATGCTAAAAAGACTGGACAGAGCCAATGCGTTATAGTTAGTGTTACTTTTTCTTTACTTTCTAGCTCTATGTCTATGTCTATAGGCACTCCTGGACCACCGAGGCTGTTAATTTGCGAAACGTCGGTATTATTCCTCAAAACCCTCGAACTAATTATGTATTGTGTAGTCATCAGTGTATTATTAGACTAATTGTGCTGCTAAGGAGGGTTGTTTCCCACCTTTGCCCTAATTGTGCTGCTAAGGAGGGTTGTTTCCCATCTTTGCCCTAATTGTGCTACTAATGAAGACGATGGTTGTTTTCGATCTCTGCCCTAATTCTGTTGCCAAGGAGGGTTGTTTCCCATCTCTTCCCCTTCAGTATTTCGATGTTAGGTTATTAGTGGACAACTATACTTAGAAACAAGTCTCTCTTCTTCTTTGGCACGTTCTCGTCCAAGCCCTACATTTCCACCGATGTCTATACTAAACCTTCAAGATCCAGATTCTAATGGCTTGCCTCTGTAGAGGAACCCTCGACACTTTGATTAGTTGCCACTGCATTATTGCTTTCATCAACTTGATGTTATTTCTGGCAAGGCGCCCTTTCCAGCGCCATTTCTTAGTGGGTACACGTTTTGTGATACCGACGACTCGCTTTATCTCCCTGGTGGCCTCGTTATTGATTCAATCCCACGAGCTGATTTCCAGCAATATGCGTTCCATTGATCTTTGGCAGACCCGTAGACGGTCTATTTTGTGTCAAGGTTAGAATCTCAAGGCCGTAAGTAATAGTAGGGAATATGCAGGAGTCGAAGACTTTCTGCTTCAGGTTAATAGGGATGTTCAGTTTGCTGAGAATAAAAACAAGTTTTCCAAATGCCGCACACGCCAAGTCATTTCGCCTGGTGATTTCTGCGGCCCGATTGCTTTTTTCAAGCGTGATGTTGTGCCCAAGGTACACGTATTATTTAACCACTTCAAGCGTTTGCTTGTCGAACGCAACTTGGATGTTGAGCTGACCTTGGTCTTCTGAAGGTTCATCCTCAGGCTCATCCTCCTTCGCGTAGCACGTAGATGCAACCAACGGGCCGATGGCTTAGGTTTGTTTTGATAATTTTTTATTCATTTATTTGCCTTGCTGATGCTTTGTAAAACCTCTTCACGGGTATACTGAGGTTATCTTCTCGTATCGCTTCTTACTCTTTGTCTGCATTCTTGCCAAAAATATTCTTTTTTATTACTCCTTTAATTTGCTACAGAACATTTACATAACTTTTATCAATTCTAAAAGCAATTATTGCAGCCATATATATATATATATATATATATATATATATATATATATATATATATATATATATATATATATATATATATATATATATATATATATATATATATATATATATATATATATATATAGGGTGGCGCATTGAAAACGAAACAGACCGATTTGCGTCCAGAGAATTTTTTTTAAGAAACGCTGAAAAACGTCAATTGTAATATTGAGGGGGACATGTTTTGACATAAAACTCAACTTTGTCACATCAACCCCTTAAGGGTGGTGATAACAACCCTTATATTTTAAATAGGAAACATGGGTCGAGTGTTACATCATTTGAAAGCTTTTTCTTTTCTGAATTCAGCACACAAATTTTTTTGGAAGTTTTATGGACTCGTTTAAAAATTATTTACAGTTGGAGTTGCAAGAAGGTATTTCATTCACTGTGATAAGAAATGCACTGATTCAGTCAATTTTTCGTTAAAAAAACCTAAAAACAAAACCAAACGTTCAAAAATGTTTATTCAGTTAAGTAAGTGTTCAAATTGTTAACCACCAGCCTCCATACAAAAATACAATTTTTGTTCAAAACGAGATCTGACATTCTGAAGCATTTGTGGAGATATTAGACGGCATTCTTCAACAATGCGTCGTCGTAATTCATCCAGAGACTCCGGTTCTGTTGCGAAAGTTCTACTCTTTAAATGGTCCCATAGAAAGAAGTCTAAAGGAGTTAAATCCGGTGATCTAGGGGGCAGCCAATTTTTTTGTTTACAAACCGATAAAACATTGACTATCAGCACAATTCCTCAGCTGTGAATAATTTTTAAACGAGTTGATAAAACTTCCAAAAAAATTAGTGTGCTTAATTCATAAAAAAAAGAGCTTGCAAATGACATAACACTCGACCCATGTTCTCTATTTAAAATATAAGGGTTGCTATCACCATCCTTAAGAGGTTGATGTGAGAAAGTTGAGTTTTATGTCAAAACATGTCCCCCTCAATATTAAAATTGACGTCTGCGTTTCTTAAAAAAAAATTCTCTGGACGCAAATCGGTCTGTTTCGTTTTCAATGCGCCGCCTTATATATAATATAGTAGCCACACCATTAAAAAACATTACTGTGTGTGTTAAGTGGACTCAAACGCAATAGTTATGGAGTAGGTATTGGGGTTAAAGAAAAAAGAAATAAAAGTTAATAATAAAAGGAGTTGTCAGTCACACTACACATACAGCATATATTGTATTTTGTTTTATTAGTTGGTTGTTTTATTTCACCGCGAGAGAGGTAGACGCTAGACGGTTTAATTTGTCAAGGGCTGTCAGGTTCTATTTACAATGGAGCAGCTTCTGTTGTGACGTCGCAGCAGGATTATGAATATTTTCAATACTAAAGGCTTCCTGTAGTTTTATATGAAAGATATTATCAACTGTATTTCTCTCGCCTTTAATATTTTTAATGTATACACCGTGAAGTCGATGATATAACGGGGGAGATTGAATCACGCCCAACTTGAAAATCAGATATACTACTAGATCCGTTATAAAATATTGGTATATTTGTTTTCATTGTTATGCTATATATACTAGGTAACAATGAAGAATTACCTGACAGAAGATACTAATAAATTGCCCGGAAGGTTTAAAAAACATTTGTTGTTGCATATTCAAGATAATTGAACAGGATACCTCATCTTATGATGAAAAAACTATAATTATTTATAGATTTTTTTATTGATAGTAGTTATGTGAATTTCAAGAAATAGATTTGTAATACTTGTAGATATACTACGAATGCATTGGTATGTGCTGATCAGAATCAGTTTATTCATGGGTTTCCTAAGGACACCTATATTTTTTCTTGTTTAATGTCTATCGTCTTGAAATGTTGATAATTACATTGGCCCGTTTGATTTATTATAAATAAATATCTGATGTCACCTGTAATTCCGGCGTATGTTCCTAACCGGCTCCCTGCTCAGCTTGTCCATTTAACCTCTTCGTCCTAGTGATTGTCTGTAAGATTTTTTTACAAAATTCACTGATAAATATGATTATTAGGATCAAAATAACATAACTTTTTTTAAATTAAATTTTAATATTATTTTGACAGGCCGATATAAAATATCCAGTATATTGGACATCGAGGCTTTATTTGGTACATTGTAATCGAGTTGCTTATGAATGGAATTCAAAAAACATTCCCTTTCTGGCGAAATACACAAATACACTTTACATTTTATACAATAGAGTCTAGTATTCTTTGTAAAACCCAGATTGCGGCATCCCATGTACGAATTTTTGTCAGTAACGGGGCATATGGGTGAATGTTCGTTGCCAGAGTTTCTAACATCTTTTGGAGGTAACTCCATCATCTTGGATCTTGTTGCAGGACTGCTTACGTCCTTACCACTCGTATCATTGGAGGCCACGTTCTGAGCTCTCCCTCCCAAGGCAAAGCATCTACCGACATACAATTTAAATTCGAGCAGGTCGATATAAGAGTTTTTTCTATATCCGAGTGCAAGGCGGTCTTGACGGTCTTCAAATGCAAGAGTTGGTAATTGCAAGGTGAATAAAGTGCCAAAATGCACTTAGATGCCATTCTTTTTGTACGTATACTTATTCGATAATTCGAAGATTAGTATATCGCACAGGTCAACTCCTCCCATTGAGCGATTGTAAGTAACTATTGAGTTAGGACATGGAACGAGAACATATGTTGATTTTTTTCTTGTCCCACCCGCGAACGCTAGTTAGTGGCGCAGATTCTGACGATGTGGGCGCCATTCTTACTGATCTGGTATCCATCCATTTCAACACAGGCATTTTTTGTCACTTTTACCCACTCATCCCAAGAACCTCAACCATCATAAACAAAGCCTTATCTGACTTGACATTATTTATTAGATTTCGTGGAATTCCATTATTCATTGAAGGTTTCAGCTAATTAGAGGAGTGACTGTCAGAAGATGTTTGCGTTTTAATTTATTTTGGACTTCTTAAAAATTGTGCACAAGCTAAAGCTTATTTTGTGTCACGCTGTATAATTAAGGTAGATAATAAATATACTATTATCGTTCCTACTGCTAATATCTGTTTCGATAATAAGTAATCAAGCAGGTCGAGTGACGCGAAGTAGCGATCTATATATGTATATGTATATATATATATATATATATATATATATATATATATATATATATATATATATATATATATATATATATATATATATATATATATATATATATATATATATATATATATATATATATATATATATATATATAAACATATATATGTAACCCTGGAGTCAAGTCACTTGACCATTGTTCCACCAATCCCTAGTCCTGACGGTGTATCCAAAACAAAATGTTTTAGGCCTGCAGGATTTGGTTTGTTCTTGACATATTGAAGCAAACTTGTGCCAGAAAACGGAATGATTTGTTCGACAATGGACAATGTTTTAGATCTCTGCAAAGTTGTACATTTTTTGAGAACAGAGTCGATGATAGGTCGAACTTTCCATAGCCTGTTGCATTTTTTAGTCTCTTCTAAAACAGCGAGTTTGTCAATAACACGTAGGAAGTTTTCCATCTTGAAAATTATATAACTCGGCATTCGAGTAATGATTGGTTTCTCATTTCATTTTATGAAATACACTCTTAGTCTTGGCAAACCGAAAATTCCCATAACAATGTGTATTCCGGTTAATTTTCAATATTCTTCTGGTGTTGACTTCAATGCTATCTCTTCGGTTTGCCTGCATCGCACGTACAGTACTTTGTACTGACCGATTTTCCCAGAAATCATCAGAAAAATATTGCGAAAAATAATATAGCTCACCTTCCTCTCTGAGTCATGATTCGTTACACTTTGCTTGTTAAAAACTTCTCTGGACCAGTACTGATCACTGTTAGTTTTATTTTTGTGTTGTTCCTGGACAAGTCGATCACGTATTAGAGATAAAGTTACATCGCTTACTGAAAATTGCTTTCTCCAGAATGGATAAGGTTTTCCTGATCCAGTTCTCCACTATCAGTTTCGTTACTCATCATCATCTAGGTCGGCATTGGCACTCGACTCGTCAACTTCCTCCATAACCGCTTCTTCAGCATATCTGAGATAAAGTCGCTGCTGTTCGCTATTTCCTCAAGCTCAGCCTCTGTAAGCGCTTTTGTGTAATCTAAAAAACAACACAAAATATTTCATTAGCCAAACTAAGACCCCGTGTCCAAACTACTGAACAAAACATTTAGCCAGTCATCACGTAGCTACCGCAAATTATTTTGGCTATTTTTTTTTGTCAAAAGATAACTTAATGTATTGTTTTATTGATATCTAAATAAAATTTAGCAAAATATTTAGATTTTAATTATTCACTGGAGCAGAGGGCAAACACACCCTCCTGCTAAGTCTTATGGTAGCGGGATCTCAGGGAGAATTAAACCCACCTCCAAAACTGGTCCCTCTAGAGGAGGGCGTAGGACACATCCTGTCGCCAATAAGAAGCTTAATTTGATGGGTGAAATTTCAAACAATTGGGTGTGTGCCACAATAAACAGGTCGCAGTGGAATTGGAAGGACTGAAATAGCCAAGTTACTATATTGTATTAAAAGATAACCTACGTGGCCGAAATGATTGCCTGTTCTATTTTAGTGCTAATGTATTTGCATATGACTGTTTTGCCGCTAAGTAAAGAATTCGTGATATTCGAAATATATAGGAATAAGGCAACGTTCTAGATGTCTCTATACATTTCGTGCACCAGATGTATTTTGTAAGGATGATAATTTTCTAATTTTAATGCACGTAATACTGACCGCTGAGAAATTTCATTGTCTACTGCAATTGAGCGAGATGGAACATGATGGTTCTCACCCATACGTAATAAAATATCAAGTTTTACGCCTTGCATCAATTTTCTTAGGGCGCCGGGCACTTTGCATGTGTTTAATTAACATGTCCGTTTCTCTGACTTTCTTCTCGATTTTACTCACTGACTCATACATCTATCTGGATATTTCGCATTAAACAAATTGCCCACTTCTTGCTGTGTTCTAGTTTTATCACCGCATCCAGCTGGAATTAAAATTTCTATACGCTGTGTTTCACTCAAAGGTGCCATACTTAATTATCTTTCAAAAGAGATTTATGTTATTAAGAATAACGTTTATTTGACAATGACGTACATCTGATTCTTCTGTATTATAGATGAGTACGTATTTGTGGATACAAATTTGAACATTTTATTTACATGAAATAATCTTATCTTATTGGTTATCTTTTGATCGTTGTTCAAGAGTTTATGTTTTCCACTCTTTAAATGACTTTCATTCCAAAATTTGGAAATGTGGGGTATCACAATTTTGATGAAACCGTGTAGACAATTCAATGATATATCAAAATAAGAAATAAGAAACGGGGGTTGCCATTACAAAAAATCGATGACGTCTTATTTGAAAATCGGGAGTGAGAGAAATGTAAATCTTATGGAAAATATGTATTTTTGAAAACTCCAGCTGACGTGGCCGAGCATATTGTCAAAACATAAATTGCTAAAATTTTACTGAATTTATTACATAATTTTTCCGCTCACTGTGTAATTAATTTTCCTTTAAAAAGAAGTATCAGGCTGTTTTAAAATATAGTTTAGATATGGTTAAAAGCCTCAAGATAAAAATATTTTGGTTAGCAGCTGCAATTGAAGCTTATAATTATTCATTGATATAAAAAATAGTGCTGAAAATTGAATCGTAGCTTCCACATGGCCGTGATTACCTACTCTCCGCAGAAATACATTCTCATGAAACGAATTTAGGGTCCATTAATTGACCACAAAGAAAATATCCGTATTCCTGTACCCATAAACTTCTGAAACGCTTTATTACTCGTGTTTTAACGAAAAAATCTCCATCTTCCCTACATCACCCCTCATTTATCTCCTACCCCCTTAATCTATCTTACCCAAAAACAATTCGAAGCGTTGCTTTGTCAGGTGCTAACTGGATACCGAATTTGAAGGCGATATCTCAGTTCGTTCGAAAGTTATTTATAATAATAATAACCTTTATTCCATTTGTGATACATAAGTTATATAAGTCGATACAAATGCACCATATATTCTAACACAGTATTTATATATCTGGAATAGCATGCGGTTCAGTGTGCTAGAAGTGATCACTCACATGCTGCCACTGGTCTTCCACCGCTACTACAGTTAAAAATACTTTGGAAAAAACGTATGCACAAACCTTTTGAACAAAAAATAAATAAAATAATATAATATAATATCACAAACATACTAAGAACCAACCCATACCAAACCCATTTACAAATTTACCCAACCCAATCCAACCCATCTTATCACCGGATGATAGTGAATGCCTAATCTTATTCTAAAATGTCGACTGGCATTGCAACGCCAACACCCCAGGCACTACACCAGGCAATTCTTAAGTAACCCGTCGAAAACACAATTTCCGACGGTACCAGCAACGAAATCTGTTCACAGAAAGATTTCTGGCCTCAACAGGGAGCCTATTGTAGAATCTCGCCACACCGAACGTGAACGATCCTTTAAACAACGCCGTTTTGTGTACCGAAACCTATGTCTCAAATTCAGTGTGTGCACGTCTGTTCTAAAAGTGATGTTGTTGTAGAGATAGGGAGGCTTATGTGTTTTAGTGATCCAATCAAACAGACATCCTGAATGATACCAAACTCTTTCAGCTATATTTAACCATCCACTAGACCCAAAAGCAGCTGATATACTGTGATAGTTCCTTATACCATAGATTAGCCTAATACAAGAGTTTTGAACCCTCTGAATTCTTGAAACATCACAGGAACGTAAACAGGGCCCGTAGACAGATAGAGAATGATTAAAAACTGACAGCACCAACGAATCACACAGCAAGAGCCTCCTTTTACGATTTAAATAATGCCTCCAGCAATATATTCTCCTAACCCTTGAAAATGCTAGCATAATGCATCTTGATACATGACTTTCAAATTTCATGTCGCTATCCAGCAGCAACCCCAGACTTTTTCCACTCTCTTGAAGACGCAATCGTAAGCTATTGATTTCTACATCCACAAGTTGGAAATAATTGAGCCTCTCAACCTTCCTACCAAATAGAAGTAAAGTGGATTCTGCAGGATTCAGTTTCAAATTATGTGCTGCTGACACTTGGGAAATAGTATTCAAATCCTCTGTTATCCGACGACACGCTGCAGTCATATCCAAAGGCATAAATGAGTAGTACACCTGTGTGTCATCTGCGTATGAGTGAATTTGTGAATACTTGATGTGGCTGAATAGATTACATGTATAAATAGCATATAATAGAGGACTTAGGGTAGATCCCTGCGGTACGCCTGTTTTCAAAGGTATGTCGTCCGAAAGCTTTCCTCTCAAAAAAACCCTCTGCGACCGATTACTTAAGTAACTTTCCATTTTCATTGCAGAATTACCCAGTCCTATAAATTCTAAAATGGAAATTGCGCCTACTAACAGACAGACGTACAGGCCGACAGAGCGACCGACAAAAAATATTTCGTTTAAGAATCAAATACATGTTTTGAGACTTTTTACGCCGTTTTGGCAAAAAATAATAATTTTTGTCACCGATATTCCACCCCCACATATTCTTAATTTAATTTAAGCACAGGATATCAGATGTGTGATGAAACTGAAAGTGTTCTAATCAACAAACCCTAAAGCGTTATATTACTCGAGTTTTAACGTCAAAAATGTCAATTTTCACTAAATCATCCCCCATTCATCCCCTACCCGCTTAAGCGATTGTACCCAAAAACAATCCGAACCGTTCGTTTGTCGGGTGCTAACCGGATACTAAATTTGAAGACGATATCTCAATTTGTTCTAAAGTTATCGTGGCTACAAACAGACAGACATAGACTGACAGACAAAAAAAATTCGTTTTCAAATCATATTTTCTATATGCTTTAACACTTTTTATGCGAAAAAAAATTGTTGAAATTTTTTTCGCCCATACCATACTTCCACACGTATTGACGATGTGGAAGTAATAAATTACTTTTTTCTGTGTTCGGGAATCAGTAACCTCAAGAATGTGTTGCATGTAAAATGTAAAGTAAGCTATGAAACAAAATCATTTATGTCTACATAATTTTTAACACTCATCTTGGTCGATAAAGCTGCATGGCTATAATACCAGAGTTATCATTAAAAACCTGTTCGTAATCCCGATTATAATCTTATATTCTGAAAGTAAATATGAGACGGCTCGAATATGTAAAGCATAAAGATCATAAAAGACGAATGCAGGCATAAGAGGAGAACCAAGAACCACTTGCGTAGGATCTTGTACTACATTATAATAAAATTCTCTAAATGCGTCTGATATAAATATGACACGGCCTACCCACTATAAACAATCCAGATTACCAAGGGATGGAGATAATATTAAAGATCTGGACGTTTATTTGTCAGTCAACAATCTTAGTTTGTTTTTATATTTCCCCAGCTGCATATTTTCTCTTTGAGTCAACTATACAGCAAAACAAACAGAAGAAAGAAAAGCAAGACAGTATCAAGACCTTGTCCAGGTTCAACGTCTGTTATCGGCACGATGTAATTGGTGCAGCTTTTAAACATTTTTCTCGACGTGTTATTAGTTGATAACAAACGACCGTGGCAATAATACGGTTGACTCGTATCGTATTTGCTTTAATAAAATGTCCGTATCAAATGTCATAGTACTGATAACTGCCATATTGAATTTTATGGTAATGGTAAACAACATACGTATTTCTTTCTTCACTTCTGTAACAGAATGTATTTTATACAGGGCAGGCTAAACAAGCAGGATTATTTTCTTACGCCTTAATTAACAGTTATGTAAAAAAATATTTAGAAAATATTTATCATTTGAAAATACAATATAAAAATGTTTTCACTTATGCATGATGTTGCAGCGCTGCTGTACAGATTGGCCAAATTGGACACTTTTGACAGGAAGTAACCAATTTCTAGAGGAGCTAAAAAAGTAACCCATGCGTTATGAGCTCGATTTTTGTGGGAAAGCGAATGCCGAAAACCGCGCATCGATATCCTGAACTGTTTAGAACTGGTTTTCAATTTTGTGCATTTTTGATCCACCCCTGGAACTTATTTATTTATGAATATTTTTTGTTTCTTAACATGTTGATCCCCACATGCCCACCGGTGGACATTTCGATTTTAGATCTGGAGACAAGTGACCACCGGTGAGCACTTTCGTTATTCAGTGCTCACCCGTGGATACGTTTTATATTGATTTGGCATAGGCAAAATTAATGTATGGTCCCAGGATGTAAACTTATTATACTTGGATTTTATATTTTGGACAGTCTAGGTGTAAATTACTCGGTATTATTCCGGTGAACAATTGTGAATAAATATTAATTCTAGGATGTATATTTTGTGTTTTAATTTTAAACCATTTTAAACCATTATTAGTAAAGAAAAACTAGGCGGTAACTTTGAGGAATATTTTACTGAAATTTAAAAAAAACATTAAAAAAACTTAAAACACATGTTTTTAAAATAAAACAAACATTCTTAAACACACTTCTAAAAATAATGTAAAACATTTTTACTTTTCAAAAAAAAAATTTTTAAATAATTAAACGATGCTTTTGAAAACAAACTAAACACATGGGTACCTCACATTGTTCACAAATAGTGTTCACTTTTTTTTAATTTTTTTCGGGCATATGCAGAATTGTGTCGCGAGGACATATTTCTGTAGCATACACTGCACCTTTTTCTTGTCACCATTTTCTGACCCTCCACTTCTTTTAAGGTATGGGTCTGTTTTAAGGTCTCCCTTGAAGTTTATGGACGAGCTAGGGGCATATCCGAAAATCCTACGAGACTTGAAACAATAGATTCCTTGAACCGTATTATATTAATTTTTTTATTATTCACCTTCTGATATAAGTGCATGGCATTTACGATTGTGGTAGCTGTTATCAGATGAAATACCAATCTTTTATACCACTTTATGGTATGGCGACAGTAAGGAGAGTATGCTGCCATCTGGTCTGATAAATCGATGAATCCCTTTCCTTTATTGCAATCCAACACCAATGCTTGCTTGATACAGTCTTTTCCCTTTTTTATAAAATGTGTAACAGAATCGTCATGTTTTGTACTAAGCATTAGTACATCCCGCTTGTCCTTCCACTTTAGTATTACAGTTTTCTTTTCATTCTGCCGGGCAATAACTTGACCTTTTTTTAGTTTGGCTTTTGTAACCTCTGGAGGGTTGCCTTTTCGATTGATTCGTAGGGTTCCTACAAGATGAGTCCCCTTTGCTATCATTTTATTGGCTAAAGAAACACTGGTATACTAGTTATCAGTAAATAACGTTCTTCCAGAATCGAAAGGCCTGTCCATTAACTCAGTTACAACTATTTCTGAAACAGCCACATCATTTGTTTTCTCTTTGCCCGCATACATGGAATGCCCAAGTGTAACCACCTATTACACAAAGTTTAAAGATTTTTACTCCATACTGTGTCTTTTGTTAGGTATGTATTGTCGGAAATATATTCTTCCCCGGAACGGAAAATTGCTTTCATCAATACATACCACATCTTCTGGAACGTACGCTTCCGGAAACTTAACTTGGAGCCTCTTCCCAAACTTGGATATTTTGTAAAGTCGATAGCCAGGATCTCTTTGTTCTTCGTTGTCACAGGTATGAAACATGGCTAAGATTATTTCAAATCTATTACCACTCGTAAAAGTTGGAATTTTATTTTGGTACAACGAATTTGTGGACCAATAATTCCTCAATTGTGGCATTTCAAGAAGTCCCATCCAAAGTAATATTCCTAGGAACTTTCGCATTTCAGACCGATTAGTGTCAACCCATTTCGCAAATCGTACCTTTTTTGCTTTATTTTGAGAATTTACTGCTGCAATGATGTTTTCAGTAGCAAATCTGTTCGTTTCTGTAACAAATAAATTTATTATATCTTCATCCATGAAATAATTGAAAACGTCGATCGGATCTTTTCCTATTGCAACATCAGCCTTTACACCAGTATCTTTTGGAAAAATATTGAATTGTAATCTGTCTCCATTAACGAGGTTCCATTTTGGGTTATTTGCAAAATTTATTATTGGAATAAGATCTTCAGGATCTTCATCTGAAGTAGCGTATTGAACACCAACGTCCGAGCCGTCAAAATCTGAATAAGAATCTGTTTCTTCTGGCGTGAAGTCCCTATCAACTATTGAATCATCAGAAGAGAAGTCCTCCACTTCTTCTTCAGAAAGATTTTCTAGTTCAGCAGCAAGCTCTGCGTCGGTGAAATATTTTCGAGCCATCTTAAATTAAATCTGGAACCAAAGAAAGGAATCTGCAAAATAAAATAAATTAAAAAATAAATAAAATGCACAATGTCTACTGGTGGACACATGGTCCCACAATGTATCATTACATTCTGGGACCATGTGACCACCCGTGGGTCACAAGAACAAATGTAAATGCAGCAAAAGTTTGAATTCACCTAAATTAAACAACAAAATACCATACTCAGTTAATTTTATACTTAAAAACTATAAACACAAAATTGGTCCCAGAGGGTCCAAAGAGAAATGACCACCGGTGGGTACATGCTCCCCTGAGTAAGACACTAAATGTCCAGCGGTGGCTCAACGTGTTAACTTTTTTGAAGGTATCCAATGGCGTCCCAAGTTTTTTTCTGAAAGGAATGGTTTTCAAGCTATGACATAAACTTGTATTGTTTCTTTGTATATTTTTGCATATTCTTTTTTTTTTTTCTAAATAAAGTTCTCTTTCCAAATATATATATATATATATATATATATATATATATATATATATATATATATATATATATATATATATATATATATATATAGATATAAAATACTTGCTACTTTTCTTTTTAGGCATTCATTTTATTGCTGATTTGAAAATAATATAGATTAATTTTGAAAATCTAGGTGCCATGGTTAAAAAATAAAACGAAATAAACTTAAAGCTGTTATAAAACATTTATTGCAAATTTTACTTCCACATTGCCAATACGTGTGGAAGTATGGAATCGGCGAAAAAAAATAAAAACTTTTTTTCACTTAAACGTCGTAAAAAGTGTCAAAATATATAGAAAATATGGCTTGGCAACGAATTTTTTTTCTCTGTCTGGGTCTGTATGTCTGTTTGTAGCCACGATAACTTTAGAACGAATTGAGATCTCGTCTTTAAATTTGGTATACAGTTAGAACAAATGATTTGGTGAAAATTTACATTTTTTTCGTTAAAACCAGAGCAATATAACGTTTTGGGTTTGTTTATTAGAAAACTTTCAATTTCATCAAGCATTTGGAATTATGTGCTGAAATTAATAAGGGTTGAATGTGTGGGGGTGGAATATAGGGGACAGAAATTTTAGAATTTTTTTTGACAAAACGGCGTAAAAAGTCTCAGAACATCTAGAAAACTTGATCCTGGCACGAAATTTTCTTATCTGTGCGTCGGTCTGTCGACCTGTACGTCTGCCTGTTAGTAGGTACAATAACTTTCCAACGAATTGAGATATCATCTTTAAATTTTGTATCCAGTTAGCACCCGACAAAAGAACGCTTGGGTAAGATCGCTTCATTGGATAGGGGATAAATGAGGCGTGATTTGGTAAAAATTGTCATTTTTTCGTTAAAACTCTAGCAATATAACCTTGCGGAAGTTTATGGGTACAGTAATAAGGATATTTTCTTTGTGGTCAAGTCATGGACCCTAAATTCATTTCATGAGAATGTATTTCTGAGCAGAGTAGATTATGACAGCGATGTGGAAGTTATGATTTAATTTGCACCACTATTTTAACTTGGGACGTTGCCAGCGAACTCATCGGTGCAGGTGGAACCACTAAAACTGCTGGTAATGCTATGGATTTCGCTGTTCCATGGCCTCAAATCAATATCTCTTTGTTTATACTTTTGTTTATGTTACAATTTCCCCACGTGTTTTTTAGTTTTTTTTTTTTAACGAAAAATTGACTAATTAGTACATTTCTTATAACAATGAATGAAATACGTTCTTGCAACTCCAACTGTAAATAATGTTTAAACGAGTTGATAAAACTTCTAAACAAATTAGTGTGCTGAATTCAGAAAAGAAAGAGCTTTCAAATGATGTAACACTCGACCCATGTTCCCTATTTAAAATATAAGGGTTGTTATCACCACCCTTAGGGGGTTGATGTCACAAAATTGAGTTTTATGTCAAAACATGTCCCCCTCAATATTAAAATTGACGTGTTTCAGCGTTTCTTAAAAAATAATTTATCTGAACGCAAATCGGTCTGTTTCGTTTTCAATGCGCCATCCTGTATATACATTATACATTGCAATATACCTTAATGTAATAGACCGCATTACAAGCCATGTTTTTTTTTTACTTTAGCCGTAATGAAAAAAAATGTGACCAAAAAAAAAACTTTCAATGTGTTGCTGCTAACTAGTTTTAAGTATCAAATTAATGTAGTGTAAAATGTGCAGCAATATCAATTTTATTGCGTTGTCATATTAAAATTACATATTATAATAACGTTCGTTGTCACCTATATCAGTCATACAGTCGTATTTTATCCGCGAGTTGAATTATATGTCTGTCGCCAATTCAGAATTCTCACCTCACTCTTCAAACAAGTACACAGTACCGCAAGGTGGGGCATGCAGAATGGTGCCCCCTTATTTCCATCTCCTTTAGCACGTTGGCCTAAGAAAGAGCAAACAGGTGGGCGAATTCTTTTAGCGTTTGTTTTGTTGCTGTTCACAACACACTCGACGTGGGATTCGGGATAAACCAACTCTCATATCTTAGACCGTCCCCGACGATCTACCTTGTCAGTCTGTCGCGAAGCATATGACCGTTCAAAACGCGTTTATTCCACCCCTGTGCGGTTTTTCTTCCGCATCGTTTTCCTGGTGAACATAGTGAATGAAATGAAGGGGTTTCATGTGTTTCCGTGCGATTTGGTCCGGAAATTTGAGTAGTTTTCTTTGTTTAGGTGTGATAGATCAGCTGATTGTTTCGTGTTTGAAGTGAGTTGAGTTCGGAGACTGGTGTAGGTGGGTTTTGTCAATTCACACGAAAAATTATAATGAATGCTATACCTGGAAACATAATGTGTCGATTTTATATCTGCATATCTGCATTTCTTTATTTGTTTAACAGAAACACATGGCGTATTATTGTGCTTAATAACTTTATTGCAATGAAATTTATTAAGCTTTGCAGTCGCGTTTTAGATGTTTATTTTTCACGCCCTGGAAATGACAATTAAAATATTTTAATAGTATACCTGAAAAAAAAACCTGTTTTTAGTGATTTTCTTTAAAAAAATTCAATAATGAGGAGATCTCGACTTTTGAATTAAAAAAAATAATTTTCAAATGAGCGCTATTTAGGACTTTATATGTTTATATATATATATATATATATATATATATATATATATATATATATATATATATATATATATATATATATATATATATATATATATATATATATATATATATATATATATATATATATATATATATATATATATATATATATATATATATATATATATATACATATTTTATTGTCACACCTATAACTAAAAAAATAATTGACTGATTTTCATAAAATTAGGTGAGCACCTTCCTTTCGCGAGTGGCTTGGATAAGTTCGTTAGCCAGGAAAATCCACCGAGGTTTTCCCGGAAAATTTTGTGTTTTCTTTCAAAAAAAATCGAAAAAAAATTATATCTCCGGAATTAACAAAGTAGGGGTAACGAAATTTGGTACACTGGCTTATATTATTATAGGTAAGCTACCTACCAAAGCGCTGTAGGTTAAAGGACAAAAAAGTGACAAGCATTTAAAGAAAAATAAATTTGGGTTTTCCTCAAAACGTCAAAGTCGCGATTTTAAACGTCAAAATTGTTAATATTTAGGCAATATATATATATATATATATATATATATATATATATATATATATATATATATATATATATATATATATATATGTATATGCATATGTATGTATGTATGTATGTATGTATCACACCGATAACTCTAAAAATAATGGGCCGATTTTGATAAAATTTGGCGCATACCTTCCTTTTGTAAATGGCTTGGATAAGTTCGTTAGTGAGGAAAATCGGATGAGGTTTTCCGGGAAAATTTTGAGTTTTCATGCGAAAAAAGTTATATCTCCGGAATTGGGATGCGGGTTCATATCATGATAGGTAAGCTACCTACCAAAATTTAGCTCCGTTTGTTAAAGGACAAAAAATTTACAGGCATTTAAAGAAAAATAAATTTGGGTTTTCCTTGGTATATTTTAGGCAATGAACCTGAAATCAATATGATCTGTGAAAGGAAAATGTCTAAAGAATAACGTTTTACAAAGCCTGAGCTTTTAGTTTCAATCGTCATTGTCCTTCATTTTACTAAAATATTCCCAGAAAATTCATTTCAAATAGACCCTTTCTCTGATGCTTTAGCAGTAGTGTAGGCTATAGAGTTTATCGTTTAATGGTATATTATTTTTGTCGAATTTTCGTAAAAAATCATTAAAGCGCAATATGTCCGTTATTATGCAAGTTACGAAAAAAAGTTGTATACATTAATTGTAGGGTGTCTTAAGCTACATCTTAAAAAATATTTCCACAATTACAGGTGGCCCATAAGTCGTTGGTGATTCAAATTTTCTTTTTTTTAGTGATTTTTTTTAATCGAACACGCCCTATGTTATTGCATTTTTGTATTTTCCATCGAAATATAATACATCTTCGTAAGAAAAGAAATTCGGGACGCAGGAAGTGCGTTATGGTAGCGAATTTTCATTAAATGCTTCAAATCTTGAATCAATTTTCTATTAACCTATAAGGTTGACCAGAAAACCAGTTTTTTCGGAAACAATTTAAGTTTACTTTCGGAAATTTTTGTACATTTTCAAACAATAAAGTTATTTTGATGAAACATGGCACATTGTTTCTAATATATAGATTATACTGGTAATCAAATTTGGTGCCTGCTTTCTTAAAAAAACATATTTGCTATTAAAAACATTTTAATGAAAATTCACTACCATAACGCACTTGCTGCGTCCAGAGTTTTTTAAACATTTTAAAATCATTTTTTGCTATAAATGTTTTCTTATATCAATATCTCTCGTAAACCCATGATATCTGACATCACTTGGATAATTTTCTTTTCTACAAAAGCTTCTAAAAAAAGGAACCGCACAGAGAGGCCAATTTACACACAGTTTTAAGACCTAACGATCGCTTCGCTAACAAGATTATCAATGTCAGGTTATTCATCCTATGATGACGCTTACATTAGCGAAATGATCGTCACATTTTTAGCGAATTTTTATAGAAACAATTAAAAGTAATTAAATTAAATTAAAGAATTAAATGTGGAAAAAAATCTCTGCCATTTGGTATTTTAGTGAATTTTCTTTATAAAAAAACTCACGAATGAGGAGATCCCGACTTTTGAATTTTGAAAAAATTTCTTCAAATGACCGCGAACTAGGCCCCCTAGAACCCATATCCAGGGTCAGTTTCAATTATATATATATATATATATATATATATATATATATATATATATATATATATATATATATATATATATATATATATATATATATATAATATATAACAGTAATGATCAGATTTCAATCAAATTTCCACATACCTTCCTTTTGCAAGTGGCTTGGATAAGTTCGTTAGTCAGGAAAATCGGCCCAGATTTTCCCGGAAATTTTTGTGTTCTGTTTCGAAAAAAAAGTATATCTCCGGAAATAAGAAAGTAAGGGCAACCAAATTTAGTAAGCTGGTTTCTGTCATAAAGTGTATCCTGAGTTTTTGTATAAAAATAATTAGACAAAGAGATGAAAGTTTTAAGACTTAATTCAATTTGAATAGCATATCTGGTTGCTGTTCTTGCCCTAACTTAGTGAAACCGTTCCATATTTAATACAGTCGTAGACTTTTCCCGTGGCTGGTGAACAATTTACCAAAATTTAGGTCTGTTGGTTTAAAGACAAAAAGGTATTTACAAAAAGAGGTATTTACAAAAAAATTGGGGTTTTCCTCAAAACGTAAAAAAGTCGCGATTTGAAACGTTAAAATTGGCAACATTTTGGCAGAGAACCTGAAAGAAATACGGATTATTTAAAGAGTGTTCTGCAAACCCTTAAGTTTCAGTTTAAATCATCATTGCTCTTCATTTTAATAAAATACTTCCAGAAAATTCATTTCAAATAGACACTTTCTCTGATGTTTTGGAAGTAGTTTTAGTTAAATTTATGGTTTAACGGTCTATAATTTTTAGCTAATTTTCATAGAAAAAACTCATTATTGAGGAGACCGCGGCTTTTGAATTCTAAAAAGATTTCTTCAAATGAGCGCAAACTAGCTCCCCTAGAATCCGTATCCGGGTTTACTTTCTATTTACATATATACAGTGTGACGGATTTCTACGGTAAAGCTCAATATAATTTTAATTATGCAAGATACGAGAAAAAATTGTATACGTTACCTATAGGGTGTTCTGGGCTGCATATTATAAAATTATTTTGACAACCACAGGATGGCCCATAAGTCGTTGGTTATACCTCCTTTTTTTTGAACATTCTCTATTGCATTTTTCTATCTCATCGAAATATGATGCATGTTTGTAAAAAAAATCCAGGCGCAGTAAGTGCGTTTTAGTAGCGAATTTTCATTAACCGCTTCAAAATTGAATAACGCAATTTGCTATTAAACTAAGGTTCGTCAGCTAAATACCTTTTTGCTTAGTAGCAATTTACAAAAATCACCATAATTATTTGGTCATTCAAGAAACCGCTTGTGTGTTGATTAACTTTTTTTATCGTCAATTGTTGTCATTAGTAAAAAAACAATCTCACTACCTTGGTATTATGAGCTGATATGTAAAAGAAATACTCTTCAATAATTAGGTATGTAAATGAGCATTCGGCGTAAAAAAATACCCAAAAGCTTGTCCTGGTCACTAAGATTTGTACAATTAACCCACTTGTCTATTCATTTTCTGTCTTTCAGTTCGATGTTCTTGTGATGTAAAAATAAAACCGTGTTTTCAGTGACAGTCCATAGAGTATTTTCAGTTATATTGGGAAACATCGTCCAGTTAAAAGTATCAAATTGTTGTAAAAGTTTTATCCACTCTCTAATGTATGTGTTTGCCTCGGTAGAAATCCGTAGACCATTTCTTAAACTTGAATTTGGAATTTTTTCCTCGCTTATTTAAAATACGCTGAACCATCACCAGCAAAAATTTTGCTTTAATTCTGTCACCTAAGGTCTGTACAATTCACCCACTTGTCTATTCATTTTCTGTCTTCCATTTCGATGTTCTTGTGATGTAAAAATAAAACCGTGTTTTCAGTGACAGTCCATAGAGTATTTTCAGTTATATTGGGAAACATCCTCCAGTTAAAAGTATCAAATTTTTGTAAAAGTTTTATCCACTCTCTAATGTATGTTTTTACCTCGGTAGAAATCCGTAGACCATTTCTTAATTTTGGATTTGGTATTTTTGCCTCGTTTATTTAAAATACGCTGAACCACCAACAGCAAAAATTTTGTATATGTTTCTTGTTACACTGCAATTATCACGTTTCTTAAGTTTTTCTATTTTGAATGTAAATATACAATATTGAGTGAATGAGAAATAAATACGCTTCTAAAAAAGGATCTTCAAATTGTTTTTAAACTGGCGGTCTTCTCTATGTTTTCAAAACAGTTCTTAATTGACTGCTACAGTTTAAAAGTCCATCGGTAACTGGAAAGGTCTTAAGCAACGCGTTTTTGAGTAATAAAGAAGCTGCATGTATTTGATTTTAGCTGTGGCAGATAATTCTTTCAGAAATTCCATTTGGACCACGTGAATAGCAACAAAAATTATATTTAATACGATAAACCCCATCTCAGGGCAGCAAATCGTATCCATGATACACTGCGTTGTTGACAATGTGCGCAGAGCAACCAACACCACACACCAAATATTCTTGACTACTGTTCGTTTTACCTAAATTTTGTATTACAATTGGCTCGAGACAACGCAATACATTTTAACATAAGATCATGCAGACGAAATTGTTTTATTTAAATCTCAGTAAATGTGTCTGAAGTCTCATTTTGACTAAATCCTATTTCGAAGAGCTATGAAGTGAGTGGTTCCGTTCTGCTTGGTGATCAAACTATTGAATAATAGTGGAAAATAGTTATGCGCATCCATGATTACTAGCATCAGTGGAGACGCTTATAAACGGCACATTTTGTAAAAAAAAAATTTTTTTTTTAGTTAAGCAGCCGATAAAGGGGTTAACACGCCGTTTACAATAGCTTCATCTTTCGTTTGATTGCGTATATTTTTTGGCAGTATCTGATGACTAAAATAATTCAGTTCATGGCATTTGTATGATCTAAAGAATTAAAAAACTTCTGATGGTATATTGTATGGTAGGACATTGCACTTTCAGTCGCTCGAGTAAGGTGGTCTTCAGAACTATATATATAACAAAAATGTGTCACTTACCCAACTCTCTAGACAACTTTGGCCGGACGCTCCTCGGAAACCACTAAAACAAGGTTAAATCTGGGGAGACCCGGACGGATGGCAGCTCTTTATCGAGAGCACTAAAATATTAAATGATCAAGATTTATTAAGGGTTATTCTCACATGGACAATACTGACTAGCAAATATGTCAGTCTTATACAAGTGACCTCGAAAACAGCCATGGTTTAGTTTCATTCTGGTAATGGTTATTCATTAGAATGTTGATATATTATGCTCGTCAATATGTGGTATTGTTTTAGACAATGTTGCGTGGATTAGGGAATACGAATGTT
The DNA here is from genome assembly GCA_964006375.1 of Tillus elongatus. Lineage (NCBI taxonomy): Eukaryota > Metazoa > Arthropoda > Insecta > Coleoptera > Cleridae > Tillus > Tillus elongatus. Next base: position 64,680,846 of record OZ023263.1, on the reverse strand, counting down.
GTGATTTAATTGCTAAACTAAGCCATTCTTTTTTCCAATAATATCTATCTATTGATTCTATTTTAATATGTCTGTTGAAATCTTATATTTGTAATATTGTCTATTGTTTTAGAGAAGTTTTCTGAAAACTTGTACACTATATCATTCAATGATCTATTATTCCATTATTATGGGATAATAGTTCATTGATATCATTACCCTGTAGTATACCGGTTTCCTTTACTCTACATATGTATTTAGGTTGTTTATCTTTAGAAATGTGGGTTGTGACCAAAATTAAGCCATCGCGGGGTTCCAGATGTTGAAAATATCTACTACTTATTAATGAGCTTATCCCAACATGACAAAAATGGATACTCTACAAACTCCTGACAATTCTATGTACTCGGGCTTTTGACGAAATACATATAAATCTAATTCGCATTCATAAACGTGACCTGGAACAATTTAAATAAAAATGTTATAAACTAACATGCCCGATTACTGTCGATGTAAAAATCAAGTGAGCGTAATTATTAATGACGCCTACTCGTACCTGAATTACATAAATTAAATTACATAAACATTGAGAGTATGTCGAAAGCTTTAGTGCTACTAGGTACTTACACGCACAGAGATAAAATCTTACAGTATGAGCTGTTGCCGTTGGAATTAGACTTCATTCAACAGCTACTAAACATAAATAGACATGCGGCTTTACTAATTTAACTCACTCTTTAATCTTACTGGAGTAAATGGAGTATATAAATCTCCCGTGCTCTCTCTAAGCCGCTGACAGAAACAGAAATCATTTACAAATCCACTAAATATAAACATGATATTTTAACATGTAAAACTGGAATAGTATGCTTCTATCGGTTATATGCTTTTATATTTGAGTACCAATTTAAAGATAAAATATTTAAATTATTTTAGAGCAGTCGCTAATTAAGGCCAATTAAACTTATTGGTTTAATGTATGCAGAAAAGCTCGTTTACGTTTAACGATACATATAAAAATATAACCCGAAATAAATCAGTTTTAAGAGAGTGATTTCAGATTGGATCATGCAAAACTAATTTGTTTCGTTATGTCTTTCGGCGTTTTCTAATCATTTTATGTTCTCAATTAAAATTCCAGTAATTATTCTCTAACATAATGTTAAAGATCTAAATACAGACGTGAAGACGTCTTTCTTTTTGACTGCATAATACGTCACTAATCTTTGAGGCAGTCCCGGATCTTGTATTTTTTTGAGGCGGGGCAAAAACCTAAAACAGCCGCCCTGGTCCATCGCTCATCTCCCCCTCAAATTTTTCTATCAAGTTCTATATATTTTTTTGCAAACACGAGCATATTCAAATAGGGTAAGATTTGAGATAAATAATTATAAAATCAATTTTGTACCAAGACATTTTTTGTTTGTCATTTTTTGTTGCACTGGAAAGATACATACCAAAACCAAAGTTATATACCTAAAAACCACCAACGCTATTAAAATATTGCTAGGTCAGCAACAAAAATTAAAATTCTACCCTAAGCGCCTTTTTGTTCGGCATGTGAAAAAGGTAAATGTAAGATGCTTACTGGCAATTAGGCCATTGCTGACCCTTTTTGCTCATCTAAATTAACCTACCCTCCACCTTGAGCTCAATCTCAACGACGACAGTGATTTGAAGAATCATCCGCCGCCGGTGAGTCTCGAATAGACTTTCCCTCACGGCCACGGAGGCGCTTGTTCGGCATGTAAGTCTATGGCCTCGTTATAATTAATTTTACGTGCGACTTGAATTTCGATTGCCAGAATCGGGATACTTGATGGACGTTCCCGGCTCATCGATAATGGCAGATAGTTTTTAATAAATTTAAGTTTGTTAAAGCTTCTCTCAGAGCTTGCAGATCTGGTCGGAAGCGTCACCTAAATCTGCAGCGCAATACAAATATTGGAAGAGCATTGTGCAAATCATGGTTTAGATCTATTGCAAGAGATAGAAAGCACTAGCCTTATTTATGTCGCCGAATAAAAGTGGAGCTAGTTCTTTAAAAACGGGCGAATTCCTGGCAGATGTGAAATTTATTTCAGCTTTGCTCATATTTTCGTACTAGACCTACTAGTTTTCTATGCAGTTATTTAGTCGACATATTCAATTTAACTTTAAAGGTCAAACAGTCTGGGATAGACATAAAAGGCTTCTTTTCCAGACAATAAAATGTTAGTAGTTCCCTACCCGTTTCGGCCAACTAAGTAGCCATCTTCAGGGGTAAATTTAAAATAACCACAAAAGGTCTGTCAGAAAACGGCAAAGTTAACATCTAAAGTCAAAGAGTAAAAGAAGCAAAAAATCTACAGTAAAAGCTAAGAAAGCTACAGTAAAAGCTAAAAAGCTACCGTAAAATAAGCTAACAGCTACAGCAACATGCAGTTAAAGCGGATCAAAATGACAAGGTATAAAATCTACTGCGAGATGAAAAGCTGTGTAGTCAACTTACTGAGAGTAAATACAACAGGATGCCACACAGTTAAGCATAAACCTCATGAGAACCCGAAAGCGTGGAATTTTTTTAAATTAAAACCAAGAACAAAATGCCTTCGATACTTACTTTTCAATTCTTGCAAATTGAAGTTAAAACTATACGAAAGGTCATCCAAGCTGAAATTGTATCTATTCTACGAGAGGTAAAACAACATCGCATCCGAATGTGCCAGAAATCGATTCGCAATACAACTGAATTAATATAAAACGGCGATTTAATCACGGAGCAGAAAGAAAAGTTGGCTACGTATAGCTGAACATTATGAAAACGTAAAAAACGGGAGACACTGCCGGCAAAATAGCAAGCTCAAACAACAAGACAGGAGTGACACATATGGCAAAGACAAAGAAGTGGACAAGGAAGCGGAGCCACAGAACAGACATCTTCATATCCATAATAACTTTGGCCACAGAAAATTCATAGACTTCAGGAACACTAGTTTGGTATTTCGGGAAGTTGGGTATGAGGAATTTCCACCTTAGGAAGAATTGTAAGTGGTGCCCGGACATCAATTTAGACAAGATTTGGACACTCGTCAGTGAACAGACGAGACTAAAATACAAGGATCATCCAGAAGGAAAGGGGCCCGTCATTGACATAGTGAAAACTGGTTACTACAAGATATTAGGTAGAGGCCGTATACCAAACCCACCAGTCAAATTCTTCTCAAAATCAGCTGAAGAGGAGATCAAAGCTGTTGGTGGTGCTTGTGTCTTATCTGCATAAGTTTTAACTGAAAACTAGTAGTAATGAAATGTTCCAGTTTTTAAGTACTCGCTTTGGTGGTACATATACTAAAATTGGAACGATGCAGAGAAGATCAGCACGGCCCCTGTGCAAGGATAATGCACAATGGAGGAAAGTTCATTATGTACGTGTTGGGTAATTTCAAAACCTCACCAGTCGAGCAGTTGACATGCTTGAAAATCTCAAACTCTTCCAGGACAAATTGTTCCACCCCAAAATTTGAGGGATGTAAAACCTTGGCATCAATATCTTTGTTAAAGCAGTCACCACTCTCTTAAATGACAACCAGGGTGTCCAGAACACCTCAGAAGTAAAAATCGGATGGGTAATCGCACGTCAGTCAAGATGTTATCCAAAAACAATTCGAAACGTTTCTTTGTCGGGTGCTAACTGTATTACCAAATTTGTAGATGATATCTCAATTCGTTCAAAAGTTATTGCGCCTGCTACCACACCGACGTACAGCCCGACAGGCCAACCAACAGTCAGACAGATAAAAAAGAATTCGTTTCAGAATCAAGTTTTCTATATGTTATACCAGATGTTTGATGATATTGAAAGTTTTTTAATAAACAAATCCTAAAACGTTATATTACTCGAGTGTTAACGAGAAAATGTCAATGTTTACCTAATAACCCCCCATTCATCCCCTACCCCCTGGAGTGATTTTACCCAAAAACAATCTGAACCGCTCGTTTTTCACGTGCTAACTGTATACCAAATTTGAAGACTCTATCTCAATTCTTTCTAAAGTTATGGTGGCTACTAACACACAGGCATACAGACCGATAGACAAAAAACTCGGGACGCAGCAAGTGCGTTATGGTAGTGAATTTTTATTAAATGCTTCAAATTTAAATAACTCAATTTTCTATAAACTTAGAGAGTTTAATTTCAATACGTAGTAAGGTTTTTCCTAAGGCAAGATATCCACAAAATTTCATTAAAATAACTTTGTAATTTTCGGAGAAAAAATTTTTTTCGAAAGAAAATTTAAAATTTGAGTAACTCAATTTTCTCTAAACTTAGAAAGTTGAATTTTGGTACGTAGTAAGGTTGAGGCAACATTATATAGTAAATTTCATTGAAACAGCTTTGTTACTTTCGGAGAAAAAAAATTTTTCGAAAGAAAACTCAAAATTTTTCCGGAAAACCCCGTCTGATTTTTCTGGATAACGAACTCATCCAAGCCATTAATAAAAGACAGGCAGTTGCCAAGTTTCATCGAAATCGGTTAATTACAGCTACTGATGAAGACAACTTCGTTGCCGAAATACGTATCAAAAAAGATAGCGCATAACTCTGTTATTATTGTTGTAGTTTTTGGGGTTATTCTACTTTTTGTTTCAGTTTCCAGCCACAATGTCCAGTCTCAGTCTTTTGTCAATAAAAATTATTATTATTATTTGTTATTTTTTGAGATTTCAGATGTTTTTATGAAAATTGGCTACCATAACGCACTTGCTGCGTCTAGATTTTTTGAACTGCAATTTGCTTTTTTACAGTACATACCAACAAAATATCAATCAGATTTTGGACCATATCACATCGTCTTCTATTTTAACACTAAAATAAATTTAATATTGAATGAGACAAACTTTAATTACTTTTAGTAGTACCAATCATAATAAAAATATGTCTAGTCAAAGTAACAAAACCCGATAAAAAAACAATTACGAAAACTAATAAATGCTGTTGAGCCAAAAATAGCCTTGTTAATATATCATATTCCCTTTCTTTGTCCAATTTTATCATATCTTTTGTTGGTCAGTAACAAAAGCAAACAAATTATATCCCAAATGATACAGAAAACTTTACAACTCTAGATCTAAATAAAAGGACTGTAACAGCGGCAGAAGCAGAAGTCAATGGAAGGTTGATGAATGAATCTCATGAGTCAATAAGAAAAGCATTGACTAACCAACAGCAACCACACACTTATGATTTAAACATGTTTCAAATTTGAATAGCTCAATTTTCTGTAACCCTAGAAAGCTGAATTTTGGCACATAGTTAGGTATTTCCCAAAGCAATATGTAGACCAAATTTTATCGAAATTTTCGGAAAAAAAATTTTTTTTGAAAGAAAACTCAAAATTTTCCCGGAAAACCCCGTTCGATTTTCCTGGCCAACGAACTCATCCAAGCCATTAATAAAAGAAAGGCACTTGCCGAGTTTCATCTAAATCGGTTAATTATTGTTTGAGTTATCAGACGGATACATATATATATATATATATATATATATATATATATATATATATATATATATATATATATATATATATATATATATATATATATATATATATATATATATATATATATATATATATATATATATATATATATATATATATATATATATATATATATATATATATATATATATATATATATATATATATATATATATATAAGCATATAAAAATTCAAACTGACCCCGGATATGGGTTCTAGGGGTCCTAATTCGCGCTCATTTGAAAGAATTTTTGCAAAGTCTCACCATCGATACCTCTCTATTAGTGAATTTTTTTAATAAAAATTCACTAAAAAAGAATGTTCCCAAATCATGTTTTCTATGTTTTGACACTTTTTACGACGTTTAAGCGAAACAGTTTTTTTCATATTTTTTTTTCATCGGTGCCATACTTGATATGGAAGTATTAAAAAATCGTATTAATGAAACTACTAGGTTAAATAAATAAAAAATGTTTTTAATAGCAAATATGTGTGTTTTTTTTAAGAAAGCGGGCATCAAATTTGGTTACCAGTATAACCTATATAGTAAAAACAATGTGCCACGTTTCATCAAAATAACTTTATTGTTTCAAAATGTACAAAAATTTCGAAAGTAAACTTTAAATGTTCCCGAAAAAACTCGCTTCTTGGTCAACCTTATAGGTTAATAGCAAATTGAGCCATCCAAATATGAAGCATTTGATCAAAATTCGCTACCATAACGCACTTGATGCGTCATAATTTTTTTTCTTACAAACATGCATTATATTTCGATGGAAATGCAAAAATGCAATAACATAAGGCGTGTTTCTTTTGTCTAAAGTGTATTGTCGGAAAATTTGTGTAAATTTTCAAACAATAAGTTAATTTGATAAAATATGGCACATTATTTCTATTATATAGGTTATACCGGTAACCGAATTGATGACTGCTTGCATTTTTTTTTTTTTTTTAACGTCGGCCTATTTCCGCGACTATGGCCAATCACCGACGCCAGGGAGCAGTTTCACCTCACTATCCTGGAAATTTTGCCGAACCCTTGTCTTTCTGTAAGGAGGGTAGGGATCTTTAACGTGCCCAACATCGCATGGACACGGGACCGACGGCTTTACGCCCCCTCCGAAGGGCGGAACGTGCAGACATTCAACTTGCTCAAATACAATGCCAGAACCTCGGTTGATGTTAATTTTACAGTTTGTACTGAAAAAGTGAAAGGAGTACGCCGGGATCGAACCCAGTACCCTTCGGTTCAAAGGCACACGTTCTTACCTCTGAACCACCGAGGTCCTGACTGCTTGCATTAAAAAAAAGACATATTTGATATTCAAAGCTTTTTTATAAATATTCACTGCCAGAACGCACTTGTTGCGTCCAGACTTTTAGTGAATTTTCTTAGAAAAAATTCACTAATGAGGAGATCTCGAGTTTTGAATTTTGAAAAAATTTCTTCAAATGAGCGCGATCTAGGACCCCTAGAACCCATATCCGGGGTCAGTTTCAATTTATATATATATATATATATATATATATATATATATATATATATATATATATATATATATATATATATATATATATATATATACATATATATATATATATATATATATATATATATATATATATATATATATATATATATATATATATATATATATATATATATATATATATATCACACCGATAACTCAAAAAATAATGGGCCGATTTTGATAAAATTTGGCATGTACGTTTCTTTTGTAAATGGCTTGGATAAGTTCGTTAGTCAGGAAAATCGGACGAAATTTTCCGGGAAAATTTTGAGTTTTCATTCGAAAAAAATTCTTATCTCAAAAAGTAATAAGCCGATTTTAATAAAATTTGGCATGTACCTTCCCTTTGTAAATAGGTTTGACAGGTTTGTTAGTCAGGAAAATCTGACGAGGTTTTCCGGGAAAATTTTGAGTTTTCATTCGAAAAAAAATTTTATCTCAAAGAATAATAGGCCGATTTTGATAAAATTTTGCATGTACCTTCCTTTTGTAAATGGCTTTGACAAGTTCGTTAATCAAAAAAATCCGACGAAGTTTTCCGGAAAAATTTTGAGTTTTCATTTGAAAAAATTTTTTATCTTAAAAAATAAAAAATCTATGATAACCAAATTTGGTAGGTAGGTTTACGATATAAAAAGTAAACTATATACCAAAATTAAGATTTCTATGTTACAGGAAAAAAAAGTTATAATAAAATATTTTGTGCCAGATCATTTCTATTTTAAGTATATTGTCGTCTGTCCACCGTTGCCATTTATATCTATTGACTGTTCTGTTGTAACCTGCTCTTGTAATTGGCCAATGAATTCAGCACCGATTTGCATCCTAATTGTCCAAGCACATTATAATTCTTGTCTGCACTGGCAGCGACATAGCTGGAAGTAATCGCTAAATTGTCTCCTTAACCTGAACACCTTGATTTAGAGTTGATAAATGGGTTAATGTACGGACTGTCAGTGCATCCAGCAATTACTGTTCATAATTACCACTCTTGTGTACGTGAAGCGCATCTAACTATGAATCGCTGCATTATCTTTAATATATTTATAGAATTTAATTGATTATAATCTCAAGGTTAAGGTTCAGCCAACTTTAGAAACTGTATGCTGTCTGAAATTATACAAGACTGGTACAGAAAGTGGATTTATTAAGACCACTATGTTGCTGGATGGCCTGAAAAATGTGGAGATATTCATATTATCTGGCATTGCACGCAAAACATGTTCTGCGGGCACTAATTAGTTTGCAAACAAACTGTAGACATTTAAAACCTTCTTGACGAAAAGCTAACATCTTCAGAATATATTACAGTTGCACAAACGTGTATAACGACAGCAAAAATGACTCAGCGCAAAGAATGCAATCGTCAAGTGTCTTACCTATGCTAGGCTATTAAAATTGCAAAATGCTATATTTTCTTCAAGTAACTCTTCTCTTATTTTTGTCTTTTTGTAGTGGTTGGTTTGCTGCAAGTAGTTTATTATCGCTCTTATGTCACTAAAAAGTTCTGTGTTGTATATACTTACTACTATAATCTTAACACGTTGCTAAAATATAAAATTACTATTATTATCAGCTTTTAATAACCATCTTCCTTTCAGAAGGAACAAGTTTTGTAAATTACATGTCACAGGTGTTGCGTTTCGTGTTTTCGGGAATTGTAGTATTAAAAAAAACTTGCTATTGCGCAGATATTCTTGGAACAAGTCTATGGAACTACACGGTGAATCCCAGATTGTCGCTCTAGACATATCCAAAGCATTCGACCAGGCCTGTCACCCATTCTTGGAACAAGTCTATGGAACTACACGGTGAATCCCAGATTGTCGCTCTAGACATATCCAAAGCATTCGACCAGGTCTAGCACGCAGCGCTGCTTAATAAACTTCCGGTCTATGGCCTCTCTGTACCTGGACAGCCAATTTCCTCTTCAACCAAAGCATTACTGTTGTCGTGGATGGCCATTCCTCTAAACTGTATCCACTTAATGCATGAGTTCCTCAAGGTTCGGCTTTAGCCCCTACTTTGCGTCTTCTCTACATCAATGACCTCCTCTCTAGCACATCTAACCCAGTTCACAGTTACGCGGACGACAGCACCCTCCATTCAAATATACAATATTCTAAGCCTGTCTCTTTAGCCCAATTAGATGAGGATCGCAGACTGATGGAGGGTTCTGTCTCCGTGGATCTCCAAAAAATATTAGACTGGGGAAGTAGAAATCTTGTACAATTCAACCCCACCAAATCACAGTCTTGCTTCCTTTCTCATCAGAGATACACCAGCCCTAGACCTATCACAATGAACAACCAAGTTATTCAAAGTAATGAGTCCTTTTCACTTGTTGGCATTTCTGTGGATCTAAATCTCAATTGGAACCAACATGTCACATCAATTGCAGAAGCGGCTGCTAAGAAATTAGGTTTCCTTTTCCGGGGTCGCAAATACTTTTCACCAGGTAATCTCTATACCTTATATACTTCACAAATAAGACCAAACCTCGAATACTGCTCCCACATCTGGTGTGCTGCTGCCGCTTCTACACTCGCTATCCTGGACTCTATTCAACTACCACCTGCTGCCAGCTTTTTTCCATAGTTCCTCCACCTGCTGCCCCCACCAGATCTACCAGAGATACAGAGCAAATGCACCCTTTTACTGTCCAGGTCACCAGACATAGAACACCTTGTTATGCCCGCTCTTTTGTCCCGAGGACTTCCAAGTTGTGGAATTCCTTGCCGGCACATGTTTTTCTTTCTCCTTCTAACCTCCAAACCTTCAAGTCCAGAATTAACAAGTTGCCTCTTTTCTCCTTGTCGACACCCACGGTACGATAATATTTAGGCTGTAAACCCTCGTGGTGTGTTGTAAAAAAAAAATAGCGTTCTTTCAGTTGAAAAAATATCGCCAAATAAGCGCGAACTAGGCTCCATAAAACCCATATGCAGGGACAGTTTAAAAATTAAGTTACTAATAACAGAGAAAATTAATTTGTTTCTTGCGTTTGAGACGCATTATGTATTATAAGTAATTTCGTGTTTTTTGCCAGACTGATTTTAACAAATTTTCATTTAAAAAAAATTCGTTTTTAAGTTAACTACTTTTTAAGCTTAGAAATTTTTTTCAAATTATTGCGAATTGGAGCCCCTGAAACCCGTATCTCAAGTCAGTTTCAGATATATACAGGGTAGTTCACATTCGAGCCCCACCATGGGGATCTCGCTTATTATCGAAGACACAGTAGTAGGTTTAAATTTGGCAAGGTTGCTAAATTTTGTGCCATTTAATATGCCACAGAAAAAAAAAAACAATTTCCTGCAACTGTTCAAGAAATTGTCAAACAACCGAAAAAAGGGATTTTCGATTTTTGCCTTATCTCAATTATTTGAAATTGTATAAGTAAACGAAAAGCACATTCTCACAGGCATTTTCAGTATTCTGTCTGTCTATATATATATATATATATATATATATATATATATATATATATATATATATATATATATATATATATATATATATATATATATATATATATATATATATATATATATATATAATATATATATATATATATATATATATATATATATATATATATATATATATATACAGTATGAAGCATACTTATGGAATAAAATTCAACAAAAAAAAATTTGTGGAAAACGCTGAGACACGTGAAGTTTAATTTGTCGAATATTATCTTATAATCATAGTTAAAAAATAAACTCCCACCATTTTACCCCCACCATTTTATCCATTAAAAAAATAGCAACCCAATTTTTTTTATCACAATTCGATGGATCACATTTTTCTGAATGCGGAGATGTATGTATGGTCAAATATTACCGTTTTCAATACAAGTGGAAATTTAATACCGGATTATAAAAACTAAACAGTTTACCCTGAAATTCAAAACGTCCATTTCTTATAATAAATGTTCAAAATGTTCTCCATTCACTTGCACACAACGAAATAATCTGCTCTGGAATTTTTCCCTAACACGTCAGGCGTTACATTCCTAATTTCTGTTGTTATTTTCATTTTCAAATCATCTAAGTCAGCAGGTTGCATTTTATACACTCTGTTTTTAAGGTGTCCCCATAAAAATAAATCAAGAGGTGTAAAATCTGGTGATCTAGCGGGCCATTCTACGAAACCTCTTCGTCCAATCCATCTTTTTGGAAAGACTTCGTGTAAATACTCCCGTACTTGAAGAGCAAAGTGGGACGGTGCACCGTTTTGTTCAAATCATATCCTTTCATGGGGAATATTAGGTTCCTTTACATTTGGATACAATTCTGCTAACATTGGGATAACCTGTTCCCCTAGTATTTCTAAATATCTTGGACCGTTTAGATTTTCTACAAAAAACAGGTCCAACTACGTGATCACCAATGATACGAGCTCAAACGTTCAACTTCTGAGGACGCTGAGTGTGTGTCGCATCCATTGAGGGTTTTCGGTAGGCCAGTATCTGCAATTTTGCCTGTTTACCATTCAAAAGAAATTTTGCTTCATGGGAAAACATAACGTCAGCAGAAGAATTACGATTTGTATGTAATGTCCAGCAGTTGTTCACAAAATTGCAGTCTTCTATCAGAATCACCGTCAATTAACTCTTGAACGTGTTATATATTACAGGGATGCATTTTTTCGTTTTTAAGATACCTTAAAACTGTTGACTGACTCATTTTCACGTGTAACTTGACAGGTAGAAGTTGTTGGTTCTTCTTGAAAAGCTAATAAAATATTGAGTTTTGCATCTTCTTCAACAAACTTGGGTCTCCTAGGCAGTGGTTTAACGTGTCCATAATCACGAAACTGTGAATAAATCATAGACACAGTTCCCTGGGTTAGTGGGGGCAAATCTGAATGTTTTTCATTAAATAGTTTAACAACTTGTGCTTGTGTTCTACACATATCACCATACACAATCACCATTAATATTTCTGTTCGCAGAGTTTCAGTTAATTATCGCATTATTAGACCAAAAATGTATTGCTATTATCGGAACAAAATTACGACTAAGTTACTAGGACACCGTGCATTCAACCAATACACCACAAAATAAAACAGAATTTTTAAATTTCACCTGTTTAGTTTTATTATGAGATTTCCACCCTGTATTGAAAACTATTATATTAGACCATACATATGGGGTATCTTCGCATTCAGAAAAATTCAATCCATCGAATTGTGATAAAAAAATGTAGGATTGCTGTTAAAAAAAAGGATAAAGTGGTGGGGGTAAAATGGGGAGTTTTTTTAAAAACTATGATTATAAGATAATGTTCGACACATTAAACTTACGTGTCTCAGCGTTTTCTACAAAAACTATTTTTTGCTGAATAATGAATTTTATTCCATAAATGTGTTTCACACTTTATATATATATATATATATATATATATATATATATATATATATATATATATATATATATATATATATATATATATATATATATATATATGGAAAATAATTATTTCCGAAAACAGGTTTCGTTGACCAGTTCTAAAACTCAGGTGTTTCCAAGGAAAATTGCAAATTTTCTTTTCGAAAATGCTTTATCTTTGAAAATCGTCAATTTATTTTTACGAAATTTAACTCATATATTGTCATCAACGCGGAAACCTTTCCAAACATTAATTATGGAAGACCAACGAGCGAGATAGTCAGATATCTCTCAGGTCAGGTCAGGTCAGATATCTCTCAGGTCAGGTCTAGGTTTTAACACATCGACACCTTTGAAAATATCTTCAGTGAGATTTTGAGAGTGGCCAGATTGAAGCCCTGTAATCAAACTACAACCCAAACTACTTTTTAAGGAGTATGCAATTTCATCTTGTATGGATGGAATTTATTTACATTTAAAATTGTATGTACAGATGATTGGCTTATGCCAATTTGTTGGACGATCTTTCGAACAAACGTATGGGCATTTTCAATAACACTTTCATAAACTTCGAAACTCTTGTCTTCGTTCGTGTCACTTTTTGGCCTTCCAGACCTCGGTGGATTTTTTACAGAGCCCATCTGTTGATACCGAATCACTCTTTTAGATACAGTTGATTTCGCGATCGGTGGACGATCTGGATGATTATCATTGAATATATAAGCAACTTCTTTGTATGACTTTATAAGCAGCAAAATTTTCTCTTAATAATGTCACCGGCCAGCATGCCTATTTGCTTTAGGTCCCCCAGCTTGTTTAGGGGTTGAATGGAGAACATTTTTCTTGTCGATTATGCACAAAATACTCTGCCAGGCAGGCCCGAAAAAAATATGCAAAAATTGAACTTCGTCGATTACAGCGCCATCTATAACGAATCGAAAAATCTTTTATAAATAAAAGCTGCGAAGTTTTTAGCGCAGAATGGAAATCTGCAATCAAAAGTGCAGTGTGCTATTTAAGATTAAAGTGGCCCCACCTCCCCACCCGCATGGGTTCGGGTAGGGGGATCACATTTGCTAGTAATTGGTAGCTTTTTCAAAAATATTAGTTGCGTGTTTCTTCATTACCTGAAAGCACCCTAAAGCGTATTTTTCGAGATATTCAACCGTTTTCAAACTTTCTGGACACCCGGTGTATTAAATATTACAATCAAAAGACGTCCAAGTTTGTAACCTTGTGGCATCACTTAGGAAGCATTATATATACTGAGTAAGATAGCGGATGTGGAACGTGCCATCTTCACAAGATGCCTTCTGCCGAACAAATAGGACTCAAATAGACTAGCCAACCCGTTTGAAAAACCAAAGTCACGCAACCTCTTGAGGGGTGTAGAATGATTAAGGCGGTCAAAAGCTTTGACGAGTCAGTATATATTACGTCAACTTGTGCTAACTTATCAAGCATATCTGCTGTAAGGTGCAAATATACTAATTGGTTTGTTCCGATTGGCTCGACTGGATTAGAATGTTTTAGTTAAATTAAAGTGCGTGCATTAGAACTATTAGTTTAGCAAGACTGAAATAGTGGTTCAATTCAAGAAAGACCAGAGGAATTGTTCTTTGTGGGAGCTCACTTAGAATGAATACACGTGGCATAAAAACAACAACAATTTTAAGATGATAAAGTTACAAATTTACACACAAAATGAAAGGTGAATATGTGATCCAATATTGATCGTGACTTACAAATATAGGTAAGTTGCCGCAGATAGCACGTGGAGGATGTCGCTGATATCTGGGGCTTCTTCCAAGGGGGCCAAAGTTTTCCACATGTCCAGGTGACGAACGTGAAGTCGGATGTCTTGAGGCCGCTTGCACGTTGTCGAATTTCTAATGACGGGTCATCCGCTCGTTGGGAGGCTGGTTCTTCCTCGAACGAGGCTCGCTGACCTGTCCAGGTGACAAACTTGAGTTTTGATGTCGGAGAAGTGTTGATTAAGGGTCGCGGATCAGGCGATCTTCCTGACCGCTGGACGACGACGTGAAGGTTCGTACGATCATAGCATAATCAACTATGATACTCTGTTTGGTTCAGCTGGTTTTGCTACGAGGCTTACTGAACGCTAGGTGGCGGGGAAGTAGTTGCCTACGGGTCGCAGGTCAGGCAATCTTCCTTACGATGCTTGCTGACTGCAGGGCTACGATAAAGTCACAGAGTTCTTGCATTTAATCTGGTAGTTGCCTCTGGGTGTTGCCTTTTGATGACAGTTGTCAATTGGTGCCACTGTCGGCCTCCTAACGGCTGTTGTATGCGTTAAGGGTGGATGCAGGGTAATAAAGCACAGGGTTGGACCCAGGAAGGTTAATACTGAGGATTCGAACAATATTAGAACACAAGATTTGCAGTGTACTGAGTTACAGTGGCCAGATGGGTCACAGAGGATTTCCCAGGAAGAAATACATGCTCCAATTGTTAATACCTTATGTGAGATATGATGTGCGTACAAAGAGAGGCCTCAAAAGTTTCAGCAGAGGCACACGTAATCGCAGTAGGACGATAATTTGATAGCACTTAACGTTAACCGGCCTGAAATATAGCAAGAACACGAGGGGGTTTCTAACCACCAGGCAATATGCCAGTCATGAGTATAAGTACGAAATATATTATATTAGTAGAAAAATTGCGTAGCTAGTAGGGCTGAATATTGTGTATTAAATCTTTTAAAATAATGATTATTACCATTGCCACATATGTTATAACAGTCTCTTATATTCTCTGATCATGACTGGTTGTAAAAAAAAACCTGATTGTGACCCGAATCCCAACGCGTAATCAATTAAAATTCACTGTAGGTTTCCGGTATCGAAACCGTGAACCCCATGCCAAGGGAACGAGAGATTTATGCTGTGTGTCTTCGTGATGTATGTAAAATTATGCACACGAAACACGAAAATAAAAACCCGAAAGTGAGACTCTTTAAACATGTAATCCGAATATGAATATTTCAAGATGACAGGCCCGAAAATTCAGTAATTTTATTTATGGTGGAGACGTTATCGTATTTCGAGACTCCTGCATTCTGAGTTCATCGCGAAAGTTCCTGGGACTTCGTTCTGTGTACTTAATTTACACAGATTGGAACCTGTGATGAGCACTGATAAGTACAATTTGGGGAACCCAGTTCATCACAATACACTTTTTTAGACCTGGCGATCGTTTCGCTAAGAAAGTTAGCGGCATCAGAGGGTTGAATAAACTGTTTCATCCCTCTCCTCTAGTGACGTCAGGTCTAAAAAACTATCTTTTGATGAATTGGGTTCTCCAAATTGAACTTCAGTGTCTTTTTTGGATGGTATCAATTAAAAAGGTGACATTAAAAATTATCAACATTCTTCATAGTTAGCAATGTTAATTTTGTTTAAAACGCCTTAGCAACTCGCTGTGTGATTGTAACCGCATGACAGTAGTTGTCACATGTTAACTGCAATTTAGAAACATGGTTTATTACACATCGAAATTTTATTACATAGTATGCCTTTAACGAAATAAACCAGCCTACCAAATTTGGTGGCCGCAACTTTGTTATTTCCGGAGATACAAAATTTTTCATGAAAATTGAGCCGATTTTCCTGGTTAACTTATTTAAAAGGAAGTTACTCATCAAATTTGAACTAAATCGGTCCCTTATTTTTTAAATTATTGGTGTAAGTAGCGACTCGTGGCTTAATGCGTTGGGTGTGTGCAACAAAAAAAGTTCTGGACCCAGCAAATGCTTTATGGTAGTAAAGTTTTATTAAATGCTTCTAATTTGAATAACTCAAGTTTCTACGAACTTAGAAAGTTGATTTTTGGTGTATTTGCAATTTTTACCAAATTTGGTGGCCGCAACTTTGTTATTTCCGGAGATACAAAATTTTTCATGAAAATTGAGCCGATTTTCCTGGTTAACTTATTTAAAAGGAAGTTACTCATCAAATTTGAACTAAATCGGTCCCTTATTTTTTTTAATTATTGGTGTAATATATATATATATATATATATATATATATATATATATATATATATATATATATATATATATATATATATATATATATATATATATAGTAGCGACTCGTGGCTTAATGCGTTGGGTGTGCGCAACAAAAAAAGTTCTGGACCCAGCAAATGCTTTATGGTAGTAAAGTTTTATTAAATGCTTCTAATTTGAATAACTCAAGTTTCTACGAACTTAGAAAGTTGATTTTTGGTGTATTTGCAATTTTCACAGAAAATTTTTTTTTCAAAAGAAAATTTAAAATTTGAATAACTCCATTTTCTGAAAATGTAGAAAGTTGAATTTTAGTGTGTAGTGAGGTCTTTTACAAGGCAACATATCCACCAAATTTCATTAAAATACGTTTGTAATATTCGGAGAAAAAGATTTTTTTGAAACAAAACTCAACATTTTCCGGTAAAACTTTATCCGATTTTCCTGACTAACGAACTCATCCAAGCCATTAATAAAAGAAAGGCATTGCCGAGTTTCAATGAAATCAGTTGCTTATTTTTTGAGTTATCGGTTGGATACACACACACACACACATATATATATATATATATATATATATATATATATATATATATATATATATATATATATATATATATATATATATATAAACATATAAACATTGAAACTGACCCCGGATATGAGTTCTAGGGGTCCTAGTTCGCGCTTATTTGAAAAAAAAATTCCAAGGTCTCTCCGTCGATACCTCTTTATTAGTGAATTTTTTAAAATAAAAATTCATTAAAAATGAAGGACTCGCCTATTTTTCGCCGAAAATGTATTATAAAGAAACCTACTTACTAAACTTAATAATTATTAACAACTTTACAAGTTTTCTTCTAGTTAGTTATATGTTATAGTAATAAAAATGTCCCTTAAATAGTTAACCTTTAAATTTAAAATATCCACTGAATGAATCACAGTATCACAATTATTTTGTCCACTTATTAAGCAACCCGAAGTAGTAACCATAATAATAATAATAATTGTCTTGTAAACAACAACGAAATGATCTAAGTAAAAATAAATACGACGCGAAGACGAAAATTACTAGGTAGTAGGTACACACGCTGTGCCAAAAGTCCTCTACAAACTGGAAGTGTGTAATTTTATAGTGCACAACGGATTCCTTATTCGGTCGTTTTCGACGAAGATCATCAAGATTCGGCGATCATTTCGCACTGAAGTATCGCATTGCCTGAGAGCGCCGAAAATTACACACCGTTGACCGCCTGCTTTATATGTATATAACGTCTGCAACGATTAAAACTATACTTATTCTGATTCTGTATTAATGACTGCCGACTCGCTGCGATCCTCGATATACTAATTTTGTTTATTGAACGCGGGAGGTAAAAAAGTGAATAAAAATTTATTAAAATATAGCATAGCAAAAATATTATTTTTTCCACAGCAGACGGCAGTGCGCGCGCACGGGAGCACTTATTGAGGAGCCGCCCCTGATATATATATATATATATATATATATATATATATATATATATATATATATATATATATAATTCGAGCCTAGTTCGAGCTCATTTGAAGAAATTTTTTGAAAATTCAAAAGTCGCGATCTCATTAGTGAAGTTTTTTAAGGAAATCTACTACAAGGACAAAATTTTCGAGCTACGCATAGAGTGTTAAGTAATTTAGATAAACCAAAACCCTCGTTCACGGCCTACTGTCTGCTTAAATTCTTTGTTCGGCCTTTTGTAGATAATATTTATTAAAAAATGTATAAACGTTTGGCCAATAATTGCTGTAATTGTAATTAACTTCGTTCAAATAAAGTGATATAGCATGTGCTGTGCACAGCCTATTAAGAAAAAACAATGAAACATCTCGTGGTGTTCTTCTGCTGGTAATTATCTGTATCTTATAACACTAATTGTCTTCATGTAAGACTACACGCGTTCGACCTCCCGCTTTTACCTGTCTATGTGTCAATAAAGATGGTAAATTGTTCGACGTTTATGACCTCTAGCGTATTATATTCTCACCGATATGAAATGTGATAATGTGCACGAGACGAATATTCTATTACATACGCCAATGACGCGGAAGGTGTCGATGAATTATACCAGATAACTGTCTGAAGATAAAAGTGATTTTTCGCAGCCTAACAGTAAAAAGTCTGGCCGCAGAAAGTGCGTTACAGTAGCGTCATACAACATTTTCAGATGTGAAAATTTTTCGAAAAGTAAAGAAAAATTGTATCTCCAAAAACAATAAATTTAGTTTGATGAAATTTCGTACACATCTTGCCTCCATAAAGTTTTTTTGACATACCAAAGTTGGATTCTATTGATTGACAGAAAATTAATTTAATAAATTTAAAACGCACTTGCTGTATCCCAACTATTACTAGCAGTTGTATTTAGGCTGGCGCATTGAAAACGAAGACCGATTTGCGCCCAGAGAGATTTTTTTTTAAGAAACGCTGAAACACGTCAATTTTAATATTGAGGGGGGACATGTTTTGACATAAAACTCAAGTTTGTCACATCAACCCCTTAAGGGTGATAATAAAAACCCTTATATATTAAATAGGGAACATGGATCGAGTGTTACATCATTTGAAAGCTCTTTCTTTTCTGAATTCAGCACACAAATTTTTTTGGAAGTTTTATCAACTCGTTTAAAAATTATTCAGAGTTGAAGATACAAAAACGCATTTCACTCATTCCGATAAGAAATGTGCTGATAGTCAATGTTTTGTTGGTTTGTAAACAAAAAATTGACTATCAAAACATTTCTTATAGGAATGAGAGACATGCGGTTTATTATTTCAGTTTATCGGTCGGTTTGATACTTGATAGTACTACCGAAAATTAATTTCACAATGGTGTATTCTGTAAAAGAAAGAGTTGAAATAATTACTCTTTTTTTCAAAAACGATGGCTGTGCCAACCGTACCGCAAATTTGTTTAATGAACGACATCCGAATATACATGTTAAAAGAAAATACATTTTGGAGTTAGTTGCAAAGTTTCGACAAAGTGGTTCAGTAGCCAACAAAAAACGGAATCCTGAACGTGAATTTCCGCTTAGAAATGAGACTACTGAGATTGAAGTTTTAGGACAAATTGCTGCAGACCCAACTTTGAGCACGAGAAAATTGGCCACTGTTTCAAACATCAAAAGAAGAACTATTCAGCGAATATTGAAGCATCATACATTTCACCCGTATAAAATTCATTTTGTACAACAACTGAATGAAGATGATTTTGATCGGCGGCTAGAGTTTTGTGAAGTTATGACTGCACGAATAGCTGATAACGGGAACTTTCTCTTCAATATCTGTTTTTCAGACGAGTGTACGTTTTTATTAAACTCTACAGTCAATTGTCATAATTGTCGTTATTGGGCAGATAATAATCCAAGAAATTTTCACGAAGTCCACACTCAAACTCCACAGAAATTGAATGTCTGGACTGGCATTTTTGGAGACCGTTTAATAGAACCAATTTTTCTTGATTGCAATTTGAGCGGCGAAACGTATTTGGAGTTACTAGAAGATATCGTTTACCCTCTACTAATTGACATTGTTGAAAATGATGATCGCTATCAAGAAAATCAATTCGTGTTTCAACAAGATGGAGCTCCTCCGCATTTTTCACAACGTGTTAGGGAGTTTTTGAACAAAGAGTTTCCAGAGCAATGGATTGGGCGTAGAGGTGCTATTGGGTGGCCCTCTATAACACCGGATTTAACTCCTTTAGACTTCTTTCTATGGGGCCATATAAAGAGTAGAATTTACGCAACAGAACCGGAGTCTCTGGAAGAATTACGCCGACGCATTGTTGAAGAATGTCGTCGAATAACTCCACAAATGCTCAAGAATGTCAGAGCTCGTTTTGAACAAAATTTGTACTTTTGTATGGAAGCTGGTGGTCAACAATTTGAACACCTACTTAACTAAATAAACATTTTTGAACGTTTGGTTTAGTTTTTTAGTTTTTTTAACGAAAAATTGACTAATTAGTGCACTTCTTATCACACTAAATGAAATACGTTCTTGCAACTCCAACTGTGAATAATTTTTAAACGAGTTGATAAAACTTCCAAAAAAAAATTAGTGTGCTGAATTCAGAAAAGAAAGAGCTTTCAAATGATGTAACACTCGGCCCATGTTCCCTATTTAAAATATAAGGGTTGTTATCACCACCATTAAGGGGTTGATGTCACAAAGTTGAGTTTTATGTGAAAACATGCTCCCCCCCCCCAATATTAAAATTGACGTGTTTCAGCGTTTCTTAAAAAAAAAGATTTCTCTGGGCGCAAATCGGTCTGTTTCATTTTCAATGCGCCACCCTGTATAGTTTGTCCATTTATCGATTTATTGACCAAAAAGAGGAGTTGTTTCAAGTTTGTTGATTTGTTAAAGAATATAACACATTTAAATCAAAAACTCTTTAATTTAAATTGCTGCTATAAAATAGCAGAAAGCGTCTATTTCAAATAATATGCAAATATTTTAGTCAAATGAAGAAAAATAGCTATTGAAACAGAAATGTAAGACCCTGTTAAGCACACTCCTTGTATTGTTTATTGTCGTAACCCGCCTTAGTTTTACAATGTTTGTTTAAAAATTACCCATTCTGGCGTTTCATATATCAATTTTTACGTTTCTAAAAGAAATAGTGTTGCAAATTGGATCAGAACTTCCAGATAGCTGTGATAATCTGCTCTCCTCAGAAAGACGTTCTCATGAAATGAATTTAGGGTCCATGACTTGACCAGAAAGAAAATATTCGTATTCCTGTACCCATAAACTTCTGAAACGTTATATTACTCGAGTTTTAATGAAAAAACGTCAATTTTCACCAAATCACCCCTCATATATCTTTTACCCCCTGAAGCGATCTTACCCAACAACAACTTGAAGCGTTCCTCGTACAGGCCGACAGACCGACCGACAAAGAAATTCGGTTCTAGAATCAAGTTTTCTATATGTTTTGAGACTTTTTACGCCGTTCTGGCAAAAGTCACCGATATTCCATCCCCACACATTCCACCCCTAATTTGATGCAGCACAGAATACCAGATGTTTGATAAAATTTAAGGTTTTCTAATAAATAAAGCCTAAAACGTTATAGTACTCGGGTTTTAACGAAAAAATGTCAATTTTCGCCAAACCATTCACTGTGCATCTCCTACCATCTGGATAGTTTTTACCCAAAAACAATCCGAACCGTTCGTTAATCGGGTGCTAATATATCGGAGCTAATATGTCACTAAAGATCCACTTTTTTACATTCCTACTTCGCCTTTTATTCAGATACCTTAGGAATAGTGAGCGACGAACATGGGGACTGATTTCATCAAGATCTCATGGATTTAGAGCGCAGAGATCAAGGCTTCTGGGATGAAAATATGATAGGTGATCTTTGCTAGTCACTTTTAAGGGAAACCAATGTAAAAATATACAAAAGAAAAAATGTGACCTTAAAGTTTTCTAGTTCTTAGTTGGTTTGCTGTTGTTTTATCTTATATGTATAATGAATATTGGATAAATATAAATATAGTACAGTTGTTTCTAAAAATATAGATTTGATGGAAAAATTTTAATGGTAATGCGACTTCAGCCCTCTTAAATTGGTGAAATAAAACTAGCTTTAGTTGATGAGCAAAACGCTTGTAAGCTAGTGTTTGGTTTATTATTGGTTTATTACTTTCACATCGTCACAACGTGTAGAAGTATCGCATCGACGACAAAAATTTCAACATTTTTTTTTCGCTATACGTCGTAAAAAGTATCAAAACATATAGAAAACATGAGTTCGGAACGAAAGTTCTTTTCGTCTGTCGGTTTTTGTGTCTGTTTGTTTGTAGCCACGATAACTTTGGTATACCTTGAATACTGCCCCCACATCTGGGGTGCCGCTGCCGCTTATACACTCGCTATCCTGGACTCCATTCAGAAGAGGGCTATACGTCTCCTCGGTGACCCTACCCTCACCCAAAGGCTGCCATCCCTTGCCCACCGACGTGCCGTTGGTGACCTCTCTCTCTCTCTCTCTCTCTCTTATTTATAGATATCTGCACGGGCACTGCTCAGAGGAGCTTTCTTCCATAGTTCCTCCACCTGCTGCCCCCAACAGATCTACCAGGGGAACAGAGCGAATGCACCCTTTTACTGTCCAGGTCACCAGACATAGCATTTTGTTATGCCCACACTTTTGTCCCGAGGACCTACAAGTTGTGGAACTCCTTGCCGGCACATGTTTTTCCTTCTCCTCCAAATCTTCAAGTCCAGAATTAACAAGTTGCCTCTTTCCTCCTTGTCGATACCCACGGTACAATAGTATTTAGGCTGTAAGCCCTCGTGGTGTGTTGTTGAAACATAAAAAGAATACAGTTAGCACCCGATAAACTAACGGTTCAGATTGTTTTTGGGTAAAATCTCTCCACAGGGGGTAGGGGATGAACAGGGAGTGATTTGGTGAAAATGGACTTTTTCTGTTGTTAAAACCCGAGTAATATAACGTTTTAGGGTTTATTTATTAGAAAAGTTGCAATTTCATCAAACATCTGGTATTCTGTGCTGAAATTAAATTAGAAGTTGAATGTGTGGGGGTGGAATATTGTTTACAAAAATTTAAATTTGTTTTTTGATAAATCGGCGTAAAAAGTCTCAAAATTTGATTCTGGAATGAATTTTTTTTGGTCTTTTGGTCAGTATGTCGGCATGTAGGGCTATCTGTTAATAGGCGCAATAACTTTCGAACTAATTGACATATCATCTTCAAATTTGGTATCCAGTTAGCACCCGCCAAAGGAACGCTTCAAATTGTTTTTGGGTAAGATAATTTCAGGGGGTAGTGCATAAATAAGGGGTGATTTGGTGAAAATTTTCATTTTTTTCAATAAAACTCGAGTGACATAACGTTCCAAAAGTTTATGCGTACAGGAATGCAAATATTTTTTTGTGGTCAAGTCATGGGCCGTAAATTCATTCCATGAGAATGTATTTCTGAAGAGAATAATTTATCACAGCTATGTGAAAGTTATGATTCAACTTGCAGCACTATTTTTATTGGTGAAGAAATTGTTTTTGTAAAATATTTTCATAGGTGTCATTGTTTTTCGGTGTGAAATGATTTCGAGATTTTTGCACCAAAACTCTTAGTACGTTAAAATTATTATTAAACACTCAGTGAGCTTTCTCTAAATTCTAATATTAATTAACCCTTTCCTTCTGAATACTGCTAGATAATTACATATATGTTTATAACCGTCATTTGTATCACCATGTGTGAGGATATGTGCAAACCCACCATACAAATAATGAAACATTCACGAAAACAAAGAGCCTAAAGCCAGAACCTGTAATTTAATCTAAATTACACTGCTTTCACATTAAATATTAAATTCAATTTTACTTTCTCACCCGCTTCGAATATGAATGCTCAAATCTGAAGACAAAGAGATTAATGTGTTTGGAACAACCCCAGGTTTTAATCTGGCCCGTGTGTTCATTATAATGTAAATAAACCTGTATCAAAGTATATTTTAAAGAGTCACATCGCTCGTCTCCTCACAATGCTCTGTTACTATTGAACTACGAAAACAATAAGTCCATTAGATGTGACGTGTGTTGAATATCCATTATTGTGTCCGCCCTCGAGAGAGCACACACAACATGGAGACCACACAAAGAGGTTCTTTTTGTATCAGTATGTGTGTGTGTGTGGATATTCTACACGATTACACAGGTATTTAGTATTTAACACGTTTGTCTAAAGGCATAAACTCAGGTTGTAAGTAGGCCTGTGAGCAGTCGCTAAGTCTATTGTTAATATATCCATCAACTTAGATGATCGACGTTGTCGATTCGCTCACTAATTTTACGAAGTTTTGATTTTATTATCAAGATTTTAAGTGGTGGTAAAAAATCTAATTTTCGAGATTTTTAGTTACAGGTCATAGTAGCCTTAACTTGATGAAACTGTTGCATGTTAAATATGTGTGCTCGTATGGACGGAATTACGTTCGGACGTTCTTGTATTTTTCAGTACTAATAAGGATAAAATTTCGGTTTTTAGAAGACGTGCAGTAATGTATCAAATATATTGTGAAAACTGCTCTCTTTCCTATAAAGCATGGCCACGTGAAATCAGGGCTGTTTTAGGGTACTTATCGGGATTTTGTTGAAAATCGCTCGAAGAAGTAAATTTTGCTTTCAAGTGGAAAGACTTTCAGGCTTATTTTCAACTTCGCAATACCAATATATTTAAGCGGTGGTGCGATCTACATCTAAAATCCTAGATGACAAGGGAGGACAAGTAGCACATCATTTTGATGTAAATATCTTTTCAACACTATCTTATTCTTTAAATTTTGAGAAGTGGGTTCTGAGAAATTGACTACTAAAGTTAAATAAGGTTTTTTTTTCAATTTGCTACAAATATCGTCGCGTTTTATTGATTGTTTTATCTGATTGTCACTACCAAAAAGTGAGTAAATTTCATTTTGAATTGTTACTGATAATGATTAAATTGTACTCTTCGCTTTATTTTCCGACGAAAAAAACTTAGTGTACGAGAATGATGAGCATTATCGCGAAGACCACTTGGTATTTCAGCAGGATGAAGCTCCTCCACAATGCGCTTTGCGTGTTCGAAAGTATCGACCACAGATTTCCTAATCGGCGGGTTAAGAGAAGAGGTACCATAGAATGGCCCGCACTATCTCCAGATTTATCACTCCTAGATATCTTTTTTTTCGGGTCATATAAAAAGTAAAATTTATTTTACTCCACCCGTTATTTTCTCAAAATGTGTCACATATCGGAGAATGTGAATTTTACTCAACCTGTTATTTTCTCAAAATGTGTCACATATCGGAGAATGGTATTCAAAATCGGATATACAAAACTTAAGTAGTATTTACAGTTTCAAGTTACCGTTTGACATGTCTGGTGGTTGATTCTATGATTGGAACATACATATAAATGTGTGTGAAAACAGGTTTGGTATGGCTTCAGACGAGTCCATTGGCCACAGGTAATAAAAATAAATAAATATTTTTATCCCTAGAGATAATTACTGTCTATGATTGACAGTTGTGGTTGTAGACGTCAGAGGTCTATGATGTCTTAAATGCTTGGTTAGGAAGGAAAGTAGCAGTACGTACGTTATAGGATCGAGTTTTTGTTAATAAGCGTATTTAGACCATTTGTTAAAAGTGAATAACGTAAATGAAAAGGCAGGCAAAGATATATAAAATTAACAAATCTTTGTATAACTTAAAATGTGTGTGTGTGTGTGTTTTATTTCTTTAACGTCGGCCTATTTCCGCGACTATGGCCAATCACCGACGCGAGGGAGCAGTTTCACCTCACTATCCTGGAAATTTTGCCGAACCCCTGTCTTTCTGTAAGAAGGGTAGGGATCTTTAACATGCCCAACATCGCGCGGACACGGGACCGACGGCTTTACGCCCCCTCCGAAGGACGGAACGTGCAGACATTCAACTTGCTCAAATACAATGCCAGAACCTCGGTTGATGTTAACGTTACAGTTTGTACTGAAAAAGTGAGAGGATGACCCTGAGATCGAACCCAGTACCCTTCGGTTCAGAGGCACATGATCTTACCTCTGAACCACCGAGGTTCTATAACTTAAAATATTTGTCATTTTAATAATGACCTTTTTAAACGAACTCATGGCACAACAATCCCCCTTTCCCATTCATTGCAGACTTTTTCATTAGTGTATTTTACACAAACTTAGCATATTAAAATGACTATTTTCCTATGGTATGGTTTCGTTATGTGGACAGTGTTTTTGCATTACTTAATACAAATGTATGCAAAGTAGATAATTTTATTGCCAGATTAGGCAGTAAATTCGACTCCATTAAGTCCACCCATAAAATAGGAATTAGGAAGAAATTACCTTTTCTTGATCAGCCATCAAAATTTCGGGGCGCAGCAAGTGCGTTACAGTAGTGAATTTTTATAAGAATTGCACACTTGAATCGCACGGCATATTACTAAAATTAATACTTTAAACTTCCACATCCCTGAACGATCGATTTTAGAGTTCCTAGTAGGCCCAGATTTAAGAATTGTTTGAAAAGTGTTACTACGTCTCTATTATCAAAAAAATCTTGTATTCTAACTCATTTTGAAGCTACAAAAATAAATTTTGCCATATCTCTAGATAGTGTAAGTCTCTTTAAAAGAAACTTGTATTACAAAGTTCATTAAAGTTACAAAAGCTTTCCAGAAGGAAACTTAGTTCATATTTAGAAAAGTAAAGTATCTGCCAATTTATAAACGTAGCAGATATCGTTCCTTATTAATCGCCTGAATGATTTCGCTTTAGTCAACCTAAGCAATATCAATATCAACAATAACAAAATGTCTGCTGAAAATCATAATTTCAGACTCAAAGGTGACAAAGTCATTTAGGCGTGTTAAACAAAAATGAGATCTTGTTCAAAACGTATTTAATCTGTAACATATTATTTCTCCAAATATGAAAGTAACACAAAAAACATACATTCATCGAGCAGGAATCGATCTCGGAACCTTCTGCGTAGAAGACAAGCACGCTACGACTGAGCTATCTACAGATACGTTAACTAACGTTTTGTTTACATGATACTCCGGCTTCATGCCCCGAGTTATTTTATATTGTATTAAAGGTAAACGTAACAATTAATAACGGAATTAATAGAATTGTCACTTGAAACAGATTCAGCGACTGTTGCGATCTTAAATGACGTTTTATGTTTCAGTTTAACGATAAAAGAACAAAATGTTTTAAAATCATTTTTATATAGACTTGATTTTGTTTACATTTCCACTATATTTATGCTACACTTTCAGTCTAAAACTGTATATGGGGCCGTTCACCAAGCTACAAATTTAGTGTATTTCAAAAATTGATTGAATCCCCCAGTTAAAAGACAACCACTTGGTAAAATTTTAATTTCATGTCGTCTGTCATTTGCGTTATTTGTGGCCTAGATTTCAAGATTGTTATTTATTTTTTTGGTTACCGTTGATGTATGGTTTATACCTGTTGTATAAATCAATCTACGCATGGCAGTTAACTACTATGTATGCCAGGCATTAACCACTAAGTCGTTTAGATTTTATTTTTAATTTGGAAAAAGACTCAATATTGTGAACTAAAGTACTTAAAATTCACAACTTAGGTTTATTTACACCATTTCTAGCCACATGTGCTGACGCAACCGAGA
Organism: Tillus elongatus; assembly: GCA_964006375.1. Lineage (NCBI taxonomy): Eukaryota > Metazoa > Arthropoda > Insecta > Coleoptera > Cleridae > Tillus > Tillus elongatus. The sequence goes on along the minus strand of OZ023263.1, from coordinate 64,653,140 downwards.
AATGGCACTATTGATAAATCATGATAATAATCATACAGATAAATAAAATCTCAAGTTAATCAAAAATGTCAGGCAATCGCGACAGTTAGACGCTTACAAAGGCATATATATATATATATATATATATATATATATATATATATATATATATATATATATATATATACATATATATATATATATATATATATATATATATATATATATATATATATATATATATATATATATATATATTTGACGAAAAACATTTTGATGAACAGAGGAGGTCCAGTCCTGTGTAGTTCATTGTTCGAATTGTTATTTTAATAATCAGTGTCTATTTCTTAGAAGGAATATTCAATAACGACATGCGATTTTACAAAAGCAGGAAATGGAATTTTAATTACAGTGATTTTCGGCTAAACCTGGGGGGGGGCGTCTTTGTTTGTATACCTTCGTAGAGGGCGCTGTTTGCAATTTCTTGTCAACTAACGTATAAATAGTAGTTCCAGTTTTAGTGAATTTCCTTAAAAAAACTCACTAATGAGGAGATCCCGACTTTTGAATTTTGAAAAAATGTCTTTAAATGAGCGCTAATTAGGCCCCCCAGAACACATATCCGGGGTCAGTTTCAATTTCTATATGTTTATAAATATATATATATATATATATATATATATATATATATATATATATATATATATATATATATATATATATATATATATATGCATGTATGTATGTATGTATGTATGTATGTATCACACCGATAACTCAAAAAATAATATGCCGATTTTGATTAAATTTTGTGAGTACCCTCCTTTTGCAAGTAGCTTGAATAAGTTCGTTAGCCAGGAAAATCTCCCCAGCCTTTCTCGGAAAATTTTATGTTTTCTTTAGAAAAAAATTATATCTCCGGAATTAACAAAGTAAGGGCAACCAAATTTGGTACGCGGGTTTATGTCGTTATAAGTAAGTCACCTACCAAAATTTAACTCTGTAGGTCAAAAGACAAAAAAGTTATAGGCATTTAAAGAAAAATAATTTGGGGTTTTCCTCAAAACGTCAAAGTTGCGATTTAAAACGTCAAAGAACTTGAATATAATACGGGCTATAAAAAAAAAATGTCTCAAGAAGAATGTTTTACAAATCCTGAAGTCTTAGTTTCAACCGTCATTGTCCTTCATTTTACTAAAATGTTTCCAGAAAATTCATTTCAAATAGACCCTTTCTCTGATGCTTGGCAGTAGCCTTGGCTATAGAGTTTATCGTTTAATGGTATATCATTTTTGTCGAATTTTCGTAAAAAATCCATAAAGTTCAATATATCCGTTATTATACAAGATATGAAAAAAATTGTATACATTAATTATAGGGTGCCTTGAGCTACATCTTAAAAATCATATTTACATTCACAGGGTGGCCCATAAGTAGTTGGTGATACAAATTTTCTTTTTTCTTTTTTAATCAAACACGCCTTATGTTATTGCATTTTTGCATTTTCCATCGAAATATAATGCATGTTTGTAAGAAAAGAAATTCTGGACGCAGAAAGTGCGTTATGGAAGCGAATTTTGATCAAATGCTTCATATTTGAATAGCTCAATTCGCTATTAACCTGTAAGGTTAATAGCTCAATTCGCTATTAACCTGTAAGGTTGACCAAGAAAGGAGTTTTTTCCGGAACATTTTGAGTTTATTTTCGGAAATTTTTGTACATTTTCAAACAATAAAGTTATTTTGATGAAACATGGCACATTGTTTTTACTATATAGGTTATACTGGTAACCAAATTTGTGGCCTGCTGTCTTAAAAAAACACATATTTGCTATTAAAAACATTTTAATAAAAATGCACTACCATAACGCACTAGCTGCGTCCAGACTTTTTTATTAGTTTAGTTTATTCATCCCTTTTATGACGCTAACTTTGTTAGCGAAACGGTCGTTGCGTCTAAAAACTGCATTGTGATTAATTGAGTTCTCCAAATTGTACTTAACAAAGTTGCTTTAGAATTTATTGCAGAATCCAAGTAAGCTATAAAATACAGGCTGTTTTATTTAAAATTACGAAGTTATTAGCCACTCTCCATGTATATGGAAACGCCAACTAAGTGAGATTATTTTATGTCCATTTGATTCTTCAGCTTTCAAATTGCATGAGAGAGTTCTAATGAACTCTTCTCATAAATCACCCGGTATACATTACGAAAACTGATGTCATAGTTTCAGTTGGAAATCTCCTTAACTTTGTGGTTACTTAATCTTGGTTACATTTTCCGTAAACCAGTAAACTGTAAATCAAACTTTTTTTACCGTACACACGCTCATGTTCCGCGTTGTTTGATGTCTCCCAAGACACACTTCTTCGACTTTATATACTCCAGTTCTATTCCTGTCCCCTTGAAGCAATTAGTAATATTTCAAAGTGGATTACGCACGCACAGCTGTTGTAATTAACTCTTCTCTTCATTCTCAGATTTGTACCTTTCTTTTTTTGGATGATAATCGGAAGCGTACGGTGTTTTTTTATGTATTGTGGAAAGCCCTCTCATTGTTTTTGTTAAGCAAGTTCCACTGTCTCTTTAGACAAGAAAAGTCATTTATCAAGTAGAACAACTTATGTTCTTTGCGAGATACTTTATCTTAATGTAAGACGTTTGTCTGCAATGTTAATGTATTTTTGTGAGATTATTTCGTAATTTGTTGACGGGCGACGATAATTGTTTAAAAAACGATGTTTACGCACACTTTGCTGATTTCGGACACGCTAATTTTCAATGTCTCGCTGAATGAAATTTAGTAGTAGACAACGCTTTGTGTTGAAGAAACGGAAGCTCATCTATTGTATGTTTACCATATGTTTGAAGAAGGAAATTTGATATAGGTTTTTATATTAAGCATATTAGAGTAATTTGACACTTATAAGGGTTGGCTTTATTGATGTTATGAAAGGCTCAAATTAGAATGGCTTCATCACATGCTTTTATCGGAAAATTTAATACTGTTTAGTTCTTTGTTGTTGTTTAGGTACGTTTCAATACTGCTTATAACTTCAGTACATATATACAAGGGCAATATTTTCTAGCCATTTCAAGTTTTGTGCAAATCGATTCCTTTTAGTGAATTTTTATTTAAAAAAATTCACTAATAGAGAGGTATCGATGGTGAGACATTGCAAAATTTTTTTCAAGTGAGCGCGATTTATGACCCCTAGAACCCATATCCGGGGTCAGTTTCAATTTTTATATGTTTATATATATATATATATATATATATATATATATATATATATATATATATATATATGTATGAGACATGCTTGGTTCTCGGGTTAAACCGCGTCCAGAATTTATGGAAACTCGACGTTTCGGCTCCTGTTTTGGAGCCATTTTCAAGAGGTAAAGGAAATATGTAAGGACACTCTAAGGCTTCATTCTGCCTACTCCTTAGAGCGGTGGATAAAGGTAGGTTGGGTTGTTGTGGCTCGATTACGGGGCCCCAATCTGCCTACTCCCCAAATCTCGCCGGAGATCGTGTGTGAGGTCTCAGTGTGTTCAACCCTAGGCCTCAGAGAGATCTGGCAGTTCGTTGCAAGTCTTGTTTTATATATTTCGTTCTGTCTACCTGTTGCGTCATCAGTGAAGGTAGTGGGGTCACCGTCAATTAAGTGGGGGGCTTTGGTCACGGTATCTAGAGGAGGATTAAGAGGGTCACCGGCATTTGTTGAGTCAGATAATGATGCAATAAAATTGTCTGTGGAATTTATTTCCTTTTTGTATGTTTGTAAAGAAGATATAATAGGTTTCCAAGTAGTCGGAAGGCGAAGACCATCATCTCTCTTATTTAAACAATCGGGACGTTTTTCAATCTCGATTGCTTCGCGGATAATTCTCGTTTTGAAATTGTAAACCGGTGCTATTGTTTTGGCATTATCGAAGTCTATTTTGTGCCCTGTATACTCTAAGGAGTAGGAAGATTGAGGCCTTAGAGTGTCCTTACATATTTCCTTTGTCCACCTTTGTCCACCACTCTGAGGAGTAGGAAGATTGAGGCCTAAGAGTGTCCATTCATATTTCCTTTACCCACCTTTGTCCATCACTCTAAGGAGTAGGCAGATTGAGGCCTTAGAGTGTCCTTACATATTTCCTTTACCTCTTGAAAATGGCTCCAAAACAGGAGCCGAAACGTTGAGTTTCCATAAATTCTGGACGCGGTTTAACCCGAGAACCAAGCATGTCTCACATGAAAGACCGCGGAAATCTTTCTGAACATATATATATATATATATATATATATATATATATATATATATATATATATATATATATATATATATATATATATATATATATATATATATATATATATATATATATATATATGTATCCGTCTAATAACTCAATAAATAATTAACCGATTGAAAATTGAAACTCGGCAAGTGCCTTTCTTTTATTAATGGCTTGAATGAGTTCGTTAGGCAGGAAAATCGGACGGTTTTTTCCGGGAAAATGGAGTTTTCTTTAAAAAAAAAATTTTCTCCGAAAATTACAAAGCTGTTCTTAAAAAATTTAACGTATATATTGCCTTAGGATAGACCTTAATAACAAAGCTGTTTTAATGAAATTTACTATATATGTTGCCTTGGGAGAGGACTTACTAAGTACCAAAATTCAACTTTCTTAGTTTATAGAAAATTGAGTTATTCAAATTTTAAATTTTATTTTGAAACAATTTTTTTTCTCCAAAAATTAAGTTATGTTAATGAAATTTGGTGGATATCTTGTCCTAGGAAATACCTTACTACCTACCAAAATTAAACTTTCTAAGATTATAGAAAACTGAGTTAATCAAATTTATTTATAGCTCACTGCAGTGTTAAAATCAATGGTATTTTCCTCACTATTTTAACCACGTGGGTCGGGGATTGACCTAATTCATTCCCAGTTGCTATTGATCTACTCATATTCTCTGAATATGTTAGAAACGTGGCATCTACTTCATTCCAAGTCACTATTAACCGACTATTTATGAAATCACATAAGTAAATTAATTCGATTGTCATAAAATATGTAGTGTATTAAGACTAAGGGAAAAAGAAATAAAACATATATAACTGTGCACATTTTGATTATATTTTAGGGTGTGCGGCGCACACCTAGCTCACTAGGAGAAATCGTCACTGCTTGAGAGAGGTATTGTCACAGCATAATATCTTATTAAAGTTCATTTGTAAATAGGTTTAATTTTTATGAGTTCGTTATCCAGAAAATCGGACGGGGTTTCCCGGGAAAATTTTGAGTTTTCAATTTTTGAGGTTTCAATTTTTATATGTTTATATACAGGGCTTTCATTAATTCCCGAGCCCCATGTGACCGGATTCTGTCTCTCTCTTAGTGGAATATGATTTTATGAGTTGGCAGTCAAAAAGTAACCAAAAAACCACTAGAATAGGGACCCTAAAGTTACTAAATCAATTGACAATTGACAGTTCAGTCCACTGGCGCTCAATTCCCTTTTGACCGGTTATTTTGTATCTATATTGTGCATTTTCCAAGTTCGACCAGTGTTTAACTTCTTCAAATAATTTTCTATCTGTTAGACAATAAAAATAAAGAGTTTTTATCAAAACTTAGCATTTTCATTGCGTTTTTACGTAAGTTAAAAGTGTAGGTGTGTTAACGTTATGTTGTTGACAATATTCGACATCGCATGGACCGAAGCCCTACTTTTGACCGGTTATTTTGTATTTATATTGTGCATTTTCCAAGTTCGACCAGTGTTTAACTTCTTCAAATAATTTTCTATCTGTTAGACAATAAAAATAAAGAGTTTTTATCAAAACTTAGCATTTTCATTGCGTTTTTACGTAAGTTAAAAGTGTAGGTGTGTTAACGTTATGTTGTTGACGATATTCGACATCGCATGGACCGAAGCCCTACCAAATCTGTTCGTCGGTAATCTGCCCAAACAGGTACATATTTGTTACATGTTACACAATACACATTCCTAAAACCGTAAATTAGAAGTTTAAATAATCGAACCTCAATTTGTTTACGTACATTACAAAATTTTGATATCGATACAAAATAAAAGTAATATTTTATTGTTCTTAATTTATTTTTTAACAATAATACATGAACAGACTTGCTGTTAAAAATACTAAATAACAACCACATTTAAGACATTTACTGTTTCAGCTTGTTATAATTTTTATATTTTTTTATAAAACCCCAAAGGAAATATGAGAAAACACTGGCATCTTAGGGATTTCATTAATTCAGGTTGTACAACCGTGTATGCCGGGTTGCCTAACTTAAGCGGTCACGTGGGGTTCGGGAATTAATGAAAGCCCTGTATATATATATATATATATATATATATATATATATATATATATATATATATATATATATATATCACCGATAACTTAAGACGATATATTAACCGAGATACTCGTGAAAATTTAGTTTTTCAAAAACAACACGCGTTTAAACTGGCAAGCAGCCATCTTCAGGGGGAAACTTGTTCAATCCTAAAAAAAAATTCAAAGTATACAAAATTTGCCAAAGTTGGGTTTTTCATCTGCTGTATCTAACAACAGAATGAAGAACCATAATACTACTTCCACAGTGGAAACAACGAAATTAACATAATACGAAAAGATGAATGTCTTACATGCACAGCAGGTGGTTTTGTTTCCTGATTTTGTTAATTTCGTCGTTTGCGCTCTGGAAACTGTATATACTGTTAGCCAGATCGTATTTCTTGGATGCCTAATAATACATTTCGCGCTATTATTTTTTCTAATTAAAACTCCTATTAGAAAGGAAGTATTTCTTAAGAAAATTACCCAATATGTATTTAGAGCAGTTACAAATATTCATTTATCAAAATAGGAAAAATATCATCGCCCAACAAAGAAAAAGTTTTTATGTTACACAAACACAGTGCCAACAGATTTTGGTTTATTAAAATAGACAATGAAATACAGGTGGTCTATTGAAAACTATGCAAGCGGATTTTCCAGTATTTAAAGATATCTCTTTGAAAAACACACGGACAGATCGATTTTGTTTTTAAGGGGGACGCAATTTTGCATCAATATCAAAAAACTGCTACTTCACCTCCCTCTTCAAAATTTTAAAGAGCATGTGGGGTCGAGTAACGCATTGTTTAAAAGGCTACTCAATTCTATATTCAAGTTGGTTTTAAAAATTTCTACAAAATCTTGCGGACAATTTCGGAAATCAAATTCGCTACCGTCAATCTAAATCTTTGTCAAAAGTGTTGTATAGTTTTGGATGGGCCAACCTGTATTTATTTTCTACGAGTATAATTTATTGTTATAAAGGCAAAACGGACCAATAAGTATACTTGAAAAAGCATCAAACTGTCACTACTATCAAGGATTGCTATGTCAAAACGGTTGGGGCGCCAATTACATAAAAAATCAATGTAATATGGAGGTTTTCTATATTTTTTTTCCTCTTGTTGCTTTTGTACAGGGGTGCTAATTTATTTTGTTTATATATTTTGCAAAGGTATATAGTACAGATGTGAGTTAGATATAAACAATAAGGAAGCAGCTATTTCTACATTAAAAAAATGCTTAGCGAAGAATTAAATTTTATTCCCACATTTCAAGTACTTTAAGAAGGATGACTTCAAATCTTCTCTTCTGAGTGGGTATGGAAAAACAGTACTTATATTAAAATTGATTAGTTCTTATTAATATTTACTATTTTTTAAATCGTGGCACTGTGTTTGTGTATCAACGAAAACCTTCTACTTACTTTTCTACAGGTGCTTGTACAATGTTATTAAAACAGACTGTGTTATACTATTTGAACTTTTTGAATTAAACAAAAAACGTAAATCAAACTTTACAAAAATACTATGAACTTTAAGTGGACATTAGATAATTAATAGTGCCAAACTCAACTACAGTGTTTAAAGTGAATTTAAAAAAATGGCAACAATATGTTTTCGTCCTCCACCTCTGCCACCTAACAAGAAGTCGTCATTCCTAGGCAACAGCAATCGCCTTAAAAAACAAACTCAAAATCACAGCCTACTATCTTCTACTTACTTAAGTTTTCGAGATCCAGCCGAAGATAACGATATAGACGCCAGATTTAGACAAGAAGAAATAGAACTTGTGGACATGAGTCACAAAAGCTCCAGCAATAAGAAATGCAGAAGAGTGTCCCACACAAACTCATTAAGCAGAGGTAGAGATTATAAAGTTACTTTAACGAGGAGTCATTCGGATGGGAATTTAAATAAGAAAGAAAGAGATGCCGATCCTGTTGCTCCGATGACCATCAACAGATACATCAAGGTGCTCAGTGGAAGCTGGAAGAATTTGCTTAATTGTGAGTATATTAATTATATGCTTTTAAACGTGCTTAAAAAGAGACTTCTCGACTATGTATTCCATTGTACCAGAATAACGTTTAACGTTCTTTTTACATACAGGGTGGTGCGTAAATAGTATTGCAACAAATGAAATTGTCCAGGAATGGTTTGACATTTCAATTTGACATTTTGCGGGGTTAAGTTATACATAAATACCCATTATTTGATATAAGCTTCATTTGTTTTGCACGACTGGTGTTTTTCAGATGCCGCCATTTTGAATTATTTTAAATGTCAACCTAGGTTTAATTTGATGTCATTCGGCAGGTAATTGATTTAGAAATACAATAGATATATTATAAGGTTCTTTATTCTACAATAACGGACAAAAATTAAAAACAAAATAACTATTTAAAGAGAACATTTTCTGGACAAAAGGTTAAAATGGAACAACTTATTCAAAATCTAATTCAAAGTAACATTTGTTTGTTATGTGTTTCCTGTTATTAATTTCAGCAATTTCTAAAGATACTCTTCATCTGTGTTCTAATTAGAACTGACAATAAGAACAAAAAATCACATCTTACTTATCCGTCTCATCCTGGCTCCTACTAAAACATTTCGAATAAGTGGTTTTCTCATGTAGCCAGTCAGTCAGCAAGTGTGCTTATATCAAAGATTATAAAACAGCTGGCTGTCATAAGTTAAGAATAAGTTAAATGAAAATGATTCTATCCAAGATTGAATGCATTGAATGATTAATAATTGCTGGATTTGGTGATCGCAAAAGGACATATTTTGACGCTTGATATGTCATCCAAACAGACATCCAATCAGCAGATCCGCAGTGTGGCAAACAGTTCAGCGATTTGGTGAACTATAAAGTGTAAAAAATCGTCTAATTCTCGGAAGACCGAGAACAGCAACAAATGATGACATTTTATTACAAGTTTTACTGGATGTTACTGATACACCACAAACCTCTATCGGGCAACCTACAGCAGACGAACCACAAACCTCTATCGGGTAACCTGCAGCAGATGAAAGTGTCTGAAGGATAAATAAGAAAAATACTAAAGCGGTCTAAGCATCATCCGTACAGACTATATTTAGTTTGTCCACTCGTAGAAGACGATTTTGCAATTTACAGAAATGATGACGGAAAGAACTGAAGCTGACCAAAATGTGTAAGAAACATTGTTTTTTTTTTCAGAAGCTTTTTTCAGAGGCCACATTTATGTTAAATGGTTCTGTAAATAGACATAACTGTAAATACTGCCACCCTGCTAATCCCCATGTCAACCAGGAAAACGAAATGTGTAGTGTGGAATATTGGACGGGAACGTCATCAGGCCGCTCGCTTTAAATGGTACTTTAACATATGTGGGTTACTTGGAACTATTACAAAATCAAATTTTGCCAAGGTTAAATCAAATCCAATAAATCCGTTAACCTTGCATCAAGTTGTCTGGTATCAGCAAGATGGTGCTTTACCCCTTTTTAGGCAGCAAGTTCGTGTATTCTTAAATCTGAATTTACAGGGCGATAGATTAGGCGAAGGGGTCCGATTGAATTGCCTCCCAGATCTCCAGACATGACTTCCATGTAATTTTTCTTTTGGGGTTATTTGAAAAGTGTTGTGTATCGTAATAGGCTAATAATAGTGGATCAATTATCAGCTCGAATTAGAATTCCGCTGAAAAACATGGCTCTGACATACGTGCAGAATAGGCGTTTTTGTTAATAGACATAGATAATGCCAAGAAGTGAATACACAACAATTTAAAGAGATATTGTGATTTTTTTTTTCAATTAAGTTACTGAATTTTCAAAACTTTTTTTATTCACTTGAAATATTATTGTGCCAATTTGTTTATTGATTTAGATACAATAAGCCAAAGCCTTGTGTTGTACAGTAACGTCATTTTATGTATAAATGTATGTCTAAAATTGCTCAACAGTTAAAATTCCAATTTCACAACATCAAATTTTGGCATACCAAACAACATTTCGTTCTACTTTCTATTTTTTCCATCCAATGCCCCAACCGTTCCGTTTATTTACAATAAATCTACATCTCTTCTTTATACTTTTCTATTTCTACTTACAAGTTATTCTAACGTATCCACATTTCCGCGAGAATAATCAATTTTGTAAAAGACTAAAAATGTTGGTTGAATTTTTCTGCGTTATTTTAGAATAAACAACCTTATGATATACCGTATTATATTTCTAAATCAATTACCTGCCTAATGGCACCATAATTAAATCATAGTTTCTCATTAAAAAAATTCCAGATGACGGCATCTAACTAACACCAGAGGCACGAAACAACAGAAACTCATATCACAATATGAATATTTATGTATTTATTTATGTATAATATAAGTATTTGTGTATAATATGTTTATTTATGTATAATACGAGTATTTATGTATAATATGAGTATTTATGTATAATTTAACCCCACAAAATGTCAAATAAAAATGTCAAACCGTTTCTCCATAATCCCGTTTGGTGCAATACTACTTACGTACCATGTATAAGGTAATTTTGATCCTGGTATTTTTTTTAGCATATGTCAACTAACACCCAAAAATTAACTCAATGCTGGAATCAGTATTAAAGTGCTACAAGAATCAGTCTTAAATTGATACACACTAGAAAATCTAGTAGACGTATAATGTAACCTGAAACAAAATTATGTTAGACGCTAAAGTAACCTTAAATATTGTTTTGAAATAAACGGATACATGCTGCAGCTGATTTTTTTTATACTAAAAAACCGTCTACTTTGCTTTATAGCCGGTGATGGTCGCATTCATTTACTCTAATTTTAAAAGCCGAAAATGAACTCAATCTTTTAAAATACTTAATTTGCCTAAAAGTGTGGTAACGAATTATTTTTTGGGCATCCACTTAGTATTTGTGTCACATTGTATCTTGTGTCTTTATCTTCGGCCTATTTTCGCGATTATGGGCAATCACCGACGCGACGGAGCACTTTCGTTTCACTGTGCTGAAAATTTTGGCTGGCTCCATTTTTTCTGGTGGATGGGTACTGATCTTTAACATGCTCAACATCGCATGGTTTACGGTAACGGCGGATTAACGTGCCCTGCGAAGGTCAGAACGTGCAGATATTTAATTTACTCAAACACAATGCCACAACCTAAGTTGATGTCCATTTTACAGTATCTACTAAAAAGAGAATCAAGCTTCTACTGGGACACGACTCCAGGACCTTTGCTGAACTATAAAGTGGACCTTTGGTTTCAGAGACACACGCTCTTTCCATTTGATTACTGAGGCTGTCCGTCTACTTAGTCGTCTTGTTATAATATCTCTTAGCAATGTTTTGCACCTTTTTTTGTGATTCTGTGATCTTTATCATGCCTTATCAAAAAATACTTAGGTTTGATCACCATTCAACTTTCAGTGTTATATGTCAGAAAATGACGAGACCTATCAACGTTTATTTTTGTATTTTTCAACATTTCTCTTCCTTTTATTTACTCTTTGGTCTTTGGTATAACAGTATTGTTGATTTCATCAGTTCAATAATTTCACTGTTTTGTTTATTGTTATCTAGCTTTGTCGTTCGGTTTAATAGTCAAATACATACTGCTACTATTGGATGATGTAGCTTCGCACTTTGCGACGACTGAAGCATATTTTGCATTTAAATAATTTTAAAATTATTTAATTTTTACAACATACGAGATTGGTGTGTGGAGTAATAAAGATGACAAATCGATAGGTCCTTTGAGTGCTCAGAAATCACATTTTTGGTCCTTCGAGCCGGATATTCAGCCAACACAGAAGTAACAGAGCAGCATTCCTGTATATCTATGTTTAGAATAAATAAGTTTTATTGTCGGCGCATTTAATTTATTAAATCACAACAGTTCTTCGAGTAACTACAAATTACAAGGTCCTTTGAATAATCACAAATCACAACAATGACCACCAAAAAGAGGAAACGAACAATAGGGTTGACATTCGTGATAACCACATATGTTTTCGCATCCAAAAGGCATTGTAATTACCGAACGATATTATTAATCATTTTGCATTGTTACAAAAAAAATACAACCCTGCATATTTTCTGCAGCTGTTAAAACAAAACTACTGCATGTATCTATCAGGTATTTAAACAGACCCCGTTTTAGAGATCGCACTATAATATGGTAATACATATTTTGAGTCAAACGCCATTTATTGTCAAACTTAAGTAGTACTTATTATACCGTCCTCGTAAGTCAAGTTTTTAAACCTGTATTAACTATACTTTCTTAAAAAAACAAACAGACCTTTAAAGACGTTATTTAAGCCGATTGTCCTTCCAGTTTAATAAGTTATTATAACATTAACAAAAGCAAACACGAAAAAGTTGATTACTCCGACTTCTTGCACTTTAGACATAAAAAAGTAGATGTTTAGGATAATTAGGAACACTTAATCATTCTTTCAAATAAACTTGAAACAATTTAAAAGTTCGATTAACCGTAATGAGTTTGCCCCTGATATCCAGTTGATTAGACGCAATGCAAATTTAATGCCCAATAGTCGGCCACGCGACTTGTATTCCACTAAACGTAATTGTTGCATGTGCTGTTTATTTATTCCTGTCTGTGTGTGTGTGTGTGTGTGTGTGTGTGTGTGCAGTGTGCTTTATTGGTGTGCGTTTGGTCAATTCTACGCCTGGGCCTCTAAAACACATGTAATGGACAGAGCTAATTACCGCGAAGGCATCACGTTCGTCTTCTAATATTGCATAATAGTTGCCAGTCGCCACATAAATTCTACCATTTGAATTAATGTGATAATTGGGTTTGAGTCATACACGATTGCTACATCTGATGATGTCTGCTGCTCCCAAAATGCATCAGCATAAAACAATACTAAAATTATTATTATTACATCAGTTCGGTTCTTTATATAGAGATTACTCAATAATTAGATACACATATTTATTTATTCCCTACACGTTTCGTATAACAAGCAGCCGTCTTCAGGGGTAAATCTAGAAATATACTAAAAAAGCCTTGTCAGAAACATTGTAATAGGCGATGCTGCGCACAACACAATGATGTGCAAACAATCACTACAGGCATGATCAATGTCAACATCAAAAGTGAAAACAATAGAACTAAAGCTCCTACGAGTCCCAAAACCCATTAACAACCGGATTAAAAGCGCCAAAGCAAATTATTACATGTCAAAATACAATGAAAATATGATTATTAATGTTATTATAATTTACAATACACATCGTGGCCAAATACTTGCTCAGCTTTCTCATCCAACACGAAATCATACCTACATCACAGCATGGCTTTACCCCGGGTAGATCTGTCATATCTAATCTGTTGAGCGCCATCAACGAGTGGACTCTGCTACTTGATTCTAAACTTCGTGTTGATATTCTCTCCCTGGGCTTCAGTAAAGCTTTCGAGAGAGTACCGCACAACTTAGTGCTGCACAAACTCGTTCACAGTGGAATTCTTGGGTGGATGCGGGTATTTCTGAATCGTCGTAGTTTCTCTGCTAGGGTGGAGGAGTGTCATTTTGGACGGATTCCTGTTGCTAGTGGAGTGCCTCAGGGTTCGGTCTAGGACAGATCCTGTTTTTGATTTACACTGCAGATTTACTTAGTTCACTCCGCAGTACTCATGGTGCCTATGCTGACGACTGTAAGCAGTTTGGGTGTGAAATCTTATCGGGTGATACGCTTCAACGGGCTCTCGATGCAATCATAGCCTGAACGAGAATTTGGCTATTCCCTCTGAATGTTGATAAGTAAGGTGTTGCATGTTGATCGTAACAACTCTCGGCGTGCATCTTTACATACGTCATTTTCATAAAAACCAAAATGACACGCCTTATTATTTCGCCAGGTTAGATCAAATCTTGATTCAGATTCTAAAATCCGATTCTGACCGGGGGTGCGGCCTCCCGACCGCCACCAGTACCACCTCCGGCGGCGGCATTGCATTCTACTCGTCACCGCGAGTAACATGACACCAAACACTACACCTCTACACCGCTTAATAACAAAGTTGGTTTGCGCATGCGCAAACCGCCGTATTTAAATTCTACTCATCTAGACGATTACCAAATACTATACCTCTGCGTCTACTATTAACAAAGTTGGGTTTGCGCATGCTCAGATGTCAAATTTAAATTCTACTCGTCACTAAGAGTAACATGATACCAAACACGTGGGTTGTAACTTGAAAACTAAAGAAGTTGGCTTGCGCATGCGCGAACCGCCATCTTTACATACGTCATTTTCATAAAAATCAAAATGACACGTCTTATTATTTAGACAGGTTAGATCAAATCTCGAGTGAGATTCTAAAAATCCAATTCTGGCTGGGGGCGCAGCCTCCAATACCGCCGACGGCGGCGGCGGCATTGCATTCTACTCGTCACCGCGAGTAACAGGATACCAAACACTACACCTCTACGCCTACTAATAGAAAAATTTGGTTTGCGCATGTGCAAACCGCCATGTTTGCGTACGTCACACCACCCGAAATCAAAATGGTGGGCCCTCTTACTTTGATAGGTGGTGCCACCGGTCATTTAAAAATTTAAATTTCCCGTGTTTTCCATTTCCGGTCGGCCATCTTGGACGCCATCTTCGATGACGTCATCTCAGGTTTATCCCCTATTGGCTCTCCGTCCAGTGACGTCACCGACGCAGTGGCCTGGCGGTTTGGCGGTGGCTCCAGAAGGAACCATCTATACCTACTGACGCAATACCGCACGATACAATATCGGATGCCTCAGTACCGGATGACGTAACACCGGGTGACGTAATTCAAGGACTATTGTTGTGTCAGTGTATACGCCTAACCGGTTGTGTCGATGTTGAAAGCAACCATGGATAATTTTGTGCTATTTCAAAAAGTGTTGAATCGACCGGATTCATGTCTGAATTCATCAAATTTTTGGGTATTCACTTTGCCGATTTCTAAACTTTGCAAAGCATCTAACTTGCGATAATTCGTGGTTACTTTCAATAACGTAAGATTACTATCGCCTACCTTATGTCTGAGTCAATCATATGGTGGGCAATGCTAGATTTTTCTGCTCTATTGAATCTGAAATGAGCTCTTTGAATCTTGTTGTTATCGATCTCGGCGTTTGCCCGATATAGATTTTCTCGCAATTATTACAAGATATGCGAAAAATGGCCGATTTTTGTCGGAAGTCAATAGTATCCTTTGGTCCACCCAGTAGGTCCTTCAAGTTGTCAACTTTATAAACAACTCTCGGGTTATTATCTTTAAATATTTTCTCTAACCCTTTTGTAAGAAAAGGATGTAAAGAAAGTATAGCGAATTTTTGGGTGGCTCATCCGATTCAGGCTTCAATGTCGTAATGTTACTTATTGACATTTTCCACCTATGCCTAGTAACTGATCTCTACACAATGTCTGGAGAGAAACGGTCACATATCGCAATATCTATAATTTTGTTCACATCTGAATTGTATTGCTTACTGTTTAAAGGAAAACTGAGTAACCTCCGAACAAGAAAGCTCAAACTCGAGATTTTGCGACCGAAAGGATGATTTGCATCTGATGGTGTGAAGCGATTTGTAGAAGTTTCTTTCCTATAAATATCAAATTCTAACCTATCTATATTTTTGATGACAGGAGTGTCAAGTAAAGGTAGTTGGTCGTTGTTCTCCAGTCAACTTGATTGAAGGGAATCTGCTGATCAACTTAGTAACAAAATTGTTGATGTTATCTTTCAGGTCAAATATGGTAAAAATATCGTCCATATATCTTAACCATACCCTCGGAAAATACTCCATTGCTCCAGCAAAATCACTCTTAAATCGCCTCATGACTAGTTTGGCAATGAAGGAAGAGAATTGTGGTTGCCTCTGTCTGCCGATAAAACCGCCCGCCGACTCGAAAGCATGTCCGATAGCTGATGAGGCTTGTCCGGAAGATACTGAAGGAGAAATGTGCTTGCTGAAGGAAATCGAGAGGAGGAAGTCAATTGTTAAATTCCGGAAGCTGCAATAAAATGGCGGCATTACCTTTAAATCGTGATACTGAGACGATAATGGGAAATGTCACCGTTTTTTGTTACCAGTACTTCCCAATATTTGTGTTTGTAAAACTAATAAAAAGTTCGGGACGCAGCAAGTGCGTTATGGTGGTGAATTTTCATAAAAAATGTTTTCAATAGCAAACATGTGTTTTTTTTTAAGAAAGCAGGCATCAAATTTGGTTACCAGTACAACCTATATAGTAAAAACAATGTGCCATGTTTCATCAAAATAACTTTATAGTTTGAAAATGTAAAAAAAATTCCGAAAGTAAACTTAAAGTGTTTCGAAAAAAATTCGTTTCTTGGTCAACCTTATAGGTTAATATTTAGCTATTTAAATATGAAGCATTTGATCAAAATTCGCTACCATAACGTACTTGCTGCGTCCAGAATGTCTTTTCTTACAAACATGCATTATATTTCGATGGAAATGCTAAAATGCAATAACATAAGGCGTGTTTGATTAAAAAAAAAAAAGAAAATTGGTATCACTAACGACTTATGGACCACCCTGTGATTGTAGAAATAATTTTTTAAGATGTAGCTTATGACACCCTATAATTAATGTATACAATATTTTTTCATATCTTGTATAATAACGGATATAATTCGACAAAAATTAAACGATAAATTCTATAGCTAAGGCTACTGCCAAGAAGGATCTATTTGAAATGAATTTTCTGGAAATATTTTACTAAAATGAAGGACAGTGACGGTTGAAACTAAGACATCAGGGTTTGTAAAACAGTCTTTTTGGGACATTTTCTTTTTATAGCCCGTATTAGATCCAAGTTCTTTGCCTAAATGTTGCCACTTTTGAAGTTTAAAATCGCAACTTTAACGTTTTGAGGAAAACCCCAATTTATTTTTCTTTAAGTGCCTATAACTTTTCTGTATTTTGACCTACAGAGCTAAATTTTGGTAGGTAGCTCACCTATAACGATATAAACCCGGGTACCAAATTTGGTTGCCCTTACTTTGTTAATTCTGGAAAAATTTTTTGTTGAAAGAAAACACAAAATTTTCCGGGAAAACCTGTGGCGATTTTCCTGGCTAACGAACTTATCCAAGCCATTTGCAAAAGGAAGGTATTCACCGAATTTAATCAAAATCGACCCATTATTTTTTGAGTTATCGGTGTGATAAATAAATAAATATATATATATATATATATATATATATATATATATATATATATATATATATATATATAAACATATGAAAATTGAAACTGATCCCGGATATGTGTTCTGTGGGGCCTAATTAGCGCTCATTTGAAGAAATTTTTTCAAAATTCAAAAGTCGGGATCTCCTCAGTGAATTTTTTTAAAGAAAATTCACTAAAATCACTAAAATGATTTAGATTTATACAATTTACTTACTGCATTGTTTCAAGTACATTTAAATCGACAAATACATTTCACTTTTACACTTAGTTAGCACTCGAATGCACATTTATCATAACTGCTATTTAAACTTTCATGTTACAATCTAAATAAAAGGGCAATAGAAATTTATATCACCCATAAATCATTTTCACAGCAAACATAACATTTAAATCTAATAAATTGAACACATTTGTTTGTCTTGTTGGATTTATGCAAACCGATTGTGTACTTTTCACTCTATAAATATGTTTTTATTGTATTAAATTTTGTTCGTCTTGTCATCCTTGTATTTATAACATATTATAATACCATTAACGTTGAATTTAGTTAATGATTTTGTTTTGATCGTGGTGCAGCAATTTTATATATTTATATACATATATATTCGAATAATTATTGGAATTTGCAATATATTTCAACAAAGTGGGTATTTCTAGTGAAACAAATAATTTTGCTAAATTGGTTGTGAATTTTAATTTCCTCAACAATAAACCTAACTTTTAATATTAAATAATCTAGGATTATTGGAAATATTTGCAAATCCGATTGTGATAATTATATCTAGCTTTAACTGAAAATAGTCCAATTTATATTATATTATTTCAAACAATGTTATTAATGCCGGTAATACCCAGAGACTGTTAGTGAATTTTCTTTAAAAAAAATTCACTACTGGATGAGATCCCGACTTTTGAATTTTGAAAAAAAAATCTTCAAATGAGCGCAGGACCCTTAAAACCTACATCCGGGATCAGTTTTTTAATTTTTATATGTTATATATATATATATATATATATATATATATATATATATATATATATATATATATATATATATATATATATATATATATGTATGTATATGTATATGTATGTATGTATGTATCACACCGATAACTCAAAAAATAAAGCGCCGATTTTGATTAAATTTGGTGAGTACCTTCCTTTTGCAAGTGGCTTGGATAAGTTCGTTAGCCAGGAAAACTGCCCCAGATTTTCTCCGAAAATTTTGTGTTTTCTTTTAGAAAAAAATTATATCTCCGGGGATAACAAAGTAGGGGCAACCAAATTTGGTACACGTGTTTGTTTTATAAATGGTGACCCACATACCAAAGTTTAAGTCTGTTAAGTTAGAAGACAAAAAGTTGTAGGCATTTAAAGAAAAAAAAAAAAGGGTTTTCCTCAAAACGTCAAAGTCGCGATTTGAGACGTCAAAATTCGGAGGATTTATGCAAAGAACCTGAAGCAAATACGGATTATGTAAAGAAAATGTATCAAGAAGAGTGTTCTGCAAACCCTTAAGTGTCAGCTTAAACCGCCATTGTCCTTCATTTTACTAACATATTTACAGAAAATTCATTTTAAATACGCCCCTTCTCAGATGCTTTGGTTGTAGGTTCAGTTTAGTTGATGTTTTGTCTGTAGGTTTAGTTAAGTTTGTGGTTTAACACTCTATAATATTTAGCTAATTTTCGTAGAAAAGTTCGTTAATCAGGAGACGGCGACTTATCAATTTAAGATTTCTTCAAATGAGAGCCAACTAGGCCTCCTAGAATCCATACCCGGTTTTACATTCAGTTATTATCTGTTTGCATATATGCAAGGTGACGCATTTCTACGGTAAAGCACAATATAATTGTTATTATACAAGATACTAGAAAAAATTGTATACGTTAATTATAGGGTGCCTTCACCTGCATCTTATAAAAATATTTTGACAATCACCGGGTGGTCCATAAGTCGTTGGTGATCCCTACAATTGTTTTTTTGCCAACACTCTTATATTATTGCATTTTTCCATTTTTGCATTTTTTATCGAAATATGATGCATGTTTGTAAGAAAAAAAAATCGAGACGCAGTAAGTGCGTTTGGGTAGCGAATTTTCATTAAATCCTTCAAATTTCAATAACCCAATTTGCTATTTACCTAAGGTTGGCTAGGAAACAAGTTTTCTCGGAATTATTTTAAGTCTATTTACGGAAAATTGTTGTGCATTTTCATACAATTAGTAATTTTGGTCAAATATGGTACATGGATGTGTAAAATTTATATAAAATTCATGTGAAAGAATTATTTTTCAATCAGATTATCACTTTTTAGTGAATTTTTGTAGAAAAATTCACTAATGAGATCTCGATTTTTGAATTTTGAAAAAAAATTCCCCAAATGAACTGTATCCACAAACAGCTTTTTGACAAAAATTTCAAAGAAAATTATTTGCATGCAAATTTTGAAACAATTTCTTTCATGGAACTTCGCCACTTTTTTTCACAAAAATTGGTTTAAGTTATGTTACACGAAAAGTATATTTTTTTACGTAAATTTGCGATAAAATTTGTCTTCACAATAAATCAAAAATATTTTGTTAAACCAACTTATTAAACATTTATTATTCTTTACCAACATGTCACAAAAATCTTATAAAAAATAATTTCTGTGAAAATAGACTAAATATACTTTACACAAAAATTTGGTGAAAAAATACCCAAAAATCAAGTTACACAGGGGTTTCAAAAATGTCTGCCAATATTTCTAGGGCGTATAGTACACGAAAAAAATAATTGTAGTTTATTCTATAACAATCTCTGGACTCAGCAAGGGCGTTATCGTAGTGAATTTTCATAAAAATGTTTTTAATAGGAAATACATATTTTTTAGAAAGCTTGCATCAAATTTGGTTACCAGTATAACCTATATAGGAGCAACAATGTACCATATTTCATCAAAATAACTTTATTGTTTGACAATATACAAAAATCTTTCGAAAATAAAGCTAAAATGTGCCCAAAAAACTGGTCTCCTGGCCAACGAAACTTAGGTTAATAGTAAATTAAGCTATCTAAAAAAACATTTTATAAAAAATTGCTACCATAACGCAGTTGCTGAGTCCCGAATTTATTTTCTTACAAACATGCATTATCTTTCGATGGAAAATGCAAAAATTGTAATACTATAAGGCGTGTTCGATTAGGAAAAAAATTGCATCAGCAGCGACTTATGGGCCACCTGTGATTGTAAAAATAATTTTATAAGATGCAGCTCCAGACATCGTATAATTAACATATATTTTTTTATCATATCTTGTATAATAATAGATATTTGGAGCTTTACCCTAGAAATGCATCACCCTGTATATATGAAAACAGATAAAAACTGAAACTAACCCGGATATGGGTTCTATCTACTTCGCGCTCATTTAAAGAAATCTTTTCAAAATTCAAAATTCACTAAAATTGTATCCAACTCTATGAGTGAAATTGTGATGGCCAAAAATAAATATGATTGTAAGAAGAAGAGCATGTCTACATTTGCATTACAAATGTCAGAAAACAAAATACTTATTTACATGTCACTTTGAAAGTAGATATGACATTTATCAAAATAATTTGTCAGTTGAATATGACATGTACTACTGCCGTGGACTATCATTATGCACTATTGTATTACGCCTTATAAGAATCTTGTTGGTTTTGGAGTACGAAAGCTTATTTTAAAAACATTTTTCCATCCCTTAACCTGAAATAGTTTTCGTTTTATTTAACGTTGTTTCATTATAGCGTTACAGTAGGTTTTAGAATCTAGAAATTCTATTTTGTGTGAATTTTTTCGTTGCATACCTAGAACAAATTTTATTTTCCTTCAATTATAAATCATAATTTTAAGTTAATTCCTATATTTTCTGTGCCCAATGTGTTGAAAAGATGCGAAACGGGAGAAGGAAATTTCATTTAAAGTTAAAATGAAGAAGAAGTTTCCATTTTTTAAATATTAATAACATTTATAGGTAAATTAGCAGATTAGCGTATTGTTCGTTTTTTCAAAAAAAAAAAAATCAGAAACATGCTTAGAGGAACCCCTTTATGCATTAACCATCGGACAAATGCTGTGATCTCAACTCCACAATACAGTTAAGAGACCTAAAGTCAATTTGAGGTTCTGTGCAAGGTAAACATGCTACAACGGAGCTACAAATGCAAACTGTAAAAAACTCACCTTGCAGAAGTCCATAGAAAGGAGATACTACTTGCCAACACCGTTTCTCCATAAAAAAACTTCCACATTGCACAATTGAAAAAAAAGCTACATAATAAGCGTAATCTGATTCCTTAAAATTAAATAAAAAACTGAAACTGCTACCAAGGCTATATATATATATATATATATATATATATATATATATATATATATATATATATATATATATATATATATATAAAGTCTGAAACCGACCTCGGATTTGGGTTCCAGGGGTCCCAAATAGCGCTCATTTGAAGAAATTTTACAAAATTCAAAAGTCGGGATCCCATTAGTTAATTTTTTTAAAGAAAATTCACTAATACTATTTCCTAAAATGCACCCCTAAGGAGCTACAGCCCCTAGAAAAAGACTCTAAAAAATATATATTTTTTGGCATTTTCTTCAAAACTACTACCGGTAACTTCATGAAATTTGACACAGAGGCTTAGTTTTTTATGAGAAATATTACTATTATGTTAGTATCGTCATATGTCATTAAGAGATGTAACATATCAGGCGGCTGGAATTGTTTAATCTCTATACTTTTTTGTGCGTAGTTGTATCTAATACATTTATCGAAAATCCCAAAGCTGGCTCCCAATGGTGGCTACCTGATGTGAATAGATGTGCCTGAACAATTTTATATATCATAGATATATTATCTTCTCGTCTGGTAGATGTTACGTTGCATTATAATACTGCACATGAAAATAAATGTATTCGACTTAAATAGTGAAACTCTTATTTGCTTTACTTAACCGATCTCTCTAATCAACCATTTATTGATACTTTATGGTATATGGTAGCGATTAATTAATTTCTTAGAATTATATTGCCTCTACGTAATCGTATGATTGGTAATCATTTCTCCTTGCCTTTGTCACCTGATCGGAGAATCACGCCATATTTGCTATGGCATAATGTAATGGTGACTTGGTTTATGTTATCTTAATATGTTCTTAGAAATGTATATATTGATTTTAAAGGTGTATACATATCTAAAAAGCATAGCTCCTGTGGATGAATCATGTTTCCTAGAAGACTATGTTGTGATTATTAAGTAACATATTTGTTTTGTGTGGGCGAAAACCATGCATCATCTTAACCACTAAAAGTACGTACAGAATTGCATTAAAAGAAGAAAAGAAAAATATCTTGAGCATGTCTTCAAAATGTCATAATACAACTTGTTAATTCATTCGAAATAACTTTTGTAAAGTTTCCTTAAAAATGAAATTACGCTACAACAGCTCAATACCAATCTATCCAACAGCAAACACTGTATTTTTGCGGAAATTTTGTTGATAACAGTACAGAAATGCCAAATTTGAATAGCATGTCGCTATGCTGTGAAAATGCATTGATAAGTATGTCAATTTATTATTTTACTTGAAATAAATAAATGGCACTGCTTGCAAAGCCTGTCGTTAACGAAGTATATGAAAGAAATAAAATAAAAATTATCTAAAAAGTCAAGTAAAAATCAAATTGAAAGTTTTCTTAGTATAACGGTTGTTTCCAGTAGAAAACTACCAATAATAAGAAAATTCTGTAGGTACAGCGGTTTCAGAGAAAGCTATATAAAAAAACCTAAGCTAAGTCTTAAGATAAAGTACAGAAGAAAAGTGAAGCTGGTTTAAAGTGAAAACAATTAAATCATTTTTTTTATTCGAAATTTAAATCTAAGTGCAGCTTCACACTAATCTGACTTTTGTTTCGTTTCATATTATTTTGGAAAAAAAACTCGATTTTTCAAAAAATCCAACAATCTACGGCCTACAAATCAAAAGACGTCGGCTAGTTCTGTAGAAAAAGTATGTTCTTGAAATCTAGTTGGTTTCTTTTGGCCAGATTAATAATGCGATTATATTTTACTAAAATAGCATATTCGTTTACGTTGAATGGTTCTAATATAGACTCAGTTTTAGAATATTTGTTGTAAACTCAGCATTTTAACCTTCTTAAAAGCGAATTTTTAATTCAAAAATTTTCCTAATGTTAAGTTTACTCTAAGTATGTTGAGGGGCTGACATACTTTCTGAGGTTTGTCATATTTGTGCTTATCTTGCGAAAGATGGGTCTAAGCGTTAAAACTAAAATCCGAGAAAGTCCGTATACAAAAAAATTATAGCCTTAACAAATGCCCACCCTGGGCAACACAAGTTTGGTTCTGGATATATATTTTAATAAATTTATTACACGTATAATTTTTTGGCAGTTTCTAATTTTGTAGGTATCAACCCGTAAATAAGCTTACACTGCTTCACATGAAGCTGGCAGGGGTCAGTCTTTGTCGCCTGTGTCGGCTGAAGCACACTACATATTCACCGATTGTTGTTGCCGTTATTTGACAAAATCGTTCCATACCTAACACAGACTCAGTGACTTTTCTGCCTATGCGTATTTTATATTAAATAATCATTGCTCTTTTGTTGTTGTGTTTAAAACCTATTAATTTTGTAAAAAGTGTGGACGCAAAAAGTGCGTTATGGTAGTGAATTTTTATTAAAATGTTTTTAATACCTACATAATATATCTTTTTTTTTAATGAATGCAGGCATCAAATTTGGTTACTAGTATAACCTATATAGTAGAAACAATGTACCACATTTCATCAAAATAACTTTATTGTTTGAAAAAGTACAAAAATTAACACATTTCTAAACAAAAGCATTTCTAAAGCGTAATTTTCATGGGATCCGCTATCTATTGTTAAAAAAGCCGTATCAAAATTTTTAGTAAGCACCAAAAATGTAAAAAGTTGTAAAGCAAATGAAATAACTCGAAAACGATTAATACTATCCATTTTTTCCTTACAAACATGGATTATAATTCGATGGAAATGCAAAAATGTAATAAAATAAGGGGCGTTCGATAAAAAAAAGAACATTTGTATCAATAACGACTTATGGGCTTAAAATGTAAAATGTAACCCTGTAACTAACGTATATAATTTTTTCTCGTATGCTGTATAATAACGGATAAATTGAGCTTGACCGTAGAAATTCGTCACCCTGTAAATGTGGGTTCTAGGGGGCCAAATTCGCGCTCATTTGAAGAAATCTTCTCACAATTCAAAATTGGGTATTAGGGACACCTGTACGGGGAAATGCGGAAAAGGAAAAATAAAATTGGAATGGGGGTCCGCGCTAACTAGCGGGGACAGATATATAAAAAATTGTCCAAAAACAAACCTGAAAATATAAAGTATCAACGGTTAAACTAAAAGTTTCGTTTCTTACCAAAGTTCAAACTGGGAGATACGCGACTGAAAATACTTTTCAGGTTTTTACTATTTCGGAAAACGTAAACTAACGTAGACTGTATGTGACTCGGACTGAGCGGAACTGCAAACTAAACTCACTTTACTTGGTCGGTGGGCCTTCTTTTATATGGGCCAAATTAGGTATCCTTGTTTATTCTAGAAGTTTTATTTTCTTTGTTTAACTCACAGGGGACGTAAAAATTTTAAAGTGAAAATTTGCAAAATTTTGTATATTTATTCGTGTAATCTAATTGCTAATGCTGCGGAATTTAATTTATCGAGTTCATAATGATCAAAAGGGATATTTTGTATGAATTTTTCGTTTTCACTTGCAATTTAATAATATATATGTATTAATAATATCAATTAACAGGATTGTCAGAGTGGTGTTATGGTAGCGAACTTCAAATTTATTGTAATGAAACGGGAGTCACTTGACAAACCCGACAAAGAAACGCTTCTAATTGTTTTTGGGTAAGATCGCTTAAGAGGGTAGGCGATAACAGAGGGGTGATTTGGTGAAAATTGACATTTTTTAAATAAAACTCGAGTGATATAACGTTTCAAAAGTTTATGGGTACAGCAATACAAATATTTTCTTTGTGGTCAAGTCATGGGCCCTAAATTAATTCCACGAGAATATCTTTCTGAAAAGAATAAATTATCACAGCTATGTGAAAGTTACGATTCAATTTGCAGCACTATTTAGTAATTTTTTACATAGTGATCAGTAACGTCACATTTCAATTTTGCGTGATTGCTCTACCCTTATCAAGAAAGTAAATCATGGTTATCATTATTTGCCAGCCGCAAACATTCAATCCAAAGTTTTCTGAGAGTGATGTTTTCACCTGTGCTCGCTTCTAGACAATTTGGTATCTGTTTGTAGTACAGGCAATAGAGGAGCTCGTTACTCTTGTCCATAATGCACTAAACTACAGGAGGTTTTTTTTTTTGAGAGATAGGTTCAGAATTACGTACTGAATGTAAAAACACAAAATCCTTACAAATTAGGAGGGCGGAAGTGCCGCCATTTTGAGAAAAACCGTTCCGGCCTATATCTCCATAACCGTGCACTTTAGGCCAAAAATGGTAATGACCTTTATTGTAGATAATTGTATTTCTCATCTTTTTTGTTGTATTTTTTTTGTATCACTCACCGTTTACAACTTATACGACTATTAACATTCATTTATTGACTTTTTTACCTATATATTTGTTAATAATTGTTTAAAAAATTATATGCTTATAACTGAACTTTTCAATCGACAAATCCTACAATTTTTACTTAAAACTTTTTTTAATAAAATTAATATTTTCAAAGTTATAACGCGTCAAATGTTGCACTTTTCAATCGACAAATTTTTCTGGAAATCTTTTAGTAAAATGAAGGAGAATAACGGTTGAAGCTAAGACTTCGGGTTTTGTAAAACATTCTTCTTGCGACATTTTCTTTCCATAGTTTATATTAGTTTCAGGTTCTTTGCGTAAATGTTGCCAATTTTGACCTTTTAATTGGCGACTTTGACGTTTTGAGGAAAACCCTAATTATTTTTTCTTTAAATGCCTATAACCTTTTTGTCTTTGAACCTACAGACCTAAATTTTGGTAGGTAATTTACCTATAATGACATACAACCGTGTACCAAATTTAGTTGCCCTTACTTTGTTATTTCCGAAGATATGATTTTTTTGGAAAGAAAACACAAAATTTTCCGGGAAAACCTGGGCCGATTTTCTTGGCTAACGAACTTATCCAAGCCACTTACAGGAGGAAGTATTCACCAAATCAAATTAAAATCGGCCCATTAGTTTTTGAGTCATCGGTGTGATATATATATATATATATATATATATATATATATATATATATATATATATATATATATATATATATATATATATATATATATTGAAACTGACCCCGGATATGTGTTCTAGCGAGCATAATTAGCGCTTATTTCAAAATTTGTTTTCAAAAGTCGGGGTCTCCTCATTAGTGAATTTTTTTAAAAAAAATGCACCAATAATAATTTTAGAAAAAAAAAGTTTTAAGTGAAAGTTCTAGAAAATTTGTCGATTGAAAAGTTAAGTTATAAGCATTTTATTTTTTAAACAATTATTAACAAAGATATAGGTAAAAAAGTCAATAAATGAATGCTAATAGTCGTATAGGTTGTAAACGGTGTGCGATACAAAATGCAATTATCTACAATAAAGGTCATCACCATTTTTGGTCTAAAGTGCACGGTTACGGAGATATAGGTCAAAACGGTTTTTCTCAAAATGGCGGCACTTCCGCCCTCTTAATTTGTAAGGGTTTTGTGTTTTTACATTCAGTACGTAATTCTGAACCTATCTATTAAAAAAAAATAACTCCTGTAGTTTAATGCAGAAAAAAAATCTCTATTGCCTGTACTATTGGTAGATTTTTTTATTCATGTTCAAATCGACGTACACTATATGGTGAACGCGTTTATATTTAGATATTGGTTTTCGCCTAATTCGACATTCTGATTATGCCATGAACTGCATTGATATTGTTGGAGACGGAGACCGAAAGTGGTCTTCCTGGTCGTTCTAAGATTAGGTTTTGTCCAACTCGACGGCCTGATAACATTATGCCATGAACTGCATTGATCTTGTTGGAGATGCACACAGGTCGCTTTTCACCTTGAATGGGAAATTTACCATCTTTGAAGACTACATTTCCATTTTATACAGTCGCATACGAGGGACATTGGTTGTTGCTAGAGTTATTAATCATGTTTTGCAAATCGATTTAGGTCATAACCTCTTAAAGTACTGGTATTTGAAGATGGCTTCATTTCTAGATTTTCGATATTAAGTTCGACCTTCCTCTTTAAAACTTTTTGAACTTAAAATTCCACTGACATTTCTAATACTTTTTTGTTCCTTGTTACGATGTCATACTATTTTCTTTGTCCATGGTGAAGGCAACAGCTAAATAAATATCAATACTACTTCGTACTGTAGCAAATAGATGTTAGTATCTGGCTGCACGTACCTCTCAACAATAAAACCCATCTTAGAACAATTTACTTCATTCGTAGATAGTAGACTATCTATATATAATATGATTCACTACGAGGTTTGCCTACGATTTGTAGCGGCAATAAGACACAATTTTCCGTCACATCCGGTGTATAATGCGACTACAAACACTACGTTTCACAACCTGCAAGCCGCTGAAAGCCGAAACAATAACTTCAGTTACAAAACTGTCCAGAGTACCAGAGTGTAATATGTATGCAGTTGTTCTATGTTGTCTGGTACATACTCTGTGCTCTGGTGCAATGATAAAACTGCATACACTACATTATTCTTGATGTAGACACCAGTAGTGGGTTTCTATAGTCGTTAGTTCGTGGTTACTTGCTGCTGCAAGCTCATGTTATAACTTGTTTCGTAGTCTGGTTGTTGGTAAGACAGACAGGGGTTATTTACTTGGGTCGTTTAATGTCCGTACAGGTGGAATGGGAATAAATATTAGAGATATGCATTTTTTCCTGAGGAGAAAAGTAATACAAAAGGCGCTTTCATAGAATCGTTCCTCTTAATGTTTTTTGTGCGTTTTGGCTTTTGATATTAAGGTTATTGTGTGAAGCTGGCCGATGTGTAATTAGAAACGTAATCCGATGGCTGTTTAATATGTGGTAGCTCAACGTCGCGAGCTTTGTTAGACAAGGACGGACAATGTGCTTGGCTGAGTTTTAAGTGTATTCGATAATGGGAAATTTGATATTTGTATGTATAAACACGCGGGGTATTTTAATTGCGATGCAGGCATTTATAGCCACAAAATTATAATTAAGGTACTTAATGAGAGGCTTCATCCAGACAGCAAAATTTATTGATGAGGAGCCCTACGCGTTTCGGCTATACAATAGCCATCATCAGTGGCAAATCTAAAAAATGTAATAAAAGGTCTGTCAGAAAACATTGTCTTCTGGTAGGCAATTGTGCTAGTTTAAGCACAATGATCTCAAGTTAAACTTTACATGCATCATCAAGGTTAAAAAATCTACAGTCAACTAGCAAAATATGTTAAAAATAGGTTAAAAAGCAATGTTACATGCCGAATACAAAGCAAAAACTACAAGTTACAACTAAAAAGTTACTTAATTCACATTACAGTCAAAAACATGCAGTCAAAACAGGCTAAAGGCCATCACTATCAGAACAGAACAAAAGCTAAAAGAGTTAAAAAGCTGGC
Organism: Tillus elongatus; assembly: GCA_964006375.1. Taxonomy (NCBI): domain Eukaryota; kingdom Metazoa; phylum Arthropoda; class Insecta; order Coleoptera; family Cleridae; genus Tillus; species Tillus elongatus. The sequence goes on along the minus strand of OZ023263.1, from coordinate 64,623,817 downwards.
TAGTTTGTGCAACAGCTAAAAGGTCAAATTGAATCGACAAAGCGAAAAAAGCAGTGGAGTGAACTGACAGAGCAAAACATAACAGGAGGCCACACAGTTAGGCAGAAATCCCATGAGAACTCATAAGGAGATTGAAAAAATCCTATAAAGAAGTGATACGAGAAAAACAAAATGGCATCAATACTTACTTTATAATTCTTGAAAAATTAGATTCAAACTATACACAAGTTGCCAAGGCTGGAGTCTTCATCTATTGTACCAGCGGTCCAACAACAACAAACCCAAATGTGCCGGAAAATCGATTCATGGCGTCATCAAACAATACAAACGACAACTCAAACCACAAGACGAGAGTGAACGTCGGCCATTAATGAAAACTGCAATAAAGCAGATGGCGCTGGTTAGACGGCGAAACGGTGAACCAAAAGCAAGGACAGAACAAAATTATAATACAAAATTTTACAACTTTACGTAACAAACATTCTACACAAATTGTTCAGGAAGAATAGTGTTCCAAAATGGCCAGTCTAATATTATTTCTTAGATCATTGAATTACAACACGAATTACCTAAAAATAAATAATAATCGATGTCACGGTATTAAGGCAAGGCCTATGTCTATGCATTTCAGCATTTTTGTTGTAATAAATGTGCTAAATATGCAAGTTTGCAAACGGCTGTATTTGTTTGTATTATAAATGTTTACGAGATTGCACATTTCGAGATAAATCTTATTTCTTTATATATCCCCATACGAGTGAATTTCCATTAAGAAAATTCACTAATAAAGAGGTAACGCTGGTAAGACTTGCGGAAACAATTTTCAAATGAGCGCGAATTTGTGCCCCTAGAACCCAAATCCACGGTCCGTTTGACATTTTATATATATATATATATATATATATATATATATATATATATATATATATATATATATATATATATATGTATGTATGTATGTATGTATGTATGTATCGCAGCGATAACATATCTTTTTTGTAGTACGACCGCGGCCGACTTTTTTAATCAGCTGCAATGGAAATTTTTTCCCCAAAAATATACACAATATTTTTTAAAACGCTATATTTTTGTAAGTATTGGAGTAATGTGTCCAGAAATGGTGAAAAGCAATCTATGTTGTGAATTTTAAGTAATTTGGTGCACAATATTTAGAGTTTTTTCAACATTCAAATCAAATCTCAAGGACATGCGTTGAAACGACTTAATGGTTAACGTCCAATGCTTGACAGACAGAGTAGTTAACTGCCGTGCGTAGATTGATTCATATAACAGGTATAAACCATACATCAACGGTCACCAAACTAAATGAATAACAGGCATAAAACATACTACCCAAACTAACAATCGTGAAATCTCGGCATGAAATTAAAAATTGGTCAAGTGACTCTTTTTTAACTGGGGGATTCAATTCATTTTTAAAACACTATATTTATAGCTTGATAAACGGCCTCAAATACAGTTTTAGACTGAAACTGTAGCATAATATAATGGAAATGTAAACAAAATCAAGTCAAGTCTCTATAAAAATGATTTTAAAATGGTTTGTTCTTTTATATTTAAACTTAAATATAAGACGCCATCTAAGATCGACACAGTCGCTGAATGTGTTTCAAGTGACAATTCTATAAATTCTGTAATTAATTGTTACGTTTACTTTTAATATAATATAGGGTATGAAGTCGGCGTCAAGTATCATGTAAACAAAACGTTAGTTAGTGCTTGTCTTCTAAACAGATGGCTCCAAAATCGATTCCCGCTTGACGAATGTATCTTTTTTTTGTTTTACTTTCACATTTGAAGACACAATAGTATACAAATTTCATACGTTTTTTGAACAAGCTCTCATTTTTGTTTAAAACCCATGAATAACGTTGTCACCTTTGAGTCTGAAATTATAATTTTCAGCAGACATTTTTTTATTCTTGATATTGTGAAAACCCGGTTTGATTAGGTTGACTAAAACGAAATCATGTAGGCGGTTAACAAGGAAAAATAACTGCTACGTTTGTTTGGCAGACACTTTACTTTTCTAAATATGAATTCGGTTTTCTTCTGGAAAGCTTTGTAACTTTAATGAAATTTGCAATGCAAGTTTCTTTTAAAGAGACTTACACTATATCACTATATATATAGATAGAGCAAAATTTAATTTTGTAGCTTCATAGAAAATTTAGTTTTGGACATTTTTCTTAAAAGGAGTTGAAACAAAAGATTTTTTTGATAATAGAGATATATCAATGGTAACACTTTTGAAAAAATTCTTTAAATGTGCGCGTACATGTAACTAAAATCGGTCTTCAACGTCTGTGTAAGTTCAAAGTAGTAATTTTTGCAATACCTGTTAAGTAAGTTCACTTTTAATGACAGTTTTTTGACAATGTAAGTTGAACTTTTAAAGCATTTGTCAGTTTCCATGAGAACAGGACATTTTTCATACCTAGGTACGGTAAGACTTACCTTACCTAGGTACGGTAAGTACTGCAAACCTATAAATAGCAAATCTGAATAATGAACAAATTGTTTGAGAAGATTTATTAATTATTATAATTCATCGAAATATTGAAAGTACAATTAGTCATATGATTAACAGTAAGGATTGACGCCATGCTCTTCTTTATATTATTATCTTCAGTTTCTAGCAATGTTAAATTATCAAGACTATCTTGCGGAGTATTCGAAGAATCACCGACCTCAATAATAGGGATTTGGCGAGAGGAGCTGGCTTCTTGGTTGCTAATATGAAATATCTTCTTAGCGACTTGTACTTTATTATTCAAGGAATCCGCCACATAGCTTTCAGCTACTGCCGAGGATTTCCACCCGCCATGCCTCTTCAGTGCTAAAATGTCAACTCCGCTATTAGCCAAAAAAGTAGCGGAAGTTCGGCGAAAGGAATGCCCAGTATATTTTTCCGCATTCTCCAAATGTAGAAATTTCGCAACTTCAGAAGGAATTTTGGCAAAAATATTTCTTCCAACTGGTTGGTTAGAGCATTTCCCATTTTGATACCTCAAGAAGAATCTCTGTATTGAATTTTTTGGTCGCAGGTTCATATACTTCCTCACTAATGCCACAAAGTGAAACTTCTCATTCTCATTGTCGACAATGGTAAAACTTCTGGATTGATGATTCTTAGCGTCAAGTATTCTGACCAAAATAATGTCTCCTTTATCAATAACATTATTGATTGTTAGCTTACATAATTCATCTTTACGGCAGGCACCTGCAATTCCCATAACTACAACCACCTTCTTCATCAGGTATATTTGGTCATGTGCTTCACTTAAAAAGGTCTGAATTTCCTCGATCGTAAACACTTCACTTTTCTTTGAAACATATCCAATATTTTTCTTCTTTAAAAATGCCTTTAACTTTGCATATTTGGAAATATCAACATTGTCATTCAAAGAGATTGTCGATCGTAACATAGAGTATTCGGACCATAAGCTTGATGGAGCAGAATATTTACCTGATTTTTCCAAGAAATATGCTAGTAAAACTGTCTCACTGGTATGTATTACAACCTTTTTAGTGTGGCACCACTTTTTAAAACCCTCATAGCAACTTTCATACCTTTGCTTAGACTTTTCTGGTAAAAGTGACAAACAAGCAATACCTGCCGCTTCTTCGATGTCAGATTCTTCCATATTCAAAGTCACTTCAACACTAATTTTAATTCAAAAATCACAATTAAAATACAAATTAATGTTTAACCTGGACCTGTGCTGAACTGCAGCCAGCGTTTAGTTTTGTTTGTTTACCCGTAGCGTCCTTAGTAACCCAACACAACAACCAAGTCACAAGCTACTTGTTGTTAAGTAGTATGTTAGAATCCATCTAATTAATTCGACTGTCAGTGCTGTCAGTCTGACATCTATTCACGCAGTAATTATTAAAAAAGAATGCAAATTCAAAAAAAAAACCGTTAAAGCAGGTATTGCAAAAAATTATTACTAAACCGTAAACTGTAAGTGACTCTTCATGCCTCGAATGCTTAGAAAACCTCGGCCCTACGGGCCTCGATTTTCCAAACTGCATTCTCTGCATGAAAAGTGTCACTTACAGTTTATGGTACGTAATATACTATTTAGTAATACTCCGTATAATAATTGTGTACAATTCTTATGAAAACTCACTATTATAACACACTTGCTGCGTCCCGTAATTTTCTACATCTCTATATCAGCGCAATAATAATTATTGTATAATCTTCAGAACTAATTTAAGCTACATTTTTATAAAACTATTTCACAAATTGCACCGTAACTTCTTAAGTGTCATGACTTCGACGTTGGTAATGATAATTGAAATGCAATATGTCACAGTCTAACTAACTTGGTGAGTGAAACGATCGTCAGGTTGTTTACAATGTGTTATTGTGATTGAAATGCAAAATGTCAGTCTAACCAAATACTATATAATGACAATACGGGACACTCCCATGCTTTAGCATTGGTGATATTTGTGACAAGTACACTAGCGCCACCTCGCTTGAAGTACTGACAACTGAGCGGGTAGTTTGAATGTATATTTACCTGCATATTCTTAATTTGGACAATTGGTTTGTTATAGATGAATATAAAAACTTGTACATGACAAAACAGTGAAAATTTTCTGATTATATAGTTATAAATAGAATTTGTATCAACAATCAGCTTGAATCCTAAATGAATGCAGCATTAATATTTCTGCAAATTTCTCTTACCATAATCTTATTTCATCATAATTTAATGTACTACCTTGAAACCGTCGTTAAACTACTATTTCAAGGTTATGTGAAGGAATATACTGAAAGCTGTTTCTGAGCATATTAAGTTACAATCTGTACTTACCTATAAATAATTGTTCTAGGTATAAATGGTAGCACAGTACTCAATTTGCTATATCTCTACATGAAAACCTTCCTATGTATCTAATACTTTAAAATATGTAACTGATATACTTAGTACATAATTAAGAAAGTGTGTAGATGAAAGGTGAGACTAACTCGTACTTCCGTGAATAAATCTATTATACGGCTGAATCTGCTAATTCTACTTGTCTCTTTAAAAACTTGGAAGATAATTAGAAGCCTTTACCAAGTAAGATAATTAAATGTGAAAAAATGTGACAATATATGCCATACTGAAATAAAAAAGAACACAGAAGAAGATAGAAAAACAGTTTTCTTATATCATTTATTATTAATGCAAAACTTTTTTGCCTTCATATTTCCTTTTTTTTTTATGCACTGGAAGACAATTTATGATTGAAGCCTTGCAATCATTCGTTTACGAAGTTTATCTATAAATAGGTACATGATGGTAAATATTACACAATGAATTATCTTTTGCGAACTGTACATATTGGCATAAAAGTAATTCTGAATTTGTCTTCTGCTTCAACAAATTAATTCTTCTGGAAGTGACATTGAAATGTAAAATGCACCTTGTGTCTTCAATACTATATCCAAATCAATTCTTTTTGACAACAGTACCCTTTTCTTGCATCTATAATACAAAATTATCGTCAATCCATGTTATAGTTATTGTTTAATATTAATTGTTAGGCGAATTTGTAAAAAAAAAAGCTGGTAACAAAAGAAAACACAAAAAATCATATTCACGTCTCGCCATCCTTTGGAAACCTATGAAATGTCTTTGATAGATTTAGCACGTTATAATTCAAACAATTATGGATTTCACACGCCCAACCACTAACAATTATTGTAAAAAACACAGCTCAAACTTAATTATACACAGTTAAACACCGGCAATTGCTAGTGTTACACGTTCTCGAACGACGTATCATCAGTACTATCCGCTAGGGGCGCTGATATTCTCGAAACACGAAATCAGCCGGAGTGTCCTGTATTGTCATCAAGTATTTGGTCTAACTAACTTGGTGAGTGAAACGATCGTCAAGTTGTTTAAAATATGTTATTGTGATTTGGGTTCTCTAAGTGTACCGCAATGCAATTGAGAAATGTCAAAATTAAAATTACTTTGATTTTAGAACTTTTTGTTTTGTTTTTTTATTTATATTATTTGTTTTAGTTTTTGTAATTTAGGAACTTTAATTGAACTATATATTATTGCTATGGTTTTTCCTATATTCTTGCAGCAAATTTTTTTTATCGCGGGGCATAATTTAAAATACACTGAAATGCTGAAAACCATCCTAAAAGTATAACAAAATATGTGATTTCTAAGTAAGGCATTTATTTATATTTATATTTTCAATTTATGATCTAATAAGATTTGTTTTTTGTTTCAGGTAAGTTAAGAGACTGCGTAACACTTCGTAAGTAATAGTTTGTAGCTTAAATTTTAGATGTCGTTGATTATTTTTAATAATCTGTATACTAAGAAAATTTTAATTTAATTTAGTTTCATTACACACGAAGCCAATTCCTTATAAAACAATATCACATTTTAAAGAAAAAAAGGTCTTGAATTATATTGTATATAAGTTATATCCAATTTCTGGAAAATTTGTCTAATTTTTGTCCCCATTCTAATGATGTTTTTCAACCACAAGTAAAAATATCGTTTAGCGTCATATTTTGTTTGTATTTTATTTCACTGTATTTTTTTAATCATTAATTTATTAACTTAGGTAAATAATTATTAATTTCTTGAAAATCAAAATTAATTTGATTTTTTTATGGCAATATTCACTGCCTAGTCATTTACTTTACTTTAACTTTAGTCACTGTTGACGGAACAGAATTCAAAACATAAGTAAACAGTGGAGACGCAGTAAATGCATTAGAGTGGGGTAAGGAGAAAATATTAAAGTGAAGTCAATTTTGTTAAAAATGTAACACAACTAAAAACATCTAAACCTTATCGCTTTATAAACTAAATAAATGTACACATACATATGAAATATATAGGTAATTACGTAAGGCTAGATGTATTCCGGCCACAATTAGAACCGTAGACCGGTTTCGCTATAATTAGAGCATACCAATTCTAGCGAAAATACACCTATAAAGCAAAACGGCTATGCTAGCCAGCCTTTCAACACTAAGTGAGTGGTGATAATACATCTATCCTTACATACTTTATCCCTATATTAGCGTATAAATGGGCCAGGGCTGACAATTTACTAAATTGTTAGTTGGTTGTATACAGTCTCTATTTTTTTAACACTTTGTGCTCTTTGGAGCTGGCGTGACAAAATACTACTTGGTTCCGCAACTAGGTGGCGGCACGTTGCTTGGTGTCTCACCACTCACTTAGTGTTGGAAGGCTGGCTATCATAGCCGTATTACTTTATAGGTGTATTTTCGCTACAATTAGTATGCCGTGCTGACGAGCTCTAATTAGAGCGAAACCGGTCTACGGTTCTAATAGTTGTGAGAATGCATCTAGCCTTACATACTTTGTCCCTATATTAGGGTAGAAATGGGCCAGGGCTGACAATTTACTAAATTGTTAGTTGGTTGTATACAGTCTCTATTTTTTAACACTTTGTGTTATTTGAAGCTGACATGACAACATACTACTTGGTTCCGCAACTAGGTGGCTGCACGTTGCTTCGTGTCTCACCACTCACTTAGAGATAATTACGTATCAAATAATGTGAGTTCGGGAGAAGTACTTGCCTTTTAAAGGTCATTTATTTGTGAACTAAGTTATTAGCTGGCTACTTTATGTTGTTAAATTTGTAATAGTCTTACCTCGCGACGTAATACTTTGCCACCTTGTTATTCGGAAACGGTCACAATGGCATTGTGTGTGTCTTTTTTTTTTGTTTCTTTAACGTCGGTCTATTTTCGCGACTATGGCAAATCACTGACGCCAGGGAGCAGTTTCACCTCACTATCCTGGAAATGTTGCCGTATCCCTGCCTTTCTGTAAGGAGGGTAGGGATATTTAACATGCCCAACATCGCATGGACATGAGACCGAGGGCTTCACGACCCCTCCGAAGTGTGGAAGGTGCAGACATTCAACTTGCTCAAATATAATGCCACAACCGCGGTTGATGTTAATGTGACAGTATTTACTGAAAAAGTGAGAGGAGAACCCTGGCATTGAACCCAGTACCCTTCGGTTCAGAGGCACACGTTCTTACTACTGAACCACCGAGGCTTGTTTGTAGGCTTGCATTAAAAATAAGGATATCAGATTTCACTTATCCTCCATATTTTATTTCTTTCGCTCTTATAGAAAAGTAAGTATCTCTTATAGAATATATCGTGTCTTTAAGATAGATACTGTAACAACACTAGAGAGGGTCATTGTTTTAAGGAGCATAATCTAAATATTTCTTAAAAAGTTGACCCTTAAACTGGCTACTGAAATTGGGCTGTGAAGAAAAATACATCAAATCTTGGAAGAAACGGAAGAACTGTCGGGGTTTGTCTGGAAGCTGAGACAATAGGATAAAAGTGGATAAAAAACTAAGATTTGATTCACAAAGACGATATTTTCTTCACGAAAATTGCACAAAACTCCCTCAAAATATTAGTCGTGTGGTTTTTTCATTCATATTCATTTGAAAAACTTAAAACTGCACCAATTTAATCCTGTATGTTAAGCTAAAACAAGCATCTTGCATATTTAAAATCTAGACCTCAAAATTCTTTTCTTAACCTTATTTCCGATGCCGCCAGGTCGATAATCTGAAATGTTCCTAAAATAATCGCCGGAAATACCTGCATCTCGCCTCTCGTGACATAACACTATACCCGAAAACAGCATGAATGTTTGAAAACAAATAAATTTTAAATGGTCTGAGATAATGGTAAATGGGCCGGACTGGTTCTGTGACCTATAATTATTCTCTGACACGTTGATTAAGAAGGTCGTTTCTGAAGTATCTCACGATTGTAAATGAGAGATCACCTACCAAAAGCCATGTTGCCAATATCGGATGAGCTTCAAATTCTTCCAGAAGGTTTTTAGATGTATATTCTTCGTGATTATATGCTTTGAGTTTATTTATTTATTGCTAGCACATGAATGTTAGTTAATACATGTTAACTGTACAAAAACATAAATTTTGAAACTTATAAAGCCGTAGCTTATATCAGTGATCAAAGTTATTGAATATATCTTGAATAAGCTAAAATTTACAATTTCAAATCTAGCCTGACTTGCTAAGAAATCTTATAAGAGAGAGGTTGTAGTGTAAGAATGATCAGAAATATGGACGAAATAGGAAAATGTCAGTAAGTCAGACTTTGGATTGTCAAAAACTATTCGGGTAATATTTAAAATTGCATTAAGCGCAGCCAAATGTGCCTAAATAATAAAATAATAATTATATATATATATATATATATATATATATATATATATATATATATATATATATATATATATATATATATATATTGTGACGAGCTTGGTTCGCATGTGGCCTTAATATAAACTTATGCTCGTGCCAATATTAGAAAATTAAATTATTAGAGTTGGAATAAATTCGTCATCATACCGCACTTACTGCGTTTGGACGTTTTATAAGCAACATTTTGCAACGTCAAGGCGATAATGAATTGTGTTTTTGTATAGGCGGTTTTACTTTTTTTTAAGTTACTTTACTAACTAGTTATTTTTTCGCCATCATAGCAATCTTATACTTCTGCAGTCTATTCACTAAAAATTATAGATCCTAATAATATGTTTATTTTGTATCTTAAATAACTATTACACAGCAATATAGACCTTTCTTAAACAACTTAATTTATTATGTGATAGGGAAATGTAATTTTCGGAGTCATTAATACCTTTGGTTTATGCACTTTTGCTCAAATTGACAACGCCGAATCTGCGTTCTCACATTATCTCTCACGTTTATTTGCCAGACCAATTTTGGACGCCTGATGCACGTTGTAATCATCAGGTAGGTTGTAATTAATTTAACTTGCATGTGGTGTTAAAAAAGTGTATGGTATAACGGGTATTTTCTCTTTTATTATCTGCAGATCGTTACTCAACAAAAGTACAACCTCATTTAGAGTCTTATTTCATGTAAATTCTCTGATACAATGGCTTAAGGTAAAGTCAGGTTTCAGTTAGCACTAAGTGATGTACGGCCAGTCTTCATAAATATATACTGAATGTTAAATAAAATAAAAAGCATTTTATGTATTGAAACTGCTCCTATGTAATTTAAAATTTCTTGTAAAAAGACATTGTTTTGTCATGCATTCCATTAAATAATACGTGTCAAAAATACGAGGCGTCTGTTATAAACGGTGTCGCACAAATCTTTTCGTTTTTTGATCTAAAAAAAAGTTACCAGAATTACTTTCAGCCAATTTTAATTACTGCTAAATTGAAGAGCAGTTTTTGAATTTTCATTTATGAATAGATGCGCACCATCGGCTCCTTTACACTCATTTCTCCAGGAAATTAAATTTTCGATCACTTTCTGGAGTATTGCTCTTGGAATAGTGTCGATTTCGTCTGTGATTGTTTCTTCTAAAACATTTAAGTTGGATGGTAATGGGTAGAAAACTTTACTTTTCAATCAGCCCATAGAAAAAAATAGCAGGCGTTAAATCGGGAGTATTCAGTGGCGATTTGATGTCCCCTCGGCGACTTATTGCTCTTTCAGGTAATAACTCGTGAAGAGCAGCCAATGAGTCACTTGTGATGTGGAAAGTGGCTCCATCTTGCTGGAAAACTGTTGCGTTTGCAGCCATTCTTATTTAGTATTTCTGGGGCCAAAAAAGTCGAGATCATATGGCAATATCGATCGAAATTATCGGTCTGTGTGCGACCACGGTTTTTCTCCTAAAAGTATGGCCCGTTAATTCTTTGGAAAAACGTTATGTCCTGCAAAATTAAAATTTTCAGAAAAACAAATTTCATCTATTGTGTCGAATATAAAATTTCTTTGGTTTGCTACATGCTATTGCAATATTGATATAAGAGATGTATGTGATCCAATCAAATGAAAACTTTTTGTGAAAATAGACTTTTTGTCATGTTTTACCGTTTAGTTAACGGAGAAACGTTGCAATCGAGACACTTACAACGTTTTTCTGTGTATTTGAATTCCCATAAAGTACCAAATAAAACACCACCCTAGACTATGATGTTATTATTGGAGTATTTTTCGTAATATGATAATAATAGTAATAACATACTACAAACTTGGCAGATGGCAAGCTCGTGAAGAAGTCTCTCGTTTCCTCATTGTCTAGATATTTACATGTATGAACCAATCACCAAGTTCTTGACAGCTTCTATTGGAATGTGCTGTGATTAGAGTATTGGCAAATTTTGAACTTTTGTTACTTGCTTTGCTAGTGATGTGGACATTTATATCAAGAGGGCATACTGAGACTTCCCAACGTAAACGTGTTTTTGGTTTTCTTTTTAATAATAGCCGCATGGCTTTCATTGCTTCGAAGTTTTTTGGTCGGGCTATTTGCTTTTCAAGGGTTGTCGTCTCCAAAAACTCGAACTAATCCAATTGTTGCATTAGCTCAATAAGGAACGGCTTAGAGAGACTAGCGTTGGCTATTAGTTCCATCCACTGGAAATGGTGAAGTGTATTTGACATCTCCTTCGACTTCTCGATCCGGGAAAAAATTCTCTCACAAGATAGAACACTGTGACCACTACATAGACACTTTTGTTTCCCTTTTTTGGAGTAGTTCCATAGGACCAAATAACAAAAAATTGATACCGTTTGGAAGTTGTTGTCTCGCCCAACACATCTGTCAGAGCACATTATCAAATTTCTGGACAAACGTATTTCAAGTGGTTCGAAGTAGCTTTTGATGAAAAACAAAAGGTACGAAGCTATTTCCGCAGATCCACGTTTATATGTTGTTTCATGCAGACGTTGTATTGAGAATTGAAGTTGATAAACGACATTACTGTGAAGTCAAAGTGGGGAAAGCAGCACTTGCTAAAGTTCTACATATATTGTTATTACTGGAGTATTATTTTTAGATACTTCTATATCTGGTGTTAGGGTTTTATGTGCCCTTCTAGCTTTTCTGTGAGGTAGTTCACTTTTTCCATATATTTTTCCTTTCCTCTTCGTTATCAGCAGTTACCAGCTGCGTATATAATGTCAGATTTTGCACACTTGTCAGACTGTCACGCCTAGGCATTCCGAAGCGAAGATTGAATTCTCCATTAAAAATGCTTTGATAGAAGTGAAGTTCCATTTTGGGGTTCCTGCGTTTTTCTTGAAATAACATTTTATACTCACTGTCTTCTGAAGGGGACTCTTACTGTTTTAATTCTGGCGGTTGTAATGACTTTTCCCTGCAGGAAAAAGGCTACAAAATGTTACCTTACTGAATTTCCTGGAAGTTCTTAAAGTTTGTGTGGTCGTTTTCCCTGTTTTCCTTCCTTCCACAGAATCATAATTTTTGATTTTGTCTTGACGAAACTGGCTCCTAAAATCAGCAATTCTGTAGAAATGTTGGTTACAACTTTTTTTCAGGCGCGCCTTCAACTGATAAAGTGTAGGAGTTTATTTACAAAAATAACTTTTACTGAAAACCAAATGGATTTTCTTTTAAAAATTGCCTTTTTTCTCAATTTCAAAAAACATTTTAAGGCAATAAAGCAAAAAGGAGCTTGGAACAATTGGTATAACATTTTAGGATAAAAGTTGGAGAAGCACTTGTATGTAATATGTTCTGCTAATTTGCGCTGGTAACGTTAAATGACATTTCGCCGCAAACTTATAAGTTTAGCATTTCGCTCTTACATACCTTCTATGTAAGACAAAAACGTTGTTTTTAGGTTTGCGTTCTCAGTAGAAATTTGCTAAGTACAAATGTAAATATATTTTTTTAATAACACAACTCACAATACTGTCGTTTTCCCAGGTTGACTTTAACAGAACATACATTTAAGTGCACTAAGAAACAGGTTTCGAGCTTGCAAATAAAACAACAACCTATTATAATATCGGCAAAGTATTAAAAGACATATTTGTTTCTTCAGTTATTCTTCTTTACAACCGTCATCACTTTGATGTCCGTTCGATAAAGCAGGCCTTGCAAAGCAGTATACTGCATAACCTGCTTTGTAGAAATGGTTAGTTACAGCTGTTTCTTCTGGAATTGTTTTTATATATAAAAACTTTCATATGCTTCAATTGTCTTACTTCTTTTTCATATTTTCAATAAATTATGATTTTGTTTATACCTATATTGAAGTTTTGCCAATGATATTTTGGGCAACGCATGACTTATTTACTCTTCCGTATCGTAATTGACTGGTATATTTAGAATTGTATGTATTACTAAATATTTTAAAAAGTTGCGACTTTTCGATGACATTTACCTTTATCTTTTGGATTAGCCAACACATCGGTTCATTTATTTTCCTCAAAAACTTACCTGCAAAGTGACTTAAAAAATATATCACTTAAGCCCCTTGTAAATTACAGCTAAAAACGTAAACATTGTTTTTGTCCGCTTTTTGTTATATCTTCAGAGTATTCCATCAGTGAGAAACAGACAACGAAAAAAAGAAAAAATTGTGGTTGAAATGAAAACTGTCAGTACTCAAAGATTTAAACTGTCAAACTTTAGAGGAAACAACTTTTAAATTTTATCTGTCATGCAAACAAAAGCTTATTAATTTTTTTCTGCATATTACATTGTATAATTATGGATCACTAAATAAATAAATACATAATCTCCTAACATGTGTAGATTTGGTTTACTCTGAGGTTTAGAGTTCACGTCGTAATTAAGCAAAACGGGTTGCAGATAAAAGAAGCTAAAACCAAAGTGACATCTTTTACGTCTATATTTGTTATTAGTGCTGTTGCTTTCATTGTTGTTGTCTTTATAACGTTAATTTACGTGTTAATAAGTAGATAAAAACGGTTGCTTAAAGAATGTGCATAAACTGTAGACTACAACTTCTTCAGTGTTTCATTTTAACAATTAACTCAAGGTAGAAACATGATGAGAATTCTTTAAAGGTCGTTTGTAATTTCTAAAGAAATTAAATGCATAACTTTCGAGCGAGAGTCTGTATTTACCATCATTTAAACCATTATAAAACAGGATGTAGGTAATTTATGTCTAACTTATATTTGTTACTTGTTCGTGACAATTTTATAAGTAAATTTCACACGAATATCAAATAAGTTACATACAAGTGAGTTTATTAATGTTGAAATTAATATAATTAGGTAATTTTTATGTTATTTACAAAACACCACCTAATTGAAATATTTCTTTCAAGCAGAAATAGATATTCTATTTACAAAGCAGCAAAAATAACAGAGGCCATGATTTTTGTACTTATTAGTCAATTTTCGTAGAAAAAAAATCACTAATGGGGAGATCCCTACTTTGGAATTTTGAAAAAAAAAATTGCAAATGAGCGCGCACTAGGACCTCTACAACCCATATCCGGGTCCAGTTTCAATTGTTATATGTTATATATATATATATATATATATATATATATATATATATATATATATATATATATATATATATATATATATATATATATATATATATATATATATATATATATATATATATATATATATATGTATGTATGTATCACACCGATATCTCAAAAAGTGATGGTCCGATGTTGACCAAATTTGGCATCTGCCTTCCTTTTGTAAGTGGCTTGGATAAGTTCGTTATCCAGGAAAATCGGTTGAGGTTTTCCTGTAAAATTTTGTGTTTTCTTTCGAAAATAATGTTTATCTCAAAAAACAGAAAAGCTATGGTAACCAAATTTGCAGGTTTACAATATAAAGAGTAAACTATACACCAAAATTTAGATTTCTATGTTACAAGAAGAAAAAGTTAAAAAAATATTTGGTGCCAGATCATTTCTATGAAAATTCACTACCAAAACGCACTTGCTGCGTCAATACTTTTTTATTATGTATCTATATTTTCTCGAGTTTTGTAGATCAGCCTGGTTTGAAGAAAGCAGATGAGAGATAAAAATTCAGATTAGATTTCATTTTTAACAACTATTCAAAATACTGCTCCTAAACGTCAAAATGTTTGGGGTTGACATCTTTTGGTGATGAATAAAAAGGCCTTTTCTTTCCAAACAAATAATGTATTCCTTGTCCCGACGCGTTTAGACCATTTTTAACAGGTCATCCTCAGGGGAATTTGTCTTGTTAAACAGGACCAAAAAACTATACAGTTGAATGTCCAAGGAACATGCTTCATCTGTTGTTACAGAATTGATCCATCGGTATCAAAAGTAGCAACTTTTGTTGAAATTAGGAATGAATTTTTGTTTTAAATGCAAAGGTTGAGATTTAACGTGCGTCTCACGTGACGACGATCACGAGTTGACAGAACATCTAGATGCAAGGTATATTCAACTTTGACAAACCCTTGTATTAAACAAAATACTTTTCAATTCAACAATGAGTTTTTTGAACAAACGCAAGGCACGGCAATGGGCCACCTGCTATCGCCATTTATTGCAGATCTTTTCATGAGTAGATTTGAAACAGATCTTGAAAGTGAAAGTGAGTATTTTCCTAGAGTGTGGTTTCGTTACGTGGATGATATTTCCGCAGTGTTTAACACAACCATCTGCAGAATATGGTATTGCCAAATTAAACAATAAATTTTATTTTATAAAATTTACGAATTAGAAAATAATAATAAATAACCCTCATTAGATGTACTAGTTAACAAAAATAAAGACACTTTAGAAGTCGATGTCCATAGAAAGGAAACCACCACTCTAAGCTACATTCCGAATTACTCACATAATACGTACGCATAAAAAATTGCCAGTCTGAATTTTTTAGTAAACAGGTTAATTAATTTTCATTTAAGTAAAAGTAGATATACCAAAGATTAAAGTATATTAAGAACGTGACCGAATATAACGGATACTCTGCTTGCCTAGTGAAGAAAGTAATTAACAAACAAAAAATAAAGAAAATGTTAGCAGAATCAACGACTTTCAGAAGGGAGAAAGCGGAAAAAAACTTTGTTTGCTTAACATTTGAACCTCTGATCACGAGGGGCCTGGATAGCATTTAAAAAAAGCCAATTTACAACTAAAATTTTTACCAAAATAAAACTTTAAAAACTCGCTAGGTAACCCAAAAGGCAAGGATAGTACCGCCAAAATGTCGGGCAATTTATGAAATAAGTTGCGAAGATTGTGATCTTAAATACGTCGGACGAACAAAAAGATCGATTGGAATTAGATTCAAAGAACATCTAGCACAATTAAGATACGGTACTATAGATAGATCTTCTGTCGCCCGACATATTTGGCATAATAATCACCACCTTAATGAGGAAAATCAAAAATTAATAAAAAATGTTAGACAGCCAGGACAGCTAAACGCCTTCGAAAGTGTATAACTGCTAAATATAGTAATAATAAAAAAATACATGAATCTCGCTCCGCCTCCTATGATATGGCATCTCCTGATAGATCGCTTTGTAAAATAAATACCGGCAGAAGCGCGTCTGATAGATAATAAAAGAATACAGATATTTCCGTCAAACGAAATTATGTTAATTTTGGTGTCGTCGAACCTCCCTAAATCGTTAGGGACCGACTAGCTGCAGAAGAATATAAATAGAGTTGTTGATATAAGATATTTAGAATTATTCATCCCCTGATGGCGCTAACTTGGCTAGTGAAACGATCGTCAGGTTTTTAAATTGTGTTGTAGTGATTTGGGTTCTCCAAGTGTGCTTATTATGTATATATGTTTTATGAAGTTTGACAAGTAAGTAGCTCACCTTTGTAAATAGCTTGGGTAAGTTCGTTAGCCAGCTCAGTTTCTCCGAGGTAAGCTTTTTTAATGAAACTTGGTACACACGTTGATTTTATAGAGGCTGTAGCACCCACAAAATTTTGAGGTTCTAGCTTTGAGAAAAATTATATTCTAGCAATTTTTTAAGTAAAATTCGCTACCGTACCACGCTTGTTCCATCCATACTTTAAGTCGAGGAAACAACACATATACCATACCTTGTAGAACCTCGGTAGTTCAGAGGTAAGAACCTGTGCCTCTCAACTGAAGGGTACTGGATTCGATCCCAGGGTTCTCCTGTCACTTTTTCAGTACAAACTGTAACATTAACATCAACCGATGTTCTGGCATTGTATTTGAGCAAGTTGAATGTCTGCAAGTTCCGCCCTTCGGAGGGGGCGTAAAGCCGTCGGTCCCGTGTCCATGCGATGTTGGGCACGTTAAAGGTCCCTACCCTCCTTACATAAAGGCAGGGGTTCGGCAAATTTTGCAGGGTAGTGAGGTAAAACTGCTCCCTGGCGTCGGTGATTGGCCATAGTCGCGGAAATAGGCCGACGTTAAAGAAACAAAACACACACACACACACACACACACTCACCATACATTGTATTTTTAAACCATTTACTCATTCGTTTACGATGACATGTTATAAGACTAACGTGAACGATAAAGGTAACTAGATTGTAGTTAGCTTAAGGAGTCCTATAGGCCTTTGGCCTCTCATCGCTGCGGTTCTTATTTTCTAATAGTTGCCCAAGAATTTCACATTTTTTATGTAATCTATCTTTTTGGGAGCTATTTAACCCATTTCCTTGGTTCTTAAGGTCACCCCTCCATGGTATTTAAGTCTTTTGTAGAACTTAGCCATGCAGTCGCATAGCAAATTTTCTGTTATTTTTGCTGCTTCAATGCAGTATCTGCGGTTTTCACTGTTCACCTTACCAATCTTCATGAACTGATACCTTACTGGGGAGTGTCCTTAGAAAAGTCATGTGATTATTTTCAAATCGTTTCTGCCCAATTCAAGGAACAGTTCAGACTTCTCTGTTGATATGGTAATGAATCATTTCGCCTGCCTTAAGCCTGGCGTTTTCCTTCAAAATGGCAGCATTTGGTTCCTCTTCCAAGTATACAGTCATTTCTTGCATTGCTTATTGTTAATCCACAATAGGGCTCTGGACGATACATTGTAAAAGAATCTCAACGTAACTGTTAATCTTTCTTTTACAGGGATTGCATCTCGAAATGTTCCTTCCTGCCTATTTGATGGCCGATTTTGTTGATAAGGTATTCAAAATCAGATCTTGTCATCCTTAAGAAGTTTTTAAAACTACCATCACATTTAATGTCTCCTGTCAATGGGTCTATGTCATCTATTGCAAGGTCAGCTAATAGAGCTGTACCATTATATTTTTCTCGACCTTTTAACGATGGCCATACCCAAAATCTTCGTTTAGACTTAACACGTCGCCTAGAAAAAATTAGACAAGCTGCTGCTTCCATAATTACCTCCTCTACGTTTGACGCCATTTCACATACTACCAGCTGAAAAGTTATATACACTATTTTGTTTTGTAATACAATCTGGATGCCCCTGTAATATTATAACAAGTTGCACCATAAAGTTGTATAACAATTTTGTTGTACAACTTTGTTATTTAACCTGTTTTGTTACATAGTCTGGACCCGGCTTAAGGGTGAGTAATTGCAGGGTAGCAATTTAAATATTAGTAACATAAAACGCTATAAGCGGAACAAATGTTAAAGCGCTGTTTTATTAGCAGCTTACAAAGATTGAATCTTCTAACCAAATATCATTCACAATGCTCAATTAATTAAGCTGCTTTGCACTGTTCTTATTAAACGTGTATCACGAAATACTAAGCGGCCACTGAATAATTAACCCAGTGACCTCGCAGGAAGTCAATTTTAAACACGCTTAGTCATCTCATATTAAACAAAGCATAGGCTAATACGAGCGAGCTTAATATTTACTTAGCGTTTAGAAGCTCTGTTCTTTTTGCGGCATCAGCAAATGCTGCTTACCCGTTCTTTGATACCGTTGAAAATTACAATTTCACATTGCATGCTAACTTGCAATAAAATACAGTACTTGTTAAGCGATTGATTCATATAATGGCTTATTTTGTCATTAAATGAAAGGCGCGGATAATTAGAAGCAGGAAAATTGATCAATTATGACCATTATCCTGTCTTTTAGTGAATTTTCTTTAAAAAAAATGAGTGCGAACTAGGGACACATATCCGAGGTCAGTTTCGGTTTTTATATGTTTTTAGTGAATTTTGTTAAAGATAAATTCACTAATGAGAAGATCTCGGTTTTTGAATTTTGGAAAAATGCCTTCGAATGAGTACGAATTAGGCCCCCTAGAACCCATACCCGGGGTCAGTTTGAGTATATATATATATATATATATATATATATATATATATATATATATATATATATATATATATATATATATATATATATATATATATATATATATATATATATATATATATATATATATATATATATATAAACAATAATAGGCCGATTTTAATCAAGTTTGGTGGGTAACTGCCTTTTGCCTTTTGCCTTTTGCCTTTTGCAAATGGCTTAGATAACTTCGAGCCAGGACAATCGGTCCAGTTTTTCCCAGAAAATGTTGTTTTCTTGCGAAAAATTTTTACATTTGGTACGCTGGTTTATGTATATGTTTGGGTATATAAAAGTAAACTATCTACCAAAATTTATATCGATCGGTTAGAAGAAAAAAAAGGTGTAGGCATCTAACAAAAAATGGGTGCCACTGATGACCAGATAAACGCACAAAAGCTAAATATTTTTTGTAGATAACAAAATCTATTGTATGTTATAGACAAAGATTAAATTTTTTCGCGCAAAAAGGTCAAGGAATGCTATCATTTGTCCTCTTAAAACGTCAAAGTCGCGATTTGAAACGTCAAATTTGGCAACTTTTAGACAAAGAACCTAAAGCGAATATGGGCTATGTAGAGAAAATGTCGCAAAAAGTGTGTTTTACAAGTCCTTAAGTTTCAGCTTTAACCGTCACTGTCCTTCATTTTACTAAAACGTTTCCAGAAAATTAATTTCAAATAAGACCCTTTCTCTGATGCGTAAGCAGTAATTTTGGGTATAGAGTTTATGGTTTAATTAGGGTCTAGAATTTTTAGCAAATTTTTCTAGAAGAAATTCGCAAGTGAGGACACCGCGACTTTTGAATTTCAAAAAGATTTTTTCTAATGTCCCCTAGTACCCATGTCCGGGGTTAGTTTCAGTTTTTATCTATTTACATATATACAGCGTGACGCATTTTTACGGTAAAGCTCAACACTATTGTAATTTTACAAGATACGAGAAAGAATTGTATACGTTAATTATAGGGAATCTGGAGCTGTATCATATAAAAATTATTTCGACAACCATAGGTGGCCCATAAGTCGTTGGCGATACAAATTTTCTCTTTGAAATAGAATACCATTTTATTATTGCATTTTTGCATTTTCCATCGAATTTGTAATTCATGCTTGTTTTTGAGTTTCCATTGACTTGCAACTTTTCACATTTTTGGCACATATCAAAAATTGTGTTACGGCGTTTTTACCAATAAAGATCGGAGCCTAATGCAAATGACGCATATTTGATGAAAAATAGAGATGCCGTGTGCAGGGCGCTCTAAAATAGTGACTAAATTTAAAAAAAAAATCAAACTGTCGTAACTTAATTGTTTTAAATAGAACAGTCTGTATTTGTATTTCAGAATTGAATGACATAATAATAAATGTTTAATAAGTTATTTAAAAAAAAATTCATGAAAAAAAGACATGTTTGCGATTATACAAATTTTGGCACGTTACCCCTCGTGCGTATCCCTCCCGTTTTAGTGAATTTTCTTAGAAAAAAATCACTAATGAGGAGATCTCGACTTTTGAATTTTGAAAAAATTTCTTCAAATGAGCGCGATCTAGGACCCCTAAATCCCATATCCGGGGTCAGTTTCAATTTTTATATGTTTATATGTTTATATATATATATATATATATATATATATATATATATATATATATATATATATATATATATATATATATATATATATATATATATATATATATATATATATATATATATATATGTATCACACCGATAACTTAAAAAATAATAAGCCGATTTTGATAAAATTTGGCACGTACCTTCCTTTTGTAAAAGGCTTTGACAAGTTCGTTAATCAACAAAATCGGACGAGGTTTTCCGGGAAAATTTTGAGTTTTCATTTAAAAAAAAATTATCTTAAAAAAGAAAAAATCTATGATAACCAAATTTGGTAGGTAGGTTTACGATATAAAAAGCAAACTATACACCAAAATTTAGATTTCTATGTTACAAGAAAAAAAAGTTATAAAATAGTTTGTGCCAGATCATTTCTATGAAAATTCACTACCATAACGCACTTGCTGCGTCCAGGCTTTTTATTTATACATTTATTGTAAATATACGAGCGCAGGTCAATAAGTCCGTGACTTTTTGAATGAAAGGCAGGTTTTTTGACAAAAAAATCATTTTATTTCTCAACATAGTCTCATTTGAGCTCTATACACTTCATCCAGTGTTTCTCTAATTTTTTTATCCCTTCCAAAAATAAGATTTGTCGAGGTCCTCAAAATAGGTATTTTTTTGTGAGATGATTTCATCATTGGAGTCAAATCTCTTTCCGCTGAGCCATTTGGAAACAAGAAATAGTCACTCAGCGTTGAATTTGGAAAATCCGGGAGGATGAGGGAGCAATTCCAATTTATGCAATTTCGCCATGGAGACTACACATATGTGCACCTTTGCATTGTCTTGGTGGAAAATAACTTTTTTCTTGGCCAACTGCGGTCGTTTTTTCATCAAGTCGTCATTGAATCGGACCAATGAGTTGGTATAATATTCGCCATTGATTGTTCTTCCTTCTTGAAGGAATTTAATGTGGATTATACCGCGTGCATATCAAAAAACGGTCGCCATGACTTTGTTGGCAGACAAACCCACCTTGGCCTTCTTAGGCGCCGATTCGCACGGAGAAACCCACTGTTTTGGCTGCTGCTTGGTCTCTGGTGTGTTGTGGTGAATCCATGTTTCGTCCACGGTTAGGAAACTGCGCAAAAACTCGTCCCTATTGCGGTTGAACAACGCCAAACACTCCTTCGAAGTTGTCACACGATTGCGTTTGTGGTCGATTGTGAGCAAACGCGGCACCCGTCTTGGGGATAGCTTTCTCATACCCAAGTGTTCATGCAAAATCGAAACCACTGAGCCATGTGATAAGCCTATGGCTTCCATAATCTCCCGCACTTTCAATCTCCGATTGGCCAACAACATATCGTGAATTTTTCAATTGTTTTGGTTGTAGCGACCTCAACTTTTTTACCATGAAAATAAATGGTCCAGAGTCCCCATAGTATTTACCAAGCTTATCTTTGTGTTTTTTCCGCAAAAAATAATGTTTGTTGAACACACAAAATTCACTTTTTTCCATTTTCGCTATAACTCAAGAGGTTGTCTGCTTTCAATGGCTATTTATCTATATTTACCCCATTTACTGCATCGTCAGCAAAATTTTATTTTAATTTGTTAATTTCGAAATAACTAGGCAAGCGATTTTTATGGAAGGCTTCTAGGTGGCTAAATTAAAGTTAATATTTTTACAAGCATACTTTTATTTTTCTGAAATTTTGTTAAGTTTATAGAGTAGTGTAAAAATTATTTTCTTGTGTGTAAAAAATTAAGTGATTAATAACCGAAATGTTACCAATTCTCAAAAAACCCGAAATACTCCACATGTTATTTAAACGATGGTTGGTTAGAAAGAAGCACTAAAAACTGCTCATTGTAAGTAAATCAAAGTGACGCAGAATAATTCATGTGTTTATTTTAATTCATTCAGTTCTGGTTAATGTCTGCAAACATGTGTAACTCTACATCACTTTTAATGGTAAAAAAACTTCCTTGTTGGTAACTACAAATGACGTCACACTTGTAGTAAAATATAATATATACATTGTTAATGTTACTTAGTGTCAGGGTTGCCAAATTTTGTTTTTTGTCCCAAATACAATGTTTCAAAAATTAGATTTCAGTTGTATAGGAAAAGCAAAATATTTAACCGTTCACGGCACACTTGCAGTAAAATATTTGATGAATATTGTTAAGGTATCTTAGTGTCAGGTCTTTCTTTTCTTCTTAAAAGACACTTAATTAAACATTACCTAACAAAATGATTCGGTTACTCAGGAAAAATAATCTTTTTTAATTGTGTGCAGTATGGTATGTATACCTGTCCAAAGAAGACTCTTAATTTGCATTTCGAATTAGGTATGTAAAAAACAATTAGCAGAAACCAACAGTACTGATTCGTTCCCCAGCTTAAACTACATCATACTTATATAACTACCTATGCTGTGGTTTAAACTTCTCATGTGATAAGCATGTTAGGTTAAAATTTTGCAGGCACGGGTGAACAAGATACAAATATATTAAGCAAGGAACTCATTTAAACAAATTTAGTAAGATTTCTAAGTAAGTTTATAAATTTTAATGGATAGACTTTAGTAAATATAATTGAGAGTTTGATTACTATAAAAGTGTATAACTGAACTAAATTTTGGAAGTAAGTATAAAAAAGCAGGACTCAGCAAGTGTGTTATAGTAGTGAATTTTCATTTGTATTGTACGCTATTAGTGCGGCATATTACTAAAATTAATACTAAAAACACCAAAAGCAAGATAATACAACGTTACTTTTGCATAAATCATTACTCATAGTGTATGTAATTAGCTGGATCAAAATCGTCAGATATTATAACACTTGACCGTTGACATCTACCACTGTCAGGTATTATAGTGTTTATTTCTCGTTTTAATTTTATTTTGGGAAAATTCGTAAATTACCAAACCAATTAAGACCAGACCTGGCTTACGTACGTATAAATTTTCATCTCAGAACATGTTCTCACTAAGAAATATTCCGTTTTAAAAGATATTGTCTATGTTTTTAAGGTAAAGTTGGATCCTTGGAGCTGATCAATTAACCTATCCAAGCTAT
Organism: Tillus elongatus; assembly: GCA_964006375.1. NCBI lineage: Eukaryota > Metazoa > Arthropoda > Insecta > Coleoptera > Cleridae > Tillus > Tillus elongatus. The sequence goes on along the minus strand of OZ023263.1, from coordinate 64,599,984 downwards.
TGATAAAATTAAGATAGTACGCAAGTTTAATCATCACGGTTTTTTCGTGTTATCGGTTGGTTGATACACACACACACAAATATATATATATATATATATATATATATATATATATATATATATATATATATATATATATATATATATATATATATATATATATAGCTAAGAAGACTATTGCACAGCGTTCCTATGCTTACCTTTGCGTAAGAATATATAATTTTATACCAGCCCAAATTCTCCAGCAGCATGGACTTCCAGATTTTAAAATCGGTTTAAAAAAGTGGATAGTTGGAGTAAATCGTGAAGTAATCCACAGGGTCATAGAAGTTAATATGCTGGTGTAGTGGCCTTTCCTTTATATTTTGTGTTTCTTGTGCCTGGTGCCTGATCTGTGAGCCCGCGCATGTGTAAGGGTGTGTAGGCTACCCATAGTGTGGCTTAAAACATTTGCTAAAATTGAAATTGTATTTATAGTCGAAAAAGGATAATTATACTTTTTTATATTCTCCGCGAACCCCTGGAGTTCGTCTGCAGTTTTGGTTTTTGTTTGTATTTCTTTACAATGTCGTAGTATATGCACTAGCTTAATTGTAGAGAGAATGATGTTGCAAGTATCACCTAAGCCTTCGACTTAGGTGACTTTTAAGCGTCTCCCTGGCCGTGCGGGAAAGTCGATGACTTTTCAATACGGACTCGGGGGTCGACGGTTCGAGACTCACCGGCGGCGGATGATTTTTCAAATCACTGTCGTCGTTGAGATCGAGCTCAAGGTGGAGGGTAGGTTAGTTTAGATGAGCAAAAAGTGTCAGCAATGGCCTAGTTGCCAGTAAGCATCTTACCTTTACCTTTTAGGTGACTTTTAACGTTATTGAACAACCTGGCTCTTCATTAATCTTGTAAGTTGTTTTGTGAGGAAAAAATATATTATTTATATATATATATATATATATATATATATATATATATATATATATATATATATATATATATATATATATATATATATATATATATATATATATATTGTTACGTTTTCTCCGGGTTCTGGATAAGTGAGACTTTTAATTTTAACAAAACAACTTTATTTACACTCTAAATATGGATACAATAAAGTTTCTAGAATGTCTCTCTCACAAAACACTTCATTTACTGGCCTTACAATTACTACTCTCAACAAAAGTCACTAATCTGGTACTACAGTCACTACTCTCTTAACACTTTACACTGCTTCTTCAAGTCACTACCACATTATCTTACTGAACTGAACTAACTCGGGCTGGCTTGCTTTCGCTTTTATATACTCGCCGTACCTTCCCCTCCTTTCTAGAGCATTCCATTCCAGAACGTTCCAGGACCTTCTTTTACTAGAAGGTTCTGTGAATACAGATCGGTCCCGTGTGTATACAGGGGGATGTATATACAGGATGATCCAAATGTGGTCACCACTCCTATGTTACACAAGAGGTGTTTCTCGAACTATAAGATCTCTCTGCGTATACAGGGTGTAAGGGTTCTCTGCTTATACAGGGTGTATATACAGGGTGTTCGGAATGTGCAGACCTTAGTTATCCATTCCGACGGGGTACAAGTTGGTAACTTCGTTATTTCTGGTCCTAGAGGGTTGATACTTCGCCTGAGGGGGGTCACCCCAGGCACCCCCAGGGGGGGTGGGGAGGTGGTGTTGCCAGATTGTGCAAAAATTCCCAGATGTTGGGGAAATTCTGGAGATGTGGCAACACCGCACCTACGTCTATTGAAGTGCTTTGTAACACTGCCCCCCTCCTTAAGACTGTTCGTCCCGAACAGTATTTACCGGCCGCCAACTTGGGGGTTCGTTGCCCCGATAGGGACTCAACCTCTCTATGTGAACAACTTTGGGTTTAGTTCTTGGAGACAGCTGGATTCTGTAGACTAGGTCGTTAATTTTCTTAGTCACCAAGTATGGCCCTTCCCATGGTTTCTGAAGTTTGGGACTGAGGCCCTTTCTCCTTGTTGGTTGGTACAGCCACACTGCATCACCTTCCTTGAATGTATGGGGTGTTGCTCTGCGATCCAAGCGCATCTTCATCCGGTCACTGCTTAAGAGGAGCCTATCTCTGACACATCTGTGTATAGTGCGCAGTTTTCCTTCTAGGTCGGCGACATACTCAGGTAACGTAGCTAGGTCCGCTATGTCCTCGTTCGGTGGTGGTCTCGTCATGTCGATTGGTAGCCGCATCTCTCTGCCGGTCAACATCATGGATGGAGTGTAGCCGGTAGATTCATGCTGAGAGCTTCTGTAAGCTAGGAGGAACAGAGGTATCAGCTTGTCCCAGGTTCTCTGATTCTCGTCAACAAACATAGCAAGATACTGATTGATGGTCCTGTTATGCCGTTCTACCATGCCGTCTGATTGAGGGTGGAGTGGCGTTGTTCTCGTTTTCTTTATGCCTAGCAAGTCCATTAGGCTCTTCCAGACCTCTGATTCGAAATTCCGGCCCTGGTCGGTGTGAATCTCCAAGGGTACGCCATGCCGTGATATGACATTTTCCATCAGGGCTTCTGCCACGGTCGTTGCCTCTTGGTTGGGGATCGGCGCAACTTCAGGCCATTTCGAGAAGTAGTCCATCGCCACCATTATGTATCTGTTCCCAGACTCTGTGATGGGAAAAGGTCCTGCGATGTCTACGGCAACTCTCTCCCACGGTGTACCTGAGATGTACTGCATCATTTTTCCTCTGGATCGGGTCTTTGGTCCTTTCTTTGAAGCACATTGGTCACACCTTTTGCACCATTCTTCCACGCTTCTTCGGCAGTTTATCCAATAGAAGCGGTCTCTCACTCTGGCAAGAGTCCTGTTGACCCCAAAGTGGCCTCCACTTCTACTATTGTGTAACTCTTGAAGAACACTGTCTATGCACTCACTTGGCACAACGGTCTGGTATATACAGTCTCTACCATCGGCAGTTTCCCATTTTCGAGTGATCATGTCATTCTTTAGACACAATGAGTCCCATTGTAGCCAGTAGCCTTTAACCTCCGCCCCAAACCGGGACACATCGTGCCACTCAGGTCTTTTCCCCTTTTGTAGCCATTCTCTAATATTTTTCAAGTCTGGATCTGTCTTCTGTGCGTCTCTGATGTATTCAAGATTTACGTCTAGATCGGTGTTATTCTCCTGTCCTGCCACCAGTTGTTTGATCTGATGAGTTACTTTGTCGATCTCTTTGCTCTCTTGTCGCTCGCAAAATTTACATTCATGCACTGAACATGGTCTTCTTGACAGGCTGTCTGCATTAGCGTGACTTCTTCCTCTTCGATGTTCAATCCGGAAGTCGTAGCTCTGCAGTTTCTCTATCCATCGGGCTATCTGTCCTTCGGGATTTCTAAAGTTCAGAAGCCATTGCAGAGCAGAGTGATCTGACCTCACGCGGAATGTTCTTCCGTACAGGAAGCTGTGGAAATGTTCGATGGATCTTACAACTGCCAGCAGTTCTTTCCGGGTTACACAGTAATTTCTTTCTGCTTTTCCGAACGTTTTGCTGAAGTAGCCTATCACAACTTCTTCTCCGGCTTGGATCTGTGAGAGTACTGCCCCAATGCCATACTGGGAAGCATCGGTGTCCAGTATAAACAGTCCTTCGTCCTGAGGATAAGCCAGCACAGGAGCAGTGAGAAGACGATGTTTGAGCTCTCTAAAAGACTCTTGGCAATCTGGTGACCAGATGAACTCGGCCTTATTTTCAGTCAGGCTTTGCAGAGGTTTCGCAATGCTGCTGAAGTACTTTACAAAGCGTCGGTAGTAGCTGCAAAGTCCCAGAAAACTTCTCACCTCATGTTTGTTCTTCGGCACAGGCCAGTCTCTTACTGCCTTTATTTTCTCTGGATCAGTTTCTATCCCTTTCTCAGAAACGACATGTCCGAGGAAACTCACTTTCTTCTGGAAGAGGACGCATTTCTTGGGATTGAGTTGCAGATTGGCACCTCTCAGCCTGGAGAAAACCTGCTTCAGATTCGACAGGTGTTCATCGAAAGTCCTTCCAATCACCATGACATCGTCGAGATACACCAGGCATGTTTCCCATGTAAGTCCTCTCAGCACTAACTCCATTAGTCGCTCGAAGGTGGCAGGAGCATTACATAAGCCGAATGGCATGACCTTGAATTGGTACAACCCATTCCCGGTTGAAAAAGCAGTCTTCTCCTTATCGTCTTTATGGAGTTCTACTTGCCAGTAGCCACTTTTCAGGTCTAATGTAGAGAACCACTTTGATCCGGCCAAAGTGTTCAAAGTGTCGTCGATCCGGGGCAGGGGATAACTGTCTTTCTTGGTGACATCATTCAGCTTCCTATAGTCCACGCAAAATCTCATAGTGCCGTCTTTCTTGGTGACCAAAACTACTGGGGACGACCAAGGACTATTAGACTCCTCGATCACACCATCTTCCAGCATTTCGTTAACCATCGCCTTGATTTCTGACTGCTTGGCAAAAGGCAGTCTTCTCGGCGGCTGTCTAATTGGTCTTGCGTCGCCAGTATTAATTCTGTGTTGCACTAGACTCGTACGACCTGTGATTTTATCTTGAGCGAAAATATCGGCCTCCTCCAATACGAACTTCAGGGCCATCCCCATCTCCATATTGTTCAATTGGCCCCATGAATTCTTGAACCGCTCTACTATTTCTACTGGCAGTTTTCTGTCTAATGCAGTGGGTGTCACGTTTTTGGACAACGTCACTCGGTCAATAGGTTCGCAAGTGGCGATAACCTCACCTTTCTTCAGTGTGACCCTGTTAGTTTGCACGTTAGCCACTCTTATGGGTATTGTCCTCTTCGGGTCTACTAAGCATCGTGCGACGAGGGCACCATCATGTCTATCTTTTAGGGGCTCCGCTATGAGAGCAGACATACCATCAAGTTTCTTCTCTAGCCTGGCTCTGACAATCTTCTCACTGTTACCAGGAATCCGTGTATCTTCGTCGACAATAAGTCTCACCCTGGGATTAGCTTCGCCTGCTGTTGGAGATAAATACAACTCTTCGTTACCGATTTTCAAGATCTTATTCTGGAAGTCTACTGATAGGACATCTAAATCTTCCATTAAATCCAGGCCCAGAATAAATTCGTCGACGATTTCTGCGACGACAGCCCTTACCTGTAGCCCAGTACTACCCAGCCTAATGTAAACAGTGGCCTCTCCATGCACGGCTATTCTATCTCCTTTTGCCGTCTCCAACACAGGCTGTTTGTTGGTAGTGAGTGCTGACTTGTTTGGCAACATGTCTGGACGTACAACCGATCTAGTGGCACCAGTATCGATGGTGAAACTGCATTGTCTTCCGTCTATGCTGCCAGGTATAACGAGGCTCTCGTGGTAGCGTCGGATAGTGGAGACCTTTACTTTGGGGCCTTGGGACTCGCACGCCAGCTGCCGCCCCCTTACACTGGCGTCAGGTCGTTTCCCTGACGCCGCTCACTGTTGGTGTATTCTTGTCTTCTGCGAGCCACCTGTTGGGTTTGTGAGCACTGTGTACTTATGTGCCCTTTCCTACCACACTTGTAACATTCTATGTCTGACCAATCTGCTTTCGTCCTACGTGCCCCAACCGGTACAGTGAGCTTGCTTATGGCTTCTTTTATCATTTTCATTTCTTGCCTTAGTTCCGCTGTCGTGTCTGCAAATTCCTCTATCTCCTTCACCTCGCGCAGCCTGCTGCGGCGAGGTTGAGATGCATTCTTCGCTGCTTCAAATTCCAAGCCATAAATTACGCAGTCCGTAAGTGTTTTCAACCTTCCGAGCCTTAAAGCTTGTTGCATTTCATTATCAAGTACCCCATCGATGAAGGTCTGGACGGTTATCTGGTTGACAAATTCTTCTGGGGCTTGGGGATATGCCAGTCGCACAAGTTTCTCCACTTCGGCACTAAATTCTTGCAGCGTCTCATTTGGCTTCTGGACCCTTGACTTTAGTTGTGTCTGGTAGACCTGGCTCATGTACTTGTTACCATATCTCAAATCTAGGGCCTGTATCACTGTTAAGTAGTTTTGCTGTTTCGACTCCGGGATGTTCTGGAGGATTTCTAGGGCTTTACCTCGAAGCGAGAGAATTAGAGCAGTTGCTGCTTGTTGTTCGCTCCACCCATTGCTGAGAGCTGCCGCCTCAAACTGCCTCCTGTACATGGGCCACGATGTTTCTCCGTCAAAAGTCGGCGGCTTCAAGGTTCCATGAGGCTGCTGCACGATTGGCATATCTTCTTCCGGACGATTTTGAGCTGGGGACATTCCAGTAACTCCTCTTGGTTGAGTTCTATCAGTTTGGCCCATCACCTGTTCTGTCAGTTCTCTATGTCTGACTTCTGTGCCTTTCATCATCATCTTCATTTGTTCTTTCAACCTTTCAACTTCTTCCCATCGTTTATTCAAATCCTCTGTTACATTATCTACTTTCCTGTCCACATTTTCTATTTGTTCGTTGATCTGTTCAATTTCTTCTTTTACATCGACTCTCATATCATGGAACATACTTCGGATGTCTTCTTTGTCTTCAAGACGCCTCTGTTCCTCCTCTTGTCGTCTTCTCTCTTCTTCTTCGCGCCGCCTTCTTTCATCTTCTTGTCGCCGTTGTTCGTCTTCTTCACGTTGCCTCTTGAGGTCTTCTTTATCTTCTTGTCGCCGTTTTTCGTCTTCTTCGCGTTGCTTCTTGAGTTCTTCTTTATCTTCAAGGCGCATCTGTTCTTCCTCTTGTCGCCGCTGTTCGTCTTCTTCGCGTCGTCTTCTTTCATCTTCTTGTCGCCGTTGTTCGTCTTCTTCGCGTTGCCTCTTGAGGTCTTCTTTATCTTCTTGTCGTCTTATCTCGTCTTCTTCGCGTTGTCTTTTCAGTAAGTCCATCAACTCTTTGATTTCAGCCATCTTGTCGTAGTCAGTCGATCTGGTGTTTACCATTTACAACTAGCTTAATTGTCCACTTCTTCACTCACTTATCCCACACTTCTGACACCAAATTGTTACGTTTTCTCCGGGTTCTGGATAAGTGAGACTTTTAATTTTAACAAAACAACTTTATTTACACTCTAAATATGGATACAATAAAGTTTCTAGAATGTCTCTCTCACAAAACACTTCATTTACTGGCCTTACAATTACTACTCTCAACAAAAGTCACTAATCTGGTACTACAGTCACTACTCTCTTAACACTTTACACTGCTTCTTCAAGTCACTACCACATTATCTTACTGAACTGAACTAACTCGGGCTGGCTTGCTTTCGCTTTTATATACTCGCCGTACCTTCCCCTCCTTTCTAGAGCATTCCATTCCAGAACGTTCCAGGACCTTCTTTTACTAGAAGGTTCTGTGAATACAGATCGGTCCCGTGTGTATACAGGGGGATGTATATACAGGATGATCCAAATGTGGTCACCACTCCTATGTTACACAAGAGGTGTTTCTCGAACTATAAGATCTCTCTGCGTATACAGGGTGTAAGGGTTCTCTGCTTATACAGGGTGTATATACAGGGTGTTCGGAATGTGCAGACCTTAGTTATCCATTCCGACGGGGTACAAGTTGGTAACTTCGTTATTTCTGGTCCTAGAGGGTTGAGACTTCGCCTGAGGGGGGTCACCCCAGGCACCCCCAGGGGGGTGGGGAGGTGGTGTTGCCAGATTGTGCAAAAATTCCCAGATGTTGGGGAAATTCTGGAGATGTGGCAACACCGCACCTACGTCTATTGAAGTGCTTTGTAACAATATATATATATATATGTAAATTTAAACGAACCTTGCATATGGGTTCCAGAGTTTCTGATTCACGCTTATTTGCTTAATTTTTTCTAGTCTTACCATCGATACCTCTGAGTAACTAGATTTATTAAAGGCGGCCCTAAGTATAAAAAAAATCTATGAATATGCATGCTACAAAAACAGTAAGTCACATATGTTTCGGGAATTAAGATAACCAGTGACTGGTTTCCTATTACAAATATTTGGTTGCATATAGTAGCATATTTAAAATAGGAGTAAGTATAAAATTGACGCTGACTTCAAAACATCTGAATGTTTGTATATAATTAATTGTGAAAATAGCAACGTCAAACTCTAGTGACATTTTTGTTCTTAAATAAAATTGATTATTTTGGCAAAAATATGGATATGTTAGGATGAATTGTAAATGGAAAAGTCTAATGAAGATATGAAGATTTGTTTTAAATGAAGGCAACGGTCAAGGCATCAGATGGAAAAAATTGGAAGAAAAAGGAAATTTTATTTGGTATATCAAAATTTGAAGTTTGTGAAATTTGGATTCTTACTGTCAAGTAATTTTGGATATAATATGATATATGAAATTACGTTAATGTACAGCGAAGTCTTTGACTTATTGTATTAGCGTACTGTATAATTTACACAAATAAACAGTCATAAATAAACAGTAATTACAACCCATAATTTTTTTTGTTTTTTCAAGGAATGTTAGGTCAAGGTTTACTTTCAGGGCGCGTGTTCGATTTTTATGAAATTTTGTATATAGATGTGTTTTAGGGCGTACGTGATGAAAATCACAATAAAAATGAGGGTAAAAGCCAACTTTTGGAGTTATTTGGACATTTTTGTAGGAAAAACGTAAGTTGTACTCACTTTTGCGGCATGTTTTACACATTTTCGGGGGTCGTTCGTTTTATACTAAGCTAAAGAAGGGTGTATTCAACTGTTCTAATTTATTTTCAAATAGTTAGTGCATCCCCTTAACTGATTATGTGTCTCTGAAAATTACCCTTCTTTTCATCGTATTAGTAAAATTGACATTTGACATATAAAGCCAACTTAATGTCAATTTCAACTTATACGATGAAAAAAAGGGTAATTTTCAGAGACACATAGACAGTTGAGGGGGTGCACTAGCTTTATGAAAATGAATTAGAATAGTGGAATACACCCTTCATATAAAACGAACGACCCCCGAAAATGTGCAAAATATGACGAAAACATGCGGCAAAAGTGAGTAAAACTTACGTTTTTCCTACAAAAATATCCAAATAATCCTAAGGTTGGGTTTTGCCTTCATCTTAATTGTGATTTTCACCATCTACTCCCTAAAACACATCTATATACAAAATTTCATAAAAATCGAACACGCGCCCCGAAAGTAAACCTTTACCGAATTTTGTAATACGGATAAACACTTTTTATGTATCTATTGTATAAAAGCGTGATCATTATTAAAAGCTTGGGTTTTAAAATTTAGGGTTAGAGAAGGCTTTAAGGAAAACTTGATTTTTATTAATGTTATTGTCCCTATTCCATTGCTGGGACTGAAGGTAAAGCACAGAAAATGCAGTGTAATGATCGATCTTTTTAAGTTTTAAAGATGCATTTTTACAACTATAATTTTAAATAACCTCCATACTCCTGCTACATACAGACTTCAACGTTGAAGAACATCCTAGAACATCCAGAATTCGTAAGGGCCGCTTGCTCCAGTTATCTTACGCGCTGACTACGTCCTTCACCTACAAAAACGAAAACCAACAGTGACGCCAGAGAAGTAATCTCCAAGTCTGTATGAAGTATGGACCAGTTTCACCAAGTAAGGACAACAACAATCAATGAACTCCATACTCCTGGCTAGCTGAAAATAATTTATAAACATTAATAGTGTTAAAATATTTTATTCCTTTTTATGACGTAAAGTGTTGCACTATTTAGTTTAATTATTTTTTTGTGGTACTTCAACGTAGGTCTATTTCCGCGCCTATGGCCAATCACCAACGCCAGGAATTAACTAATGCAAAATTTGTTTTTAGAAAACTTTTTTAGTTGCTGGAAAATCCAAGCGATTTATAAGGAATCTTTTTTTTCTCCCTTAGGGCTCGTCCGCGTCTTTGCCGCCCCGATAGCACTGCAGCCTTCGGTTTATTGTGCATGCCCTTTTTCTTTTCTACTCCACCCATTCCAAAATCACTGTGCCTTGAACTAGTCTGCACAGCAATTCGTAGGGTGAAGTTTTATATTGCTCTGTCTCCGGTCTAGACTCTCCGTAAATCTGTTGTCTTTTGTGGTCCAGAGCTTTACACTCGCACAAGATGTGCTGATCTGATTCCCCCCCCCCCTCGCCGCAGAGTCTGCATGCCAGGTCCCCCTCGAACCGCCCCATTTTTTGCAGGTGTTTCTTGACAGCCATGTGTCCCGTCAAAAGCCCTTTTATGTTCCTGAGCTGTCCTCTGGTAAAATTTAGCAGCTCCACAGCTCTCTTTGGATTGGGATTAATGACGTCCCGTGTTTGAGCGCTGGACAATCTGCCCAGTATGCCTTACGCTGTTCCCTGACCCAGGACTTGATGGTTCCCTGGCCGTGCCTTTCGATACGCCCAGTGCCGGTTCTGGTCCCACAAATGGTTCTGCTGATCCTCTCTTCGCGAGACTGTCAGCTTCTTCATTGTCTTTGACACCCGAGTGACCAGGCACCCAGATGAGAGTGACCTCATTCTGGCCACGCAGGTCGCTCGTGTCGTCCGGCATTCACTTACTAGCCTGGAATTCACCTGTGTGCTACTTAGGGTCTTAAGGGCTGCCTGGCTGTATGTGGCTATGAGGATCCGCTTGTTGGTGTAGCCCCTCCTCTTGTTCTCTTGCATGCAGTGCAAGATAGCGTACATTTCGGCCTGAAAGACCGTTGCATGAGCCCGAGGGAAATACTGTGATATTATTGCCACGTTTATAATTTGGATGACATTTTCCTTTTCTAAACATGAATTAACTTTTCTTCTGGAAACCTTTTGTATCTTTATTGAAATTAGGAAGTTTAAAGTTAAAAGAGACTTACACCAGCTGGATATGCCAAATTTTTATGATCTAGCTTCATATAGAAAGTTAAGGTTTGAGGGCATTTTCTCAAAAGGAGCTAGAGCACAAGATTTTTTCTATAATAGAGAGATATTGATGGTAACACTTTCGAAAAATTTCTTTCAATGAGAGCGTTTTAGGATTTCTAAAACCGATCTCCAAGGTCTGTGTGAGTTAAAGTGTTAGTTTTAATAATATGCCGTACTAATCGTGTACAATTCTTATGAAAATTCACTACCTACTAGTATAACGCGTATAATATATACGCACTTGCTGCTTCCCGAATTTTTCTTTGTTAGTTTTTTTATACATAAATTAATTATATTTAAATTTATCTTAATATTGAATAACACAAACAATAGTAATGATTTAATTTTAGGGTAAGTTGTTGAACTGGATGATTTATTTTACTACTTCCTTTGAATAATGGTTCTACTATAAAAACATGATTTTTTTTATAAGCTTAAAGTATCGACAACGCTGCTTTTAGCCTGTTGCTTTTTCATTTCCATCTTCCTATAACTTCAGCAGACGTCAACATCAAACAAACGGATGTTTCAGTTAGCACCAGAGCATCGTCGAGAACGGTTTACTTCCATCTTCTGCCTTCTATGTTCATGTGTTGTTTATGCGTTAGATTATTGTTAAGAGTTGAGAAAGTGGAGTTACGGCTGGTTTTGTTACATTGTGTGGGTGGAAATAGTTCGTCAAATGGGTTCTAATTACTGTGACAGTGTTGGATGTACTGTTCATTTAATGCCCTCTGATTTACTGCTCTCCAGGCTTGATGGTGTTCATTTAAACGGAGTTAGGAGTCTTTATGATGGTGAGTCGGAAATGAGGGACCCCTCCCAGCTTTCTATACGCTTTAAGTCTCGTTAATGAGTCGTTAAGAGTGTCACTGGATTAGTCTTGTCTTGACAATGCTCAACTATTGTTATTTATCGGAAGCGTTTGTAGTAACTTTGTTTACACAACTTTTTCTATTCGTTGCTGCGACAGTTCTGCAAGACTGCTCGTAGTTTTTGATAGGTAGTTGTGAGGAATGCATATGTAGATAATTATTCTCTGGCTTTACAAGTGTTGGGTTTCTTCTCTGTAACCGGTCTCGCTGCGTGACACCATCATCAGATAGTAGAAAAATCAATTTATTTATACGTATTCCTGACAACTATAAATAAAAACTTGTTGATATGTTACGGTGTTTTAATCGAAAAGTTCTTTAGAAGAAAACAAATATAATTAAAATGACAGATGACGTCTTATAAGTACAGTTTGGAGAATCCAATTCATCCCAATACAGTTTTTAGACCAGATGATCGTTTCCCTAACATAGTTTGCGTCATCAGTGGGATGAATAAACTTCATTTCTCCATTCCTCTTGTGACGCTTACTTGTTAGCGAAACGATGCTCAGTTTATTCATCGCTCTGATGACGGGAACTTTGTTAGCAAAACTATCGTCATGTCTGAAAACTGCATTATGATGAATTGGGTTCTCCAAATTATACTTATCAGTACTTATCACAGGTTCCCATCTACACTCTTCAGATGACGTGATTAAAATGTCTATGTGATCTATGTCAATATTTAACATGAAATTAGGAGTCACATGTTTTGTTTTGTAACAGAATACAGGAAAGATTGAATTTAGGCAAACGGTCAAATTGAAAGTTCCATATAAAATGTCGGTAAACGTGCACTTCCAGCCTTCTATTGCCACATCTCTACACTACACTACACTATGGTTTTCATTCCCCCACCATTTCATTTAGGCAAACTGATGGTCAGGAGAAGAGACAATCGGTGGGGGGAAGGGTTTAGAGATGGGCGGTTGAATTGAAATGAACTGGAGGGCCTGAAGTGCACATTTACCAAAATGTCTATGTGATGTAGGTATGTCAATATTTAACATAAAAGTATAAGAACCTCGGTAGTTCAAGGGTAAGAACGTGTGCCTCTGCACCGAAAGGTACTCACTTCGATCCCAGGGTTTTCCTTTCACTTTTTCAGTACAAACTGTAACATTAACATCAACCGAGGTTCTGGCATTGTATTTGAGCAAGTTGAATGTCTGCACGTTTCGGCCTTCGCAGAGGGCGCAAAGCCGTCGGTTCCATGTCCATGGGATGTTGGGCACGTTAAAGATTCCTACCCTCCTTACAGAAAGGCAGGGGTTCGGCAACATTTCCAGGATAGTGAGGTGAAACTGCTCCCTGGCGTCGGTGATTGGCCATAGCCGACGTTAAAGAAACAAAACGTACACAACATAAAAGTATAATCAACTTATAACACTAATAGCCATAACAATAATTGTAACAAATCGGTAAATTTGCAGTTTATCTCCTGGACAGTTTTAGATAAATCGACCACTGATAGATAAATTTAGGCGTCTTACATGCACGTTGACACTATTTTTATGATTGGCCATAGCCGACGTTAAAGAAACAAAACATACACATATAATCAACTTATAACACTAATAACCATAACAATAATTGTAACAAATCGGTAAATTTGCAGTTTATCTCCTGGACAGTTTTAGATAAATCGACCACTGATAGATAAATTTTGGCGTCTTACAAGCACGTTGACACTATTTTTATCTTTTGCTTTCTTGTCTTTGCTGAGTTATTTACATTTAAACTTCTTCGTTGGCCTGGTGCGGTAAGTTAAAAACGATTTCTTGTTCACAATTTCTCTATTTTTTCGCTGGCTCTGTTACATGCTCCTTTCCCGGCACACCCCTTCCTCTATAGACACCTATCACTATATATTTCTCAGATGACACTCCGCCGTGTTTTTGACCATGAGAATGGAGGTTTGGTCCGCTACTTCGTTGTGGGGGTTTTTCGTTCCCCTCACTACAAGCACCGTCATTGCATCAACCATAAGAAACATTTTTCCGAAACAACCCCCAAGATAGTTACGGGACCTGTGGGAAATGCGGGATAGACACAAAATGTGAAAAGGGCAGCTTTTAGAGATCCGACTAAGCTCTTTTTTCGCACTTTCCGCTCATATTCCATTTTTGTCTTCCTTGTCCAGGATCCCTATTCACTCCTGTTTTCGTAACTCTCTCGGGAGTTGTTTGCAAGAAATGGATCATGTGGTTTATACCTGGGGGGGGGGCTTGGGGGGCGGTTGTTATATTTCTGAGCATGTTTCTAAAAATTTTTTTCTAAAAACCTTCCGGGGCTAAACTGCAAGTTTACTAATTAAATAACTGATTAACAATAACAGTAATAAATCAGAGTATATATAACAAAAAATTACGACATACGTATTACGACGTATTTTGTTTGGTATATTTAATTAGAAGGAAGAGTTTAGAAGAAAGAAGAATCCATCAAATCAGTTTGCCTATTTAAAACAAGCTAGTTATTATCGTGTATGTGCCTTTTTACTTCCAACACTTCAAAGCAGTCAAGTTTGCGCTTGTCGTTACAAAAATGTAGTAGCCAATGCAGTTATTTACTGTGGATGTACGTTCGGTATCGATACTATGTTTTGCAAATCTAGATTTCTCAGCGTGGTTATTTCTAAGTGTAGAAATATGTGCCTTGTATCTGTTATTAGAGCTTCTAGAAGTTTGACCGATGTAGATTGCATTACAATGTTTACAAGTTGATTTTTAAAATCCAGCTTTTGTCAAAAAACACGATTTTTCTTTCGCGTTAAATTAGAGTCACGTGTCGTGTAAGATTTAAAAGCTACGTTTTTATTCGTACTGGCGATTACAATTTTTTAAATGTTTTACAAATAAGTTATCAAAACAGATTTGTTATCTTTTTTGACTCTAATATTCTGGTTAATTAAAGTTAGCGCTAATTTGTAGTCTTTTCTGTCTATCGTCTTATCTATTATTTTAGCCAAGTAACCATTATTAAATCATATTTGCTTATTTATTGAAATTTCTTTTTCAAAATCTGTTTCAGGCAGGTGTTGAAAATGCCCGATGTATTGTTGAATGATAGGCCGGCCGCTTTTCTGAAAAAGGGTGGTATAGTTGTGTCTGTTTTCTGTATATTGAAAAATCAAATGAGTTATTTTCTAACTTTCTAATCTAAGAAATTTATACCATTGTTAGCTTATTCCTCTAACATAAATGTTATATTTGCATAGAGGTTATTAATAAAAACTAAAAACTCATTTACTTATTGTACTGGTTGAATGCACGCTAAAATATCATCTAAATATCTGTACCAAAAGAAAATCTTATTCCAAATTTTTGTTGTTAAAGGTTGGTTTCTAAGTTCTTCATTAATATGTTGGGTGACAACGGGGGGGGGGGGGGTGCTGTCTCCCTTGCTCTGGTGCCTAGAGGTAGAAGGCCTGCTAGGGAGACTCTCGGGAGCAAGGAGGTATGAGGTACAGGGCTATGCGGACGACATTGTCATCATAGTCCGAGGACAGTCGGCACTGAAAGAGGTGGAAAAGATGGACAGTTGGTAAGGGCTCGGGGTGAGCTCCGAGAAAGCAACCGTCATACCGTTTACGATGAGGAGGAAGTGGGAGAGCCACAGAACTCCCACTCTATGCGGTAGGAACATTCCAATGGCCAGGGAGGTAAAATATCTTGGGGTCGTATTGGACTCTAAGCTAACTTGGAATGGTCACGTTCAAAAAATACTGCGTAAGGCAGTTATGACCCTAGCCGTCACTAGGCGGCTATATGGAAAAACTTGGGGACTAAGACCTAGTATGGCCCACTGGCTGTACACAAGGGTGGTCAGACCATCGTTGACATACGCGGCACTGGTTTGGTGGCCTAAGGTGACACAATCCAGTGCCAAACAAAAACTAAGCAAGATCCAAAGGATCGCTTGCCTAGGCATCACAGGGGCCATGGAGGTGTTGCTGGATCTGCAACCCCTCTCCCCCACTACACTTAGTTGTTATGGGGGAGGCCAGGCTAGGACTACATAGACTAGTCTGCAATGGTAGACTGTGGATCAACCTAGACTTTGGGGGCCCCTGCAAAATTCAGGAGATCGTAAAGGAGCTCATGCTTGAAATGAGGTCAGACTTTGCGAGCCCGCGAATCTGCTAGGAAAACAAGTTTACAGTGGAAATCCCCTACCGCGAGGCATGGCGGGAGGAGACGCCGGGTATACCACGGGGCGTGCTCGTCTCGTTCGCCGACGGATCGGGCGAGGAGCGTGTAGTGATGGGTCGTTATTTAAATATGTGTTATTTTTAATGGGTTGTCGAGCCGCAACGGTAACCTCTAGTTATGGATTTATAAAAATAACAGGTACAAAATAACGCTTTTTACACCAAACTAGAATTCAGACTCGTATCTGTTTCAGTTCCACTGCAACTAGGTTCGATGAATAAACATCGGTTTTCATCGGCAACTGTTAAATTTAACTATTTAACGGATTGAATGGACATGAGACTGGGAATGCTAAATATGTATGGGTATGCGTATACAGTATAGAGCGGAATTTACTTCATAACATATCACTTAACACGTTATTTATACTAGTGTGCTCGCTCTCGCTCACAGCTTTGGGAATGTAGGATACCATCGATCGACTATCCAGTTCAAAATAACAAATAAATAACTGAAGCTGTTATTTTCAACGGTTATTATTATATAACGTTAACGGTTTCAACTGTTAATAGAACATAACCGTTTTGCTCATCACTAGGAGCGTGGGACGGGGGCAGGTGTTTATTCGGAAGGACTAAGGGTAAGTCATAGTATTTTCCTCGGAGCTCATGCAACTGTCTTTTAGGCCGAAAAGTACGCCATCTTGCACTGTGTGCGGGAGAACAAGCGGAGGGGCTACACCAACAAGCGGATTCTCATAGTCACAGACAGCCAGGCAGCCCTTAAGGCCCTAAGTAGCTCACGGGTAAATTCCTGGCTGGTGAGTTAGTGCCGAGACGAGACGAGCGACCTGGCTGGGCATAATGAGGTCACCCTCAACTGGGTGCCGGGGCACTCGGGGGTCAAAGCCAGTGAAGGAGCTGACAGTCTCGCGAAGAGAGGGTCAGCAGAACCATTTATGGGACCAGAACTGACTCTGGGCGTGACAAAGAGCACGGCTAGGGGAGCCATTAAGTCCTGGGGCAGAAACGAACACAAGGTGTTCTGGGCCGACTGTCCAGGGCTCAGACATGGAATCAGCCCAGCACATATTGTGCGAGTGTAAAGCTCTGGACCGCAAAAGACAACTGATCTACGGTCAGTCTAGATCTGAGACGGAGCAGTATAAAACTTCACCCTACCAATTGCTGTGCAGACTAGTTCAAGGCACAGTGATTTTGGATGGAGTAAAGAGACTAAGGGCATGCACAATAAGCCAAAGGCTGCAGTGCTTTCGGTGTGGCGAAGTCGCGGACGAGCCCTGAGGGAGGAAAAAAAAAACAACAGGGAGCACGGACTGACTACCCATAGGAACGCGAGAAAAAGATCGTGTTTTTGACAAAAGCTGGATCTTATAAGTTGCAATCTACATTGGCGAAAAGAGCATCGGTGGTTCAGTGTTAAGGGGATTCCAGGGTACTCCCTTCACTTTTTCAGTACATATTGTACAATTAACATCAACCGAGGTTGTGGCATTGTATTTGAGTAAGTTGAATGTCTGCACGTTCCGCCCTTCGGAGGGGGCGTAAAGATGTCAGTTCCGTGTCCATACGATGTTGGGCACGTTAAAGATCCCTAACCTCCTTACAGAGAGGCAGGGGTTCGGCAAAATTTCCAGGATAGAGAGGTGAAACTTCTCCCTGGCGTCGGTGATTGGCCACTACTTTGTTTTAAATGAGCAAACTGATTTGATGGATCCATTTCCTTGGACACTCTTCTTACTAAATAAACATATGAAACAATATGTCGTAATATGTTGATCTATGTCGATATTTTCGTTCTATAGAACCTGCTTTATTACTGTTATTGTTAATTTTTTTTATATATTATAATTGTGGTTATGGTTATTCTTGTTATAAGTTGATATACTTTCATATTAAATATGATATACATACATCACAACCGCCGCAGTGGCCGTGTTGGGCAGTTACTGAAACTTCCCAATTCGGACTCTGGTGACGACGGTTCGAGACTCACCGGCAGCGGCTGATTTTGCAAATCCCTTATGTCGTTGAGATCGAGCTCAAGGTGGAGGGTAGGTTAGTTTAGATTCGCATAAAGGGTCAGCAATGGCCTAATTGCCAGTAAGCATCTTACGTTTACATTTACCTACATCACATAAATATTCTATATGGAACTTTGAATTTTACCATTTGCCTAACTTCAATCTTTCGTGTATTTTGTTACCAAACAAAACATGTGACTCATAATATTATACTCGTACTTTTTACAAAAAGAACAACAATATTAGATTTCGTAATGGCAGGGTGGAATACATCAGTCGAACACCTGGACAATATTGAAAAGGCACGACAATAGTATTATACACCTATACTACGTGTCATGATATTTTTACTGTAATTGCGATATAAACTTTACATATACTTACATAAATTCGTTAGAAGCAATAAGAGGTTCCGTTCAAAAACATCCTTGGATATTAACCTTGTTGTTTTTTTTAACTGTTAATGATACACGCATTTTTTTACTTTCGTTCGTTTTGTTCATTATTGTTGCAATGAAATTCGTTTTTTTTTTCAAAGATTTATAAAATGAACCGAGGGACTTTAGATAATTTGATGAGACTACCTCTACAGTTGCTCTTGTTGTTTTTGATTATTAAAAATGCTAGACTCAACATATTATAAAAAAATATCAAAAAATGGATATTTGATCTTTCGAATCTAAGAAGAAAGAGTGTAGACTGTTGTTGAAAATTAATGTTTAAAACAGCTTCTAGTCTATGAAATATTCATGAAAATAATGAATGAAGTCCTTCGTATGACAATAATAAAAAAAAATACAATTATTACTTACTTCATTGTCTACCTACAAAAATCCGTGTAAAAATTTATGACTTGATAAAGATGACTATATTATAGTCATATAAAAATATAAATAGTGGGCACCAAATTCTCAGAAATATTATCGGCTCAAAATGATGAGAAAGCTATCAGTTGCAAATCTCAATATTTTAATTATTCACATGCAGCTAAACGGGTAGCAAATAGCGAACACTGGATATATTATTAGTAAGTTGAGATATGTCCTTAATCTGGTGTATCAGAATCACCGCTGAGTTTTTTAAGTCATCTGTAAACTAGAGGTGTGCGAACCCGTCTTTTTTTAACCAAACTATGAACGAACTCAAGCAAATAAGTTGCCTCAAACTTCGAACCTCTGAAATAGTCTGCCTAAGGTTCACAGTCGAACTTTGAAATTTGGCGGTAAAATATCCCAAAATTGCAATTTTGCTATTTTCATTGTTAACGACTGGTTTACTTCTCTGCACCTTTGCTTTGGCTAATAAAAATTTTTGAATTTTTCAATAATTCGTTTAACTGTATTTGGTGTTGGTTTCGGTTTTTGTGGATGTCGGTTTGCAAATGTTTGACATGTTCTTGAAATAACTTTTTACATTACCCAAAAATGATACATAAATTTAAATAATCATCATTTCTATAATTTAAACCTCCTGGCATGATTGTTTGAAGCAATTAAAAAACAAGTGGTATTAATTTAGGATCTGCCTGACACTTGTATGTAAGCGCCATCGTGGCCAACTAAAGTGCGATCAAACGGCCACTATTGTAATAGAAAAATATATAATTGCTAATATTTCGAAGAGTAACGTTTTAGTGAATTTTCTTTAAAAAAATTTACTGATGAGGAGATCCCGACTTTTAAATTTTGAAGATTTTTTTTCAAATGAGCGCTAATTATGCCCCCCAGAATTTATATATATATATATATATATATATATATATATATATATATATATATATATATATATATATATATATATATATATATATATATGTGTGTGTGTGTATCACACCTATAATTAAAAAATACTAATGGGGCTATTTTGGTTAAATTTGATTAATACGTTCCTTTTGCAAGTGGCTTGGATAAGTTCGTTAGCCAGGAAAATCCGTCGAGGTTTTCCCGGAAAATTTTGTGTTTTCTTGAAAAAATTGTATATTTCCGGAATTAACAAAGTAAGGGCAACCAAATTCGGTACGCGGGTTTACATCGTCATATGTAAGGTACCTACCAAAATTTATCTCTGTAGGTTGAAAGACAAAAAAGTTATAGGCATTTAAAGAAACATAATTTGGGTTTTCCTAAAAACGCAAAAGTCGCGATTTTAAACGTCAAAATTGGTAATATTTAGGCAATTAACCTAAAACTAATATGAGGTATTACAAAGCCTGAAGTCTTAGTTTGAATCGTCATTGTCCTTCATTTTACTAAAATATTTCCAGAAAATTCATTTCAAATAGACCCTTTCTCTGATGCTTTGGCAGTAGCTTGGCTATAGAGTTTATCGTTTAATGGTATAAAATTTTTGCCGAATTTTCACAAAAATCAATAAAGTTTAATATATCCGTTATTATACAAGATACGAAAAAAATTGTATATATATGAATTATAGGTTGTCTTGAGCTACATCTTAAAAAATATTTCTACGATTACAGGGTGGCCCATAAGTCGTTGGTGATTCAAATTTTCTTTTTTTTTTAATCGAACATGCCTTATGTTATTGCATTTTCAATCGAAATATAATACATGTTTGTAAAAAAAGAAATTCGGGACGCAGCAAGTGAGTTATGGTACCGAATTTTCATTTCGATTTATCTATAAGGTTGACCAAGAAACCAGTTTTTTCGGGAACACTTTAAGCTTACTTTCGGAAATTTTTGTACATTTTCAAACAATAAAGTTATTCTGATGAAACATGGCCCATTGTTTCTACTATATAGGTTATACGGGTAAACAAATTTGATGCCTGCTTTCTTTAAAAAAAAAACATATTTGCTATTAAAAACATTTTTATTAAAATTCACTACCATAACGCACTTTCTGCGTCCAGACTTTTTGAATAAACACCTCATACAATATTTTCCTGGTTTTTAATCCGGAATAAGCTTAGATAATTAAAATAGAGGCATTCCATTTGAAAAACTCAAGTTTCAACAGTTTTTTCATCGTAATTTTGGTACCTCTTTTTCGAACACTCTATATCAGTAATTTAGACTGCGTCATCATCTACAAACCAGGCAATCCAAACTAAATAATTATGTCGTATGTATGAAATGAATATGTTCCGGTCTGAAACGTCAATTTTGATATACATAATCGAATATCTCAAAAAGAAGAAGACTTAGGTATATGACATTATACACAGAAAGTATTCAGAATTTTACCCAGAGTCAAAAAAGTCACAATGTACCTACTGGGAGTCTAATTTAAAAAAAAGAAAGTTGACATCTACTTCCGGTATAACCGGAAATACGACTAGTCTGAAAATATTTTAGCCGAGTGTCCCCTAATTGCATTAGTACAGTACCAAATTTTGAGATTTTTCCTGATGATGGTTTTCCCATAATCAATCGATGCAGTTCCCGGTGTTTCACCCTGTATGTGCATATTATTAGGATGATTGGTTATTTCGAAAGAAGACTGAAAACCCATATTATCGTATAATGGTTTATTTATTGTAATAGTAACCTTTCGATAATGCAATTACATCTTATTTAATGAAATATGTATGAAATCTCAATAACTAAAAGTCTAATCACTGTTTTGTATGAAGCCTTTGGACACGTTTACATGAATTCCCGTCTCGTGATTACAAACTCATCACGATCTCCTGGAGTTATTTAGTTTCATAGGATGTTGGCGTGATAGTTTTGGTACCTAGTTACTGTCAGGCAGGATTGGCGCACACGTACTGAGTGACTTAGACATCTTAATGTAGTTTTCAACACATCCCTCTTTTCATCGCGGTAGTGATTTAAGATTGTGATCCCAGCTGGCCTGACCAAAAATGGTTGTCATCATGAGAAATCACAGAAAACGATATCGTGTCTAATTAAAAATATGTGTGTATTTTATGTTTCATAACCTTAGCATACTGTAAAATCTAAAAGTTTAATCAGTTTAGAGAAACCCCAATCTGCAACACAACACAATTTAAAACGTGGCGTTTGCTCTGCCAAATTTGATCAGAGAATGCGTGACGGTAAATTGATTTGATTGATGAAAGGATTTATTAGTACAGGCAATAGAGAATTTTTTTCTGCATTAAACTACAGGAGGTTTTTTTTTGATAGATAGGTTCAGAATTACGTACTGAATGTAAAAACACAAAATCCTTACAAA
The DNA here is from genome assembly GCA_964006375.1 of Tillus elongatus. Lineage (NCBI taxonomy): Eukaryota > Metazoa > Arthropoda > Insecta > Coleoptera > Cleridae > Tillus > Tillus elongatus. The sequence goes on along the minus strand of OZ023263.1, from coordinate 64,577,899 downwards.
TTAGGAGGGCGTAAGTGCCGCCATTTTGAGAAAAACCGTATCGACCTATATCTCCGTAACCGTGCACTTTACACCAAAAATTGTAATGACCTTTATTGTAGATAATTGCATTTTTCATATTTTTTGTTAAATAATTTTTTTGTATTACTCACCGTTTACAACTTATACGACTATTAGCATTCATTTATTGACTTTTTTACCTATATCTTTGTTAATAATTGTTTGAAAAATAAAATGCTTATAACTAAACTTTTCAATCGACAAATTTCCTACAATTTTTACTGAAAACTTTTTTTTGGACACTTCTTTAAACTATTTTTTACTTTATTGATCATTTTGGTAGCGGATTTTTCATACAAGTTTTATTACCATGTTTCGCAATATATATAAATTTGAGGTGCCTTTATTGCCTTTATATACATGGTGATTATTATCCCAAATATGACGAGCAACGGAATAGCTATCTATAGTATCGTATCCTAGTTGTGCTAAATGCTGTTTAAATCTAATTTCAATAAATCTTTTTGTTTGCCCGACGTATTTAAGATCACAATGTTTACAACTTATTGTATGAATCCCCGACATTTTAGCGGCACTATTCTGGTCAGTGTTACCTAGCCAGTAGTTTTAAAAGTATTTTTTGTCTAATATGCAAGTTGCAAATTGATTTTCCTCGAATTCAGGTAGTTGTAATTTCCGGCAAGCGATAATTTTTGTTTTGTGAAACCACCCTCAGTCGTTCTAGACTACCTGCTCAAAATATACACATAGTTGTAGACGTAAAATATTTAGAATAGTTCATCCTCTGATGACGCTTACTTGGTTAGTGAAACGATCGTCAGGTTTTTTTAATGTGTTGTGGTGATTTGGGTTCTCCTAGTGTACTTATCAGTGCTCATCACAGGTTCCAATCTTCACTAAATGGCTTATGTTCTTATGTAAGGTGTCTGAGCGAGTGTTGTCTTATACAAATGGCATTGATCACCTAATGTGACCATGTGCCAAGCATATTAGCAAAATTTTCTTTGCCCGACAACTATTTGAAAAACAGATAAGGCATGCGAAAGAGCTAATTTTTTGAGATACGATACATCTAACAATTACTTGGGCGTAATTATAGGTTAGATAACAGAAAAGAAGAAAAACAATTTTGCAATTTCAAAATAATATATTTAGTGGCAATGATTATTTAAAAAATCAACTAACTTACGTGTTTAAATTGTGCACCGCTGGCTGTCTGACAGTATACGCTGTATTTTGTAACGAATTCTTGCTTGTCCACTCTCCGGCCCAGTTACATATGCTTTACTTTTTAAGGTTCCCTACAAAAAGTAATCTTGTGGTAACAAGTCTGGTAATCTAGGTGGGTACTTAATCAGTTCTCTTTTCCCTATTCAACGATTTGGGAACACGTTGTGTAAATAAGCGCGGACAGGTGCTGACCGAAACTAGTTTTTGTCTCAAGACATGCCGTTTTCGAAAATTCACAGTTTTGTTACCATTTAATATTTGGATATCAAACTTTGACAGCTTACTTATTAAATATCATAGTTGGTACTATTTTTTCCCTTAGGGCTCGTCCGCGTCTTTGCCGCCCCGGTAGCATCGCAGCCTTCGGCTTATTGTGCATATATCATAGTTGTTACTATATCAACTAAACTGGATTTTGCGAACTGGTAAGTTTCCAGGCTAACTAGATTATAATATACCCCTGTATAAAAGCTCAATTTGTACGTGAAAACAGGGCATCTTACTTTAAATGCTATTTAAAACGAAGTTCTTGTAATTACACATTAACATTTAAGTGTAAGCATTCCGCATTTAAACGCAGCAAGGTAAGAACGAATAAGGAGTGTGTTTCTAGAGTAGACTGGCGTATCATTATTTAGCTAGTTTTCCAAGGAAAATAGCAAGTCAAATAGTAACCGGCAATGCATATTCATTTAGAGCAGCCATCATGTTATGTTTATAGGTTTAGGACCTCGTTTTGTATGACACCCACCTTTTCCTTCACTTAAATGAAATTATTCCACCGAGAGGACCCGGTGTTCCTCTCTTTCTAAAATGTAATTAAATTACACCGTATTTATGTTAGTCGCAAATTGTTTCCAACGCTCAGGCTATCAGGCTCCTCTATCTCTGTCCATTTACTCATCCCGATGCTTCCACAGCTTCGCCGTGACACGCAACATTTAAGTTATAAATTGTGTACATATTTTATGAATTATAAAGGCTTCATCTTAGCTGCTTTAAGTGGGATGCACAATTTAGAAAATAGCGCTAGTGGAGAAAATTAATTGCGGTTATAGTTCTTCGGGGAAACTTGTCACAAAAAGATAACAACACTTGGTCGCTTTTGGTCCATGGTATTTTTAAGTTTTGAATAATGTTTCTGGAATAAAATTACTACAAAACGCCATTAAGCAAAGATTGCTTCAATTAATTTTAGTAGTTTCTATTCTATATGGTTATTAGCATGAATACAAATGATACATTGCATATATAATCCACAAATATTAATACAATATAAACTATTTGTAGATTTGAAGATTGTTAAATGAGTCGCATAGGCCAGCGCTGCGACCCCAGTGCATCTTTTGTGCATCACATTTTTCCTAATAGTTGCCCAATAAGTTCCGATTTTGTGTAGTCCACTATCATCTTGGGTGCCATTCTACCTATTTCCTGTGGTATTAGGGTCATCCCTCCAATGCATTTGAGCCTTTTGCAGAACTGAGTCATGCGGTCGCATGGGAAGTGTTCTGTTGTTTCTGCTGCTTCAGTGAAGTATCTTCAGTTTTCACTGTACGCCTTGCCTTACTGGGGAGTGTCCTCTTAAAAGTCATTATTCTTAAGTCGTCCCTGCTCAATCCAAGAAACAGTTCAGACTTCACTGTTTGTATGGTGATGGACCGTATCTTGAGCCTGGCGTTTTCCTTCAGTAGGACAGCATTTGGTTTCTCTCCCAAGTTTCAAGTTCTCTTCTTAGTCTTGTTAGTCCACAATAGGGCTCTGGACCATAGAATGGTGCTGCTGCTGCCCTTTTTGCAAGGCTATCTGCTTCCTCATTTTCTTTGATGCCGTGATGCCCTTTAAGCCATATCAAAGTAACTTTGTTGTTCGCAGACAGTTGCTTCAATGATTTTTTGCATTCCCAGGTCAGTTTAGATTCTGTTTTAAAAACTTTCAGAGTCTTCTTTGGATGCATCGAATTTTTAAAGAAGGAAAAAACACCATTCCATTTGACCATTTATAACGTGTCTCCGGCCCTTACATAGACTTAAAGGAAGCATTTCTGGTGGGAAGATAGTAGAGGTTTTTTCTAGGGACTTAGCTAGTATAAAGTGGGGTCTCCTTATTCCCAGTCCTCCTCCCTCCATTTGTTCAGATCCGTCTGTACCAAACAGTTGAGTTGTTTGTCAGCCTGGCCCTGTCTCTGTCCCATGTTTGGCGGTCGTTTATGACCACGTCAGATGGAATTATGAAGTCCAGTTAGGCTGGAACTTGAACTGTTGGTTTGTTAGTCTGGAGGTACTTGTTGCTGCTTCTCTCTTCATGCATATGTGCAGTGGAGTAAGAGTCAGCATTGCCTCTGTTGCAGCTGTGGGGCAGATCAGCCTCAACATTTTTTAAATTTGCTTTGTGTTGAGGCATGTTCCGTTTTTGGCCACCATATTATAGATGCATATGCGACTATGGGTTTAACCACAGTTTTGTATAACCCTATCCTGGGATTCAGCCCACATGCCTTTTCTGCGAATCTGCGGCATGTCCAGATCGCCATTGTGGCTCTCGAAAGAGGTTTTCCACGTGTGTGTTCCAATTCCGTTTCTGGTCTAAGAAGATCCCTAAATATTTAACTTCATTGGTAAATTGTATCTGTGTTCCATTCAGAGTGGGAGCTTTTAAATGTAATTTCCTTCTGTCCGTGAATGGACAAGAACTGTCTTATGAAGATTGTCATTAAGTCCCTCTGTCTCACACCAGTTCTAGTATAAACTATACTTATCGCTTCATAGAGTTTCTAAGTATGTAAGCCGTAAAGCAAATGCAACGGTTTTCTACGTACATTCGCAGTTCTTCACGGAGAATCGAATGTTTGAAGAAGGAAAAAACAGCATTCCATTTGACCATTTATAAATTGAGGTGGGGGGGGGGGTAAATCTTAAAGATATATCAAAAAGTCTGGACGCAGCAAGTGCGTTATGGTAGTGAATTTTCATTAAAATGTTTTTAATAGGAAATATGTGTTTTTTTTTTATAAGAAAGCAGACATCAAATTTGGTTACCAGTATTACCTATATAGTAGAAATAATGTGTCATGTTTCATCAAAATAACTTTATTGTTTGAAAATGTACCAAAATTTCCGAAAGTAAACTTAGGTGTTCCGGAAAAAATTGGTTTCTTGGTCAACCTTATAGATTAATAGCAAATTGAGCTATTCAAATTTGAAGCATTTAATAAAAATTCGCTACCATAACGCACTTGCTGCGTCCCGAATTTCTTTTCTTACAAACATGCGTTATATTTTGATGGAAAATTCAAAATTGCAATAACATTCGTTCGATTGAAAAAAAAAGAAAATTTGTATCACCAATGACTTATGGGCCAGCCTGTGATTGTGGAAATATTTTTAAGATGTAGCTCAAGACACACTATAATTAATGTATATCATTTCTCTTCGTATCTTGTATAGCTAAAACTACTGCCAAAGCACCATAGGTATATTCAAAATGAATTTTCTGGAAATATTTTAGTAAAATGAAGGACAATGATGGTTGAAGCTAAGACTACAGGGTTTTTAAAACATTCTTCTTGAGACATTTTTTTATCATAGCCCGTATTAGTTTCAGGATCTTTGTCTAAATGTTGCCAATTTTGACGTTTTAAATCGCGACTTTGACGTTTTGAGGAAAACCTCAATTTATTTTTCTTTAACTGCCTATAACTGTTTTGCCTTTTAACTTACAGAGCTAAATTTTGGTGCATAATTTACCAAAATGATATAAACCCGCGCACCAGATTTGTTTGCCCTTGCTTTGTTATTTCCGGAGGTCAAATTTTTTTTCGAAATAAAACACAAAATTTTCCGGGAAAACCTCGGCTGATTTTTCTGACTAACGAACGTATCGAAGCCACTTGCAAAAGGAAGGTATTCACCAAATTTAATCAAAATCGGCTATTTTTTAGTTATCGGTGTGATACATACATACATATACATATATGAATATATATATATATATATATATATATATATATATATATATATATATATATATATATATATATATATATATATAAATTGATACTGACCCCGGATATGTGTTCTAGGGGGCCTAACTCATTTGAAGAAATTTTTTCAAAATTCAAAAGTCGGGATCTCCTCATTAGCGAATCTTTTAAAGAAAATTCACTAAAATATGTCCCTTAGCCTACTTATCGCCGCACCACATGTTTAGCAAAATGCTCTGATCAGTTTTTCAGATATCCTATTGTAACACTTTAAAATCCTCACACTATATAACACTAAATTTGACGTAGAGGTTACAGCAGAAAATTGGCGCAGGTGAATATTTAATATTTGTATATGTAAAATCCATATTTTTTCTTAAGAGTAACTAGTTTACTTAAAGCAAACTACTATTTTTAATATTTAATTTTGCAAACCAAAATATAGGCCTCTCTGACCTATTGTGCCCCAGAATTCACGAGGTTCCTCCTGTTCTCGGCATCCTGTACACATTGGGTCTGATCGGATCCCCGATGTATACAGTTGTTTCTTCAGATGACAGTGGCCCGCTATCAGTTCTGTCAATAGTTTTAGTTCTGTCCTGCTCAACTTGAGGAGGGCTTTTGCCTGCCTTTGTCCAGGAGATTTGTTCCAGTGTCCCAGATGCCAACGTTGCAGCATCGTCTCGATTTTATGTCTTGCGGTTTCATATGCAAACCCGCAGTATGGTTCTGGCCCGTTTAGAGGCCTTGCTCGCCCTTCTTTTGCGACGTGATCTGCTACCTCGTTGTCCTATATATTGGCGTGCGCAGGTATCCAGATCATCTTGACTATACTGCTTGCCGCCAGCTGACTGAGGTTGCGGATGCAGTCAAGTACTAGATTCGACCTCGATTCCTGTGTCCCCAGTGCCTTTAGAACTGCCTGGTTATCAGTAGCTCTGAAGATCCTCTTGCCTCTGTAATTCCTCTCCAGCAGCATTTGTGCACACGTGATTATGGCTAGTGTTTCTGCCTGGAATACGGTTGCATACCGGCCCAGGCTGACAGCTATCCTGCATCCCGGTCTGGTGCCTCCGTATATACCGCATCCTACTCCGTCTGCTATTTTGCTCCGTCAGTGGAATAGACAGTTCCATTGAGCTTTGGGCTATTCCCATTTATCCAGTCTTCCCGACTCGGGATAATTATCTCTTACGGTATAGTTGTGCGGTGGGTTGTCTTTACCCTGCCAGAGCTCATACTCAGAGTGTAATTATCACCTATTCTTAGGATGTTGGTGGGACTATCCCGCGAATTTCCCTCTCCTGAGTTGGTCTTCAGTATATAGGCCCTTATGATCGCCTCCGCCTTCACATCCAGGTGTAGTGGCGGTAGGTTCGGCATGGTTCCATAGCCGCTGTGGGCGTCATTGTCACCGCCCCAGGATGCTTGTTTTTCTTGCAATGCTGTGTGTAGGTTTTATCGCACCACACTAATGATACATACGTGATGATGGGTCTCACCATTCTCAGGTATGTCCAATGGGTCACACGTGGTGATAGTCCCAATTTTATAAAACATTCTCAGACAGGTCCATAAGGCCATTGTGGCTTTATAAATGATCATCTCCAAGTGCGGTATGAATATCAATGTGCTATCTATCGTTACCCCTAGATACCTGACCCTCGTGACGCTTGTGATGGAAGTGTCACATAGAAACACTTGTTTGAGCCCTCCCAGGTTTCTTTTCCTTGTGAATGGCACGACTGAGGTCTTCAGCGGATTTACCGCTTGACCCTCTTTGCCGCACCATTTTTCTACAAGGTTTAGGGCTCTCTGTATCGTCTCTGACACGGTTCATCTATTTTATTTCCAGATGTTATAATGGTTATGTCATCTGCATATCCTACAGCCATGTAACCTGCCGCGTTTAGATCCCACCGGAGTGCGTCCACCACTAGGCACCACAACAGAGGAAAAAGTACACCCTCCTGCGGGCATTCCCGCGTAGCCCGCACTCCAGCGGTTTCTTAGGGTGACTAGTTTGCGTAAAACAAACTAATATTTAATTTGCCAAACTAAAACATAGAATTCTCTATACATTTGGTAAATGTTCTGCGTTCAGACACCAAAAGTTAATAAATATGCCAATGGGTTTCTGGAAACAAAATAAACTACAAGCAATCCACGTACATATTAATGTTTATTGTAATAAATTTTAGTTTACATAACGAAGTCATTGCATTTACATGATTTAATTATCACCGTAAAAAAGCATTTGAATACATTATAGTTTTCATTTTTACGTCATTTCATTATAACAAGTTCTTTGGCGCCAAGGAAGTCAAGCACATTCACTGCAACTTGCATATATACATATTATCAGAGTCTTCATCTATTTACCGTGTATTTTAAAAGTTCATTGCCCCCAGTGGTTTTTGAAGCTTACTTGCAGTCAAGTTTTATTTTTCCTGGTCCAAACAATACAATTGCATCATACAAAAGAATAAAAACAATTTCGTACCGCCATCTGCGATGTCGATAGAAAATTGAGCAACGGCACATTATTAGTGTGGTCAAGGATCTAAGTAGGTCGTGGAATAAGGATAGGTTAACCCACTTGCTCGCCATAATAGTATAAGTTGGTGGTTTTTTGCAGATACCTTGTGAATTCATTCATAAATAATAAACGCTCTCTATGTGCTAATAATGATAATAATAATAATGACACCATGTTTTAAGAGTTCCTTTCGCCTACATCGTATGTGCAAATTCCTAACGGATCGTTTGTTACAGTCTTTGGAATGTTGGTACAAGATAAATTGAATTGTAGTTAATAAACGTTTTAATCAAGAAATGGTAATCATAATTTAATGCCTTGGCCGCCGGTGCCTAAATATTAATAGAAGTTTTGCTAATTGAAATTCGTGTTCTAGTTTGTATAATTAATTAATCAAATCATGTTTTTTTTACCAGAATGAGTTGGGGAAATAATCACTTATAAATCACTTGGGGGGAATAATCACTCATAAATCACTTGCTACACATAACATATTAGTTTGTTTATTTAGTTAATTGGTTATCGGAAAGAACCTTTAAGCTGTGATTAAGGCTTAATTTACCTATTGTTATAATGGCATACTGCGGGGTTTCGTTCAGAAGACAAAAATTAAAATTTTTCTATGTCGAAGATGTGACGCAAAATTAATAGATGACAACAATGTTATTTGATTACTAAAAATGAATAAAAAAATTCGCAAAGAAATGGGAGAAGGTATTGTGACTTTATTTACTTCAACGAAGCTTTCACATAATCAACATCGAACATCACTTGAGGTAAGTTTGTTTCATCCTACGATTATGCTTCAGCTTCGTTTCATAAATAAGTTTTGTAGATGTTTAAAGAACTGTGGCAACAACTACATATTATGCGTGAAAGGAAAAGAGCAACAAACATGGAAAAAGTGAAAAAAGCATACAAACCAGATCGAACTGTATTAGCATAGATAATAATAATAAATTTAGCGCCTGGCCTCTGATGGCGCCTACAAGTACTCGGGCATTCAACAACTCCGCTCTGTGAAGACAACAGAGATGAGGCAGGCTGTGGGGGACAAAGTATTGGCTAGGGCGAGGAAGGTTTGCAAGACTTACCTGTCCGGCAGAAATAAAATCAGAGCCATAAACACTTGGGCAGTCCCTGTTGCTACCTACACTTGTGGCATCCTCGACTGGTCAACAACTGCTCTTCAGGAGTTTGACAGAAAGATCCGCTCCGTTATGAAAAAACATCGAATGCTGCATCCTAGGGATTCCTTTCACCGCTCGTACTTGCCTCATGACATGGAGAGACGTGGACTCCTCTCGCTGGAGATGATGTGTGACAGAGAATGCACGCGGCTCAGAAAATACTTCTGCGAGCATAGACAATCGCTGGTACAGTGTTTGCAGAGACAGAAGATACGGTTGGACTTTTTCGGCATCAAGCAGCCTGATCAAAATCACGTCCTTACTGTCGTTTAGAGTGTGGGTGAGCGCCGGCGCGCCTGGGGCGAGATGGAGCTGCATGGACGCTTCGCCGTATGCCTAACGCCACCTCACGTTGACCTCCGCGCATCAACGGAATGGTTAAGGACAGCAAGCTTGTTTGCTGAAATCGAGGTATTTCTATGCGCGATACAAGATCAGGTTATTAACACGCGCGCGTACCAACGGCACATCATGAAGCGGGATGTCAGCGACCTGTGTAGACACTGTCAAAAAAATCCGAAAACCATTCAGCATGTGGCGGAGGCTTGCGAATCTCTGGCCCAGTCAGACTACAAGAAACGCCATGACAACGTGGCCAAGGTCGTCCATCAGGCCTTGGCAAAACATTACGGCGTTATCGAGTCGGAAGCCTCCTACTATAAATGCAAGCCTGGATATGTAGTTCAAAAGGGTCAGGTCAGTCGGCTGTGAGATCTCCCGGTGGTCACCTACAGCGCAGTTGAAAGCCACAGGCCTGACATTTTGCTTATTGACCAGATAAACCGGAAGGCTTTCATTGTGGACATTGCAGTTACGCCCTACGACAACCTCGTTTCGAAAATAGTGGAGAAGCGACCAAAGTACCAACAACATGCAGTAGAGTTGGTCCACTTGTACAGGCTGAAAGAGGTGCAGTGGTCATATCAACAAATGGGCTTGTAACACTAGACTGGCAAAAACTTACCACAGTTCTCCCACTTACTACTGATCATTCAAGAACAATGCAGAAAGCAGCGACCCTTGGAACATCCTACATCGTTAGGAAAGTCCTATCCCTGTAACCATACGAGAATAAAATGTTACGTTTACCGTTATAGTCTCAGGGTGGACAAAGATGAACGTGATGCAAATCTCTTGTTTCATGAGGGACCGAGTGCGCCACGAGTAGAAAGAAGATAACAAAATAATAATAATAATAGGACTAATAATAATAATAATAATAATAAAATTAAAAGCCACTTGTTTTACATAGAATGTATGTAGGTAACAAACTGTAATTTCCGATTATCATTAAAATAATAAGGTTTTTAATTAATTATTTTTGGGTTTATAATTTAATGTGAGGCTAACTGTAACTAGGGGTGTCACATTTAAAAACAAGCTCTTGTTAAGGTAAATTATATCTCCCAGAAATAACAAAAATGAAATTTTTGCGATAGCCTCCAATCTGGAAACTGTCTCAAATTAATCTCTGTTGTTTTAGTAAAACACTTTTCAAATATGGTGGGAAATTTTGCTACCAAATATTTGTGTTGAAAAATTTGCTTCTGGTTTGTGTAACAGTTCGTACAACATTATAACATACGAAATGATCCTGGTGATATCAAATTCTTTAAATAGCATGAAGCGTAATAAGTCAAGGAAGTGTCAAATAGCTAACACATGTTCTCCGGCATATTTCATGCGACCTTGCTGAAGTAAAACCATTTGTCTTTACATAAATAAATTACCAAGATAAGTATGTGGAATTTAACAAGTGTAAGGACCAAAAGAAAAAGAAGAAGCACTTTAAATTATGTTTGGTCTATATCAATAAATTTCCAGACATTTATTATACTGACCGGTTTTATAAGTTGTGTAATACAGAGTATAAAATATTTCTACGAAAAGTCACTAACTCAGGAAACTATAGAATATCAGCATTATTATAGTCAGTTGAGTGAGCCGGTTGTCTAAAATGGACTTAATTTATAATCATAAGATCAAACGAACTTACCTTAAGTGATGTTCGACTTGATTATGTGAAAGCTTTGTTGAAGTAAATAAATTTTGTAGTACTTCTTATTCCCGTTCCAATCCAACAATTTTAAAGATAATCAAACTTATCTTCTTATTTAGATCATGCAATATAATACATGTTCAGTTTGATTTAAAGTTATTTTTGCCACACAGTAGAGGAGGGAACGTAAAGACATGCAGGAGGGTATTGAGACTTTATTTACTTCAAAGAAGCTTTCACATAATCAAGATCGAACATCACTTAAGGTAAGTTCGTTTGATCTTATGATTATGCTTCAGCTTCGTTTGGTAAATAAGTTTTCTAGATGTTTAAAGAACTCTTGCTACAACTACATATTATGCGTGAAAGGAAAAGAGAAAAAAAAACAGAAAAAAGTTCGGGACGCAGCAAGTGCGTTATAGTACTGAATTTTCATAAGAATTGTACACTATTAGTAAGACATATTATTAAAACCAAATATTTAAATTTAAATGCACCTTGTAGATCGATTATTTGAAAAAATTATATTTTATATGGAGCTAAAAAATTAAAATTTGGTCTTAGATATAATATGTAACACTGCAAGTGTCTTTAAAAAATTGTGTTACAAATTTTATGAAAGTTACAAAAGTTTTTCAGAAAAAAAATATTTACAAAGGGAATGTACCTGTCAAATTATAAATATGGCATGTATTTTTCCTACTAATTGCTTGGGTGGTTTTGTTTTAGTCAACCCATCCAGTTTTTGCAAACAATAAACAACAAAAAGGCTTTTTAAAACAAATTTGTAGTTATCCGCGAAGCTCATTATGTTATTTTTCTTTAATTTAGTACCTACGGTGCGTTTACATAGGTGTTACTATGGTTCAAGATTGAAGATTCTAGCTTAATGGGAAATTTATTGAGCTATGGGAATTAAAATATTTTAACGAAAATTTTCTATTATAACATACTTGCTGCACCCAGGCCCTTTCCAACATTTATTTACGGTTGCTGCATCAAAAGCTTTTGAAAATGATTAAATATTGAAGCTCACTATGTAAGAATGACAAACAAGGCAACCTCAAAATCATTCTTGGAAAAAATAAATTAAAAAAATAAATGAGATAACAATTTAAACATAAATTGAAAATATTGGTTCGCTGCTTGGTCTCGGGGGTACTCCTACTCCTTCTGCATGTCTACAATCACCAAGCGTAAACAAGAACAAGGTAAACAATAAAAATTCCTTTGGAGCAACCCCTAAGAAAAATATTTTCAGAAATATGCTTAGAACGCCTTCTGGGTGCCCAAACCACAAGGAGAATATATTGCAAACAGCCCACAAGAAAGTGAAGGGACCAAGAGTGAATAGGGGTGCTGGGCGGAGAAGAATATAAAAAGTAAGTGTGAGCGGAAAGTGCGAAAGAAACAGCTTAGTTGGACCTGGACCTCTTTAAGCCTCCTTTATCTTATTTTGCAGCTATACCACATCATAATCAATATTATGCTGTGGCTATACTTCCTTAGAATCCTGTTTACCGCGCGCAGAACCTCTATAATCACCGCAGGTCCCGTAACTTTCTTAGGGTTTTTTTTTCTCCCTCAGGGCTCGTCCGCGGCCTCTCCGCCCCGATAGCACCGTAAACCAAAGGTTACACATATGTAACTTTCACCTATTTTCCATCGAAAGCCAACCTAGCTCCCTAATCCTGTCAGAGACATGATCTCGACTTTTCGGGTTAAAAATTAAACGACAGCAAGAATTTTGAATTTTTTAAACACGACCTTGTTCACCGAGTTAAGACAATCCCCAGTAGTTATAGTGTGAAAGGACAAGTGCTTTCTCAGGCTTAAATTCAAAATATGATGATTAGAATATAAAAATTTTAAACCCAGAAACGACGTGTTTCTTATACACGTGACATCTTCACTAAAATGAAGATACAAATCAATGGTCAAACCAAGACTAGCATACTCCACCAATAAGTACAATTTGGAGAACTTAATTCATCACAATACAGTTTTCTGACCCGACGATCGTTTCGCTAACAAAGTTAGCGTCATCAGGGGGATGAACATTTAAAGAACATTTAGCGCAAATGAGATATGGCAGTATTGACAAATCATGTATTGCTCAGCATATTTGGGATAATAATCATCGTGTAGACAAAGAAAATCTCAAGTTAATAAAAAATTTCAGGCAGTCGCGTCAGCTTGATGCTTACGAGAGTATATATATATATATATATATATATATATATATATATATATATATATATATATATATATATATATATATATATATATATATATATATATCGTTAGAAATTTGAATAAAAATGTTTCGATTAATAGAGTAGGTCCGGTTCTGTGTAGTCCATTGTTCGAACTACCAGCGTGTCCTTCATAGAAGGAATATTTGATAATGACGCACAGCATAACAAAGGCAGGTATGCAGTTGTAATCACAGGGATGTAAGACTCAACAGTGGGGGTGTGTCTGTATATCTTCCTAGAGGACGCTGTTCGCAACTGCTTGGCAACGAACATATAAATAGTAGTTATAGTCTCTATTCACTTAGTTTACTCATCCCCTTGATGACGCTAACTTTGTTAGCGAAACGATCGTCGGGTAAGAAAACTGTATTATGATGAATTGGCTTCTCCAAATTGTACTTATTAGTGCTCATCACAGGTTCCAATCTTCACTCATTAGACTCCACCAAACGTAGCCTTTTGCCGTCTATGGATATTGAGGTGTGAACTTAAAAAGTATAGTTAATTTTATTAGAAAACCGTAAGAGTTGTGACTTACTTGGATTTAATATTTAATTATGCTGATGGAATACATCTTTAATTAACTGTAATTCATCTTTTAGTATATTGTTTACATTTAAATAATAACTACCATTAAGACTATAATAAATCTGGGTATCATCAGCATAAATCTGTGATTTACAGTGTTGTAGCGATTACAGCAAGTCCGATGTATAGATAGTAAAGAAAAGGGGGGCCAAAATCGAGCCCTGTGGAACGCCAGAACGACTCTGCAGGTTGCCAGAAAATTTATTGACAGAAGATACCTCTGTCAGTAAAACAGGATCTTATTAGATTAAGTGAACTGCAATTAATACCAAAATCACTATGTGAAAACTGGCACCTGTGAAGAGCACTAATAAGTACACTCTAGAATTTTTTTTCTTTTGAAGATGTTGACATTGTCAACGAAATGATCGTAAGGTCTCTGAAATATATGTTGTGGTGATTTGGGTTTCTCCAAGTGTACTTATTAATACCAAAATACTCTGTAGTTTAGCATATAACAACTCATGTTTTATACCATTGTGAGCTGTACGAGAGGGTTGCCATCTCCTTGCGGAACTGTCGAAAGCTTTATTTATACTGAGAAAACAAAATCTAGCAACTTGCGCTCATGTCGTAGGTATTAAAATAACTATTTACCTTAGTTATCGTCATTTAGGCATCAATCCATTAACTAATTAGTCTTGGTTGAAAATGCGGTTAGTGATTTTTCGCAGGAATATGACGATGTATTTAAAAAATTAAAACTACTAGGGGAAACGTTTTACTGGGTCTTTAAATTATGTTCATTATGGTTACTGCTCTATTAGACATTACACTAAAACTCAGAAAACTGGCAAATAAACTTTACACCTATCTGTTAACACGGCTATTCATCACAGTCTAAACGCGACGTCGCCTTGTCATGGCAACTACGACTCTGTTTCCAGCAGATCTTTTAATTTCACTGTAATTGAGTAAACCAGCTTTTCCAGATGTTTTTCTCTCTCGCTGCACCTTTCTCTTTTTCCCAGTGCATTGTCCTCATCTTGTGGTAAGAAAGTTATTATCTCAGAATTTGCTTAACAAATTTTGTTTTCCTCCTAAATTTTTCTCAGCAAGTATCTTCTTTTTTCTCAGCTCATCAGTTCACCTTTATTCTGTTTTCTATCGGATGCACCTTATCCACATTTCAAGAGCTTATATTCTCTTCGTGTTTTGCATATTCAAAGCCAAGCTTTCCGCGCAGTATGTTATAACGCTCCATATGTATTACTGCATGAACCTCTTCCCCAGCCTAAGTTATATAGAAACTGAATTAAAAGCAAACATAGCAAGACTTGGGGTATGTAATAAATGTAGTAGGTAAATTATTTTAAAATTCAAACAACAAAAAATCTAAATGGCTGAGATTTCATTCCATAATGTAGCACGTTTCTTGAATGAGTGTAAATTAGTAGTCGACATCGATCTTAATATTGTTCATTATCTGAGATGTATGGTTAAGATTGATGTGTTTGCATTATTAACTTGATACGAGGATGCTAAATGTGCATGATTTAATTGAAGATGAATACAACATGCAATGCGGCAAATTAGAAACACGAGATATGATTTATAATCTGGCATATATCTTTCTACTCTCTAATCCGGTGTCTTCTAAGAACTCCGGTTGAACATGATTAATTTTACGGTTATTAGAAACAAATGACAGCGACGCATTTGAGCCTTCTCGGTCCTGAATGGTCGGAATTCGCTTCCGTGTATCTGTGCTAGCATTTGCGATAAATCCTTTGCTGCGTATTGAATGTAGAGGGGAAATTGAGTCAGTATATTATAGTTTATTGGATTGTTTTGTGTGCTTTTTGTTTCTTTAACGTCGATCTATTTTCGCGACTAAGGCCAATCACCGACGCCAGGGAGCGGTTTCACCTCACTATCCTGAAAATTTTGCCGAATCCCTGCCTTTCTGTAAGGAGGCTACGGATCTCTAACGTGCCCAACATCCCGTGGACGCGGGACCGACGGCTTTGCGTCCCCTCCAAAACACGGAACGTGCAGATCTTCAGCTTGCTCGAATACAATTCCACAACCTCGGTTGATATTTATGTTCCAGTATGTACTGAAAAAGTGAAAGGAGAAGAGCAAATCAGTCGTCAAACCAAGACTTCTAGCAGACTCCACCAAACCCAGCCTTTTGTCGTCTATAGGATATTGAGGCGTGAACTAAAAAAATTAGAGTTAATTTTATTAAAAAAACAGTAAGGTTTGTGACTTACTTGGATTTAATTTTTAATTATGCTGACGGAATACAACCTGGTACTCTTCGGTTCAGAGGCAAACGTTCTTACCACTGGACCAGCGAGGCTCCATTGAATTGTTTAAATAACCTTTAGTATTAATCATTATTTCTTTTACTCGTGCTTTAACGATATTATATCTTCGGAATCAAGACAATTGTATGAAAAAAGTCTAGACGCAGCAAGTGCGTTATGGAAGCGAATTTTCATAAAAATGTTTTTAATTACAAATATATCGCTCTAATGCGAGCAGGCATAAATTTGGTTACCAGTATGACCTATATAGTAGGAACAATGTACCATATTTTATCAAAATAATTATTTGAAAATGTACAAAAATGTTCCGAAAATAAACTTTAAATGTTTCTGAGAAAACTGGTCTCCTAGCCAATGAACCTTAGGTTAATAGCAAATTGGGTTATTGAAATTTGAAACATTTAATGAAAATTCGCTACCAAAACGCCCTTGCCGCGTTTATACAAAAATTTTCCGAAAATAAAGTTAAATGTTGGTTTCCTAAACAACAAAACTTACGTTAAAAGCAAATTGAGTTATTGAAATTTGAAGGATTTAATAAAAATTCGCTACCAAAATGCACTTACCGCGTCCAGATTTATTTCTTACAAACATGTATCATATTATATATATACGATAAAAGTGCTAAAATGCAGTAACGAATTTGTTCTACGAAAATTAGCTAAAAATTATAGACCGTTAAACCATAAACTTCACTAAACCTACAGCGAAAACTTTCTGTAAATATTTTAGTAAAATGAAGGTCAATGACGGTTAAATCTGAAACTTAAGGGTTCGCAGAACACTCTTCGTGCAACATTTTCTTTTCACAATCCGTATTTGTTTCACGTTCTTTGTCTAAACATTGCCAACTTTGACGTTTTAAATTGCGAGTTTGACGTTTTGAGGAAAACTCCAAAATTTGCTTCTTTAGCTGCACTTAACTTTTTGTCTTTAAACTTAGAGACCTAAATTATGGTACATGGTTTACTCTTTATAATACAAATACGCGTACCAAATTTGGTTACCCTCACTTTGTTATTTCCGGAGATATAATTTTTTTTTTAGAAAGGAAACAACATTTTCCACGAAAACCTGGTCCGATTTTCCTGCCCAACGAACTTATCCACCAGCCACTTGCCATTTGGTACTCACCAAATTTGATCAAGATCGGTCCATTATTTTTTTAGTAATCGGTACGAGATATATATATATATATATATATATATATATATATATATATATATATATATATATATATATATATATATATATATATATATATATAGATAAACACGGATCTCCCCATTAGTGAATTTTTTAAGAAAATTCACTAAAAAAGAAAACATGAATCACCAACGACTTATGGGCCACCCTGTAATTGTAGCAATAATTTTTTAAGATGTAGCTCAAGACACCCTATAATTAATGTATACAATTTTTTTCGTATCGTGCATAACGGATATATTGAACTTTAAAGATTTTTTACGAACATTCGACAAAAATGATATACCATTAACCGATAAACTCTATAGCCAACACTACTGCCAAATCATCAGAGAAAAGAGTCTATTTGAGATGAATTTTCTGGGAATATTTTAGTAAAATGAAGGACAATGACGATTGAAGCTAAGACTTCGGGCTTTGTAAAACATTCTTTTTGAGACATTTTCCTTCCATAGCTCATATTAGTTTCAGGTTCATTGCCTAAATATTACCAATTTTGACGTTTAAAATCGCGACTTTGACGTTTTGAGGAAACCCCAAATTTATTTATTTTAAATGCCTGTAACTTTTTTGTCCTTTAACCTACAGAGCTAAATTTTGGTAGGTAACTTACCTATAATGATGTAAACGCACGTATTGGTTGCCCTTACTTTGTTAATTCCGGAGATATAAATTTTTTTCGATTTTTTTCGAAAGAAAACACAAAATTTTCCGGGAAAACCTCGGCGGATTTTCCTGGCTAACGAACTTATCCAAGCCATTTGCGAAAGGAAGTACATTATTTTTTTAGTTATAGGTGTGGCACATAAATATATATATATATATATATATATATATATATATATATATATATATATATATATATATATATATATATATAAACATATAAAGTCTGAAACCGACCTCGGATTTGGGTTCTAAGGGTCCTAAATAGCGCTCATTTGAAGAAATTTTTTCAAAATTCAAAAGTCGGGATCTCCTCATTAGTGATTTTTTTTAAAGAAAATTCACTAAAGGGAGTGAAATCTAAATTGGTTCAGTAGATTTAGTAGTTTGTTACGAACAAATAAATGCGATCAGTATTAGTATCGTTATAATTAAACCCTGCAAGAATTATGTGTTATCTAAAACTTTTCGTGTACTTAAAGTACTCCTGGTTTTATACTATATTTTATTCTTAGAAATTGCATCCACAACTAAACGTTTTACACTGCCACTTATTTCATAAAGCAATTGCCAAACCACTGTTTTATGAATGGTTGCTTTGTCAATCCATCCTCAAAGATGGATAGGCCGTGGTATCCCGATCCCTGTGCCAGCTCATAGCCCGGATTTTATCCCATTAGACTGATAACCTAGAGAGGGAGGAATCGCAGGCAAACTTTCTACGTCTGTATTTTAATTGTCAGACGATCTTTTTAAGATCCCAATGTATCAGAGCTTAGGAATATCTTTTGTGCCAGAGTTTGGGAAAATCTTTTACATCAAAGAGGCAACGTGAAGAGGGATATTAGTCGGTGCGGAGCACGGTTAACTTTCTGCGTCTATATTTTAATTGCTAAAAAATGTGCGAATGGTCCAACGCCGCAGCCGTATCATACAACACAAACACACACACACATACACATACACACAATTTTAATTGCCTGACGACTTTTTAAAAATCCCGTTACAGCTATACCCACAGAGTTATTAAATATATTTTACATCAAAGAGGTAATGTGAACAGTGAACTATTAAATCAGTCGTGGAGCATCGTTAAGGCAATGTTTGATATTTATAGCTTTAAAGATATAAATACTTTCATAGGCGTTTATTCACCGGTTGTGTAACATTTTTGATGAGCTTCAGGTTTTCATTATCTACGTGGTGATTATTATCCCAAGTATGTTGGGATAATAATGCACGCATGACTCTTCTATATTACAGTATCTTAACTGTACCAAATGTACCCTAAATCTGGTTTTAATGGTTCTTCTGGTTTGCCCAACGTATTTAAGATTACAATTTTTACAACTTATCTCATAGATACCTGTCATTTCAATAGCTTTATCCGTATCTTTATATTACATAACAAATTTTTAAAATAATTTTTTGTCGAAAAAGTTAGCTGCAAATCAACTTTCTTTAAAATGCTCTCGAGATCCTTTGTGGTTTGCGGTGAACACTAACCTTAATCCCACTTTCTCTTTTTTAAATGTCGTGGATTTTGCTAACATTTTCTTTGTTCTGTGACTATTAATAAATTTTTCCGCTAAGCAAACCGAGTATCCGTTATATTTAACCACGTTCTTGTACTCTAATCCTCTCCTATATCTACTTTTACTTAAGGAAATTGTATTAATCTATTTACTAAACAAATATAAACTGGCGTTTTTTGTGTGTATCATCATACTTTTACAATTTCTATGCAGAAACTGTTTTCATGTCTGTAAAAACAACGGGAGTTATTTCCCAGTTACGCTTCTCTGGGCCACCTGTATAACACGACCTTCATTTCGTATTCTCGTAAACATAAGTTGAGAGCAGTTATTTTAAAAAATCTTTGAGGACTGCCATTTGCTAATGAGCTGGCAACCCATAACGGCTCTCAGTGGATGTATGTCAGCGCACGTTTTTGCATTTAAACAGGTTTTTTCTTAATGCGACTAGAATAAACTCATAATTATATACCTGTCACTGAGTATATGAATTATTATCCAAAGAAAAAGAGCTAGGCTGTTTTTAAATGACGCGCCCTTTCAATTTATTATATGAAGCACTCCCACGATTTCATTCTTCTAGGATCGTCATTCTTCTAGATCCGTTTTATTCTGGAGCTGACAGGTGACGTAGATGTTTGTTTGGATTTCTGTAAAATAGAGTTGCATTAATAGTAGTTGATAAATGAATCTAGATTACTTCATAAGTTTAGCTCGTTTATGGCCAGTCAAGTTTTTCCACAAAAATCTTTTTACAGAGATGAGACCTAATCCCTCTTGTTTACGGCACACCTAGAGAAAACATCTTATTGTTGTGTCTCAGGGTTCTCTACTTCTAATATCTAGATAACAAAAACATGCGGAAGCGGCAGAGGAGTTATGGTAGCGAATTTTCAAACAAATCTTCAAATTTTATTAACTTGATTTTCCATACCAAGAAATTAAAATATTATTTCTGAACGTCATAACGTCTGAGTTTGACATTATTAAGGGAAAAAAATGTAAATTTTGGTGTATAGTTTACTTTTTATATCGTTAACCTACCTACCAAATTTGGTGATCATAGCTTTTTTATTTTTTGAGATAAAAGTTTTTTTCGAATGAAAAGTCAACATTTTCCCGGAAAACTTCGGCCGATTTTCCTGACTAGCGAACTTATCCAAGCCATTTACAAAATGAAGGTACATGATAAATCGGCCCTTGAGTTATCGGTGTGATACATATATATATATATATATATATATATATATATATATATATATATATATATATATATATATATATATATATACATATATATACATATTAAAAATTGAAACTGACCTCGAATATGGGTTCTAGGGGTCCTAGTTTGCGCTTATTTGCAAAAAGTTTTTCAAAATTAAAAGTTGGGATCTCCCCATTACCGATTTTTCTCTATGAAAATTCACTAATTAAAGGGCTTTCACTACCAGAAAACTGTTTTATTCTTCACCCTACGCGCTTCGGCCCATTAACGAGCCATCCTCAGAAATTAAAATGTTTGTACATAATAAATTTTATAAACGTAAAAGCTGCACCAAATTTTACTAAAATAACTTAAGTGTTTTGGGTATACACTTTTTTCCAGAAAACGATTTTGTTTTAGTGAATTTTCTTTAAAAAAATTCACTAATGAGGAAATCCCGACTTTTGAATTTTGAAAAAAAATCCATCTAATGAGCACTAATTAGGCCCCCGCGAACACATATCCGTGTATGTATGTATGTATGTATATATATATATATATATATATATATATATATATATATATATATATATATATATATATATATATATATATAATATATATGTATGTATGTGTGTATCACACCGATAACTCAAAAAAGAATGGGCCGATTTTGATCAAATTTGGTGAGTACCTTCCTTTTACAAGTGGCTTGGATAAGTTCGTTGGCCAGGAAAATCTGCCTAGTTTAAATAGATAAAACAATGCTTTGTTTTAATTACACAGACGGATTCCCCCGGTCAGTGTCAGTTCTGAGCTGATCTTAAATGTATGGAATTTCGACCACGAAATTATAATGCATGTTTGTAAGAAAATTAATTCGGGACTCAGCAAGTGCGTTATGGTAGTGGATTTTTATTACATGCTTCAAATTTGAATAGCTCAATTTGCAATTAACTTACAAGGTTCGTTGGCCAGGAAACTAGTTTTTTTCGGGAGCATTTTAAGTTTAGTTTCGAAAAATGTTTGTACATTTTCAAACAATAAAATTACTTTGATGTTATATGGTACATTGTTTCTACTATATAGGTTATACTGGTAACCAAATTTGTTGCATGTTTTCTTTAAAAAAAAAAACACATATTTGCTATTTAAAACATTTTAATGAAAATTCACTATCATAACACACTTGCTGCGTCCAGACTTTTGATAGAACTGGTCCGATTGTGCTGGTAGTTAACGAACTCGTTTCAAGCGATTTACAAAAGAAAGACTACTCATTGGTATGAGTGAAGATTGGAACCTGTGAGAGGCACTGATAAGTACAATTTAGAGAACCCAATTCATCACAATACAGTTTTGATACTTGACGATCGTCTCTCTAAGAAAGTTAGCGTCATCAGAGGGCTGACCAAACTAAGTGAATAAAGACTATAACTACTATTAAATGTTAGTTGCAAAGCAGTTACGAACAGCGTCCTCTAGGAAGGTATACAGACAGACCCCCACTGTTGAGTCTTAAATCCCTGTAATTGAATCTGCGTACCTGCCTTTGTAATACTGTGTGTCGTTATCAGATATTCCTTCTAAGAAGGACACGCTGGTTATTAAGATAACAATCCGAACAATGTACTACATATAACCGGACCTACTCTATTCATCGAAAGATTTTTGTTCAAATTTCTAAGGACATAAATACTTTCCTAAGCATCTAGCTGACGCGACTGCCTGACATTTTTGAGTAGCTTGAGATTTTCTTTATCTACATGATGATTATTATCCCAAATATACTGAGTAGTACATTATTTATCAATAGTGCCATATCTCAGTTGCGCTAAATGTTCTTTAAATCTATTTTCAATAGTTCTTTTAGTTTGCCCAACATATTTAAGTTTACAATCCTTACAACATATTTCGTAGATTTCCGCCACTTCTGTGATTTTATATTTATCCTTTGGGCTACCTAGTACATTTTTAATGCATTTTTTTTGTGGAAAATGTTAGCTGTCAATTGGCTTTCTGTAAAATTATATTAAAACCTCTCATAATTCACGTTTCAAATGGTAAGCAGACAACGGTTTGGTTTGGTTTATCTTTTCTGAAAGTCGTAGATTCCGCTAACATTTTCTTTGTTTTATGTTTATTGACTAGCTTTTCCACTAAGCAGATAGAGTAACCATGATACCTAGTACCTAGTTACATTTTTAATATATTCAAAATCTCTGTTGTATCTTTTTTTATCTAGGAAAAACTGTATTAATCTATTAACAACAAAATCAAAATTTTTGTGGAAAACTATGATGTGAGTCAATCGAAATGTAACTCACAGTAGTGGTTTCCTTGCTGTGGATGTCAAATTATAAAATGTATCTCTTTTTAATGACTAATACACCATGAAACCACACTGATTCGAAAAGATTGCCTATATAACTAACGCGTCCTCTTCTATATGTTTACCTTTAATTTGGATTTAGTTATTACCTCAGATAATGCAGATCATTATGCATTTTTTTAGCACATATATGTTGTTTTAAAAAGTTACGTATTTTGATAATTTATTCTATACGCCAGTGCTTCTGGGCTAGTTTAGTCTACGCGAAAATATCAAGCTCGTGGCGACATTTATTACTGCTTAATCAAAATAAATTGCCTCCTGGGTCATTTCTTAGTTAAGTTCACAAGACAAAATGCAATTTTATCTTGTTAACACACCATACTGAAACAATAAAAACATAACTACCGTAATGATATACGTGTTCTCCTGAGCGAGACTTATGAGTATGACATGGGCGTTTTTATTCCGGCTGTGCAAATCATCTTGAGGTGTGTCCAGTCTGCTAGTCTGATGTATTGTCACAGCGTTGTCAGTGTGTGATATTTTTCTCACTAAAATTCATGTTTTTTTTTGTGGCTATACAAAAGAATCTTGGTTCAAAAAGGAAATACGACTGAAGAGGGTGCTCTAGAGGATTGGATAGGAATGCCACAATATGCCTTAAAGATCGCGGTTATAAAGACTGTATGTCAAGCTTCCCTCCCCTCCTTAATCCGTATCTTAGTTCTTACCTGATCCGGCATAAAATTAAGCATAGCACGTTATCATTATGACTAAGAAATACGAGGGCGGGTCAATAAGTCCGTGACTTTTTGAATTTCCCGCCTCTTCACAGGGAGGGCAACACTGCTCCTGTCAACAAGCATCTATCAGTCAAACTTTGACAAGCTGCGTCATTAAGTTTGTGTTAGATAGCCATTGAAAGCAGACAACCCCTTGAGCTATAACTAAAATGGAAAAAGTTAATTTCGTGTGCTCATAAACATTATTTTTGCGGAAAAAACTATCACTCAAACCAAGGCTAAGCTTGATAAATACTATGGGGACCCTGCACCATCAATTTCCATGGTAAAAAAGTGGTTTAGTGAATTTCTTTGCGGCTGTACAAGCACAAATGACGCCGAACGTTCTGGATGCCCAGTTGAGGCCGCTACACCCGAAACAATTGAAAAAATACACGATATGGTGTTGGCCGATCGGAGATTGAAAGTGATGGAGACTGTGGAAGCCATAGGCATAAAACACGGCTTAGTTTCGATTTTGCATGATCACTTGGGTATGAGACAGCTATCCACAAGATGGTTGCCGCGTGTGCTCACAATCGACCACAAACGCAATCGTATGACAACTTCGAAGGAGTGTTTGGCGTTGTTCAACCGCAATAGTGACGAGTTGTTGAGCCGTTTCGTAACCGTGGACGAAACATGGATTCACCACAACACACCAGAGACCAAGCAGCAGTCAAAACAGTGGGTTTCTCCGTGTGAATCGGCGCCCAAGAAGACCAAGGTGGATTTGTCAGCCAATAAAGTCATGGGGACGGTTTTTTTGGATGCAGGCGCTATAATACACATTGATTATCTCCAAGAGGGAAGAATAATCAATGGATAATATTATACCAAATTACTGAACCGATTCAATGACGATTTGAAGAAGAAACGACCGCATTTGGCCAAAAAAAGTTCTTTCCCACCAAGACGATGCAAGGGTGCACACATGTGTAGTCTCCATTGCAAAATAGCATAAATTGTGCTACGAATTGCTCCCTTATCCGCCCTATTCTCCGGATTTATCCCCGAGTGACTATTTCTTGTTTCCAAGCTTAATGAAATGGTTTGGCGGAAAGAGATTTGACTCCAATGATGAAATCATCTCACAAATAAATACCTACTTTGAGGACCTCGACAAGTCTAATTTTTGGAAGGGACAAAAAATTTGGAAAAACGTTGGACGAAGTTTATAGAGCTCAGAGGAGACTATGTTGAGAAATAAAATGATTTTTTGTCAAAAAACCTGTAATTTATTCAAAAAGTCACGGACTTTTTGGCCAGATCTCGTATTATAAAAACTATGGTGTCAACAAATGGTGTTTTGCATTAATACTATGTTCAAATTTCAAGGTATAGTAAAATCCGGATTTAACGAGGAGTCAAGGGACCAGCAACAATATCTCGACGAAACGGGGTTTCGTATATCAGAAGCATAAAGTAACTACAAAAAAACTATAGGTATGTACAATGTACATACTTATATGTAAGTGTACAATCGAACTACTCCTCTATGAATATTTTCATCAATATTGAAATTCAACTGTAACTGTGTAGTTTGAATAAACAAATTTATTCACATAAAAACAATCACATCACTGTATATACTGTACATTATTAATTAATCTAACTTTATACACATCATAAAAAGTTGTCTGTGATTTTCATTTGTACAGTCGATTTTTCTTTTTTATTCTTTTCCAAAAAGTTTTCTTTGGAAGTTAGTAAACTTAGCTCATTCTCGGAGTTTGAGACCCTCTCGAAAAATATTCTAAGCTTCTCGGCGGAATCTATGGCATCTTGTAGTGAAATTTTGGTGCATTCGGCGCTTTCAGATGCGTTGTCCGAATCGGAATCTTCTATCACTTCTTGGGTAGTATTCAAATTTGCAGCTTAAATTATCTCGGTATCTGTTGGAATACCTGAAGTTTCCACATAATTATCTATGTTCACATAATCCATCGCATCTGGCATTTGTGCCAATTTCATAATCCTCGCATATTCGCTCAGAGGAATGTCGTCGTCTTCATCGGCGATGCCTTTGTCAGCAATAACACCTTCCGAAAAGCTTAAATCAATTTTTTATTTCTATGCTCAAAAGGAAACCCGGCATGCCTGAAACAATTTGCAACTGTTTTTTGTGGAACATTTTTCCTTGCACGATCAAGGAGGCGAATAGCTTCGAAGCCAATTAGCGAAAATGGACGCTGATTCTTTTCCATGTTGTCAATTATTTTTGTGACCAGTTGTCTTCTATAATTAAATTAGAATGTTGTTTCTATTAATTTTGGTAACGAAGCGATTTCTAGTAGGCTGGCGGATAGAATGCAGTTTCTATTAATTTTGTCAACTGAGTAATTTCTAGTACACTGGCGGATAATACTAATTATGTCATAAATAAGTAAATAAATATATGATAGATAAACCGATTTTGACCAATCGGCCTATTTGTTTTTACTGCTGATAGAAAAATTACAAACGGGATTAAAAATAAAAATCAATATAACAAACAAGAGAACTGAAGATACATAAGTAAGGATAATGAATATAAAAGTCAACGATCAACAACTTGATATGAACAAGTAAAACTATTTGCGTACCTTGCAAGTATTACGAATATTGGTAAAGGTAGGAAGAAACTGAAAATAACGTTAGCGATGAAAAAGCAACCCTCGGTGTGGCACGGAAAGCTAGACTTTGGATAAGCAGAACTTAAGCAGAATAAAGGCTTTGAAAGGAAGGCATCAAGGAAAATGACAAAGAGAAGAAGACCGACAGGGAGATGAATGTAAGTAAGCTAAAACTAGGGAGAAGGAAAAGATACCTACCATAAGACAGAAAGGGATAATTTGGTTAGACATGTATAAGACACAATAACTTCTTTTAAATATTTAAAATATTAAAGGACATATACTCGGGGAGGAAAATACCATTTGTAAGACTTCTGGAAAACTTGGCCCAATTAATACGTGTCTAGGCTACAACGAACTGCAAATAACTGCGGATCCAGCAAGTCACGGTCGCGATGACCAGGTGATATCGCCTTGAGACCGTTATAATGTTCTATGGTTTTTGGGCCTCCATATCGATTCTAACTTGTCGTGGGGTGTCCATGTTGATCATGTGGTGGCCACTTTTCCATTAAGGAATTATGTGTTGGTGCAGCTGTGTGCACCTGGGAAGGGTTCTATCAATGCAGAAGAGAATTGTCTGCACCATGATTGACGTGCCGTTTTCTTGTACACCATTTTTTATAGATTATGGCATAGGTACTAGCAGTGATGTGCCTATACATGCTTGATGAACTTTGTTATATTAGAAAAATATTGCAACCTTTACTACGTGCGGTAATATTACTGCGTATGAAACGCGAAAGACACGCTAACAATTTGTATGTTCCTCCTTACACGATTAAACAGATTAATATGCCGTCTGGTATAGGATACCTATATACTATTTACCTTATAAATTTTTAAGTTAATTGTATGTGTGTGCGTGTATGTGGAAATGTTTTGTTTCTTTAACGTTATGGACACATACTTGGGAAAGAAGAAGCGACAGACCAAACGGAAACCCCGGAACAATTGATAAAGTACGAAATCGCAAAGAACTGCTGAAGACGGAGAGTTGTGTTTGCGAAACAAGGCTTATATTGCCTCTATTGCCACTGTGAAATGTGATTTTAGCTTTTATTCGATCAAACGTAATCAAACTTGAATCTCTAAAGACCAAAGACCAATTTATTTGTTGCTCGTCAGCATTATTCTCGAACCAATTAGAAATGGCAAACCTGGGGAACGCAATTGTGCATCGAACTCTCTCGTATCTGGTTTGTTAAGCAAAGTGATATTATGAAGGGATCTACGCTTAGTTACGTTTGAATGTTGGTTTAATTATTTCCACGAAATTTGCACGAATGTTTGTTTTAGTTGTTTGATAACCTTAAATTGTAAAGACGGTAGCTAAACAAAGCATTGCGGGACTGCTGCATTGTGTATAATGTGTTAATCTAACTTTGAAACTCATTTTAAATTCAGCATATCCGTGGTTATAATATGTATTCCTACCTTTTCAGTACTTTAAGCAGAGGAAAGTTTGTGAACTGTCGTTTTATAGAGAAATATGTAACTATTATTTTGTCTACGTAATTTAAATTTGTAAAACGTAAGGAATTTTTTAAATGAATCAGCATTACAATCTAAGGGCTATGTCTCCCTGTCGATCCAACTATATTTATCTGTTTCTAGGACCTGTATTCATTGTAGCTTCCGTACTTCATCAATTGCCATAGGTTTTCGGATGTTTTCCCCTTCCGTGTACCTCTTTAGTTTTTCTAAGTATATGTCCTTTAAATAATGTTGCCAGAAAGACTTGGAATAAGTCTAATGTTTATAGATCTGTATTTTTCTAGGAAACCTTTTATATTTTGATCGAGATAAGACTAAGTTTAAGCTTACGATCTGCATAAGAAATATTTTAGATGTAAGATACAAAATTTTCAAACTTGGAAAACTTAAATTTTTCCTTACAATACATGCACATTATATATAATTAAGATAAAGTATAGTCATCTCGTACACACAAAACAAACGCTAAATTACTCACAGAAGTGCCGGGGCACTTTTACCTGAGATATATTTTTTCACAAAAATACGTCCCCACAATAGATATAATCCCAGATGAGGAGAGATAAAACACAGCCAGCATTAATTGTTTTCCCTTTTTAATTTTTCTTTTTTAAAAATTAAATGTCAATAGAAAAATATTAAGTTAATAAGGAGTCAATGCAATTTTGCGCTATCACAATCTTTTGGCAGATAAGCGTGGTTTAGGCTTTACATTCGCTCACACAGGCCACATCCACGAACTGGAAACCCACACAATGACACCCCATCATTATCACCCAGATACACCTCCAAATAATACCATTATCCCAATCTCTTTGAGTAAGAATAGTTTGCCGTTTGTTCTTCACAATTCCCCTGTTCGTTTCTGATGACCACAGCGTCATGTACTTCCTTTCTTGGTTGACGAAGTATCCATACTTCAACTTTCTCTTTATCAGAATACATGCTTGGGGCCGACTAGACACCATTAGGTAGTCGAAACACCCTATAATTTTATATAATTTTTTTCTCATATCTTGTATAATAACGAATATATTGAGCTTAACCGTAAAAATGCATCACCCTGTATACGTGTAACCAGATAAAAACTGAAACTGACCCCGTATATGACTTTTAGGGGTTCTACTTCGCGCTCATTTGGAGAAATCTGTTTAAAGTTCATAAGCCGCGGTCTTCTCAATAACGAAGTTTTTCTACGAAAATTAGCTAAAATATAGACTATTCAGCCATAAACTCTATAGCTGAAATCCCTGGAAAAGCATCAGAAAGAGGGTCTATTTGAAATCGATTTTCCGAATATATTTTAGTAAAATGGAAGGACAATGATGGTTGAAGCTGAAACACATTTATTAATACATTTTTTCTACATAATTTGTATTTGTTTCACATTCGTTGTCTGAAAATTGCAAATTATGACGTTTCAAATCGCGACTTCGACGTTTTAAGAAGAAAAATTATAAAATTTTTAAAATATTTTTTCTGCTATTTCTTGACCTATTTTCGTCAATAAAACTTGACCGTTGTATGTAATATTCAATTGATTTTGTTAATCACACAAAATATTGTGTTCTTGTGCTTTCCTCTGATCACCAGTGGCACCCAATTTTTTTTTCTCTAAATATCGATAACTTTTTTCTTTTAACTTAGAGATCTAAATTTCGGCGTGCAGGGTGAGTTTAATGATAGAAACGTAAATGTCAAATTTGTTTACCATAGCTCTATTCTTTTTGGTGATACAAAATTTTTCCGAAAGAAAACCCATAATTTTCTCCGATAGACTAGCCGGATTTTCCTGGCTAACGAACTTATCCAAGCCACTTGCAAAAGCAAGGTATGTACCAAATTTCATTAAAATTGGCCCATTATTTTTTGAGTTATCGGTACGATATATATATATATATATATATATATATATATATATATATATATATATATATATATATATATATATATATATATATATATATATATATATATATATATATATATATATATATATATATATGTACATATATATATATATATATATATATATATATATATATATATATATATATATATATATATATATATATATATATATATATATGTACATATAAACAAAGATCTCTCATCACTGCCTAATAATAATTTTAAAAAATTCTTACATGTTTTACATTATAATAAATTAGTATGATTGTTTTATTTACTAACTTTGTACAGAAAAATATCCCCACGCAGTGTACAATCAACACTGAATATGATTTGGTTCTTTCGGAAATTGTCTGGACATATATAATTTGCAAAAACCTATTTTGAGAGATCAATATCGGAAAAGCAGACGCAGGCGCCTCTATCTGTATTCAATTTACAATGATTTGCCTTTCACTCATCATGTGAAACGAAAACACAAAGAGCCCGTGGTCAATAAACACCAAGCCATGCAATCAATCTAATCATCGCCCACTTGAAGCTGCCGTCCAAGTCTTACTTGGCGCCTGTCCATGTATAAAACAGGGATTTTTATTATAACCAAAAGCGAAAGTGATATGTACAAACGAATAGTAATAATCTAGATAATAACTATATATATTGGATGTTTTTATTCTGCCATATCCTGCCAGCATTGATTGAAAAAATTTATGGTAATTATTTGTGTGGGTTTTTCATTAGCCATTCTACATTGTGTACCAGATTAGTAAATGTCCAGGTCGTGATAGAGATAATTCTAAAATTTATATCGGTAGTAATGTTCTGATTTATATTGATAATAAATATTTGAAATGCCTGTTCTGTTTGGGTTTTAAGGTTAACAGTTTAAAAGGTTAATTCATTCATGCGTTAGGCTTTAAAAATTTCACAGAAAGCACATATGTCAAATCTTTCCTTATTTTTTATTTTTTTATTTCAACAACACACCACGAGGGCTCACAGCCTAAATACTATCGTACCGTGGGTGTCGACAAGGAGGAAAGAGGCAACTTGTTAATTCTGGACTTGAAGATTTGGGGGTTCGGAGGAGAAGCAAAAACATGTGCCGGAAAGGAATTCCGCAACTTGGAAGTCCTCGGGACAAAACAGCGGGCATAACAAGATGTTCTATGTCTGGTTACCTGGACAGTAAAAGGTTGCATTCGCTCTGTTCCCCTGGTAGATCTGTTGGAGGCAGCAGGTGGAGGAACTATGGAATAAATCCCCTCAGAGCAGTGCCCGTACAGATATCTGTAAAAGAGATAGAGGTCACCAACGGCACGTCGGTGGGCAAGAGATGGCAGCCTTTGGGTGAGGGTAGGGTCACCGATGAGACGTATAGCTCTCTTATGAATGGAGTTCAGGATAGCGAGCGTAGAAGCGGCAGCGGCACCCCAGATGTGGAGCAGTATTAGAAGTTTGGCCTTATTTGTGAAGTATATAAGGTATAGAGATTAGGTGGTGAATTGTCTTTGCGAGCACGGAAGAGGAAACCTATTTTTTTGGCAGCCGCTTCTGCAATTGATGTGACATGTTGGTGCCAATTGAGATTTTGATCCACAGAAATGCCAACAAGTGAAAAGGACTCATTATGTTGAATAACTTGGTTGTTCATTGTGATGGGTCTAGGGCAAGACTGAGATTTGGTGGAGTTGAATTGTACAAGATTTATACTTCCCCAGTCCAATATTGTTTGGAGATCCACAGAGACAGAACCCTCCATGAGTCTGCGATCCGCATCTAATTGGGCTAAAGATACAGGTTTAGAATATTGTATATTTGAGTGGAGGGTGCTGTCGTCCGCGTAACTGTGAACTGGGTTGGATGTGCTAGAGAGGCGGTCATTGATGTGGAGAAGAAACAAAGTAGGGGCTAGCTGAACCTTGAGGAACTCCTGCATTAATTGGATACAGTTTAGAGGAATGGCCATCCACAACAACAGAAATGCTCCTGTTGGAGAGGAAATTTTCTGTCCAGGTACAAAGTTTTGGTGGTAGGCCATAGGAAGTTTATTAAGCAGCGCTGCGTACCAGACCTGGTCGAATGCTTTGGATATGGCTAGAGCAACAATCTGGGATTCACCGTGTAGTTCCATAGACTTGTTCCAAGAACATGTGACAAAGGAAAGGAGGTCGGCAGTCGATCTGCGCTGACGGAATCCATACTGTCTGTCGTGGATTAGACTGTGTTTTTCAAGAAATGTTAGTAATTCGGTGTTTATATACTTTTCCATCACTTTAGAGACGACTGAAAGGAGAGAAATGGGCCTGTAGTTGCTAGGAAGCGCTTTGGATCCTTTCTTGGGGATGGGTTGTACTCGAGCAGTTTTCCAGTTACTAGGGAATATGCCTTTATTGTAAGATATCTGAAACAGACGAGTCAGGACAGGAGCAAGTTCTGGTGCGCATTTTTGAGAACAATTGCTGGGATCTCGTCAAGGCCAAAGGCTTTCCTGGTATTAAGAGAAGAGAGCATCTTTCGTACCTTTTTAGTTTTGAAAATTATATCCGTCATTTTATGCGCGACATTGGGGACTGTTGGTGGTTGAACATTTGGAGGTGGGTTGAGAGTAGAATTGCCGGCGCACAACGAAGCTAAAAGTTCAGCCTTGCTCAGGGCGGTAGAAACAATTACATCCCCTGAGACAAGAGGTGGCTTTTGCAGAAATTATTCCCAATAGATTTAGCAAGAGTCCAGAAGGGTTTGCCGCCATTGGAGCTTTAGAGGACTTTGTTTTTTATGTGGTTATTAAACGATTTTTTTGCCTCAGAAAGAATGCGGAGATAGCGGTTTCTTGCGTCGTTAAATTCTTGACGATTTTCTTGACTGGGATTGTGTAGAAGCGTTTTGTGAGCTTTGATCTTTTCAAGTCTGGCCTTGTCACAGCATTTAGAGAACCAGGGCTTTTGAGTGGCTGAAGATGTTTTCTGTGTACGTGGAATAAATAATTCCATGCCAGCTTGGATAATGTCGGTGACGTTTTGTGAGATATCAGAGGGGTCAGGATGAGAGAAGCAGACAGACGCCCATGGAAATGAGGAAAAGTAATCCCGCATTTCGTCCCAGTTTGCGGAGTTGTAGTGCCAAACGATACGTGGGTGTGATGACTGTGTGACCTCAGGTTGCATTGCGCAGGAAGCAGTGACCATACCGTGGCCTGAGCGACCATGGGGGGCGGTGAGTGATGTCAAATAGCATTCAGGTTTTGTAGTAAGGAGGAGATCCAAGGGATTTGAGCTGTGTGTTGGGATGCGAGGAAAGTAAGTAGGTTGCTGAACCATATTGGCTAAAGAATTGCTGACTACAAAGGCCTCCGCTGCTCTCCCTTGTGGATCGGTTTTTGAGGATCCTAGCCATTCCTTATTATGGACATTGAAGTCACCAAGAATAGTGACCTCTGAGGAAGGATATTCAGAAATCAGATGGTCGGTTTTTTCGGAAAGGTAGTCGAAGAGCTGGACAAAGTTGTTGTCAGAAGGTGACCGGTAAATGCAACAGATGAATTTAGTTGCAGCTCTGAGAGAGTTTCAACCAAAGTATGTCTTTTCTTCCAGCTTCCAAATTGGGGAGCCTGGTGCAGGGTAGATTGCTACGGACGTATGCGCATACAGGAGCTGATACCCCGGGAAATTAAGGTGATTAGTGGCTGTTTTGGCACTGATTTGGATTTCGATGGGGAAGAGGAGGTGGGGCCTATTAGCCTGGAGGAAATGGTGGAGGATATGTTTAATATTGATGCCGGCGCCCCCTGTACACCCCTCTTCCGGAGATCCAAATAGAGGGGTATTTTATCTCCGGAATCTTTTGTACAAGGAGGAGCCATCATCTTTTTTGTTTGTAAGGGAAACCGACTCATACACCAGAACCGGAAACGTCCGTTGGGACTTTACCAGCCCCTTGATGTAAGTGATGGTACCTCCTCGGGCGTGAAAAAATCATTTACTATCACGTAAAGGAAAAGTCCACTACCACCTGCCCCCGATTAGTCGCCTTTTACGATAGGCAGGAGTTACCTTGGGCCTATTCTTTTAGTTAGTCCCCGGGCCCCATAATAGTGCATGTTTAAACTTATGTGGACAAACCGGCTAACGGTGACGAGGGAGTTAAGCCATGTACCATGAGATGTTGCGAATGTTAAAGATTCCTACCCTTCTTACAGAAAGTAAGAGCTTTGGGAAAATTTCCAGGATAGTGAGGTAAAACTGCTCACTAGCGTCGGTGATTGGCCATAGTCGTGGAAGCAGGTTGGTTGAAAACTAAATTCGCATAATGTCTAATTGGGGAGCAGCATGGTGATCAATAAGTTTGTGTGGATGTTACGTATTAAAAAGGTTCATAATCTTTTAAATAAGAAAACTTGTGTGTATACGTGTGTGTGTGTGTTAGTAGAAATAGCTGTTTTTAGCCATCAGCTTTATGAGTATGTCTTGTGGATGCAATTAACACAAAGTTGAAACATCAAGAGTAGGATTTGCTTATATAAATGTTAAGCTTTCAGTGTGTTTTAAGTGTATTTAATTAGCTACAGTGTCTTTAGACTGAATGTTACGTCATCTCAAACGATGTTAATTCACGCTTCACGCATAATCATTTGTTTAACAACTGGATTTTTTAAAACAACATAGACGAGGTTGAGTGCCTATGTAAAGTTCATTTCACTCTCTTTCAAGATAAGATCTTGTTTCAAATATTGCCTTATCAACATGTGTACATTTTGTTCCTGCATCATAGCAATAAATGTCTCAGGTTCAGCACTACGTTATCGTTTACGTATTAAACAGTTTTAATATTTTTTCTTGAATTATTCCAATATTTAGTAATCAATACTTGGGATACCATTTCCTGATAGCTGTAAGAAATATCAGCCAACGGTCCCAAAAGTAAAATATTTCAGAATGTAAAAACCCCTTCAGTCTAACTTTACTTAACATTTTAACATTATAAGGTGTTTACAAGAATTAACCAGATACATACCGGTTGCCAGCGCCGGCTTTAGGGGGGTCTTAATGCCTTTGGATACCGTACTTATATCTATAAAAGAAAGATTTGAACAGATGCAAGATTTTTCTACGACGTGGAGTTTCTTGTTTAACATAAAAAAGAATCAAAATAAAGAACGATTATTAAAACATTGTGCTAAATTACAGGAAGAGTTAACTGTCAACTTTAAATCAGATATCGATGGCAATCTGTTGTGCCATGAAATTTTAGGCCTGCAACATTATCTTGAAGATAATCAAGCCTTCAACTTTATCAAGAAGCATAACCTTCAAGAATTATATCCCAACACCTGGATATCATTGCGTATTCTGTTAACAATACCAGTGACTGCTGCAAGTTGTGAACGCAGTTTTTCCAAATTGATAAAAACCTACTTGCGGTCTCAAACCAGATTGACCAGTTTGACCTCACTGTCCATGGAAAATCAAGTTGCAGAAAACCTAGATTTTGCTAGTCTTATTAGATAATTTGCTGACAAAAAAGCTAGAAAAGTAAACTTTTAACATGTTTCGAGCTCAACCAATTGCCAGAGAAGCTTAGAGTTATCTTAAATTGAAAACAAATGTGCTACCCAATTAACTTTTATTTTAATATATAATTATACATAAGTATTATATCATTATCATATAATAAAGGGCGCCAAATGATTGACTCGCCCGGGGCGCCTGGGTGATTAAGGCCGGCGCTGCCGGTTGCACTGCTGGCGTCCGAAAATATAACTGGCCTATTTACCTTTTCATTTTTATCTATAACTACGCTGTGCATCAATATGTGACAATATTAGTCTGCTTTCTACAGATTGCACTAGTTACATTCCGTAGATAAATTACGCGTCAATTGAAGTGGAACACCTTACATTTTGGATGCTGTTTGATCGTTTGTAGCTCGAAATCAAGTTCACCGAATCTGCTCAAATTTTAACAGGTTGACAGGTGTTTTTTGGGGCCTTTGATTGTTAGACAATAACAAAATTTGCACTTACGTGCTACAAGATACAGGATGAAATATAAGTAGATGTTCTTTCACCAACATTTCTAACGATGGCCATTAGTTTACGAGGAGAGTTATACATATTTTTGGTATTCACTTAATATACCTTGATACCTGGGGACGTTTTCTAGATTTTATTAGTATCGCAGACCACAACGTTTTTGTAATTAATTTTGTATTTTATGTCAAATCCACCCTACGTAAAAATGCAAGCAAACCCCATTGGTCGATGAGGCGGATTATGGTATTCAGTGCTGAGGCATATCTCTATACCTCATAACCTCCTCGAGTTTTTGTTGATATCGCGTTCTGTCATCACTTTGGTCTTTGAGGTCAAATTAGACTTAACCACATTGTTTTCTTTTTCGTAAAACGCGCACTTCAATAGTCAAGGAGTTGGGGTTGGTGAATTGTCGGTATGCAATTTAGAAGAAAACCTTTTTTTCTCTTTCTTTTTTTTTGTCGATGGGGAGATTTACGCTGATTTTTAGTATTCAATTCTGAAAAATATCTCTATACCTCGTGGCATTTTTGAGATTTTGTTTATATCGCATTCAATTTGCCTCGTAGCTGTCTCGCAAAACGCGCATCACAATATTCGAGGATTTGGCGTAGCCGAATTTTGGTTATGCAGTTGAGAAAGCTTCAATACTTCGGGACGTTTCTGAGATTTTGTTGATATCGCAGCCTACTAGGTTGATATCATTAATTTTGCTTCTTAGTAGTAAAACTAACATGTTAGTAGTGAAAATTTTATTTTATTCATTACAAAAGACATGGCTAACAGATAGATAAGTGAATGAATAGATAACGCTATAGTTATGAAGAAACGTAAAAATCAGTATCTTGTAAGTCCACCACGATTGCTAATCAGATCTGACACTCGTCTGGGCATGCTATCTACCAATCTTCTCAACAAATTTTGGGAGTAGCTTCCCACTGCCGCCTAATGGCAGTAGCCAATACATTCAAGTCACGGAAACCACTCTGTCGCTCGCCTAATTTTAGTTTGGTCCGACTTCATACATGCTCAATCGGATTATTATCAGGTGAT
The DNA here is from genome assembly GCA_964006375.1 of Tillus elongatus. Taxonomy (NCBI): domain Eukaryota; kingdom Metazoa; phylum Arthropoda; class Insecta; order Coleoptera; family Cleridae; genus Tillus; species Tillus elongatus. The sequence continues at coordinate 64,540,981 of OZ023263.1, read as the reverse complement.
CTGGCAGGCCACTTCATTCTCTCTGTATTGTTCATCCTAAAGATATCCGAAACGATTTTAGATCGATGAGGACGACCATTATCATCGACCAAGATATCCAAGAATCCTTACCGAAATTAATGGAATAGGGAATAACAGTGTCTCTCACACACAAATTTCGATACTTTTCTCCATTCATACTTTCCCTCATCAAGATTCCTAAGTCAGTTCACCCAGTCCAACTTATACCACCACATCAAGGGGCAATTCCCACCATCGATCTGGTATCCGAGGAAGTTCCTGTTCCTGCGTACTGTTATCGCAGTTCTGTTGTCACCTCGCCTACTAGTAACTCTTCCTATGCCACCTACATGTCTGTATTGAGAGCGGCCGATATTCACGACACAGTCTATCGCTCTTTTAATTGTCGACTGTGATTTGGAATAAATGTCGGCTATGTGTTTATACGACCAGCCTTGTCTCCTTAAGCTGAAACCGTACAAAAATCTATCAATATTTCAGAATTTTGTTTAAATTAAATTAAATTATTAATCATTTCGTTACCTTAAAATATTTTCCAATTCAGGAAGCAATAAGCGAAGCTACATCAAATTTTTATTGTAAAAAAAATTATAAGCGACAAATTTGCACCATATGTGAATGTAAAATTTCAAACTTGATTGTTGCCATTCGCAACGAAATTAGTTGTTATGCAAATCATGAATCAACGTGACTAACCTCCTGGGCCGATGGGGTCCGCTTGCATTGTTGCTGAGAGTGAAAATTTTATATATAATCCAAAACTATTTATATCAACCTATTAGGCTGTGATATCAACAAAATCTCAGCAACGTTCCTAAGTATTGAAGGTTTCTCAACTGCATAACCAAAATTCACCTGACCCAAATCCTTCACTATTGTGATGCGCGTTTTTCTAGAAATTTAGGAGGCAAATTTGCTCACAGCAACTAGTCGAATGCCATATCAACAAAGTCTCAAAAATTCCACGAGATATATACAACAAGGACATCAAAAAATTAGAAATTGCCCGAATAAGTCAAAATGGATAATAATGTTTACTCCAGAATGATTTTATTTCGGCAAACTAGATAATATGAAAAGTTCTTTCGGCAAACTACATGTAAAAAGTAACAAAACAATTACAATCTTTTATAATACATAAATTCTCTTCGCACCTTGAACTTGAACACATACAACTGCTAAACCCTTTGCAGTTGAGCAGTTTGCAACGTTGTCCTTTATTTTGAATATACGGCCAGTGGCCGACACGCTCTGCTCTAACATTAAATTCTGGTATGGGTTTTGTTTGTATTCTCCATCCACAGAATTTCTTGAATTTTGAGATCTACCTACCAGGTTTCTTTGGCAGCAAAGTACCTCCGCAACCTCGGACCTGAATTGCAACAAATCTGCTATATATTTTTTTAGGAACGCGTTGTGTTCCGCAGTCTTGCCTAAATATTAACCAACCTGCAGTAATGGCCGTGTCAGTAAAATGGAAAAAAAAATCAATGATAATGTTTTTTCGGTTTTATGGAAATTCTATCACGAGATTAGGCCGTCCAGAAGGTCGACTCCTCCCATAAATTTGTTATACGTTTGAGTTGCTTTAGGACACTGCATTTCGGTAGCATTTTTGGCCTTTCTATTTAATATCTTCACAGTTTGGAGAGGATTAACGGTGTCAAAAGTAGAGGCTATTATTACGCGACGATTATCGAACCATTTTATAGTTCTCAGATGTTAGCACTCACTTGTAACTGGAAACAGAATGTTACTTGAATGCTGAATGGTCAAAACGAGATCGTATATGCTTAAATAAATACTTCTGCGGGCATTTCTTCTGTATGTTGCACATTTTCTACACTGGTCGATAAGAGGTTAATGAAAATTCACTACCATAACGCAGTTGGTGCTTGCCGAATTTTTAATCTTTTCTTAGATGTAACTAAACAAGCTAATTTCAGAGTAATTTAACTATTGTATTACCCATGTACTACTACCCATGTCTTAGTTTCACATTTTGAGCCGCTTACCTAAAATATACTACTTAAATGCTTAATTAATAATGTAAATGATCCCACTTCTGACTGTCATCATTTAACCACTATTAAGATTCAATTGATGTTGTTAGCATTTGCGAATCCAATTCAGTGGTTCTTAGAGACGTGTAAGCACGTACACTGTCTCGCAATTTCCATATTCATGCGACAATCTGGTACAAAGCGACATGTCTCTTAGTCAGTGCTCTCTACAACGATGATACTCCAGAACCACCGTGGCTCCTCCCTGATGTCGTTTGCATAATTTTAGAATTAACAGAAGATGAAATGGGACTAAAGCGTACGTATGTACAGCGATCTTGTCGATTGTTCATCGTATTACTAGGACATCGCCACGGCAGGTTGATTTTAAATTAAAATACGAATACAGTTGCGATATAAAAACAAAATAACGTTAGATTAATCGCAACTGTTCCAAATTAGTTTTTAAATTGTGTTCTATTTGGAGTTGTTGGAAACTATTTCGTAATAATTGCGATTTCATGTTGGCATCAGATTACATAGCGTGAATTGGTTTTATCTAAAATTAAATTTGTTACAGTTTCTTTTACGTGATTTATAGCGTATGGGCTAGAAGTAGCCTTCACAGGAATATAATAATAAATTACTTAAACAAGTATTACCACGTGTCTTGTATTGGAAAAAAATTAAAATAATCTGTGTGTAGGCTTACTACCAACGCAGTAGATTTCAGAAATAACGTAAAAATGGTGCATTTTGTGGTTTGATTTTTTACTGGTTATGAAGACTTTAGAGTTCCAACCTTTACGGTTAGTTTTTTTTTACGGTGGTCCCACAGTGGCTCTTTTCGGTATCTAAAAATCGACCTTCATCTAAGTACATGCTGTTGTTCTCATAGAAACAGTTTATTTGCAATACCTATCAAAGCCTGCACCCAGCAATTTAGCATCAACCTAAAAAATCTATTTTGGTACAGATTAACCTATACATTAAGACAACATACGTATGTACCAAATTTCATCAAAATATCCTTGACATTCTCTAGGGTTTTTTGTAAAAAAACAGTAATCTGGTTTGGGAATAATTGGCCCGATTGGGTTGGCTAAGTAAAATAAAGAATAATCTTTGTTGGGACCTAATAGCAAAGCAATATGTATTAAATACCAACCATCTAGATCACCTGATCTGCATCCCTTGTGTGTTATGTGTGTTATGTGTGTTGCTTAAAATAAAAGTTTACGTCACTTAGCCCAAGAACCAACTGTATCACACCACACTATATGAAATATGGTAGACACGTTTTTTTAGCAATACATTCACTAATTTTTCGGTTATATATATATATATATATATATATATATATATATATATATATATATATATATATATATATATATATATATATATATATATATATATATATATTCTTATTCATTATACAGTGTCCGGAAATAATAAGAAGAAAAAATACGGGAGGCGATTCTACTCGAACAATTGATGCTACAACATTTTTTCGAAAACTGAAAAATAACGAATTTACAGGGGCTTTTGATTTTTGTTTTATTTAAATAGATTTTCCTTAATAACTTTTGTCGTTAAATTGATTCCTTTGACATTTAGTATTCTTGTAAATTATGTATTTTTGTGTCAAATTTGACTGGAATCTCATAAAAGCGAAGGGCTTGACCTGTAAATAATAACTTCGTGATTTGCATTAAAGTATCATCTGTCAAAATAAATTCCTCATAAGCTTATTTCCAAGACAACTACCGCAAATTTTTATCTAAGCACGTTTTGCTAGTACTGAAAATGTGAAAAATTGATTTTGTCTTCATTCAGTGAAAGATATTCTTAAAGCTTTTTTTTAAGGGACTCTCGTCAAATTTGGCGCAAATACAAAATTACATTATTTGCAAACATACCAAGTTTTACAGCAATCGATTCATAAGCAAAAAAGTTATTAAAGCTAATTATTTCAATTAAAAAAAAATCAATAGCTCGTACCTCTGTAATATTTTTGAATTTTAAGAAAATGCTAAATTAACATTAAAAGAGAAAATAAATTTGCAAGATTTTTGGATATGATTGCATGAAAATGTCAAAGTTACATATGTCAGTGCCAATATTCATATTTCATATAAGTTATTATAAACATAGAGGGCCTTAACCCCCCGCGCGCGCGGGCGTGTGTGTATGTACGCGCGTCCCCCCCATGACAATCAAAAGTGGACAAACAGCAAGAAGTTCAATACGGTTTTTGTGTGTTTTGGAATTTCTATCACACCTTGTGGACCTTTCCCTCCCCCGCTCTCAGAAAAAAAAATCCTGGATCCGCCCTTGATTATCGTAACTTTTAACCAAATTGTAGCTGGCAAGCACAAGCATCGAGCTTTTTTGTAAAAGCTTCACTGTATAATTATTTTCTAAACTAATATATTTTTTGTAAAAGCTTCGCTGTATAAATAATTTCTAAACTAGTATATTATTACTATTGTTATTAATTCTTCGAATAGCGTCCCGACTTTCCACTTTGTATGGTCAGTTTGCCCTGTTTTCAACGAGTTTTTTGAGAGTTGTACTGTATTTCATTCGTAAAGACTGTTCATTTGATACCAGGAAATTGTTGATAAACATATATGAGCTTCCATCTTGTGTCTGCCTCAATTTAAATTTATTAAAGCGTTTTCTAGCCTACTGTATTTGACCCTTGAAGCCTTTTGATTTGATACCCATATCAAGTGGTTGTTGAGAAAAAAATAGTCCGCCATCTTGCGTCGGCCGCCATTTTATATATATCAGAGCGTTATCTTTCTCACTTTATTCTACTTGTAAGACCCTTAAATTTAATACTCATGGCAGGAGGATTATGAGAAAGGAAAAAAGCCGCCATCTTAGAGCGTTCGCCATATTGAATTTTTTATGATCATGACAGCCTATGTTGCATTGTCACCTGACTTATTTACGTGTATCAAATTCCCGCCAATTCGGATGACCTGACCTGACCCGACTTGACTTATTTACGTGTATCAAATTCCATCCAATTCGGATGACCTGACCTGACTTATTTACGTGTATCAAATTCCAGCCAATTCGGATGACCTGACCTGACCTGACATATTTACGTGTATCAAATTCCAGTCAATTCGGATGACCTGACCTGACCTGACTTATTTACGTGTATCAAATTCCAGCCAATTCGGATGACCTGACCTGACTTATTTCCGTGTATCAAATTCCAGCCAATTCGGATGACCTGACCTGACTTATTTACGTGTATCAAATTCCAGCCAATTCGGATGACCTGACCTGACCTGACTTATTTACGAGTATCAAATTCCAGCCAAGTCGGATGACCTGACCTGACCTGCCTTATTTACGTGTATCAAATTCCAGCCAATTCGGACAAGGAGAACTGGCTCAACATTGACTTGCAATATTTGACCTAAACATACTAACAAGTGAAGATAAGTAAAAGCTTGCAGTAATAATAATAAAACGGGAAAGTGTTGGCAACTGTACAAGTTTTGATCTTGAATTTTGGCTTCACTCACACTCATAAAATAATGATTTATGAATGTCTTACTATCGTCATTATTGTATTTTTACTTATGAACATTCGGTAAAAACAGGTGGAAGTGAGTTTGGTCGTTTTATAATAAGATCTAATTTGTGTCAGATGTCACTTATCTAATCATTAAGTGACCTACCTAATTCCTTACTTAATATCGTCGTATTGTCAACAATAGGTTGTTTTGAAGTCAGTCGAATTAAAATTACTCTGGTAAGACCACACAGATAGACCAATTATCCGTGCTCTAATTATCCAAAAGCTTGTTAAAGTAATAGGTTTCCTGTCCATTAGTTATAATCACTTTATAATCACTTTTTTTAGTTATCAACAAAATACGTATCAATTTCAATCAGGAACCTTTTAAATTGAAAGATTTACTAGTGCAGGTAATTTTGTGATAACTAATCCTTTTTAATTTTATTGTTTTCATGTCTAATGAAAACATAAGGTGGTCTTAGGAACGACATTGGCTACACCGCCTTGGTGCGAGGTCGGGTACGGTCAGTATTTGAATGGGTGACCACCTGGGAACACCGTGCGCTGTTGAATACTTCAGGAAGGCAATAGCTAACTATGACGTATATTTGCAATAAAGTTTATTTCCTTAAACAACGACGCTCAGGTTGAGTTAGGTAGAGTATAGAGTAGTTATAGTTGTGGCTCGGTTTCGAATAGTAGTTACTGAGCTCTCGAAATCGAGCTACAACAACCAAACCTACCCTTATCCACTGTTCTAAAGAGTTGGTAGATTGATGTCTTGTAGCTTCTTTAGTTCCTTTCATTTAATGTTTCATTAAAATCTTGAAAATGGCTAGAAGACAGGAGCCGAAACGTCGGGTTTCAACAAATTCTTGACAGCAAAATGTTCTGCAACCGAATACGTGTGCTCTCAATAGTCTAGCAGATAGAACTCTGGTTCGCCAGCGACCTTGGGTTCGTTTGCCTTTGCAGTCATGTAATTTTTTAATTGATTGATAATTCGTTAAGTACAAACTAAGAGAATAACAACTACTGGGGCCATGACTTGTCTCTGAGCAGTTTGTATCCACGTAAATTCCGCGCTTCAGAAGCGGGTTTATGTGATTGGTCCTTTGTACCATATGGCATCGCTGCTAACAAGAAGTAGGTCCCCTCACAATTATAGGAGAACCTTACCACAATTCGTCACGGAAAAAAACCGCTACGTTCCTTTCACATTTGTTAAAAGCTTCACAAACCCTTGACTAAAGTACAGCTTTTAAGAATTCTGAGTTTAAATATTGTTGTATATGAGCACACAACCACAAACATTTTTCTAAAAGGCGCATGCAACAAAAGTTTGTTGTTTATATTTCTATAACCAAACACTACAAGACAGAACCTTTTTTTAACTTTACAACACCTACCAGCAGTTCATACTGAGCCTAATCCATCATTGTCACACTGCATCAACAGCATGAAAGTTTGTGGATGAGGAAGGCGTAAATTAACCATTAACATTTATTGGAATACCGATCTTCTGTATCTAGGCACACGTTCTTACAACTGAACCACCGAGGCTCTAAAGTTTTGACGTAAATTAATGCGTTACCCTTATCCACTCTTCTAAAGAGTTGGTAGATTGATGTCGTTTTTATTTTTTTATTTCAACAACACACCACGAGGGCTTAGCCTAAATACTATCGTACCGTGGGCATCGACAAGGAGGAAAGAGGCATCTTGTTAATTCTGGACTTGAAGGTTTGGAGGTTCGGGAGAGAAGGAAAAACATGTGCCGGCAAGGAATTCCACAACTTGGAAGTCCCCGGGACAAAAGAGCGGGCATAACAAGATGTTCTATGTCCTGGTGACCTGGACAGTAAAAGGGTGCATTCGCTCTGTTTCCCTGGTAGATCTGTTGGGGGCAGCAGGTGGGGGAACTATGGAAGAAAGCTCCTCTGAGCAGTGCCCGTGCAGATATCTATAAAAGAGAGAGTGGTCACCAACGGCACGTCGGTGGGCAAGGGATGGCAGCATTTGGGTGAGGGTAGGTCACCGATGAGACGTATAGCTCTCTTCTGAATGGAGTCCAGGATAGCGAGTGTAGGAGCGGCAGCAGCACCCCAGATGTTGGAGCAGTATTCGAGGTTTGGTCTTATTTGTGAAGTATACAAGGTATAGAGATTAGCTGGTGAAAAGTATTTGCGAGCCCGGAAGAGGAAACCTAATTTCTTAGCAGCCGCTTCTGCAATTGATGTGACATGTTGGTGCCAATTGAGATTTCGATCCACAGAAATGCCAACAAGTGAAAAGGACTCATTACTTTGAATTAATTGATTGTTTATTGTGATGGGTCTAGGGCTGGTGTATCTCTTATGAGAAAGAACGCAAGACTGTGATTTGGTGGGTTTGAATTGTACAAGATTTCCATTTCCCCAGTCTAATATTTTTTGGATATCCACGGAGATATAACCCTCCATGAGTCTGCGATCCTCATCTAATTGGGCTAAAGAGACAGGCTTAGAATATTGTATATTTGAGTGGAGTGTGCTATCGTCCGCGTAACTGTGAACTGGGTTGGATGTGCTACAAAGGAGATCATTGATGTGGAAAAGAAACAAAGTAGGGGCTAAAGCTGAACCTTGAGGAACTCCTGCATTAATTGGATACAGTTTAGAGGAATGGCCATCCACGACAACAACAATGCTCCGGTTGGAGAGGAAATTTGCTGTCCACGTACAAAGTTTTGGTGGTAGGCCATAGGCCGGTAGTTTATTAAGCAGCGCTGCGTGCCAGACCTGGTCGAATGCTTTGGATATGTCTAGAGCGACAATCTGGGATTCACCGTGTAGTTCCATATACTTGTTCCAAGAATGGGTGACAAAGGAAAGGAGGTCGGCAGTTGATCTTCGCTGTCGGAATCCATACTGCCTCTCGTGGATTAGACTGTGTTTTTCAAGAAATTTTAGTAATTCGGTGTTTATATACTTTTCCATCACTTTAGAGACGACTGAAAGGAGAGAAATAGGCCTATAGTTGCTAGGAAGCGCTTTGGATTCTTTTTTGGGGACGGGTTGTACTCGAGCAGTTTTCCAGCTACTAGGGAATATGCCTCTATTGTAAGATGTCTGAAACAGACAAGTTAGGACAGGAGCAAGTTCTGGTGTGCATTTTTTAAGAGGTAGTTTTTAGTTCCTTTCCTTTGATGTTTCATTAAAATCTTGAAAATGGCTACAAAACTGGAGCCGAAACGTTAATAATTAGTTAAGTACAAACCAAGAGAATAACAACTACTGGGGCCATGACTTGTCTCTGAGTAGTTTGTATCCACGTACTTTCCGCCCTTCAGTCTTACACCTCACCACGTAGCACCAGGGGGGAGGATGGTGGTTTGAAAAATGCCTAAAAACGTCACGTGATCAATGGACAACCCCGTACCCATTAATATGTAGTTCTTGCAACAGTTCTTTAAAATTCCACAAAAGTTATTTACGAAACGAATCTGAAGCATAATCATAGAATCAAACGAATCTACCTTAAAGTGATGTTCAACCTTGATTATGTGAAAGCTTCGTTGAAGTAAATAGAGTCCCAATACCCTCCCGCATTTCTCTACCTTTCATCCCTTACTGTGTTGCAACAATAACTTTAAACCAAACTGAATATGCTTTCTATTGGATGATCTAAAGAAGAGGATAAGTTTGTTTATCTTTAAAGCTGTGCCGGACTGTAACCGGAATGAGAAGTACTACAAAACTTATTTACTTCAACGAAGCTTCCACATAATCAAGATCGAACATTACTTAACCCGGCGTCGGTACGGTGGCATTGTATTACATTATCGGTACGGTGTGGTATGACAGAAAACAAGCTATTATCTGATGAATTTATTGTAGTTCATGCATAACAAATGATCTAGTTGCTCAGTTCGGGCAGATATAAACAAGCAAAGTATAATATGTAAACAAACAAATCTTATAATAGAGGAATAAAAGTAGACAGACGAATAAAACATTGATTACTTGTTCATGGCTCTAAAGGTAAATACAATATGGAAAGTTAAGTCTTATCACATTCTTGCCTTTTCTGGTTATATACGACACTAAGGTGACGTCTTTCTGGAACCCAAACAACGAACTCTTCTCCACACGATTTTGCAATTGCAAAAATTGGAGTGGAATTTCTCTCTTATTTTTCCTTAAAGTAGATAATGATGTTAACTGGTACTCTCTCAACAATCTGGTTACAAGAGAATAACTGGAAAACCAGTTGCCGTAGTTAATATTGTGTCTAGATCGTTGAAGTGGCTTAGAAATTCTCATGACGATTTCTTCTGGTTTGTTGCTCAAGTTGAAAGGGCCATCCGGTTGTTTGCCAACGTAAATTTCTTGATTTAAGACGTAAAACGTCCGTGCATGCACCAGCGCAAAAATATTTATCCCATACTTGGCGGGTTTATTAGGTGTAAATTGACGAAAGCTGCATCGTCCCCGAAACTCTTCTAGTTTTTCATCAATTGTGACATACTCGCTAGGGGTGTACACATTCAAATAATTTTCATTGAATATCCCAAAAATTGCTCTAATTGGTGCGAGCTTATCCAACTGACGACTTTCTGTCCTGGTCTGACTTATCGAAGCGCACAGACTAAACCTTTCTGGCACATGGTTGTCCTGAATATATCGATGCCTAAACCATTTGTGGCCCATAGGTCATCGAAATTCTTGATGACTTCAAAACGCCGGATAAATACAAAAGACCTAATAAAGCCTGCAACTCTTCTACATTGGTGTCTTTTACCAGATTCATTGTATCGGATCGCGTGTAGTTTTTGGTTTTTTTCACATAGTTTTTCGTTCGTGAATCTTACAATATCTGAGAGCATGCATCTGTAAAAAACAACTTTCAACATTCATTCCAATGGTTCCTTGATATTCTTGAAGGGTGGTTTTACGCCGGGAAGGAGGACAATAATATTTTCTCGTCTTGTTTTGACTGCGACATTGTTGCAACGTTTAGACCATTTTGTGTTGCCGTCTTTACCAACACGACCATTTTTTAAATCGAGCTCTGTGCTTTCTTGTTCGTTGGAAGCGACTAGATCTTTTTTTTTTTAAAGGAAGGGGAAATCTTCAAAAGACATTCGGCTATCTACCGAGCTGTGTTGGATTCATTCTCTCTAGAGAATGCCTTACCAACTAAAAACCACCTCCCCTAGTGCGAAACAGACCTGGAACTACCTTACGGTATTACGTCAGGTAAGCTTCTCCTTTCTGTAGATTTCAGTTGTGTTGTTGTTGTGCTGCTGCTTCTCTCCTCCCTATCTCTTCCTTCTCTTCCATTATCTTCTCTATCATTTTGTCTATGATGGTCCATTTCTTGTCGCTTTCTAGCATATGTGGGATGATGTTTTCTGCAGTTAGCGCCTCCCCAATCATTGCTACCGCTTCTTCCCTGACAGCCGCCCATTGCTCGCACACCAGAACGGTATGCTCGGCTGTATCCTTTTCTCCACAAAAGCTACAATGGTCAGATTTCACCAGTACAAATCTGTGCAGATAGAAGCCAAAGCGCCCATGTCCCGACAAAAACTGTGCGCGGTAGTATCCAACCTCACCGTGCTTTCGGTGTACCCAAAGCTTGATTGTGGGTATTAGCCGTTTTGTCCACTGAGCTACCATGGTCTCCTCATCCCATTCTTCCTGCCATTTTGTCATTGTGAGTTTTCTTCTTCTGTTCCTTTCAGCCGCCTTGTTCATGTTTTTTTGGTAAGTCCGCTCTGCTACCAGCAGGTGTATAGGTACGACTGCTGCTATTACCTGTATAGCCTTGGTGGATACTGTTCTGTATGAACAGGCGATTCTTATAGCGATTTTCCTCTGGGTGCTTTTGAGAATCTTTCTCTACTTAGTTTTGGATAGCCAGTCTTTCCAGGCAGGGGCACCGTATAACAAAATGGAGTTTACGATGCGGCCGAGTATTCTTCTCCTTCCTTCCTTGGGGCCTCCTATGTTTGGCATCAGTCTGCTCAGTGCTGCGGTCATATTCTCAGCTCTTTCCGCTGCATTCTTGATGTGCCAGCTAATGTTCATGTTTTGCCCCATGTACATTCCGATGTATTTTAGTTTGGCGCTGGAGGAGATTTCCAAGTTACCGATTTGGACTGTTAGTGTCTTAACAGTCCTTCTTCCTGCCGAGATTAGCACTTCGGTTTTGTGGAGGGCAAGCTGTAATCCCTTGTTTATTAGCCACACATCGATTCTCCCACTCAGCCATGCTGCTTGCTCTTCAATGTCCTCTCTGGTGCTACCCCGTATAATCAGAGCAAGATCATCAGCATATGCTACACAAGCACTTCCTTCCGGCATCGGCATCAGCAGTACCTCATCGTAAGAGATGTTCCACAGGGTGGGACGCAGCATTCCGCTCGTGATGTCCATTATCCCTGTCTCCCACCATAATTTTCCTGTGCTCCAGGTAGCTGCATACCATCCTGACAAGGGTTGGTGATATTTGTCGCTTTATCAGTTCATCTATTATTCCCTTCTAGGGGACAAAGTTAAAAGAGTTTTGTACGTAGTAAGTTACCATAGCTACATAGGTTCCTGGCCAGGTTTGTGTGTCATTTACGGTGCTCTGCACTTTTTGGATGGCATCCAGTGCGGAGAAACCTTTTCGAAATCTATACTGAGTGGGCGCAAAATCTCCATTTTTTTTTAATTTCTTCTATCAATCTATGGTTTAATATTTGTTCGAACGTCTTTGTGATGACGAAGATCATGTTGTGCTTCTTGCTCTGTATCACAGGCTGCTGATCTTTCACTGGTATTATCCTCCTCTGCTTCCGAAGCAGATTCGATTTATTGATGTGCTGTAGATGAATTATTTTCTTCCTCCTCAAGTACTTCTCTCCATGACTTGAGCAGACGCTCTTGCTGTACTTCATAAATGGACATAGGTACTGCCTTTGTTGAAGCAAACTTCACGAAAACAAGATTATTACCAGCGCACTCCGATGAGTTGTTACTGTTTAAAATTGCTAAACTTGGCAAAGAGTACGGTGGGGTATGAGGAAGCACTGAGTTATCACGTGATTGGTACGGTGGGGTATGGCATACACAGTCACACTTCATTTCGTGCCGTCTACACACTAAATGAACTGCAACAGAAACTGCATTATATTTTAGTGAAATACAAACTAGCACGAAGGTAGACGAGGTATGGCGACGCTCATAGCCGTAGTTTCGCCGCTAATTTGCATTAAATTGCACTGGGGTAAGCAATACCCCACCGACGCCGAGTTAAGGTAAGTACGTTTAGTCCTATGATTATTGTGAGCAAGCCGATTGAGCCTGTCTGTAAGATTACGGCTTATCTTACTTGCTTACTTTATGAGACTAATTTTAGCTATACCATAGCGAATTCCCTAATATTAACCCAATTTAGCATAATTTGCTTGTCTGTAGATGATTTCGTACGTTAATTAGAATATGCTTAACGAGCTTCCAGCATTTTTAGTTAAGCATCTTGATATCTTTCAGCCATTTCATTATAAATCATCCTTTAACGAATCTGTTTCAACTTCCGGAAGATAATAGGTGTAAATCTGACGAGTATTTCACAACAATACTTCAAGTAGACCGTTGTGTTTCGGTCATAATGAAGCGAGTTACATAACTTGAGCTGTGGCAGAATTGCCCAGTCCATAAATAACAACTACTCGGAGATATTTTGGATGATTGATGGGCCACTTAATGCATTCGCTTCATTTTCATATCACAGTTGCTGTATCCGTTATTGATTTCTTTTATTTCTCCTCATTAAATTCTATATTCTACTGTGTCGTCGGTCACTGATGCTTTAGCAGAATGAAGAAACAAGGAAATTGGGGAATACTAAATTTAAAAGTCTTTGTTGACAAAGAAAACATTCATTTCCTTAAGGTTGTGCTGCAGAACAGTAAATATTTCCTTAAAGTTATGCTGCAGAACAGTAAATATTTTTATATTAGAATCCCTACAAGGTACAGGAAATAGTCAGCAATCAGCATTCTAAAGTTACAGGCGTTATCTGCATAAATGTCAAAATAAACAAAACCCACAATAAAACACTCAAAATTTATAAATAATCCATAAAACACAAAAAGTACGAGACGCAGCAAGTGCGTTATAGTAGTGAATTTTCATAAGAATTGTACACTATTAGTAAGACATATTATTAAAATTAATTCTTTAAATTTAAATGGACCTTGGAGATTGGTTTTAGAGTTCCAGTTACCGATTATTTGAAAAAAAAATATTTTTTATATGGAGCAAAAAAAATTAAAATTTGGTCTTAAATATAATATGTAAGTACTGCCAGTGTTACAAATTTCATTAAAGTTACAGAAGTTTTTCAGAAAAAGAATGAATTATTTACAAAAGGAATGTACCTGTGAAATTATAAATATAGCAGGTGTTTTTTTTTTAAATTATTAATTGCTTGGATGGTTTTGTTTTAGTGAACCCATCCAGTTTTTGCAAACAATAAACAACAAAAAAGATATTTTAAAATAAATTTGTAATTATCTGTGAAGCTCATTGTGTTATTTTTTAAATTTAGTGTCCACGCGGCTTTTATGCAGGTTTTATAATCTATTGAAACTGAAGATTTCTAGTTTAATGGGAAATTGGGTTATCAACATTTGAAATATTTTTTTGAAAATTCGCTACCATAACGCACTTGAACTCTTCTCAACACTTATTTACTATTGCTGTATCCATACTTTTTGAAAATGAAATAAATATAAACAAAATTTTGAAATTAAAATTTTAATAATTTAACCTAAACATCTGTTTATAAAATTTTAACTAGTGATATATGTACTTTGTAATACATACCTAGATATTATAAGTACAGGGCTTTCATTAATTCCCGAACCCCACGTGACCGGATTCTGTGTCTCTCTTAGTGGAATATGATTTTATGAGTTGGCAGTCAAAAAATAACCAAAAAAACCACTAGACTAGGGACGCTAAAGTTACTAAATCAATTGACAATTGACAGTTCAGTCCATTGGCGCTCAATTCCCTTTTGACGGTTATTTTGTATGTATATTGTGAATTTTCCAAGTTCGACCAGTGTTTACCTTCTTCAAATCATTTTATATCTGTTGGACAATAAAAATAAACAGTTTTTATCAAAACTTAGCATTTTCATTGCGTTTTTACGTAAGTTAACAGTGTAGGTATTTTAAGGTTATGTTGTTGACGATATTCGACATCGCATGGAACGAAGCCCTACCAAATCTGTTCGTCGGTAATCTGCCCAAATAGGTACATATTTGGTACATGTTACACAATACACATTTCTAAAACCGTAAATTAGAAGTTTAAATAATCGGACCTCAATTTGTTTACGTACATTACAAAATTTTGATATCTATACAAAATAAAAGTAATATTTTATTATGTTTTTAATTTATTTGTTTAACAATCAATAACAGTAAACCCTACATGAACAGACTTGCTGTTAAAAATACTAAATAATAAATACATTTAAGAATTTACTGTTTCAACTTATTATAATTTTTATATTTTTTATAATATATATCCCCAAAGGAAATATGAGAATACACTGGCATCTTAGGGATTTCATTAATTCAGGTTGTACAACCGTGTCTGCCGGGTTGCCTAACTTAAGCGGTCACGTGGGGTTCGGGAATTAATGAAAGCCCTGTACTTACAGTTAGTTTTTGAGATAGTTATATTTCTTCTTAAAATAATTTGGTTCACTTTGGTAATACCTACCAGTGAATTCTGTATAGAGTTCACTAGGTAATACATACAATATCTACAATCTACATGCAGTTTACCTATCACTTTTATATATGTTTCATTGGATATGACAATCATAATATACTACCACAGTCAGTTTGATAAAGTTAAGTTAAAATTAAAGGTTGGGTTATTATTTACCTAATATTTATATTAGAATATAGGTACCTGGTTGTTTTATATTATAAGATCCTAATAAGGCATTAGCAATTAGCATCAGCGGAGTCGACGTGGAGGTTATGCGATGCGCAAATAGCGTACACGCTTCTCTGTGACAAATAGCTACGTGTGGTCAGATTAAACTAGGAGGGACAGAGATGGCTTTTAATTTTAAATCCCGTAAACGTGAAGAGTGGGAAGCGTAATGTTTATACATAATGAAACGTCGTTGTAGATTGCTTTTAAACGAATTGAATCACTTTCGTTAATTTTTTTATTTATTAGCATACATTCGCATGCTAAAATTTTGCGCTCTTGGACGCAAACTTTGTCCCTCTATTAGGAAAGAAATAGTCCAAGGCTGACAATTCACTCAAAATTAAAATATTCGGCTGCAGAATAAAAAACGATTTTAAAGTAAGTTTAAATTGCATATATGGTGTATTATTGTGATATATATATATATATATATATATATATATATATATATATATATATATATATATATATATATATGTATATATATATATATATATATATATATATATATATATATATATATATATATATATATATATATATATATATATATATATATATATATATATATATATATATATATATATATATATATATAATCCCAAACTATGTTTAATTTGCTTCTAAACAAACTTTACTTTAAACTGACTTTCAGCAAACTGACATAGCTCAAGAATTACTTAATTTATTCTTAATCAACTCAAACTATGTTAAATAATTGAAGCTAAACTTTAAGCTACACGTTTCTTTAATAAAAGTCAATTACCAGTTATTATTTAAAGTTCAATTAATTAAAGAAATATGGGTTGAAATCAATTCTTGATTTATCACATTTTATGTACAAGTCTAAAAACTGTCAAACATATTTTGTATACTTATTCTAATAAAAATGCTTTATTATAATAAACGCTATAAGAAAATGATTTTTTTAGTTATGATTAAAATCAAATTGGTTATAAATTTCGCTGTTTTTTTTGCAATATCTATTGATTTTATTTACTAATAGACCACTTTTCTTTGTTGCAGTAGGCGGTATGTCGCGGCCCCCGAAGCCGGCGGCCACCGCCAAGAAGGTCGCCCCTCCGGCGGTGCCCCACGAGTTTCGACACTCAGGTAGCTCCTTCGGCTCGGCGGGATACGCTTCTTCAGAGGATGCCTGCTTCTCGCAACCTGCTGATCCACCGGGAGTACCAAGAGGTGAGTTTTACTTAAAATCGTAATTTATTTTATTTTACAATGGGGTGAAACGCCTATTACACGTACGCAGTAGCTACGTCGACCAGTCATGTTGTTTCATACCACGGAAATACATTTCGTGCATAAGCTTGTCGATGTGTTTATCTAAAATATGTTTGTTCTAAGCTTACTACTTCTGGTCCTCAGACTTTGGATTTAAAACTAAGTGACTGAAGATTGCCTTTTACTTAGCCTGTGGTCAAAGCTACATATCAGTTGACCTGCAGCTCTACTAACTGTTCAAACAAATGCTCGTGTTCCTGCGACTTCATGACATTTTACCAGTTGCAAAAGAGAATTCAAGCGAGTTAGCAACTTATCTCAGGGGCCCTTTTCCATGCACTAACTTCAAGTTTATAAGGCCTCTTCCTCGCATTTGTCTTTAGAGCTGCTAGCAAGGCTTAGACGACCTAGAATCCCACTTCTTTTCTGTGTAGAAGACTACGAGTAATTATCAATTTAACGCCACTCTTCTACTTGCGATTTAATCACTCGAAATAAGTAACGAATGATTTAAGCAGCGAGCAAAATAACTGCTACCTTATTTGGTCCAGGCAATTCTGTTCTTCACCCACGTTTGAGTATTCATACTCATCTCCGAGAGCCTCTAATTCTTGTAGCTTCCTGGATGGCGGATTACTTAGACCTAGTAGTAATAGTAGTGGTGAGGAGGCTAGCGCATTGCAAGTAGGCCACGTCAGGCCTCTATCGCCAACCCTGGTATCCAGCAACCATGCCCTACCCCTCTTCAGTTTCGTCAGCAAACCTCCTCCTCCTCAAAATAAAGGTCATGACGGTCTTTCATTCGACGGAACATTTACTTTCCTCCTTCGCAGAGTCCTTGATCCAAACATTTCTGTTCGAAGACCCCCAAAGCCTCGCATTCACACAGGAGCGGTAAGACGTTTCTTGAGTGTCGCCACATTCTTGTCAAATATGACCCCTCTCGACACCTAGCAATATAGGGCGTCTTCTGAGACTACAGTGGCCTGTTAGCACCCAGATGATACGTCTAAGTGTAGTACGACTCCTACCAAGAACCCACATAGTCTTGTTTCTATCCGACCTCTCCACAAAGTCTTTTACTTGTCTACAGCCACTGACCGGCCTCCAGTACTTGTCCATGGTCTTCTAAATCCATCTATCTAGGGTGTCGGGCCACCTTTTTACTTATGCCTATAGCAGGCTCGGGGCTACATAAAAGCGGCCGGTAACCAAACCTTGCGAGGTCGTTCGCCACCTCATTCCCTGCCACGCCACAGTGTCTCGGAATCCACATAAAGTGTACCTTCTTTGTCCTGGCCAACTCGAAAAGCGTTAACGCACTCCTGAATCATCATTGATCTAATTCCAGACGCGCAGATCGCCTGGAGGGCCGCCTGATTATCTGGGCAAACATATACACATTCCTCAGGGCTCGTCTTCACATACTGTCGACTAGCTACAGACAGGATAGCGTATATTTCGGTTTCGATTGTCGTGGTACATGCACCCAGACGTAATAATTATGATTATGCTGGGCTAAGTACATATAAGACACTCCGGCGCCTAGATGTTTTATGGTGCTTCATCAAGGAGTAATATGTCGTCACTGGGTACGCTTAATAGTCCTCTCTACTTAGTAACATAACCGAATACTTGTCCGATCCAAACTGTATTTCAGTGCTTCCCATTCCTGCCACAGTTTGAGCTTGTGCCCTTTTTAATTTCATGTTTATAACTGTTTTTCCATATAGTAAAAATCGGTCAATATCTAAAAATACAAACGCAAAGAACAGTTCTAAAACTTGTTTGAGACTAGAACCACGTTCTTTTTTCTTTTTTGGAACAGGGAGCGTGGGACATCCATTATGGACACAATCCCTCAGACACCATAGTGTGTGGGAAATAGAGGTAGTGTGGGACTCGAACTCACTAAACCCTCCTCCCTGGAGTACCGGACCTTGGTCCATACCTCCGTCGGAATGATTTTTGATTTTATACATGACCCTGTGATTTGAAATTCCATTTTGTTTACCACATAAGCTTTGGACGCTTATGCTTGAGTAAAAATTGCTCATGGTAGTCGGTGGCACAACGGAGAAGAGCGTTTGGATGATAAGCGGCTTTGCGACCTGAGTGGTGGATAGTTGAGTTATAAACACAAGTATTGAGGGCATTTTCAGGTCAGAGTGAATATGACTGCTTCTTCAAATAGAACCACGCGATGCCCACGGCTATGAATAAATGAAGAACAGGCATGAGTACCAAGAAAGTTCCAAAAACGATTAAAATAATGGAAAAACGTAATTATTGTCTTTTTGTAGAGGCTTCGGCAAACAGTTCATCAAATGTCTTACCTTACCTTAAATCAAAACAAGTGGAAGGTGTTGGTTTGATTATAAATGAAGAACTCGTTGGCTATTATCATTTTGATGAACTTTTCAGCATCTTTACTTCGTTAAAAAAATATTGGGCACATCACTTGATACAATCAAAAAAGACTAATACCCATGTTAGGATTACCCTTTCTTCACAAAGTGACAACCAGGTAATCTCTTTATTGATTCTTTCAGTATGTTTATTTGGGGACATTTCTCTGCATGAAACATGTAAATGACCGATTGTTATAATAAATTCTGTGTTGGCGCCAGTTTACAAACGGTATCTATTACAAGATCAAATTTTTCGATACGGTCTCCTCGTAAAATATTAATATTGCCATGAAAATCTTCAAACATACCAAAGAGTCACTATCCTGTTTTATCTGTGATAATTGTGCGTAGGTTAAACAATACAATTGTGCAAGGTCGATGATATTTTATGTATTAATGGAGCACGTTTCCTTGTACGGCTACAGGTAAAAGAAGGTTATGCAATGTTTTGGCGCCAGATCAGATCTAGGAATTCATCTACACGTATTAGTGTGTAGCGGATTCGAAATGTCATGTTACCTGGTGATTTAGATTAATGTGCTCTTGCAGAGAGATTAATGATCTAAATTATTCAAAGAATTTCACTGCACTGATTTCCATTTTTCTCCAGTATGTACTAATTTAAATGGATGGGTATGTAATCGATGTGAAATCAGCCGAAGGGTTTTGTTATTATACACAAACGCTCGCTAATTAGTGAAGGATTACGTTGATCTCCACGTAACTTTACGTTAGTCTTTACGTAACTTTGGTGAATTCAGATTAAAAAATAATTCTCTTACGGTTGATATTACATCACGCTTATAAATAAGGTCCTTTGTAATAAAAGACTAACTTCGTGTTCGTTTACTCCGTTTGTATATTTACCTCGACTATTACGTATATTCTTTAGATCCGTTTTTAATAAAGAATTATTAACAAGGTTTTATAATACAACGGAAAATATGTATAATATCAAGTTTATTAAGTTGGCCTTTATTAAGGCTTCAGTGGTAAGAACGTGTGCTTCTGAATCGAAGGGTACTGGGTTCGATTCCCAGGGTTGCCCGTTCACTTTTTCAGTACATACTGTAAAATTAACATTAACCAAGGTTGTGGCATTGTATCTGAGCAAGTTGAATGTCTACACTTACACCCCTCGGAGGGGGCGTAAAGCTGCCGGTCTCATGTCCATGCGATATTGGGCCCGCTAAAGATCCCCACTCTTCTTACAGAAAGGGAGTGGTTCGACATTTCTCGGATAGTGGAGTGAAACTGCTCCCTGGCGTCGGTGATTGGCCGTAGTCTCGGAAATAGACCCATGTTAAAGAAACAAAAACAAAACAAACAAAAAATATCTATTAAGGTAGAATACGCAGGAGATGTTGTGATAACATGAAAAAATCCACTATTTAAAAGGTCCTGTTATATAACATAGAAGTCTGGACGCAGCACTTGCGTTATCGTAGTGATTTTTCATTAAATGCTCAGATTTTTATAACTTTCGAGGGTCAATTTTCTTTTTCAAGGTAATCTCCTTGTAGGCCGATACACTTTTCCCAAATATCTGCCATTTCTTTAACCACTCCAAACAATACTATTTGTTAAACTTTTCAAAATACGCTTCTGTCTCGGCGATACCCTCGTTTGAGCTAATTTTGTTTTTCACCGAGCCAGGTTCTCATGTTGGGGAACAAAAAAAAGTCGCAGGGAGTCAGGTCGGGCGATTACGGTGAATGCGGCAGCAATTGATAGCGCAGTTCATGTAATTTGGCCGCGACAATTCCGGGTGAAAGCGCTGGTGCGTTATCGTGGTGAAATAGACTTTTTTTAGCCAAATGGGGCCGTGTGTCCTTCAATTTCTTATCAAATCGGCCCAATATACCACTGCAGCACTGCTCCGCAATCATTCTTCCTTTCTGGGAAAAGTCCATTAGGATTATTTACTTAGAATTCCGAAAAATCGTGACCAAGATCTTTCCGGTCAATCTTTGCCTTCTTTGGAGCCGATTCATCTGGAAAAATCCATTGTCTTGACTGCCTATTGGACTCTGGCATATAATGTATCCAGGTTTGATCAACGGTGACGACTCGACGCAAAAACTTCTACGAATTTAGCTTAAAGAGGTTCAAACACTGCTTTGACATCGAAAGCTGTATTAGCTTGTTGTCCAGCGTGAGCAATCGTGGCACCCATCAGGCCGACACCATTTTCATACTTAACTTGTTGTGTAAAGTATTGATTGCCGTTCCGTACGAATTCGCGTTCGGCCTCTGCTATTTCGCGCACTTTAGCTCGGCGATCAACGAGAATCATATGGTGGACCTTTTGAACGATTTCCTATGTAACCACGTCTGCCGGCTGGCTTGGTAGCTCCTCATGAAAAACAGATGGACGACCACGTTTAACTCTCCGTCGGTCGTAACCTTGTTTTGTACAGAAGCTGTCGCAATGTATCAAAGTGGTACACCAAAGTTTGACCTAAAATTACCGTAAAAGTAATAGAGTTTTCATATCAAGATTATTTGTTGATTATACCTAATATATCTATAAGAAATTATATTACTGAATTTTTATTTAGATGTAATTATGTTAGCATTTCAAAAACTTTTTTGATAATATCAGTTACGAGGGAAAAAAACGTCACCGGTCGCAATGTACCTGTTTGATCGACCATCGCGAAGGCGGATACGTATGGTTTTATTTGTTTTTATGGTGTTTATAATTTATTTGTTTAGTACAAATTGAAACTTGGTTTTTTAGGTAATTATCAAGAAACAGTAGATACAAACTAGACATATAATAAAAATAATTTTATTTCTTACATAACACAAACACTAAACATATTTTCCAATGAAGTGTTCAAACCGAAGATAATACATCTTCTTTACTGTTTCGTTCTATGCACCGATCTTTCGCTCAGCCTTCACTGGAATCTTCTGATTTTTAGCCATAAATAACATGCTGTGCACCCTGAAATTGTATGGTCTCCACAAATATATTGCTTATAATTCTTGCATATAGTTTTGGTCAGCCTGGTCGTCCGTGATGTAAAAGATAGAGACCAACGGCAACGCTTTGTTGGCGTTGCTGTATCTTCTGGAGCCACCGGTCCAGCTTGGTCATCAGGTTCTTCTGTTGGTCTGAATCTTCAAGGACCTTCAGAAAGAGAACTTGGAAGGTATTTTTCCATAAGACTTCTTCTTTGTAGTTGTGGCATTGATGGCTGCAATGTTCAACATAGCAAACAAATATTACTACTACACATTATGTCGCAATATGTATCACTATGATACAATATGCTGGCAACTCACTACAGCTAATCAACAAAATGGTGCGAATACTACTGAGAGGTAGCCTAAGGCGTTAGAGGAAGGTGCTATGAAGGTGTAGTCTCAACAATTTCGCGTTTTAAAGGAGCACTGAAATATGCCGCGCTTTTGAGCACACGCGACCGACGGAGGGTTAAGTACGTTGAACCAAGATCTCACGGTTGTCATAGATGGTGAAGGGTCCCCATAGGCAGAATATAACTTCGCTTTTGTTTCTTCGCAAGTTTTTCCATCAAAAAATAAAAAGATAATTACGGATCGATATTGCACTTTTTTTATTTCATCTAGAAATACGAAACTCGAGTAATACAGCTGGCTGCCAAATAAACAAAAAAGTCTGGACGCAGCAAGTGCCTTATGGTAGCGAATTTTCGTAAAAATGCTTTTAATGTATGTCTTGTTTTTAAAAGAAGAACATTTGGTTGGCAGTGTAACTTATATATTAGTAACAATCTACCGTATTTCATTAAAATAGCTTTTTTGTTTCAAAAAGTACAAACATTTTCCGAAAATAAACTTTAAAAGTTTCAGCAAAAAAACTGGTCCGATTTTCCTGGCCAACGAACCTCTTCAAGCCGTTTACATACCTGCCAGGATATAATTATTCACGAACAGCTTTAGGACCAAAATTGAAAAAAAATATGAAAATTTGCAAAAATTTCTTTTACAGAAAATCACCTTTTTTACAGAAATTGTCTAAATTATATTTTTCACAAAAATTCGACAACTTTTTTTTACAATAACTTACTAAACATTTATTATTAATTCCCAACATATAACAAAAATCTTACAACAATAAGTTCCAGAGAAACACTAAAAACATTTCTACGAAAAACTTTAAACTTCAGCCACAATTTCAGCGTGCCCGTATACGGCAGCACGATTTTTTGGACGAGTAATACAAGCAACAAATTCTCTGAATGCGTCATTTTCATGGGGCTCCGCTATCTATTGATAAAAACGCCCTTTCACAATTTGTGATATGTGTTTGAAGTATGTGCGAAAAACGTGAAAAGTTGCAAAACAATTGAAATAACACAAAAACGATGAATGATATTAATTTTTTTCCTACAAACATGCATTATAATTTGCTGGAAAACACAAAAATGCAATAAAATAAGGAGATGTTCTATTAAAAAAAGAAAGTGTGTATCACCAACGACTTATGGGCCAGCCTGTGATTGTCAAAATAGGTTTAAAAGGTGCAGCTCAAGACCCCCTATAATTAACGTATATACTTTTTTGTCATATCTTGTATAATAACGGATATATTGAGCTTTGCCGTAAAAACGCGTCACCCTGTATATGTGTAAATAGACAAAAACTGAAAATGACCCCGTATATGGGTTTTTGGGGTTCTAGTTCGCGCTCATTTGAAGGAATCTTTTTAAAATTCAGAAGTCGCGGTTTTCTCAATAACGAATTTTTTCTACGAAAATTTGCTAAAATATAGACTATTAAACCATAAACTCCATAGCTGAAACTACTGCCGAAGCATCAAAGAGGGTCTATTTGAAATGGATTTTATGAAAATATTTTAGTAAAATAAAGGCCAATGATGGTTGAAGCTGAATCTTAAGGCTTTGTAAAACACACTTCTTACAACATATCGTCTACATAATCCGTATTTGTTCCAAATTCGTTGTCTGAAAATTGCAAATTTTGACGTTTCAAAACGCGACTTTGACGTTTGAAGAAGAAAAATTATCAAATTTTCAAAATATTTTTTCTGCTTCTTCTTGACGTTCTTGCGTCAAGAAAACTTAATCGTTGGATGCAATGTTCAACTTGTTTTGTTAATCACACAAAATATTTGTGCTTTCCTCTGATTACCAGTGGCACCCAAAGTTGTTTTCTTAAAATGCCTAAAACTTTTTTTCGTTTTAACTTAGAGATCTGAATTTTGGCACGTAGGGTAAGCTGTACAGTGGAAACGCATGTGTCAAATTTGGTTGTCATAGCTCTGTTATTTGCGGAGATACGAAAAGTTTCCAAAGGAAAACCTAAAATTTTTCCAGTAAAACTGGCTCGATTTTCCTGGCTAACGAACTTATCCAAGGCCACTTACAAAAGGAAGGTACGTACCAAATTTCATTAAAATCGGCCCAATATTTTTTGAGTTATCGATACGATATATATGTATATATATATATATATATATATATATATATATATATATATATATATATATATATATATATATATATATATATATATATATATATATATATATATATGTTACATATAATACATTTTTAACGGACCTTAATTTTGGGTTCTAGTTGCCCTAATTCACGCCCATTTCATACATTTTTGCACAGTCTCAAAACTGGTATATCTCTATAAGTGACTTGTTATCAAGAAAATTCGCTAAAAAACCAAAACACGTTCGTTTTGTTTTGTTAATCTGTGGTGGTTTTGGACTTTACAGATGGGTAAGTTTTGCTGACCGCACATACATTTTTACCTCAAACCATGCGTTCAAAGCATATAAATATAGCAGTCGTACTTTTATGAGTTACGCTGATTAGTATTGCACTTATAGTTTAGAATAGCCTTTTACATATGTTTGAGGGGTCATAAATAAAGCAAGCAATAATAATTGAATTTTCTTAGCTTGTGGGTACTATTTTGCTAGTTACGGTTGAGCGTTTCAATTATCCTATTGGAAAAGTATTATTTATTATTATTGTTACATCCTAAATCAGTTATTACAGTTAGACTGTTGTAGCGTCGTTTCTCAATACACAATCCTATTTATAATTAGAAAACACAAACTGGAAATTATTTAATTACATCTAGTGAAAAGGTATTTGAAAGGAATCATATCTTATGAACCAGCAGGGTACCCAGCGACCTGGAAAACCGGGAAAACCTGGAAAAATCAGGGAATGTGAAATACCCCCTAAAATGTCAGGGAAATTTGTAATTTTACCCAAATGTCACGGAAATCATTCAGTAGACCTGGAAACTATATGTTTGTAAAATTTCGTCACTAGCAGATGCATTTTTATTTCATATATTTTATATGAATTTTCTCACGTAAATATATATCATACCTAGGAAAATATATCTGATAAGAATGCGGCTTCCCTTTGGTACCAATATCAATTAATTCCGCCAATGAGCGCAGCGTATGCCACATCATGTGCCGATATAAATAGCATCTTCTTCTATCTGAAACATGTCTTATATGTACTTGGAATGTTCTTCCTTGAATGCAGAAAATGCAAAATGCATTTTAGGTATTGGCCGGGTAGAGATGTGTTGTGAATGTGTTTATTCTATTTTAACCTTTATGATCATGTTGAAAGTTGCAAAATATTTTGTTCGTAATTTTGATTTATTTTGTTCACAAAAAAGTATTCAAGTATGTGTGTGTTTATTATTTAAAGTATTATGAAAAATGTACTCGAGGGGCCTGGAAATGTCAGGGAATTTGATTTTGGATTTCTGCTGGGTATCCTGACCAGTCTCTTAACTCTTTGAGAAGCACAAATCCCAGCAAAGTTAATTGCTACGTAGAGCAACTACAAAATTTTCAGAAAGTTCAGTAATAGAGAGGTCACAACAGTAACAGTCTCGGAAAATGTATATATCTGAACGATAAATTGAAAAAATATTAACGGAAAAAAAAGTCGGTAACTCAATGGGACCAGTTTTTTTTTTTTGAAAAAACAAAAGGTTTCTGTCAGTTAATGATCTCTTAGAATAATAAGGCCGATAAAATGAAATTTGGTACACATCTGAACTTGCTAACTTAACAATAAACCAAAATTAGTTTCCTGCGTTAAAAGAAAATTACTTTATTAGAGTTTAAAATAAATTTGCTATCATAACGCACTTACTGCATTTAAACTTTTTATAAACAATATTCTAGAGCCTCGGTGGTTCAGGGGCAAGAACGTGTGCCTCTGAACCGAAGGGTATTGGGTTCGATCCCCCCTTTCACTTTTTCAGCACAAACTGTAATATTAACATCAACCGAGGTTCTGGCGTTGTATTTTAGCAAGTTGAATGTCTGCACGTTCCGCCCTTCGGAGGGCGCGTAAAGCCGTTGGTCCCGTGTCCATGCAATGTTGGGCCCGTTAAAGATCCCTACCCTCCTTACAGAATGGCAGGGGTTCGGCAACATTTCCAGGACAGTGAGGTGAAACTGCTCCCTGGCGTCGGTGATTGGCCATAGTCGCGGAAATAGACCGACGTTAAAGAAACAAAACACACACATAAACAATATTTTATCAGGTTAAAATTATAATGAATTACATTCACCAAAATAGTTGGTGAGTCGGCAGGCCTTGAGCAATCACAAGGCAAGAAGCCAATGTTTATTTGGTCACATGTCCAAATTGGTAATTTTTAAACAAATATCAGACAGAGATGCAGTTTGTAAACAATAAATGTGGCTGAAATGTGTCTTAAATTTCTGTTTTAACCCTTTTGGCAGTTTGGATGTCTAACTTTGGGCAGATCGAATTCTGACTCACTTTCAGGAATACAAATGCCCTCGTCTTTATTGTGAGTGTTTATTTATTCATATTTTTCACTATATAATACGTTACCCTCTGATTCCAATTCGGATGGCCACCGCCTCTACAGTTTCGACATCATTTTCACGCAGTATATGCGATCCATCAACAGTCAGTTGTAAGTCATGACATTTACCTGCATAAATGCATTATCTCCACCATTTTTGTCAATGCACAATTGATAACGTCTTCTCATATTTATAATTGCACCGGAAATGGGGTCCTTATTGGCATTCAGATGATTTATTTCAACTCAACCTTAATGTTTTGATTATTATTATTATTATTATTATTATTATTATTATTATTATTATTATTATTATTATTATTATTATTATTATTATTAACAACAATGTCTTTTTAAATTCTTATAGAAATGAATCCCAAGGGGTCAAATCCGGACTGTTTGGTGGCCATTTACAAGTTGCATTATTCCCTGTCCATATTGAGAATACATTATTCAAATAATCTTGTACGGGTAGTATACTATGCCGAGTTGCCCTATCCAAAACATATCATCAAGTTCGGCTTCCGAAAAATTCAGTAATATAATATTTTCTACTTCTGGGATAAGTATTTCCAAATATGTAACTCCAGTTAAAGTATAATCATAAAATATAAGCCCAACAATTTTGTTTCTGAAAATTCCACACCAAACGCAAATAGTTTTTCTTCCTGATTTTTGTATTTGTTTTACCAATCTTTTTCTGTTGTGCTTGTTTTCCCACGACTTTCGTTTTTTCCTGTTAAAAACTGCTGCCGTAGAAAAGGATGACACATCAGTCCATAATATTTTAAGAAAATAATCGGGATCTTCATTCCACTTTTCAATCATCTGGCGGCAAAAGTCCAGCCTTTTCTTTTTATGAGACTGTTAAAACTTGCTTAGCCGCCCCAATAGCACTGCAGCCATTGGCTTATTGTGAATGCCCTTAGTCTTTTTACTCCACCCATTTCAAAATCACGGTGTCTTGAACTAGTCTGCACAGCAATTGGTAGGGTGAAGTTTTATATTGCTCTGTCTCCGCTCTAGGCTGACCGTAGATGGCCATGTGTCCCGTCAAGATACCTGTTATCTTTCTGAGCTGTCCTCTTATTGACTTCCCATGTCTGAGCTCTGGACAGTCTCCCAGTACACCTTGTGTTGGTTTCTGACCCAGGACTTAATGACTCCCCTGGCAGTGCTCTTGGTCACGCCCAGAACCGGTTCTGGTCCCATAAATGGTTCTGGTGACCCTATCTTCGCGAGACTGCCAGCTTCTTCATTGCCTTTCACCCCGAGTGACCCGGCACTCAGATGAGGGTGACCTCATTCTGCCCAGCCAGGTCGCTCGTCTCGTCTCGGCACTCACTCACCAGCCAGGAATTTACCCGTGGGATACTTAGTGCCTTAAGGGTTGCCTGGCTGTCTGTGGCTATGAGGATCCGCTTGTTCGTGTAGCCCCTCCTCTTGTTCTCCCGCTCACAGTGCAGGATGGCATACATTTCGGCCTTAAAGACCGTTGTATGGGCCCCGAGGGAAATACTATGACTTACCCTCCGTCCTTTCGAATAAACACCTGCCCCCGTCCCAGGCTCCCCGCCGAATCCGTCCATGAACCAGACGAGCGCGTCCCGTGGTATGCCCGGCGTCTCCTCCCATCATGCCTCGCAGTCGGGGATTTTCACTGTAAAGTTGTTTTCCCTGCAGATTCGCGGGCTCGCGAAGTCTGACCTCATTTTAAGCATGGGCTCCTTCACGATCTCCTGAATTTTGCAGTGTCCCCTGAAACTTGGGTTGATCTTCGGTCTACCATTGCAGGCTAGTCTGTATAGTCCTAGCCTGGCCTCCCCCATAATAACTAAGTGTATGGCGGCTGTTGGGGTTGAAGACATGCCTCCTGTGATTCCCAGGCAATCCATCCTTTGGATCTTGCCTAGTTTTTGTTTGGCACTGGATTGTGTCACCTTAGGCCACCAGACCAGTGCCGCGTATGTTAACGATGGTTTGACCACCCTTGTGTACAGCCAGTGGGCCATACTATTTTTTAGTACCCACGTTTTTCCATATGGAGCCGCCTAGTGACGGCTAGGGTCATGACTGCCTTACGCAGTATTTTTTCAACGTGACCATTCCAGGGTAGCTTAGAGTCCAATTAGACCCCAATATATTTTACCTCCCTGGCCAGTGGAATGTTCCTACCGTATAGAGTGAGAGTTCTGTGGCTCTCTCGCTTCCTCCTCCTCGTAAATGGTATGACGGTTGCTTTCTAGGGGCTCACCCCGTCGATAGTCTTTATTAAGGCTTCAAATTTTGAAATTATCCTACCCTGCAACCCTATCAGTTATCTCTCTCTGTCTATCTCTCTCTCTCTCTCTCTCTCTCTCTCTCTCTATATATATATATATATATATATATATATATATATATATATATATATATATATATATATATATATATATATATATATATAAACGCATTATGACTTTGACCGATAATAATAGTTTAGCAACCCTTTGGAAAACATCGGGCATCAGAATATCCACTATTTTCTTATAAATTAAGTTTGTTTACAACGCTCAAAAAGTGGCGAATTGAATGCCGGTTGGTCTCCTGATCAATTAATAGTCGTCACCTGGTATGTCCATTTTCGTTTAAAATTCACGTGACTTACTCGTAAATTCTGTTAACGACATCTGTCTCCGCTCGTATGACTGCCATATGGTTTTTTTTAATGAATGTCACATGGCCGGCAGAGATAAAAAAGCCTCATAGAGTGCGTAAGCATGTAAATATAAACATTTATAGGGGAAATGGGTACCTAACTTAAGCCTGTCTTTGATTAGAATTACGTGGCCACATGTACACAAGTTAACGTTTATTGAATTTAAGTGAATTGACTTTTGATTGGGTTGCGTGCGAGCTTGCGTGCACTCCTGCCAACCAGGAGCTGAATTTATAACTCACCAACAATTATCGGTAAATAACCACTGGGAGCTTTATACAGGGGGCGTAAATAGTTTAGCAACAAATAGGATTATGCAGAATCGATTTGACATTTACCTTTGACGTATGGTGGAGTTAAATTATACATAAATACACATATTTTAATAGGAGTGTCATTTGTTTTGTGTGACTGGTGTTTGTTAGAGACAGCCATCTTGCAATTTTTTAAATGGCAACCTATTTTAATTTGGTATCAATAGACAGGTAATTGATTTAAAACAACGATATGATATATTTAATGGTTGTTTATTTTAAAAAAATTCTGGACGCAGCAAGTGCCTTAGTAGTGAATTTTCATAAAAATGTTTTTAATAGCAAATATGTGTGTGTTTTTTAAGGAAGCAGGCATCAAATTTGGTTACCAGTATAACCTATATAATAAAAACAATGTGCCATGTTTCATCAAAATAACTTTGTTTGAAAACGTACAAAAATTTCCGAAAGTAAACTTAAAGTGTTCCCGAAAAAACTCGTTTTTTGGTCAACTTTATAGGTTAATAGCAAATTGAGCTATTCAAATATGAAGCATTTGATCAAAATTCGCTACCATAATGCACTTACTACGTTCAGAATTTCTTTTCTTACAAACATGCATTATATTTCGTTGCAAAATGCAAAAATGCAATAACATAAGACGTGTTTGATTAAAAAAAAATGAGTTTGTATCACCAACGATTTATGGGCCAGCATGTGATTGTAGAATATTTTTTTAAGATATAGCTCAAGACAGCCTATAATTAATGTATACATTTTTTTTTCATATCTTGTATAATAACGGATATATTAAGCTTTATTGATTTTTTACGAAAATTCGACAACAATTAGGTACCATTAAACGATAAACTCTGTAGCTAAGGCTACTGCCAATCATCAGAGAAAGGGTCTATTTGAAATGAATTTTATGGAAATATTTTAGTAAAATGAAGGACAATGACGGTTGAAACTAAGACTTCATGGTTTGTAAAACATTCTTCTTGAGACATTTTCTTTCCATTGTCCATATTAGATTCAAGTTATTTGCCTAAATGTTGCCAATTTTGACGTTTTAAATCGCAATTTTGACGTTTTGAGGAAAACCCAATTAATTTTTATTTAAATGCCTATAACTTTTTTGTTTTGGACGTACAGAGCTAAGTTTTGGTGACTTACATGTAATGATATAAACCCGACTACCAAATTTGGTTGCCCTTACTTTGTTAATTCGGGAGATATAATTTTTTTTCGAAAGAAAACACAAAATTTTTCGGAAAAACCTGTGCTGATTTTCCTGGCTAACGAACTTATCCAAGCCATTTGTAAAAGGAAAGTACTCACCAAATTTAATCAAAATCGGCCCATTATTGTTTGAGTTATCGGTGATACACACACACACACACACATATATATATATATATATATATATATATATATATATATATATATATATATATATATATATATATATATATATATATATATATATATATATATATATGGTGAATTTGCAGATTAGCTCCCGAACAATTATTGACAAATCGACTGCTGATACATAAACTTTGGTATCATACATACACAGTAACACTATTCTTACCTTTTGTTCTCCTTCCTTTGCGTAGTTATTTATATTCAAACTTCTTCTGGAAAGTCAACAATTTTACCTTACTGCCTTAGTGCGGCTCTGTTCTACTTCGCAGTGCAGAGCACCACACGGTGTGGCTGTCTCTGTCAGTCGCAATGTCCCGCACACTAGCGCTGTCGCAGTTCACGGTCACTATGACCCTGGTCGTTTCGTTCGACATATTCACCAGTGGCAATCATCAAACTTGGGAGGGGGGGTGTTGTTGGGGGTCGGCGGTTTTCGCCGCCCCCGGGAATTTTCCTTACCTCGCGTTACTTTGGAGTTTGCAGCATTTCAAAGGAATCGCGGACGCAAACGCGAACGTCGCGAATGTGGATCCCGCGTAAGTTTTCTGTCCCGCGACAAAGGGATCGCAGAGCGCGAATGCGAACGTGAATTCGCGCCGCGAATGTAGCTCGCGCCGCGAAAGTAGTTCGCGCCGCGAATGTAGTTCGCGCCGCGAATGTAGTTCGCGCCGCGAATGTGATTCGCGCCGCGAATGTTAGTGTGGAGGTTTTCGCGTAGTTTTCGTGCTTCAGGTTCGCGCGTCCCGGTGTACCCCGTTCGGTGCCGGTTTTCTGTCTCGCGACAAAGGAATCGCGGACGCGAATAATAACCTTTCTATACTATTAAGACAACAGCTGAAAATGTCACACACTTCGTTCCAACACTTTGCGATCTCCCGCTTGCGACAATATCTCATAAAGCGGGCTCCACATTCACGATGTTCGTGTTCGCGTCCGCGATTCCTTTGTCGCGGGACAGAAAACCGACACCGGACAGGGAACACCGCGACGTGCGAACGTGAACCACGAAAACGTTCATCACGAAAACTACGCGAATACCATAATACTCACATCCGCGACCTTCGCGCTGCGGATGTGGAGCATGTTTTACCGCCATTTACGACTTCTTTAACTATTTGCACGCAATTTTTTTCAATTGCTAGGCGAGGATCGAATTTACATTATTTGTTCTTTGTTCTCGATGGACGCGCTTTTTCTGCGTTCCCATTGGTCGCAGGTTCTACTTTTTGTTATTCTCGATGTTTCGACGCGGTTGTTTTGCTTCCCCATTGGTCGGGGGTGCAGATTCCTACGCTTCTTTGTTACATCTTTTCTGTCGCTTGCTACTTGCTACTTCTTCAGTTGCGTCTTATACGTTGCGTTCGGTGCGTCTTTTATTTTTTAACTGCTTTCCTTTGTTTCTAATATTCTGCTCCTAAATAATTATGGCTGCACAAACTGTTCCAGTATTGCCCACCGTTTCACAGTGTGGTTACAACGTATGTGACTTTTGTTATATGAAAAACTTAAACTTTAGCGCGCTGCTGCTGGACAACGTTGCCCTAACAGAATATCTTAGGGCTCACGGGGTGCTTCTTTGCCACACCTGCTGCCCAAAGTGCTCGCGAAAGGTGACCGTTACATATCGCCGCGGATTGCCGGTGTTCAATTGCGATAGGCGATATACCGCAAGGCATCGTGGTACCTGTAGGTTCCGGGTCTCCGCGCTGACCGACACCTTCTTCTCCGGTGCCCGCATTGATGTGCAACAGGTATGTCACCTTGTTATGATATACCTGTCCCGGAACCCACCGCGGGTGAAATTTTCTATGGACGAGACCGATTTAGCGGCGCACACGGTTGTTGACTGGTTCAACTTCATCCAGGAGGTGCTAGTCGATCACTTCACCGGTATTATCTCTCCGATTGGGGGCCCTGAAATCGTTGTTGAGATCGACGAGGCTAAGTTCTCCAAACGCAAGTATATATATATATATATATATATATATATATATATATATATATATATATATATATATATATATATATATATATATATATATATATATTGAAACTGACCTCGGATATGTGTTCTGGGGGGTTTAACTAGCGCTCATTTAAAGAAAATGTTTTCCAAATTCAAAAGTCGGGATCGCCTCATTATTGATTTTTTTTTAAATTCACTAATAACGGAGAAAATTAAAAAACAAATAAAGTTTGTAAAGAATGTTTTCTTGGCAAAGGGCTTATGTTTTTTCCGTCCTGCGGGGATTTGCGGTAGGATGTAAAGCAGGAGACACATGCCAGTGTCGTCTCCTTAAGGAGGAGATACTGAAGGTGGCGGTGGCTAGTGAGTTATGTAATTCAGTGCCCGTCGTGGTATTAGCCAGTTGTATGACTTGAGAGCATAGTCTGACTTTTTTTTAGTTCTGATTTTTTTATGTGCCAGAAAAATGTAGAGGGGTGTTAGAGTGCCAAACCTGAAGACACAGTGCTAAATCTGGCACGATCGTGCTATCAGGAACAACATTGCTCACTTATCGCCCTGCGATTTTCATTCTTTGTGCCACGCAAAGAAGCGTCATCCACTGGCTGACGATGACGGAGCGCTTCTTGCTAAACTGGCTCCTGGCACAACTTTCTTCATTTTAAGACGACGGTATTACAAAGCGTATTGGATGCTGGGAAAATTAAGAAGGTTACGTAGAAAAATAATATGTACTTTATTTTTGTCTTTACAAATAGAAAAATTACAAAGAAGTGTCATTCATATTTGGTTCACCCTCGTAGTTATATGGCGTCGGTATAAAATGCAGTTCAGTTTTCTAAACGGGCTGTCTTTTAAAATCTTGAGATAGCTTCATATTTTAAATGAATACTCTTCGAAAAATGAAATCATCTACTAAAAAATTAATATAGTAGCTAAATGAATACTCTTCGAAAAATGAAATCATATACTTAAAAATAAGATACTAGTTTTCACTTGATCAATTTGAATTGAAAATGACGTGAAATAATACGCAAGCTTTCGTGGATACAGAAGACATAGCTATTTTGAAAGTAGGTAATTTTACGGATAGTCAAGAGAATTAGCATTCAGGGTAATACATTCGAGTTCGTTTCAGCAGAATAAAATAGTATATCATTCAGATTGAATTATGGACAGATACATAAGCCAATACAAATTTCACTTCATCAAACCCATCACATTGCGGTTATGGACTGCCTCTTATGGTACATCTAAGTGCATTCACCTGAGTTACGATCAGGCCATAGCAGAACATCGAACAGTTCAAGTGCACTTGTACCCACATTCTGCAATGAGAATTATCTACACACAAGGCAAAGACTTGTGAGAAACACGCCGTCGATACGGCCGTTCCATCTGGACGACACGCCGACAATGACCATAGATAGAGGGCCAGAGACAATCATCTTTCATCCACATTACAATCACATACTTGTCTCATAGAATAGCACTACGAGGAACTATGACTATTTACCGAATAGAGTTAATAACTGTTGGCAATGTTCACAGGCATCTAATGTGTGATTTTTCTTGTCACTGGAAGTTATAAGACATTGTTTTTGTTGTTATATACCGATCTTAGATATGTAACACATTTGGTCAGGAAGATATTTAAAAAAATGTTGTATAGAGCAACTAAAAAATGCGTGCGACTCCCTAGACGAGCCTATTGCTCTAATCAAAAATATCATTTATATGTAAGAAAATTCCTATATTATATTTTGTTGCAAGAAAACTCGGCTTAATATACTCCGTGACACATATATTGGAACGCCTAGTCAGTATAAATATTTTGAGTTACGATTGACATGGATAAGAAGAAGAATCAATGAGCAAATTTGTTTAAAGCATAAAAACTAATAGCGAGTTGCACCTCCACTCTATGTTAATGTTCTTCAACTGTTTAAAGTATGCTGCGGATAGGGTGATAAGTGTCATTTTGTTACCAACTGATCTGACCCCTTGGCGAAGACGTTGTATATCCAGTATGAGATATCTCAGCTGACACTACCTTTTACGTATCATACTCAAAATATGTTCTATGATTGTTCAGTCAGGTGATCTTGCGGGCTATGGAAGAATGGTTTATCAGCTTGTTGCAAGAATTCTACATCCAGTATAGGATATCGCAACTGACACAACCTTCTAACTATCTTTTTTTTCCTCAGGGCTCGTCCGCGGACTTGCCGTCCCGATAGCACTGCAACCTTTGGTTGATTGTGCATACCCTTAGTCTTACTCCATCCATTCCAAAATCACTGTGCCTTGAACTAGTTTGCACAGCCATTGGTAGGGTGAAGTTTCATATTGCTCTGTCTCCGGTCTAGACTGACCGTAGATCAGTTGTCTTTTGCGGTGCAGAGCTTTACACTCGCACAAGATGTGCTGGGCTGATTCCTCCCCCTCGCCGCAGAGTCTGCATGCGAGGTCCCCTTCGAACCGCCCCATTTTAGCAGGTGTTTCTTGACGGCCATGTGTCTCGTCAAGAGACTTGTTGTGTTTTTGAGCTGTCCTCTGCTAAGATTTAGCAGCTACACAGCTCTCTTTGAACTGGGTCTGTCAATTATTGACTTCTCATGTCTGAGCCCTGGACAATCCGCCCAGTACACCTTGTGTTGGTTTCTGACTCAGGACTTAATGGCTCCCCTGGCAGTGCTCTTTGTCACGCCCAGAGCCGGTTCTGGTCCCATAAATGGTTCTGCTGACCCTCTCTTCGCGAGACTGTCAGCTTCTTCATTGCCTTTGACCCCCGAGTGACCCGGCACCCAGATCAACCTCATTCTGCCCAGCCAGGTCGCTCGTCTCGTCTTGGCACTCACTCACCAGCCAGGAATTTACCCGTGGGCTACTTAGTGCCTTAAGGGCTGCCTGGCTGTCTGTGGCTATGAGGATCCGCTTGATGGTGTAGCCCATCTTCTTGTTCTCCCGCACACCGTGCAGGATGGCGTACATTTCGGTCTACCTATCATACTCCAAATATGTTCTATGAGTGTTCAGTCAGGTGGTCTTGCGGGCTATGGGAAAATGTTTACAGAAGTGTATTGTTGCTGCAGCTGTATGTAGTCTGGCATTATATTGCTATAAAAAATGGGATTTATAATTATTGAAGCTAGCGTAACGCAACTAGTTCTAGAAGATTATTAATGTAGGTCAGGGTGTTTAGGTTTCTGCCACACACAAAAGAACTAGAGATAACCTGCTTCCTATTGCAATTGCACATGATACCGTAATGTCATCGGTGGTGTGTTTCCTTGCTCCACTTAAAACTGAACTTTACGCTTTTTTAGCTGACTCTTCTAGAAGAAATATGAAAGAATGTAAATTCTAAAGCCACAATCTTCCTACCTCGTAGAGCGATAAATAAGTTTAGATTGGGTTCTTGTAGTTTGATTACGGGGCGCCAATCTGCCTACTTCCCAAATCTCACCAAAAATCGTCTCTCTCTCTCTCTCTCTCTTTCTCTCTCTCTCTCGATGTGTTTAACCATATACCTGGGAAAGATCTGACTGCCGATTGCTGGTCTTTTATTATTTATAGTAGGCTTTTCCCTGGGTCGTTATCAGTGTGATTAGTCAACGCTAGACCTGAGAGGGATCTGACTACCCCTACGCAATCTTGTATTTATACTAGGTGTTTCTACCTGGGTCGTTATCAGTGTCACTAGTCGGGTAGACTGATAACGATCCAGGTAGAAACACCTAGTATAAATACAAGATTGCGTAGGGGTAGTCAGATCCCTCTCAGGTCTAGCGTTGAACACACTAAGATCTTAGATACGGTTTCCAGTGAGATTGGGACATTTTTCATTTCATAGTGAACCCACAGGTGGCATTGCATTTGAAATAGGGGAGTGACTTTTCTGCTATAAGTAGACCAAACTGTGTTTCAAGTGGATATATATATATATATATATATATATATATATATATATATATATATATATATGATATATATATATATATATATATATATATATATATATATATATATATATATATATATATACATACACACATACATAAATAGCTTTAGTTGGTCTAATTGGACCAGTTTTTTAGGGCATATGGAACGTTTTTGTATCTCCGAAACAAAAAAAGCTATTTTAATGAAATGCACCAAATTTATGCTTCCAAGTTTTTGTAAAATAATTGGGTTTTGAACTGCTAATGTTTTTAATGAAAATTTGAACTTACTGCGTCAGGATTTTTTATAAAGTTTCTTTGCATATATTTTTTTGAGGTCGCCCAAGTGATTCGTTAATTTATTTTGCTAGTTTTTATAGCCATGTTGCTGCATATCAAAGCTTAAACAAGTTTGCAAAAGTGGTTAATAAATACCTACTTTTTAGCCGCATAAAGCGATTGTTAGCTTTTCTCGAGCAAACGACATATTTTGTCCTACACAAATTAGCAAACAAAAGAAAAAAGTTCACAGGTAAAAGTATCCTGGAAGCAATTCAATACATACAAACATACAAATCCAAGTTACCTACGCGACAAAACAAACAATAAAGGTATGCCTCTGACAAACAAAACACCATCTGTTTGAAGAAGCATTTCTCTGCTTTTGCCAAGGTCTCTGTGCGGGAAAAGCACCCACTTATAGACTGGCCTAGTCTATTATCCAGTCCACTAAAAAAAACAAAAAGCTTTTAGCTAAGCGTATGTGCTCGCGACTTGTAACAGGTATATCGCGACAAGACAATGGTATGCAAATATATGACAGAGTAGCTGAAAGTATTCTTTTACTTTCAAGGTCAACGAAAAGAGGCTACAGTTTACTATATATTTTTTAACGTTACAAAGCCAACATGAGATAGTTAGCCTGAATAAATATGTTGGAACTTTGATTAATTTGAATTAATCATAGGAAAGTCTGGAGCAGCAGATGCGTTATGAAAGCAAATTTTCATAAAAACCTTTCAAATCTTCTTAACTCAATTTGTCTTAAAGCTGCAAACTTGACGTTTGTTATGTGCACTATTAACTATAACAGCAATTTATGTACCTAATCTCATTAAAATAACTGTATTATTTGCAAAGGTATACAAATAATAATAAAAAATACATATTACCGTAAAATCTGGTTCGATTTTACTATCTAACAAACTTATTCAAGCCATTTGCAAAACCAAAACTGTTGCAAAGTTGAAACAAAAACTTGGGTACCTTCAACCGTCATATTGAACATATTTGAACAATTGAAAATCCTCGAGAACATCAAGAAGGTCGACCACAGGTACGCTTCGGACTAAATGTATGGGTCGGTTTGCTGGGTGACACGATCATTGGCCCATACATTTATTGATAAAACTTGACTTCCGATGCGTATTTAAATATTCTGAGGACGTTCCTTACCGATTAAAGGGTATTTGTCTCAACCGTTTGATAAACATCTACTTCCAGCAAGACGGCGCACCGCTACATAACGTTACTGAACATCTGTCAGAGATGTTATCCCGAGAAACAATATATATGAACGTTGGCCAGCGCGGTCACCCGATCTTTCTCCTTTAGATTTCTTTCTGTGGGGAACTATGAAAAATTACATTTACCTGCTGATATCGACAAACTGCGTAGAGACATTACAACTGCTTGATGAACTAAAGTAAGGAGCAGGCACGTTCTGCAACAATTTAAGAACGATAAATTCAATTGTGTTTAGAAGTAGAAGGTGAATAATTCGAACACGTCTTGTGATCTTTTCGTTTTCCATTTCAATTTTTAATTTTATTTTATTGTAAGAAATAAATTTTTCATAAATTCTTTTGCACTTAATTTAAACTAAATTTTACTGGTAGAGTTGAGAAGAATTAAATGTTCAAAGAATTAAATTCCTAAGGCTTTTAAATGTTTGTTGTAATACACAACTGTAGATATTGTTTCCAAAGCACTCTTCGCAGAAAATATATTTTTTAGATTTTCTAAAAAATTCATGTATTGAACATCATGTGATCCAATGTTGCAATCATAAAAAAGAACTGTATTAAAAAATGCAAAAATCCAGTACGGCCCTCATAAGACAACATAAAATTGATGATGTTCCTAAAAAATTAAAACTCTTTCAAGGATTTTGATTTATCAGACATGTTCTAGATTGAAATGTGTCTTAAGAAGGTGAAAATCCCATCTCGATACAATCATTAGAAAAAAGTTACAGCGAAAATAAATATCCTGAACATTCAATTCTTTCAGAATATTTCAGAAACCAGAAGATCGATGTGGTATTTTTGACCTCTATATTTTTAGCATAAGATTGGGCAAATTTGTCCCAATTTAACTGATCCCCATATCTTACGCTATATATATATATATATATATATATATATATATATATATATATATATATATATATATATATATATATATATATATATATATATATAGGGTGGCGCATTGAAAACGAAACAGACCGATTTGCGTACAGAGATTTTTTTTTA
The DNA here is from genome assembly GCA_964006375.1 of Tillus elongatus. Classification (NCBI taxonomy): domain Eukaryota; kingdom Metazoa; phylum Arthropoda; class Insecta; order Coleoptera; family Cleridae; genus Tillus; species Tillus elongatus. The sequence continues at coordinate 64,501,087 of OZ023263.1, read as the reverse complement.
AGAAACGCTGAAACACGTCAATTTTAATATTGAGGGGGACATGTTTTGACATAAAACTTAACTTTGTCACATCCTTTAAGGGTGGTGATAACAACCCTTATATTTTAAATAGGGAACATGGGTCGAGTGTTACATCATTTGAAAGCTCGTTCTTTTTTTGAATTCAGCACACTAATTTTTTTGCAAGTTTTATCAACTCGTTTAAAAATTATTCATAGTTGGAGATGCAAAAACGCATTTCACTGATTCCGATAAGAAATGTGCTGATAGTCAATGTTTTGTTGGTTTGTAAACAAAAAATTGACTATCAGAACATTTCTTATCGGAATGAGAGAAGCGGTTTATTATTTCAGTTTATAGGTCGGTTTGATACTTGATAGTACTACCGAAAATTAATTTCACAATGGTGTATTCTGTAGAAGAAAGAGTTGAAATAATTACTCGTTTTTTTTCAAAAACGTGGACTGTGCCGTGCCAACCGTACCGCAAATTTGTTTAATGAACAACATCCAACAGACATGTTAACAGAAAATACATTTTGGGGTTAGTTGTAAAGCTTCGACAAAGTGGTTCAGTAGCCAACAAAAAAACGGGATCCTGAACGTGAATTTCCGGTTAGAAATGGGACTACTGAGATTGAAGTTTTAGGACAAATTGCTGCAGACCCAACTTTGAGCACGAGAAAATTGGCCACTGTTTCACACATCAAGAGAAGAACTATTCAGCGAATATTGAAGCATCATAAATTTCACTCGTATAAAATTCATCTTGTACAACAACTGAATGAAGATGATTTTGATCGGTGGCTGGAGTTTTGTGAAGTTATGACTGCACGAATAGCTGATAACGGGAATTTTCTGTTCAATATCTGTTTCAGACGAGTGTACGTTTTTATTAAACTCTACAGTCAATCGTCATAATTGTCGTTATTGGGCAGATAATAATCCAAGAAATTTAGTCCACACTCAAACTCCACAGAAATTGAATGTCTGGACTGGCATTTTTGGAGACCGTTTTTTCTTCATGGCAGTTTGAGTGGCGAAACGTATTTGGAGTTTCTAGAAGATATCGTTTACCCCCTACTAATTGAAATTGTTGAAAATGATGATCGCTATCCGGAAAATCAATTAGTGTTTCAACAAGATGGAGCTCCTCCGCATTTTTCACAACGTGTTAGGGAGTTTTTGAACATAGAGTTACCAGAGCAATGGATTGGGCGTAGGGGTGCTATTGAGTGCCCCCCTAGATCACCGGATTTAACTCCTTTAGACTTCTTTCTATGGGGCCGTTTAAAGAGTAGAATTTTCTCAACAGAACCGGATTCTCTGGTAGAATTACGACGACGTAATGTTGAAGAATGCCGTCTAATAACTCCACAAATGCTTCATAATGTCAGAGCTCGTTCTGAACAAAATTTATACTTTTGTATGGAAGCTCGTGGTCAACAATTTGAACTCTTACTTAACTGAATAAACATTTTTAAATGTTTGGTTTTGTTTTTTAGTTTTTTTTTAACGAAAAATTGACTAATTAGTGCATTTATTATCACAGTGACTGAAATACGTTCTTGCAACTCCAACTGTGAATAATTTTTAAACGAGTTGACAAAATTTCCAAAAAAATTAGTGTGCTGAATTCAGAAAACAAAGAGCTTTCAAATGATGTAACACTCGACCCATGTTCCCAATTAAAAATATAAGGGTTGTTGTCACCACCCTTAAGGGGTTGATGTGACAAAGTTAAGTTTTATGTCAAAACATGCCCCCCTCAATATTAAAATTGACGTGTTTCAGCGTTTCTTAAAAAAAATCTCTGGACGCAAATCAGTCTGTTTCGTTTTCAATGCATATATATATATATATATATATATATATATATATATATATATATATATACATATATATATATATATATATATACATATATATATATATATATATATATATATATATATATATATATATATATATATATATATATATATATATATATAGATTTTAAACTGACCATGGAAATCGGTTCTGGAAGTTGCAAAATTGAAATTTTTACAAATTTTAAAAGTTAAATTCTGCTTAAAAAACATCACATAAGTGACACCCTTCCGTTTAAAGCTTTGGGCAGGAGAAAAATACATGGAAAATTTGATCGTAGTAAAATATTTGTTTTGGAAAAACATGAACAAAAGATGATTTCTTGCCTTTTGATCTGCTTTGTCAACTACTTTATGGTATATATACATCTAGCAGCGAGCAGGAGTTCGTTTACTATTTCCTCTTCGTCGGAATGCGTAACTATGTGTGAGAACGACATTAAAGTGACTCAATTTGCAAGTGCAATTAATTTTCCAGTTAATGTAGATATTTATAATGGTCCATCATCTCATCGGACAGATTGCAGAACCGCAATATGTCAATAATGTGTGATTAATGTGACCTCATAGGAAAAGATTATATTATCTGGTAAGCACGTAAGAATGAGGATGTGTTATGATCTGTATATATGCATGTATTGAAAAAGTAACGTGTATTTGGTTGCCATTGGACATTCTCCTACGTCCTGTTTAATCCAACTAGAAAAGTTTGTATGCTTTTGCGGAGCTAGAGGATTTGTTTGCACAAGTAAAGTTTCTCCAGGGACGGACTCGCTAGCTCTATTTTAGAGAACCTAAGAAAAATGTGATTCACTGAACACAAATTATGAGCCACCATTGCAACAGAAGTAATGATTGCGACGTAAAGGCGACATCACCCTTAGACTGTGATTATGATGAGCTGCAGATTGATATATGCGTAATTCTTCGAGGCCAAAAAGAAAAAATATACGAGGTAAGCTGCAAAATTTCCCCGCCTGACTATAGATTCAGGGTATAGCAGCCTGTCAAAGTTTGGTAAGACATTGCTTTAAGTCTTATTAGCCTTGGAAAATAACAAACATGGATTTTATGTAAATAAGTTTTCTTATAACTGACAATTGTTTATCAAGATGTCAGAAGTTACGAAAATTGAGTATAGAGCTGTTAAATCTCACTCGAGAAGGTCTTCCACTTCAGAGCCACAACGATCGGCTGGATGGGGTGTGTAGGGGGAAAATTCTCCATCTGATTCTATAGTAAAATATTGGTCAATACGGTTTCGAATGGGGCAGGAATTCTTGGAAGATGACGCAAGAACAGAAAGGACGGTGGAAGTGGTGACGGTTAACAAAATTGCCCTTGCTGAAGATATTGTATTAAGCGATCGACGCTTGAAAGTGAAATAATTTACAAACATATCAGGGCTTTGAAATACAAGCGTTGGCCCAATCCTCCATGAACATTTAGGGATGAATAAACATCTGCAGTTGTTACCGTCAACCTTTCAGCTACCGTACCATTTTGCTAATTCTACAAAATGCCTTGAGAAAATTTTAATGATTATTACATATTTTTAATATCGCTTAGCGAATGAACTATCGAAATGAAAATTATATGAAAGTTCGTAATTTTTTTTATCGTAGTACACCGCTGACTCCGCTTAAACATTTTCAAGAGGGATGTAACAAAAATATTTAACAGCAAACAATATCAAAGATGGAAAACCTTCCTTTCTAATAATGTCTGTCGGCGCAAATTGTGAGATCATTTTTCTGTCGTTGGAACGGAATATTTATTAAATAAGAATTTGCGTACAGGGAGAAACCACATAAATTAGGGGATTTATTAATCAGCTTGACAGTATAAAAGGTGCCGACAGTCATGCCGCCAGCGTGAAGTTATAAATAAGCTTGACATTTAACGAACGAAAGCGACGGTTGAAATAGCAGCCGGTCTGGAAGTAATTGTTGCACAGTGTGGGCATATTTTGAGGACAAACCAAAAGAATATTTTTTATCGGTATGAAATTGTTGCTGGAACGATGTAATAAGTGCCTGATATTAGGGGGACTATATTGAAAAATAAAAGTTAATTGCGAATCTACGCCGTTTATTTCATAGGGAAATGTTGACGCTTACCACGTATCTACGCAATCTACATGTTGCAAACATCACTCATCACTGCAAAATTCAGGAGATCGTGAAGGAGCCCATGCTTGAAATGAGGTCAGACTTCGCGAGCTCACGAATCTGCAGGGATAACAAGTTTATAGTGGTTATCCCTGACCGCCAGGCAAGGCGGGGAGAGACGCCGGGCCTACCACGAGACGCGCACGTCTGGTTCACAGATAAATCCGGCGGGGGACGGGAACAGGCGTTTATTCGGAAGGACCAACGTAAGTCACAGTATTTCACTTGGAGCTCATGCAATGGTCTTTCAGGCCAAAATGTACGCCATCTTGCACTACGTGCGAGAGAACAAGAGGAGGGGCTATACCAACGAGCGGATCCTAATGACTACAGACAACCAGGCAGCCCTGAAGGCCCTAAGTAGCTCACGGGTAAATTCCAGGCTGGTAAGTGAATGCCGAGACGAGACCTGACCTGACCTGACCTGACCTGACCTGGCTGGGCAGAATGAGGTCACCCTCATCTGGGTGCCGCGTCACTTGGGGGTCAAAGGCAATGAAGAAGCTGACAGTCTCGCGAAGAGAGGCTCAACAGAACCATTTATGGGACCAGAACCGGCTCTGGGCGTATCGAAAGGCACGGCCAGGTAACCATCAAGTCCTGGGTCAGGGAACCGCATAAGGCGTACTGGGCAGACTGTCCAGGGCTCAAACACGGGAAGTCATTAATTGGGCAACCCAGTCCAAAGAGAGCTGTGGAGCTGCTAAATCTTAGCAGAGGACAGCTCAGGAATATAACGACTCTTGACGAGACACGTGGCTGCCAAGAAACACCTGCATAAAATGGGGCGGTCCGAGGGGGACCTGGCATGCAGACTCTGCGGCGAAGAGTAAGAATCAGCCCAGCACATCTTGTGCGAGTCTAAAGCTCTGGACCGCAAAAGACAACTGATCTACGGACAGAGCAATATAAAACTTCACCCTACCAATTGCTGTGCAGGCTAGTTCAAGGCACAGTGATTTTGGAATGGGTGAAGTAGAAAAGACAAAGGGCATGGACAATAAGTCAAAGGCTACGGTGCTAGGGCGGCAAAGACGCGGACGAGCCCTAAGGAAAAAAAACATCACTCATGTGGGTCATATTGCAAAGCTAAACAAAAAGTTGAGTGGCAGAATATCAACAAAAACTTACTGTCGCTTTAAATTTTTAGTAGGTACACCCGAAAACAAGAAATAGCTAAACGCGATGTTTTTCCTATTGGTGTCATTAAAACAACTCTCAGGGAATATTAATTAACAAATGAAACATCGAAACAATCATTGACTCTTTGATTACTGAAGTGAATCAAATCGTCAAAGAGATATAGAAACTGGTAGTTTGGTTGATTACAAGTATCCATATAAATATGTATACTCTGAACCTAGATGTCCGTTGCAAGGTAAGTCGAGTCGGGTTCCCCGCAATTGGCAACAGAACGGATAACTCAGTCCCTGGCAACATGACAACCTAATTACCATTGCAGGAATCAAGAATAGTGATGTCGGCTGCAACGACGTCACTCTTTGATACGCAAGCGACATTCACGGCCAATCAATCAACTCAAGATAATACAATTCATTAATTGTTGTTCCAGCTAGTTGGTGAAATGAAGAAAACTAACACTTGTGAACCCAGAGAAGGAGTCTCTACATCTGTTCAGTTTCGGTTCAGCTACTAAAGAAACCAAACGATTTGATTGGTGAAACATATAGCAGCCCACCAAGTGAAGACGACCACTGCAAAAACGGTGAGGAAACCTTTTAGCTGTTCAAACAACGCCGGCCGTCAAAACCTGAAATCATAAAATACCGAGATAAGCTTTATATTAAATATGTCTAAAACCATCATCTATCCTAACGTAAAGCGCGAAATTGGTTGCAGAGAAGAAAATAAGCAATTGTGATGTCAGAGAAGAAATATCTACATCTATATTTAGTGTGGAACGGTTTCACCTACTAAGTGCAACTCCAGTTAATGAATATTCTCTTTTGTTTAAACAATAGAGCCGTTTAAGATCTCCATGGCTTCACGGTTAATTCTAATTCTGAGGTTGTAGGCTGAGGCTATGATTTTAGCATTAAAAAATAAGTAGATAACGAACTGGGACAAACTTGTTACGTGTTTTTTGTAAATCAATGAATTCTTTGAAAATAATAATGTTATTTTATTAATAATTGGTTCCAGAATTGAAGTCTTTGGGTTAATTGAACATTGAATTAATGTAATTCGAATACCTCTTAGGAAAATTTGCTACCATCACGCAGTTGCTGCATCCAGCTTTTTTTGATTAACTGTTAATTTAAGGACAATTAATTATGTGAATAATATGTATAAACTGTAAAACCGCAGCCTGTAATTGTCTTTTTCCCACTGTTTTATTCCGATATAGCCAGTACAGCCCTGTACAATTTCCATTGGAAATGCCGATACGCCCAGTGAACTTGTGAAGTCAGTTGATCACAGTAGCCAAGAATGGCAATGTCAAGACCAGCCTTGCCTGGCTTTGCCTTTCTTGGCGCCGTATTGCCTGCCCTAACAGAACCATTCGAGTCCGCTCAAACAGTACGGGAATGTCGCCAACAGCAATTTTTTACCTCAATTTCGCTATGTATGTCCCGTAAAGTCGATGTATCATCTTTATTTTCTTCGTATAGAATATGTACTGGAGAGTGAAGTTTTCCGTCTACTGACCACCACTGGCTTGCAGTATACAAGTTTGGGCACAATGGGATAATTTAAATCGCATGCTAGACATATTTCAAGTCGGGTATTTAAATTTATACTCGAATGCATTGCATCTACTTGCAGATATTGTATTTTTCTTGGTATGTAACTTTACCTCATTATTCTAAAGAAAACTCGTCCTAAATAAAAACGGTGAAATTTTTTTTATATCTCTTATTAAATGTACGTTTCCATTTTTTTTTGAAGTGATGCAATTTTTTCAAAAAAATTTTTGTCGGGTACCAATTTTCTTTTCTTCATCATTTAGGTAGCCAGCAGGTATATGGAAAACAGCAAAAAAGGCTGTTATTTAAAAACACATATGATGACGTCACCATTGAGAAATAGGTGACGTCATAAATATAATATCCATAGGTTGGCAATTGAAAAAATAAAATTCGCCTGCCCGAGCGTTTCTCTTGAAAAAAATTAAATAACGCATTTATAAATTATATTCCAAACTTTATCATCACACTATATTAGTGCGTGTGCGTGCGTCCATGCGTGCGTGTGCGTTTATGCGTGCGTGCGTAACTTTTTCGAAAAAAATTAATTTAAAAGTTTTGTTAGCTAATACGCAAGATAAAGATAAAGCCGCTGAAACGTCGTGTATCTATAAAAAAGTAATCTTAAATAGGTTGGGTAGATTAAACATACCATTGAGACCAGATTCAGGGAACATCCCGCACAGCTGAGATACCGTAGTGTAGACAAGTCATACAACATATTTGGGATAATAACCACCAGATAGATAAAGAAAATCTGAAACTTATCGAAAATGTTAAAACAGCGAAGCTAAATGCGTACGAGGGTATTTAAGGTACTTAAAAGGGTAAGGCAATAAAAAACGAAATTTGTTTTAACCGAGCGCCTCCACGATATATAGTTCTTTGTTTGCACTCTGTCTTTGAGAGAGAAAATATTCCGAAACTTGGCGGGTAAAGTTATAACGAAAGTTCAGAAACCTCCCCTGTCAATTAAAATATAATACACAGAAAATTTTCCTACGATTTCGTCTCCCTCTCGGTATCAGTGGTGTTTAGGTCTAAGTAGTTTAGAATTTTTCATCCTCTGATGACGTTAACTTTGTTAGTGAAACGATCGTCAGGTCTTTAAAAAGATGTGTTGTGGTGATTTGGGTTCTCCAAGTGTACTTATCAGTGCTCATCACAGATTCCAATCTTCACCTAGTCGGCTGTAAATGAGCGCTTTGCAGAGAATTTCAAGTATTTTTTACGGATTAAAGAACACGCATTTTTTGTAAGGCTAGATGTATTCTCGCCACAATTAGAACCGTAGACCGGTCTCGCTCTAATTAGAGCTCGTCAGTACGGCATACTAATTGTAGCGAAAATACGACTATAAAGTAATACGGCTATGGTAGCCAGCCTTCCAACACTAAGTGAGTGGTGAGACACGAAGCAACGTGCCTCCACCTAGTTGCGGAACCAAGTAGTATGTTGTCACGCCAGCTCCAAATTACACAAAATGTTAAAAAATAGAGACTGTATACAACCAACTAACAATTTAGTAAATTGTCAGCCCTGGCCTATTTCTACCCTAATATAGGGACAAAGTATGTAAGGCTAGATGTATTATATCCACAATTAAAACCCTAGACCGGGTTCGCTCTAATTAGAGCTCGTCAGACGGCATACTAATTGTAGCGAAGATACACCTATAAAGTAATACGACTATGGTATTCAGCCTTCAATTTTTACGGATTAAACAACAATTATTTTTTACGGATTAGAGAAATGTACGGTCTGTCAAAATGTCACATTAAAATAAATGGACAATACATGTGTTTAAAAACAAACAAAAAATAACGTTATGTTAAAAATCTACCACGCCAGGCACCGTTTGCGCTGGACAGCTATTCTAGGATACTAAAATATCAGATATTTTTACTAATAAAACAACACGAAAAAGTAGTTTAAGGTGCTTTATGGAGTGACTGTTTTGTATAAACATCTGCCTTTGTTGTCTACAAGGCCTTCATTGGTTGTACAGTGGTTTGTTTTTAGAAGTAGCTTATTGCTTTTTATAGTTTTAGAAATTAACTAATTTTCTCTTATACTTTTATTTTAGAGAATTTTCATTAAGAAAATTCACTAATAGAGAGGTAACGATGGTGAGACTTCAGGAAATTTTTTGAAATGAGCGCGAATTAGGGCCCCTAGTACCTTATCCAGGGTCCGTTTGAATTTTCATATGTTTATATAGGTATACGAGCGATAACTCAAAAAATCCTCAACTGATTTGAACGAAACTTGGCACATGCCTTCATTTCGTTGCAATCGCGGACTAGTCAATCGGACATATTTTTCCTCAAAAAATATACAAAAATATTTTTGAATGTGTTATATTTTTGTATTCGTTATATTTTTTGAAAGTATTAAAGTAACTGGAGTTAGACGTGACATGTAGCTGGAAATGAAGTTAATAAATATCTGTTGTCAATTTTAAGTAATTTGGTTCACAAAATTTTGTGTTTTTCCCAAATTAAAAATAAAAGACATGAATTGAAACAACTTAAGTGATTACAAAAGTACGATGCCAGACAAAGATAGAGTAGTCACCTGCCATGCGTAGATTGATACATATGCATCATAATGCAACGATAGCGTTCACACCCGAACTGTGATGATCCCACCCGAACTGTGGTAATCCCACCCTAGTGATCGCCTTCGGGTATATTCGGATGCGCGGATTTGTAGGGGAAAATAAGAAAGTTTTATATCAGCTGCTTGAAGTAAAAACCTGATGGGATAGTGTGTTTTGTTTATTTATTATGCTTTGACAGTTCTGTTTTGAGGTTAAGTAGTAAATGATTGTGATTGAAATAGATATAACAACTTGTACCTATATTATGCCTTTAAAATTGGAAACTAAAGAATAGTAACAGGTTTTGTTTATTTAACATGGTTTGGCAGTTCTGTTTTGAGGTTAAATAGTAAATGATTCTACTAAAAATCAGAAAATAAGAATATTAACGTTAATATTCATTGATTAGTTGTTCAGATAGGTAAGTTATTTAAATAATAACTCGACTTCTTGAGTATGAGTTTCCTTTTGATAAGCGTTTGTAACTTTAATGAAATTTGTAACTTTCTTTTAAAGAGACTTACAGTACCTAGATTCACCAAATTTTAATTTTCTAGCCTAATAGAAAATTGAGTTTTGGGAATTCAAAGTTTTTTTCTTAAAATGAGCTAGAACACAAGATTTAAGTATTTTTTTATGATAATAGAAAGAGAGAAATTCTTCAAATGAGCTTGTGTTAGGATGTCTAAACCCGATTTTCGACGCCTGTTTAAATTAAAAAGTATTACTTTTAGTAATATTCCGTGTTCGGTCATTATTTTCGATAACTTTTTTTCCACACGCACTTGTCGATTATGGGCACCAAAATAGAGTTGGTCACCCTGAGCACATCAAGCAATGTTGGTCACCCGAAGATGTCACCCTGGAGATTTACCTTGTCGGCTGATCAGAGCCGTGAGAATGTTATCGAACGGTGATCCGATTGGCTAGAGGCTGCCTACCCCTTCTCGATCGCCTAGAGCTGGGAAGACTTCGCAATCAAGAACTCTGCAAAAGCTCCATTTCATCGATGATCGTGCTATAGTGCAGTTCACTCAATCAGCTCGAGTCCTTCGTTGTCCCCTGGGCATTGAGCAAGCAGCGCCCGTAGCAGCCACGTGGATCACAGAACGAGGCTGCTCCTCGTTCATTCTCAAAAGCGCTGGAAAACATGTGGACCATAGTGCGAGGCCTTCCCTCGTCCCCATTTAAGTGCTACAAACTGCGTGTACGAGAAAATGAGGCTGCTCCTTATTCTTCGTCTGTTAAACTAGTTATTTACTCTGTGAAGAAGGGCTGTTCCCGAAGCACATCGAGGCTGTTTCTCGTTAGACCCATCAACGACGTCCCAGACAAGGAAGGTATTTTGTTTGTATTGCATCGTTTCTGTTAAATTATTGTCTGTCACGGGCGGCTCCTCTAAGTGCGCCCGTGCGCGCGCACTGCCGCCTGCCGTGGAAAAAATAATATTTTTGCTATGCTATATTTTAATACATTTTTATTTACTTTTTTACCTCCTGCATTCATCAAACAAAACTAGTATATCGAGAATCGCAGAGGGTCGGCAGCCATTAATACAGAATACAGAATCAGAATAAGTATAGTTTTAATAGTTGCAGACGTTATATACATCCATATCCATATAAAGCAGGCGGTCGGCGGTGTGTATTTTTCGGCGCTCTCAGGGAATGCGATACTTCAGTGCAAAATGATCGCCGATCTTGATGACCTTCGTCGAAAACGACCGAATAAGCAATCTGTTGTGCGCTATAAAATTACACACTTCCAGTTTGTAGTGGACTTTTGGCACAGCGTGTGTACCTACTACCTAGTAATTTTCGTCTTCGCGTTGGATTGATTTTTAATTAGATAGATAAGATCATTTGGTTGTTGTTTACATGTTCTAACAAGACAATTATTATTATTATGATGGTTACTACTTCGGGTTGCTTAATAAGTGGACAAAATAATTGTGATACTGTGATTAATTCAGTGGATATTTTAAATTTAAAGGTTAACTTTTTAAGGGACTTTTTAATTACTATAACGTATAACTAACTAGAGGAAAACTTGGTAAGTAGTTGATAAGTATTAAGTTTAGTAAGTAGGTTTCTTTATAATACATTTTCGGGGAAAAATAGGCGAGCCTTTGAGTATCCAACCGATACTCAAAAAATAAGCAACTGATTTCGATGAAACTAGGCAAGTGTCTTTCTTTTATTAATGGCTTGGAAGAGTTCGTTAATCAGAAAAATCGGATAACGTTTTCCGGGAAAATTTTGAGTTTTGTTTCACAAAAAATCTTTTCCTCCGAAAATTACAAAGGTATTTTAGTGAATTTTGGTGGATATGTTTCCTTGTAAAAGACCTTACTACACACTAAAATTCAAGTTTCAACATTTTTAGAAAATTGAGTTATTCAAATTTCAACATTTTTAGAAAATTGAGTTATTCAAATTTTGAGTTTTCTATTGAAAAAAATTTTTTCTCCGAAAATTACAAAGTTATTTTGATGAAATTTTGTGGATATGTTGCCCTGGGTAAGACCCTACTATACACCAAAATACAATAAGTCACTAAGTGAAGATTGGAACCTGTGATGAGCACCGATAAGTACACTTGGAGAGCCCAAATCACCACAACACATTTAAAAAAACCTGACGATCGTTTCACTAACCAAGTTAGCGTCATCAGAATGTTTCATCCTCTGATGACGCTAACTTGGTTAGTGAAACGATCGTCAGGTTTTTTTAAAATGTGTTGTGGTGATTTGGGCTCTCCAAGTGTACTTACCAAAATACAACTTTCTAAGTTCGTAGAAAGTTATTCAAATTTGAAGCATTTAATAAAAATTTACTACCATAACGCACTTGCTGCGTCCCGAACTTTTTTTTTCTTGCGCACTTCCATTGCATTAAGGCACGAGCCGCTACTGCCAAGTAACTTTGCCCATTGCGCAGTAAATTCATTTAATTAACACGCCTTAATGTTTTCTTTACCATCTGATGTGCATGCAATCGTTCAATTAAACGTAAACGGTACATGAACTAATAGTGTAAAATTCTTATGAAAATTCACTATTATAACGTACTTTCTGCGTCCCGAAATTTTTCAGCTGGTATTCTTGTTTTGATATACAAATCGTCGTAACAAAGTTAAAGTGTGTGTTTGATATTTTAAAGGAAAAGGAGTTATTGAAAAATATACTTTCTATTTTGTTGTACGTTTCTTTTATCCGACAACACTGTGTCATTTCGATGTCACTTCGTGGCATGAATAACGAAATGCACGGTTCAGATGAGTTTACTACATGCCAGGAATGAAAAATGCCCTATTTTAAAATATGTGATGCACCTGTGTCAGAGAAGCACTCTCATGCTCGTTTTTCAAAAGCTGCCTGGCAGACAACTTAGTGTTATTTTTGTGTTTCACAAAACAAGAATTCAATTAACTGGATGCATTTATATTTAGTGTTAGCGAATTTTCATAACAAAATTTGGAAATTTAGTTTCGAAAGTTTGAAAGAGTGTTTTTAAAATTTGATACCATAGCGCACTTGCTGCGTCGGATATTTCTTTAAATAACAATTTTAACGAATTTTCATAAAGCAAATTTTGCCTCGATCTTTGAAATTTTTAAAAAATTTTATCAAATGAGAGCGAATTGGAGCTTTTAAAACCCATTTGCAAGGTTTTTAATATACAGGGTGTTTGGCGAGTCGTGCTCAATAGAAGTTGATCACCGTCTAGTCTGAATTCGAAATAAAAGTTCCGGGCGCAGCAAGTGCGTTATGGTAGTGAATTTTTATTAAATGCTTCAAACTTGAATAGGACAATTTTCTATAAACTTAAAAAGTTTAATTTTGATATGTGGTCATGTCTTTCCTAAGGCAAGATATCGACCAAATTTCATTAAAATAACTGTAGAAAAAATGTTTTCCGAAAGAAAATTCAAAATTTAAATAACTCAATTTTCTATAAACTAAGAAAGTTGAATTTTGGTACGTAGTAAGGTCTCTCCCAAGGCAACATATCTAATAAATTTCATTAAGACAGATTAGTAATTTTCTGAGAAACAAATTTTTTTCGAAAGAAAACTCAACATTTTCCCGGAAAAACCTGTCCTATTTTCCTGGCTAACGAACTCATCCAAGCCATTAATAAATGAAAGGTACTTGCCGAGTTTCATCGAAATGGGTTAATTATTTTTTGAGTTATCCGATGGATACGTATATATATATATATATATATATATATATATATATATATATATATATATATATATATATATATATATATATATATATATATATATATATATATATAAAAATTGAAACTACCCCGGATATGGGTTCTAGGGGTCCTACTTCGCGCTCATTTGAGAAAATTTTAGCAAAGTCTCACCATCAATACCTCTCTATTAGTGAATTTTTTTAATAAAAATTCACTAAAAGAAAATTTGGGTTGGGTCTTAAGCGGTAATCAGCATCTTTATGCATTTTTGGATTCCGCTTCAAATTTTAGATCAAATCCTATTAAAGCATTCTATGTCAAAAGTACGACGTTTTTGAGTTATTTCGATTTTTTCGAGAATTTTGAAAATGTCACTACTGTGTTTGATAAGGCATATCTGCGCTTCTAATCAAGGTCGGAGATTCTGCCTCGGTGAGGAGACTAAAGGACTAAGGAAGATTGGTTCTAAATAAAGCGCAGATGTTGTTTTCAGTAAAATTTAAATTATTTAGTACTACCCTAAAATAATTTCGTTGCAACTTTGACAAACTTATATCCTGATCGAACAAACTCATAAATTTCAGCGAATGTGATATGAGTTCAGCAGGCTGGAGCACCAGCACATTACCAAATCAATGTCTGGCAGAACCACAGCAAAGATATATGTATATTTTTGCTGTGGCAGTACCTTGACTTAATATTTCCTAATCGGTTGATGGATGTGGGGGTCAAGCTTTCAAGATGCAGGATGTTTGCAGGAGCAATGGTTCTCAAAAAATGCGCACCAGAACTTGCTCCTGTCCTGACTCGTCTGTTTTAGACATCTTACAATAGAGGCATATTCCGTAGTAACTGGAAAACTGATCGAGTACAACCCGTCCCCAAGTAAGGATCCAAAGCGCTTCCTAGCATCTACAGGCCTATTTCTCTCCTTTCAGTTGCCTCTAAAGTGATGGAAAGGTATATAAACACTAAATTACAAAAATTTCTTGAAAAACACAGTCTAATCCACGACAGGCAGTGTTCATTCTGTCAGCGCAGAACAACTTCCGACCTCCTTTCCTTTGTCACCCATTCTTGGAACAAGTCTATGGAACTACACGGTGAATCCCATATTGTCGATCTAGACATATCCAAAGCATTCGACCAGGTCTGGCATGCAGCGCTGCTTAATAAACTTCCAGCCTGTGGCCTACCACCAAAACTCTGTACCTGGACAGCAAATTTCCTCTCCAACCGAAGCATTTCTGTTGTCGTGGATGGCGTTTCCTCTAAACTGAATCCAATTAATGCAGGAGTCACTCAAGGTTCAGCTTTAGCCCCTATTTTGTTTCTTCTCCACATCAATGACCACCTCTCTATCATATCTAACCCAGTTCACCGTTACGCGGACGACAGCACCCTCCACTCAAATATACAATATTCTAAGCCTGTCTCTTTAGCCCAATTAGATGAGGATCGGAGACTCATGGAGGGTTCTGTCTCTGTGGATCTCCAAAAAATATTAGACTGGGGAAGTAGAAATCTTGTACAATTCAACTCCACCAAATCTCAGTCTTTCTTTCTATCTCATAAGAGATACACCAGCCCTAGACGCATCACAATGAACAACCAAGTTATTCAAACTAATGAGTCCTTTTCACTTGTTGGCATTTCTGTGGATAGAAATCTCAACTGGCACCAACATGTCACATCAATTGCAGAAGCAGAAATTAGGTTTCCTCTTCCGGGCTCGCAAAACCTTTTTACCAGCTAATCTCTATACCTTATATACTTAACAAATAAGGCCAAACCTCGAATACTGCTCCCACATCTCCGTTGCCGCTGCCGCTTCTACAATCGCTACCCTGGATTCCATTCAGTAGAGAGCTATACGTCTCATCGGTGACCCTACCCTCACCCAAAGGCTGCCATCCCTTGCCCACCGACGTGCCGTTGGTGACCCCCCCCTCTCTATCTCTCTCATAGATATCTGCACGGGCACTACTCAGAGGAGCTTTCTTCCATAGTTCCTTCACCTGCTGCCCACAACAGATCTACTAGGGGAACAGAGCGAATGCACCCTTTTACTGTCCAGGTCACCAGACATAGAACATCTTGTTATGCCCGCTCTTTTGTCCCGAGGACTTCCAAGTTGTGGAATTCCTTGCCGGCACATATTTTCCGTTCTCCTCCGAACCGCCAAACCTTCAATTCCAGAATTAACAAGTTGCCTATTTCCTCATTGTCAACACCCACGGTACGATAGTATTTAGGCTGTAAGCCCTCGTGCTATCTTGTTTAATTTTTAAAAAAATGTCATTTTTTTAATCTAAAATTGAACTGTTTTGGGATTTTTTTATAAATATATACTTTAAATGAGATATTTAATGTATTCCATTTGACCGTTCCATATGCAAATTTTAGCAAATCTACTTGTCCATAAATTGAAAATAATTTTCCGTATACTAATCAGCTTAATCGAGTGAATAAGTTACCCCCCAGCAAATAACCTGCATAGTGTATGAATTTGCACATAAAACTGGAAATATCAAGGATGAATTTGTGACCTTGCCTTCAGCGGTTTTGTTGTTATTTAAACTTACAGCGTTAAAAATGTATTGTCTTGGAGAATACAAATTAAGACCTCTTCAATTACAAATGTGTTGTTATTTTCCTTTATAATAATTGTGATTATATTATTGGGAGGAGCATATACAGAAGTTTGTCGACTGCTCTACAAACAAACCGCTAAAACCATGCCGAAGCTTTATCTTTTTTCTGCAAGTTTAACAACCGTGAAGGATGTTTCGGCTTCACCTTGTCAAGTATGTCAGCAGAAAGTTCGGCCAGAGGCTGAAAGCTTCAACATGTACTTATTATTATCATTAACGTATTACAGTCATACGAAGACTGATATATGTTTCAAAATTACGGGTTTGTGTGATTTGCGGAAGAAAAAAATGGCAGATAATTTGCAAGTTTATCACAAACGAGGATAACGCGGTGCAACTCTCCTCAGAGGATGTTCACTTGTATCACTAGCCTGTTTTACATATCGATAATCGATATAAAGTGTTATCAGCGTTGTCAGTTTTCGTGGCTCGTTCTCTTGGTTATTTCGATAACAGTTGTGCGACATGTCAAAAATAAATACTTTGGTTTTTGTCATCTTAAAATAATAAGAACAATAAGAATAATAATACTTAAAATTATTTAATAACAAATCAATATTTTGCAAACTAATTAAATTATACTGTTTTTACGATAAGAATGGAATGAAGTCATCCTTAGTAATTATAGATAGCAGCACACAAATCTAAAATCTCAAAGCAAATTATAGTATTTTACGTTAAGAGTGGAATGACACCATGAAGGGAAGCAGTGTGCCAAAGTGTCAAATGTTTCCGAGTATGCCTGTGTTTGGAAAGCGAACTGAACAAATTATGTTTAAACCTAAACACACCATCGTTCATCTAAAATAAAAATAAAAGAGTGAGGTTGGACACTGTGGCTGGAAACTGAAACAAAGAGCAGAATCACCCCAAGAACCACATATATAATAGGAGAAAGTTACGTGCTAGATATTTCGAGAACGACGTTGTCTTCATCAGTTCGTTGTTGAAATACGTATCTAGCGCATAACCGTTATCCTTTTTGTGGTTTTTGGGGTGATTGTGCTTTTTGGTTCATTTAAAGCACAACCTAATACATAGAGGAAGATTCAAATATTATTCTACCAAACATTTACCACTGACACGCTCAACCTTGTACAAAAGATTCCGGAGGTAAAATACCCCTTCATTCGGATCTGCGGGAGAGGCGTGTACATGGGGCGCCAGCATCAAGATTTAACATATCCTTCTCCAATATATGTGGCCTAAATCCTAACCTGAACTCCGTCCACCATTTTTTCCAGACTAATAGGCCCCAACTCGTCTTCCTCACCGAAACCCAAATCAGTCCCAAAACAGCCAGTAATCACCTTAATTTTCCGAGTTATGAGCTCCTTACTTCCTTTAGATTGCATGGAGGCGTGTGCGCATACGTCCGTAGCAATCTACCCTGCACCTGGCTGCCCAATTTAGAAGCTGCAACTAAATTCATCTGTTCCATTTACCGGTCACCTTCTGACAACAACTTTGTCCAGCTCTTTGACTACCTTTCTGAAAAACCGACCATCTGATTTCTGAATAGCCTTCCTCCGAGGTCACTATTCTTGGTGACTTCAATGTCCATAATAAGGAATGGCTAGGATCTTCAAAAACCGATCCACAAGGGAGAGCAGCGGAGGTCTTTGCAGTCAGCAATTCTTGAGCCAATATGGTTCGGCAACCTACTTAATTTCCTCGCATCCCAACACACAGCTCAAATCCCTTGGATCTCCTTCTTACCACAAAACTTGAGTGCTATAAGATATCAGTCACCGCCCCCTTGGTCGCTCAGACCACGGCATGGTTACTGCTTCCTGCGTAATGCAACCCAAGGTCACACAGTCATCACACCCACGTATCGTTTGGCACTACAACTCCGCAAACTGGGACGAGATGCGGGATTACTTTTCCTAATTTTCATGGGCGTCTGTCTGCTTCTCTCATCCTGACCCCTCTGATATCTCACAAAGCGTCACCGAAATTATCCAAGCTGGTATGGAATTATTTATTCCACGTACACAGAAAACCTCTTCAGCCCCTCAAAAGCCCTGGTTCTCTAAATCCTGTGACAAGGCCACACTTGAATAGGTCAAAGCTTACAAAACGCTTCTACACAATCCCAGTCAAGAAAACCGTCAAGCATTTAACGACGCAAGAAACCGCTATGTCCGCATTCTTTCTGAGGCAAAAAACTCCGTTTAATAACCATTTAAAAAACAAAGTTCTCTTAAGCTCCAACGGCAGAAAACCCTTCTGGACTCTTGCTAAATCTATTGGCAATAATTTCTGCAAGAGCACGTTCCCACTTTTTGTCTCAGGGGATGAATTTGTTTCTACCGCCCTGGGCAAGGCTGAACTTTTTGCCTCGTTGTTCGCCGGCAATTATACTCTCAACCCACCTCCAGATGTTCAACCACCAACAGTCCCCAATGTCCCGCATAAAATGACTGATATCATTTTCAAAACTAAAAAGGTACGAAAGATGCTCTCTTCTCTTAATACTAGCAAAGCCTCTGGCCTTGACGAGATCCCAGCAATTGTTCTCAAAAAATGCGCACCAGAACTTGCTCCTGTCCTGACTCGTCTGTTTCAGACATCTTACAATAGAAGCATATTCACTAGTAACTGGAAAACTGCTCGAGTACAACCCGTCCCCAAGAAAGGATCCAAAGCGCTTCCTAGCAACAACAAGCATTTCCCTCCTTTCAGTCGTCTCTAAAGTGATGGAAAAGTATATAAACACCGAATTACTAAAATTTCTTGAAAAACACAGTCTAATCCACGACAGGCCGTATGGATTCCGTCAGCGCAGATCCGACCTCCTTTCCTTTGTCACCCATTCTTGGAACAAGTCTATGGAACTACACGGTGAATCCCAGATTGGTGCTCTAAACATATCCAAAGCATTCGACCAGGTCTGGCACGCAGCGCTGCTTAATAAACTTCCGGCCTATGACCTACCACCAAAACTCTGCACCTGGACAGCAAATTTCCTCTCCAACCGGAGCATTGCTGTTGTCGTAGATGGCCATTCCTCTAAACTGTATCCAATTAATGCAGGAGTTCCTCAAGGTTCAGCTTTAGCCCCTACTTTGTTTCTTCTCCACATAACTGACCTCGTCTCTAGCACATCCAACCCAGTTCACAGTTACGCGGACTACAGCACCCTCCACTCAAACATACAATATTCTAAGCCTGTCTCTTTAGCCCAATTAGATGAGGATGGCACTCTCATTGAGAGGTCTGTCTCCGTGGATCTCCAAAAAATATTAGACTGGGAAAGTAGAAATCTTGTACAATTCAACCCCACCAAATCTCAGTCTTGCTTTCTTCCTAATAAGATATACACCAGCCCTAGACCCATCACAATGAACAACCAAGTTATTCAAAGTAATGAGTCCTTTTCATTTGTTGGCATTTCTGTGGATCGAAATCTCAATCGGCACCAACATGTCACATATATTGCAGAAGCGGCTGCTAGGAAATTAGCTTTCCTCTTCCGGGCTCGCAAATACTTTTCACCAGCTAATCTCTATATCTTATATACTTTACAAATAAGGCCAAACCTCGAATACTGCTCCCACATGTGTATATATATATATATATATATATATATATATATATATATATATATATATATATATATATATATATATATATATATATATATATATATATTTATTTATTTCTGATATAAATTGTACAAGGCACAATAGAAATAATCTTAGGTTGTAGCTTGTGGCATAGTATCTAAAATAATATTTTCATTCAATGTGGTTTAAAAACTGTCAGATATGACAGTATAATTGTAATGTATTCTCACTCCTCGCCAGTATAGTTCTGTCAGTGGCTAACACTTCCAGTTTTGTTAAACTATATCTCCTTTCTTTTATATAAAAATTCAAACGGATCTTGGATTTGGGTTCTAGATGCTCTAATTCTCGCTCATTCGAAAACAGTTTCCGAAAGTCTTACCATCGTTACCTCTCTATTAGAATTTTTTTCTGAAAACCTTTCAGCGTTAAGTGAAGAAGAATTACATATAATTTACATAAAAAATACGTTATAATGGGCGTTCTATATATAAAGATATTATATAGCTATTATATATATCACGCAGACAGTGCTCATCAATCAAATTATTATTACTACATGACGTGAACAGTTTTAGAAGCGGTTGTTTTTGTTACGTTACTTGACGTTTATGGCAGTTTTATGATCAAGTAACAGGTACACTGTACAAAGAGTGTGTAAATACATGCGTAATAACAAAGGGTGGGGAAAGTAATGGAGGGTAATGTAACATCTAATGGGTTTCTGACAGGTTGGGGCTATGAGGTCGTCTCATGTTTAAATATAACACCAAGGTAAACAAATTATGTTAGAAAAATATTGCTTAATATCTGTTAATTAGTAGCTAATAAAAAGGCAGCAAAATTAAACTTTTTATTTTTCGTGTAATAATATATGAAAGGTAAAGTATGTGTCTAAAGGCCCGAATAGACGGGCCGTGGTTTGCCATGTCACGAGCCTTTAGCTTTTTTTTGTTGTTTATAAACTGCAATTACACGAGTTAAGGGCGCTACACGATATGTCTATACTCTAAATTTTTGTACCCCTCAAACTAGTCGATTAAATATTAAAGGTACGTTTATCTAAAAAAAATCACTACCCTACTAACTTGCTACTTGCTAGCAATACGCCGAGTTTTCTTAAGTTCCTTTTTTTATTTCAACAACACACCACGAGGGCTTACATCCTAAATACTATCGTACCGTGGGTGTTGACAAGGAGGAAAGAGGCAACTTGTTAATTCTGGACTTGAAGGTTTGGGGGTTCGGGGGAAAAGGAAAAACATGTGCCGGCAAGGAATTTCACAACTTGGAAGTCCTCGGAACAAAAGAGCGGGAATAACAAGATGTTCTACGTCTGGTGACCTGGATAGTAAAAGTGTGCATTCGCTCTGTTCCCCTGGTAGATCTGTTGGGGGCAGCAGGTCGAGGAACTATGAAAGAAAGCTCCTCTGAGCAGTGCCCGTGCAGATATCTATAAAAAGAAAGAGAGAGAGAGGTCACCAACGGCATGTCGGTGGGCAAGGCATGGCAGCCTTTGGGTGAGGGTAAAGTCACTGATGAGACGTATAGCTCTCTTCTGAATGGAGTCCAGGATAGCGAGTGTAGAAGCGGCAGCGGCACACCAGATGTGGTGGCAGAATTCGAGGTTTGGTCTTATTTATGAAGTATATAAGGTATAGAGCCCGGAAGAGGAAACCTAATTTCTTAGCAGCCGATTCTGCAATTGATGTGACATGTTGGTGCCAATTGTGATTTCGATCCACAGAACTGCCATGCTGGTGTATCTCTTAAGAGAAAGAAAGCAAGACTGTTATTTGGTGAGGTACAAGATTTCTACTTCCCCAGTCTAATATTTTTTGGAGATCCACGGAGACAGAACCCTTAATGAGTCTGCGATCCTCATCTAATTGGGATAAAGAGACAAGCTTAGAATATTCTATATTTGAGTGGAGGGTGCTGTCGTCCGCGTAACTGTGAACTGGGTTGGATGTGCTAGAGAGGAGGTCACTGATATGGAGAAGAAACAAAGTAAGGGCTAAAGCTGAACCTTGAGGAACTCCTGCATTAATTGGATACAGTTTAGAGGAATGGCCACCCACGACAATAGAAATGCTCCGGTTGGAGGGGAAATTAGCTGTCCACGTACAGAGTTTTGGTGGTAGGCCATAGGCCGGTAGCTCATTAAGCAGCGCTGCGTGCCAGACATCCTTTGAGGATGTACAGTTTTACCAACAGGCTAGTGGGCCCTAGACTCGTAATATCCCCGTCCGCGAGTCGCCCCGGATAGACCCAGATTTATAGAGTAAAGAAGTTGCATGGTAACTCTCGACCAATCAGAGAGTGAAGCGGAAATACGTCACATATATTCCCAACTTAATCTTGTGACAGGTGACAGAGAGACAATCTAGTGAATAATAGCGTATTGAATATTGAAATCAGCCGGGATTTTTATGTTCGTCTTTTCAAAGTTATATTTTTTTCAACTTATAACAAGATTAAATATTTAATAACAAGTTAAAAATAAGACTTTTTCACATAGTAACAGAAAGCATTGAAATTTTTCTTGTGGTTTACGCATTGAGGGTGGTTGTATGCATGCAGAAGGGGAATGAAAACCGCCAAGTACTAAGCACCCAACCTACCCCCACGCTTGTCTCATGCCGGCTGACACTCCCAAAACACGGGGTTCTCCTTTGCCTTCTGCATTCCTACAACCATCCTCAACGCATAAACCATAAGAAAAATTTCTTGACAACAAGCCCCAAGAATGTTACGGAACCTGTGGCGAGTAGGGGTTCTGTGCGCGATGAGCAGGAGGTGGAGCTGCAAAATGGGATAAAGGCAGCTTATGTAGGTCCGAATAAGCTGGTTTTTTCGCATTTTTGTTTATACTTCCGTCTTATCTTCTTCCTCGCCAAGCACCCCTATTAACGTATCTCCTCTCTAAAAGTTACCTGACAACCTATCTAATCCATAAACCTTGCGGGTAGATGGCCTGTGTATAACTGGATACTGGCTAGACGATCTGTGGAAATCCGGTCGACGAGCCAGGCTCACCACATCACGGGCCGCGTATCTGGCTTTTACGACCCCATGAAGTGAATTCTTTTGCGACAAGCTGGATGTTTACTTGCTTCTTGAATCGCTGGTGATGAATGTCTCACAGCAGCTTTCACCCACACACACAGTACAGCTAGAAGAGAGCTGTGGTAAGAAAACTACTGAGCGATAACAAATACTACCCTGGCTAATACCGTGACGGGCATTAAGTTACCTCACTCGCTAGCCACCATCACTTTAGTCTTACTGGGATTTGTCGTAGGATTTATAGCAAGAGACACAGGCCGGTTTCGTCTTCTGTATGGGCTCTTTAGTATGCCACTCCTGCGCCGCAACTAGTCGGCCTTAAGGCAGGCGCTGCCATATAATGCAGTGGAGAATAGAGAAAAACGCCATCTTTGGTCTTGTGACTGTTCTAGCAGTACAAAACTAGCGAGCAAAAACAACTTTTCCCTGGCTAATACCACAACGGGAGTTGAGTTACCTCACTCATTAGCCACCACCACTGCAGTCCTGCCGGGATTGTGGTAAAATATATAGCAGGGAACACATACCGGTTTCGTCCTCTTTATGAGTGCTTCAATAGGCCACACCTGCGCTCCAACAAATCGGCCTTAAGGCATCCTCTACGCACGCACGGTACAGCAAGAAGGAAGCTGTGTTAAGAAAATTAGCCAGCGAAAATAACTCCTCCCCTGGCTAATAACACGACAGGCATTGAATTACTTCACTCGCTAGCCACCACCACCTCAGTCCTGCTGAATATACATAAATTAAAACAGACCCCGAATATGTGCTCATTTAAAGATGTTTTTTTTCAAAAGTTGCGATCTCCTCATTGGTAATTTTTTTCTATCGATATTCACTAAAAGACATTTTCAAATACGAAAATATTGTAGGTCAATAAGTTTTTACCATGAAGACTGAAAAAGTTGTATAATTTATTGATTTTACCTTTTCTAACCTTCGAATACATTATTTCTTTTGAAATCAGACCTTGACCACAAAACTATCAGAAACATATGCGCCTATCTACATTGTCTAGGATTTTGCAAAACGAAGCTTAAGAACGAATATCTTCTTAATTGGAATCTAATGCACTATTGTGAAATGATGCGTCTAGACAACAACGATCGACAATGTCACCGGCAATGATTGATGCTTGTGGATTCTTTCCAGCTTTTTTCCATTACCTCGAGACATGTGCAATTTACAAAGTAATTCTATTAAAGTATTGCGTTATAACAGAGGCGGACTATAGAAAGTTTTTAGCGAATTTTCTTAGAAAAAAATTTGATTTTTAGGTGACCGCGACATGAATTCAGAATTGTTCTCAAATGAACGTGAACTAGGGCCCCTAGAATCCATGTTCGGGATCAGTTTCTAGTTTTATGTTTATATATGTACATATTTATATAATCACACCGATAACTCAAAAAGTAACAAGCCGATTTTAATGAAATTTGGGGAGTACTTTTCCTTTATAAATGGCTTGGATACGTTCGTCCAGGAAAATGGGGTCTGTTTTCTGAAAAAAAGATTGGGTTTTCTTTGGAAATATTTTTCTGTATTCGAAAATAGCAAAGCTATGCGAACGATGTTCGGTGCGTGAGTTTCTACTGTAAAACGTATATTATACGCCAAAATTCAAGTTTCCCTGTTAGAAAAAACAAAAAGTGATGAGCATTTAGAGGAAAACGTTTTTAGAGCCACTGGTGATCTAAGTAGGACACAAGACCAAACATTGTGTGTGTTAAACAAATATAGGCAAGGCTTGAGTTGTTTTGGCGTATGGGCAGGATTATAAAGCCTTATGTTCTGCTTCAACCGTCATTGTCCATCATTTTACTACAATATTTCCGGAAAATGTATTTTAAATAGAAGCTTTCTCTGATCTTGGCAATTCTTTTAGTTATAGAGTTTTTGATTCAATAGTCCAATATCTCTTTGTATCAAAATAAGGCGATAAATCGATAAACAGACAAACCATATATCCAGTGGTGGGAGAACGGACGTAGCCGGTGTTGTATGGTAGCGCATTTCTATAAATGATTTTCTGTTAAATTATTATCAAAAATAATACAGTTAGAAATTTGGTACGTAAGTAGTCTATATAGATACGTCCAAAATTTCGAGCTCATTTCTTTAGTGAAACCCAAATTTTCGAGATTTAAAAAAGTATGTACGTAGCAAGTGCATTATGGTAGTGAATTAATAAAAATATTTTAAATAGCAAATAGGTGTTTCTTTAAAAGAAAACAGCCATCAAATTTGCTTACAAGCCTAACTTGTATAGGCGAAACGTTGCACCATATTCCATCAAAATAACTGTACTGCTTGAAAATGTACACAAATTTTTCCGAAAATAAACTAAAAATGTTCCCGAAAAAGTGGTCTCCCGGCCAACGAACCTTACAGGTTAATAACAAATTGACCTATTCAAATTTTAAACATTTATAGAAATTCGCTACCATAACGCACTTGTAAGGCTAGATGCGCGGCACTGGTCTGGTGGCCTAAGGTGACACAATCCAGTGCCAAACAAATACTAGACAAGATCCAAAGGAGGGCTTGCCATGTCTTCAACCCCAACAGCCGCCATGGAGGTGTTGCTGGATCTGCCCCCCCCCCCCCCACACACACGCACTTGCTTATTATGGGGGAGGCCAGGCTAGGACTTTACAGACTAGCCTGCAATGGTAGACTGAAGATCAACCCAGGCTTCAGGGGCCACTGCAAAATTCAGGAGATCGTGAAGGAGCCCATGCTTGAAATGAGGTCAGACTTCGCGAGCCCGCGAATGTGCAGGGAAAACAACTTTACAGTGGAAATCCCCGACCGCGAGGCATGGCGGGAGGAGACGCCGGGCATACCACGGGACGCGCTCGTCTGGTTCACGGACGGATCCGGCGAAGAGCGTGGGACGGTGGCAGGTGTTTACTCGGAAGGACCGAGGGTAAGTCATAGTATTTCCCTCGGACCCCATGCAACGGTGTTTCAGGCCGAGATGTACGCCATCCTGCACTGTGTGCGGGAGAACAAGAGGAGGGGCTACACCAACAAGTGGATCCTCATAGCCACAGACAGCCAGGCAGCCCTTAAGGCACTAAGTAGCCCACGGGTAAATTCCTGGCTGGTGAGTGAGTGCCGAGACGAGACGAGCGACCTGACTGGGCAGAATGAGGTGACCCTCATCTGGGTGCCGGGTCACTCGGGGGTCAAATGCAATGAAGAAGCTGACAGTCTCGCGAAGAGAAGGTCAGCAGAACCATTTATGGGACCAGAACCGGCTCTGGGCGTGTCAAAGAGCACTGCCAGGGGAGCCATTAAGTCCTGGGTCAGAAACCAACACAAGGTGTACTGGGCGGACTGTCCAGGGCTCAGACATGGGAAGTCAATAATTGACGGACCCAGTTCAAAGAGAGCTGTGGAGCTGCTAAATCTTAGCAGAGGACAGCTCAGAAACACAACAGGTCTCTTGACGGGACACATGGCCGCCAGGAAACACCTGCATAAAATGGGGCGGTTCGAAGGGGACCTCGCATGCAGACTCTGCGGCGAGGGGAGG
Source organism: Tillus elongatus (assembly GCA_964006375.1). NCBI lineage: Eukaryota > Metazoa > Arthropoda > Insecta > Coleoptera > Cleridae > Tillus > Tillus elongatus. The sequence continues at coordinate 64,474,689 of OZ023263.1, read as the reverse complement.
AATCAGCCCAGCACATCTTGTGCGAGTGTAAAGCTCTGAACCGCAAAAGACAACTGATCTACGGTCAGTGTAGACCGGAGACAGAGCAATATAAAACTTCACCCTACCAATCGCTGTGGAGACTAGCTCAAGGCACATTGATTTTGGAATGGGTGGAGTAAGACTAAGGGTATGCACAATCAACCAAAGGTTGCAGTGCTATCGGGGCCGCAAGGCCGCGGACGAGCCCTGAGGGAACAAAAAAAGGCTAGATGCATTCTCACCACAATTAGAACCGTAGACCGGTTTCGCTCTGATTAGAGCTCGTCAGTACGGCATACTAATTGTAGCGAAAATACATTTTTTAATACATCTATCAAGTAATACGGCTATGGTAGCCAGCCTTCCAACACTAAGTGAGTGCTAAGACACGAATCAGCGTGCCGCCACCTAGTTACGGAACCTAGTAGTATGTTGTCATGCCAGCTCCAATTAACACAAAGTGTTAAAAAATAGAGATTGTATACAACCAACTAACAATTTAGTAAATTGTCAGCCCTGGCCCATTTCTACCCTAATATAGTGACAAAGTATGGACGAATACACTGATATCACAATAGTCCTTGAATTACGTCACCCAGTGTTACGTCATCCGGTTTTGCATCATCCGGTACTGAGGCATCTGATGTTGCATCATATGGTGTTGCATCATCCGGTATTTCATGATCCCGTATTGCATTATCGTGGTTACATCATTTTTGGTATATAGTTTAGGCATATAAATAGGATAATTCTACCTATACAATTAGTTTAGCTACAGGCACTGATGAAGACAACTTCGTTGTCGAAATACGTATCTAGCGCATTACTCTTTTATTTTTTTGCGGTGATTGTGCTTTTTGTTTCACTACCATTAAAGTAAAACGCGACTTCATCAGAGAAAACAATGTAGTTTAAAAAATATCCATTTTGTTGAATAATATGAATTTTTTGTTGACAAAATTCGATCCTTCTAACAAAATCCTCTGCAAAAAGTTTTTGCAGGTTATGAACATTAAATGGAAAATACTTTTCCCGATGCAAAATCTGGTGTACAGAACGTCTGACGATCTCGTTCGTTCTAGCGAGTTCCAATGCAGAAGTTTTGGGAGTTTCGTTCACAGCAAGCAATATATCAAGCGTATTTTCGTCCGAAGTAGCAGCTACAGAGCGACTGGACTTGGGGCGGTCTTTTACGCTCACTGTTTCAGTCAATTTGTGGTGAAGTCTGCTTACGGTAGACCTGTCAAGGATTGGGCGCTTAGGGTGAACGTCATTGAATAAATGAAAAATGACATCGTAGGTCTTTTAACAATCACCATAACCGCTCATCACTAAAGCTTCGATACGTTCTTGTTCACTTAGGTGAGCCCTATCACAAATAAGGAAATAAAGTAAATTAACAAAAACACTGATATTTTAATTCACAAACCTAAACGCTTGCCACTGTGGAAGAGCAATACTTTTGACAAAACTGATTTTCTGGGTGAAATTATTAAAGTGTCGCCTGTATTATCGCTAAATAAATTTCATGACTGATAAGGCCATGTATTATTTTAAGGCTGTTCGGGGCGGAGATAAAATTACTTGGATAGTCTTTGTTTTACCTTATTTATTTTCATGAAAAACCGATTGTTCTCGTTCTTGCCGAAAGTAACTTTACAATAATTTATACCATCAAAAATTATGTTGAATACGCTTTCCAAAATGTGTCGCATGACTCATGTTGCTATTTAAGAAATTAAAGTGTTGTCACCTTCCAAAAACGTAGTCATCCCTAGTATCAGCTCAAAAAAGAATATCCGTCATATTTAAAACAAACAAAAATACCGAAGTATTGTATGAAAATATATAAATATATAGTGTAAACAGCTCAAAAAAAAGAATATCTCTGATATTTAAAACAAAAAAAAAGCACAGAAGTATTGTATAAAAATATATAAAAAGTATCACATAATGTAAACTAATATCTCTGTTATATATGTATGTATATATGTGTATATATGTATACACATATAAAGTAGCATACAGATGGGATTCAAACCAGGAAGCCGGAAAAAATGTGCGAATGGTCTGACGACCGCAGCCATGAAACAAGACAACACACACACAAAAACGTAGTGCTTTAAAAAATGCGATAATGCAACCAAATATTGGAAAATTATCTGTTATGTAATCCCACAAATTTTGAGTCCGATGCCTTTCTCGGTTTAAAAGTTATGGTCTTGTTGTGTTACTTATGCGCGATCCTGTATATACGCTAACAGTGACAGCTACTGATGAAAAAAACTTGGTTGTTGAAATACGTATATCTAGCGTATAACCCTCATTTTTCTATTTTTGTAGTTTTTGGGGTGATTTTGCTTTCTGTTTTAAATATTGCAGCACAGCATGCAACAAGTGTCTGTGTAAAAGAAAATAAAAAAGTCTGGACGCAGCAAGTGCGTTATGGTAGTGAATTTTCTTTAAAATGTTTTTAATAGGAAATATGTGTGTTTTTTTTACGAAAGGAGGCATCAAATTTGGTTACCAGTATAACCTATATAGTAAAAACAATGTGCCATGTTTCATCAAACTAAGTTTATTGTTTAAAAATGTACAAAAATTTCCGAAAGTAAACTTAAAGTGATCCCGAAAAAACTCATTTCTTGGTCAACCTTATAGGTTAATAGCAAATTGAGCTATTCAAATAGGAAGCATTTGATCAAAATTCGCTACAATAACACACTTGCTGCGTCCAGAATTTATTTTCTTACAAACATGCATTATATTTCGATGGAAAATGCAAAAATGCAATGACATAAGGCGTGTTTGATTACAGAAAAAAAAACTGTATCACCAACGACTTATGGACCAGCCTGTGATTGTAGAACTTTTTTTAAGATGTAGCTCAAGACACCCTATAGTTAATATATACAATTTTTTTTTCATATCTTGTCTAATAACGGATATATTGAGCTTTATTGATTTTTTACGAAGATTCGACAAAAATTATATACCATTAAACGATAAACTCTATAGTTACCGCTGCTGCCAAGCATCAGAGAAAGGGTCTATTTGAAATGAATTTTAGTAAATTGAAGGACAGTGACGGTTGAAACTAAGACTTCAGGGTTTGTAAAACATTCTTCTTGAGACATTTTATTTCCATAGCCCGTATTAGATTCAAGTTCTTTGCCTAAATGTTGCCAATTTTAACGTTTTAAATCGCAACTTTGACGTTTTGGGGAAAACCCCAATTTAATTTTTTTTAAATGCCTATAACTTTTTTGTCTTTTGACCTACAGAGGTATGTTTTGGTAGGTAACTTACCTATAAGAATTTAAACCCGCGTACCAAATTTGCGTGCCCTTACTTTGTTAACTCCGGAAATATATTTTTTTCGAAAGAAAACACAAAATTTTCCGGGAAAACCTAGGCTAATTTTCCTGGCTAACGAACTTATCCAAGCCATTTGCAAAAGGAAGGTATTCACCAAATTTAATCAAAAGCGGCCCATTTTTTGAGTTATCGATGTGATACATACATACATATATATATATATATATATATATATATATATATATATATATATATATATATATATATATATATATATATATATATATATATATATATATATATATATATATATAAACATATAAAAATTGTAACTGACCCCGGATATGTGTTCTGGGGGGCCTAATTAGCGCTCATTTGAAGAAATTTTTTCAAAATTCAAAAGTCGGGATCTGCTCATTAGTCAATTTTTTTGAAGAAAATTCACTAAAAACGCCCAGAAACATTTTTCATGGTGTCTCAAGAGTACTAGTTCCAATGATCTATTATTCCATAATAGATCATCGACTAGTTCTCTTGCTTCCGGAAAGTATTAGTTGAAAATGTGCTCCGTTCTCAGGTTTCTTTTAATATGTTAGTGGATCTGCATGTTACATTAAAGATTTACGAGCGTAGTGGGCGTATTTGGCATATGAGATAATAAATATCTTGTTTTTGCTGACATTCCTTCTTGCATTCGCACTATTCTCTTACTCTAAAATTAAAGCACACATCTGGTTTTGTTTTTTACGTCGCATATGGAAGTTACTTTCAGTACACAGATTATAAAATGTGTATGCGAAAATTCTCTGCGTGGTTCGGTTTTTTCAGGACGTGCCTTTTCACATAAACCGTGTTTTTTTGCTTGTAAACGCCACCAAATAAATGACTACTTCATTTACAAGAAGTATATTATTTACCACCTAAGCGTGACTTGTTCGCTTCTCTAAAACAGTAATGTTCTTTTTTTTGTTAATATTTTTTCCGGTACTAATTATCACAGAAACTATAATTCCACATACCAAATTATGTCAAGGCGTCAGGGGAAACAAAAAATTAATTATTTATTGTTATTTGCTTTTCAAAGAAATATAACTTCTAAGGTATATCATCGAGATAATTTCAAAAAATATGGTATTTATGTAATTTTTTTACACACTAATCATTTTGTTAACCAAGAGGCTACAAGTTCTCCTTCTGATTCGTCCTACCAATAGATGGTTTTGGTGTATATGTTAGAATCAAACACCGATTTCGGCCAATGGTCCAAAATACGATCAAAACGCGTTTCAGCCACTAGTACATTACCAATTTCCGAAATATCGCTTTCCGACCGTTTAATGTAGACCAGAACGCGTTTTGGACTTTTTGCGATTGCCAGAATGCGTCTAGCACACAAACAGACCGTCCAAACACCAATTTTGTGCATATCTCAGCTTGTAAACCAAACCACTACTCCAATTGTTTTTTCGGAGTACCAGTACCCATCTAGTGTTTGATTCGAGTGCGTGCATGAAAGTCGCTAGAGTAAAAATGTGCGTTACTGCCATGGAAGACCTTAAGTTACGTTTTAATGATGATCTGCAAAAAGTCATATGTGACAGCAATGATCGCTGCAGTATTTTCACAAGAGAAAGATACGATCAAATACTTACAGAGGTAAAGGCAGCAAAAGTTTGTAAAAGTGACGGTGATACAATTTGTTCGAAAGAAACGTGACGATAGAAAAGGTACGATTTGTTTAAAATTGGTGAAACCGAAAAGCTGTAGGGCAGGACATAAGAGATTACGAGGTTTGGTATTTTTTCGCAGTTTTTTCAGCGGAAATAAGATCTAATTATATTCTTTTATTTTAGTTGTCGATACGGAATTGAAGAGAAAATGTAACTTAACACGGCAAATAATTGAGATTTATTTATTACTTCGCAAGTGGTGTCAATTGCAAAAGAAGGTGCAACGAAAAGTTTAGCGGTGCGGCCAGTTCTACTAAATGAAATGAATTCGCGATATCAAGTAGATCTTATTGATATGCAAAGTGAACCAGACCAAGATTTTCGTTTCATCCTCAATTATCAGGATCATTTAACAGAATTCATCGTGCTACGAGCATTAAAAACAAAGACGGCTGAAAAAATTACCTATCACTTATTAGATATTTTCTGTTTGTTCAGCGCATCTATGATTCTACAAAGAGACAATGGCCGAGAATTTGCAAACCGCATAGTAAAAAAATATTTCTGAAATGTGGCACGTATTGAAGCTGGTCCGTGAAAAACCTCGCCATTCGCAGAGTCAAGGGTCCGTATAGAAATCGAACCAAGATGTAAGGGACATGCTGGTTACATGGTGGCTGACCAGAATACGCCTAAATGGTCTGAAGGGCTGCGATTTATGGAAAAGCCATAAAAACCGTTGTGTGCCTGCAGGAATAACTAAAAGTCAGTATGAAACTATGTTCGGCATGCCTCAATGTATTGGTCTCAAGGTTTCGTGAGTAATGAATTCATGTCCAACATTCAAACAAAAGAACTACAAAAGTTGTGCAATCAAAAGAATTCAGACGAACGTGAAGATGAACTTCTGCGTCTTTTTGAGGAAGATAGTTTGACAAACAATAGGAACGCCTAAGATGAACAACGACAAAAGAAAAATTTGTGTACAATATACAAAAAGAAATTTCAGATACTCGAAAATCTTCAGTTTGTTGTTGCCTATTCATATCATTTTCGGGAAACGTAACGTAGGAAATGCAGAGGGTGAGCCGAGCATTCCATGTATCCGATGTTTACCAAGTAAGAAAATAAGTAATTCCCGAAACGAGGCTAAGGGTAGACTGGAAAAGCAAAACGTGAAAATGATTGCCTTTTCGAATTCAAAGTTACTACCCATTGATGAAGGAGGAACTGTTATTGTACGAGTACCTGATGTTGACAGAGTTAGACTTGCCCCGAGAAATGTGTTAGCTGATGTACTCAGTATTAACGACTCTGGACTTTATCAACTTGGTCGGTAATAAATTCAGACCAGCTATGTAAAATAATTTTTAATCCATTTTCAGGAAGGAAATTGGAGATTTGCAGTCGCTGTATTGCCGTAACGAGTTTACATTAGCCGACTCTGACTTTTTTTCCTTATTTTTTATTTCAACAACACACCACGAGGGCTTACAACCTAAATACCACCATCGTACTGTGGGTGTCGACAAGGAGAAAAGAGGCAACTTGTTTATTTTGGACTTGAAGGTTTGGAGGTTCGTGGGAGAAGGAAAAACATGCGCCGGCAAGGAATTACACAACTTGGAAGTCCTCGGGACAAAGACAAAAGATCGGGCATAACAGGATGTTATATGTCTGGTGACCTGGACAGTAAAAGCGTGCATTCGTTCTGTTCCCCTGAATAGAGAGAATATGAGACAAAAAATCAATTTTAAACAAAAATTGTATGGTGTAAATAATCAAGACGTGAGAAAATTAATATACTAGAGTATATACCTATTAGTAGATAGATCTGTCATGTCGACAATGGCTGAGAGGTGAAGGAAGCAGTGTGGCTTTAATAATGGACTCCCATAACACGCGTTCTAATCTCAGTTAGTGACTTCACTTTTTTATTTTTTTTAAGTCTTATTTCATTTTACCGTTGTCTGATCAGATTGTGTAATTCCGATGAATTTTTTGGCGAGTTTTTTTGACATTCAATTAGAGCTGAAAACTTTTTAGACTTAATTACTGGTTGTTTGTTATTGCCCTAACTTAGTGAAACCGTTCCATACTTAATACACCCATAAACTTTCTCATGGCCCCGCGGGTGCTTGTTCTGTTCTGCAACTGATTTAAATGTTTACTGGACGCAGCAAGTGCGTTATGGTAGCGAATTCATTAAACTTTCAAATTTCAATAGCTCAATTTGTTATTAACCTAACGTTCGTTAGCCAGGAACCAGTTTTTCGGGAACATTTTAAGTTTATTTTCGGAAAATTTTGGTACATTTTCAAACAATAATGTCATTTTGATGAAATATGGTACATTGTTTCTACTATGTAGGTTATACTGTTTTAATTTTTTTAGTCTTACTTCATTTTGCCGATCAGATTGTGTAAATCCGATGAATTTTTCAGCGAGTTTTTGTATGACAAATTTAATTAGGACGTCATGAAAACTTTTAAGACTCAATTCAATTTGAATAGCACATCTGGTTGTTTGTTATTGCCCTAACTTAGTGAAACCGTTCCATACTTAATACAGCCGTAGATTTTTTCCCGTGGCTTCAGAAGTGCTTGTTCTTTTCTGCAATCCATTGCAGTTTTTATTGGACGCAGCAAGTGCGTTATGGTAGCGAATTTTCATTTAAAGTGTCAAATTTCAATAGCTCAATTTGTTATTAACCTAACGTTCGTTGGCCAGGAACCAGTTTTTTCGGGAACATTTTAAGTTTATTTTCGGAAAATTTTTGTACATTTTCAAACAATAAAGTCATTTTGATGAAATATGGGACATTGTTTCTACTATATAGGTCATACTGGTAACCAAATTTCATGCCTGATTTCTTTAAAAAAGACATATTCGTTATTAAAAACATTTTGATGAAAATTAACTGCTGCGTCAAGACTTTTTGGTAATAAGAAAACACCAGAAAAAGTGTCCTTAAATTACAAACGCTTTGAGCTAAATTTAGCGTCCCTTTAATTTGTTTCATTGTGTTTCTCAGCTGGTCATAAATGTAACAGGAAATGCCGGAGTGCAAACAGCTTCGGTGCATAAAATAGATTATAGTCAATAATTTGATAAAATCCGCTATTACGCTTCAGTCATGATTGTTTTTAGAGCCTTATAACCAGAAAAATGAACCTGTTTCAAGCTTGCTGCCATGCTTGGATGAAAGCTTCATAAACACCGTTATAACTGCCATTCAATCAACTATACAATGCATTTTCAATACACTTCTTGAAGCTTCTTATTATATAATATACGGCGTACCTCTTTTGACATCAACGCATTTAAAATTATTTATTGATAGCCATTGTTTCGTTACCAAATATAGTATTAGCCCAATCTCAAGACATTACTTGCTAGCCAAACAAATGGTTGTTTTTACTATCAGATTGACAAAGCATTGATTTTAAAAATAAAAATAAAGTATATAATTCTTCTGTTACATTAGCTCTTTTCAAACAAAACTAAGCACGTAACTTCTGTTTTTTTATTTATTACATGAGTTTCTTGAGATGGTCTATATTAGAAACCACCATGCCACAAGAAGTCGACTAAATTGTTTGTATTTTACCAAACTACAATTTATTCATAATAAAATAAAAAATGAAACATATACTGACGGATGAAACATAATTACTTTGTGTGGAGGTTTTGAAAACAATTTTTTGTTTCATTTATACAAAGAGCTATCTCACAAACATAACAAGCGCACTTTGAGCGATGTACATCTTTTGTCCAACAGAAATCACAGCGCCTAGAAATGCATCTCACTGTTCTTTTAAAACATTAATTTTGAAATTATTTACCTCTGGGTTTGAATTCCCCCACCCCCTCGCGCTTTATGGAATTTTCCAATTAGGCCTACTGCAATGGCTAAGCTGAAAACTTTTAAGGTCATAGTTTGACGTTCAGATAAGTATGTATATAAACGGAAATAATAATAATAATAATTATTATTATTAATTAATAATCCACTACAAGAAAAACATTATGCGCCTACATTTTCTTGAATTCTGATACACAAATTAGAGAGCTTTAGCATACCTACAGCTACACACCCCATATGCCTATTATAATCCTTTGCTATATGTTCTCATTGAATTTTAAAAAACTATCCATATTTTTCTTTGTTATGCACTCGTATCGCTAGGATAGTAAACCTTTGAAGAAAACATTTTCCCTCCTTATTTTTCAATGTATTGCAACTATGCCAGTTTTGGTTATCACCACTATTATTTTTCAATTGAACAAAATCTTATGGAAACTTTGTTCTGCTCTCACGAGTTGTTGCAGCCGCCCCGATTTGATTTCGCCGTATATAAAGCACCAGATCTACTAACCTGAAATAGTTATCGTAGTAAACTGTCTAATTTTTACCAACCAACTTACAGGTTAGATCTTAAACAACTTTTGTTCCTAGATGTGTTTTCCTCATGTTATCCTTTTTGCAGTATGTTTGAAATTGCGGCACATATGCTAAGTATCGGCTCCAAGCCATGCGTTATTCTACACTACACATTCTTTGTGGGCTTATCTGGCATATATTGCTTTAGGTTGCTTCGTCCCTTGAAGGGACCATCGATTTGTCAATAGCTTGCTACTGCCCTGGAGAGTACCAGTTTTGAAAGTTTAAGAAAGCTTGTGAAGAAGAGGTCGGACTTTATAAAGTTTGTCATAATTTTGAGGGGATAGCACTATTGTCGTTTATACATACATTGGTTAGAAACCATCTAAATCTATTCACAGGCATGGAAGTTGCAACATACTGGTCTGTCATAACAGGCAAAGCCAAAAAACGGACCCCTGAGGAACTCCCGACCACGCTACCACCTCAGTCGATGCACGACCACGGTATGACACAGAGTAGCTTCTACCCGACAGATATGTATGGAGGAATTCCAGCAGATTTGAGATAGGCCCATATGGCACAGCTTCTGGAGCAGAAGCTTATGGTAGAAGCTTATGCACAGAAAAGTTTTCATTTTCTCTATATTTGTGGTTTTATTATTAGTACCATATGTATTCTGGGTCCAATACAGATTTTTTTCGAATACTCTTCTGGAAAGAGCGAGAGGTTTCAATCACAATTTTCACACCATAGCGGACATTCTCACAGCTTGACAAGAACTTCCGATGTTTTGAGCATTCCAGAACATCTGCGCGGCGTGTAAAAATGCTGCATCTTCTTCGGTTCCAGCCAGTCCCAGTCGAGTCGATCCTTCTACCGTGAATGTGTTTGTTGTAATGTGTGTCTTAGCACCCGACAAAAGAACCTTCGAACTGTTTTTGGGTAGGGGATAAATGAGGGGTGATTTGGTTCAAAATCACTTTTTTTTTCGTTAAACCTCTACTGACATACGTTTTAGAAGTTTATGGGTACAGTAATACACATATTTTCTTTGTGGTCAAGTCGTGGACCCTGAATTAATTTCATGAGAATATCTTTCACAGCTATGTGGAAGTTATGATTCAATTTGCAGCACGAGTTTTAGTTGCTAATGCTTATACAGTGTTAAAAATATTATGGTAGGCGTGAATAAGTGACAATAATTAAGTACAATATATGTACTAATTTTGCGTTACAGTAAAGAGATTGGATATGACTAAATATATGGGTTGTGCGTTTTTCGCTTTTTATTTTCATAAAAATACACGTACACCGTGGGTTTTTAATATCTCCTCGGATTATTTATCTGAGGAGGGTTTTCTAATACTTTTATTTTTTTAAATAGGGGTTTAAAAAATTAATATATGTTTAATTATACTTTTCTATTTTATTACAGATGACCATTCCGATTATGGTAGCACAGTTAGTGGTAGCACGGGTAAATCCCCTGGTCCAATATTTCCAGCGCCTAGTTTCACATTTCCTGGCCAACCACCTCCTGGGTCGGTGCTCACGCACAAGGCCGCAGTATACTACCATCATCAACTTAGTCTTCAGGAAGATCAGGGTATTGATATGACACAAGTAAGTATTTGGCTATTAACTATCTAGTCAGTAGGATTATAGGACTTGTCTTGTTCTGGCCTGTAACCTTTTTCAAAATTATTTAATTAAATAATTCGCTTCAACCCCAAGGGTTATTACCAAGAGGTAACTATTTCCATAAAAGGGGCTCATTTAAGTTGTAAAATAATTACAACACTACGAATAATTGCAGTATTAACGGATTTTTTGAAGATATACCAGCTGGATTACTCTGGGGTACGCTCACATTGTTGGAGGAACATTTTCTTCCCAGAGCTTGTTCAATTCTAGAAAGAATTTCAATATCGAATAATTTGTTGTTATTTAAAAGCGTAAAATATTTGGAAAAAATATTACGAATAATGAATTTCGGCATTTCACCATTTTTTTAAATCTGATACATATAGGTATACTGAAGTTTTAAAAAAGTATAAAAACTAATAAAATATTTATTTGCAAGCAAATGATTTTTCTTCTTATTTGATCTTTTGAAAAATTATAACTTTTTTCTGCTATATATCTTCTTGGTGTACGTTTATCACGAATTTTAATTTCGGAAAGGCTCCACTGTAGTATTGTTAGATGTAAATGATCTCATATAATAAATAAAGACGGACGCTTCAAAAAGCACATTTAGTAATTAAAACCAATATAGTTTTGGCGTTTGCTTATTAGAAAATAATTGTTTATTTGAGTCGTCTGTTATCTAAAGACAAACTATTGATATATGGCCAGTAGAACGGATTAAGATCATATGTTTTTTTTTTTACAAAAATTGTACTAGCAACTCGAGACACGAGAAACTAGTTTTACCTTGTACATATTCCAAATGTGTAATAAACTTTTTATTTTTTCCAGTCTCCAGGCCGGGACAGTCCAGGTTCGTCTAGCGGTAGCGCAGGTTCCGGTTCCCGACATAGCACTGCCTCTTTGGATAGCGGACGTGCTTCTTACCATCCTTTAAGTACCACTGGCGGTCGTAGTACCATCTGCTCTTCCAACAGCCCTCGATGTTCTCTTAGCTCTTGCTCCATCGGCTCCGACCAGGGTAGAATAGAGCGAATGATCCATCAAGGAGTGCCTGACCAAGAAATCATACACGCCTGGTTAGTAGACCTACAATTCGAGGAGTACTTCCCCCTTTTCGTATCCGCTGGGTACGATCTGCCGACCATTGGGAGAATGACGCCCGAAGACCTGACTGCCATCGGTATCAAAAAACCCAATCATAGAAAAAGACTTAAAGCTGAGATTGCACAATTGAATCTACCAGATAACCTGCCTGAATTTATACCGGTAATGGTTTTGTTTTCTATCATACATTTAATTTAATTCGCATTTATACATTTTTTTCACTTCATTAAAATACAATACATGGTCTGGCATTTATGTATATGCAATAATGGCAGTAATTTGAAAAATCTTAACCAAAACAATCGTTGGGAAGATTTCTTTGCCACTTTTGTGTGGCATTGCTTGTTTTTGTTCCTTGCAACATCATTTCTCTGACAACCAACTTTTTTGTTTTAATCGACGCCCTATTTTTCGTTCGATTTTTAGAACTTACCATTATTCTCCATATAAAGTCATTACACTTTATCACGGTGGACGTGAACAAATTCGAGAGGTAACTTTATTCTGTTCTTTAAAGTACGTATGTCTAACGAGACACCCATATTTGGCCAACAAATTAAAGAAAATGTAAAAGAGTAACACGCGTTTTAAAATTATGTAATGCCCAACATGTCTGTTGTCAGGACATAAAGCTAGTATTTTAAAAATGATCGTCCAACATTTGAAAATGTTTCTTAGTATGTGATTGTTGTCGTATCCGTTTTCTAGCAATGTCTGTCTTAAAAAGTTTAATTCTGTCTGTTTGTTGCTGTTGTCCGTTAACGTCAAACGAATCCCACGGATTTTACGAAATTCCTTGTTCCGACTGTTCCCGAACTTACGTAGGACAAACAAATAGACGCATCCACAATAGAACATATGAACACACCCTCGCAGTTAGAAAATCCGACCCCTCATCGGCGCTGGCCATGCATCATATTCATAGAGGACACAAAATAGACTTTGATAATGCCAAAACAATAGCACCGGTTTACAACTTCAAAACGCGAATTATCCGCGAACAATCGAGATTGAAAAACGTCCCGATTGTTTAAATAAGAGAGATGATGGTCTTCGCCTTCCGACCACTTGGAAACCTATTATATCTTCATTACAAACACACAAACATAATTGAGGCCCCGTAATCGAGCTACCACAACCCAACCCACCTTTGTCCACCGCTCTAAGGAGTAGGCAGATTGAGGCCTTAGAGTGTCCTTACATATTTCCTTTACCTCTTGAAACCAACCCAACCCACCGTTGTCCACCGCTCTAAGGAGTACTCAGATTGAGGCCTTAGAGTATCCTTACATATTTCCTTTACCTCTTGAAACCAACCCAACACACCTTTGTCCACCGCTCTAAAGAGTAGGCAGATTGAGGCCTTAGAGTGTCCTTACATATTTCCTTTACCTTTTGAAACCAACCCAACCCACCTTTGTCCACCGCTCTAAGGAGTAGGCAGATAGAGGCCTTAGAGTGTCCTTATATATTTCCTTTACCTCTTGAAAATGGTTCCAAAACAGGAGCCGAAACGTCGAGCTTTCATAAATTCTGGACGCGGTATATATATATATATATATATATATATATATATATATATATATATATATATATATATATATATATATATATATATATATCTATATATATATATAATTATGCTAGACCTGTATATATGCATTAGAAGATTATTTAAGAAGTGGTCATTCTATGATTTAACATGGGTAATATCACTACAGCCTTTTTCTGTATACTTTTAGGGTTCTTTAGAAGAATGGTTGCAACTATTAAGACTAGAAGAATATTTTCCTGCATTCCTGGATCAAGGGTATAAAACTGTTGATGATGTGGCACAATTGGCTTGGGAAGATCTGGAAGAATTTGGTATTGTAAAGTTAGGCCATCAAAAGAAAATTATGTTAGCAATAAAGAGAATCAAGGACATAAAGGCAGGGAAGAGAATAAGTAATGATGCCAGAATCTATGCGACACAGGTATGTTTTGATTTTAGCACCAGTGCTGTGCTTGTCGAACTTAGATGACATCCATGTTTAACAATATATTTTATACATTCTTTGATAATTGCATAAGACTTTTGAAGCATGATCATTATTACTATTATTATTTACTTACATTCTCAAAATTAATCAATGAATGTTATGAGTATATTTTAGACATATTCTATCAAGGTAATTCATATTGTAATTTAAAAAAAAAAGCATCGCTGTTTTCTCCTATACTGTCCAATCTCCCCACCCACCAATGGCCATAGTTGTTAATATAGTTCATAAAAACAGTAATAATGATAATACATCAATTTAACATTTAAAATGTACAGCGCCATTTTGAAAGTTGGAATAAATTCAGTTAATCAAATGCAGTCTTTTTAAAAAAATGCGGTTAGTATTTTAAGTTGAGGTCTTCAAAAAATATATCGTGTCCCAAATTTGAGAAATGATATCATCAATATTTTTTTTAAATGGCAATCTTAGTTTTTTTGTTGACTATTTTTAAAGTACATATCAAGTTATACAAAATCACCAAATTCCTGGACATTTCAAAAATAATAGTTTTGTTTTATAAACAAAACAAAATTTGCTGTTAATATTTTTTCTTCTTTTTTTGTGAAGTTTTATTTTAAAATTCGCTCTTAGAGAGGTATGGCTGGTGAGATTTTGCAACTTTTTTTAAAAAATCAGCGTGTATTTAGGCCCCTAGAACCCAAAACCAAGGTCCGTTTAAATTTCTATATGTTCATCTAGGTATATACACCTTTACACAGTGTGATTCACATAAAACTCCCAGGCCACATATCTTGGTAACGAGAAGGCATTTCTCAACTTTGTAAAAAACAGATGACTGTGGTCATCGGTGGCTACGTTTAGCAGTATAACGTAGATATGACATATGCAGATTGTAGGTGGCGCTGGCGTCGAAAGAAATTATCGATAGTAGGAACTTTTAAAAGTATTTTTCTGTATCACCTGTTATTTCGAAACAATTTTTGTTCTATCATAAATTTTCGAAAATTTGACAGATTTTGAGATAATGGAGGTTGAAACTTTGGGAGATTACAACTTGAGGATTGAAAATAATTTTTGTAATGCGTGAAAGCTTAACAACCTGGGTCAAGATGTCTTTTGTTTAAAAGCTTAAGCAGAATGCATTAAACTTAATTTATAGGTGGCATTGATGTAGAATATTTTTTCCGATCGCAAGAACCTTTAGAAAGGGTATGTCTGTGTAACTTCTGATTTCAAGCTAATTTTAATATTATATTATGATTAATGAGAAAAAAAACCAATAAGTCAAGAAATACAGTCCGCTTATTGAAAAACAAAGCTTATAATATATGCTCAAAAACGTTACATTTTGCAGCAATAGAGATTTCGAAACGATGCCCTAATGCCTGACTACAAGAATCTAACAAAGAATGGCTACTTATAACCGCACAACTAGCCAAAATTTTAATAAATAGGTCTGCGATATCTTGTATTGGCTCAGCATACACCATGTTTTGCAATAAACCTCACAGGAAGAAATCGTTTGGTGCTAAATCTGGCGAACGCGCTGGCCAGTCGAGAGGTCTGTTAGTCAAGATCCATAATGTTGCTACTACATGGTATACCTTGTTACTCAAGGACTTACTCTAACAAGCTAAGATTATCGTTAAGAAGATCTAGGTAAAGTTCGTCTGTCGATTTTGCTTTGACTGGTTGAAAATTCAGTATGCAATCAGATTCATTTCAAATTTTGAAATGTTTTACGATCCAGGGTCGTCCTGTTCAGGTATCGCATCGAATATAATTTTACAGCTGCACTGGCATTTCCGTTACACTCTCTGTAAATAACAATCATGTTATATTTTTCTTCGTTTGTGAACTGAACCATAATAATTAAGTAGCTATTTACGTCGAAAACTCTATTATAATGTATTGTTGACAGTTTGTATTTCTGACGTGTCACCGACAAATGTAGTTGTCCTACAGGCAATTGCGAGTTACACCAGATGGATATGAGTTATGTAGTGTAAGTATGAAGCTCTAACAAGGAGTCGCTCAACTGCAACATTTTGAGAATTTTTAAACTAGATATGCTTAGCTTAAACACTCGAGCAGTCATTTTTTTATTTTGTTTTATTTGCAATAAATAGCAAACACTGATCTTTTTAAGAATACTTTGATTCCTAAATCAACGAAATCTATTTTTGCAGAATGATAATATTAAGTGATTAAAATTATTCTACATCAGTGCCACTTCTAAATTACATTACAAAGTCATCCTTAACCAAACAAAAATTATTTTCCATCTTCAATTTGTAATCTCCCAAAGTATGTTGTCAGAAATTCACTCTACAAAACGCCAAATTCAACCTTCATAAATTAATATTTGCGACTTCCTTTCTATTGTACACTCCCCTAGGGGTTATTGGAACAGCATGTAATAAAAAACAGATGTTCTACTTCTGACACTACAATAATAATGCATTATATAGAAATTAGTCAAGAAAGCCAATACCTATTGCTTACCCTCTTCAGCTTTGAAACATTTTACAAACTCAGTTTGCGAGTTGAGTAACCTCTAGACTCGGACTAGGAGTTCGAGGGTTCGAGTCCTGTATTCAGACAGTCGGTCTTTTTTACTCGAATGTGGAAAGGCCGTCTCTATGTGTATGTAAGCTCCGCCCGCACAAGTCAAAGACTTCTGGGTGCTTAGTTTGTCTACTGTGGTGTGGTGTTATGTATGTAGAGGGCCCGCTGCCAGCTCTTTTTAAACTTTTTTTTAAATTTTTATTTCAACAACCACACCACGAGGGCTCACAGCCTAAATGTTATCGTACCATGACTGTCGACAAGGAGGAAAGATGCAATCTGCTAATTCTGGACTTGAAGGTTTGGAGGAGAAGGAAAAACATGTGCCGGCAAGGAATTCTACAACTTGGAAGTCCTCGGGACAAAAGAGCGAGTATAACAAGATGTTCTATCTCTGGTGACCTGGACAGTAAAAGGGTGCATTCACTCTGTTCCCCTGGTAGATCTGTTGGGGGCAGCAGGTGGAGGAACTATGGAAGAAAGGTCCTCTGAGCAGTGCCCATGCAGATATCTGTAAAAGAGTAACTAAAGGCACGTCGTTGGGCAATGGATGGCAGCCTTTGGGTAAGGGTAGGGTCACTGATGAGACGTATACTCACCTGTAAGTCAAATATATTAAAATCATCAGAGTCTGCTAACTTTCTTGGAATAGAAATTGACCATCGTCTTGACTGGAAGAAACATATTAACTCCATTGCCAATAACATGTCAAAATATATATTTGCACTGATAACACTGGCTACGATAACAAATAAAAATGTAGCTATAATGGCATATCATGCCTATATAAAAAGTAGAATACAATATGGCATCATATTTTGGGGGAAATCTACAGATGTAAGCAGAATTTTTGTACTTCAGAAGAGATGTCTCAGAAGTATACTGAACTTGGAACAAACAGCAAGCTGTAAACCATACTTCATAAGGGAAAAAATACTTACAGTCTCATGAATATACATTTTGAATGCAGTAATGTTAATAAAAAAACACAGTGAACTCTTTAAGGAGTGTTTACGTACACACGAGCATAATACCAGAAATAAAGAAGACCTGAACAGCCAAAGACAAAACTTCACATGTTTACAAAAAAATGTACATGCCGCCATCATAGAAATATATAACCATATACCTAATGAAATAAAAAAATGCAATCATTCGACACTCAAAACAAAATTGAGAAAAATATTAGAAGAGAAGGCTTAATATACTGTTGATGAGTACTTAGCTGATAAAACAATACAAGGGGAAAAAGATGGGAGATAATCAAATTTTAGTCCATTTAATTTTGTTTTACTTTATTTTATTTTATTTGAATTTATTATTTTATTTGAACTTTTGTATTTTTTGTTTTGTTTGTTAATTTGTTACTATTTTGACAAGTTTCACACCCATTACGGGTAATGTATACATGTTGTATGAAACAAATAAAGCATTATTAATAATAGCTCTCTTCTGAATGGAGTCCAGGATAGCGAGTGTAGAAGCAGTATTCGAGGTTTGACCTTATTTGTGAAGTATCTAAGATATAGAGATTAGCTGGTGAAAAGTATTTGGGAGCCCGGATGAGGAAACATAATTTATTAGCAGCTGCTTCTGCAATTGATGTGATATGTTGGTGCCAATTAGGATTTTGATCCACAGAAATGCCAACAAGTGAAAAGGACTCATTACTTTGAATAACTTGGTTGTTCATTGTGATGGGTCTAGGGCTGGTGTATCTCTTATGAGATAGAAAGCAAGACTGAGATTTGGTGGAGTTGAATTGTACAAGATTTCTACTTCCCCAGTCTAATATTTTTTTGGAGATCCACAAAGACAGAACCCTCCATGAGTCTGCGATCCTCATCTAATTGGGCTAAAGAGACAGGCTTAGAATATTGTATATTTGAGTGGAGGGTGCTGTGGTCCACGTAACTGTGAACTGGGCTGGATGTGCTAGAGAGGAGGTCATTGATCTGGAGAAGAAACAAAGTAGGGGCTAAAGCTAAACCTTGAGGGACTCCTGCATTAATTGGATACAGTTTAGAGAAATGGCCATCCACAACAACCGATATGCTTCGGTTGGAGAGGAAATTTGCTGTCCAGGTACAGAGTTTTGGTTGTACGTCATAGGCCGGAAGTTTATTAAGCAGCGCTGCGTGCCAGACCTGGTCGAATGCTTTGGATATGTCTAGAGCGACAATCTGGGATTCACCGTGTAGTTCCATAGATTTGTTCCAAGGATGGGTGACAAGGGAAAGGAGGTCGGCAGTTGAACTGAGCTGACTTGATTTGCTCTCCACTTTTTTTAGTGTAATTTGTTCAGTATCAGAATTTTAATATTCGTTCTGAATCATTATGAGCAATCGCAAAAAGTTAAAGTGCCTGTCAGTGCAAGAAAAACTAAATGTTTTAAAACAAGTAGATAAAGGTCTTTTTAAGAGAAAGGATATCGCAAAAAAAAATGCAATTCCACCAAATACATTATCCACAATTCTGAAGAACCGTGACAAACTTGAACATAACTTGAAGGAAAATTGTGTAATTACCTCCCAAAAAGGAATAAAGACCTGTGTATACGCTGATGTTGCCGAAGCGATGTTACAGTGGATCACTGCTGCCCACGACCAAAATTTACCGTTATATGGGCCAATTATCCAACAAAAAGCTCAAGAATATGCAATGAGATTTGGACACAATATTTTTTCAGCAAACATGGGAAGATTTAATGGCAAATTACAGAGAGAGAGAGAGAGAGAGAGAGAGAGAGAGAGAGAGAGAGAGAGAGAGAGAGAATATACTTTTTATAGCAAATTTACAAGAGATATAAAAATATATGGTGAGTTCCTAATAATTCTTGTTTTTTTTTTAACTGTAATGTGACGCAAGTCACCTATAAATAACGTTTTAAAATTTTATCTGAAAATACTTTCAATTGCATCAGCTAGGGTAACGAAAGCTTATTTGCATAAAACTTTGTTCTAATGTTGGTATTTCTATTATTCTGTAACTGGAGGTTAACTCATTTTTTTCTGGTCCCTTCAAATTCAACTTACAGAAGTTCGACTGTATATACTTTCGTCAGCGAAAACTGTATTGTGGTGAATTGGGTTCTCCAAATTGTACTTATCAGTGCTCATCACAGATTCCAATCTTCACTCTGGTAATTTTGTTGAACTTGACATGTACTTTGAAAATAGTCAACAGAAAATTAGGGTTTTATTATCGATAACATATCTCATACTTTAGACATAGTATTGAAGAATGTTTAAGAAAAAACGAGTTAATTCCAAATTATAAACTCGTACTGTTGTATATTATACTACTTTGGTTATCATAGCCCAACAGCTTGTAAAGCTGTAGTAGTTTTATTTAACATAAAAAATGTGTTTGGGGCATACATTTTGACTTGCAACTCATCTATTTTATACAGATGTGAGTCTAAGAGTGCTTTGATAGTAATATTTAAAGTACATGCAGCCTCATTTGTTACGGACTGTTTTCTGAATTTATCATTTTCTACAGACTGTTTTCTGAATTTATCATTTTCTACAGACTGGTTTCTGAATTTATTCTGTTTCCCTTGAGAAAAATTAACTATAATCGTTGCTACATAGTTAAAAGCTAGCTAAAAGTTCCAATCATTGAATAGTAAGAAGTTGTTGCCTGAAGTGTCTACTTAGGAATTGATTTTTCTGTCTCTTTTTACAAACCCATTTTTATAATAAAAGTCATCTTGTTTCTTTTGTTATAACGATTATTATTTATAGGGCATGTAATAAAAAATTTAAATATAGAGAGTTCGAAAGTTGATGTGTTACAAGAGAACAACAGTCTGTGAAGTATATATATATATATATATATATATATATATATATATATATATATATATATATATATATATATATATATATATATATATATATATATATATATATACATACACCCAAATATGAATTACCTTGAATGTAGCCTTTCAACACATAATAATACTTTTTACCCTACACTTGAAACTTAAGTCATATTTTTAATTGTTTATTTTAAACAATGCATTAGCAGTTCATGATTAATGTGTTTGCTTGTTTTTCCTTTTTTTTTTTGTTAGTTAAATTAGAATTAATTTTGAAATGGTGTTGACTAAGGAAACCGTTGCTGTTATTGTGGGTACGGTTGAAGAATTGTGAAGATAAAAGTTAGGTTTAGTGTGTTAAATTTGAAGTTTGCCAGGTTTGGATGTAAACGCAAAATAAGTTTGAACCAAATGCAGCCTAGAATATTAGAAAATACAACGCGAGCTTTAGATTTACTGTATAACATAATTCAATAAGGAATAGTGTAAAAAGGTGGTCTCTCAATCTTATTTCTTACTGTTTCAAAGGTAAATGTGTAACTAAATGTAGATGTAGAGACTATCTCTGTCTTCACGAAAGCATACTTCGTTACAGCACACTAAAAAATTAATAACTATTTCCGTTTCATTCTTGATAACGTGACTGCAAGCAACAAAAGAAGATAGTTAAAAGTTATCAACATTCTTTATAGTTGGAAATGTTAGTTTTGTTTAAATTGCCTTAGCAACTTGTTGTGTGATTGTAAACGGTTTTTCATTAAGAGCGCTCGAACGTTGAAATGAAATAAAGCAACCTGTTTAAGTGATGTTGCCACGATTTTTTCTTATTTTAAAGAACATTTGATGGCATTATGTATGGAATATAATTTCCTCCGCTTAGGGTGGTGTATCCTGGTGGACCCATTTTGGACGACATTTTCGAATAAATGGGGCTGAATCTCATAAAGAATGCGAGTTATGTTGGCCTTCAGGGCAGCAATTGTCTGTGGTTTGTCAGCATAGACTCGAGGTTTTACGTAGCCCCACAGAAAGTAACCGAGCGGTGTTGCCGCCCTGATAGCACTGAAACCTTTAGTTGATTGTGCATAACCGAGCGGTGTTAGATCACACGATCTCGGTGGCCAGTTGATGTCACCACCACAAGAGATGACGAAGCCCTCGAACTTATCATCCAATAAATTTAATGTTTCCCATGCAGTAGGGCAAGTTTCTCCGTCCTTTTGGAACCATATGTTCGTGAGATCCATACCATTGATTATAGGCGACAAATAATTTGTTATCATCATTCGATATTGGTCGCCATTGACAGTGAGCGCGGCTCCTTGCGCATCTACGAAGAAATAAGGGCCAATGATACCGCTGGACCAAAATCCACACCAAACAGTGACAGTTTCGGAGTGTAGAGGCATCTGATGGATCTCCCGTGGATTTTTCTCGCTCCAAAACCGGCAATTTTGTTTATTAACAAAACCACTTAGCCAGAAATGAGCCTCATCACTAAAGATGATTTTCTTTCCGAAATCAGGGTCAGCCGCAAAATGCTCTAAGGCCCAATCCGCGTATTCACGGCGCTGTCAATGGTCACTAGGTTTTAGCTCTTGAGTCAATTGATTTTTTATGGATGAAAACCCAAGTCTCGACGCAAAATCCGCAGCAGAAAGACCCAGCTCTTGCGCACAACGCGGAATAGACTGTCTGGGGTTTTCTCGCACACTATCCCGAACGGCAACAATATGTTCCAACGATTTTGCGTTTCTTTGCCGTACAGGCACTGCTTTATCCAAAGCCGATCCGGTTCTCTCCAATGTATTCATTAAAAGACGGATTGTGGACTCAGCAGGACAACCATGAATACCATAAATTGGACACAACACATGGAATGTTAGGCGAACAGAGCGCTGATTTTTATAATAAATTTTAACAATTTCTACGCGTTGTTGAAGCGTGTATCGTGCCATGGTAAAATGTCACGAATAAATATGTATTCCTGCCAAATTTGACAGCTATCGCTTTTCCAAGATGTTCGCTACAAACTGTCAAAGTTCGAGCGTCCCTATTGAAAAACCCTTTACTTGCATGACAGTAAGTAGTTGTTAGTTGTTGACTGCAATTCAGAAATATGGTTTGTTTAACAGAAACGCATAAAATAACAATTCTACAGATAAAATAACAATTCTACAGATGATTGGTTATGGAGATAAGTCCAACCA
Source organism: Tillus elongatus (assembly GCA_964006375.1). Classification (NCBI taxonomy): domain Eukaryota; kingdom Metazoa; phylum Arthropoda; class Insecta; order Coleoptera; family Cleridae; genus Tillus; species Tillus elongatus. The sequence continues at coordinate 64,451,923 of OZ023263.1, read as the reverse complement.
AAATTTTCCGATTTGCTGCCTTTATCTCAAGAGACAATTAGTAAAATTGAAAAGCAATTTCTCGAGCTTGAAAATGTAAGGCAGGTAAAAAAAAACCTTCCAATGCACTGAGTAATGATACCAAATTGGATATAATGCTTGAATTTGAGGAACCTCCACATTCTTTGAATCGACAAGTAGCCACACATTGTTAGTCATTCATCGATTATTCGAGTATTAAAAAAAAATTGCATCCCTATAAATTGATACAAACTCAGAAGCTCATGAAAAACGTTTTGATGGAAGAACGTCTTTTCGTGAAGAAGTGCTGAAAGTGTTAAATAACAATGTTATCCAACTAGGACATGTTTTGTTTTTTGATTAGTGCAGTTTTACACTTTGTGGCTATCCTAATTGTCAAGATTGTCGCAACTGGTTAAAGAATATCCACACTGAATGAGAGAAGAACATGGTTAGGTTAGGTTAGGTTTGTTTGTGAGTGGGCCATACCGGTCCCTCCACCGCAACCATAAGGTCTATTGTGGCTCACGCCTAATAGTCTATATTTCGCCCAACAAAGCCAGCCTCCTGCAGAGGTCGATAATATTTGTGGGCGAAAGTTGATCCAGATCCTCCGGAGCAAGCTTTATCTTGCCAAAGAGCAGGTATCTAGTCCTGTCCGCTGCTGGACAGGAACACAGTACGTGCTCTGCTGTCTTGTTACTCTCCATACACAGCCGGCACTCGGTCTCCTGACTGACCCCAATACGGTGCATGTGGTGACGCAAGCGGCAGTGTCCTGTATACAGGCCAACTAGAGTACTCAGTTGTTGTCTGTTTAACTCTAGAAGTTTTTTAGCCCTTGACTCAGACAGGCCATTTATGGAGGCCTTAGAGTGAGCTAATCCTGGAAGGTTTTGCCAATACTGGATAGTCATTCTTTCTGTCCAGGTCTTTAAGGTGCGTTTTGCTGTGCATGATGTTATCCCCAGCTTCGGTTCTGGTCCGACAAAGTCTCTCTGGGCACCACTCCTGGCAAGTGCATCGGCCGCAACATTGACATCATGGTCCGAGTGACCCGGTATCCAGACCAGCCATACCTCATTACAGCTGCCCAGTTCGTTAAGGGCAGATTTACAACTCCATACCGTTTTTGAATTACACCGGTAGGAACCAAGAGCCTTTATTGTACCTTGGCTATCTGCATATATCTTTATCGATTTGTGTGTGCACTGGTTTTTTATACTTTCCCTTGCACACATCTCGACGGCATACACTTCTGCCTGATGTATGGTCGCCTACTTGTCGAGGCTAGCTGATAGTCTAGCATCAGTGCTGCCCCCATATGCGCCGGCTCCTACTCCCATATTGGTTTTGGAGCCGTCAGAGTACCAGCAGAGATCGGCTCTCAACAGGGTCGTTTGATTTCGCTCTCAGTCCTCCCTTTCCGGGAGGACGGTCTTGAAAGACAGATCTCTACTGATCTTTGTAGGCATCAAGTCTGAGACCATTCCCAGAATCCCGTGACCCTCAATGTCATCGAGGAGTCCGGACCGTCCCAGACTGATTTCCTTCGGCATACTGTCGGCCGTTTGTTTTAGTCTGTACGTTGTCCACCTCGCCACCCTCTCCAACCATATGTGAAGAGGTGGAATATTAAGGAGGACCTCTAGAGCGGCTGATGGTGTGGTGCTTATCGCTCCCGTTATCATCAGACAAGCTTGTCTCTGTAGATGAGCCAGTTTGGCCCTCGCGATACCACGAAGTGCCTTAGGCCACCAAACTATGGCTCCATATATATTATCATTGTTCTGATAACCACTACATAGAGCCAGTACATCTGTTGGGGGTTTGTTCCCCAGGTGTTCCCACAGATTCTCCGGCATGTCCACAGGGACAGTTTACCCCTGCGGATTACATTCTCTAACTGTATTTTCCAGTGGAGCTTCTTATCTAGGGTAATCCCCAGATATTTTGCTTGTTTCGAAAATGGAATCGTTTCCCCCATAAGAATAGGTGGTTTTAATTTGTCCAACCTTCTTCTTCTGGTAAATGGAACAATGATCGTTTTGCGGGGGTTCACAGACATCTGTTCCCTCGGGCACCAATCATTCACTACATTTAGTGTCTCCTGAAGAGTACTTGCTAGTTCCTCCTCATATTTGCCCCTAACCATTATGACTAGATCATCAGCATACGCCTGGACCTCAACCTCCCACAGTTCGAGGATAGCCAGCAAATCGTCCAGAAAGAGAGACCACAGCAGGGGGGATAGAACTCCTCCCTGAGGTCACCCCCTCGCAGCCCTGAAGTGACCACCTCCCCCTGCAGCGAGGTAATAACGGTCCGATTGTGGAGCATGCTTCCGATCCAGCCACAAATGATAGGTTCCACCCCTCTAGCAATAGTGGCTTCTTGAGGGAGATAGGTAATGCTCCTTCAATGTCGAGAAATGCAGCCACCGCCACCTCTCCGTTATCCAGGGAGTGTGTGATCTTCTCGACAGGAAAACATACACAATACCCTGAAAAGGTTAATGTTTAGGCAGAAATAGTTGCACACCACATCATTGGTCCCTTTTTCACTGATGGCAATTAGAATGGAAATAATTATTTAGCACTGCTCCCAAATTAATGTCGTGCAGTGAAAATTTTAATTATTTGATTAAATCTTAGTACAATTGGAATAATATATTGATCATGAACTGCTTATTATATACACAAACCCAATGTACACGCACACACCTAAAATTAGTACACAAGTACACCGAGTACATTAGGCCCGTTGCTGTGCTTACGCTGCATGTTGTGTGTATGTTATGAAGGAGGTGGTGGTGCACGCTGCGCCCCCATCGCCCCCCGCCGTCCACAGCACCTTCCACTCCTTCCACCAGCCCTGGGAGATCGACCAGAGCCGGCAAATAGCAGCAGCTAGACACCACCTGCAGACCACCAACGCCCAACACACGGCAGACTGTTGCACTTATGTTGTCCCCATCAAGGTACCACACTCACTCTTCTCTATCTACCTCTCTGTTTGCTTTAAGTGATGTTTGCGGATTGTAGTAAACTATATTTTTGAAGGTTAAAAAATGCAATAAACAATGTTAGTTAAGTACAATTTGTAGGACCCAATTCATCATAATACAGTTTTTTTTGACTAATTGTTAGCGAATGACTGTCTGGTTAAAAAAAGCTGTATTGTAATGAATTGGGTTTTCCAAATTGTACTTAGCAGTGCTCATCACAGGTTCCTAGCTCTAATAAAACGTGGAGACCAGTTTGAGGAAGCAACTTAATGTAAGGAATCTTAAAAGAGACCTATTAATTTTTTAAGCTGCTTAAGGACCTTTATTATTTATGTGCTACTACTACAGAAGTTATGTCCAAATAAGTTTTTAGCTGGTCCTTTTGAATAAATTTGCTACTCACACTTTTTGATAAAAGACCAAGGTTCGGCACTGTGGATGGAAACTGAAACAAAAAGCATAATCACCCCCAAAACCTGAAAAATAATAACAGAGACTTATGTGCCAGATACTTATGAAGACAATTGTTAAAATATGTATCTAGCACATAACACTTGGTTATTATTTTTGTGGTTTTTCTGATGATTCTGCTTTTTCTTAAAAACTTTTTGAAATAATAAATAATAATAATAACCGCTTTTATTTGCAGACCCACTTTACAAGTAAAAAGTAAAGTATTGAATAAACGTTAAATTGATATCCGTATGTGGGAGAGTTCAGTTGAACTTTTCATCTTGCTGACATTGTCCTTGATACCATCTGCAGAAGTGAAGTCGCTTAGGGTAATCGTCAACATTTAAGCCTTGTACAATTGTAGGTTTGTATGGATAGTAATGACTTTGTTTTAATACACTGTGTACCGTACTTTTTGGAACGTCAATTTGTTCACCATAAAACCGAACAGATTGCGGAGGGTTTTCGTTTGAAACCTGTAAGATGGCATTATTTCTTTCTTCATTTCTAGGCAATGGTAGTTTCTTTGCATGGAAGCTACTGTCATTCAACAGATTGGTTACTATCCTGCGAAATATTTTGGTGTTTGGTTGTCGTCTTTCTGGGTAGTTGTTTTGATATGAATTTGCAGCTGCCTCAGTACTTCGGTTAGAACGAATATAACATGGCAACATGTGATAATACTCTTCATTACTGAACGTATTATTGAATAATATTTAAAATAAACAGGAAACAAACTATTTAGTACAAAATTTTAAGCAACGTGTTAAATACACCCAAATTATTCAGATAATTAAGAATGACAGTATTCTTAATTGTCCCGATAGTGTTATATCCATAGCAACCTTTCTTCTGTTGTTTTTCAGTTGACTTACATTTAAAAATCAAACAATTTTCAAAGGCGTCTTCGTAAATCATTTAAGTTTAAGTTCTGTTAGTAAATTTAGTTATTTACTAGGTTTACCTATTTAATCAAATTATAACAATTTTTTAGGATAATGTTGTAATGTAAAATATCATTTTTCTTTTTGTCATTTGTTTCTTGTATTGGATTTCATAGCCTACTATCCTCAGAACGGTTTTTCTCAAAATTGTCAGTGCAATTACAAGATTTCTCAAGCATGTTATACATCATTGGAAAGCTCTTTTCACAGGCTATCACATGAGCAAAAAATCCAATATGGCTGCCATAATAAAAACAAACGTTGATACCTGTAGCTCAAAAACAAATGACAATCCAAAGTTGAGAATAGCACAAAAAGATTACTCTGTAAAAGTGTCCTGATAACGTGCAAGTCTTAGACATGTCAGATGAACACCTCTTAGATATTGAAGAAAAAAAAATCGACAAATTTTGGATTTTTCAAAATAACTCGAAAATGAAAAGAGGCAGGGTAAAATACAAGACGTATTTGGTACGAGCATGAAATTCTACAAAACATTGCTAATATAACCATCTCCCCATCTCTAATAATAACGGAGATTGCTCTCTCCGTTATTATTGCTGTACATTCCCATCTGGTTTGGGACACACTGTATATTTGTACATTTATGAGTGATTAATAATAAAATAAAGAGTTCTTGTTGCCTTTCAGTCGCTACCACCGAGTAGTATCCGAAGAGCAGTAATAGAGACAGTGCTTCACAGATGTGTAAAGTGTTTAGGCATTAATGGTACTACAGTTCAACACTATCGTTTTTTTCCCAATGTGATTATTTTCTTCGTTTTATCGTTTATATGCATGTCAGATTAGACAACTATATTCAATTAATATAATTTAGCAATTGCAGATTGTGTTTCAGGTTAAAGTACTTAGTTACTTTGACAACTCTGTGATAATTTTTCTACAATTTATTCTCATGGCCAACATATTAATTGCTGAAATCTCAGAAAATGATGATTTTCCAAAAAATCGCCAATAACATAAAAACTGTCACATTTAGGTATAGTGCTGTAAACACAAGCTTACCCTCTTTTTAGCCGGGTAGTCCAACGAAATTAAAAAAAAAATGGCTGGTTCTATTTGAAAAAAAAATATATATTCTATTTTTTTTCGGATTCAAATTTTGACGATTTTTGTAATCAGCCTGTATAATTTTGAAGATTTTTTGATTATATACTGTACCTGCGTCTTTGCTTATGAAAGTCAGAACATAAAATAATACATTTTCCTGATGATCACAAGATAAGTAAGTATAGGATTACGTAAATGGGTATAAACTTGAACAGCCAACATCTTGAACAAAATAGAAATGATGTCTCAGGACTCTTGATACACGCTACCTCAACAAAATTTTTTGGAAGTGCAAAATTAAACAAGAAATGTTTACTACAACCTGAAAACATCATATATACTACCCACTAGATGTTGTTTGTGCATAATGTGTGCGTGTTGTGATGTGTTATTTTGTTCTCTTGTCAAATCTTGATGTTGTATTGCATGTTTAGATGTTAGTAGAATATATGTAGTAACTAAGGAATGTGATAGATATGACAATAATGATTCAGCTATACATTTCAATTGCAATAAGCAAACACACTGTATTAAGTTAAATAAAATAAAGCCATGGTGTATGCATTTATAATAATAATAATTTATTGTGTCCAACAGACCAGGTACAGGATCAATTACAGGGCACTTACAAACTAATTTGCGAGTGAGATTACCATAAATTAACAATAACAAAATATTAATCCAAAAACAAACCTAAAACTACAACATCTCAATAGCTTTATGCAACAATGTACACAAACTGTCGCTAAATATATCACTATGTGAACAAATGATATTGAAAGTTTCACACATTACATATATTGGAGATCTTAACATAACAACAGTCCTAGCCTGATTATTATAAAATGACATATTATGCCATTCACTCATCCTGGGAACATGGAAATTTATCTGCGCCAACAATTCCGGACAATCAATGACACTGTGTATCAGTTTATATAAAAACTTGATTGAGTCAACTCTTCTTAGCTTACACAAGCTGACTAATTCAAAGTGCCCAAGCAAAACAGATTGATCGAACCCCCTCTCCGGATAACGCCCAGTTTCCTTAAACCACAGATATTTTAGGAACCTTCTCTGGACAGATTCGAGTGAGATTATATGCATACCATAATATGGGACCCAGACAAGAGATGCATATCGTAACTTGGAAAGAACAAAAGCACAATAAAAAGCTTTGAGAGCACCAAAACATGTAAACGACCCACAATTCCCCACTATAAATCGCAAAAACCTGTTACACTCGTTTACTATGGCATAGATGTGAATGTCAAACGACAGTTTATTATTAAAGTGGACCCCCAAGTCCTTCACAGTCTCCACACGCTCGATCACCAACCGACCCACAGTATACTCGAACTGAACAGGGAAAGCTTTACATGTAAAAGTCATGATCTTACATTTACTCACATTTAGTTCCAATCCATTCTGTAAGCACCGCTCATAGAGCAAGTCTAGATCTTCCTGCAGTCTTAATGCAATCATCCAGCGACGTCACTCTCATAAGCAGCTTCAAGTCATCTGCATAGAAAAGTCTCACCACACTTAAACTACTGTCCAAATCATTGATAAATAATAGGAACAAAAGCGGCCCCAGATTAGAGCCCTGAAGAACGCCCGCAGTAGCAATGAGCTCAGAGGACTTGAACCGGCCATAGCTAACAAATTGAAACGATCACTAAAATAATCCCCAAAAAGACATAACATGCTATCACTGAATCCATATTATGCAAGCCTCCTCAAAAGGACAGAGTGATCAACACGGTCAAAAGCCTTCACAAAATCTGTGTAGACAACATCAATCTGACCCCCAGCATCAATGCCGTCTGAGACCTACTGAGTGAAAACGGCCAAGTTTGTGACAGTTGACCTACCCCTCACAAATCCATGTTGACAGGGTGATATCAGTGTTTTCACAGAGTTGTAGATACCCTCGTATAGGACCATCTCGAAGATCTTAGCAAAAATGCAGAATGGAGCTATCGGACGATAGTTGATGACCAAAGATACATCACCAGTCTTAAATATGGGGCATATACCAACTTCCAGATCGCAGGAAACCGACCAGTGTTCAAACATAAATTAAATATGTAGCAAAGTGGAACAACTAAAACACCAGCGCAGTCTTTTACAAGGAAAGACGGAATCTGATCTGGGCCAGACGTTATTTTACTGCTTAATTTTTTTATAGCTCTCCATATCTCTTCCTCTGTAATTCTAGATAGGTGTAATACTGATTAGGCTTTGAGGTAGATGCATTATTCTGTAAGTCAATTCTGCCGGCTGGTGTATAAACACTACCAAAGAATGCAGCAAACGCATCAACTATTTGTTATGAGCCAGTTAGCGCATCACCGTTATAATACATCTGACCAGGTATTCTTGTGCGTTTTTTTTTAAATATTATTTACATATGACCAGAAAATCTTAGGACAGTCAGTGATCGACTGCTGAGTGTCACACAGATACTTCCTATATGCATTGCCAATCTGACGCTTCACCAAAATTCTCAATTCCCTAAACCTTTGCAAATGATAGTCTGAACCACACCTTTTATATTTTAACCAATGCTCATGTTTCAGTTTAATATTGGCTCTAATCGTCTAATCTGATCATTATACCACACGGGGTACTTATATTTACAATTTCTATACATGGCAGAATTAAAACTTGCCATTTTTTACCTCAAGAAATTTTATACCAAGTTTTCCATCACAAGTAGAGATGAGCGATATTTTTATACCGGTGATTTAGATGGTCACCGGTAACACCAACGAGCAGATTATCCGCGAAGCAGCGGCCCTGGTTGCTGTTTTCGCTGAATTCTCCGCATTAGGTGGGCACGGTGGAGTCCGACCTAACATTCATTTTTGAACCCAGCGATCAGATTCGCCGCGTAGAAGCTACTAGCAACCCTGGTCGCCGTTTTAAAAATTTAAATATCGCCGCAATAGGTGGTTGCGGTCGAGTTCAACCTAATGTTGTCTTTTGAATGATTTTAACTCTGCCAATCGATGATTCTCGTCTGTTTCGTTACGGACGGCCAATGCAGCGATGCGTACTGTGTTACGGTAGGGAATAGATTTTTTCAAAATGTTTCATATTCAGTCTTAGAATATCGTTGTTTTGTTTTCATTAAAATGTAGGTTTGTTTCCCCTATTTGTAGAATAGAAAATACGTTAGAAAATTTGCCCTTGTAGGGTGTTTTTTTTTTTAAATAAAATAAATTTGAATTTTATTTATACATAGCTGTTATAAAATTGTAGGTAGTTTTATTTTCGTTAATATACTACTGATAATTATGTAATAAATAAAATTTTAAACATCTAATCTGTTGATAGCTGGCAATACCACGAAGCTGGTCGGTCACCGGTACACGCAATCGAGCAGCCAATACAGCAATACCCATATGTGAGTGTGAGAGATACTAAAGGTGACAGGAAGCACAATTGCGTTTAGCAGCAACCTAAAGCGCTGTTAAAAGAAGCGGTGACTTGTAAGTCGTTAAAAGAAGCGGTGACTTGTAAGTCACGGTCGCCGGTATACCGGTGACACAAAATCGCTGTTGATAGCTGCCAATACCACGAAGCTGGTTGGTGACTGGTACACCCAATCGAGCAGCCAATGCAGCAATACCCATATGTGAGTGTGAGAGATACTAAGCGGTGACTTGTAAGTCACCGTAGTCAGTATACTGTTGACACAAAGATCGTTATTGAGCTCATCTCTAATCACAAGCATGAATAAATAACAATTGTTTAAAAGCTTTCAGCAGCTTGGAGGGGCGGTGTACGTACAGATAAGAGGGGGGGGGGGCACAGTGTAGACAACTAAACGACGAAAATGACCACTGAATTGGCTCTGGGCAAGACATCTTAGTAGCAACGTATGGGTTTCTAAATACCATGTAGCACTGAAAAGAGTTTGTTAGGGTTCTCCAGGTATGGTACATAAGAACATTTTGGAGATACACTGATGTAAGCTCAATAGTCACTGTATCTAGTAAACAAAGGTCACTGTATCTAGTAACAGAAGCTGCATTCACCAGACGCTAACAGCTGAATAGCTGAGTCAAAGTATGCACTGATGTAAGCTCACAAGTCACTGTATCTAGTCAACAAAAGTCACTGTATCTAGTAACAGACGTTGCGTTCACCAGATAGTAACAGCTGGAAAGTTGAGTCAAAGTATGCGTTCAGTACAGCTCGAAGTTAACTGTTTCCAATTTATAAAAGTGGAATTAATTTTTGCTAAACCAACTCAACAAAATGCAAAAGCATATGTATTCTTTGTGATTCTCAATTCATGGAAAGTTGTTCGATGTATTTATCTGGAGTGTCATTTGATGTTATTTCTGCATAATTATCTTCGTTTCTCATTGGTTTGATTATTTCAGGCAGTACTTTCCACTAACATGATACATACTTTATCACCAGTTCTGTCTCGCGTTAATATCAAGTTGATCCATTAGCTAATTTCATTGGAATGTGGTTTCTTAGTGGACCATTATTTTCATTATCCATTTTTTATTTCAAAACCTTTTAACGTTGCTTTGATTTGCATTATGACTACAGACTATGGTGCATAATTGTGCAAAACTAATAGATAAATGTCAAAATACTGCTTGAAGTCTATAACGTCTGTATCACTGCTGAGTTGTATCTACAGACAACAGATGAGCACTGAAACTCCACCCTTGGTGTCTGGTAAATGCAGCCAATGTCAGTTTAATATTTTCGTAGATAGATAGGTAATAAATCATATTTCCACGTTATCTTATCTGTACCATATGTAGCAATAAAAGTAATATAAGATATTCTTCTCAAAATAGGTTTTAAATTAAGATTGTACCATTTCTGACTTTAAATGTTGACATTTATATCCCCAACCGTTTCAATTGGCTGAAAGGGTTAGTAAGGAACCTTAGGTTTACTTCTGCATATATATAGTTTTTGATATTTTCCATTAATACTGCTATTGCATTGTTTTCTGCCACCTCATCAAAGAGGTCTTTGGCATAGTTTTATATCCATAAAGTATCTTTTTTATTGATCTGATCTGATCTAAAATAAGTTTTTCATCTTCATCTGGGAAAACGAAAGTGACATCTGTTCCAGTGTTTTTCGGGAGGTTAAAGGTGTCATAAATTCATGCAGATTCTCTGATTTTTTCATTAAACCACGATCCACTTTTGGTTTGCCTCTTTGATGCATTGTTTTATGTGATTAACTTCCTTTATTAAGTCTTCATTTCCCCAATGGTTGTTAGAATTTGCAGCTTCAAACAGTTTTCAAGTATTCTATGTTACTATTCAGTCGTTCTCCATGTCAAGCCATTCGATTTTTAGCACTCCCTAACATTTTAATGTCTGCCCAAGACCGAGGGCCAATGAGTCAAATTCCATGCATGAAGAAAATGGTATAGGAAATGTTTAATGGGAGTTTTAATGCAGTGCTTTCCAATTGCTTTTGAATCACGATTTACTAACACTACTTTATCTGCATTTACAACATAGGACGCTGTTTTTAATATTCATTTCATGAAAATTTAGAGTTCATGAACAGTGTGTGCTTTAAAAATAATCCAAAATAACGTTGACGATTTTTTCCTTCTTATACGCCAAATGGTTCTTTTCTGTTAATATCGAAAATACTAATAATATTATTGATTTATTATTGTTGTTGTTACTTCGTCTCTGGCTCTATGAAACCGGTTTCACCTTTTTATGTCTTTTCAGGCAGGATAATTAAATAAATCATTTTTTCCTGCCTGGCTATGCAGTAAAAGAGCGAAACCAGTTGCAGAGAAGGAAGTAAGCGCTGGAGAAATTACATTTGGGTTTAGAACTAAACTTATATCATACTTGATGCAAGGTTGCTCTAGTTTCAACATTTTATAGCAAAATTTGCTCACTTCATTTTCATCACAACATCAAAAATATTTTAGTTTACAAATGCCACAAACCCAAATTTTAAATACATTTTCCCAAAAAAATGAAATCCTAACGTTCTTGCTAATTTAATCAAATGATTGTCCAAACTAACATATGTATGTAGTAAGGTCTCTTCCAGGGCAACATATCTACCAAATTTTATCAAAATAGCTTTGTAATTTTCGGAGATAAACAATTCTAGAGAGGGTATGTCCTATAAAAATTTGTCCTATAATGCTTCATTAAAAAGATACAGGTGTCGAAGTTGACTTTCAAAAAATAAAATTTCCCAATTTTTCAAAAAGTAGCACATATATTTTGCTGAAACTTCGCATGTGTAGGCTGCTATGTAAGGCGCGTATTCTACCATAACAATTGAATCGGCTAATACAGCAATGGCGCGTGTACCCACATGTCATTGGTTATCCCTCAAGAAAAAAACGGGTAAGCCGATGATATTTTTACTATCATTGGTGAACAAAAAGACTCCCTTGATAATTTTCTGTACGACGCTTATTTTACGAGTAAGCAATGAATCAGGTAAGTGTTTTAGAGCACAGTTCATGATTTTTAACCAGTCGTTGTTTGGTAGAAAATCGCAATGATACACTTTTATCAGGCTTATAGTAATTTATTTATTACAATAAATGTTCAAAAATGCCTCCATTAGCCTGAATACACGCACGACATCTTTTTAATATGGAAAATTTAATGTCTTGAGGATTCATTGTTGCTTGAATATGACGAAAAGCATTATTTATCAGTTGTTGTAGCTGCTCTGGTGTATTTGTTTGGTCACTGTAGACCAGTCGCTTAAAATCACTCCAAAGATAGAAGTCATGTCACCACTCTCTCTTCGTCTTCAAATTTATGTTGTCTTCTACCATTAGCTCTAGCGTCAGGACGTTGTCCAATACCGCACCGCCGAAGTCTTGAAAACGATCGAGAAAAAACCCTTGGTGTAGGTCGACGGCGAGTGGGAAACCTACTTTGATATTCCCGACAAACAGCTAGAGCATTTCCATCAGCATATCCGTAGTTAAAAATTATATCTGCATACTCTTCTGAGGTGTACTCCATTATAAGAAGTAAAAGAGTAGAAAATTGTGCAATTTTATAAAGTTTACCACTTCACCTATTCAAAATAATTATTAACCTAAACGTCAAGTGACACTTAATGACAACTTTGGCAAACCAGACTACTACTTACTAAAATACAACAAACATAATCGTCGTACAAAAAATTATCAAGGCATTACATTTTCCATATGACAAAGATGTGCGTGTTTGCCCAACTTTTTGCCATTTTCTTGAAAATATATTAAATTTGACAGGTATAGCCGATCTATAAAAAAAATGGCCAACGGCATTTTGATTTATTTTCAAAGCAATAACTGTTCATGAACTCTAAATTTGCATAAACTAAGTAATAAAACAATGTCCCATATTATATGAAATCCCCAACAGTAGGCTACTATTTGACCCTCCAAGGAAGCTGTTACTAATGAACTAATTTTTGACATTTATTTCCTAACCAAACCTGAACATAAATCAACTGGTCAAATATACTTTGTATATTTCTGTTTCTTAACTTTTCAATGTTTACTGACTAGGGAAGGTGATGTGAAAGCTATAGATCGAAACATTGTGAAAGAAACTAATTAGTAGTAAGTAATTTCAATGACTGGAAACTATTGTTATAAAAAAGTAAATGAAGGTATGGTTAATAAAAAATAAAAATATATGTTGAAGTGTACAGATATTTAACGACTGGCTAAAATCAAGTCTTTAATCATTCCCAAAATGGCCAGTCATAAATGTTTTGAAGATTTTAGACTTGAAATCAATGAATTAAACTTTAACGGAGCTTCACTGCCAGAATGACCGCCCGTCAAAGACTAAACAAGTATGAGATGTAGACACAATATGTTGCTTACCAAAAAAGAACAACCTCATAATCGGATAAGGAAATGTGATGGACAGACCAATGTCTGTGAAATAAATGGCAGTAGAAGAATAAGATCTGTTATTTTAAAATATTCATATTAATAATTGAAAATACAACAAGCATAAGAAAACAACTTTTATTAATGCAGACTACTGAGTGGATCTTTTTTTTTTTGTATGTATTATAAAATGTTTTTTTTTCTCTAAAGAACGTTTTTTTATATCTGGGGTTTGTAACTCTAAAATTTAGTAGAATATATGATTGTGCTGTTTCTGACTGAATCATTGTCATCTCTAGAATACTGCAGGCTATGCCAGTTTAATTAATGTTTTGTAATCAATTTTATTATGCATTAATATTATAAACCTATTACCATTTTACACGCTTCTATTATCACTATCATAAACTTGGTTAATATTTTTAATGAGAAAACTTAAAACATGTTGCAAAAGATCAGAAGAGTGTTTTTAGTACTTATAGATCCCTTGAAAACATTTTTTATCCCAATTTTTTCTGTCAAAAATTTTTATAAATGCATAAGTTGTTACAAAACTATTTAATTATTGTAGCCTCTCCTTATCTCATCGTAAGTTCTACCTAAATTGTGCAGAAATTTACAATGACTAGTGGGTGGGGGCAGTGGGAATCTCGTTAATCCATTCATGCGCGTCACTAAATCTAATCCTTTACCTTTTTATACTGCAACACGTAATTTTTTTTAAGTAGTTAACTGCACAGACTGCATATAAAGGAAATAAGTTGCTAAAAAGCAGGAACGTGTCGAGAAGGAACATAATTTAGGGAGGGAGAGAGAGAGAAAGGTTCTATATCCACGCTTTATATGAAACGGAATGCTACAATATATTAGTCATTTGAGAGTTCTTTTTTTGTGCACATGTAGCTTATTGGCTCTTTACATTAGTCAAATAAGCATTTTTTGGATGTTTCTGCAGGTGAAAAATGTCTGCAAATTTGTAAGCTAAAACATTAAACTGGCATCGTTGTCACTGTGGGTAGTAATTTTTTATCATAGAAGACTTTTTTAATTTCTTATATTTCTACTCTCAGTTTTTCAAACAATTCTCTGATAAAGAATTAGTGCCACAAAAAATTGAATGTACATCCACAGCATGTTCACCTTCCTTCCTTTACTTAACTTCAATTTCTTGTTTCAGATAAGGACAGGTAGAGGTAAATCCCTGGAATCACTTGAAGACCCCAGCGAGCGTACTCATCATACTTTTAGTCCAGAAAACACTCAGACCTTTTACTGTACCCAGCCAATAGGTTGGAGACATCAGCCAGTTGGCTGGAGACCAAGATCTTATGATGATGGTGATATCACCCCCACAAATGAGACCACGTTATTCTACGAAGGAGGTGGCACACTGCCAAGACCTAGAGGAGTTATTAGACCTAGACCTATAGCTAAGATACCAGGCAAAGCGAAGGAGAGTTTTCCAGATTTTGAGAAGCCACAGTTTAACCCAGAGAAGTACGGAAACCCTCAGTATAAGACGCTTCCAAGAGATATAATTGATACTACTAAATATCATATACAGTATGGTAGTCCAATGATGGGAAAGAAAATACCGCCCAATCCACCCAAGAGACAGGTACGTGACCAAACAGATATATACAAGGTTATCATAAAGTAAGGGATATATTTCAGCGCTTATTATGTATATTTAAAAATTAAGTTAACAACAGGATGTGAAAGAAATTCGATCGCTTAAATAATCGGACTTATTGTGTTAACGCAAGTGTTCCATCATCCATTTTGCCGCAGTACAATCACCAACTGTTCCTCAAAATTTTACACAGCATTATTTCGAATTTCTGGTTGAATTGCAAAAATTTCAAAATTCATAGGTCGCAGTCTTCTCAATAACGAATTTTTGCAACGAAAATTTGCTAAAATTATAGACTATTAAATCACAAAATCTATAGCTGGAACTATTGCCAAAGCATTTTTTTCCCTCAGGGCTCGTCCGCGGCCTAGCCGCCCCGATAGCACTGCAACCTTTGGTTGATTGTGCATACCCTTAGTCTGAGTCTGGGTGTTCCCAGTCCGGAGGTGATTGGTTTATTATGTTACAGCCGGGGAAGTGTGTCTGGAGTAAAATTTCCATAGTTTCCTCTCCCGAGCTTGTAAAGCCTCCCGTGGATGTTCTAAGGTGCCAAAGCATTAGTGAAAGGGTCTATTTGAAATCTATAAGACCGACCCAAATTCATTTCAAATAGACCCGCCATTAGTGAAAAGGTCTATTTGAATTGAATTCCCTGCAAATAGTTTAGTAAAATGAAGGACATCCATGGTTGAAGCTGAAACTTAAGGCTTTGTAAAACACACTTATTACTACATTTCTTCCACATAACCCATATTCGTTTCAGATTCTTTGTCTGAAAATTGCAAATTTTGACGTTTCAAATCGCGACTTTGACGTTTTAAGAAGAAAAACTATAAAATTTTCAAAATATTTTTTCTGATATTTTTTTATAGCTTTTTGCGCCAATAAAACTTAACTTTTGTACGCAAATAATGTAAAATTCGCTAATAAACTAACATTTTATCATATAGATACCTATAAACTGAAATGCACCTCTGATTTTTCCCCATTTCAGGACAGTGATAATACGGAACAAACAACAACAGTGGAGATACACCATCACCATCACCACCATCAGCACATAATGCAGACATCCAGTCCTCTTCCATTGCCTGCCTATCCTAGCTCCGATAGTTTGAGCATATCACTTGAAAGTGGAGGTGATCTTCCTTTGCCTCCTCCACCTGCACCTGGAACGCCTCCTGGTAGCTCACAATGCAAACTGAACACCTCCCAGTCTTGGGGTGCAGAGGAACAGGAGCTTATTAACACGTTGGCGTTACAGCACCGAAACGGCTCCGATGCTAGTTTTAAAGTGAGTAACTATTGATTGTATAGATTATAGATAGAAGGGAAATTAATATGCCACTCGCACATGTCATTTAGTTCTTCACAAAATTATGAAGTTTAAAATGAATGTAGCGAATAAAAGAAAGATGTCTGTTTGGAGGTTTTGTTTGAGGGTAGAAATGCCAGGCAAGAAATGTAACAAGTGGTAGGGGTCATCTAATGAAAAATTAACCAAATTTGCGAACTCCTCTTTGTCAAAATTTACGATACAGTCCGTGCAATATGTGTGGAGATAAGAATAAGCCAATAAATTTCTATCCTTAGAACTATTGTAACAGTTTACTGCGAGAGGGACATTCCCTGAAATTTTCCGTTTAATTATATTTCAAACACGATATTCTTCGGCTGGGAATTAGATTCCCTTCTCTTATTTTTCACCCCAATTGCAGGACAATACACTTACGAAGAAACATGCCTTTGTAACTACAAAACAGTATGCAAGTTGCTACGGTGAACGCCACACCACCAATGTCTTTTGTACAAGCTCGGGTGTCGAACGCAGTTAATTCCAGGAAAATGATGCCGGGGTCTTCTTATAATTTTGTCTCGACAAATATCCTACGTACTGTATATTGTTTGGAGAATAAATGTCAAATCTCTTTGAAAGAAAGTCTACCTATGTCAAAATACATCACAAGTTATAAAACTTATTGTATTGACATTGATCTTAAAGATTCACATAGTTTTCTAAGATTTGCTGACAAAAATATATTTGTAATTGTAATCTTGTACCTTTAAACAGTATATACGGCTTCTTCATGATGTTGGCGCTGTGATAGACCAGTTCCGGGCTTGGTGTGATAGAAACAGACTTATCGTGAATACTGGAAAAACTGCATATGTTAATAAACAGGAAGTCCTTGAAGAATTTCGGCATTACCCTCGTAGACACTGTAAAGTGTTTAGGTGTACATTTAGATGCCAGTCTATCATGGCAGAATCAGATTGATATAGTTTGCAAGAACCTGAATAAAGCATATTTTGCAATACTATAGATAAAAAACACTTAACTTAAAGAGCATAATAAACATGTATTACTCCTTGGCATACCCTCACATAAGTTATGGTATTATATTCTGGGGTAGGGCGGTGACTGTGAGCAGAGTTTTGTATCTCAAAAGCGATTACTGAGGTTAATGTTTAATCTAAGGCCAACAGAAACATGTAGAAATGTATTTCGAGATCACAGCCTGCTTACAGTTCCATGTATTTACATCTTAAAATGTGTCTGTTTTGCAAGGATTAATTTGGAACTGTTTACCTGTAACTCCTCCTATCATGATTATAAGACACGTCACCAGGCTTCATTAAGAATACCGCTTCACAGAACAACAAAGTATAAACATGGCCCCCATTACAACTGTATTGTGTCTTTCAATGCTTTACAAGCTGAGTATAGAAAAATAAGAACTTTTGATACATTTAGGAGGGAAGTTAAACGATTTTTAGTTGAGGAAGCATTTTAGAGCCACGAAGATTTCCTGGATTTTGCTAGTCGGTGATTCGGGGTTCATTATTTGTGGCGTTCATCATTTGGCGTTGATTGTCCGCTTTGTCGTTTTGTTTCTTTTTTTTGCTTTATTTACTCTGGGAATTGTTTGTGGGTTTTCATATTTTGTCTGCTGGCCTGTTTGTATCTTGATTTGTTTGTGTGAATTTTATCGTTGTTTATATTAAACCATTTATTTGCATATTTTATTTAGTGACATATTTGTGAATTTTTTACTACATTTATCTTGTTTCTATTTATATGTATTTAGGTTCTTAACATGCTGTTTTTTATTTAAAAATATGTTTTCTTTTTTGTTGGTACATATTTTAACTTGTTCTGTCTTTGTTTACAGACATTTAACTTTTTAATTAGTCTTTGTTTTTGTTTTACTTGATCACTTGTTCTGGACTATATTTTTGTTCATGTATACATATGACCTGTCACATGTACTGTTTGTACCCAAGGTGGCCAATAAAAATTATTATTATAATTATTATAAAACAAAGATAAATGCAATCTAGAAAAATAAATACCTAATCTGAAAGATAGGGTGAAAGGGTACTAAATGTCAATTGTTGCCTTTTCAGATTTTTCACTTTTGAACAGTTTTATTTTATGGCAAAACAAAATATATCAATGTTAATATATATATATATATATATATATATATATATATATATATATATATATATATATATATATTTAATGTTTTAGTCGAGTTCAAGTACAGAATCAGACTCGCTGCCATTCGCCAATGAGAACGCAGGAACAATACGCACTCGCACCAATACTGCCCGCAATTCAGATTATTCTGCAGACTACTCGTCAGACTATTCACCAGTTAACAAACCCAGAACCAGTGGTGGACCAGCAGGTCTGCCGCCTCATCCGTCCCCTACACCTTCATCCAACAGACAATTAGCTGCCAATAGGAATCAAGATCGGTAAGTTTTCTTTCCTAAATCAGTTGTTAGCTAGTAAAAGAGAAATAAGAAATTCTGACATACAGCACTGATTTTTCTGATTTTTTTCCTACTTCTCTTGAAAATTAATTTATAACCAATTAGTGTTTCTGCTTATTTGTATGTAGTGACTACATTACAGTTATGTTATATTTGCTGTATAACACAAAAATAATTTTATCTTGCATACGCCAGCTTTATATTACCCCCAGAGTTACTCTTATATTAAAATTTTATTTTATGAGATTTACATTCACAAACAGCTTCCTGAGACTATTATTTGATAAATTTCTATATATTGAACCACTGTACTCCATATATGTTTGAGATAAAGTATAGTGGTGCTTGGTAGGTGTTTTCACTGGAGAAGCATAAGCAATATGTAGAGATGCAAAGAGTTGGAAGAGGGCATCCTTGGTGTCCAGTTTTTCAATTTAATGTTTTTCATTCTTCTTCATAAACTCCCAAAATATTCATTTTACATATTTTAAGCTGCAGAAGAGTTTTCTGCAAACATATCGTCACAGTTGTCTATGAGAATTAAGTTTAGGAACTTTGTTACTTCTATGGTAGTATGTTGGTAACAGCGAACACTCTGGAACGATATTTCTAGAAGAGACCAGAAGTGACAGGTGTAGAATAGTGTAGAAGATCTAGAATCTCTATAGGCAGTATAAATAGACGAGCGGTGCGCAGAGTAAGTTAGTTCAGTATTGAATAAGGTGGTGTAGAAAAGTGATCATAGAGTATTAAGCGAGTCAACAGTAAGTGTTGGTGTTTAAGAAACGATCATAGAAGGCGAATAATGGAATATAGTTATATGGACATTTAATAATACAGAAGAGAAATATTTTAGTTGATACTAGTGTTGGAAAATAGTTGGTAATAATAAATTAGTAGTTTGGAAAGCTGTGTTTTGTTAATCAACAAATCCAGAACCCTGTAGAACATAACAACTGGTGTCAGAAGTGGGATTTTCAAGCTGCTAGGGGAAGTATTTTCCAGAATATTCGTTGAACAACATGGACATTTCTAGAATCTCTGGAAGATCGGTGTCAGCAGTAATTCATAACTGGGTGTGTTCTTGAAACAGAATAAACTGTGTACCAGCTTTAAGTACGTCTATGCCTAAGACACGTAGTGCAACAGCCAATATGGACGCCCAGCTATTGGAATTGATTAAAGAAATGAACGAAGATGCTAGAAAAAGAGATGAAGAAGCCAGAAAAATGGATGAAGAGGTTAAAGAAGAGCTTAGAAAAAGAGATGAAGAAGCGAAAGCAGAAATGGGAAAAAGAGATGAAGAAGCCAGAAAAAGAGATGAAGAAGCCAGAAAAAGAGATGAAGAAATAATAAAAAGAGATGAAGATGTCAGAAGAAGATACGAAGAAGCCAAAGAAGAAATGGGAAAATGATATAACAAAGAAAATTCTACAAGAACAGGCCAGCAGAATTGAGAATATTACTTTATGTGTCGACAAACATATTAAGCAGGTAAAAGACGGCATCTTCCAGCAATTAGAAAGCAGAGTAAGGGTTATCAGCCACGATGTACATGACAAGCTGATGGAAGTACAACAGAAAGTGCATTCACTAGAAAAGAAGTGTGAAACCCTAGCCAAAGAAAACATCAGGCTCGAAGATAGCCCAGTCGGAAGAATTAAGGTCCCCACATTTGATGGTTCAGTCCCATGGGGAATTTTATCTACGACAGTTCGAAGCCACTACTACAGCGAATGATTGGGGCGAGAGAGAGAGAGAGAGAGAGAGAGAAAGCGACCTTGTTAATAGTAGCTCTCAGAGGAGATGCCCTAGATGTGCTCCAAGGTATTCCCAGGGAAGAACCGTTGAGTTTTGACAGCAGTAAACATCAATTAGAGATGAGGTTTGGTGACCAGCATTTACAGCAGCTGTATCGATTGCAGTTGAAAAATCGTTGTCAGAAATCGGGCGAAAGTCTCCAACATCTCCATGCAGACGTTTTCAAACTGACACGATTAGCCTACCCCACAGCCCCGGTGGAATTTTTGAATCAGCTGTCACTGCAAACATTAATTGACAGCATCAGGGATACTGTCACTCAACAGGCGCTGAGGATGGCGAGACACAAAAGCTTGAACGATGCTTTGGTACATTCCTTGGAGTTTGAAGCAGTAAAGCAAGCGTCAGAAAGTCATGTCCAAGTTTGCAGTCTTCAAGTCCAAGAAGAAAATAAAACAGATCCATCCAAGATCATGTAGCTACTAGAGAAAATAGCAGAACAAATAAGGCTGACGTCTCATGGACACCCAATAAGAGCTCACCGTGCAAATGCCTTGCCCTGCTGGAACTGCGGAAAGGTGGGACATATAAGGGGCGCATGTTGGGCACTAAGATCACGCGCAAGGGAGAAAGTGAAGCTAAGGCCGGTAAGCATTTCTCAGGTTAGCGATGCTGGCAGCGCTCTCATCGTAGACGGATACGTAAGCGGTAATAAGACTCAGATAGTCGTCGACACAGGCGCACCTAGGACGATTATTCGCCGCGATATGGTTCCAAGATGGCGAGTAAGAGAGCCAGACAGAGTGTACAGAGTAAATTCAGTCGGTGGTGATCGGATCCAGGTATTTGGCGAGACTGACGTCGAGCTGCAAATTGGGACATGGAAGGCAAAGCAGAGAGCCATAGTCTCCGCCATATCAGACCTGATTATAATTGGCTTGGACATACTTCAGGGTCAGTGCGCTAAACTTGATCTTGCCACTAACATCCTGACTTTCGGCGGTGACGAAATAATAATGTCGCCTGGCAATAACCTGGTAGTGCGGAAAATCACCATAGAGGAAAATAGCAACGCCTGCTGTCAAAGTGCCATTCCAGTGAAGAGAGCTGTGAGAGGAAGAGACGCCACGTTACCCAGCCAGAAGCAAGTGGAGAAGAAAGTATGAGAGAAATACAAGACGAAGGGTGCAAAGACCACGTAAATGTGAAGCCAACCCAGAAAAAGGCCAGTAAATACATTTGTTCGAACAGAGCCGATGTCGAAAGGATGAATAGGGGCCGCCGAGATATTTGTGCAAGTAGAAACACCAGAACAACAGCAAGTACACAGAAGAACCAGTACCGCCTAAGAACTTCGCTTGAAGGAAGCCCCGACATATTGACAAGAAGGAAACCACCCACTCTGCTATCGGAATGCATATACGAATAGAAAGCGACCACTCATCATTTTTTTCAGGCAGCTAGAAACTGTAAAAATTCAAGCAAAAGCTCCCCAGTTTTCAAAATCTTTATATATGACAAACATATTTATAAGTTATATTATGGAAAATATACGGCGTGACTGGAGCTGGAGCTGCAAGCTAAAGACGTCTAAGTGACTGAACGAGCTCAGAGTCGAGTCATCGCACTGTAGTTGAGTCCTGGCAGTCAAAGGAGTCGCAGAAAGAATAAAGGCAATCAACAAACGATCAAAAAGTTAACATTTTACGCGACTAGACTTACTTCCGTGAGAACGAACAAAAGCATATACTACTTTTAATTTTATTTTCTTCTCTTTGTTAAGTTATTTATTGTTAATAGTTTAATAAATAAAATAAAAGAGAAAACGTCTTGTGGATTAAATTATTCACACAAGTTGTATGTCAGTTTAGGTAATTAAGAATGAAACCTATCCTAATAACAGTATTTGCATTGCAGGAACCAGAGAGCAGAACCAGCAGATGTCCTGAACGATATCGGAAACATGTTGGCCAACCTAACAGATGAATTGGATGCCATGCTCGAAGAGGAGAAGAGGCAACAGTAGGCCATGGAGCGACTATAAGACTGAAGATCATCATTATATCATCACATTGTATGTTATACATTGAGCCATATGAGTGTGACCTGTGGTCTTAAGTACAGGTGTTCGTAAAATGGCACACATGGTATTCAACATTCATAGCTAACTCTAAATCTGCTTTTTCCTCAAAATACATTTTCTCTAAGCCACTTTCGAAGTTTGCATGCATTTTTCATAAATACAATATAAAAGAATATTACAAGCTAAATAAATATCATGTTAAATGTAAAAAAGGAATACTCAAATGTATTGTTTTACAGTTTGAAAAACATTCAAATATAAGGATAGGGAATATTTACAACTAATGGCAACTGTTTTTATTAAAAGCGATCACAAGGAAATAGTTACTAGAACAGATAAAAAGTGAGGAAATTGTTGCAACAAAATGGGGAGTGGGGTTTTTATCTTTTGATTTTTCCCTTATATCATAGTACATTCCTGAGTGTGTGCTGTTTTATGACCATTCTGTAGTTAGCAAATAAATATAGTGAATCAAAATTAGTTGACTATACTGAACGATTTAAGACCCAGGAGGTCTCTTTAGAAGCATTCGAATGTTTTGCAGATAAGATTTCATGGGAGAAAATCACTCCATCTTCCACTTGCTTTTATTAAGGGTACCTACTTAAAGCAATATATTATACAAATATGCATTACTGGCATTTACACACTGTTCCTATGTTCAATCAAAAGTTTTTGTGCATACCTGATCAATTTTTTGTCGATAGTACCTAAATAAATGTTACATTTCACAAAGTTTATACAACATGATATTTATGTTTTATACATACATTATGCAATCAAATAACTCGCTACGTCTATAAGATTTGTTTAGCTTATGAAAAAGAAACTATAATAAAAGTAAATAAAATGAAATATATGAATACTTGCACAAATTGTTAAGATTTTTCACATAAAAAGCAGACTATATTTTATTGGAAGTTTAATTTACTGTAGTCATGTCCTGCTTGATTGGTTGCTTTTTCTCAAGCTTTATTTGATATATTGACACACTTTTGACAACACTGCACTTTCTGTTTCTTGTAATTTGCAGATTCATTTCTACGGAAATATATCCAGGTCTTAAGCGGATGTTGTTAGTCCTTTAATTAGCAATTTTATTGGTAGTTGAGCTTCAAGATTTGTTTGCCCAAATGCATCTTGCAGTTTTTTTTGCTTCAAGACTTCATATTTAAAGATTTTATTGGAGGCAGGCTCTCTTTTTCTCTTTACAATAGTCTAAGGTTGAATTCTGCTCATCGTAGAACATACGTTCCAAGCGCATTAATCGATTCAGTGCTAAATCAGGTTGGAGAAGTGACATAGATTAAACAAATATATATATATATATATATATATATATATATATATATATATATATATATATATATATATATATATATATATATATATATATATATATATATATATATATATATATTTCTAATTTGAAATCCAAGCAATTTTTCACAATTATGTTTAGAGCGGAAAATTGAAATAAAGGAAAAAAGACCTGCTCCTGATTTGTTACTGGAGGAAAGGGAATCGAGCGGGAAATGAACATGGCGGTTTCAAAGTTTGTGGTACAAGTTAGGGCTCAGGAAGGAGATTTTAAAAAACATGACCGCAAAACTGAAGAACCATATTAGAGCGTTCGTCTCATTGTAAAGGTCAATGTAACTTGGCTCTTCACAAAATTTGTTATTTTGGCAAAAATATGGAACAGAAAAGAAAGTTGCTTGTTCTGAAGTATTGTTATGTGGAAAGGAATACGAGGCAGTAAAGGTTTTCGGTGAAATTTTAGATGGAGAAAGAAAGAGGCAGAAATAAATTTGAAAATTAGTATGTCAAAATTTGAAATATGTTATTCAGAGGATAGCTGTCAAACATTTTTGGAATGACGTTTGGTAAAATTATGTTGAAATACTTCACAAGTCAACGACTTATATGTATTGATATGCTGTATGATTATGACCAATAAAGAATATTATATTATATATATTATTATTATTATCATCTCTTTGAAGCTGTTAATTTTAATCAAACAGGAAAGATCAGAATTGACCAAGCTATCGTCAAAAGTGAACACTTGTCTGCAATTAAATAGTATATAAAACAGATGTATGGTTTTAAGACTTATTTCAACAGCATGCTTTTTGGCTCAGCAGGAATTTGCATTTTGTGGTCACGACGAGTCAGAAACTTCTTTAAATAAAGGATATTATTTAGAATTCCTGGACTTTTATTTTTTTACGTACAACTGACGTTTTGCTTAAAACCAGGGGAGAGGGATACTGCTCATTTATAAAAAAATCTAGATGAGTATGATTTTACCTAATTCAGTCGCTTATTAATGTTCAACTACTAATCTACATAAACCACTCGGCCTACCCATAACTAAAATCCACGTTTCGCCACTGAGTACATGTATATAATAATGGATATAGTAAATAATTGTTTAACCGCAAAAGAGTAAAATATCGGAATATAAACAAAAAGCACACATTCAATTTAATCTATCCAATAAAGCCTAAAACTAATAGAACTTCATTTAATTTACATATGTTTTACAATTATCACAACAGATTTAGAAGTACTTTCCATACAACAGGTTTAATTGCTGGTTTTCCCTCTGCATAAAATTTCAAAAAACTATAATGCAGTGCAAAACAAAGAATGTCATGTCATTAACAAAGTGGAATATATAAAATGGAATATCTGGCATATAAAGCTCTATATGTAAGTCAAACAGATGAAATTTTGTCAAACCACTTTCAGGAAACTGTATTCGAGACAGATATAGTTTCCTCTAATTCCATGAGACACCTCTGGAGAGTCACATGATAATCAAGAGTTTTAATAAAAATACTAAATGTATGTCACAACACACTTAAAATGAATTTGCTACAGAAATTGGAGATCTACAGAATTACAATAAAACATAATATTATTAATTGTGATAACAAATTGGACCTTAACCAATATCTATTGCTAAATGCCACTTTACCAGTTATATAAGTATAATTAAATTTGTAATTTATACTGAGAATGTTTGAACTGATAAGACTAGTATTATGCAACTTTATTTTCACCGCTACCTATGTTTTTAGATGATATTATTTATTAGGGGGCTTCTGGTGAACATACTAAAATACTTTAATTATCATGTACCTAATGATTCAATTATGTATGTATATATTCACAATTTTTAATTAACACCTCTGCTAAAAGCATTTTGTGTTTGAAAATAGTCCTCTGCTTACTTATTTTTCATAATTTCAAATCTTTTTTGCGATAGTCCCAAGAGCACTTTCAGCTGAGTTGACCAACAGAACATAAATTTTGATGACTAGGTTAATCGAGTATGAATTTAAGGACCACAGAAAAACACTACTGCCATGAACGTATTCTAATTTAGAGCTTTCGAAATCTTGCAAGGTCAGTGTTATTGTGCATCTATACATACAATCGGTAACTTTTTTATTTTACTGAATAATGTAGGTAAACTTGCTGGTATAGGTTGCTCTAATATTTTAGAAAAGAGCATAATAGTGGACATTATTTGCATCCAGAAAGTATTTCTTATATATTTGGGCAAATGGGCGTATCTAACAACTGCATTAGCAACCAATACTCAGAGCCAGTGGGAAAGGAGACGCCCATTGCCTGCTCCGCCCAACATCGTTAGCCCCGGCCAACATTTAGCCCCGCCCAGCATCGTTAACCCGCCCATCCGAGTATTGTCGGTTTCAATTGTCAAATTGTCACCATTGTTGGTGTTAATGATCCAGGTGTTAATTTTTGTCTACTAAATAAGTTCTTATTCATATATCTTAATTTTTATTACATTTATTTTTTATGACAGCTAGTTAGCTTTATGAACTTAAGGCTGGCATTTCCTTGTGTAGGTCATGTGAAACTATACTATAGTTGCAGTAAATCAAATTTCTCGAATGGGTTTATAATTGTATTGCAAGAATTACGTCAAAAATGAAAATTGAGAAAAAAGTGAAACAAACATGAGACTACAGGTTGCAAGAAAATTCATATGGCAGTTTATAGATTTTTTACGATACGTTTATATGATTATGTTGTAGTGTAAATATGGGATTTTAATTAATTTTACAAACAGTGTTTGTAAATAATTTAGATAGAGTTTTATATTGTATAAATGTAAATTTACTTTCTTTCTTATAATATTTTATTCTCTATGTTCAAGGTGGGTTATGAAAATGGAAACTACACATAGTGTGTTAAATTAGTGTGGGCAATAATAATAAGTTTGGATGGTTACAGTTATTACCTCTGTGAGGTACTTTTTGTTTTCGTAAAACACCTTATAAATAAATTGCGCTAAATGAAATGTAATCTAGAATTTTTTTTCACTTGACATTGGCTGATATTTTTGTTAAATTGATCTCTGTATGTTTGCATTAATGAAATATTTTTTTTCTGAGTGTAATGTATGAATTTGTTTAGGAAAGAAAAATAATACTTATCGATGGTGGCAATATGTTTTAATATTACGCAAAAATATCCATTATATGTTAAAAAAAAGGCACTGGCTAGTGAATTCTTGAAAAAGATATCAGTCACTTTTGTACGGAAATTGAAAGTTATATAGAAGTTTAGCAACTGAATGTATATAGATAGGAATTGTACTGACATATAGCCAATAGGAAGAGCTACGAGAACAAGTAATAACTTATTAAATTTTAGAAAACAATTTTTGTACAGCCATCTTTTAGTATACGGAAATAGCAAAATTATATTAGGATAATAAAATAGAAAAAACAGTTTTGGTGTTTTTTAATACCTTTACACTGATCTGATTTTAATTTCGGAGATAAAAAAGAACACAAAGACTGGTAGACAGAATTTTTCAAGATTCCTTTATTGTGTTTGATGTCCAAGCTATTTCTCGTGCCATACTATTTTTGTAAGCTCTATAGGTTTTATTATATTTTGTAATAACAGTTAAGTTGGAATATTTGACTGATTTAATAATTAATCCTATTTGAAATAATTGTTAATTGTGTTCAATTTATAGTGATTGTTTAAACTTTTGCTTTGGTAATTTCATTTGCGACTTAGGTGATGAAAATGTTATTTAATATTATGCTACTTAAAATACTTTATATATTTCCAGTTTTATTATGTTGTGACATAAAATAGGTTTGTTATATGTAACTGCATTTTATATTAATTAATCTAGCTGTTAATGATATTTCCATGCGTCCCATTGATATTCCTTTTTATTTTATTGTTATCAATTATATAAATATAGAATAAACAATAAAGTGAATAATACAAAATTTTCTGTTGTTTGATTTAAGAAGAAATAAGATATACGAATTTATTAGGACCCGAGAGTTTAATGTTTTTATCAAATTTTGATCCAAAAGACATATTACTTTAACCCTTTGAAGCAAAGTGGTTTCACACAGAAACCACTTACCTAATGTTTTTTTTTTCTATATGTAGACTGGTTTTACAGTGAAACCACACTTCCTACTTCGGTATTAGTGCGCCATCTATTGATCTCCATCGCAAGTTTGCAATTAGCGAAGACTGTATTGCTAGTATTCGTTAGAATTTGTCAAAGAAACCACGTTTTATAAATGATTTCGTTTTTTATCTACATTTTCGTAAAAAGTGTTATAACTACTCCGTTTTTTTTGGACGATTGTGTTACTGAGGCACTAATAGAAAGGTAAGAATACTTGTTTTACATAGTTTATTATTTTTACTTTGTCAATCGGATATGGTTTTACGGCGAAACCAGTGTGCTTGCAGTAAAGTAAATTTGTTTTTGTTGACCGGATATGGTTTCGCGAGAAAACCAGTGTGCGTGCAATCCACTAAAGTAAATTTGTTCAGGTTAGGATGGAAAATCAAATTGATTTGTCGCAAGTGATGAAAAAACAAATCGATTTGTCCAAACTAACCTCGGATGAAGCTTACGCTCTGCTTCATGAAATTCCTTCTGATGGAGAGTCAGTAATAAGCGAATATGAGGAAGAAGAGGAAGAAATGATTGAAGACATCATTGAAAATATGAAACTACCGAAGCGATAGCTCAGGGCACTATTTTGAGTGACGACGATTTGGCAATTTGGAGTGACATAGATGACGACACAGTCGATTTAGAAGATGATTTACCACTTATCCACTTTGTGAACTGGAGGAAACAAGAAATTGCTCCGAATCTAAATCATTTTCAGCAACTAACTGGTCCCAGCTCTGAAGTACCACCTAATGTCACAAAACCTATAGATTTCTTCTTGCTTATTTTTGGCGATGCTATTCGTCTGGTTACAGAACAAACAAACTTGTATGCCACCCAGGAAAAAAAGAAACTTTATTCCGACAACTGAGGAGGAAATGAAAATTTTTATAGCGGTAAATTTGCTCATGGGTATAAAAAAGGCTCCCTCCTTTCCCGATTACTGGTCTTCGCGTCTCGAACTACGTGATGATTTCATAGCATGAAAAATAGGCGTAAACCGTTTTGGCTCCCTGCTAACTAGCCTCCATTGCAATGACAATGCCACAATGGCAAAAAAAGGGGAGCCCGGTTTTGATCAATTGTTTAAAATCAGACCATACATTGAACTCCTAAAGAAAAACTTCCAGAAATATTATTGCTCATCAAAAGAAGTGTCAGTTGATGAAAACATGGTGAAGTTCAAAGGCCGAATAGCTTTCAAGCAATATATGCCAATGAAACCTGTAAAAAGGGGGTTTAAAATCTGGGCGTGCGCCGATAAAGGAGGTTATCTAAGTAATTTTGAATTATATACAGGAAAGCAACAAGACAAATCTGAGAAAGGTTTAGGTGAACGGGTAGTGCTTGACATGACTAAGGGTCTCGAAGGAAAAGGACACCACGCTTATTTTGATAACTATTTCACAACAACTGACCTTTTACTTTCTTTACAAGAAAATAAAATCTACGCGTGTGGAACTGTACACGCAAACAGAAAAAATCTTCCCACTGGATTGAAAGGCGATAAGGAAATGAATCGAGGTGATTTTTATTGGGCAGTTTATAGAGACAAAGTATCTTGTATCAAGTGGAATGACAAAAGAACTATTCAGATGCTCTACTATACATTCCCCTATAGATCAAACTAAAGTGAATAAAAGGGAGAAAGATGGAAGTATGACTGAAGTCAATTGCCCTAAAGCAGTTGTAGACTAACGAAGGTATATGGGTGGAGTTGACAAAGCTGATATGAAATCTTACTACGCCATCGATCGGAAATCCCGAAAATGGTACCACAGTCTATTTTGGCATTTTCTCGATACATCAGTATTCAACTCATATATAATATTCAAACGGAAGACCAAAAGTGCTATGAGCCTCAAAATTTTCCGATGTGAAGTAATACTGAGTTTGGGGCTTCCGTTTCAAGAGGCTCTTGTGGAAGGCCATCTTCTACTAAAAAAGTTGTATCCAGATTCAAGCCTTATGTACCAATAGATCAACGATGTGATCAAGCAAAACATCTACCTGTGCACGGAACATCAAGACGCTGTGCTCAGTGTAGTACGGCCGAAAAACCTCATTGAACCAGATGGAGCAGCATACAGTGTAAAGTCGGGTTGTGTTTACTGGCAGAAAGAAACTGTTTTCTAACTTACCATCAATAATATAAAATATATGTAATCTTTCGATTTTGTATGTGTTCACTTGCATTGTGGTTTCATATCGTAACCACTTGCAAAAGTTAAAATAAATGTTTTTTTGCAACAAAGAAGTTTACCACATCATTTTTCTACACATTAAGATGATATATACCAAATGTCATTAGAATTGGAAATAACATTGAAATTCGTGCTTCAAAGGGTTAATGATTCCCATATTACATGCTAAAATCAATATGAAAAAATTTCTGGAAGCAGCAAATGCATCATAGTAGTGAATTTTCATAAGAATTGTACACTGTGGTGGTGGTGGTGAAAAAGGTGGTATGGCCTCAACAGAATTGTCATTAGCCACTGAATTCTACACTATTAGTAAGATATATTATTAGAACTAATTCTTTAAATTTAAATGGACCTTTGAGATCGGTTTTAGAGTGCCAGTTAGCGATTATTTGAAAAAATTATATTTTATATGGAGCTCAAAAATTAAAATTTGGTCTTAGATATAATATGTAAGTAGTGCAAGTATGTTTAAAAAAAAAATTGTGTTACAAATTTCATTGAGGTTACAAAAGTTTTACAGAAAAAAATTAATTATTTACAAAGGGAATGTACCTGTCAAATTATAAATATCGCAGGTATTTTTGCTTATTAATTGCTTGGATGGGTTCGTTTTAGTCAACCCATCCATTTTTTGACAATAAACCACAAAAAATGTTTGTTAAAACAAATTTGTAGTTATTCGCAGAGGTCATTATGTTATTTTTCTTTAATTTAGTACCCATGGTGTTAGGTTAGGTTAGGTTTGTTTGTGAGTGGGCCATACCGGTCCCTCCCCCGCGACCATACAAATTTGTGGCTCATGCCTAAAAGTTTATATTTCGCCCAACAAAGCCAGCGTCCTGCAGAGGTCGATAATCTTCGTGGGCGAAAGTTGATCCAGATCCTCCGGAGCAAGCTTTATCTTGCCAAAGAGCAGGTATCTAGTCCTGTCCGCTGCCGGACAGGAACACAGCACATGCTCTGCTGTCTCGTCGCTCTCCATACACAGCCGGCACTCTGTCTCCGAACCGATCCCAATACGGTGCATGTGGTGCTGCAAGCGGCAGTCTCCTGTATACAGGCCGACTAGAGTACTCAGTTGCTGTCTGTTTAACTCTAGAAGTTTTTTAGCCCTTGACTCAGGCCATTTATGAAGGCCTTGGAGTGAGCTAATCCTGGAAGATTTTGCCAATATTGGATTGTCATTCTTTCTGTCCAGGTCTTTAAGGTGCGTTTTGCTGTGCAAGATGTTATCCCCAGCACCGGTTCTGGTCCGACAAAGTCTCTCTGGGCACCACTCCCGGCAAGCGTGTCGACCGCAACATTGCCATCATGGTCCGAGTGACCCGGTATCCAGACCAGCGACACCTCATACTGCTGCCCAGTTCGTTAACGGCAGATTTACAATTTATTAGGACTCGAGATTTTAATGGTTTTATTACGTTTTGATCCAAAAGACATATTCCTTTAATGATTCCCATATTACATGCTAAAATCAATATGAAAAAATTGTGTTACAAATTTCATTGGGTTACAAAAGTTTTTCAGAAAAAAAATTATTGTTTACAAAGGGAATGTACCTGTCAAATTATAAATATGGCAGGTATTTTTCCTTCTTAATTGCTTGGAGGGTTTTGTTTTAGTCAACCCATCGAGTTTTTGCAAACAATAAACAACAAAAATGGTTTTTTAAAACAAATTTGTAGTTATCCGCAGAGCTCATTATGTTATTTTTCTTTAATTTAGTACCCATGGTGTGTTTACATAGGTGTTACTATGGCTCGAGATTAAAGATTTTAGCTTAATGGGAAATTTATTGAGCTATCGGATTTGAAATATTTTTATGAAAATTTTCTACCATAACATACTTGCTGCACCCAGACCCTTTCCAACACTTATTTACGGTTGCTGTATCCATGCTTTTTGAAAGTCATAAAATATTGCAGCTTACTATGTAAGACTGACATACAAAGCAACCTCAAAATCATTTTTGGAAAAATATTTAAAAAAAATGAAATGAGAACAATTTAAACATAAATTGAAAATCTTGGTTCGCTGCCACGTGGAGGGGGTTCTCCTTCCCCCTGTGCATGCCTACAATCGCCCTCAATGCATAAATAAGAAAATTCCTTTGGAGCAACCCCTCAGAAAATTACGGGTCCTGTGGTGAATATAGAGGTTATGCACGTGGTAAACAGGATTTTAAGGAGGTATAGCTGCAAAATGGGATAAAGGCAGCTTAAGGAGGCTCAACTAAGCTGTTTCTTTCGCACTTTCCGCTCACATTTCCTTTTCATATTCTCTGCCCAGCACCCCTGTTCACCCTTGGTCCCGTAACTTTTTTGTGGGCTGTTTGCAAGAAATTCTTCTTGTGGTTTGGGCATCCAGAAGGGGTTCTAAGCATATTTCTAAAAGATTTTTCTAAAAACCCCCATGTGCTAATCTGAAAATTTATCGAAAATTTAATTTTTATTTTTCAAAGGGAATGTATATGAAATTATAGGTGGCAGGTAAGTATTTTTCCATATTAATCGCTTGAATGATCGTTTTTAATTAACTCGAACCAATTTCTGCAAACAAAATAACAAAAAAGGTTTTTTAAAACAAATTTGTAATTATCTGTGAAGCTCATTGCATTATTTTTCAAATTTAGTATCCACGCTGCTTTTATATAGGTTTTACTATGTATCAAAACTTAAGATTCTACCTTAATGGTAAATTGGGGTATCAACATTTGAAATATTTTTATGAAAATTCGCTACCATAACGCACTTGAACTCTTTTCAACACTTATTTACTATTGCTGTATCCATACTTTTTGAAAATGAAATAAATATAAACAATATAAAATTTTGAAATTAAATTTTTAATAATTTAACCTAGACATCTGTTTATATAATTTTAACTAGGGATATATGCACTTTGTAATACCTACCTAGATATAAGTACTTACTCTATTAGTTTGAGGTAGGTATATTTCTTCTTAAAATAATTTGGTTCACTTTGGTAATACCTACCAGTGAATTCTGTATAGAGTTCACTAGGTAATACATACAATATCTACATGCAGTTTACGTATAACTTTCATATTTGTTTCATTAGATGTGATAATCATAATATACTACTACAGTCATTTTGTTACAGTTAAGTTAAAATTAAAAGTTGGTTTCCTATTTACCTACTATTTATATTAAAATATAGGTACCTAGTTGTTTTATATTATAAGAACCTAATAAGGTATTAGCAATTAGCATAAGCGGAGTCGATTTCGAGGTTATGCGATGTGAAAGCGTACACGCTTCTCTGTGATAAATAACTACATCTGGTCAGATTAAACTAGGAGAGAGAGAGAGAGAGAGAGAGAGAGAGAGAGAGAGAGAGAGAGAGATGGCTTTTAATTTTACATACCGTGAACGTGAAGAATAGGAAGCTTAATATTTATATATAATGAAACGTTCTAGATTGATTTTAAACAAATTGAATCATTTTCATTACATTTTTTATTAGTATACATTCGCATGCTAAAATTTAGCGCTTTTAGAGGCAAACTTTTTCCCGGTATTGTCTGGTTCAAGGCTGACAATTTACAAAATTGGTAGTTGATTGTACATTGTACAGAGCTCTATCTTTAAAATTTTGTGTCAACTAGAGCTATCATGCCAACCTACTACCTGGTCCTGCACCGAGATGGTGTCCCTTTCGTATCTCTCACAAAGATCTCCAGTCTGACATCTTTCAACAACTTCCATTGTTTAGATTTTTATCTACGATTTATTTAAATAGCATAGCAGTACAGATAACGTCATCTGTCTTTGTCCAACATTGTAGATATTGCATTACAGAATCTAAAGTGATGTCGAGGATTATTTTATTATTAATTTCGAATAACTTTATTTTATCATGCTCACTTTGAACGCTCCTAATCTGTTTAGTAAAACTGCCTAGCCAATACCAAACAACATATTGTCACATTTGTGTATAAAAATTAAGTTTTGGAACTTTGTTACTTCTATGGTAGTGTGTTGGTAAGAGCGAACATTCTGGAATAATATTTCTAGAAGGGACCAGAAGTGACAGGTGTAGAATAGTGTAGAAGATCTAGAATCTCTATTGACAGTATAAATAGAGGAGCGGTGCGCAGAGTAAGTTAGTTCAGTATTAAGTCGGTGTGGTGTAGAATAAGTGATCATAGAGTATTAAGCGAGTCAGCAGTAAGTGTTGGTGTTTAAGAAGCGATCATAGAAGGCGAATAGTTAGTTCTATGGACATTTAATAATAGAGATGAGAAATAATTTAGTTGATACTAGTGTTGGAAAATTGTTGCTTATAATAAATTAGTAGTTTGAAAAGCTGTGTTTTGTTCGTCAATAAATCCAGAACCCCATAGAACGTAACAACAGGTGTCAGAACCGGAATTTTCAAGCTGCTAGCGGAAATATTTTCCAGAATATTCGTTGAACAACGTGGACATTTCTAGAATCTCTGGAAGAGTGTCAGCAGTAAGTCATAACTGGGTGTGTTTTTCAAACAGCTTAAACTGTGTACCAGCTTTAAATACGTCTATGCCTAAGACACGTAGCGCAACAGCCAATATGGACGTCCAGCTATTGGAATTGATTAAAGAAATGAAAGAAGAGGCCAGAAAAAGAGATGAAGAAGCCAGAAAAAGAGACGAAGAAACCAAAGAAGAAATGAGAAAAGGAGATGAAGAAATGAGAAAAAGAGATGAAGACGCCAAAGAAGAAATGAGAAAGAGAGATGAAGAGGTCTGAAAAAGAGACGAAGACGCCAAAGAAGAAATGAGAAGAAGAGGTGAAGCGGTCAGAAGAAAAGACGAAGAAGCCAAAGAAGAAATTAGAAAATGAGATGAAGAGGCCAGAAAAAGAGACGAGGAAGCCAAAGAAGAAATTAGAAAAAGGGACGAAGAGATAAGAGAGGAACTGATAAAAAGAGACGAAGAAGTCAAAGAGAAATGAGAAAAAGAGATGAAGAGGTCAGAAAAAGAGACGAAAAATCCAAAGAAAAAATGAGCAAAAGAGATGAAGAAACAAAAGAAGAAACGAGAAAAAAGATGCAGAAGCCAGAAGAGATGACGAAGCAAAGAAAATTCTGCAAGAACAAGCCAACAGAATTGAGAATATTACTTCGTGTGTAGACGAACGTATGAAGCAGGTAAAAGACGACATCTTCCAACAAGTAGAATGTCGAGTAAGGGGTATCAGCGATGATGTACATGACAAGCTGACGAGTATACAAGAAGAAGTTCAGCAGATAATGCAAACACTAGAAAAGAGGTGTGATACTCTAGCCAAGGGAAACATCAGACTCAAAGATAGCCCGGTCGTAAAAATTAAGGTTCCCACATTTGATGGCTCAGTCCCATGAGGTATTTATCTACGCCAGTTCGAAGCCGCTGCTATACCAAATGGTTGGGGCGAGAGATAGAAAGCGACTTCGCTAATTGTGGCTCTCAGAGGAGATGCTCTAGATGTGCTCCAAGGTATTCCCAGGGAAGAACCGTTGTGTTTTGACAGTATTGAACATCAATTAGAGATGAGGTTTGGCAACCAGCATCTACAACAGCTGTATCGATTGCAGTTGAAAAATCGTTGTCAGAAATCGGGCGAAAGTCTCCAACATCTCCACACCGACCATGTCAGACTGGCACGATTAGCCTACCCCATAGCTCCGATAGAGTTTTTAAGCCAGCTGTCGCTGCACCTTCATTGACGGCTTCAGAGATACCGACACGCAACAGGCGCTGAGGATGGCGAGACACAAAAACTTGAACGATGCTTTGGCACATTCCTTCGAGTTTGAAGCGGTAAAGCAAGCGTCAGAAAGTCATGTGAAAGTTCGCAGTCTTCAAGTCCAAGAAGAAAATAAAACAGATCCATCCAAGATCATGCAGCCACTAGAGAAAATAGCAGAACAAATAAGGCCGACATCTCATGGACACCCAATAAGAGCTCACCTTGCAAATGCCTTGCGCTGCTGGAACTGCGGCAAGGTGGGACATATAAGGGGAGAATGTTGGGCTCTAAGATCACGCGCAAGGGAGAAAGTGAAGCTAAGGCGTAACCATTATTATTCGATTATTCACTGTGACCTGGTTCCAAGATGGCGAGTAAGAGGGCCAGACAGAGTGTACAGAGTAAATGCAGCCGGTGGTGTTTGGATTCAGGTATTTGGCGAAACTGACGTCGAGCTGCAAATTGGGACATGGAGGGCAAAGCGGAGAGCCATAGTCGCCGCCATATCAGACCTGCTTATAATTGGCTTGGACATACTTCAGGGTCAGTGCGCTAAATTTGATCTTGGCACTAACATCCTGACTATCGGCGGTGAAGAAATAATAATGTCGCCTAGCAGTAACCTGGTAGTGCGGAAAATCACCATAGAGGAAAATAGCAACGCCTGTCGTGAAAGTGCCATTCCAGTGAAGAGTGCTGTGAGAGGAAGAGACGACCCAGTTACTCAGCCAGAAGCAAGTGGGGAAGAAAGTATGAGAGAAATACAAGACGAAGGGTGCAAAGACCACGTAAATGTGAAGCCAACCCAGAAAAAGGCCAGTACACATATTTTTTGGAACAGAGCCGATGTCGAAAGGATGAATAGAGCCCGCCGAGATATTTGTGCAAGTAGAAACATCAGAACAACAGCAACTACACTGAAGAACCAGTACCACCTAAGAACTTCGCTTGAAGAAAGCCCCGACATATTGACGAGAAGGAAAACCATCCACTCTGCTACCGGAATGCATATACGAATAGAAAGCGACCGCATGAAGACCCATATGACGTGCCACCTAATTCAGCTGATTTTAAAGAAGATGATCGGGTGTTGTTCTACAAGCCAGTACGACGCAAGCGACAGTCACCTAACCTACAGAAATTATGGGAAGGTCTGTATAAGGTGGTCAAAAGGATCAATAGCGTTGTCTATCGCATTCAGAGGAGCCCGAAGAGCAAGATGAAGGTGGTCCATATGCACAGACTTACACCATACCAAGAAATGTCAGATTTAGACTGGGACGATCGAATATAAGAGGGGGACAGTGTCACATTTGTCTATGAGAATTAAGTTAAGGAATTTTGTCACTTCTATGATAGTGTGTTGGTAAGAGCGAACACTCTGGAACGATATTTCTAGAAGGGACCATAAGTGACAGGTGTAGAATAGTGTAGAAGGTCTAGAATCTCTATGGACAGTATAAATAGACGAGCGGTGCGCAGAGTAAGTTAGTTCAGTATTAAGTCGGTGTGGTGTGGAATAAGTGATCATAGAGTATTGTCACAGCGAACAATCTGGAATGACATTTCTAGAAGAGACCAGAAGTGACAGGTGTAGAATAGTGTAGAAGATGTAGAATCTCTATAGACAGTATAAATAGACGAGCGGTGCGCAGAGTAAGTTAGTTCAGTATTGAATAAGATGGTGTAGAAAAGTGATCATGGAGTATTAAGCGAGTCAACAGTAAGTGTTGGTGTATAAGCAGCGATCATAGAAGGCGATAGTGGAATATAGTTCTATGGACATTTAATAATAGAGAAGAGAAATATTTTAGTTGATACTGGTGTTGGAAAATAGTTGCTTATAATAAATTAGTAGTTTGAAAAGCTGTGTTTTGTTCGTCAACAAATCCAGAACCCCGTAGAACGTAACAATATTTATAATTGAGCTTATCTATAGATCTAGAAATATAAAACGGTTTAAAATATTTTTGTATGTTTGATTTAACGTTGACCCACCTCCACAACTATCAGCACCGGAAGGCATTTTCACCCACACAACTTGCAAATTTTGTTGAATCCTTCCTTTTTGTAAAAAGAGTGAGAGTCTTTTACATATAAAATATTGTATGTTACAATATTTCTAAATTTTGTATTTAAGGAAATGAACACTGAAGAATTTTTAGTAGTTTAATGTTCCATTCTGAATTTATAAGAAGTTCGAGTGTGAACTTTTGACATATACTATTTCTGACGTTCGAAGTTCGAGGCAACACATTTGTTTGGGTTCGTTCATAGTTCGGTTCGAACAAAGCATGGGTTTGCACACCTCTAGTTTATATCTAAGTCCATATATTGTGGAAAAGCTGATATAGCTGGAAACACTTGTTAAAGAAAGACTAGAATATATGAAAGAGATGCAGTTTGCGTGGACCTGTGATTGTTTTCTCCGTGGCGTTGTTCAAACACTGAAAGATCTATGTATTTCAGATGTTAGTTCAGCAAAAACAATCCGAGTAATAAGAACTCTACTCAACAGTACATCTCCCACATTCAAATATTACATGTCCGAGTGCTTACACTACGCCCAAAGTCAAGTGTTGACTGATATAGCCAACCTCAACAATGGCTCCCCCTCTTAAAAGAAGTTTCATTATCCTATCTGCTCTATGTCAAAATATGTTTTATATTTACAAACCACCAAATGTGACAGAAGTGAGAATTTGTTTCGACACTGACAATTGCATGATGTAGTCAGGCCTGCCAAGAACACCTCTACACAACGATGAACTAGTTGAAGTTTCAACTTACAACATGTCTAAAATAAAATCTGAAAGTGATCATTATAAACTTATGCTTGTGTTTGATGATGCTAGCCGTGGTGAACTGGAGAACTCTTGTGTTAACTGATTCCCATCTATTCACATCAAACTATATTTTTATATTTATATCAAGTGGTTTTCTTATATGTCTAACTGTATTTATGTTAATATACTTTTGTGTTAAATGTAGAAGCTCACTTAAAAACATGTATCTCAAACACTTGTGTTAAGAAATGTATATAAAGGAAAGATGTTTTTATTTTGGTCTATATAAGCAGCCTCATTGAGACAATATGTCTCACAAAGAAAATAATATGAGATAGTGTGAATCATGTTCACCACACGTGAAAAGCAGTGTGTTCTCTTGACACCTGCGCAGTGAGGCCCACAAATCAGAAGTATATGAGCCGTGGGAAGTTGAAAAGGTGCATTTGTTAGCTCAAGCTTTCAAAAATAGAGCGTCTACTTATCGTATTAATACAGGTGGTAATAACATAGAGGGTGGCATGAAATTGTTTCAAGCAATTGAAGCCGCTCTAGCTAAACATGATGTAATTAAAATAAACTTGGAATTGTTTTGAAGGTATGTGCTTCAAAATCAAAATAGAAAAAAAATAAAGTCTTTTAATACTAAAAACAAAATAGTTAGAGTTTCAACTAAGTTTGAATATCTATCAAGAATTCACCAAGGAAACTTACACGAAAGCTTTAGAGCTTGCAGAAGCCGAAAGTGGAAGGATGCTGGAGCGATTAATGTAGTTGGAAATAAATATTAATAAATGTAAATTAAAATAGTCAATAGAAACATATATAATTTACAAGTTGTTTTATTTTGGTAACAAGTGTACAAGATAAGCAAATAATACACAATTATTAATACTACAAACACATTTTCTATTATTCAATCTAACAGTGTGTTCCATACATAGCGGAATATCTGCTACAAGTTTTGGACACCCAGCATCACTCTCCAATTAAATAACATCTACGTTGTAGCCACATTTCAATAGTATATCGGTAATAAATCTGTTCTTGATAACAACTTTCACGTAAATTCTATCCACCTGCTGCTCGATAATATGTTTTTCTATTATGTTGGGCAGTTCTTCTAAAGCAGTCATAATCAATACAGTTATGTGTTCCTTGTATAAATTTTATTTGTCTAACTATATCTGCAATTAATGAACTTTGTGGTTTTGGAGGCTTAAACATATAATGTGCAGTTTGATAGACATTATAGATTGTCAATTCTTAAGGTGTATACTCTGGTACACAGAAGCCCTGTGTATCTACAACTACAATCTTCATCTAGAAACTGCTGTGCATACCAATAAACATTTACATTATATAACGTACGATGTTGGAAAGTGGGGGGTATTCGACGACGAAATCATGTATAATTACACCATAACATTATGTGTGATTGGAAAAATTGATATTAATTTCCATCTCTAATTTATTATCCACCGTAGAAGGCTTTATAGATTCGCTATACTTGGAGCAATCAAATACAAACATGGGATATTTTAGGAAAGCTTTGTAATCCAATGTAGGCTGCGGTTCTCTACCAACATAGGAGCGTTGAAATTCAGTCATGTTTATGTATGCTTCGAGGTAATTTGCTTCGTTAAATTTCAGGTTCATACCCTCTGTGGAGATTTGTTTACAATGTAAGTGGAGTCTCATATCTCGAATACCTACATGATCAAAGTCGTTGATGTCTTTTCTAACGTTATTGTATCGATCTGTTTGGAATATCACAATATCAAATCTGGGTCGTTCGGTGTTTGAAGATGTCTTAATGGACCACAAATCTTTCGTTGAATTATTGACATTTGGTAATTCATGAATTTCCCATTTTCTATGTGGTATAAGAATATTTTTATCTTGAGCGATCGACTTTAATAATTGCTGCCATATAACTTCACTGGGGTGGATATGTTTTACCTGCAGAGCCATATACTCAATGTTAAACTTTAAAGCCTTATCTGCATCTGCAGCACCAACCAAAATGAAACAATTTCTATCATTCTGACGATCTGGTTTGAAGAGCGTATGTGTGTCTTTCTTCCCTTTTGATTGACTCGTCGTACACAGGGTCTCCGAATATGTATAGTTTGCTTAACATGGTAACCCAATGATTTTAGAAACTGTATGTTCTCCAGCGACAGGTCTGTCTTCGATGCAGGCAGCGGAGGTACTGAAGCTGGATCGATTTGATGGCTAGTATTTATCATCAACATAATATGTTGTCGTCTTTCTCAATTCCAATATCACAATGATCTCTTCACCTTGAAAATTCACAGGTACTGAATTCTGATTGATAATGTTTACGTTTATATGCCAAATGATACGTGTGGTGAGATGCATAACTACCTTACTATATGGTTTTATATTAATCGCATAATCTAGGTGTACCATAGGAGCAAACTCATACATTGTATGTGTAGGTTTGCCGTTGTGATAAGAGCCATCCACTATGTTACACTCTAAGCGAATCGTCTTTACTCGTACAATTTCCACAGGTAAATCGGAAACGTAAAGTTTACCTGTAGGAAGACGTTGCTTAGAAAAACCCAATATTGGAGCTATTGAAGCATCGACAGTAAAGTCTATATCATACTGACATGTTATATCACATTTTAAAGTGTTGTTGTTTGCTTTTAGCAAAAACAGCTTTACGACATCAATTTTGTGATCTACTGCAGGGTTCAAATGTTTATCTTTAATATAGCGTCGTAACAGCTCATTCTGAATGTACTTCTCGATATCACTAATTTCATCTAATCCATCAGGAATAATTATTTCTTGACGAATCTTTCTACCACTCACAGCAGAAAAATATATAAACTCATTACACCCACGTTCTATGTTTGGTATGGTGTTATATGTGTGGAAGTTTGCAAGTGCGAGCGAATAATCAAACAGCGGCTTTAAGAAGAAGAGCGAAGAAATTTCTTAATCTAGACCTTATTTAATTGCAGTCAAAGAATTAGAAAAAACAAATAATATTACTATAACAAGATTTATTCAAGAGGGTCTATCAAACGTGTTTTTACCAAATGCTATACCAGTTGATAAAGTTTAATTGCTGCTTACCGATGCTGCTTCAAATATGGTCAAAGTTGGAATTCATTTAAACATATTTTATCCCAACTTAATTTATTGTACGTGCCTGGATCACGGGTTAAACAGGGTAGCAGAAAAAATTGGACAGCAATTTCCTTTAGTCAATGAATTTATTAATAATATGAAAACAGTGTTCGTCAAAGCTCCTTTAAGAGCTCAAAGATATAGAGAAGTTCTACCTGAGGTATTATTACCTCCTAGAGCTGTAATCACACGATGGGGAACCTGGATCGAGGCTGCCTTATTTTATTTTGAAAACCCGAGCACTTGCTATAACATATAATAGAGAATAAAATTCTACGTCGAGCGGTGTAAAAATATTGTCATCATTCTATTTTAAATAAGAAAGTTATTGGCATTTAAAATGACAAAAAAGTGAAGGGGAAAAGCAGACACCCTGTATGACATTTTAGAATACGATTAAGGGCTCCTGATAGGACACTCCTTTGTTAACGTGTGTATGAAAAATAAACTTTTCAACCTTAAAACTGTTGGTAATAATGACATTTTAGTTAGTCACTCCATCTGTGAAAATTTTCTGAAAAAAATTAAATATGTGAAAAACAATTGAAAATAGGAAAATTATTCAAAATGCATCAGCGTCAGAATTTTACGTCGAATTTAAAAATGCAATATTATTGATATAGTTTCATTAAAAAAAGAAGTTAATGTCACTTCCGGTTCAAACGGAAGCTACAGCGCATCAAAAATATTATAGAAAAATAGATTGCATCGTATTATAGCTGCAGCCCTAATTTTAGATTGATGTCTCTTCAATTTCCCTATAAACCTTTAATAAATCAGTTAGATGAATCAGCCTGTATATATATATATATATATATATATATATATATATATATATATATATATATATATATATATATATATATATATAATAGATATATGGATACTTTTTGATGTTAGTCGGCTAGTTATTTACTAAGACTATAATGTAGTTTAGCCATTCCAAAAAGCTCTACTAATTTAAAGAATAAAAGATTTTTTAAATAAGTCTAAAAATTACAAAGTTATTTCAATTGAAACACACTGTATATAATTCTCGTCAAAAATAGGGATGATTACTTCTATGAGAATTTGTTAGTATAACACACTTGTTGCCTCGACTTTTTGTTTCATGTTTAGTGGGGCATTTCTAAAACGTTGCATTTTAGTTGATAATGATGTGTCACAATTGCCTATATTAGTGAATTTTCTTAAAAAAAATTCACTATTGAAGAGATCCCGACTTTTGAATATTGAAAAAATTTCTTCAAATGAGCGCTAATTAGGCCCCCCAGATCACATATCCGGGGTCAGTTACAATTTTTATATGTTTATATATATATATATATATATATATATATATATATATATATATATATATATATATATATATATCACACCGATAACTCAAAAAATAATAGACCGATTTTGATTAAATTTGGTGAATACCTTCCAAATGGCTTGGATAAGTTCGTTAGCCAGGAAAATCGGCCCAGGTTTTCCCGGAAAATTTTGTGTTTTCTTTAAAAAATTATTATATCTCCATAATTAACAAAGTAAAGGCAACCAAATTTGGTACGCTGATTTATATAGTTACAGGTGAGCTACCTACCAAAATTTAGCTATGTAGGTCAAAAGACAAAAAAGTTATAAGCACTTAAAGAAAAATAAATTAGGGTTTTCCTCAAAACATCAAAGTTGCGATTTTAAACGTCAAAATCGGCAACATTTAGGCAATGAACTTGGATCTAATACGGGCTATGGAAAGAAAATGTCTCAAGAAGAATGTTTTACTTTACAAACCCTGATGTCTTAGTTTCAACCGTCATTGTTCTTCATTTTACTAAAATATTTCCAGAAAATTCATTTTAAATAGACCCTTTCTCTGATGCTTGGCAGTAGCCTTAGCTATAGAGTTTATCGTTTAATGGTATACAAGGTATGAAAAAATATTGTATACATTAATTATAGGGTGTCTTGAGCTACATCTTAAAAAAATATTTCTGCAATCACAGGCTGGCCCATAAGTCGTTAGTGATACAAACTTTCTTTTTTCTTTAATCAAACACGCCTTATGTTATTGCATTTTCCAACGAAATATAATGCATGTTTGTAAGAAAAGAAATTCTGGACGCAGCAAGTGCGCTTTGGTAGCGAATTTTGATCAAATGCTTCATATTTAAATTGAATAGCTCAATTTGCTATTAACCTACAAGGTTGACCAAGAAATAAGTTTTTTCCGGAACACTTTAAGTTTACTTTCGGATTTTTTTTTACATTTTCAAACAATAAAGTTATTTTGATAAAACATGGTACATTGTTTTTACTATATAGGTTATACTGGTAACCAAATTTGATGCCTGCTTTCTTAAAGAAACACATATTTGCTATTAAAAACATTTTAATGAAAATTCACTACCATAACGCACTTGCTGCGTCCCGAATTTTTTTATCATTCTGAAATGTTTCATTACTGTTTCATGCCTAGTGCGGGTGGTATTCACGGATTGATCCTTAACTACTTAAATATACCCCCATAAAATTTAAATGAGTCCTACTACCTGCCTTAGCACTTATAGAAAATCAGGATAACTTGAAGAATTTTTTATATCATGTATTATTACAATTTACAAAGCACTGTGACCTTGTGTTGTCAATGTCATTATGAAAAAAACAGAAATAATACTAGGAGCTATTACAAATATTTTATTGAGATGTCGATATATCCTTTGTAGTTGCTGTGAAGTTTCTTAATATTGTATCACACTTCCAAAAAATATTACCTTCCTCTATTTAATATAATTGTTTTGATGGGTTAGTAGTAATAACATTTCAAATGTTTAC
Organism: Tillus elongatus; assembly: GCA_964006375.1. NCBI lineage: Eukaryota > Metazoa > Arthropoda > Insecta > Coleoptera > Cleridae > Tillus > Tillus elongatus. Next base: position 64,407,108 of record OZ023263.1, on the reverse strand, counting down.
TTGATGTCTGTTTTTTTGTTGAGCAAATACGAGTAAAAATGTAAAAAAAGTAAATGTATGGTATAAAAAGTAACTTTCTTAGTAAAAATCGCACATAAAGATGTTACTCACGAGAAACACGGCAGTTTTCGTATTTTTGTCGATTTTTCTTTCCAGTGAAAGTTCACTAAATAGCGCTATTAGAAGCTATTTTATTGAAAACCATACAAAATTCTGTTTGATGCTAATATGCTTGAAAAAACAAGGTAAAATTCTTTTAAATATCTAATATATTATTTATTTTTGGCACATTTTTTAATTTTTATTTATTTTTTGGATAACTAGAAGCTTTGGAACTTTTCAAGTTGTTAAGTGATAGTAACATAAGGATCACAATTATGAATTTCGAAAAGTATATCAATAACATAGAAAATGGTGTCTCTTACAACGCATCGTTTTTATTAGATTACTCCTGCGATCTGTCATATCAGGCTTTGAAAGAGGTAAGTGTTGCTTAAAATTATTTTCTATTTGCCACCTGGTATGCCTTAATTAGGATTTCAGAGACTTTAAACCACAAAACTTTTGGATTTGTTTATTTTACCTAATTAAGATAATTTTGTCTAAAAAGTAATAGGCCATTTTGTACCTACATGAAATTTTGTTTAGTAGAACTACAAAGTTCGTTAGTCAGGTAAATCGGTTTAGGTTTTCCCCGGAAAATTTTGCGTTTCCTTTCGTAAATTTTTCATATCTCCGAAAATAACAAAGCAAGGGCAACCAAATTTGCTATACGTGTCAATAAAAAGTAAACCATGTATCAAAATATAGGTCTGTACGTTTAAAGACCAAAAAGTTATAGGTATTTAGAGACAAAAATTTTGGGGTTCACCACAAAGTCGGGATTTGAAACGTCAAAATTGGTAACAACAGTTTATGGTTTAACGGTCTATAATTTTTAGCCAATTTTCGTAGAAAAAAGTCGTTAATGAGGAGACAGCGACTTTTCAATTTTAAAAAGATGTCTTCAAATGAGTGCAAACTAGGCTAAATTGACAATTATACGCTCTTTTTCTATATTTAGCTGAGATATATAATTTTTCTTCAAAGCAGCCACGGCAGAAAATCCTGTTTCGCAAAGGTAGGATGTTGAAAACGGAAATAGTATACGAAATGCTCTTGTTTTCAGTGCAGAAAACTCATTATCCAGCCCTGTCCAAAATTCAAACAGTGATTTATTACTAAATTGATTTCGGTACTTGTCGTAAAATTTCTTCTTCGGCAGTTGAGAGACATTCGGGAGTATCTTGTGTCCCTATCCCACTCGTAACTTGCTATCAAGTTAAAGTCAGCAAGATAACGCTTTTTAATTTTTTTTGCCAGCACGGCTAAATGATTTCCAATGGTTACAAAAACAACAGCCTTGTGAGTTTTAACACATTCATTCACATTTGTAAACATTTATAGGTTTTTTGTTTTACATCTCCACTCCATAATTCCAGTTTTCTACAAAAAGCATTAATTTTATCACTCATATCCAACATATATGCATTTGCTCCTTGGCGTTGAAGATACAAGGTATTTAGCTCCTCGAATATGTTGACCATGTAGCTCAATTTCATAACAAAATAATCATCATGCTTCCAGTTGGTTTTCCTCTTCTAGAAAAATTTCGACGTCATCTCTAAATTCATAAACATGTTACAAAAATGTGATACGTGAGAACCATCTTACCTCGCAATAAAATAGTAACGCTGAATGTACTGCACCGATGTCTCTACAAATTGCAAAATATATTATTTATTTTAGGGTCCTCATTTTTATATAATTTGACACGGTTACCACCGTTGTTAGCACAATCTTCGAAGTAGGACTCAATGATTTTTGTTTCAAAGTGTACACTTTGGAATTTTTCCGACATTATTCGAGCACCATTGGTGCAGATTTTGACGCAATTTTTCCAGTCTATGTTTGCCTCGTTTAAAAAATCATTTAAGATAGCAAATAATGCAAGTGCTGTTGCTTTGAGTTCTATTGGTTCGTAGAACAGTAGTTCTTCTACTACTGACATACTAACACAAAATCGAAGATAGGCAATTATATTTGAAAAAAAAAAATATCACGCCCAGTCACCAAAAATCATCACCAATTCGACGGGCAAGGGTATTATTTGATAGAGGTATGAACTGCCAATTCGTTGGCAAAATTACCTCCAAACATAGTTCCTACAATCTCAGGGGCATCTGGAAGAATAAGCTCTTCACCAATAGTGTGAGTTTTTTTTACATCTGGCTATGATATGAAACTGTAAGATGCAAGTAAAGCTTTTTCATTCACAAAGTTTAAGAAAAAGTGATTTCTGTTTTCATATGATTTTAATTGTAATTCGAAGAATTATCTGGGTTTGCTAACGTACTCACTATTAAGCGTTTACAAAGGTCGTTTAAGTTTGTTAGGTTTCCTGCTGTCTGTGGCCAAAATTTTTGATCAAATGACACACAGAAGCCTTTCATCTTCATTTACTTCAGTGCTGGTAAACCTAAATTTTAAATCTTGAGAATAGTTTCTTGATTTTACTTTCAGAACCACCCTCGTCTGTGGACTGGTTGATGCTTCACTATCGTCAAATCCTCGCTCACGCATCCATGATACTGTGTACACTGTATAAATCTACTGCTACTCGAATATCGTGAATTGCAGTTAACACGCAAACTACTGCATACACATTCACAGTAGAAGGGTAGACTCGATCGAGACTGGCTGGAACCGAACGAGATGCAGGATTTACATACACGCCACGCAGACGTTCTAGAATGTTCGAAACGAATCGGAACTTCTCGCGAAGACGCGAGAATGTCCGCTATGGTGGACTTGAAACAATGGGACGGGGGAGGGGGTGTGTGCATATAGAATTGTGATTGAAAATTGAGAGTCGCAAATACTTAAAGACTGGGAAACACTGCTGTAAATAATTTCCAATCAAGAAGAATCTGAAATAAATACGGCCTTTGGTGAACAAGATATTACCTGACATGTGTTTCATAAGTTATTAAATTTATGTCAAATAGTGCATTTCATTTGTCTAAAATGTTTGCAAAAAAAAAAGGACTATAAGCAGACCTATTTTGCCAATCTTACATGGAAAGGTACATTATTTATTTATCACTTTTGAAGAAGGACTGATAAGCCTCGGTGATTCAGTGGTAAGGACTGAACTGAAGGGTACCGGGTTCGATTCCCAGGGTTTCTCTTTCACTTTTTCAGTACATACTGTAAAATTAACATCAACCGAGGTTGTGGCATTGTATTTGAGCAAGTTGAATGTCTGCACGTTCCACCCTTCGGAGGGGGCGTAAAGCCGTCGGCCCCGTGTCCATGCGATGTTGGGCATGTTAAAGATCCCTACCCTTTTTACAGAAAGGCAGGGATCCGGAAACATTTCTAGGATAGTGAGGTGAAACTGCTCCATAGACCGACGTTAAAGAAACGAAATATAAAAAATAAGGACGCAACAAGTGCGTTATGGTAGCGAATTTTTATTAAAAATTAATGTTTTCCCTAAAATATTGACAATTCAATAGTAAATAAGTGTTCGATAAAATCATGGATGCGTTATTGTAGCGAGTTTTCTTAAAAAAGAGTGCTGCAAATTGAATAATAACTTCTACATACCTGTGATAATCTACTCTCCTCAGAAAAACATTCTCAAAATGATTTTAGGGTCCATGACTTGACCACAAAAAATATTCATTTTTCTGTACCCATAAACTTCTGAAACGTTATATTACTCGAGTTTTAACGAGAAAATGTTAATTTTCACCAAATCTCCCCTCATTTATCACTTACCCCCTGAAGCGATCTTACCCAAAAGCAATTCGAAGCGTTCCTTTGTCGGGTGCTAACTGGATACCAAATTTGAAGATGATATCTCAATTCGTTCGAAAGTTATTGCGCCTACTAACAGCAGATCTACAGGCCGACAGACTGACTTACAAAAAAGTTTTTGTTCAAGAATCAAGTTCTCCATATGTTTTGAGACTTTTAACGCGGTTTCAGCAATTTTTTTTTTGAAATTTCTGTCACCGATGTTCCACCCACACACATTCAACCCCTAATTTTATTTCAGCACAAAATACCAGATAGTGGCATTTATAGTAGCATTTATTTATTTTAATTATACAATTTGAAAATTTTCTAATAAACAAACCCTAAAACGGTATATTACTCGAGTTTTAACAAAGAAATGTAAATTTTTGCCAAATCATTTCCCATTCATCCCCTACCCCTTGGAGCCATTTTACCCAAAAATAATCCGAACCGTTTTGTCGGGTGCTAACTGGATACCAAATTTGAAGACGATATCTCAATTCGTTCTAAAGTTAGGCCATTATAACAACAAGTCACCTTCCCATGAACAGGATAGCCGAGTCAGCAGGAAGATGGAAGGCACCTTAAAGCAAGCAAATAGGAAGGGAAACCTTGGAAACGACAGAATCGACGGAATATCACACATGGGGAACAGCGTCAGCCAAACCAAAGTCACCTCGGGGAAACAATAGTGCCACGCCTAGGGATTTGTTATAGACTGCTCGCCTGTGGAACGTCGTTCATTTCTGGTTCCCGAGTTAGACTCTGCACATCGTGTGCTTCACCTTTTTCATATCACACTTATGTTGATATTTATATTTGTCTTTATTTTTATATCATCATTTTTGTATCAAATATTAATTGTGTAAAGTATTAAATAAATTGTTTTAAAAATTCAAACGTCTTAACCGTAAAGTTAAGTCGTCACTACAAACAGACAGACATACAGACAGACAGGCCGACAGACACAAGAAGTTCGTTGCCAAATCATGTTTTCTATGTTTTGAGACTTTTTACGACGTTACGAAAAAAGTTAAAATTATTGTCGTCGATGTCGTACTTTCACACGTATTGACGATGTGGAACTAATTGGAGCTAAATAATTACTATGAGTTGAAGGAAACAACAACAAAATACTTATGCTGAAGAAGTAAATATAAACATATGAAGAAGAGCATACATTCCTTGATATGTCAGATATTCTTAAGTTATTAAATATGTTAGTTTGAAGTTAGATTTGGTATTTGATGATTATACACAAGCAATGTAACCATGGCCATTATATGTAACAAATTAGTCCCTTCACTTTTCCAGTACATACTGTACAATTAACATCAACCAGGGTTGTGGCATTGTATTTGAGCAAGTTGAATGTTTGCACGTTCCGCCCTTCGAAGGGGGCTTTAAGCCGTCGGTCCTGTGTCCATGCGATGCTGGGCACGTTAAGGATCCCTACCCTCATTACAAAAATGCCGGAGTTTGACAAGATTTCCAGGATAGTGAGGTGGAACTGCTTCCTGGCGTCTGGTGATTGACCATAGTCCCGGAAATAGGCCGACGTTAAGGAAATAAATACACATATGCAACAAATTGAGGGAGACTGCGTCAAAGAAAACATGGTTCTTTTTTCACATCATAAATAAAAGTGCTCTACAGACCACATAAAAATCTAGATAAAGGTTCTTTAGCTCCACTGGTCAAAGCTGTAGAGTTTTGCTGATAATTATGTTAGTTGGTCCCTTACTTACGTGGTGCCGCTTTTAGCCATACTTACCTTCTTTTTTTATTTACAGAGTGGAAAATTTCATCTTTTTAGTTATCTCCAAAAATGGTTAATTCTAATCGATGAAACGTATGATGCAGAAACCTTTTTGAAAAACTCATTATCAGATGTCAAACTGAGATTAGATTCAAATGTAAAATTTATGGAAAAAACTATGTCAAACGAAAATGTCTCTAAAATATATGATATCTACAACCCTGGTTTTGGAGTTGGAGGCGCAATCATCATAAGTGATTTTGGTTTTTATGATCACGCTAAGCAATATTTATTTATAAATCATAGTATTTCTGTGTACGCAAATCGAAAAAACTTCCAAAAGATTAACGTTACTACTACTACAACAGTGGTAAGTGTATATTTTTTGTGTTTGTTTCCCTTACACTGCCAATTTCAACAAAATGAAGTCCGTTGGACTTCTACCATGTTGTATCTGTGTGTCTTAGACAAGGATGGACAATGCGCTTGTGTTTACGAATACAGCTAAAATTGAAGTTTATTTAATAGTGAATCATTGATATGGAATTTACGTAGCTTGATATACATGACAAAAATAAACAATATATGATAACAATTTGACGACATGTTTTAGTCGAGACGTCGCATGTGGAGACTTTGAGTGGAACTAGTAAATATATTAATCCTGTAACTCCTTTTTTGCATCAGTTAGTATATACTGAATTCTTCGTTCACGCCTACAATAATTAGACGAATTTTAACATGGTACATAATGCAACTTTAGTTTTTAAGAAGCGACTAAGAATAGATTAGATCAGATTTTTTGCGAGTGGGCTATTCTAGTCCCTTCACCGCGACCTTACGTCTATTGTGGCTCTAATTACTTAAATTTCACCTATCAATTCCAGTTTCTTGTGGGAGTCGAACTTTTCTTGAGGGTGAAAGTTTGTTTGGTAGATGTACTGCCATCTGAATGAAGTCGCTTGTCCTTTTCGAAGCTCAAAGTGTGATAACCTCTCTCCGAGTACGTCTGGACCCGACATCCGTCAGTGTTTGACTCGGTGAGCTATCATGAAGTCCCGCTCTTGGGTAGCATCCAATCTCCAGTTGTAATCCACCCTTAGAGATATCAGCTCTCAGCTCCCCTCCGGGTTCGGCTAAACCCGAAACTCACCAGTGTTACACTCAAGGCGATATCCCATCGAGTCATGCTCCCGAGCATCACCCAAGCGTTTGGAAGCACACAATGGGGGCCTCAAGCTCCGGGTGTATACCATTCATCACAAACCCCCCCCCCCCCCCCCCGGGTCGTCTGGATACACGACATCCGCCAGCTCTCAACCCAGGGTGGTGACACATGGAACCCCGCTCCCGAGTAATAACTAAGCGGGGCCAATTGTCCATTTCTAAGTCCACAGTGGGGGCGTCCAAATCCGGGTGCATATCACTCCTCAGAGGCTCTCTTGGACCTGAGCCTCGCCAGTCTTTGATTGACTCGAGGCATTATCAAGAAATCCTGCTCTCGAGCAGCATCCATGCGGGATCATTAGTCCGTTTCGAAGCCCACAGAGTAGGCTCCAATCTCCAGGTGTAATCCACCTCTAGAGATCTCAGCCCTTCTCCTGGTTCGTCTAGACCCGATACGGCTCACCTGGACCAGACTCCCGCCAGTATTTAACTCCCAATTCTGTAGGAATTTAGAAAAACTTAAGCTTCTGCACCGCATACTGCTACTCGGGCAAAAAGTGGTGCTACTTCAAACTTGCCACGTAGTCCGAAAATTATTTAACCACGAAGGGCAAACTTAACTGTTTTCATATTATACCTCCGACGTAAGCTACTTAAGGCTGCAGATACACTCATGAAAATAACAATAATAATTAAATAATAATATACTAAAATGTATGTACAATACACAACGTACAAATGACGGAGTTCTGTTTGAAAGGAACACAAGCCCCTATTTGTTCTATCATCTGGAAGATATACCAGTGATTTCTGGAGCTATAGTGCAACTAATAATCTATATAAAATTGCTGTCTGAGGGTATACACACCCACCCTATTTAACTTATTAAATAAACAAATACATACAGGGTGGTCCAACAGTGCGTTTGAATTCAATAGCTCCCTTATTATTCAATAACAAAAATAACTTTGAAACAAAAGTTGCAGGTACTAATATTGAGACGGTTCTAAACCTCTCTTAATATTTATGACAACTTGTTAGCTTCCGGGGTGGAAAAACATAGTAAATATAGTGACATAATACTCACTTGTGAACACTCTGTAGATAACAGTTTGCATGTTTTGGTATATAAACAGTTGGTTTGTATTGCACACTTGTAAAACCTTGGAGAGGCATCAATTACACGTTCACTTCTGTTGTAGCTTAAGGTTTAATACAAATAAACAACCCTCTTCATCTAAGTTCACTGGTAAAAATTAACCGAAGTCCAAAACAGTAAACAAATAAGTTCGAGGTTTTGTTTATATTTTTAATAAAAACAATTGTCCTTAGGTATGTACTGTCTCCTTCTCTCTTTTGACTCCATGTTTATCTATCTCCCTCTTCAATGTATAGTGTCATCTTTTTCATTCTCTCTCTTTCTACCAGATATAATTTTGAAATTTAATAAAATTCACTTAAAATGAAATATCAACATCTCTCGTATCACTTCTTATCAAAAGGTTTTTTGTTCTCTGAAAAACGATTAATATCCACATGAAATGATATTTTAATTAATAATCCTGTAACTAAACAGTGAAGTTGACTGCAGCTAAAAGCTGGATTTTGTCACTTTCCAATTAATTACTGTAGTTATTCAGTGGAGATTTTTTTTTGTGGAACAAGAAATCTCATCTATTTGGGGTTTCTTGTCGGGGGCTGAAGTCTGGTGGTTTTCTGCCTTTACTAAGTCGGCGCTCACACCTGCGGGCCCAAAGACGTCGAAGGACACGGACGTATACCCAGATAAGTCCACGAAGTTTTGTTTGTTTGTTGGGTATAACTATTGCTGAATGTCACCCACACTCAGCTGATTATTAGGCTATACATACCCTTAAGTTAATATTTGAATGTTGTATTTGTGTGTAAACTCGAACAGTCGACTGTAAGGGGGATCTCTGCAACCTTGTTAGATTAAGTCAAATTAACAATTATAGCGGACATAGTAGCACACTTTTACCATCGCTGAGTGTCAGCCTAAAAAGACAACAGTTAATCAATGTAACAATTCCTAACTTATAGTGTTGAAATTCCAGCGATTAAAATTTCACTTACCGTTGTATTTATTTAGCTGTCGAATAATTTGTAAATCACTAACCCTAAAACTGTTCTTTTATATCTGTTTTCCCTTTTCTTAAATTGTGACGGGCCAGAAGCCGGGCAAGCTTTCATTATTTTATCAAGAAAACCCGTAACAATGTTAGCTACAAACTAAAATTATTTTTGCATATGCATGGTGTTTAATAAGTTACATACAACCCAAAATTCACTTCTCCTTAAATGGCACACCCTGTATATTTTTTATTTTTCAATTACTCCTGTTTTTGTCGATTCATCCATTGTATAGTTGTTGGTGTCTATACAGAGTTGTTCAAAAGTTATGGCCACTTTTCTAAAGCATCAGAGGCACATTTGATAGTCTGTATCTTCATTAAAATGTCAGCATACAATACTGTATCATGCCAAAAAATCCGAAAAAGTGTTCTTCTTTCAACTTCAATCAACACAGAAAGAATTCCTTGAAAACAGTACACAGGGTGAGTAAAACGCTTTGGTCAAGTTTTCTCGAGAAATTCAAATGGAATACCCTGTACATTATAATCAATTTCGATACATCAACAAATGGTATTTTAGTTTCATGAAGTATTCCCTATACCTAATACCAGTATTTACTGAAATATTGGGTGTTTTTTAAGAAAAAAAGGTACATTTATACACAGGAACCAATTAGTGTATTATATCGAAACTATGCAAAATAAACAATGTACTGACTTACTTGTCAGACATTAACTTCAACTATCGAGTAGTTATTTTCTCGTATTTGAATTACCTATAACAAGACGCTAAAATGAATTTCTCTCAACAAGAAATGATTGATATGATTAATGTGTTAGGAGCAAGTAACAAAAACTGTTTATTCGCGACAAGAATCTATCATGAGAAATATCACAATGGAAGACAACCACACAGACGCGTTTTTGTAAGACTGATGCGACGTTTTCACGAAAAGGGAACACAGGATACAAGAAGACTGAGAGACTGTTTTGAACGAAGAGAAAAAGCTGATAGTAAATTTGAAAGTGATAGAAGATCTTCATAGCAGCTCAAGAAAAATATCAAGGGAAATTGATATCAGTAAGATCACCGTTTTACGAATGTTACGTAAAAATAAATTTCACCCATACCATATTCAACTCCTGCAAGAACTGTACAATGATGATGATCATCAAAGGCGACTATCATTTTATCACTGGGTACAGTAACAAATCCAAAGAGATACAAGATTCTTCAACTTTGGCTTGTTCACTGATCAAGCAACATTTCATAAGAACGGAGATATCAACAGACATAACTTTCACTACTATTCTACTGAAAACCCTCACTTTACTCACACGACTAGTTAAAATAGGTGTTCCCTTAACGCCTGGGATGGAATTATTGGAAATTTTGTCATCGGTCCGCATTTCTTTGAAGAACCGCTTACTGCACAGCGATATTTTTAGTTTCTAAGAGAAAATCTTGGACCATTATTAGACTAAGTGCCTGTTAGCATACGTGATCATATAATATATTATGTGGTTTATGCATGACGGTGCCCCAGTTCATCATAGGTACAGCTAACATTCATGCTTTTCTAAACCAACATTTTCCAGAACGCTGGATTGGGAGAGGAGGGCCGAATGCATGGCCGCCTAGGTCACCTCATCTAACAAAAATGGACTTCTTTTTATGGGGTTATGTAAAAAATTTTGGTAATCAAACAGAACCTTCGACAAAAGAACATGACTCCGTGATCCAGCTGATAATATTAATTAAAGTGTATTACGAGACGCTAACTATTCTTTTGAAACTCGCTCAAACTTATGTGCCGCGCAAAATCGTGGTCATTTCGAACACCTAATTAACTAGTTTTCACTTTTTGTGTAGTTGTTATATCATCTGACCTTGACGACATCCCCGCAATTGTTGTCAAAAAAAAATGCGCACCAGAACTTGCTCCTCTCCTGACTCGTCTGTTTCAGACATCTTACAATAGAGGCATATTCCCTAGTAACTGGAAAACTGCTCGAGTACAACCCGTCCCCAAGAGAAGATCATTTCTCTCCTTTCAGTCGTCTCTAAAGTGATGGAAAAGTATATAAACACCGAATTACTTATATTTGTTGAAAAACACAGGCACGACAGACAGTATGGATTTCGTCAGCGCAGATAAACTGCCGACCTCCTTTCGTTTGTCACCTATCCCTCGAACAAGTCTATGGAACTACACGGTGAATCCGAGATTGTCGCTCTAGACATATCCAAAGCATTCGACCAGGTCTGGCACGCAGCGCTGCTTAATAAACTTCCGGCCTATGGCCTACCACCAAAACTCTGTACCTGGACAGCAAATTTCCTGTCCAACCGGAGCATTTCTGTTGTCGTGGATGGCCATTCCTCCAAACTTTATCCAATTAATGCAGGAGTCCCTCAAGGTTCAGCTTTAGCCTCTACTTTATTTCTTCTCCACATCAATGGCCTTCTCTCTAGCACATCCAACCCACTTCACAGTTACGCGGATGACAGCACCCTCTACTCAAATGTACAATATTCTAAGCCTGTCTCTTTAGCCTAATTAGATGAGGATCGCAGACTCATGAAGAGAGTTCTGTTTCTGTGGATCTCCAAAATATATTATACTGGGGAAGTAGAAATCTTGTACAATTCAACTCCGCCAAATCTCAGTCTTGCTTTCTATCTCATACGAGATACACCAGCCCCAGACCCATCATAATGAACAACCAAGTTATTCAAAGTAATGAGTCCTTTTCATTTGTTGGCATTTCTGTGGATCGAAATCTCAATTGGCACCAACATGTCACATCAATTGCAGAAGCGGCTGCTAGGAAATTAGGTTTCCTCTTCCGGGCTCGTAAATACTTTTCACCAGCTAATCTCTATACGTTATATACTTCACAAATAAGACCAAACCTCGAATACTTCTCCCATATCTGGGGTGCCGCTGCCGCTTCTACACTCGCTATCATTGACTCCATTCAGAGGAGAGCTATCCGTCTCATCGGTGACCCTACCGTCACCCAAAGGCTGCCATCCCTTGCCCACCGACGTGCCGTTGGTGACCTCTCTCCCTTTTATAGATATCTGCACGGGCACTGCTCAGAGGAGCTTCCTTCCATAGTTCCTCCACCTGCTGCCCCACAACAGAGCGACTGCACCCCTTTTACTGTCCAGGTCACCAGACATAGAACATCTTGTTATGCCCGTTCTTTTGTCCCGAGCACTTCCAAGTTGTCGAATTCCTTGCTAGCATATGTTTTCCCTTCTCCTCCGAATCTCCAAACCTTCAAGTCCAGAATCAACAAGTTGCCTCTTTCCTCCTTGTCGACACCCACGGTACGATAGTATTTAGGCTGTGAGCCCTCGTGGTGTGTTGTTGAAATAAAAAAAAGGTTATCACAAGTTTCCCTGATTTGATACATTCTAATTTCAGCGTTAAGTTTTATTTCAACGTCACTAAATCGAATAATTTATACTTTGAATTTTTTCCATAAAAATATTCTTTTTTCGTTATTATTTTTATTGAAGGAATATTTTTTCTTCATGGTTTTGTATATTGGTAACAATACATAATTTAAGGAATATGTCACAGTTGATACAAGCCGACATTTGCAAGTTTTCTGAAATAATAAAACGAGGTCGGAATAAGTACTAGGTTTTGAGAAGTAGTGACCGTAAATCTTAACGCCCCAACAGACTTTAATAATGAAACCGAGAGGAGTCTAGACAGAAAACTGTAGGCGTTTCAAAAATAATACACTAATTCGTTCCTGTGTATAAATGTACTTTTTTTCTTAAAAACCACTCAATATCTCAGGAAATACTGGTTTTAAGTATAGGGAATACTTTATGAAACTGAAAGAACATTTGTCGATGTATCGAAATTGATTATAATATACTAGATTCATTGATTGTTGTTGCCCTTACTTGGTGAAACTTGTCCATACTGCAATTTTAAACACTTGTACAAATACAAAGGTAGCTTTTAAATCTTACAACACGACGCGTGATTTGTTATTTAACGCAAAAGAAAAATCTTGTTTCCTGACAAAAGCTGGAGTTTATAAATTAGCTTGTACACATTGTAACGCAATCTACATAGGTCAAACTTCTAGAAATTTTAACACCCGATACAAAGAACATATTTCTGCATTTAGAAATAACCACGCTGACAAATCTACATTTGCAAAACATATTATTGATACCGATCATAGACCTACAATAAATAACCGCATACAACCACTACATTTTTATAATGACAAACGTAAACTAGACTTTTTTGAAGCTTTAGAAGTCAAAAGGCACACACACGACAATAACTACCTTGTTTTAAATGAGCAAACTGATTTAATGAATTCCCCTTTCTTGGATATTCTTCTTTCTAATTAAATATGTCAAAAAAAATAAATTTAACTATTATTTCAAAAAAGTTGTAATAAAATAATGAGTTGATGTATGTCGATATTTTCGTTGTATAGAGACTACTTTTATACTGTTATTGTTTAGTTATTTTATTATTATAACTGTTATCATAGTTATTATAGGCTAGTTCTAGTTTTTATGTTAAATATTGACATACATCACATAGACATTTTAAAAACCTCATCTGTCATCTGTGTTTCATTTTATTTTCAATTTGATAAAATTTTTTGATCAAAACATCATATCATAACATAGCAACAGATATTTATTTGTAGTTGTCATGATTTCGTACTAATTCAATTTTAATCTGTCTGAAAATGCTGTCAAGCAGCGAAACTATAGTCACAGAAGCATTGAAGAACATCCTAGAACTTCCAGAATTCGAAGGGCCACTTGCTCCAGTTAGCTCACGCGCTGGCTACGTCCTTCACCACTAAAAACCAACAGTGAAGCCAGAGAAGTATTCTCCAAGTCTGTATGCAATATACAAGATGTTACATTTATATTTCTCGAGAAAACTTGACTCCCGTGTTTTTACTACTGGTTTCTAGGAATTCTTTCTGTATTGATTGAATTTGAAAGAAGAACACTTTTAGATTTTTGCCATGGTAGAGTGTTGTATGCTGACATATTAGTGAAGATACAGACTATCAAATGTGCCTCTGATGCTTTAGAAAAGTGGCCAAAACTTTTGACAACTCTGCATACTATACACTGGATGAATCGGCAAAACAAGAGGAATTGAAAATGAAACAATATACAGGGTGTGCCATTTAAAAAAGTGAAGTTTGGGTTGTATCTAACTCATGCTACACCTTGCATCTGCAAAAAGAATTTTAGTTTATAGCTAACGTTAGTAGCTGCAACTTTTGTTACATTTTTTTTATTATTATTGAAAATAAAGGAGATATTGAACTTGAACACACTGTTGGATCAGCGTGTATATGGCCCTGGATCTGTTACTATTTTAAAGCTGGTATATGTTAGTTTTAATAATAGTGCCTAAGTAGACAAACTTCATCTTTTTGTAGATACATAAACCAGCAGATGAGACAGTCGAAGACTATGCAAATGATCGAAGAAGGAAAGCAGATGGTAATTCAAAATTTTTCCTTGGAGTATGTAGCCACCTTCAAAGCATGCATAATTATAAGTGAGTATTAATTATATCATACAGAGTTTTTAAATAGGTAAACTTGAAAAACCCAAATCACCACAACACATTTAAAAAGTCTGGACGCAGCAAGTGCGTTATGGAAGTGAATGTTTATAAAAATGCGTTGAATAGCAAAAATGTCTTTTTAATGCAAGCAGTCATCAATTTGGTTACCGGTATAACCTATATAGTAGAAACAATATGCCATATTTTATCAAAATAACTTATTGTTTGAAAATGTACAAAAATTTTCCGACAATAAACTTTATAAGTTGGTTTCCTAGCCAACAAACTTTAGGTTAATAGAAAATTGGGTTATTGAATTTTGAAGCATTTAATGAAAATTTGCTTCCAAAACGCACTTACTGCGTCTCCATTTTTTTTGTTACAAACATATTTCGATAAAAAATGCAATAAAACAAGGGTGTCGAAAAAAATGTAGGGATCACCAACGACTTATGGGCCAGCCTGTGATTGTCAAAATAATTTTATAAGATGCAGCTCAAGACACACTATAATTAATTTATAAAATTTTTTCTCGTCTCTTGTAAATTAATAATTATATTGAGCTTTACCGTAGAAATGCGTCACCATGTATATATGTAAACAGATAAAAACTGAACGTTAACCCGGATTGGATTCTAGAGGGCCTAGTTTTTGCTCATTTGAAGAAATATTTTTAAAATTCTAAAGTCGCGGTCTCCCCTTTGACGATTTTTTTGTACGAAAATTAACTAAAAATTATGGACCGTTAAACCATAAACTTAACTAAAACTACCGCCAAAACATCAGAGAGAAAATAACTAACCTGTTGCATATCAGCCCTTTTTGTGAAACTTCGATCTTTTATATCTGTTGACCAAACATAACAAACACTGTTTAGTCCACCCACTAACATTAATAAAATCGTAAAGGAATAATTTGCACTTATATATTAAAATTCCCAAATAACACAAATAATTTGTCAACTGAAATTGAAAACAGATAAACGATAACGTCAGTTACAGCGTGTAACTGACCTGCGCAATGATATCAAATGTTCTGTTGCTAGGTAACGACTCAGACACACTAGATCTCATATACCTATAAACCAGTTTTTAATATTGACAATAAAAAGCGGTGATATTAAAAATAAATATTTCAAATTTGAATAGTTCAATTTTCTGTAAATATAGAAAGCTGAATTTTGGTACATAGTTAGGTCTTTCTCAAAGCAACATGTCCATCAAATTTCATCGAAATTTCTTTGTAATTTTCGGAGAAAAAAATTTTTTTCGAAAGAAAACTCAAAATTTTCTTGGAAAACCTTGTCTGATTTTCCTGGATAACGAACTCATTCAAGCTATTGATGAAAGAAAGGCACTTGCCGAGTTTCACTAAAATCAGTTAATTATTATTTGAGTTATCGGTTGGATATATATATATATATATATATATATATATATATATATATATATATATATATATATATATATATATATATATATATATATATATATATATATATATATATATAAACATATAAAAACCGAAACTGACCCCGGATATGGGTTCTATGGGCCAAAATTCGCGCTTATTTGGAAATATTTTGGCAAAGTCTCACCATCGCTCTCTATTAGTGAATTTTTTAAAATAAAAATTCACTAAAATTTTTTAAAAGAAAAATTCACTAAAAACCGTACGATCGTTTCACCAGCCAAGTTAGCATCATCTGAGGATCAAAAATTTGAAATGTTTCACGACTACAACTGCGTTTATATTTCGTGCAGGTACTCGGTCTTAACGATTGAGGGTTATTCAAACATTTTGAATGTTTCATCTTCTGATGACTCTAACTTGGTTAGTGGAACGATTCTCAGCTTCTTTAAAAGTGTTGCGGTGATTTGGGTTTTCCAACTTTACTTATCAGCGCTCTTTACAGGTTCCAATCTTGACTTAGTCATAGAGTTTTCAGTTTTAAACTGACCATCCTTAATATCCTAAAAACAAAACAAAAACTATGGACGCAGCAAGTGCGTATGGAAGTGAATTTTCATAAAAATGTTTTTAATTACAAATATATCGCTCTAATGCGAGCAGGCATCAATTTGGTTACCGGTATAACCTATATAGTAGGAACAATGTACCATATTTTATCAAAATAATTATTTGAAAATGTACAAAAATTTTTCGAAAATAAACTTTAAATGTTTCCAAGAATACTAGTCTCCTAGCCAATGAGTCTTAGATTAATAGCAAATTGAGTTATTGAAATTTGAAACATTTAATGAAAATTCGCAACCAAAACGCCCTTGCTGCGCTCATACAAAAATTTTCCGAAAATAAAGTTAAATGTTGGTTTCCTAACCAACAAAACTTACGTTAATAGCAAGTTGAGTTATTGAAATTTGAAGGATTTAATGAAAATTTGCTACCAAAACGCACTTACTGCGTCCAGATTTTTTTCTTACAAACATGCATCATATTTCATTAAAAAATGCTAAAATTCAGTAACGAATTTGTTCTACGAAAATTAGCTAAAATTATAGACCGTTAAACCATAAACTTCACTAAATCTACAGCGAAAGCATCAACTTAACTTAACCTACAGCCAAAGCATCAGAGAAAGGGTCTATTTGAAATGAATTTTCTGTAAATATTTTAGTAAAATGAAGGGCAATGATGGTTGAACCTGAAACTTAAGGGTTCGCAGAACACTCTTCTTGCAACATTTTCTTCTCACAATCCGTATTTGTTTTACGTTATTTGCCTAAAAATTGCCAATTTTGACGTTTCAAACTGCGAGATTGACGTTTTGAGGAAAACTCCAAAATTTGTTCTTTTTAGCTGCCCGTAACTTTTTTGTCCTTAAACTTAGAGACCTAAATTTTGGTACATGGTTCAATCTTTATAATGCAAATAAGCGTGCCAAATTTGGTTGCCCTCACTTTGTTATTTCCGGAGAAATGATTTTTTTTTAGAAAGAAAACACAAAATTTTCCGGGAAAACCTGGTCCGATTTTCCTGGCTAACAAACTTATCCAAGCCACTTGCAAAAGGAAGCTACTCACGAAATTTGATCAAGATCGGTCTATTATTTTTTGAATTACCAGTACGATATATATATATATATATATATATATATATATACATATATATATATATATATATATATATATATATATATATATATATATATATATATATATATATATATATATATATATATATGCAGCTATGCATTTTAAAATGTGAAAAAGTAGATGCCATCAAAGATAACTTTCTTGAAAATAAATGCTTAATAATATGTGGCTTCACTTTAAATCACATTTTTGTAATTAAAATGTTGAATAAAATCTTATATCAATCGATTTTGACCTTTTCATTAAGGTGAGTTAGAATTGAGTTTCATACATATTTACATATATAACAATCAATTACCCATAAGTATGTTTATTTGTATCTAATAACTCAACATATTTTTTTATACAAATAACTATTATGTAAGCTATTTTAAACATATAAAGAGTGCGTATTTCCCCAGCATATAAATTGGCATTTCTATTTCAATTTCGCTTATATGTCATGTTTTTCAATTAAATATGTAGCAGAGTCGGACAGTCGGCCAGACAAATATTGAAAAAAGCGGTATTCTTCGTCGAATCGGCGCTCTATTGTAGTGTCGACTTTACGATGTGCCGGCCCAAAGAACTGTCGGCCGAACGATACGCCACGGTATTTATCCATAATTGTAGTTACAGCATAGATACACCCTAAGTTTCACAGTGGCGTGCATCCTTGAGTTGAATTGGTAATAGAAGAGAGGTTGTTCCTAGATTAACTATAATTCTATATTGCACTTAACAGGAAAACTAGTTAGTATATAGTTTAATTGTAACACTTTATCCAACCACCATTTCGTCATAATGACGTCACGTATACTAGCTTGTCGATGTGAACTTACAGGTGAGGGTTCCGAAAGATCTTTTTCCTACCTACTGGTGTAAAAGAACAGTTGTGGTGAAGTGGGTTTTATCCATGTGTGCTAAATAATCAAGTTATCTTATTTACCAATTTGGGCTTATTATTTAATTTCAGTCAAAAAATCACGCTTTCAACATTCTATAGTGGTGATTATTTAAACGGAACAGACAAAGGCCTGTCTAAAATGGTTTATGATGGTAGTGCTAATTTTTCTTGTATGGGACTGAATGTAAGAGAACATCGCTTGGATACACTAAAATTCTTTGGTCCCTACTTTGACCTTAGGTGAGAAAACTACACTTACGTAAGTAATGTTAGTTTTAATTTCCATATATTCATATCTCCTGATTTAAAGTACAGTAAGCACTCCCACGATTGCATTAGGTTTTAAGCATTATGCAGTGTGTCACTAAAAAGGTAAAATAATGCACTACCATATATTATTGGTCCAAAATATAATGATATAAATCTACTTACCTATACGAACTTATATTTATTACTATTGGTGACGGTTCTATTATGACTGCCGCTTCCATTAAAAACTTAGTTGTGCTTTTGGATTCGAATATTAGATTTAGGGACCATACTACTAAATTGTTACAGAAGTCTTATCTATAATTACTTTGCGCGAACAAATATTTAATTAGTCGCTTTATCGACAAGAGCCTTTGTGAGAGGTTAGTACGGTCTACATTTAATTACTGAGATATAGTAGTTTATGGGAACTGTTTGGTTAGGCGAAGAAGATGAAGGATTCAAGCTGTTCAAGAGAATTGTCGCTTGGTCCATGACTTCAGATATTAAATCACTTTTCTGAAAAGTCACTTTATCGACATGAGCCTTTGTGAGAGGGTAGTACGGTCTAAATTTAATTACTGAGATATAGTAGTTTATGGCAACTGTTTGGTTAAACGAAGTATATGAAGGACTCAAGCTGTTCAAGAGAATTTTCGCTTGGTCCATGACTTCAGAAATGAAGATCACGTTTCTGAAAAGGCACTTTATTGACAAGAGCCTTTTTGAGAGGTTAGTACGGTCTAAATTTAATTACTGACATATAGTAGTTTATGGCAACTGTTTGGTTAAACGAAGTAGATAAAGAATTCAAGCTGTTCAAGAGAATTGTCGTTTGGTCCATGACTTCAGAAATTAATATCACTTTTCTGAAAAGGCGTCATAACTGGAATGACTGACAATGAGAGGTAGATGGATCTTGCGTTTGGGGATGTTTTTTAAGTACCTCACACCCACGTATCGTTTGGCACTACAACTCCGCGAACTGGGACGAAATGCGGGATTTCTTTTCCTCATTTCCATGGGCGCCTATCTGCTTCTCTCATCCTGACCCCTCTGATATCTCACAAAACGTCACCCAAATTATCCATGCTGGAATGGAATTATTTATTCCACGTACACAAAAAACCTCTTCAGCCACTCAAAAGCCTTGGTTCTCTAAATCCTGTGACAAGGCCGGACTTGGGAAGGTCAAAGCTCACAAAACGATTCTATACAATCCCAGTCAAGAAAACCGTCAAGCATTTAACGACGCAAAAAACCGATATGTCCGCATTCTTTCGGAGTCAAAAAACTCGTTTAATAACCACATCAAAAGCAAAGTCCTCTCAAGCTCCAACGGCAGCAAACCCTTCTGGACTCTTGCTAAATCTATTGGGAATAATTTCTGTAAGAGCACGTTCCCACCTCTTGCTCAGGAGATGAAATTGTTTCTACCGCCCTGGGCAAGGCTGAATTTTTGCCTCGTTGTTCGGCAATTTTACTCTTAACTCATCTCCAAATGTTCAACCACCAACAGTCCCCCAATGTTGCGCATAAAATGACGGATATCATTTTCAAAACTAAAAAGGTACGAAAGATGCTCTCTTCTCTTAATACCAGGAAAGCCTCTGGCCTTGACGAGATCCCAGCAATTGTTCTCAAAAAATGCACACCAGAACTTGCTCCTGTCCTGACTCGTCTGTTTCAGACATCTTACAATAGAGGCATATTCCCTAGTAACTAGAAAACTGCTCGAGTACAACCCGTCCCCAAGAAAGGATACAACGCGCTTCCTAGCAACTACAGACCTATCTCTCCCCTTTCTGTCGTCTCTAAAGTGATGCAAAAGTATACAAACACCGAATTACAAAAATTTCTTGATGAACAGTCTGCTCCACGACAGGCAGTATGGATTCCGTCAGCGCAGATCAACCACCCTCCACTCAAACATACAATATTCGCATGCACGCAGTGATGTCCTGGTGACGTCAAAGTGGCGTCACTGGATGGAGAGTTAATAGGGCGCTAACCTGAGATGACGTAATCTAAGATGGCAGTCAAGATAGCCGACCGGAAGTGAAAAACCCGGGAAATTTAAATTTTTAAACGACAGGTGGCACCAATTGCAACTGACCCCGGATATGAGTTCTATGGGCCCAAATTCGCGCTCATTTGAAAAAATGCCTCACCATCGATACCTCTCTATTAGTGATTTTAAAAAAATAAAAATTCACTAATAGTAGTTCAATTCAAAAAAGTGTTTAAACTTTTTCTGTTGTAGGTCGGCCTTCATATTTCGAAACCCAACACAATACAAACTTCTTGGACATCAGTTTTTGAAACCCTTTACAAACAATGTGTGGAATCTTTGTCTTTTATGTCTTTTATTTTATACGATTGCTCTGGGGATTGTATTCTCGGTAGAAAATAAATATATGGATATTGGTCCAAACGAAAACTGGATTTCAGCTATACTCATCACAGTTTCAGCTTTTTTTCAACAAGGTAAGCTAGAAATGAATAAACAACAAATCTTTAAAAACGCTGGTCACGTCTTGATTTAAAATTGTTACTGATTTTACTGTTTACACGTTTTTTTTTTTTGGAAAAATTTTCATTTTTTCAACATAATCGCAAAGTCTTGACCATTTAGCAGAACGTTCATAAAGCAATTCTATCCCCACCACTATAACTCACATCCGAATGACTCACATCATTCGTTGCACAAAAAGTTGCCAGTTTAAATGTTTTAGTAAAAAAGTAAACATAGATATAGGAAATAATTGGAGTACCTTAAGAACTGTGATGCCAAATTTCAACAGACTACATTAATCGATCTCCCAAAACTTCAAACTCTATCGAAATAATTTCAAAAGAAAATTATCATATAAGATCTAAACAATAACCATAATAAGCTACTATCGACATTAGTTGCCTATTAAAAGCAACCAACAACTACAATAAACGCGATAACATTGAATAAAATCAAACACTACATTAAATTAACTACCATGGATAATAGCTTAAGTTATTTAAAGTTAGGTTACCCTAAATTGATTCCAAAACACTGGAATAAAATGCTATATTAATTAAAGGTTAAAGTTGAGTTGCCGATAAGTTAGGTGGCCGCCAGCTTTTAACAGTGGAGGCGGCCGTGGTTCTTAAAGATATACACAAGATATTACTATAAGGGAGGCGTCATATTTGTTTTATACTCACTGCCATGTATTTAATATTAAATGTTAAAATTCTAAAATACAAATCTCAACGATTTAATCACCAGACCAGAATTACGCTGAACCGTCGGAAATGCCAAACCTAATAACTACTGACCGAAGTATATAAATACACTATATATATATATATATATATATATATATATATATATATATATATATATATATATATATATATATATATATATATATATATATATATATATATACTCACATGCAAAAAAAAAACGCAACACGTTAATATTTGGTAAGATTTGAGGTCTCATAACTTTTTTATTTTTAGTCCAATTTTCATAAATTTTTAGCAAACTTTAGTTGAAATGACTAACTTCAACTTGCGTATCCAGTCTTTTGTTAACTGCTGGCGTACTAGTCATTATTCACGCTTAACTAAAAGTTCGTTGTATAACCCTAATTTTAAAACATCCTGTGGAATAATTTCCTAGCCAAATTTTTTCAAAATACCAATTTTTGTTGAGAACCATTCCTTACCTACATTTTGTTTTTTGGTTCATGTCTTTAGGTGTACTGGTTTATTTTTAAGAGCGAAATGAACTTGTCACCAACAATTTACTTTGAGAAATGTTATTTTTTGGCGAGGAGGCTATGCTCGTTGTTGCTCTAATGTCAGTTTGACAGTGATTTTTGTTACGCAAGACGTATTATACTCCTACCATGGTTTTAAGTGCGGAAAATTGCGCAAAAGCTGTTGCTCTTGTGGTGGCAGAAAACGAAAAACTACTGCTGTAGATGACAGATTTCTTCACGTTAACACTCTGCGGGATTGTCATTTAACATCAGTGCAGACAAGAAATCAACTTTAAGAGGTCCGAGGTACTAATGTTAGTGTGTGGACAGTTCGCCGAAGATTGAAGGAGTTTGGTTTGAAAGCTTGCAGCCGAGCAACTGGACCCAAATTGCTTCCTCATCACCGAATAGTTAGATTGCAATTTGCAACTGAACATTTACATTGGAACTTAGGGCAATGGATCAATGTTCTTTTCACTGACGAATCCAGATTCTGCTTACATTCTCCAGATGGACGGAAAAGAGTATGGAGAAGGGCCGGAGAAAGATCTGCGCAGTGCACGTTCAGGCCCCGTCTAAGCTATGGAGGACGTTCAGTAATGGTGTGGGCAGGAATAACCCTGGAGGCCAGCACTGAGTTGGTGGTCATCGATGGATCCTTGATGGCCCACCGATATATTGCAGAGGTATTAAGCAATTACGTTGTACCTTTTAGTGGACTTATCGGAGCTGGCTTTATCCTAGTGCAGGATAATGCGCGACCACATTCAGCAATGTGTGTTACACAATACCTCGCGGAAGTTGGCATTAACAAAATGAACTGGCCAGCATGTTCGCCTGATCTTAACCCCATAGAGCATGTGTGGGATATGCTTGGTAGGCGGATCAGGGATCGAGAAGTAGCCCCGGCTACGGTAAATGAGCTTCATTTAGCCCTTCAGGAGGAATGGCAAAATATTCCTCCAGATACTATTCGTAACCTTATTGACAGTATGAACCGACGTATGCAGGCAGTTATAAGGGCTAGAGGTGGTAATACAAAGTATTAAGCTAAATTTGTTGTGAAAAGTACGTTTCTTTCGGTTAGTTAAGTTACAGTTGAATTGTTTTGATTTGAAGTTTGATTTTGAAGTTAAATTGTTTGCATAAATACATTTTCCTGTTTTTATTTATTTTTATGTAAGTTGTAATAATTGCTTATTAAAACTAAACAATATATTGTTGCCTTTTCATTGGTAGACTAATAAACTAAGCTGTCAAACTGACATTAGAGCAACAACGAGCATAGCCGCCTCGCCAAAAAATAACATTTCTTAAAGTAAATTGTTGGTGACAAGTTCATTTCGCTCTTAAAAATAAACCAGTACACCTAAAGACATGGACCAAAAAACAAAATGTAGGTAAGGAATGGTTCTTAACAAAAATTGGTATTTTGAAAAAATTTGGCTAGGAAATTATTCCACAGGGTGTTTTAAAATTAGGGTTATACAACGAACTGTTAGTTAAGCCTAAATAATGACTAGTACGCCAGCAGTTAACAAAAGACTGGATACGCAAGTTGAAGTTAGTCGTTTCAACTAAAGTTTGCTAAAAATTTATGAAAATTGGACTAAAAATAAAAAAGTTATGAGACCTCAAATCTTACCAAATATTAACGTGTTGCGTTTTTTTTGCATGTGAGTTTATATATATATATATATATATATATATATATATATATATATATATATATATATATATATATATATATATATATATATATATATATATATATAAGGTAAAATGTACTAATCAAATGAGTTCAAACACTAGTAATGCTTTTAGAAATACCATTGGAACGGCCTTTTTGGGGAAGCTATTGTTCGTGAACATACATGTAGATGAATTGCTACTTATTCTTGAGGACAGTAGTTAATTAGAAGGTGGAAGAATGGAGTTTTTAAAAGCCATTTAGATAAGCCTACAATATCGATTAAAAGCATTTCTCTTGAAAACCACCTTGTACCAAAATCGTAAAAATAATACACAAATGCTAAAACTAGATTCAAAGGGTGAATGACAGTATTTATTGTTTCTCAAATTTTGAATCTTGAACCGATTTAAATTTTTTTTAGGTAACCGTAAGATACAGTAGTAGTAGTAGTAGTTAGATTTTAGGCGTACCTTGATTATGTACAGATAACCCAGCAACCCTATCAATCTAAGCTTCCAATTTATATTGTCTATCAATGATTTAACCCGCCAAAGATGAGGTTCTTAAGTGTAATTAGTATTAGCCTAGTTATTCTTCCTGGCCAGATAGATTTTCATGAGTTATTAGGGTTGCCTGTCCTGTCGTTAGATATTACCTAAATGTGAGCCTGATGCTCCTGATTAATGTTGAACTGTTAAATAGTTATATTTTATTTAAATTGTCAAAAACAATGTGACTGTTCTCACTAAATGGTTTAAAAAATATTTGATAATCTGACACCAAATTTTGAAGCACAGCAACCTTTGAACGATCGTCGCTTACATAAAAAATTGTGAGTAATTAAAGCAAATAACACCACATTGTTACAGTGAGAAGAAATGTAATTTAATCTAGAGACTCCATTTGAATAACAGTAATCCTATCAGTAAGGTCACTATACAAGTATGTGAAAGACTTTAGCTTAATTTAAACTGGATCTCTTCAAAATTTCAAACAATCAGTTTTATTTATTATTATTGACATACAACATTAAATTAGAAAGGACTCACTCGTCACAAAACACGTCTCATCAGCTAAGAAAGGACCAAGGCACAGTCAAGCTTCAGGTGAAAGCTTGCCACAAGCTCGAAGATCCATGCAGTAGGTGGATTACGTGTTGCATTAAAAAGTCAACCTAACCGGGATCCAGATCTGCCGGACGATAGGCCTTGATTAAAAACGACGGGGTGACTTCGACTATTGATTAAAATTTATGATAACTATGAACTTGAAACTAGGAGTGAAATCCAAATTAACATCGATATTCAGGATCGGCAGTAAAATTGACAGCAATAATGAGGCCAACAATAACTGTAGGGTTCATTCCACAACAGCAGATTTACCCAGCGACAACAGGTTCACCCAACGTCAACAGGTTCATCCAACCACAACACCCTGTAATTAATTACAAAAATTCCTTCAAAATTTGGAATTAATTTTAAAGAGGTAGATTATCTTACCATAAAAATAATGGGCTTTTGCGGAATTAAACTTCCCTCAAACAGTGATACAAGCACACAATCCAGCACTAACTAGATTGGATGCATTAACAGCAGTGATTACCCGAAGGATGGCGCTTCTACAACTCCGTCACACAGATTCAGCCTGCTTGACGCAAACATTCCTTTAAGTACGAGACCTTTCCGCGCCCAACAACTAACCGCCAGACCTTGTCTACTCTGATTGGTTCACGTACCAAAATCCGTTGCAGCAAGCCACCTGCGACGACACACTCCGAACCGCAGAACTATTGATTTTTAAAAACACGCATAAGAAATTGCCTGTCAACATCTACCTTAGTTCACGTACTCTTTAGACTCTTATTCCCATAGCGAGTTAATCAGACAATGACATCATTCTCTGGTATTTTACAACGATGCTGGTGCGTCTCTAAAAATTTATTTTCCACGAAATATTTATTTCAGTAACAATATTCCCTTATGTTCGGATATTTTCAGCTATAAAATATTTAATGTTTGAGAGGAATATTCGAGAAAGGTGAGTATTACGCTGGTGAAGAGAAAATCAAAATTCCATACAATCTTTTAACCCACTTCATCTTTGCTGTGCATTATTACAGCGATGCAAAAATGATTGAAGCTTCCCTTGATGTTCTGTTGCGTCAGTAAGAATAGTACGATAACAAAAAAAGCTGACCGTAGCAATTTTTTAAGTTTACACACAAAAAATACTTCAGAAATAATAATAATAATAATAATAATAATAATAATAATAATAATAATAATAATAATAATAATAATAATAATAATAATAATAATAATAATAATAATAATGATAATAATAATAATAATAATAATAATAATAATCTTTATTGCTCATAATTATACAGCATGTCAATACATATAGGTCGCTGACTTGTGCAGTATTTCGACATAATTTTACCAAACGTCATTCCAAAAATGTTCGACAGTTATCCTCTGAATAAACATACTTCAAATTTTGACATACCAATTTTCAAATTTAGATCTGCCTCTTTCTTTCTCCATCTAAAATTTCACCCAAAACCTTTACTGCCTCGTATTCATTTCCACATAACAATACTTCAGAAAAATCAACTTTCTTTTCTGTTCCATATTTTTGCCGAAATAACAAATTTTTTGAAGAGCCAAGTTACATTGACGTTTGCAGCATATAATTGCCTAATAAGTCCTAGTGTGTGAAATTTTTCATTAACTTAAAATCTCATCTTTACAAAAATCTGAAAGAGAAAAGTTGTTTTCTCACCTCAAAATTGTTTAGTGAGCTACGAGCAAGACATGATGTAAAAAATTTCGGGACGCAGCAAGTGCCTTATAATAGTGAATTTTCATAAGAATTGTACATTATTATTATACGACATATTAATAAAGTTAATACTTTAAACTTACACAGACCTGGAAGATCGATTTTAGAGGTCCTAGTACGCGCACATTTGAAGATATCTTTCGAAAGTGTTACCATCGATGTCTTTCTATTATCAAAAAAAATCTTGTGTTTTAACTCCTTTTGAGAAAAAATCCCAAAACACAACCTTCTACGAAGCTGAAAAATATAATTTTGCTATATCTGTAGATAGTGTGAATGATTTCGTATTAGTCAATCTAATGAAACCGGTTTTTTTAATATCAACAATAAGAAAATGTCTGCTGAAAATTATAATTTTAGAACCAAAGGTGACAAAGTTATTCAGGCGTTTTAAACAACAATGAGATCTTGTTCAAAACGTATGAAATCTGTGCACTATTGTTTCTTTAAATGTCAAAATTAAAAAAAACCTACATTCATCGAGCTGGAATCGATGAGACACCTTATGCGTAGAAGACAACCACGCTATCACTGAACTATCTAAGGATACGTTAACTAACGTTTTGTTTACATGATACTTGACACCGGCTTCGTGCCCGGGACATTATATTAAAATTATACGTAACAATCAATTACGGAATTAAAACACATTCAAGGACTGATTTGGTCTTATATGGTGTCATATGTTCAAGTTTAAAGATAAAAGAAACTATCTTAGAATCGTTTTTATAGAGACTTGACTTGATTCTGTTCACATTTCTTCTATATTATACTACACTGTCAGTCTAAAACCACAGCATAATATATATATATATATATATATATATATATATATATATATATATATATATATATATGCTGTGCTAAAACTGTATTTGGGGCCGTTCGTCAAGCTACAAATATAGTGTGTTTTAAAAATTGATTGATTCTCCCAGTTAAATTACAACACTTGGAAAATTGGAATTTCATGTCGTCTGTAGTTTGCCATAATTGCGGCCCAGATTTCATGATTGTTGGTTCAGGTAGTATGTTTTATGCCTGGTATTTATTTAGTTTGGTTACCATTGATGTATGGTTTATACCTGTTGTATGAACCAATGTACGCGTGGCTACTACTCTGCCTGTCAAGGATTAGACTTTAACCACTAAGTCGTTTCACCGCATGTCTTTCAGATTTTATATTTAATTTACGCAAAGTCTAAATATTGTGTACCAAATCACTTAAAATTCAAAACGTAGGTTTATTAACACTATTTCTAGCCACATGTAAAGTTTCATTCTAGTTACTCTAATACGTACAAAAATATAACGTTTTCAAAAAAAAATGTATATTTTTGTGGAAAAAAATGTCTGTTATAGCTGATATACGAACTCGTCCGCGGTCTTAATACAGTGAAGATATATGTGGCAAGTTTCGTTCCTTTCGTACAAATCAGTTGACTATATCTTGAGTTATCCCCTGTGGGTCCGGGGACTAACTAAAAGAATAGGTCCAAGGTAACTCCTGCCTGTCGTAATAGGCGACTAATCGGGGGCAGGTGGTAGTGCACTTTTCCGTTACGTGATAGTAAAGGATTTATTCACGCCCGAGGAGGTACCACCCCTTACATCAAGGGGCCGGTGAAGTCCCAACGGACGTTTCCTGTTCAGGTGCATGAGTCGGTTTCCCTTACAAACAAAAATGATGATGGCTCCTCCTTGCACAAAAGATTCCCGAGATAGAACACCCCTCCATTCAGATCTCCGGGAGAGGGGTGTATAGGAGGCGCCGGCATCAAGATTTAACACATCCTTCTAGAATATATGTGGCCTAAATTCTAACCTGAACTCCGCCCACCATTTCCTCTAGGATAATAGGCCCCACCTCTTCTTCCTCACCGAAACCCAAATCAGTGCCAAAAGAGCCACTAATCACCTTAATTTCCCCGGGTATGAGCTCCTTACTTCCTTTAGATTGCACGAAGATGTGTGCGCATACCTCCGTAGCAATCTACCTTGCACCAGATTCCCCAATTTAGAAGCTGGAAGAAAAGACATACTTTGGATAAAACTCTCTCTCAGAGCTGCAACTAAATTCATCTGTTGAATTTACCGGTCACCTTCTGACAACATTTTTGTCCAGCTCTTCGACTACCCTTCTGAAAAAACCGACCACCTAATTTCTGAATATCCTTCCTCCGAGGTCACTATTCTTGGTGACTTCAATGTCCATAATAAGTAATGGCTAGGATCTTCAAAAACTATTCACAAGGGAGAGCAGCGGAGGCCTTTGCAGTTAGCAATTCTTTAGCAAATATGGGTCAGCAACCTACTTACTTTCCTCGCATTCCAACACACAGCTCAAATCCCTTGGATCTCCTTCTTACCACAAAACCTAAATGCTATAAGACATCAGTTACCGCCCCCCTTGGTCGCTCAGACCACGGCGTGGTCACTGCTTCCTGCGCTATGCAACCCGAGGTCACACAATCATCACACTCACGTATAGTTTGGCACTACAACTCCGCGAACTGGGACGAAATGCGATTTTACTTTTCCTCATTTCTATGGGCGTCTGTCTGCTTCTCTCATCCTGGCCCCTCTGATATCTCACAAAACGTGACCGAAATTATCCAAGCTGGCATGGAATTATTTATTCCGTGTATACAGAAAACCTCTGCAGCCACTCAAAAGCCCTGGTTCTCTAAATACTGGGACAAGGTCAGACTTGAAAAGGTCAAAGCACAGAAAACGCTTCTACACAATCCCAGTCAAAAAAACCGTCAAGCATTTAACGACTCAAGAAACCGCTATGTCCGAATTCTTTCTGAGGCAAAAGATTCGTTTAATAACCACACCAAAAACAAAGTCATCTCAAGCTCCAACCACGGCAGCAAACCCTTCTGGACTCTTGCTAAATCTTTTGGGTATAATTTCTGCAAGAGCACGTTCCCACCCCTTGTTCCAGGGGAAGAAATTGTTTCTACCGTCCTGGACAAGGCTGAACATTTTGCCTTGTTTTTCGCCGGCAATTCTATTCTCAACCCATTTCCAAATGTTCAACCACCAACAATCCCCAATGTCGCCCATAAAACGACGGATATCATTTTCAAAACTAAAAAGGTACGAAAGATGCTCTCTTCTCTTAATATCAGAAAAGCCTCTGGCCTTGACGACATCCCAGCAATTGTTCTAAAAAAATGCGCACCAGAACTTGCTCCTATCCTGACTCGTCTGTTTCAGACATTTTACAATAGAGGCATATTCCCCAGTAACTGGAAAACTGCTCGAGTGCAACCCGTCCCCAAGAAAGGATCCAAAGCGCTTCGTAGCAACTACAGGCCTATTTATCTCCTTTCAGTCGTCTCTAAAGTGATGGAAAAGTATATAAACACCGAATAACTAAAATTTCTTGAAAAACAGTCTATTCCACGACAGACAGTATGGATTCCGTCAGCGCAGATCAACTTCTGACCTCCTTTCCTTTGTCACCCATTCTTGGAATAATCCTATGGAACTACACGGTGAATCCCAGATTGTCGCTCTTGGCATATCCAAAGCATTCGACCAGTTCTGGCACGCAGCGCTGCTTAATAAACTTCCGCCTTATGGCCTACCACCAAAACTCTGTACCCGGACTGCAAATTTCCTCTCCAACCGGAGCATTTCTTTTGTCGTTGATGGCCATTCCTCTAAACTGTATCTAATTAATGTAGGATTTCCTCAAGGTTCAGCTTTTGCCCCTACTTTGTTTCTTCTCCACATCAATGACCTCCCCTCTAGCACATCCAACCCAATTCACAGTTACGCGGACGAGGGCACACTCTACTTAAATATACAATATTCTAAGCGTCTTTTTAGCCGAATTAGATGAGGATCGCAGACTCATGGAGGGTTCTCTCTCTCTGTAGATCTCCAAGAAATATTGGACAGGGGAAGTAGAAATCTTATACAATTCAACTTCACCAAATCTCAGTCTTGCCTTCTATCTTATACGGGATACACCAGCCCTAGACCCATCACAATGAACAACCAAGTTATTCAAAGTAATGAGTTCTTTTCACGCATTTCTGCGGATTGAAATCTCAATTGGCACCAACATGTCGCATCAATTGCAGAAGCGTCTGCCAAGTAATTAGGTTTCCTCTTCCGGGCTCGCAAATACTTTTCATCAGCTAATCTCGATACCTTATTGGCACTGCTTTGAGGAGTTTTCTTCCATAGTTCCTTCACCTGCGGCCCCCATAAGATCTACCAGGGGAACAGAGCGAATGCACCCATTTACTGTCCAGGTCACCAGACATATAAGATCTTATTATGCCCGCTCTTTTGTCCCGAGTCGTGGAATTCCTTGCCGGCACATATTTTTCCTTCTGCTCCGAACCTCCAAATCTTCAAGCCCAGAATTAACAAGTTGCCTCTTTACTCCTTGTGTACACCCACGGTACGATAGTATTTAGGCTCTGAGCCCTCGTGGTGTGTTGTTGAAATAAAAAAATCACTCGGTTACACACACACACGCACACACACACACGCACACACATACGTATATATATATATATATATATATATATATATATATATATATATATATATATATATATATATATATATATCTTTTGGAATGTTGCACTACACTGTACTCACTTTTTAATATACACTTTATTTGCTTGCTGTACTTTTTGTGATTTTTTATTGGTTTACGTGGACTGCAGTCTCGAACTGTCCCGAACGCTACTCAGTAGCGTGCTGATGATGAACCGGGACGGTTCGAGATTGCAGTCCACGTAAACCAATAAAAAAATCATAAAAAGTATAGCAGGCAAATAAAGTATATATATATATATACATATATATATATATATATATATATATATATATATATATATATATATATATATATATATATATATATATATACATATATATATATATATATATATATATATATATATATATATATATATATATGTATGTATGTATGTATATATCACAACAACGTATTTAAAAAAGACCTGACGATCGTTTCACTAACAAAGTTACCGTCATCATACGATGAAAAAGTCAGAATTTTTCATTCTCTGATGTGCGCTAACTTTGTTAGTGAAACGATCTTCAGGTCTTTTTGAAATGTGTTGTGGTTACTTGGGTTCTCCAAGTGTGCTTATCAGTGCTCATCACAGGTTCCAATCTTCACTTAGTATATATAAACATATATTTGCTTTTGGGTTCTGGGGACCCAGATTCGCGATCATCTGAAGAAATTTTGTCAAAAGCTTTTCATCGTGGTCTCTCTATTAGCGAATTTTTTAGAACGAAGCTGCTCTGAAATAGCACCGGGATTTTGCTTAATTTTCGTAAAATAGCGAATTTTGTATTTTGCCTATTTCGAAAAATGAAATTTTTTAGTCAAGGAAAAATCACTTAGCATTTATACTGATCGAGGTTAAGTGGATCTCCAGGGAAGCACAAGTTGAGGACGTAAAATTAAAACAAAAATATCATGAAAAATTTTTTTTTTCCACTTCTTGGCGGTTACTGTTGATTGCAACTTCAGAAACAGCACCCATTTTATAAAATTTTCAACGTTATATTTATTTCTTATGTATTTTTTTAAGACGCTAATGTTTTTACAAGAAATTTTATCACAAACTGATGTTTAAACTACAAATAAAAAATGATTATTTTTTACCACACACTTCTAAGGTAAACCAGAGAAGGCTATACTCCAGACTGAATTTATTAGTAAAGACCCTACGCGTTTCGGCTCATATTACAAGCTATCTTCAGGGGCTTCGTTCTGTTTTTTATAACAGGAACTGAACTTTATAAGAAACCTATCATATTGCTGTTTTCATCGACTGTCGGCTTTGTTTCCTTGCACTATATGGGTAAAGGCAGAATTAGAGGCATCTAAACATCAAATCACAGCAATGTGCGGACACACAGCAATACAAATAAAAATTTCGCATTGGATTTTTTTTTTCAAATGCGAATGCGAAATTATTTGTATTGCTGTGTGTCCATTGCTGTAATTTGATGTTTAGATGCCTCTAATTCTGCCTTTTTTTATTTTCTTATTTCAACAACACACCACGAGGGCTTACAGCCTAAATACTATCGTACCGTGGGTGTCGACAAGGAGAAAAGAGGCAACTTGTTTATTTTGGACTTGAAGGTTTGGAGGTTCGGGGGAGAAGGAAAAGCATGTGCCGGCAAGGAGTTCCACAACTTGGAAGTCCTCGGGACAAAAGAGCGGGCATAACAAGATGTTCTATATCTGGTGACCTGGACAGTAAAAGGGTGCATTCGCTCTGTTCCCCTGGTAGATCTGTTGGGGGCAGCAGGTGGAAGAACTATGGAAGAAAGCTCCTCTGAGCAGTGCCCGTGCAGTTATCTATAAAAGAGAGAGAGGTCACCAATGGCACGTCGGTGGGCAAGGGATGGAAGCCTTTGGGTATGGGTAGGGTCATCGATGAGACGCATAGCTCTCTTCTGAATGGAGTCCAGGATAGCGAGTGTAGAAGCGGAAGCAGCACCCCAGATGTGGGAGCAGTATTCGAGGTTTGGTCTTATTTGTGAAGTATATAAAGTATAGAGATTAGCTGGTGAAAAATATTTGCAAGCCCGAAAGAGGAAACCTAATTTCTTAGCGGCCGCTTCTACAATTGATGTGACATGTTGGTGCCAATTGAGATTTAGATCCACAGAGATGCCAACAAGTGAAAATGACTCATTACTTTGAATAACTTGGTTGTTTATTGTGATGGGTCTGGGACTGGTGTATCTCTTATGAGAAAGAAAGCAAGACTGTGATTTTGTGGGGTTGAATTGTACAAGATTTATACTTCCTCAGTCTAATATTTTTTGGAGATCCACGGAGATAGAACCCTCCATGAGTCTGCGATCCTCATCTAGTTGGGCTAAAGAGACAGGCTTAGAATATTGTATATTGGAGTGGAGGGTGCTGTCGTCCACGTAACTGTGAACTTGGTTGGACGTGCTAGAGAGGAGGTCATTGATGTGGAGAAGAAGCAAAGTAGGGGCTAAAGATGAACCTTGAGGAACTCCTGCATTAAGTGGATACAGTTTAGAGGAATGGCCATCCACGTCAACAAAAATGCTCCGGTTGGAGAGAAAATTTGCTGTCCACGTACAGAGTTTTGGTGGTAGGCCATAGGCAGGTAGTTTATTGAGTAGCGCTACGTGCCAGACCTGGTCGAATGCTTTGGATATGTCTAGAGCGACAATCTGGGATTCACCGTGTAGTTACATAGACTTGTTCCAAGAATAGGTGACAAAGGAAAGGAGGTCGGCAGTTGATCTGCGCTGACGGAATCCATACTGCCTGTCGTGGATTAGACTGTGAGTAGGTAATGCGGCACTTTGAGCAGACAGTGACGTCACAGGAAGTGACGTCACGGCGCCGGCGCCACGCCCTGGCGCCGGCGCCACGCCCTGGCGCCGGCGCCACGCCCTGGCGCCGGCGCCACGCCCTGGCGCCGGCGCCTGCACTGGCGCCTGCCCTGGCGCCTGCCCCGGCGCCGGCGCCTAGCCACGCCCTGGCGCCGGCGCCTGCCCTGGCGCCTGCCCCGGCGCCCAGCCACGCCCTGGGCCAGACAGTCACATTTAGTCTTGTTATGTAAACATTCTAAGGTCATTGACCTGTCTAGGAAACTGTGACGTCACATGACTTGTGCCAGACAGTCACATGCAAACATTTCAAAGTGTCTAACCTATTACTTCAAATTATTATATTTTGAAAAAAACCATTTGGAGCAGGTGAGTTTCGAACCCGGGGCATTCAGATGGGAGGCAACGATGCTACCCGTTAAGCTAAGCAGACGCTTGTTAATTTATTGTTTTAGGTTGGTATATATATATATACGACTTTTAATTACAAACCATACATGTAATAGAATTAAAGTTTATTATTAGACAAATGGATGATTTACAAAATAATGTTTAATATTAGAGGCGGAACCAAAACGGAAGAACCAAAATGGCGGAATGAAAGATGGAAGCCTGTGATACCTTAAGCTGACATTATAAAAAATGGCGGCTTTCTTTCTTAAAGATGGTGCCTTTCGCTGATAAAGATGGTTGAAGACTTATTTAAAAATAACACACAGAGGTCGTTAGCAAACAAAAGAAGGAAGTTCAGAAACATACTGTAGGGGGCCCCTTGATGGGTAAATGGTATTCGTGTTTGAGCTTGTCTAGAATACAGCCGTTAGAAGTATGACATCATCCACAAACCTGTTCCACAAACCTGTTTGAGTTTTGTCTGTACGGTTGTTATCTAGTGTAATTTCCGTTGAATGACATCACCCCATTATTTGTGTTTGAACTTGTCTGTGTATCTGTTTAATATACGCAAGAGAGAGGCCCGCTTAGGGTAAATAACGTGTCAGTTGATGACTTTGGTGAATGTTATCTTGTGTTATATCTGTTCAATCACCCCCATTACTCGTGTTTGAGCTTGTCTAGTACAAACCGAAAGGATGACATCATCCATGTAAATTGTTCACTACACACTGTTAAACTCATTCAAAATTTAGTTATCGTAGAGGTAAGACGTGCTTCAGTTAACTCTAACGTATCCAAGTGCTCAGTAGTGTGTTTAAAATGGCTACATTAAATGATGTGTGCTACCAGCAAATTAAAGACAACTTCTGGTATGGTTTATTTGCAGACTTTCAATTAATTATTGATAAAAACACTGGTTATTTTAATGCGACTAAGCTGTGTAAAGATGGTGAGAAAAGATTCAGACATTGGTTGGAAAATAAGAAAACTAAAGAGTTGATTACCTATTACAACGGTCAGGCGAAGAAACATTTAGGTAGCCAGAATACCGATTACCTTAATATTTCAACCGAAGATGTCCACTTAGAGTCACATCTAGGGGGCCGGAATTCCGGCCCCCTAGATGTGCTGGAAGCAACATCTCAACTAACACCTACAACCGCTACATACTTGGTGGACTTTGGTGGAACACAGACTGAAAACAACTTGATATCTGGTACATATGTCTGTAAAGATTTGATATTAAATTTGGCTTGTTGGATATCCAATAGTTTCTATGAAAAGTGCAACCAAATTATTTTTGATTTTTTCGTAAGTGAATTTAATCAAAAATACAAGGATAACCTCAAAGAAATTGAAGTGAAATTAATGGAGATAGATGATGAAGTGCAGCGTATGCGAGAAACAAATGCTAAAATCACAGAACATTTAGAAGATATATCTCCAAAACCAAGCAACCCTGGAAAACTTTGTGTTTTTGGTTTGCTTTCAAGAAATGAGAAGGATACTACCTATCCATATCATGCTGTAAGGACTCAGAAGAAAAGTTTTAAAAGAGCTGTCAAGAACTTTAAAAATAAACACCCTGATTCCGAAGTAGTTTTAAACATGTTGTATGATCCAAATTCTGTAAATCTCTTTAACAGAATAAAGACCGAAGTCGAATACCTCAAGGCGAAGAGAAACGATCTACAGATAGCAGATGTACCTCAGGAGAAGTTTATTCAGGATATTATTGATTTACGATATAAATTGTAATTGTTCACTTAGCTTAATTGTATGTAACCAGATGAAAAAATAAAATAACATTATTTTAATAAAGACTTTTATTTTATTCTAAGTACATTAATACATTAAATATATAAGCTTATTTAACATCATCTGAATTTATCCAAGAATTCTGAGATTTATCAAAACCCAGCCATTTTACATAGAGCTGCTTGCCTTTCTTCCTCAAGATGCGTTCAACCAGATAGATGTCTGTTTGTTTCATGGCGATGTTGGATTTAAAAGTATCCACTTATCATGTAAATCTTTTAGTTTGCTGTCTATTTCTCCCAGCTTATTCTTTAGCTTATTATTCTTTAATACATCAACATCTTTTAAAACTTGAGCAGTTATGTTCTTAGCTAAAATTTTCAATTTATTTTCAAATTCGTTTTTTAAATCTTCCAACTCAGGTTTGTGTACAGCTTCAAGTAGTATGGCAATGATTCTTTGTGTTACCTCATCTTTGTTCTTCTGATAGTCGTCTATCCATACATCAACAAATTTTTTATTTACACCATCTGTTGCATCGACTGGATCAGCTATGTTACACAATCTATGGCTTTGCAAATCAAAATCACCACTAGTAGTTCTTGGGAAAATCTCTCTTTCAATAATTTTAAACTTAGAACCTTTATTGGATTGGGAACGTCCGAACTTATCGATAGACATTTTTATACTAAGCACTAAGGTAGGTATATCTTTGATATATGTAGGTATACTAGGCGATAACACCAACCTCCTTCAGTTCTTCAATGATTGACTGAATTTCATTGTTATGAGCATTATTACCAGCAGCCTGGGAAGCTACTAAAAGTCTAAGTCTATCAACCAGCTCATTTATGTCATCCCAATAGACATATTCTATTTGTTTGTTATTTTGTAGCATATAGTTGTTAGTGTTGCTGCTTACATTCTGAGCTCTAGGTTCAGTTTTTTGTTCTGCGTTATGATGTGTGTCGTAACCAAAACCTTGAGGAGTTGAGGATCTACGACCTCGTGGATTTATCACCGGTTTTATTAGAGTCAGGTACTTTTCAGAGGAACAACCCTTGGTTCGTGCGTTAGGATCATAGTTCATTTTATGCACACTAGTTGCTTCTAGAATATCTCTATAGTGTTGAAGATCGTCATAGGTATACCCTCTAGGTGTTTTCATAAATATCAATTCTAGCAGACCTTGTGTTTGCGGATATCTCCGTTGACCTAGTCGAATGTCATTATCAGTAAAATCCAAGTGTTTATTGCCAAGACTCCAGCTACCGGTATCTTTAGCGTAGCGAGCACCATACGTTT
This sequence comes from Tillus elongatus, assembly GCA_964006375.1. Taxonomy (NCBI): domain Eukaryota; kingdom Metazoa; phylum Arthropoda; class Insecta; order Coleoptera; family Cleridae; genus Tillus; species Tillus elongatus. Next base: position 64,369,270 of record OZ023263.1, on the reverse strand, counting down.
GATCAATGGTAGCGAGCCTTGGTGGTTCAGTAAAATACTTGTCTACATAATATCGAACTCGTTCAGGATATTGCTCCAAAAATTCTTGATATGCAGGGTTGGATGTGACAGTTTGTAGATCTGCCTCAAGCTCTTCAAATGTTGGGATATCCTCATCGGAACTTGTCTCCTCAGCCTCTTCCCTAGGTTCAGCTTCAAAAACTTCATGGTCTTTAAGGAACTGTACTTGGGGTTTCGTTTCTGGTACCACTTCTTCTTTGATTTGTTCAGCCTTTGGTTGTTGCTGGGGCTGCTGCTGCTGCTGTGCTGCTGTGTTTTTAGATATTTTACTTAGGGGCTCAACAAGTGGTTTATATAAACGTTGCAGAGCATCATCATTCTCGGCTCTGTTAAGTTTAAGCATTAAATGTTTTTTTCGAATATTGTCAGCAAGTTGTAAAATCCTTTTCTTAACTTTTCGCTCTTCCTTACCCAACACTTCCATTGTGCTACAACTGGTCGGTATTACCAGCTGGTCTAATAATTTGTTTGAGCGATACAGGTTGTGTGGTGGTTTAACATATACTGACTCCTTCATGGTACATGCCTTCTTATTTATCACGATGTCTGGCTGTCTTGTTAGACAGCTGTGTTAGACAGCTGTCTAACACAGCTGTGTTAGACAGCTGTGTTAGACAGCTGTGTTAGACAGCTGTGTTAGACAGCTGTGTTAGACAGCTGTGTTAGACAGCTGTGTTAGACAGCTGTGTTAGACAGCTGTATGACAGCTGTATGACAGCTGTGTTAGACACTTGTATGACATCTGTGTTAGACACCTGTGTTAGACAGCTGACTGTCCTGTCTATCATCGTTTGTTAGAATAATATATATCTATCGAATCCTTTTCTATATCGACCTTTGTGTACATCGTTTTCCTTCACAATCACCAACACACCATACTTATTATCTTTCCAGCATTGGTGGCAGATAGTTTTAAATTGTTTAAAGTCCATATCGGTGGTCACATGATCGTCGTACACATGTTTTAAATTGGTTTCATCTTGCTTGAATAACACAATAACATTGGTGTTGTCACGTACCAGATGTTTGGGTATTCGTGTATATGTTTGACAGAGATAGAATGAATCAATATTCTTATGTCTGCCCATACTGAAGTATGCTCTTATTTTATCTTGTTTGTCACAAGCTACATCATCAAATATAAACACAGAGTTGTCCTTGGCATCTTCCGGATCTAATATTTCATCGTTTTCTCGATAAGGATAGTAACCAACACCTTTTGTGGCATTCATCACCTCCTTTAACATCTTGTATTTCGGTTGATACAGAGACTTTGAATACACATACACGTTATCAAATTTTAAACCGTTTGCTTCAAACAACAAACTCAGCATGACATTAGTTTTACCACACCCACTGGGACCACATATGATACAGCGAACGGTGTTTGGAAAGAGAGGACCATGCCTCAGTTGTTGTTGAGCTGTGTCCGTAACAACATCGTCTATATTTGTAATGGGTAAGGCAGAAGCGTGTTTGCTGGTACGCATCTTAACTTAAACTAAACTATATTTTATTTGGGTGTGTATATATATATGAATGCAAGTGAGACACCCAGTCAGTATGCATGTTGGTGTCACAGAGTGAGGGCTGTTATTAACAAAGACAGATACAGGTTTTGCTGAAACGTTGCGGGGCGTTACAAACACCATGAAAGTTAACAGAAAACTTAATGAGGGGTTTTATGTAATCAACTCGAAGCCAAAGAAGAAGGTTCCCTTTAAAAACATACTAAGTCTGATTGAGGAAGTTATAAAAGATAGAAATCTTATTCCAACAGCGAACGCCGTATTTGATATAGCTCATACAATCGTTAGAAACATTGGTGGGCGTAAGAATGTGCAGAAACCTCGAGTTATTCCAATACCTAAAAGTGGAGGCTTCCTTCCGCTGTTGCCTCTGATATTTGGTGGGCTGTCAGCACTAGGAGCTCTGGGTGGTGGTGCTGCAGGTATTGCCAAAGCCGTGAACGATGCCAAGTCTGCGAAACAGAAACTAGAGGAGGAAGAACGGCACAACAAAACAATGGAAGCCATCGCGATGGGTAGGAGAGGGAGTGGCTTGAAATTTAAGCCAAAATGCAAGAGACTGGGCACAGGCATGTATCTCAAGAAACAGCGCTCCGGTTATGGGTTGTATCTGCAGAAACCAAAAAACGAGTAAGATGTTTACCAGCAAGACCTCTAACAAATGAAGACCTTGTGAAATTTGCTGGTAAAATGAAAATTCCATATTTTAGAGGTGTATACATGCGAGATACTTTGCCATCGAATGGGCCACGCAAGAATGAATCACTTATCATGAATTTGCAAACAAACAAGGAACCTGGCAGTCATTGGGTTGCAGTTAAGAAACGTGGTGACACAGCCGTGTACTTTGACTCATATGGAAACTTGAAACCACCAGTTGAGCTGCAGCGTTACCTTAAAAACTCTACTTTAATGTACAATCATGATGTGTATCAGAAATATAATACTTATAATTGTGGTCACTTATGTTTAAAATTTTTAAATAAAAGCCTTAAACAGTAGCCTGTGTGTATCAGTCATGGCGCACACCTTTGTGTTGAAAGACCGCAGCTCCCATCTGTCGTCAGACTACCATCCACCAATTGTTTTGGATGGTAATTATGCTGTTGCCTTGATAGGCTTTCACACCTACAACAACATACCCAACATCTATGAAGGTAAAAACAAATTTCATGTAAAAGAAGGAACCGGTTGGCGAACCATCACGATACCCACCGGTGCTTATGAAATAACACACTTGGAAGAGTTACTTCAAAATGAACTTGTTGGTGCTACAGCAACACACGAACAAAAGCAACAGGCTCTGCTTCTGAGACCTAATCCGAACACCATCAAATGTAGACTAAAGTGTTATACAAATGTCAGTTTTGAATTTGATGGTTCGATTGGGCGAATGTTGGGCTTTTCAAAACAAGTTCTTCAGCCGGACACCTTTTATGAATCTGATTTACCTGTTGATATAGTGGATGTTAGACAGATTCGCATCGAAACCAATATTGTGTCTGGTTCCTATTATAACGGACAACCCTCACATACGCTGTATGAGTTTGCTCCGATGGTTGATCCTGGCTACGCAATCGACATAGAACCTAACAATTTAATTTACTTGCCGGTGAACAAGCAAGAGATTTCCAATATAAGCATCGACATCGTCGACCAAGATTCAGTTCCTGTCAACTTTCAAGGTGAAGAGGTGTCTGTTCGCTTAAAACTTATAAAAGTTGCTTAGTATGTTGGTCTTCAAGGATATAAAATCAAGTGCATCTACCACATCAAATTCAGTTGAGTCAGACACGTCAAAGGGTACGCTTCGTCCCGATAATATTGAGTTCCTGCAAAGCCTGGGTTATCATGTCGTCAAAACTAGAAATATTCAAAGAACCCGTGTTTGATGATGGCATCGATCGAGAAGAGCTGCGTTCTTACTATTCACCAACTAAATCGTTTGGTAACAGCGATGAAATTGAAATAGCCATCAACCAACAAGATGCGTTCGTATGTCTGGCCGAGTCAGCTCTAATAATCGAAGGTGCTCTGGAACCTGTAGCAATCCAAAATGCCACTGGTGCTTGTTATCTGTCAAATAATGGAGGAGCAGCTCTGTTTGAATCAATGACCTATGAGTTAAATAACAAGGAAGTGGAACGAGTGCGAGACCCATACACCACAACCATCATCAAAAGTCTGCTATCGTTCAGTAAGAATGAAGCCCAATCTCTTAGCAACGCCGGTCTGAATGTGTCGTCGGAGCACATCACCTTAAATGATAACAAGTTTCACATGCTCATACCTGTCTGGTTCCTCTTCAGTTTCTTTCATCATTTCAAAGGAGTTCTCTGTGGCAAACATACTTTCCGCTTTACAAGAAGTCGAAACGATTCCAACGGCTATTACAGCACAGGTACGGCACGAGCAAAAATTACCGTAACCAATATGTTTTTAAAGGTAAAACATGTATTTCCCAATGATAAAATGAAATTGGAACTGATGGATAAAATAGCCAAAGACACCTCTATATTTCTCGCATACCGCAAATGGGACATATATGAGTTACCAGCACTCAGAGATATCAACAGAGATGTGTGGGCTGTTAAAACTGCAACCAACTTGGAAAGACCTCGATATGTGATTATAGCATTTCAAACAGATCGTAAGGATAACGTGAAGAAGAGGTCAGACTATTTCGATAACATTGGTATGTTGGACCTCAGAGTGTTTCTAAATTCAGAATGCTACCCTTATGAATCTATGAATATGGATTTTGAGAAATCGAAATATGCAGAAGCCTATAACATGTATACAGATTTTCAAAAAAACTTCTGTTATAAAAACATGTCGGAGCCTATCTTGAATTATGACGAGTTTAAAGACAGAGCTCTATTTGTGATTGACTGTCAGTACCAGAACGAGTCAATCAAGTCTTCAACGGTGGACATTAAGGTGGAGTTCATGAGTCACACCAACTTCCCAAAAAATACTCGTGTTTATTGTTTGGTTATTCATGACAGTGTAATGGAATATAAACCTCTAACGGGTATCGTTAGAGCCATTATGTAATAATAGTATGTCATTTATGTATGTCATTTATGTATCAATATGTACAAGTTAATTAATCCTAATAAATTTTTATTGTATGTAAATCAGTTGTTTTATTTTTATTTTGTTGCATTTTTATTAACCCCTTTCTGTAAGGTTGTTTATCCTTTGTAAGACCCCCTCTCTCTTACATCAGTTTGTTTCCTCAATACAAGAGAGAGAGACACTTGTTCAGTATGTGTTAAGTCGTGAAACAAGGATGACGTCTCTTGCTGTATGTAAGTACACTCTTCTTATTATGTCTGTTTGTATTCAAATAACAAATACAAACATAACCTTACTAACAATTGGATGGCAGGGTAATCAGCCTGTACAAGAGAGTGTGTGTTGGTTTTAGGTGTTAATACAGCTTGTTCTAACTTACTTAAATATTATATTTCTTCTGTTCAACAAGACGATTATTTTGATGTGTCACACATGTATGTAGCTCTAAGAATAGCTATACCGGAAGTGTCTACCGGAAGTAACATTTTTATTGAATATGCTTATAGAGTTTGCTTTGCTGAACAGCGTGTATGTATTGGTTCTATCGTACATCTCACGGATCTTCCGCGATAAGGGTTTGAAGTTTTTTATCTCAGTTTCTTGTAGAGCTTGTTACGAAACATACATTTTTGAAGATAGTTCCTTTCTATCACTTTCCGTTGAAAAGATATAACGATTTAAAGTTTAGACCGGAAGTGGCCATTTTATTGTATATTCCAATTTGATTTGGCCTCCTTAACACCGTGCATGTATTGGTTCCAGCGTACATCTCACGGATCTTCCGCGATAAGGGTTTGAAGTTTTTTATCTCAGTTTCTTGTAGACCTTGTTACGAAACATACATTTTTAAAGTCGGTTCCTTTCTATCACTTGTCGTTGAAAAGATACAAGGATTTAAAGTTTAGACCGGAAGTGGCCATTTTATTGTATATTCCAATTTGATTTGGCCTCCTTAACACCGTGCATGTGTTGGTTCCAGCGTACATCTCACGGATCTTCCGCGATAAGGGTTTAAAGTTTTTTATCTCATTTTCTTGTAGACCTTGTTACGAAACATACATTTTTGAAGTCAGTTCATTTCTATCACTTGTCGTTGAAAAGATACAAGGATTTAAAGTTTAGACCGGAAGTGGCCATTTTATTGTATATTCCAATTTGATTTGGCCTCCTTAACACCGTGCATGTGTTGGTTCCAGCGTACATCTCACGGATCTTCCGCGATAAGGGTTTAAAGTTTTTTATCTCAGTTTCTTGTAGAGCTTGTTATGAAACATACATTTTTGAAGTTAGTTCATTTCTATCACTTGTCGTTGAAAAGATACAAGGATTTAAAGTTTAGACCGGAAGTGGTCATTTTATTGTATATTACAATTTGATTTGGCCTCCTTAACACCGTGCATGTGTTGGTTCTCTCGTACATCTCACGGATCTTCCGCGATAAGGGTTTAAAGTTTTTTATCTCATTTTCTTGTAGACCTTGTTACGAAACGATATATTTTTAAAGTCGGTTCATTTCTATCACTTGTCGTTGAAAAGATACAAGGATTTAAAGTTTAGACCGGAAGTGGCCATTTTATTGTATATTCCAATTTGATTTGGCCTCCTTAACACCGTGCATGTATTGGTTCCATCGTACATCTCACGGTTGAACCTGTTGTCTATTTTGTTTCTGAACTTCCTTCTTTTGTTTTGCCAGCGACCTCTGTGTGTTATTTTTAGAACCTACCCATATAACAATTGTGACGTTCTAGTCTGTCTAATATTAAACATATTAATTATTATGTCTTATGTCTACACTCTCATTTGTCGGCTAGGTTGGAGTGACGTATCTTTAAATAAGTCTTCATCCATCCTTGCACCATCTTTATCAACGAAAGCCGCCATTTTTATAATGTCAGCTTAAGGTATCACAGGCTTCCATCTTTCATTCCGCCATTTTGGTTCTTCCGTTTTGGTTCCGCCTCTAATATTAAACATTATTTTGTAAATCATCCATTTGTCTAATAATAAACTTTAATTATGTTACATGTATGGTTTGTTTGTAGTCGTATATATATATACCAACCTAAAACAATAAATTAATAAGCGTCTGCTTAGCTCAACGGGTAGCATCGTTGCCTCCCATCTGAATGCCCCGGGTTCGAAACTCACCTGCACCAAATGGTTTTTTTCAAAATATAATAATTTGAAGTAATAGGTTAGACACTTTTGAAATGTGACTGTCTGGCCCAAGTCGTGTGACGTCACAGTTTCCTAGACAGGTCAATGACCTTAGGAATAACACGGATGTGACTGTCTGGCCCAGGGCGTGGCTGGGCGCCGGGGCAGGCGCCAGGGCAGGCGCCGGCGCCAGGGCGTGGCTAGGCGCCGGCGCCGGGGCAGGCGCCAGGGCAGGCGCCAGTGCAGGCGCCGGCGCCAGGGCGTGGCGCCGGCGCCAGGGCGTGGCGCCGGCGCCAGGGCGTGGCGCCGGCGCCGTGACGTCACTTCCTGTGACGTCACTGTCTGCTCAAAGTGCCGCATTACCTACTACTGTGTTTTTCAAGAAATTTTACCCATATAGTGCAAGGACACAAAGACTACGGGCGATGAAAAGAACAACTATGAAAGATTTCTTAAGTTCAGTTCCTGTTATAAAAAACAGAACCAAGCCCCTGAAGGTGGCTTGTGATATGAGCCGAAACGCGTAGGGTTTTTACTAATAAATTCAGTCTGGAGTATAGCCTTGTCTGTTTTACCTTAGAAGTATGTCTACCCCAGACGTTGTGACGTTTAGAAGTTATATTTCTTACCACCACTGCAATTGTTTTAGGTTCTGCATCCTCGGAACCAACACGCTTATCTGGAAGAATAATTTACTTTTCTTTATTTTTAATGACATATGTCATCTATAACTACTACACGTCAACAATTCTTTCAAACCTTCTACACGCAAAACATGGATCTATCAACACAGCCAAAGCCTTAAGAGAAAGTAGTTTAACGCTTTCCATGGAGAATTTGACATATATTTATGCTTTTTGGCAATACACTACAGACGTAGAATTGAAAAAGCTTTTGGCTAAACTTTATTACAAAAACAACTCTCCCGATCTTGATACAATATCTGAAGGAGTGATGAAAATAAAGAAAGGCGGACATGCTTATCTCACTGAAGTAGCAACAGCATATCCTGTTATAGGTGAACGCTTTGAGCAAGAATACATATGTGAGTTGGGTGACATTCCGGTCTTTAATTGGTTCCCATGTGCAATGGTCACGCAGAAGAATTCACCATTTTATGTTATGCTTAAACCAAGGTATGTAATAAAGACTCTTTTCTTGTTGCCTTCGCACAATATCTGAATTTGTGACGACTTAAGTTACCGTTTTTAAGCAATTCCTTGCGAATTTTTCGTTTAAAGATTCCTTAATGATAACTGAAAGAGAGAGCCTCGGTGGTTAAGAGGCAAGAACGTGTGCCCCTGAACCGAAGGGTACTGGGTTCGATCCCAGGATTCTCCTTTCACTTTTTCAGTACAAACTGTAACATTAACATCAACCGATGTTCTGGGATTGTATTTGAGCAAGTGTAATGTCTGCACGTTCCGCCCTTCGGAGGGGACGTAAAGCCGTCGGTCCCGTGTCCATGCGATGTTGGGCACGTTAAAGATCCCTACCCTTTTTACAGAAAGACAGGGGTTCGGCAAAATTTCCAGGAGAGTGAGGTCAAACTGCTCCCTGGGGTCGGTGATTGGCCATAGTCGCGGAAATAGGCCGACGTTAAAGGAACAAAACAAAAACAAAATAAAACTCGACGCAGCAAGTGCGTTATGGTAGTGAATTTTCATAAAAATGTTTTTAATAGCAAATATGTTTTTTTAAGAAAGCAGGCATCAAATTTGGTTACCAGTATAATCTATATAGTAGAAACAATAACAATATATATATATATATATATATATATATATATATATATATATATATATATATATATATATATAACTTTATTGTTTGAAAATGTACAAAAATTTCCGAAAGTAAACTTAAATTGTTCCAGAAAAAACTGGTTTCCTGGTCAACCTTATAGGCTAATGGCAAATTGACCTTTTCAAATTTGAAGCATTTAATGAAAATTTGCTACCATAACGCACTTGTTGCGTCCCGATTTTCTTTTCTTACAAAGATGTATTATATTTCGATGGAAAATGCAATAACATAGGGCGTGTTCGATTAAAAAAAAAAAGAAAATTTGAATCACCAACGACTTATATATATATATATATATATATATATATATATATATATATATATATATATATATATATATATATATATATACACACCCTGTAATTGTGGAAATATTTTTAAGATGTAGCTCAAGAGCACCCTATAATTAATGTATACAATTTTTTTTCGTAACTTGCATAATAACGGATATATTGAGCTCTAATGATTTTTTACGAAAATTCCACAAAAATGATATACCATTAAACGATACACTCTATAGCCAACACTACTGACAAAGCATCAGAGAAAGGGTCTATTTGAAATGAATTTTCTGGGAACATTTTAGTAAAATTAAGGGCAATGACGATTGAAACCAAGAGTTCAGGCTTTGTAAAACATTCTTCTTGAGACATTTTTTTTCCATAGCTCATATTATTTTCAGGTTCATTGCCTAAATATTACCAATTCTGACGTTTTAAATCGCAACTTTGACGTTTTGAGGAAAATCCCAATTAATATTTATTTAAATGCCTATAACTTTTTTGTCTTTTGACCTACAGAGCTAAATTTTCGTAAGTAATATATATATATATATATATATATATATATATATATATATATATATATATATATATATATATATATATATATATATATAATTGAAACTGACCCCGGATATGGTTCTGGGGGGCCTAATTAGCGCTCATTCGAAGAAATTTTTTCAAAATTCAAAAGTCGGGATCTCCTGATTAGTGATTTTTTTTTAAAAGAAAATTCACTAAAAACTGAAAGACCCACCTACAAACTTAATAGTCTGCGAGCTTCAATTAAGGTTAACGTCTCCTATTGGTGATTTTTGTCAAAGAAAATAACAAATGAGAAGATCGCAACTTTTGAGTTTTCAAAAATTTTCTTCAAATAGGCGCGACCTAGGCCCCATAGAACATATATCCCGTGTTAGTGTCAATTTTTATGTATATATATATATATATATATATATATATATATATATATATATATATATATATATATATGTATATATATGTATATGTATATGTATATATATATATATATATATATATATATATATATATATATATATATATATATATATATATATATAGGGTTGTTATTTCAAATTTATTTCAAACGGAGATGGTGTAGGTTGAAAAGGACTACAACCTAAAATTATTTTCAAATATACACGATGATCCAAAAAAGTGTAACACCTCAAAGTTATGTTTTTTTTTATGGAACAACTAGTATTTGATAACATTTTTGAATTCTGTGTGAAAAACAAGGTTCACTTACTCGAAGGATCCCTATACCTAGCCATTACGGTTTCCCAGATATCTTGATTTTTCGGCGAATGTGGGGTTTTTGAAAGAAAATTTTATCTCCATTGTCAGATAATATCGTAAAAAAACTCAGTAGGCTTTGATGTTGGATTTGGTACTTCATCAACTACTGTAGTCAATATTTCGCAATACTCTACAGGGCGTTCAAAAATTCAAGTTTTATTATCGGCCCATTCAAAGCAAATTATTTCATTTATTATTTCAAATGGAAGATGATATTCCTGCATTCCATAGAGAAAGTAATCCTCATCCATATGATACTAGGGTTCCCTATAACCAAGTGCAGCGATTCAGGCGCTGTTTTCACACTTTTATTATTGTCTACACATGCCAAGTTGATTATTGTATTCATTTCAAATGGAGCAGCCTGTATTTTATAGGCTAATCAAAAAGTGATATTCGATTGTCTTAAAAACTACATGAGGCTTTCTTATGGCTAACTGTAACAGTCTTTGTATAGATAAGACTTTTCTCTTGACAACAAATTCTCTGCATCGGATATTGAAATGAATGCAACATACATGATTACTTGATTGTACATATGCCTGTAACATTTGTCAATCCTTGTTTATGATTACCTACTGCACAACTTCTAATTCTTCAATTATATCCCTACTCTCTTTTGTAATTTTATAATTTCTAAAATTATTGTGTTTGAAATAAAAACGTATCTTATACAGGAACGAATCGACATGATTCTAACTATTGGTTAATGTCATGAAAATTGTTTACTGGCGTCACGAGTCAACGCACAAAAATATCCAGCGCGAAATCACCCATCCAGAAAAGGTTTTGAAAGATTGTTAGGGGTTTTTCAAAGAACTGGAAGCGTAGCATATGCAAAGACCAATAAACAGAGTCGAATTATTACCGGAAATGAAGAAAATGTGTTTGGGGTCATTGTATTTCTTATAGAAAATCCCCACAGAAGCTAGTGCAATATCAGTCAGGAAACGACGTTGAGCAGGCGGAGCATTGACAGCATAATTAGAAAACATAAGTTTCATCCTTAGCATATTTAACTAAATCAAGAACTTTCAGATGCTGACTTCAATCGACGACTTGATTTCTGTATGTGGGCATTAGAGAATGAGGATGAACACTTTTTCGAATCTGTACTGTTTACAGACAAATCGACTTTCCATAGTAACGGCTTGGTAAACAGACATAATTTTCATTACTACGCTGATGAAAATCCACATTGTTCCCGCAGTATTAACCGTCAGAACCATTGGTCTATTAATGCGTGGGGTGGAATATTAAGGTGAAGAGTCATAGCTCATTACTTTTTCAATGGGCACCTAAATGGAAATATGTTTCATAGGTTTCTTCGTTAAAGTGCCTGAACTTTTGGAAGACGTCCCAGTATCTATTATAAGGCTATCCAGATGTAATGAGTCCTTTTCACTTGTTGGCATTTCTGTGGATCGAAATCTCAATTGGCACCAACATGTCACATCAATTGCAGAAGCGTCTGCTAAGAAATTAGGTTTCCTCTTCCAGGCTCGCAAATACCTTTCACCAGCTAATCTCTATACCTTATATACTTTACAAATAAGGCCAAACCTCGAATACTGCTCCCACATCTAGGGTGCCGCTGCCGCTTCTACACTCGCTATTCTGGACTCCATTCAGAAGAGAGCTATACGTCTCATCGGTGACCCTACCCTCACACAAAGGGTGCCGTCCCTTGCCCACCGACGTGCCGTTGGTGGACTCTTTCTCTTATATAGATATCTGCACGGGCACTGATCAGAGGAGCTTTCTTCCATATTCCTCCGCCTGCTGCCCCCAACAGATCTACCAGGGGAACAGAGCGAATGCACCCCTTTACTGTCCAGGTCACCAGACATAGAACATCTTGTTATGCCCGCTCTTTTGTCCCGAGGACATCCAAGTTAAGGTATTACTTGCCGGCACATGTTTTTCCTTCTCCTCCGAACTTCTAAACCTTCAAGTCCAGAATTTACAAGTTACCCCTTTCCTCCTTATCGACACCCACGGTACGATAGTATTTAGGCTGTAAGCCATCGTGGTGTGTTGTTGAAAAAAAAATGTGGCTACAACTGGATAGTGTTCCAGCACATTTTCAAATCAGAGTGCGACAAGAACAGAGTAGGTATTTTCCCAATAAATGGTTACGACGAGGAGGTCCACAAAACTGGCCAGCCAGGTCGCCAGATCTGAGATGTCTTGATTTTTTCTTGTGGGAACGTGTTAAGAACACCCTATATGAAATGCCTCTGACCACACAAGATGGCATGAAACGACGCATACGGAACGCTTTCAAAACAATATCGCCGCAAATGTTGCTCAATGTCAAGCGGTCCTTTGAAAAAAGGCTACGATTATGCATTGAACACGACGGATATCAGCTTGAACATTTATAGAGCTATGTTTATTATAATTACTTTTGTTTTTTCTCTTCCTATTTTTATCATTTGTTTACCTTGGATTAGTTTTCAGATTGAATTTCAAAAACACAGCAAGTTAAATTTGTCATTAAAAATGAAAAATTCTTATTTATGCAAAAAACAGAGAATAGCGCCAGAACCGCTGCAGTTGTATATAAGAAACCCTAGTATCATATGAAAGGGATTTACTTTCTATATAAAACGCAGCAAAAAATGTAGGGTGTTTCATTTGAAATAAACGAAATAATCTGCTTTGGATGTGCCGATAATAAAACTTGAATTTTTGAACGCCCTGTAGAGTACTGCGAAATATTGACTACAGTGGTTGATGTAGTACCACATCCACCATCAAAAGCTAGTGAGTTTTTCTTACGATACAATGGAGATACGATTTTTTTCGAAAACCTCACATTCGTTGAAAAATCAAGATATCTGGGAAACCGTAATAGCTAGTTATATGGATCCTTGGAGTTGTGCCTTTCCACAGCATAGTTCTCTATGCTGTGGATGATAGTTTTTAGGAAATAGTGCCTTCGTAATTTTAAGACTTGGGTTAAGGTTTTAGTTTGTAAAATAACAAATATAATAAAGGGAAAAAATCATAAACCTCAAACAAGAAGTTAAAAAATCTGTGGCTAATGACAATTCTGTCGTGGCCATACCACCTTTTTCACCACCATCACCACCACCAGGATCTTTGGAGTAAGTGAACCTTATTTTTCGCATATAATTCAAAAACGTTGTCAAATAGCTGGTGTTACATAAGAAAAAATATAACTTTGAGGTGTGACTGACACCTTTAGGTTGTAGTCCTTTTTAACCTACACAATCTCCGTTTGAAATTAATTCTAAATAACAAAAAATATAGACGTGAGAGTCCGTGGCGTATGTGGTGGGCCACTCTGTATATATATATATATATATATATATATATATATATATATATATATATATATATATATATATATATATATATATATATATAGACACACACGCCACCCAGAACTCACGAGAAGCCGGATTTTACACATTTGTATAAAAAAAAAAAACGATTGTCTGAATATGGGCCTCACACCCGCGATCTCCTAGTCCGAATTCTAGAGGTTGATCGCCTCGCGAACTGGGCTATTCCGCCTGCAAAGATTCTGAAACGAATGCGGTTTATGTTGGCATGAAGTCTGTTTTACGATGCGTCCAGTTTCTGCTTCAACTGCCATTGTCCTTTATTTTACTATAATATTTGGAGAAACTACATTTCAAATACATCCTTTCTCTAACGCCTTGGCAGTAGCTTAAGTTCACGATTTAATAGTCCATAATGTTTAGCGAAATTTTGTAGCAAATAGTTCCTAATGAAGACATCGCGACTTTTGAATTTATAGCGATTTCAAGAGTGGTAGCGACTTTCGAATTTTCGATTTTTTTCAAATTATCATATCTTCAAAGTATTTTTTCTCATACTTTTTGTGCACTTTTTTGGCGTACAATGGCATCAATTTTTTTCTAATTAATTGCTTATAACTTTTTTTTCTTTTAACTTAGAGATCAAAATTTCGGTATTTAAAACACTTTTTATAATTGAAATCTGCATACCAGATTTGGTTGTCATAGCTTTGTTACTTTTGGAGAAATAAAACCCAACATTTTCCTGAAATAACCCGTCCGATTTTTCTGGCTAATAAATAAATCAAAGCAAGTTGTAAAAGGAAGATAGCTACCAAATTGCCTAAAAATCGGCCGATTATTTTTTGAGCCGTCGGTGTGATACATTCATATATATATATATATATATATATATATATATATATATATATATATATATATATATATATACAGGACATAAAGACTATTGCACCAAATGGGATTATGCATAAACGTTTTGACTTTTAGGTTTGAAATTTGGTGGGGTTGTGTGTGTTTTGTTCCTTTAACGTCGGCCTATTTCCTTTCCGCGACTATGACCAATCACCGACGCCAGGGAGCAGTTTCACCTCCCTATCCTGGAAACTTTGCCGAACCCCTGCCTTTCTGTAAGGGGAGTAGGGATCTTTAATGTCCCCAACATTGCATCTACACAGGACCGACGGCTTTACGCCCCCTCCGAAGGGCGGAATGTGCAGATATTCAACTTGCTCAAATACAATCCACAACCTCGCTTGATGTTAATTCTACAGTATGTACTAAAAAATGAAAGGACAACGCTGGGATCTAACCTAGTACCCTTCGGTTCAGAGGCACACGTTCTTACCTCTGCACCACCGAGTGCCTTCATTTGGTGGGGTTGAATTATACATAAATACTCATCTTTTGATAAGTACACTTGAAGAACCCAAATCACCAAAACACATTTTTTAAAAACCTTCCGATCGTTTCACTTTCAGTTTCGATGAAAAAATGTTAATCCTCTAATGACGCTATTTTTGTTAGCGAAACGATCGTCAGGTCTTTAAAACATATATTGTGGTGATTTCTGTTCTCCAAGTGTACTTATTAGTGCTAAGCATATGTTCCAATCTTCACTTACAATTTGAAACTGAACTAGAATATGGGTTCTAATTCAAGCCCATTTGAAGAATGTTTTTCAAAATTCAAAAGATATATTTTTATGGATTTGCTAATAATAAATTTTGCAGACCCATGCTACAATTAAAAAGCTTACATAAGGTCCTCGTTTTGTTTAACTCGGTTATATCTAAGAGGATGAATCACACGACTCAATTTCCAGTTCTGTAAAAGTACTGCAAAATTAGCAACCTTTCTCCGGTTTTTTCTTAATAACGTTTTTTCTTACATACTACGGCAAAAGTGTCTTAAAGTTTTTTTATAGACCGTTAAATTTCCTACTATTTTGACTATTCAAACATGTTTGTATGTTAAATTGTTACTGAGATATGGCGCTTCGAAAAAAAATTAATTTATATAAATTCGCTAAAAAAAGCCGAAGAATGCAGGATTCCACCTTATTTCTTCTATTATACCCGAATTATTGTGAAATGTTGTTGTCATTATTATTTATGGTTACAACCGCCAACTTCGGAAATACCTGCATGGCCTCGTCAACACTCGGTGATGGGCGGAATCCTCTTTTCTGCGCTGACTTAGATGGATGGTAAAAACTTGAAAAGCATTTTTGGTGATACTCAGCATTGACAGCGACTAAATTAGTGTTTAGTTTTCTAAGTTGGCGGTTGTAACCATAAATCATAAAGACAACAACATTTAACAATAATTAGGGTATAACAGAAGAAATAAGGTGGAATTCTGCATTCTTTGAAATTTTTTAGCGAATTTTGATCAATTATTTTTTTAGAAGCGCCATATCTCGGTAACAATTTGACATACAAACATGTTTGGTAGTCAAAATAGTAGGAAATTTAAGGCTCTACAAAAAAGTCTCAGATGTTTTTGCCGTAATATGTAAGCGAAAAAAGTTTTAAAGGAAAAACCGGAGAAAGGTTGAAAATTTTGCAGTACAACACACCCCCCCGCCCCTTTTTTTTTTCGCACAGTCGAGGTCCAAAAGTTGAGAAAATGTTAATTAACTACTTCTGAACAACATATCAAAATTTCATTAACTTCCGACGTTTTTCCACCTAACCCCATTTTTTCCAACCTGTCGCCTAGACTATTAGTACTTAAAAAAAATGGAAAGAATTCTTAAGAAACATATTTTTTACGTATGTTGAGCAATTTAAATATGAATTAAAAAAATATGAGAAAACAGTTCTCGCAAAAACTTGAAAGGCGTACTGAGATTAATCGCTTTAAATAAAACAGGGTTGAATAAAACTATTACCTTATTTAAGCTTTTTAATGGATATCTCCGCCTGCAAAAGTTCATGTTTTAGTTTTGAGAGTTTTGCGAAAAAAGTAACCTAATGTCAAGCTTTTCTCCAACTTTTTAGAGGTCACAATATTTTATATAAAACCTTCACTTAAAATTTATCAGGGACTCTTTGCCTCTGTTTTATGTATTGACTAATGAAACATCATCTCTATCTTTGCTGTTTGGTTAACTAATCTCTAACATACTATTTTATTTTAGCTTACGACTAATGCAGACTTCTGGAATAATGAAAAGGGACAAATCTGTGATCGTAACGAGAAGGCCTATTTGTTTGGCAGATAATTTATTCTTTTCTGTAGGGATGGATCAAATGTTTCTCGCGTTTTTAATTTATGGAATTGGAATCATACTGTCACTATGTTGTCTTGTTGTAGAAAAAAAGGCTTGTCACAAAGAAACAAATGCTATAGGAACACAGCCTTTAAATGTGTTGAATAAAACACATTCAAAATATTAGCACTTTACAGAGAATTAGTTTTATATAATTGCTGTTTTGTTAGACGCAAATAACTTATATTACATAAATTGGCAACTCAAAATAAAAGTATGATTAACAAATTTTTTTCCCATACCTTGCAAAAAAGGTGTCCGAATTTAGACAACTTCCATCAGATATGTCTAGAAATACCTAACACTTTCAACTCCGGATAAAGAAAGGGTAGATGTATTCTAACCACAATTAGAACCGTAGTCCGGTTTCGCTCTAATTAGAGCTCGTCAGTACGGTATACTAATTACAGCGAGAAAATACCTATAAAGTAATACGGCTATGGTAGTCAACCTCCTAGAACATTGTGAGATGTAAGACAAGAGTTGCCATCTCGATGCGGAACCAAGTAGTATGTTGTCACGAGGGCTCCAAATAACACAAAATGTTATAAAATAGAGACTATGTACAACTATATTAGGGAACAAATGGGCTAGGGCTGACAATTTTCAATGATGTCCCATCAAGAGACCTGTTATGTTTATGAGCTGTCCTCTGCTAAGGTTTAGCAGCTCCACAGCTCTCTTTGAACCGGGTTCGTCAATTATTGGCTTTCCATGTCTGAGCCCTGGACAGTCTGCCCAGTACACCTTGTGTTGGTATCTAACCCAGGAATTAATAGCCCCCCTGTCAGTGCTCTTTCTCACGCCCAGAGCCGGTTCTGGTCCCATAAATGGTTCTGCTGACCCTCTCTTCGCGAGACTGCCAACTTCTTCATTGCCTTTGACCCCCGAGTGACCCGGCACCCAGATAAGGGTGACTTCATTCTGCCCAGCCAGGTCGCTCGTCTTGTCTCGGCTCACTCACCAGCCAGGAATTTACCCGTGGGCTACTTAGGGCCTTAAGGGCTGCCTGGCTGTCTGTGGCTATGAGGATCCGCTTGTTGGTGTAGCCCCTCTTCTTGTTGTACCGCACACAGTGCAGGATGGCGTATATTTCGGCCTGAAAGACCGTTGCATTGGCTCCGAGGGAAATACTGTAACTTATCGTCGGTCCTTCCGAATAAACAGCTGCCCCTATCCCACACTCCCCGCCGGATCCGTCCGTGAGCCAGACGTGCGCGTCCCGTGGTATGCCCGGCGTCTCCTCCCGCCATGCCTCGCGGTCGGGGATTTCCACTGTAAACTTGTTTTCCCTGCAGATTCGCGGGCTCGCGAAGTCTGACCTCATTTCAAGCATGGGCTCCTTCACGATCTCCTGAATTTTGCTCTGGCCCCTGAAGCCTGGGTTGATCTTCAGTCTACCATTGCAGGCTAGTCTGTATAGTCCTAACCTGGTCTCCCCCATAATACCTAAGTGTAGGGGGGGGGGGC
This sequence comes from Tillus elongatus, assembly GCA_964006375.1. Taxonomy (NCBI): domain Eukaryota; kingdom Metazoa; phylum Arthropoda; class Insecta; order Coleoptera; family Cleridae; genus Tillus; species Tillus elongatus. The sequence goes on along the minus strand of OZ023263.1, from coordinate 64,350,975 downwards.
AGAACCAGCAACACCTCCATGGCGGCTGTTGGGGTTGAAGACATGGCCCCTGTGATGCCTAGGCAATCCATCCTTTGGATCTTGCCCAGTTTTTGTTTGGCACTGGATTGTGTCACCTTAGGCCACCAGACCAGTTCCGCGTATGTTAACGATGGTCTGACCACCCTTGTGTACAACCAGTGGGCCATACTAAATCTAGGTCCCCACGTTTTTTCATATAGCCGCCTAGTTACGGCTAAGGTCATGACTGGCTTGCGCAATATTTTTTCAACGTGACCATTCCAGGTTAGCTTAGAGTCCAATAGGACCCCAAGATATTTTACCTCCCTGGCCGTTGGAATGTTCCTACCGTATAGAGTGAGAGTTCTGTGGCTCTCCCACTTCCTCCTCCTCGTAAACGGCATGACGGTTGTTTTCTCGGCGCTCCCCGAGCCCTTGACCAACCGTCCACCCTTCCACCCCTTTTAGTGCTGTGTGCATGCGCTCCCACACTGGCTATGTAACCTTTCCTCGGACTATGATGACAATGTCGTCTGCATAGCCCTGCACTTAATACCCCCCCCCCGTTGCCTTCCCAGCAGGCCGTCCACGACTAGGCACCAGAGCAAGGGAGACACAACGCTCCCCTGCAGACACCCCGCCACGACCCCCGACAGCAGAATCTCTCCCGCGAGTGAGGTGAACACCGCCCTGTTCCTGAGCATGGAACCGATCCACCTGCTGCAGGTCTCTTATATTCCACGCTCTCTGACAGCTGCCAGAACCTATCTGAATAAGATGTTGCTGAAGGCCCCCCCTCTATGTCTAGGAAGGCCCCCAGCGCTACCTCCCTGTTTTCCAGCGTATTCTCCAGTTTAAGCACTAGTTGGTGCAGTGCTGTTTCTGTTGAGACTTCTGCTCTGTATGCATATTGTCCGAAGTGTAGGGGATATTCTTCCAGTACACCGCCCCTAATGTGCTGGTCGAGTAGTTTTTCCATTGTTTTTGGCAAGAAGGACATGAGACTCATTGGCCTCAGGGACTTTGTCTGGTCTGTTGGACGCCCAGGCTTAGGAATGAATACAATCCTGGCCAGTCTCCATACCCTCGGAATGTACCCCAGAGCCAGGCTGGCCCTCATAACGAGGGTAAGCGCCGACGCCAGTATATCAGTTGGAGCATGATAGGCTTTATTTCATCAAATCCCGGCGATTTGTATGGCTTAAAGCTGTTAATGACCCATCTGATTTTTCTCCAAGTAACTACCTTTTTAGCTACTGTCCAGTCTACTCTAGATTCCCGCCTATAAGGCGCCTCTATTTCTAAGTGTTTCCAGTCCGTAGGTGATTGGTTTATTATGTTACAGCCGACGAAGTGCGTCTGGAGTAAAATTTTCATAGTTTCCTCCCCCGAGCTTGTAAAGCCTCCCGTGGATGTTCTAAGGGAGCCTATGTTGGTCTGAGTGCCCTTGGACAGGATCTTGTCTGCCCTGTAGGCTTCCTAGTCTGCCTTGTGGGGGTCCCGGTACCATATAGTTTGGCTTTCGACTTTGGCGATTTCAAACCGGATGTATCTGAGGTCTGAGCTACTCACTTCCCCAGACACAGCCCAGTTTTTAACAAAGTCACCCAGGAACTGGGTGGAATCTGTTAGGTCTAAAACTTCCTCACGCCGTGTTGTGACGAAGGTAGGTTTATTACTTCTATTCAATATGTCTAAATTAAATTTCATAAAGAATTGTAAAAATGCCTCACCCCTAGAATTTGTATTCGAGCTCCCCCACAACTCATGGTGCGCGTTCGCATCTATACCGATGATGGTCTGCCATCCACCTGCTCTGCTACCGACCACCAGCTGCTCCAATTCCTTGGGTGGAAGAGGGTCCGTGCTGTCCCCTGGCAGATAGGCTGATCCTACAGTAATGCCCCTCGGCCTATCCGCTCCCCCACAGCGGATTTTGATCGTTGCCAGGTCCCTTGAACAGAAATTCATTAAAGGCAGAAACTCTATCCCTTCCCTGACAAAAATTTTTGAAAAATTTATGTTAGTGTAACACCGAAGGCAATTTCTGTAAAAAAAATTGTGATTTTTTGTAAAAGAAACTATTGCAAATTTTCATAAAACTTTTTTTTTGGTTTTGGTCCTAAAGCTGTTTGTGAATCATTATATCTTGGCAGGTGTGTAAATAGCTTAAAGGGGGTCGTCGGCCAGGAAAATGGGACCAGATTTTTTTTCTGGAACTTTTAAAGTTTATTGTCGGAAAATGTTTGTACTTTTTGAAACCACAAAGTTCTTTTAATTATATATGGTACATTGTTAGTACTATATAGACCATACTGCCAACCAAATGTCCTTCTTTTAAAAACAAGACATATTTGCCATTAAAAATATTTTTACGAAAATTCGCTACCATAACGCACTTGCTGCGTCCAGCCTTTTTTGTTTTCTTTTGTTTGTTAAATTTTCCCTTTTTTTTTTTGTAAACTTTTTAATGGATCTTTATACAATTTCTTCAACTTAAATAAGATGGACTGGGCCACAACTCTTCATTCCTAGGGATCCCTCAAGGCAACTTAAAAAAACACACACTGCTGTTGAATCACGGTAAGACGGGTAAGAAAGCAAAGGGCGAAAAACATGGGGATCTTAATTCTAAACCTAAATGTACTTAGAATAAAATTTTTCACCTAACCTATATGTGTATTATTTTACATTAGGCTATATTGAAGTTTTTGAACATATTATATAGTCTGTTAATATTTTATATGGTTTAGTTTTTTTAAGCCAAAATTCGACACAAATTATATTCAATACGAATGTTTTTGGCAAAACATTAACATCGCTAAAGAACTAAATCACCTAACTTTCATCACTTTCTTTTTAGATAAATAAAATAAATACTGTGTGTGTGTTTTTTGTTTCTTTAACGTCGGCCTATTTCCGCGACTATAGCCAATCACCGACGCCAGGAGCAGTTTCACCTCACTATCGTGGAAATTTTGCCAAACTCCTGCCTTTCTGTTAGGAGGGTAGGGATCTTTAATGTGCCCAACACCGCATGGACACGGGATAGACGGCTTTACGCCCCCTCCGAAGGGCGGACCGTGCAGACATTCAATTTGCTCAAATACAATGCCAGAACCTCGGTTGATGTTAATTTTACAGTTTGTACTGAAAAAGTGAAAGGAGTACCCTGGGATCGAACCCAGTACCCTTCGGTTCAGAGGCACACGTTCTTACCCCTGAACCACCGAGGTTCTTAAATAAATACTGACAATAATTATAACACAATGTAACATGGGTAAAAAATTATTCATTATGAAGTTTCTGCAGGCATTCCTCCAAACACATCCCTGTTTGAGTCTGACATTTGGTGCACTAATACAGATGTAACAGGGCTGCTTCTCCGATAAATATTTCTGATTAGTTATTTAATCTTAAATGTCAGCGTCTCGAGCGGTTTGACGTGTATGGGAGAAGAAAGATACCCGTTATATTTAAAGAAAAAATCTTTCTAAAAAACCCTTAATAGAGGTCTATATAAATTGTTTGGAATGATACGGTAGAGCATTGGTTTTTAATTTTAAATCAAAATTTTACTATAAACCTATACCTGTGAGCACTAAGTCACCCTCGTATTTAATTATATGATTTTTAAAAAGTTTGGACGCAGCAAGTGCGTTATGGAAGTGAATTTTCTTAAAATGTTTTTAATAGAAAATATGTCTCTTTAATGCAAGCAGGCATCAATTTGGTCACCGGTATAACCTATATAGTACGAACAATGTACCATATTTTACCAACATAACTTGTTTGAAAATGTACAAAAATTTTCCGAAAATAATCTTAAAACATTTCCGAGAAAACTCGTTTCCTAGCTGACGAACCTTAGGTTAATAGCAAATTGCGTTATTGAATTTTGAAGCGTTTAATGAAAATTCGCTACTAAAATTCACTTACTACGTGTCGATCTTTTTTACAAACATGCATCATATTTCGATGAAAAATGCAAAAATGCAATGAGGAATATTAAAAAAAAGTAGGTATCACCAGCGACCTATGGGCCAGCCTGTGGTTGTCAAAATAATTTTATAAGATGCAGCTCAAAACACCCTATAGGTAACGTATAAAAAATTTTCTCGTATCTTGCAAAATAACAATTATATTGACGTTTACCGTAGAAATGCGTCACACTGTATATATGTAAACAAAAAGCAAACATGGATATGTATTCTAAGGGGACTAGTTTGAGCTCATTTGAAAAATTCTTTTTAGAATTCAAAAGCGGTCTCCTCTTAACGCATTTTCTCTATAAAAATTAGCTAAAAATTATAGACCATTAAACCATAAATTTAACTAAAACTACTTCCAAAACATCAGAGAAACAGTCTCTTTGAAATGAATTTTCTGGAAATATTTTATTAAAATGAAGGGCAATGATGGTTTAAGCTGAAACTTTAGGGTCTTCAGAACACTCTTTACATAATCCGAAATAATTTCAGGTTCTTCGCCTAAATTTTGCCAATTTTGAAGTTTCAAATCGCGACTTTTTACGTTTTGAGAAAAACCCCAATTTTTTTTCTTTAAATGCCTTTAGCTTTTTTGTCTTTAAACTTACCGACCTAAATTTTGATAAATTGTCCAGCATATATATATATATATATATATATATATATATATATATATATATATATATATATATATATATATATATATATATATATATATATATATAAAATTGAAACTGATCCTGGATATTGGTTCTAGGGGGGCCTAGTTCTCGCTCATTTGAAATTTTTTTTTGTAAATTCAAAAGTCAGGATCTCCTCGTTAGTGAGTTTTTTTTTAAGAAAATTCACTAAAACAAGCGCTTGTGAAGCCACGGGAAAAGTCTACGACTGTATTAAATATGGAACGGTTTCACTAAGTTAGGGCAAGAACGAGCAATCACATATGCTATTCAAATTGTATTAAGTCCTTAAACTTTCATCTCCTTTTGGTCTAATTATTTTTTTATACAAAGACTCGCTAAAAAATTCCTCCGAATAACAACAGTCTGATTAGATAACGGTAAAGTAAAATGAGACTAAAAAAAATTGAAAAAAGTAAAGTTACTAACTAGGATTCGAGCTTGTCATGCAGGAGTAAATTGAATTTGATTATCCGATGTACAGGGACTTAGGCCACTGAGCTATACACTACATGTGTCTACTAGCAACTATATCCCGTAATACATTGGTTCAATATTTTAAAATTTACACAAAACGATTTCGATTTACAATAGATTTTTTGCACATATTATAACGAAATCAATAACATTTTTTGTAGTATTTTTCACTCCCATTCGTACTCAATCAATTTTGACGATTTAACTTTTTTGAATCAGATTTAGTTAATTAAAAATTAATTTACCTCTAACTTTTTGGCTTTTGAGACAGAGGTCTGAATTTTGATACACATGCAACATTTTATAGCAAAAACCAGCTGACTAAATTTGGTTGGCCTTACTTTGTTATTTCAGGAGATATAAATTGTTTTCGAAAGAAAACACAAAATTTTCCGAGAAAACTTGGGCCGATTTTCCTGACTAACGAACTTATCCAAGCCACTTGTAAAAGGAAGGTATGTGCGAAATTTGATCTAAATCTGATCATTATTGTTTGAGTTATCGGTGTGATATATATATATATATATATATATATATATATATATATATATATATATATATATATATATATATATATATATATATATATATATACATATATATATATATATATATATATATATATATATATATATATATATATATATATATATATATATATATATATATATATATATATATATATATATATATATATATATATATATATAGGGTGAAGCATTGAAAACGATACAGACCGATTTGCGTCCAGAGAATTTTTTTTTAGGAAACGCTGAAACACGTCAATTTTAATATTGAGGGGGACATATTTTCACATAAAACTCAACTTTGTCATATCAACCCCTTAAGGGTGGTGATAACAACCCTTATATTTCAAATAGGGAACATGGGTCTAGTGTTACATCATTTGAAAGCTCTTTCTTTTCAGAATTCAGCACACTATTTTTTTTTGAAGTTTAATCGACTCGTTTAAAAATTATTTACAGTTGTTGGTTTGTAAACAAAAATTGACTATCAGAACATTTCTTATCATAATGAGAGAAATGCGGTTTATTATTTCAGTTTATCGGTCGGTTTGATACTGAATCTTGTATAATAACAATTACATTGAGGTTTACCGCAGAAATGCATCACCCTGTATATATGTAAACAGATAAAAACTGAAACTAAACCCGGACATGGATTCCAGGGGGCCTAGTTTGCACTAATTTGAAAAAATCTTTTTAAAATTCGAAAGTTGTGGTGGCCTCATTATCGAATTTTTTGTACACACACACACACACAAATATATATATATATATATATATATATATATATATATATATATATATATATATATATATATATATATATATAAGATGCCCTTGTGGCGCAGGTTGCTAGGTGCCAGCCTGCTAAGCGAGAGGTCCCGGGTTCGATTCCTGGGCGAGCCAAGTTGACTTTGTCTGGAAAATTAGTAAAAATAGTGAATGATGGGAAATGAATGTGCTAATGGCCTGAGATGCCGCAGCCAATAATATTAAATTAATATATATATATATATATATATATATATATATATATATATATATATATATATATATATATATATATACAGAAAAATGTTAACTGGCCACGGATATTTGTTCTGGTGGGCCTAGTTCGCGTAGATTTCAAACTTCAAAAGTCTAGATCTCGTCATTAGTAAACTTTTTAAAGAAAATTCACTAACAAGAGAATTGTTAGGCCGTGTTGTTTCTGCATTTTTGGCCAAAATATATCATCAAACAGAGGTTAACTTCCCGCTATTTTGCCGAGATCCAGGATATCAGACTATTAGTTGTGATTTTTAATTTATTGTTTTCTTCTCTGTCATAATACTAACAATAATTATATCCAACAATTAAAGCAGATTTTCATTTTAAAAATTTGTATGATCCATAGTTCTTCATTATCTCTTGTGTTTAAGTAGTAGTGTAAAAGTTGATAAGCAGTTATTGTAAATAACAAGTAAACAATAAGGAGCTCCCTTAGACGTGGCCACAAAAAGAGTTAATTAGGATAACTAATTAATGTAAGAAAAATATCAGCCCTCAAAACATTTCAAAGAAGGGTGGAATAAATAATCATCTTGTTATTTTTATGTTTTTTCTATCACAGTGAATCCTATCCTTATTACGGTTTCTCTAAATACGTGAAATTGTGTCAAACTAACACAAAATAAATGCAAGAAGCATTCTGTTTGGTGGCTTCTTATTTACTTTTAAAAATAGTAATTATTTAGACAGTGGCACCCCTAAATTACCATCGTTTTTTTTAAGTTACCGGAACCTCGTAGATATAATTTTTGTTTTATTTACTTTTAAAGGATTATTAATAGTAACTTTGCAAATAGTATTACCACCAATACTGATTTGTTTTAATCTGCACTCTAAATGAATTTTTTTCTGTAACGTCGTCGGAATCAGACATAAATACATACAAATATAGGAAAATATGAACTAAGGGAATAGCAAACATCTTACAGTGTTATTCCTGCTATTGGCTGCATTGACTTTACTGCGTGGCTGGCTCTTACGTTGTTGAGTGTTGAAACGCTAGGAATTAATATACATTCAGTTCTTTAGCAAAATACTAACGACATTCCCAATTAACTTTTTCGGTAACACAAATGAAAATTTTTTAATAATTTATTCTAGTTAAAATATAATTAAACTTATAATACAAATAAGTAAAAAAAATACCAACATAAATGTAATATACAAATATAATGCGAAGTGAATGTGAGCAACACAATCTAGGAACGGAATAGATGGTTTCGTTAGACGTTTGACCTTTTATAGCCTCTGGCTTAGGCGTTGTTCATACTACCCTTTATCACATGACAGAAACCTAGTCAGCTTCTTATTGTTTATTATTAGAATCCTGCGTTGTTAGGTCTTGATTTCACACGTGCCTGGTATCGACTCAGTTTCTTATTATATAGTTATAACTATGTACATACATGCCTTAGCACTTATATGATAATGTATTAAAAATACTAATAGGTGGAGAATCGAGAAAGATAGAACAATTTTTTATATCATATATCATTAGAAGTTACAAACCACTGTGTCCTTATGTTGTCAGTTTCATTATAAAAATAGAAATAATACTAGCAGCTATTACGAATATTTTATTAAGATCTATATCCTTTGAAGTAGCTTGTAATGTTCCTTAATATTGGATAGCACATTCAATAAAAACATTATCCTGTCAATTTAATATAATTGTTTTCATATGAGATAATAATGATAACATTTGAAATTTTTACTCCTTGTCTGTATTTTAATGCAAATAAGTTAAGTAAATCTATGCTATAAGAACTAAAATTCTTAGCAAAAATCGTACACAAAAAATGTTGCTCGCGAGAAGCACGGCGGCTTTTGTATTTTTGTCGATTTTTGTTTCTAGTAAAAGTTCACTTCATAGCGCTATTAGAAGCTACTTTGTTGAAAACCATACAAAATTCTGTTTGATGCTAATGTGTTGCAAAAAAAGAGGTAACTGTTTTTGAAAATATCTATTTTATATTATTTTTAGCACATTTTTATTTAATTTTTTTATTAACTAGAAGCTTTGAAACTTTTCAAGTTGTTGAGTGATAGTAACATAAGGACCACAATTATGAACTTCGAAAAATATATCGACAACATAGAAAATGGTGTTTCTTACAATGCATCGTTTTTATTAGATTACTCCTGCGATCTGTCATATCAGGCTTTGAAAGAGGTAAGTGTTGTTTAAAATTATTTGCTATTTGCATCTAGTTTACTTAGTTATGATTTCAGAGACTTTAAACCACAAAAATTTTAGATAAGTTCAATATAAATAAGTTAATTTTGTCTAAAAAGTAATAGGAGGCTGGGTCGATTTTTCTGGATAACGAGCTTATATAACCCACTTGCAAAAAGAAGGTGCTCCATTATTTTTTGAGTTATCAGTGTGATACATACATATATATATATATATATATATATATATATATATATATATATATATATATATATATATATATATATAGATATATATATATATATATATATATATATATATATATATATATATATATATATATATATATATATATATATATATATATATATATATATACAAGCCAACAACACACTCTTAAAAAACCCCATACAAAACCTAACGCAAACAAAAACCTACTTTTCGGTGTATGCGATGTATATCCAAATTGATACCCAAATATATTTATGTATGTGAATGGAAAGAAAGCAAGGTGAGAATAAAGCAATCATTGTAGGTCAATTTGGAAAATGTGAAATGTATACACCAAAATAAAATAAGATTCAGGTCAATTATGAAAGTTTGTACAAACTGTATAAGCAGTTTTTAGGTAGGGTAAGATGCTCATGTTTAGTAGAATTAGGAAATTTATGGTGTTAATATTTATTAGGATTAAACTTGTCACAATTTCATATAACCTAAATATAAGTCAGCTGTCCAGTTACCACAAATGTCAAAACTGACAATAAAATTGTAATATAGGTTAAGAAATGCTGTCAGATATAGAGTAAGGCATTGAAAGATGTAACAAGGTAACCCAGGAAATAAGGATACAAACAAACATAACCTTAAGATTTGGAAGGCGGCCAACAAGAAATTTTTCACTTGGTAACCGTCGCGATAGAAAAAAAATTAATAGATTGGAATTTTTTTTTGATATCGGGAAAAGAGATTCAAATTATGATATAGAATTATTAGATGGGAATTTTTGGTAGTAAAAGAAATAGTTTGAAAATTTAGATAAAAGGGACTTGGAAAGAAATTTAGTAGCAAGAGAGAAAATCTACAGGGGTCGCTGGTCTGATAATCCAACTCAGGAAAGTCAGCTAAGGCAATAAAGTCTGAGTGAGTACAGTAAAGCAATAACTTACCTTTTGTTGTGTGATACATACATCGCTCCAAGAAAGTAGTAAAACTATTATATATATCAAACGAAAATAAAGGGGGGCCATAGGTAAAATAATCATCTTCAGACTTCCATTTATAACACCAAGTGCTTGCAGCACCATCTTCTGACCTTAAAGGTTAGTAACCGTGCCCAACCAGTGAAAGAAACTTGTCCATTGACTGCACATTGCAATAAAGACTGATATAAACCATACGAACACCAATAGGTGTCGGTACCTCTTGGTTTATAAAGTAGCAAGGATCGTGTACATATAGGGATCTTAAAATTAAGCAAGTAATACTGATTAGTTCATTTTCTGGGGGTTTTTCATTGATAAAAGGAAGATAAAAGTAAGAAAGAGCTCTAAATTTAGAGATAAAACAAAATATATTATAAATAGTAAGTATTAGGCGTTTGTCAGTTGTGTTAATTTAATAAATATTCACATTCTTTGTACTTTTAACATCCTTGCTTTATTTTTGCTTTATATGTATATAAGTATTTAAAAACCAAAATCAGATAGGGCAATATATTTCAAAATTTGAAAAAATAAACAAAGATATTTCAGACTTGAACCCACCAGCTTAAGAAGCTCCCTGATTTGAGAGTAAGTTCATCCATGCTATAGATTTATTTAGGTCCCAGGCAGAAGTAAAAAGGCAGTGGATACACCAGGGTGTAAGTCAAATACATATATATCTAATACACACACATTTACAATACAGTTCAGAGAGTATTTTACAGATAAAATTTAATTTAAAAAAACTAAAAACAATAATAACAATAATATATACCCTATAATTAAAACTTTAACTTATATATTTCAATTTAAATACCCAATAAGCAACCTAAGCATAACCACTTCTATATATATATATATATATATATATATATATATATATATATATATATATATATATATATATATATATATATATATATATATATAAACATATAAAAATTGAAAATCACCATGGATATAGGTTCTAGGGGGCCTAGTTCGCGCTCATTTAAACAAACTTTTTCACAATTCAAAAGTTGGGATCTCCTCATTAGTGAATTTTTTTAAAGAAAATTCACTAAAACCAGCTTGAAAAACAATTAGAAGACATTATGGCATTAAAGAAATAGCAGACTTCATTGCAGAAAAAATGAATTATTAATGATTAGCATATCTGACGTGTATACATCAACTTAATAATTTTTGGTTCTTCCAGTAACATCAACGTAGTCCTAGAAAAATCAAAATCCATATAAAAACTCCGTTAGATCAACCCAGTACATAAAACATGTATTAGTTGGCCCCTTCCTTTGGTGGTGCTACCCTTTGTAATATTTACCTACTTTTTTATTTACAGAGTGGAAAATTTCATCTTTTTAGTTATCTCCAGAAATGGCTAATTCTCATCGATGAAAAGTATGATGCAAGAACCTTTTTGAAAAACTCATTATCAGACGTCAAACTGAGATTAGATTCAAATGTTAAATGTATGGAAAAAACCATGTCCAACAAAAGTGTCTCTAAAATATATGACATCTACAATCCTGGTTTTGGAGTTGGAGGCACAATCATCATAAGTGAATTTGGTTTTTATGATCACGCTAAGCAACATTTGTTTATAACTCATAGTATTTCTGTGTACGCAAATCGAAAAAACTTCCAGAAGATTAATGTTACTACTGCTACTACAGTGGTAAGTGTATATTTTTTGTATTTCTTTGCCCTTACACTGTCAATTGCAACATAATGAAGTCTGTGAATACACATTTGAATATCTCGCAGCAACAAGGAGGTATCTACATTTTTTGACCAAAATGAGTTATCTGCTGTATTCTATGCAAATAAATTATGTTTATCGGTTGGTGCAACAAGGGAGTATCAAGTGCACTGAGTAGGATGTGAGGGACGAGCTGAGCTTACATATACATCCTATATTGTTTGGCGCAACAACAATTTGCGTGTATCAGATACATCGGTGTTGCTCCAAACGTCAGGGCACAAACGATTTTAGAGAACCATATACTCCTAACCTAACATTTTAGTGCTGTCAGACGTAACTTCGACGGTTCAAAAATGAGTGATTTAGAAAGTGATTTAGAGCCTTTTAGTGATGGATCTAGTGACAATTACGGACCATCTGGCACTGAGATTACCGAGAACAAAGACAGTGTTGAAGGGAAGCGGAGGTTAATTATAGGAATAAAATCTTGGAACGAAGCACGTATGTATGACATAGATAACGGTATATTGGTAACTATATTAAAGCACAAAACTTAATAAATAATAATAATAACGATATAACAAATTGAATAAGAGAACTTACGTAGGTACGGACATATTGACTATTAAAAGTTAACAGTGTTTACATAATTAAATTATAATTATCGCGGCGTTATTTAACCGACTACATTTGAGAAGCTTATTTAATAAACTATATTTTTTTTTCGTCTACATTTTAGAAACGTGTTTTAATTAACTATTTTACTGACTCAATGAATCTCCTTTATATTTACCAAACAATAACATATTACGATTCTTAGCCTTCTAATCTGCTGACTATAACATTCCTACGAATTGGATTGTTATTGTTTATATGCTGAACGTGATAATTTCAATGTCAATCCATACTAAGTTGACCTCTAATTGATTGAAATGTTTACATAACTTCCTTACAGAATTTAAACTGAACCACTTTTACTAATTATTTTGGTGTTTTTACCAATTATGTTTTCAGGTTATTAGGGCCGTTATGAGATCATCTGTTCTCTGAACAGACAGCGATAATTCTAATCCTCCCGCCGTGAAGAAAAAAAAAGAACGAACGACAAGAACTGGAAAGGAAATGTTAGAAAAAGATTACTAGCAAAGGAAAAAGCACACACGAGTTCAAGAAATAAGCCAAATCTGCCAAGAACAACGGGCAGTGATTGCCGTTGTAAATATAAATGCTTTGAAAATCTTAATAATCCTAAATTTCAACAAAATGGGTGACAAAATGAAGCAAGACATCGAACTCACTGGGCTAATCACAACAAAACCAATCAATTATAATAGAAGTAGTGGTAATCGGAAAAAAATTCTATTCCAATAATGTGGCAGCATTGATAAAGTTAGGTTCCCCAAAACATTCGAATAACTCGGACAGTACTGCATTGTATATAGAATTAATGTGCAAATGGTGGAATATCGTAAATGTCAAGACTCACTTAACAGGAATTCAATTAATAAATCGGTTTCAGGAGCCGATAACAAACAAGTGAGAATTAAAAAAATGGAAAACCGGCTTTATTAAGGATAACTCAAAAATGCATATCACCGCTGCCATCATTTGTTAACCGTGTTATCGGAGGTAAATTAAGGATACCTCAAAAACTACTGGTCAGATCTTGATCAAATTTATATGGCAAAACATCTGAAGCACCAGCTCTCAAATAAAAAAAGAATAATCAAAATCGGTTTACCTGGACAAAAGTTCTGAGGTAACACACAAAAAAAATACAGGCGACTTGAGAACGTCCTCATTTTTTTGTAGTCGGTTAAACATTCAGAACATATTTTAACCTTTCTTAGGAATTTATTGACCTGGCTCAATCAATGGTCCCTTCAGAACATGGAAGATTCGTTAGCAAAAGAAACTTTCCTTGCATTCAAACATTCCACGGAGGCATTTATAATAATTTCCCAATTTTGGTTACATGAAAGAGGACACAGTTACTTTTTATGTGGGAAAATATAAACCGACAACCTAGAGGATCGTTTTGGGAAATATCGTGTGGCCCCTTTTAGCATATGTGGCAGGATATTGTTCTTATACAGTGACAAAGAAAATTAAACGTAAATATTGTTCATGTTTTTCTAGTCAATGAACAGCCTGAAGACATTCCTGACGGTCTGATTAGCGCTAAAGACAGAGGGGTTTATGTTGTCCACATAACGATGCCATCCAAATAGTATCAAATACGTATTTACTTGTCCAAAAGTTTGTTTCTAAAGATTTTGGAAACATATTTTTGAAACAACATAATAATAGACAAGTTGTTCTGTATGTGACTTTAGTAAATTTACCGGATGACACTTTTATAGGACATGACTGTCAGAACCACCCTCGCAGTGCCCTATGCCAAAAATATTACGCCCAGCCATTAATTTTCTATTAAATAATTACTGCAAACGGAAAAATGATTTTCCTGTCATAACTAATATGCCACAATGTAAAAGAAGTCAATGTCTAAAAATGATATCATTGAACTGACATGGATTTGTATTCACACCTCAACTTTTGAACCCAGTTATTTGCTTACAAGTTTTTTGGTAATAAATTATGTTTTTCTGAATCACTGTGTACATATTAATATAAAATATATTATATTATTACATTATCTTACTGTACATGTATGTCACTAATTTAATTGCAATAAACTCAAATAAATCTATTATTTCAATCAGTTGGGTTATATTTGTGTTGAAGTGTCTTGAGGATTATGAATATTTAATTTCTCCAAAAACTTATTCAGAGATCAAGGTATTGCAAAAGTCATTCAATTCATGTGCATCATCTAAATTCACGAGTCGTGTGTTTCACCAAAACATTCTTTTCTTTCTATTATTGATTAAATTTTTGCGTTGTGCCGGTATATGAAATAAAATAATAATTACTTGAAACTCTCTCCTTCTTACTACACAACCTGAATGCTATAAGATATCAGTCACCGCCCCGCTTGGTCGCTCAGACCACGGCATGGTCACTGCTTCCTGCGCAATGCAACCCGAGGTCACACAGTCATCACACGCACGTATCATTTGGCACTACAACTCCGCAAACTGGGACGAAATGCGGGATTACTTCTCCTCATTTCCATGGGCGTCTGTCTGCTTCTCACATCCTGACCCCTCTGATATCTCACAAAACGTCACCGAAATTATCCAAGCTGGCATGGAATTATTTATCCCACGTACATAGAAAACCTCTTCAGCCACTCAAAAGCCCTGGTTCTCTAAATCATGTGACAAGGCCAGACTTGAAAAGGTCAAAGCTCACAAAACGCTTCTACACAATCCCAGTCAAGAAAATCGTCAAGCATCTAATGACGCAAGAAACCGCTATGTCCACATTCTTTCTGAGGCAAAAAACTCGTTTAATAACCACATCAAAAACAAAGTCCTCTTAAGCTCCAACGGCGGCAAACCCTTCTGGACTCTTGCTAAATCTATTGGGAATAATTTCTGCAAAAGCACGTTCCCACCTCTTGTCTCAGGGGACGAAATTGTTTCTACCGCTCTGGGCAAGGCTGAACTTTTTGCTTGGTTGTTCGCCGGCAATTCTACTCTCAACCCACCTCCAAACGTTCAACCACCAACAGTCCCCAATGTCACGTATAAAATGACAGATATCCTTTTCAAAACTAAAAAGGTACGAAAGATGCTCTCTTCTCTTAATACCAGGAAAGCCTCTGGCCTTGACGAGATCCCAGAAATTGTTCTCAAAAATGCGCACCAGAGCTTGCTCCTGTCCTGACTCGTCTGTTTCAGATATCTTATAATAAAGGCATATTCCCTGGTAACTGGAAAACTGCTCGAGTACAAGCCATCCCCAAGAAAGGATCCAAAGCGCTTCCTAGCAACTACAGACTTATTTCTCTCCTTTTAGTCGTCTCTAAAGTGATAGAAAAGTATATAAACACCGAATTACTAAAATTTCTCGAAAAACACAGTCTAATCCACGACAGGCAGTATGGATTCCGTCAGCGCAGATCGACTGCCGACCTACTTTCCTTTGTCACTCATTCTTGGAACAAGTCTATGGAACAACACGGTGAATCCCAGATTGTTGCTCTAGACATATCCAAAGCATTCGACCAGGTCTGGCACGCAGCGCTGCTTAATAAACTTCCGGCCTATGGCCTACCACCAAAACTTTGTACCTGAACAGCAAATTTTCTCTCCAACAGGAGCATATCTGTTGTTGTGGATGGCCATTCCTCTAAACTGTATCCAATTAATGCAGGAGTTCCTCAAGGTTCAGCTTTAGCCCCTTCTTTGTTTCTTCTCCGTATCAATGACCTCCTCTCTAGCACATCCAACCCAGTTCACAGCTACGCGGACGACAGCACCCTCCATTCAAATATACATTATTTTAAGCCTGTCTCTTTATCCCAATTAGATGAGGATCTTCAAAAAATATTAGACTGGGGAAATAGAAATCTTGTACAATTCAACCCCACCAAAACTAAGTCTTGCTTTCTTTCTCACAAGAGATACACCAGCGCTAGACCCATCACAATGAACAACCAAGTTATTCAAAGTAAGGAGTCCTTTTCTTTTGTTGGCATTTCTGTGGATCGAAATCTTATGTGGCACCAACATGTCACATCAATTGCAGAAGCGGCTGCTAAGAAATTTGGTTTCCTCTTTCGGGCTCGCAAATACTTTTCACCAGCTAATATCTATACTTTATATACTTCACAAATAAGGCCAATCCTCGAATACTGCTCCCACATCTGGGGTGCCGCTGCTGCTTCTACACTCGATATCCTGGAATCCATTCAAAAGAGAGCAATACGTCTCATCGGTTACCGTACCCTCACCTAAAGGCTGCCATCGCTTGCCCACCGATGTGCCGTTGGTGACCTCTCTCTCTTTTATAGATATCTGCATGGGCACTGCTCAGAGGAGCTTTCCTCCATAGTTCCCCCACCTGCTGCCCCCAACAGATCTACCAGGGGATCAGAGAGAATGCACCATTTTACTGCCCAGGTTACCAGAATTAGAACATCATGTTATGCCCGCTCTTTTGTTCCGAGGACTTCGAAGTTGTGGAATTCCTTGCCGGCACATGTTTTTCCTTCTCCTCCGAACCACCAAACCTTCAAGTCCAGAATTAACAAGCTGCCTCTTTCCTCCTTGTCAACACCCACGGTACGATAGTATTTAGGCTGTGAGCCCTCGTGGTGTGTTGTTGAAATAAAAAAATAAAAAAATCTACTTAACGAATACACATGGTGCTAAAACTTAAAATGCGTACCTTCACCATTGTACATGTGAATGTGAAGAGTTACTAATTGATACACTGAAATGTACAACACACAAGGTACAAATGACGTTATTCTGTCTGAAAGGGACCTAAGCCCCTACTTGTGTTATCATCTGGCACTTTAGCCAGTGATCCTGGCGTTATAGCGCAAATAATAAGCCCTATAAAAATTTATGTTTGAAGGTACACATTTCTCCCCTACCTTTTCAAGTCATTAGGCAAACAAATAAATATTGGTAGATATTCATTTTAATAATATTGAAACTTCTTTGTAGATACATAAATCAAAAGACGAGACAATCCAAGACTACGTACATGATCTAAGAAGAAAAGCAGATGCTATGCCAAAGTTTTACGTTGAAATATGTAACCATCTTCAAAGTATGCATAATTACTAGTGAGTATTAGTTATATTGTACAGAGTTTTCGGTTTTAAACGAACCCTTTCTATCCTAAAAACAAAAAAAAATTCGGGGCGCAGCAGGTGCGTTATAGTAGCGAATATTCATAAGAATTGTACACTATTATTATACCGCATATTAGTAAAGTTAATATGTTAAACTTACTTAGACCTTGAAGATCAATTTTAGAGGTCCTAGTACGCGCACATTTGAAGAATTATTTCGAAAGTGTAACCACCGATATCTCTCTATGAAAGAAATCTTATGTTCTTGAGAAAAATGCCCAATATTTAATTTTAATAAAACTTAAGAACTAAATTTGGCTATATCTGTAGATAGTGTAAGTCTCTTTAAAAGAAACTTATATTACAGATTTAATTAAAGTTATACAAAAGATTTCCAGAAAGAAACTTAACTCATATTTAGAAAAGTAAAGTATCTGCCAAATTATAAACGTATTATATTGGCTTCATGCCTGGTATATATTCAAAGTATACAGAATCAATTAATTACAGAATTAGTAAAATTAACATTGAAACACATCCCACGACTGTTTCGGTCTTATATGACTGTCTTATGTTGAAGTTCAAAGATAAAATAAACTATTTTAGAATCATTTTTATAGAGACTTGGCTTGATTTTGTTAATAAGGCTACAAATATAGTTTATTTTAATAATTGATTGAATCCCCCAGTTAAATAACAATCACGCGGCAAATTTTTAATTTAATGTCTGTCATTTTCCATAATTGCGGCTGAGATTTCACGATTGCTGGTTCGGGTAGTATGTTTTCTGTCTAGTATATATATATATATATATATATACATATATATATATATATATATATATATATATATATATATATATATATATATATATATATAAATACTCTGTCTGTCAGGCATTGAACTTTAACCACTAAGTCGTTTCAAGGCATGTCTTTGGGATTTTATTTTTAATTTGGAAAAAACTCTAAATATTGTGTACCAAATTACTTAAAATTCACAACATAGATTTACCTGCACTATTTCTAGCCACATGTAAAGTCTTATTCCAGTTACTCTGATACATACAAAAATATAGCATTTTTTAAAAAATCTCCGATTTTCCACTGGAAAAACTTGAGCATAAAGGCTGATTAACGAACTTCACCTCGGTTTTCGCCCAAACAAGATTTTTGCCAAGTTTGATTCAAATCAGTTTAGTATTTTTTGAGTTATCGCTCGGATATATATATATATATATATATATATATATATATATATATATATATATATATAAACATATAAAAATTTTAACGGACCATGGTTTTTGGTTCTAGGAACCCAAGCTCGCGCCCATCTGAAGAATTTTTTTCAAAAGTTTCTAGTCGTGACCTCTTTCTTAGCGAATTTTTCTTAATGAAAATTCGCTAAAAATGAAAACTGTCCCCGGATATGTGTTCTAGGGGTCCTAGTTCGCGCTCATTGAAAGAAGTTCTTTTAAAATTCAAAAGTGGGGAGCTCCCCATTGGCGAACTTTTTCGACGAAAATTCACTAAAAGGTACCCAAACCAAGCAGTATTATATTTAAGGAGGTCAAGTATTTCAATTTTTCAAGCCACCAACAATTATCAACAAGAACCCCACCAACACATTGATTAACAGCAAGCAAAAACACACAACCACAACTGTTGTTAGGGAGCATATAGTTCAATCGTAACATTTTATCCAAGCACCATTTTGTCATAATGACGTTACGCGCACGCATGATGTAATGACTTAGAAGATATATGATATTGCGCATATGCCCCGCGCCCTCCTATTACGTCGCGTGGTGAGTAACGTTATAGAAGTCCAACTACACACTTAAAACAAAGTCATTCGCAATCAAAAAGTTTCTGTAGGTCAGTTTAATGCAGTTGAGTTACGCCTATATTGTCTTTTTCAGATAATATAGATCGCGGCACTAAATTTAATCTTTTTCATTTTTATATTACATATATACGCACAAGACAAGTATAATAATAGGGGAGCCCTTAATTAGCATTGGGGATACAGAAGGTGATACACAAACTTTAAAAAGTTGGGAACACGTTCGCAGACATTTAGAGGGCGTCAACATTCATAAACTTGATTAGATCATTTTGTCACATAATCACAGTATAGTATTCTGATCTTAAAAAATTACTTTCAACTGTATGCACTTAAATATTAGTAAAATACGTAATTTGTTAAGAGGTTGTGATGAAACGTCAAACCCCACTGCACGACAGCATATTATTGTTGCATTGGACTCACCACTTGACGCCATGCGCGTGACAGTTCTAAAAATAGGTAGTTTGAATATCATATTTCTCGTTATTTGTATCATGACGCGCACTTGTCAGTGGAGGTGACCTTGCAGGTGAAGGTTACAGAAGCTCTCTTCTCTACCTAATGGTATAAAAGTGCAGTTGTGGTGAAGTGGGTTTTATCAATGTGTGTTTAAATAAAATAAAATAATTAGATTATCATTTTTACTAATTTGGGCTTATTATTTATTTTTAGTCAAAAAATGTTGGTAACAACAATATATAGTGGCGATTATTTAAACGCAACGGACAAAGGTTTAACTAAGCTAATTTATGAAGGTGGTGCTAATTTTTCTTGTATGGGAACCACTGTAAGAGAACATCGCTTGGACACACTAAAATTCTTTGGTGCCTACTTTGATCTTAGGTAAGAAAGCTACATTTACGTAAGTAATACCAGTTTTAACCTCCATATATTTATATCTTCTGATTTAAAGTACATTTTACATTCTCTCGACTTCATTTGGTCTTAAGCATTATACAGGTGTCTTCAGCGATGGATTTACGTCTAGGCCCGTGAGGCCCGGGCCTAGGGCGGCACGATTTGGAGGGTGGCAAACTTTTCAGAACGCCAAAATTTTAGAGCCGAAATAATGCATTAATGTATAAATCCTTTTTTACTGTTTGTGTCTTTAGTGAAATTGCTCTTACATATGTAGAGCTTTTAAAATCACGATTAATTCATTAGCAGAATATGTTCCTTGTGCTGCCCATTCGTTAAATGTAGTAGGAACTTGTGCAGTTGAATCCGTAACCGAAGCAGTTGACTTTTTTTTTACTTTGCAAGAACTTTATAATTTTTTTACTATATCAACACATCGTTGGGAGATATTGGTGCGACGTACAAGTTTAAGGCTTAAGGGTCTTTCTCGAACTCGTTGGTCTGCTCGACATGATGCTTGTTATGCGTTAGAAAAAGAGTGGCCTGGAATAACTGATGCACTGGAATTTATTTCCTAAAACAGCGACGAAAAACCGACTACGCGATCTGAAGCTACGGGATTGCTGCGAAAATTACAGCATCTAGAAACACCAATTCTAGTCGTTGTTTGGAATGTTATTTTATATCGTTTTAATGCTGCTAGTAAGAAGCTTCAGGAATCTCAAGCTGATTTATCATCTGTGGTGCATATCTATAATTATTTGGCATTATTTCTTCAAGACATGAGAGATAAATAATTCGCCGAATATGAAGAAAGAGCCAAAGCCCTGTCTGCAGTTCAAGATTATTATCGCTATGCTACCTGTCGCAAGAAAACCAGAAAAATTTTGGCAGATGAATCACGGGTGAATGAAAGAACACCTTTATCTGGACAAGAAAATTTTCGCACCAATGTGTATACCGAATTTTAGATACTTTGAGTGTACAATTGGCCGGACGTAAAAGTGCTTATCAAAATCTTTACGAAAATTTCAATTTTTTTCATAATTTATCTAAAATAGATACAAATGAATTGAAAAATCTTCCAAATAAACTAGTTAATAAATATCCTGATGATTTGGAAGAGACTTTTGGGAATGAATGTATTCATTTACATTATCAACTCAAAGATTCCCTAGCAAATACGGAAGATGTACGTTCTGCACAAGAAATATGCAATGTATTGCATTTTCGGAATCTTCGAAATGTTTATCCGAATGTAGATATTGCTCTATGTATTTTTTTGGGTATTCCTGCTACGAATTGTTCAGGAGAAAGATCTTTTTCCACCTTGAAAAGGGTGAAAACTTATTTACGCGCAAGTATAGGCCAAGATAGACTTAATGCTTTGGCATTACTGTCTATTGAAGCTCAACTACTTCAAGAAATTGATTATGACGACATAGTTGATGCTTTGCACGGACGAAAGCCAGAAAGAAGAGAATTAAAAATTGAGCAATACATTATAATTTAAGAAAAATGCTTATTATTTATTTAGTTAGAGTTTATTAAATATTTATTTGTATTGTTTTGTAATTATATTTAAATAAAATAAAAATTATATTTAAATAATAATATTGAATCAAAATGAATTGAATTTTGTTATCTAAAAAGGGCGGCGCATCAGACAGGGCCTTAGGCGGTAGTAAACCTAAATCCGCCACTGGGTTTCTTCAAAGAGTAAAATAATGCACTACTCCTTATTATTTGTGCAAAAATATAATGAGATAAGCCTACTTACCTACACCAAATTATATTTACTACCATTGGGGAGGCTGCTATTACAAGTGCAGCTTTCCCCAAAAACTTGGCTGTAATTTTGGATTCGAATAATATATTTAGGGTTCGTAATACTTAATTGTTACTACAGAAGTCGTATAAGTGGTGATCCATCAAACTATCGACCAATAGCCATACTATGTGTCTTTTGTAAAATTTTCGAGGCCTGCCTTTTTCAGCGAATACTGTTTCACATCAAAAACAGACTCTCTATCTCTCAGCATGGTTTCATTCCAGGTAGATCGACTTTAACGAATTTGGTTGACATTACACAGTTCATTGCGTCCGCTCTTGACCGCTCTTCACAGGTTGATGTTGTGTATACTGATCTATCTAAGGCCTTCGATTGTCTAAATCATTCTGTTCTGATTGACAGGATGAGGGCTATCGGATTCTTCGAGGGCTTGCTTGGCTTGTTCAGATCTTACCTTGATGGAAGGAGGCAATTTGTTGAGGTTGGGGGCTTCAAATCTAACACCTATCACGTAACTTCGGGAGTGCCGCAGGGTTCCATACTCGGTCCATTACTGTTTAATATATTTATTGACCCAGTTAAACATGTTTTACATGTTCCTTTTTTAATGTATGCAGACGATATTAAGATTTTCGCAAATATTTCGAGTGTTGATGACTGTTTGCGGCTCCAGAACTGTCTTCAGATCCTTGTTGAATGGTTTTGTCGGAGTGGTCTATCTGTGAATGTTTCCAAGTGTTGTGTGATGTCCTTTACTCGAAATAAGCAAGCAATCACTTTCGGGTACAATATAAGAGGGCTTCCACTTGACCGCCCCAGGACAGTTAAGGACCTTGGAATTATTTTTGATGGTACTCTATCTTTTAAACCACACTATGAGCAGACTGTTAGTTCTGCTTACAAAACTCTAGGGTTTCTGATAAGAAACAGCAAAAATTTCTCACAGACTGACACCCTCCTCCTGCTCTTTGGCTGTTTGGTTAGGTCTCGACTTGAATATGGCTCAGTTGTGTGGGCTCCCACTTATGAGATACATGTGGCAAGCCTGGAATCAGTGCAAAGGAAATTTCTAAAATTTCTTAGCTTAGTCGATATCCGTCTATTGGTTTTTCTCGGGAAAGTATATTCTTCGCTTTAGTCTGCAGAGTCTGTCGATGCGCAGGCAGTGCAGTTTCATTATATTTTTATATAAACTGGTTAATTCTGTGTTCGACTGTCCTAGTCTGCTTCAGCAACTTAAATTCAATGTGCCTCGTATTGCAGCACGTTTTCCAGGCACATTCTATCTCCCGACTGCTCGCACACGATTGCTGAGATCGTCTCCAATTTACCAGATGTGCAATGATTACTCTGTATTGCAGGACAGCCTAGATATCTTCTCATGTAATATATCAGAGATAAAAATGTTTTTCAAAGCGATCTAATTTGTGACTCTTTTTTGTATTGTTAGCTAGATTGTTGTTAGTTATTATGTTTTGTGTATTGGCCCATCCTTAAATTGGCTTTTAAGCTGTTGGATGGTGTATGAATAAATAAATAAATAAATACTTTGCGCTAACAAATATTTTGTTAGTCACTATATCTACAAGAAGCTCTGTGAGAGGTTAGTACAGTCTAATTTTAATTACAGTGATATTGTTTACGGCTACTATTTGGATAAAACAAGTAGAAAAAGGATTCAAGTACAAAATAATTGTTGTCGTTTGACCTCAGAAATTATGATCACATCTCTGAAAAGGTGTCATAACTGAAATGGCTAATAATGAGAGGCAGTTGGATCTTGCATTTAAATATTTTTTTACTGCCTGATTTTACTAAAATGATTGTAGTGGTGTTTTTCTTCCGATGGTTTCATTGAACTGGTTTTTTAGTCACTTGCGTGAATTAAATATCACTTTGATATAATCGATTTCTTTAGCGAATATTTTTTATTCTTTTCATATAAATTAACTGCCTATTTTATTTTTTACTGCAGATTGTTCAGTATAGAAGCTATTGATTTAGACTGTGCCATAGGTGGTATTTTTCTTATCCCTTCTTCCATATCTTTTGAAAAGTAGGTATAGTAGCAAATTGTAGGCTAAGATACTTGAGGTGCGTTGAATAATCTTAATAACTAAAGTCGAGTTACTTTTGTTATTATTATTGTCTTAAAATCAATTTTTCTCTTTTCAGTGCAATAATATAAAATCCTCAAAAGGAAATATCCAATTTTTCTAAATCTCTGAATGACTCTATACACAAAAAAATCAAATTTTGCATATACGTTAACATATTAATAGTTCTTTATCTCTTAGAGGACCTGAGTCAAAATATTAAATAATATTTGTTTATTTTTTGGCATATAATGAGACTTACTATTTCGCCAGCCAAGTGACAATACTATCGTCACGACAACTATTGCGATGTATGCGTTGGAAGCTATGGACTATGGACCACGTGTTCAAAGTTTCCCATCGAACGAGCAAGTAGTGTTCAAGCTACAGTTGTTGGAATTTGTATATATTAGTACTTGCAGTAATAAAAATCAGTGATGTGAAACAAGAGCAACGAACAAACTTTCAATTTGTTGTGATATTGAACAAAAAACCTGCCGATATCGTGACTCACTTGATGGTGACGAGAGAGGGTAGTATCGAAAACGACACGGATACACAACTTTTGGAACATTTTCGTGTGTTGGTGAATAGTGTCGGTGAAACTAGATCTCACCAAGGAAACCCCAAGTTGGGGTCCCCAACCTGATTAGGTGGCTATATCGATATCCGCAATACATTGAAGACTAGATGTAAAAGCGCTATTCAAGTCAGCAGATATGAAATTAAATTAGGTATGTCAACATGAGTAATATCTGACGGTAGGAAGTCTACATCGGTAAAAACATCCATGCTACACTCACCGATTTCTGTTTTATGAAAACATTTTGTGGCATTCGTTGAGAGTATTGCTTTCAAATATGCACGACAAAATATTTGTACTCAAAATGAGTCACATCTTGTAAACGAGGACTTTTCTGCCACTTATCTATTTTATTCTGAAAATCCTTGCCAACTGGACCATAAACTGCAACGCCCAAAGGTTTGCAGGTTATGAATGGTGTGTGGTGGTACTGTTATAATTTATAATGCCACACCCGTTTCTATCAAAATTAAGTTTATGAACTGTGTTACTTCTATGGTCACAGGCATCTTGTAAAGTGTGTTAGTAACAGCTAACACTCTGGAATTATCTTTCTAAAAGGAACCAGAAGTGACAGGTATGAAACAATGTAGAAAGGTATAGAATCTCTATAAACAGTATAAATAGGCGAGCCGCAGATAAAGTGAGTCAGTCAGTAGTGAGTTAGTGTTGGTGCAGGATAAGTGATAATAGAAGGCGAACAGTAAATAATAGTTCTCTGGACATTTGTAGTAGAGGAATATTTTAGTTGGTGTGCTTATGGTCGGAAAATAGTTGTTTATAATTAATTAGTGGTTCGAAAAGCTATGCTTTGTTAGTTAACAAATCCAGAACCCCGAAGACCGTAACAACTGATGTCAGAGTGGGATTTTCAACGGGATGAACAACGTGGAAGTTTCTAGAATATTTACAAGATCAGTGTGAGCGGTAATTCATAACTGGGTGTATTGTTGAAACAGAATAAACTGCGTACCAGCTTTAAGTACCTCTATGCCTAAGACACATAGCGTAACAGCCAATATGGACACCCAGATATTGGAATGGATTAAAGAAATGGAAGAGAAGTCAGAGAAAGAGATGAAGAAGCCAAAGAAGAAATGAGAAACATATATGAAGAAGTCAGAAAACTCAACAGGTGAAGAAGCCAGCAAAAGAGAAGCTGAGAAAAATATATGATATAGCGAAAGCAGAGTGGAGACAAAGAGACGGTGAGGCGAGAGAAGAGCTGAGAAAAAGAGACGATAAAGCGAAAGAAGAAACGAGAAAAGGAGATGACGAGGTCAGAAAATAGCTGAAGAGGTCAGACAAAGAGATGAAAAAACAAAGAAAATTTTACAAGAACGGGCCAGCAGAATGGAGAATATTATCTCATTTGTGGACGAACGTATGAGGCAGGTAAGAGACGACATATTCCAATAAGTAGAAAGTTGAGTGAGGGGTATTAGCGACGATGTACATGACAAGTCGACAAGTGCGCAAGAGGTACAAGCAGAGGTACAGGAGAAAATGCAATCACTAGAAAATAAGTATGGTACCGTAGCCAAGGGAAACATCAGACGCGAAGATAGCTCCATCGTAAGAATTAAGGTCCCCACATTTGATTGTTCAGTCTAATGGAGTATTTGCCTACGTCAGTTCGCAGCCGCTGCTACAGCAAATGGTTGGGGCGAGAGAGAGAGAGAAAGCGACTTCATTAATTGTAGGTCTCATGGGAGATGCTCTAGATGTGCTCCAAGGCATTCTCAGGGAAGAGGAGTTTAGTTTTGATGGTATTAGACATCGATTAGAGATGAGGTTTGGTGACCAGCATTTACAACATCTTTATCGAATACAGTTGAAAAATCGTTTTAAGAAGCTGAGCAAGAGTCTGCAACATCTCCACAGTAACGTTGTCAAACTGACACTATTAGCCTACCCCATTGCTCCGATAGAATTTCTGAAGCAGCAGTCGCTGCAAACCTTCATTGGCGGCATCGGAAATATCGACACCCAACAGACCCTGAGGATGGCGAGATGCAAAAACTTGAACGATGCCTTGGTACATTCTTCAGAGTTTGAAGCGGCAAAGCAAGCGTCATAGAGTCATGTGAAAGTTCGCAGTCTCCAAGTCCGAGAAGAAAATAAATCGGATTCATCCAAGGTCATGCAGATACTAGAGAAGATAGCAGACCAGAAAATGTCTACGTCTCATGGGCACTCACGGCGCAAATGCCTTGAGTTGTTGGAACAGCGGCAAGGTGGGACATATACGAGGCGACTGTTGGAGTCAAAGACCACGCTAAGTAAAGCTAAGGTCAGTAACTGTCTCTCAAGTGAGGAATTCTGGCAGCGCCCTTGTCGTAGACGGATACGTAAGCGACAATAAGACCCAGATGGTCGTCAACACGAGGGCACCTAGGATGATTATTCGCCGTGACATGGTACCAAGATGGCGAGCAAAAAAGCCAGATAGGGTTTACAGAGTAAATGCAGCTGGAGGTGATCGGATCCAGGTATTTTTGGCGAATCTGACATCGAGCTGCAAATTGGGACATGAAAGGAAAATCAGAGAGCCATAGTCGCCACCACATCAGACCCGATTATAATTGGCTTGGACATTCTCCAAGCTCAGTGCGTTGAACTTGATCTTGGCATTAACATCCTGACTCTCAGCGCTGACGAAATAGTAATGTCGACTGGCAGTTACCTGGTAGTACTGCAAATCATCGTGGAAGAAGCACCGTTAACGTCTGCAATCAAAGTGTGAAAGCTGAGAGAGGAAAAGATGGCCCCCTTATTCAGCCAAAGGCAACGACAGAAGCGATCATGGGAGAGATAAAAGACGAAGCATGTATAGGCCATGTAGGTGTAAATCAAACACAGAAAAATCTCTACGAACACATTTGTTGGCACAGAACTGATGTCCATGAGAAGAATAGGTTTTGCAGAAATGTTTGTTCCAGTGGAAACACAAGGACAAGAGCAAATGAGCGGAAGAACCCGTGTTACGTAAGAACTTTACATGAAGAGAGCTATTCATGTTGCCGTCAGAATACACCTACGAGTAGAAAGCGACAGCATGAAGACCCATTATGGCGTGCGAGCTAATTCGGCTGGTTTTAAAGAATACGATCGGGTAGGATCTAGGGACCGTCACCAAAACTGCAGAAACTATAAGAAGGTCCGCACAAGGCAGAGGAGCCCAATGCAAGATGAAGGTCGTTTATATATACAGGCGCACGCCATACCAAGGAATGTTAAAATTCGGCCGGGACGGTCGAATGGATGAGCAGTGGAGCAGTGTCACACCCGTCTCTATGATAATTAAGTTTATAAACTCTGTTACTTCTATGGTCACATGTCAAGTCTGTTCTTCAGCGAACACTCTGGAATTATATTTCTAGAAGGAACCAGAAGTGACTGGTATGGAATAATGTAGAAAGGTCTTGACTCTATAGACAGTATGAATAGGAGAGCCGCAGATAGAGTGAGTCAGTCAGTAGTGAGTTAGTGGTGCAGAATAAGTGATAATAGAAGGCGAACAGTGAAATATAGTTCTATGGACATTTGTAGTAGAGGAATATTTTAGTTGGTGTGTTAATGGCCGAAAAATAGTTGGCTGTAATAAATTAGTAGTGTAAAGAGCTGTGTTGCGTTAGTTAATATATCCAGAACACCGAAGAACACAACAATACGTTGTTTGCTGAAGCATAGTCCAATAGTTTAATAGATCGATGCCTTTAATGACTATCTATGATGAGTA
The DNA here is from genome assembly GCA_964006375.1 of Tillus elongatus. NCBI lineage: Eukaryota > Metazoa > Arthropoda > Insecta > Coleoptera > Cleridae > Tillus > Tillus elongatus. The sequence continues at coordinate 64,322,531 of OZ023263.1, read as the reverse complement.
GACATTTATGGTTGTCACATGGCCTTACACATGAAACAAAATATTCCAACCATTTTATGAAAGATTAATAACCATACTCCTATTGTCACTCACCAAGTCTAGTGTTCTTGAAGGAGCATCTTTAAAATATCTAGGAATTCTCTCTCTTTTTTCTGTGAAAAATCAAGCTTTGAGTGATGAACTTTCCCGTCGCCAAAAAACAAAACAGATAAGTTACCAGCGTTCCTCTTTCAGCACAGATTATGCTACCTGCCTGTTTTTTTCCGCTAGATATATTATCTTTGGAGGTTTTTTTGCGTATATTTAGATACATATTTCATTCACGTTATAAATATTATCCATGTCCAGTGTTACATTATATTTTTTTGATTATAGACTTGAGATTACCAAAATAAGTCTTTAGTTAAACTCTATTAAATTTCCTAGCTCGAGCTCTACCGGTGGGTTTAAGTTGTCTGAGGCTGAATTTCCGGGTATTGTCGCATAAAATTAGAGAACTGGTTATTGGCTGCTCTATTTTGAAATGGATGGGTTATTATTCTTTTCTGCAAGCTGATATGCTAATTTGCAAACTTATTTTAATTATTCCTTTTTGCTTCCCAAGTCTCCCTTACATTCGAATCTACATATAAAAAAAATGTTATAACTTTTTCTGTTGTAGTGCGGCATTTATATTTCGGAATCCAACTCAATACAAACTTCTTGGAAATCAGTTTTTGAAACCTTTTGCTAATAATGTGTGGAATGTTTGTATTGTATGTATTTTATTTTATACGATTGCTCTGAGGATGGCATTTTGGATAGAAAATAAATACATGAAGATTAGTCATAACAACTGGGACATGGATATTGGTCCTAACAACAACTGGGTTACAGCTATACTTGTCGCAGTTTCAGCACTTTTTCAACAAGGTAAGCTAAAAATCAAAACTTAATAACCAATGGGGGAATCACTGAAAAAAATTGTACACTAAAATTTCCCTTTTAGAAACATTTCGCCGATACTACCTACAATTATTTGCAATTCCCCGAAATACGCCTAAACTTTCGGAATACCTGGAGGTTCGGTTATGTTGTCTGCAATTCCCCGAAATACCTTGCAGTTCCCCGAATGCAATTCCCCAAAAATTTCCCGAAATTCTAGTAATTCCCGAGGAGCACTAGAAATTCGCAGCAAACCTCCATTTATTTTGTGCCGTCACAACTGCTTCAACTGTTATTCTGTATGTAAGTGCAAATAAAAACATATACAGTGTGATAATAACGTTTGAAACATAATTCATAAATGCGTTATTTAATTTTTGCGAGAAAAACGCCCAGGCCAGGTCAATTTTATATTTTCAATTGCCAACTTATGACGTAAAAATTACATTAATGACCACCTATTTCTGAATGGTGGCGTCATAATTTTTTTTAAATGACTACCAAATTTTTTGCTGTTTTTCCATAGACTTGCTTACTATTTAAATGATGACGAAAAAAAATTGGTACCTGACAACAATTTTTTTTGAGGAAACATCATTATTTACGTTGGAAAATGGACACGTAAGCTTAATGGAACAAATTATTGAACCAAGGAAAACAAACAAAATTTAGCGCAAATGTTCAAATTGTACTCCAACTACCATTTGGCATTGACCGATACGAGTGTAAACACTTTATAGATGGCTCTCAAAAATGACAGAATTAATTTGCTTCACTTCAGAACGAATTACTTGCTGTAGCTTCCCTAATTTATTTGGTCTGTTGACATAAACTTTCGATTTTAAATAACCTCGCAGAAAAAAAATCGCAGGGAGTCAAGTCTGTGGAACGCAATTGCCACTCAATTGCTGCTCGACTCCCTATCCATTTTTCAGTAAATGTAACACCTAGATATTGATGGACGTCTACACCAAAGTGAGGAGGCACCACGTCTTGCTGAAACTAAATACCTTGATGGGGCACATGTGCCTCGTGATTATTTGGAAAAATTACTGCCAGACCTGTTGTTAAATCCAAGCGCGAGAAATGTAGGTAACGTGCTGCTGTAAGATGTCTTTAAAAAAAGTAAGGCCCTATAAAATTCCAATCGATACATTCATTTTGCCATGATGTTGACTGTGGGAGATTTTAGTCCAATGAGGATTTTACCGTGACCGATATTTTCAGTTGTGATGACTAACTGCCCCATCCAGGTAAAAAGTGATCAGAAAAGAAATGTTATTAAGAAAATTGGGATCTCAATCGCAGCGTAACATTAATTATTTACAAAACTGTAAACGGCGGTCTGAATCATCATCGTTTAACTTGTGTATCAATTGCACTTTGTAAGGATGGTACTTCTCTTATTTGAATAGTTTTACCACTAATGATTGGTCCACGTTGTTATTTAGGGCTCAGTGCCTTGTAGAATGGTGAGGATCTTCTTCAGGTCGAGGTCGACCTTGTCGAGGCAAACCTTTTACGGATCCCGTTTCTGTGAATTTGGTAACCAATTTACTTACTGTAGATCTTGCAATTGGCGGTCTATCAGGATGTTGTTGGTTAAATAACTCACAAGCTTCCTGGCGACATCTAAGCCTGTCGCCATATCCAATCATCAATACTATTTCTATTCTTTCCCTTACGGTTAAACGTGCCATTTTTGTTAAATTTGAATTGGAATTGATTAGTTTTAGCACTCTTACACTTCCACCACTAAGACTATTAATTAATTTAAACGCCAGGTAATAATTGAAATTAATTCACGGTTTAATATCATTATCTTTATTTACTGAATTCCAAATCCATACTGCGATAAAAGTCCGATAACTAAATACTGATAACAGCAAATGGTCAATAAATTATTACAACGAGTGTTGTTAAAAATTGATTTTGACTTTACTTTTTGTTCCACCTGTAAAATAGTTCCATGACAACATATAAAAAATCACAAAATCAAGTGTTCATTACTTTAAAAAAGTGAAGGAAAACCTCATTATTCTAAAGAAAACTCGTTCTAAATAAAAACGCTGAGAGATATTTCTTATTAAATATACGTTTCTATTTTTAAAGTAAATAATGCAAATAAGAAAAATGTTATTTTCGGTACCAATGCTTTTTCATCATTATTTGAGTAGTACCAGATCTATGGAAAACCACAAAAAATATGGTTGTCATTTAAAAAATTTACGATGACGTCATCACTCAGAAATAGGGAATTGAAAAGATAAAATTAACCTGCGTTGGCGCTAGTTTTAGTTAAGTTTATGGTTTAACGGTCTATAATTTTTAGCTAATTTTGTAGAAACAAATCGTTAATAGACCGCCACTTTTCAATTTTAAAAAGATTTCTTCAAATGATCGCAAGATAAAATCCATATCCGGGTTTAGTTTCAGTTTTTGTCTGTTTACATATATACAGGGTGACGCATTTCTACGGTAAAGCTCAATATAATTGTTATTATACAAGATACGCGAAAAAGTTGTACACGTTAATTATATGGTGGCTTCAGCTGCATCTTATAACATTATTTTGACAATCACAGGCTGGCCCATAAGGCGTTGGTGATACCTACAAATTTTTTTCGAACACCCTTATACTATTGCATTTTTGCATTTTTTATCTAAATATGGTGCATGTTTGTAAGAAGAAAATGGAGACACAGTAAGTGCGTTTTGGTAGCGAATTTTCATCAAATTCTTTAAATTTCAATAAGCCAATATGGTGTTAACTTAAGGTTGTTGGCTGGGAAGCCAGTTTTCTCGGGAATATTTTAAGTTTATTTTCGGAAAAGTTTTGTATATTTTCAAACAATAAGTTATTTTGATAAAACATGGCACATTGTTTCTAGTATATAGGTTACAGGGGTAACCAGATTGATGCCTGCTTGTATTAGAGAGACATATTTGCTATTACTTTTATAAGGCACTGGCTGCGTCCAGACTTTTTATTATGTAGTTGATGTCAACTTGAAAAACAGCACCCAGTTTATACAATTTGCAACCTTTTTTCTTTCCTGCATATTTTTTTTCAAGATGCTAAAATGTTTTAAGAAAAATTTTATCAGAAACTGTTGATTAAACTACAATTAAAAATTACTGTTGCTTATCACCACTGCAATTGTTTTAGGTTCTGCAGTCACGGAACCATCACGCTTATCTGGAAGAATAATTTACTTTTCTTTAATTATAATGACATTTATCACCTATAACTACTACACGTCTACAATTCTGTCTAATCTTCTACACGCAAAACACGGATCTATCAACACAGCCAGAGCCTTAAGAGAAAGTAGTTTAAGGCTTTCCATGGAAAATTTGACATATATTTATGCTCTCTTCAAATATACTACAGACATAGAAATGAAACAGCTTTTGGCTAAACTTTATTACAAAAACGACACTTCCGACTTGGACACAATATCTGAAGGAGTGCAGAAAATCAAGAAAGGGGGGCATGCTTATCTCGCTGAAATAACAACAATATATCCTGTTATAGATGAATGTTTTGAGCAGAAATACATATGTGAGTTGGGTGAAATTTTCGTCTTTGATTTCTTCCCAGTTGCAATGCTCACGCAGAAAAATTCACCATTTTATGTTATGCTCAAACCAAGGTAGGTAATAAAAACTATTTTCTTGTTGCACAACATCTACATTTGTGACGACTCAGATTACTGTTTGTAGTGAACTTTCATTAAGAAAATTCACTAATAGAGAGGTATCGATGGTGAGACTTTCGTAAAATGTCTTCAAATGAGCGCGAATTAGGGCCACTGGAACCCATTTCCATGGTTAGTACATACATACAGTCTATACACTTGTGTATATATTGTGCTGGGAAATGGCACAATATAAACCATTCGTACATCAGATTGTACATAATACAGATCATAAATAAATTTCACTACAAAACAAAAAAAGGAAAACCTTCACGGAAATCTAAGTTGATGACGTTAAATTCCGATTATGTGGTTAAACCAAATAAATGCTCAGACATAGGTATATTGGGGGGTTTTCTCAGCAATATTGTATATGAACTTGACCACAGGTCAGCAGTAAGTGCAATACTTACAGTTTACACGTTTTTGCAAATCATGTCCATCTCCATATCATTCGACATTTTTTCTGCAGACTAAAACATAAATAAGAAACATTAATAAACAAACATGTTCTCTATTATTGTTAGTCAGTGCTAGTTAAGTGAGCAATGATAGATATAAAAAGCCATGGTTCATTAAATGATCCATAAAAACAATATTAAGAGTTATAACCTTAACAATTTTGGAATATTATCTCAGCAAAGAGGTTAATTAAGCCACATATCTAAATGCATATGTGTGTGTAGCTTAAACATGCTAATAAAACCAAAGAATTATGCTCAAAAAGATATTTACCTACCTATAATTTAGGATAAGATGTTATGAAAAAACACTCTGTATAAACTATAGAAGATTGTGTGTTTTTTATAACCAAAGGACTAAGGTTATCAAAGACAAACGTGTTTATGTTGAGAGACTTTAAATCAAGATTACAGCATTTAAAAGTGTTTTCGTTTTAAATTTAGTATTATTGATGTATCTAGAATTAGTGACGTTATGCAAAATGTCATTCCTATATTAGGCATTTAATTAAGTTTACAAGATTTGAACTGACCGGGCTTTTCATATGCACACCTGTCAAAAGGTAATAATTAATTCAAAAAAGCTTGCTATGAGAAAACAGGAAAATGGGTTCCAGATTAATTTTCCACGACTTTCGACTTCCGCTGGAATTAAAGGGGATGGTTGTTTGTTAGGACGCGAGAAACGGGCGTCATATTTCTCTCCAGAAAGAATTTCAATATTTTTAAAATATTTTGTGTCTAAACAATAGCTATTTGTTTCTGCAAGTAACAGAAAGAAGTAGATTAAATGTTCCAGAGTAAGAAAATCATCAAGAAAATAATAATATAACGGTAAATCAAGTGTCCAGACTTACCTACAAAACCAGCAAGGAAACAAGGCATCGAAAAATCCATTTAATTTGTTCAAATCAAACCAGAGGGGAAGAAACTTTGATTATAAAAATTGGCAAACCTGTCAACCGTTTGTCTAGCTATAAATATATTGGTGGGAAAAGCTTTAACTTATAAACAGAAATACAATCTGTATTCCCACTACAGTGAAAAAGCGAAATCATAGGGGGCGTGAAGTGTCACAGTGTGAAATCTAAAAAACCATTTTTAATCATTTGTTGTAGGACTTTATACTATCAAAATTCTGTCACGTAATTTAATAATAAAATTCGTGTTTAAAATTTAAGATTTTAGACGATCCGTTTTAAGATAACATTTAAAAATCCATTAAATAAATATTTTGTTACGAGTTAAAATATGAAGTATTTCTTTGGGTAAATATTCAAACATAATTAAGAATTTTAATTGCATATAGCAGACTATTTTTATCTCCAAATTAATAGAACCGGCTACTGAGAGAGAGAGAGAGTTTAGAAAAGAAAGAGAGCAGAGCCAGGGCAACTATAAAAATAAAAGGTAAATTTATTTGGTAGAGTAAACTATAGGCAAGTATTTAAATATATCATTTGCTATTGACTGACAAATGAATGATGACAATAATAGAGGGTATGGAACCAACACTACACTGAAATCATTTTTATAATTTAATATATATATGGGTATGGATATAAATAATTATAAAACCACAGTCATAAACATTTATTAAACAAGCACACTAAAAATCACAAATACATAGATAAAAGTTACATATTTATACATAAACATTGTGTGTAAACTGTTTATATTAAAATCTAATATTTAAAATACAATATATAAAGGTAAAATCATCATAAATTGTACCCATTAAAATAAAATATATACAGAGTGATATTTACTTTGAAATTTAAAGACAATATAATTCAGTTACAAAATTATACATACTAAATAACATTAATCTGGTTTATATATATATATATATATATATATATATATATATATATATATATATATATATATATATATATATATATATATATATATATATATATATATATATATATGTGTGTGTGTGTGTGTGTGTGTGTGTGTGTGTGTGTGTGTGTGTGTGTGTGTGTGTGTGTGTATTCTTAACAAAAAATAAAAAAATATTTTTTAAAATGCCATACCTCTCAAATTATTTAAGTGATTGAAACGAAAATATAGAACTTAAAAGAATATAGACAGACGTGTTGTGTACCAATTTTCAAGTCTTTTGATTAAAGAAAAATTAAGTTATTCCAAATTAATATTAAAACAATCCTCGACATCACTTCAGATTCTTTAATGCAATATCTACAATGTTGGACAAAGACAGATGACGTTACCTGTACTGCTATGCTATTTAAATAAATGGTAGAGAAACATCTAAACAATGTAAGTTACAATCGTTGCAAGATGTCAGAATGTAGAACACTGTGAAAAGTACGACAGGAGCGCCATCTCGGTGCGGAACCAGGTAGTATGTCGTCATGACAACTCTAGTAAACACAAAATGTTATAAATGGAGACTGTGTACAAACTAACATTGTAAATTGTCAGGCCTGGCCCATTTCTTTCCTAATACCGGGACAATGTTTGTGTTTTTTCCGCGTATAAAAACCTGCTTAGAATATGAGAACGGTACTGATAGATGAGTTACTAGATCCATCATTTTTATTACCTATGATTTCGCAGGTTAGTTGGTCAATATTTTTTTAATCAATAGCACTTTAAAGCGTATTTCTGCATTTCTCATATTGTATGTTTCAAACAGGTACAGTCTCCCGCTTAAAATTAGACATACCTATGATTGTTAACCGTTCAAGCCTATCGAGCATAATTTACAAGCGGCTTGCTTGCGGTCGACCGGATTTCAGTGTAGTCTTGGACAAAATCTTTTTATCTAACTACAAGCTATAATGTATGATTTCTGGTTATTTAAATTCGTTTGAAAAACATAGCTATATCAAAAATTATTATTGATCGTTGTCAACATCTTATTTTAACAATGAATTAAATAAACTATACTCTATTGATTCGGCCTTTATTAGCATATCCCCCTTAATGTTCTAAACATACACAAAATTCACCAATGTAACTGAAATCCTTTAAAATAAATACAATATAAATAATCTTCACATTTATAATTACACTATTCACAAGATTGACTTACTGGTTAATGTCTCTAATTGGTTCTTCATTGAGATTTGTATTATTCGCCATTGGATCACCTATTTGGATTTTATTACTGCCACCATTTCATTGGGGCAATTAATTGGTATGGGGCTTATTTTGGATAGCCCTTTGTGTGGAAAATTTTCTTTTACCTTGACTGTTATTGCTGATTAATATTCATTATCCTGCCATCTTATATTAAGGCAGTTTAAAATCGAGTGCTAATTACACTTATCCGTTTCACTTTCGCAGTTCCACACTTAATATGTTTTACCTCACCTCACCTAAGTTTATAATTGAATGTTTCTTTAACTCACATTGCCGCAGTTTGTCCTAGAATGTCCTCTATATTTCCCTGTTTTGTTTAAATATCTACCCTTCTCTAAAAAACTCTCCTTTTGGATACAGGCTGTGAAATACAAAGTTAATTAGCCCTGCATCTTGCCATTGTCCAACTTCTTATTAGTTACACTTAATAAAAAACGTCCCTGCGTTTCACTGCTAACACTATGTGTCATTTTAGAATTTATTGACAAAAAAAAATTTACCTTAAATTTACTTATTCACTAGGACCAAAGAAAAAATATTGTCTTTAAGCTAAACACTATATATAAAAACAGCGCATTGTTTCGTGTTCTTTATATTATAACGTTCTGTACTAGTCAACCAAAACAATACAAGTAAAAACAAAGCATTGTTCTGTATTCTTTCAATTCTCATGATATTTCTTATTTAACCCATAACATTCAACACTCTTTTAAATTTACAGGGCATTTAAATATTAGGATGCATAAATTTAATATACTTGGTTCGTTTTTCTCCACAATAGAAGGTTACAATTTTTATGGCATATTTGCTATATATATATATATATATATATATATATATATATATATATATATATATATATATATATATATATATATATATATATATATATAAACGAGCTGCCAGGAAAATACTTTGTCGAAAAAAACCTAAAATACGTCAAGTTTGTTTGTGAGTGGACAACTTTTGACGCAAAAAGTATAGCCGAAACTTTACCCTCCTAAGCGGGGATGTCACCCCTCAAGCTTTTTCAAATGGGAATAGGGGTCATGTGATAGCTCGTTGAAAAAAGCTTTTGATTCCCTATACATTGCTTTTTTATCTTTGAAATGCGGTCTATTCGTTTAGAAGATATGGATTTTTGAAATATCACTAATACATATCCCGAGAAATTCTTATTGCTTGAGTCTGGCGTCAGGTCTCATCAGCGTTCATTACTAGATAACTGTAGAACTGTTGTTCAAGGTTTGCGTAGGTAATAAAAAGTCATTCAGATTAAGGTACTCCAAAAAAACCTCTGCAAAAGATATATAACGCATTTTTGATACGAACTTTTTGTGCCTACATGTGAATTAAACTAACTCGATCGATGAAAAATTGAGTGGTGATTATTTCTTTGCATTGTTGAGTGGATTTTTATAATCAGTCATTCTGGTGTATTCAATTGCCGAAAGGGTTGAAATTGTGGTCATTTTAAATAAATAATGAAAACTCAAATGAAACAGCACGTGTATTCAATAACCTGCATTCCGATAGGCGTGTTCGTCGTAAGAACGTGCTAGAGTTTCTATACAAGTTCCATGAAACTAGATTAGTGGCCAATAAGAAACGAAATCCTGAACGTGAGTTTCCTGTGGTGAATGAAACTACAAGCCTGGAAGTGATAGGTCATGTTAGTACGGATCGAACATTAAGTACACGAGAATAAGTTGAGATTACTAATCTACGTAGAACGACAATTCAACGAATTCTGATTAATTTATGTTTCGTTTGCATAAAATCCAGCTAGTTCAGGAACTAAATAAAGATGATTATGACGGGAGCTTGGAATTTTGCAAAAATATTTCTCAAAGAATAATTGACAACATGCAATCTTTTTTTGACCGTTGTTTTTCCGACGAAAGTTCACTCTTTCTGAATGGCACTGTAAATCGTCATAATTGCCGGTTTTGGTCAGATGAAAACCCTCGCCTTTTCAATGAAGTCAACACTCAAAAGTCCACAAAATATCAATATTTGGACCAATATTCATAGCCAACACTTTGACAGGAGCACCGTATTTGGATATAGTGCAAGACTTGGTTTACCCTATGCTAATTGAAATTGTTGCGAACCTTGAGATATACTAGGAACCACCTTTATTTTTCCAACAAGATGGTGCTTCACCGCATTATGCCGTTACTGTTAGGGAGTTCTTGGATAGACACTTTTCCGGTCAATGGATAGGTCGAAGAGGAGCTGCAGAATGGCCAGCCCGATTTCCAGACCTGCCCCCTTTATACTTTGTTTGATGGGGGCATTTGAAACCAAAAGTTTATGGTACCGAGTGTGGTTCATTGGAAGAGTTACTTCGGCGTATTATTGCTGAATACCGGAGAATTACTCCTGAAATGGTTGCAAACGTTAGGCAAAAATCTGAACAAAATTTATATAATTGTATGGACGTTGGTGGTGATCAATTTGAACATTTATTGAATTAAAGTTTAATTCGTTGGTATGGTGGTTTGATGGCTTAATAGTATGTTTGGTCATAATTATTTTCAACACTTACTTCAATACTATGCTAAGTTTTTAAGTGAAACGATTTAGTTGTTTAATTTCTCGGCAAATTCATTAGCGATATTTCAAAACTCGATATCTTCTAAACAAATAGACTGAATTTCGAAAATAAGAAAGCAGTGTATAGGAAAACAAAAGTTCTTTTCAACGGGATATCATATGGCTCCTATTCCCATTAGAAAAAATTCGATGAGTGAGACGCGCGCTTAGGAGCGTAAAGTTTGGGCTATACTTTTTGCGTCAAAAGTTGTCCCCCTCACAATCAAACTTGACGTGTTTCAGATTTTTTTCGACAAAAGCTTTTACTGGCAGTTTCGGCTGCCAGCTCGTTTTCAATGAGCTACCCTGTATATATAAACAGATACAAATCGAAACTGACCCGGAATATCTGTTCTAATTCGCGCTCATTTGAAGAAAGTTTTTTAAAGTTCAAAATATTTTTTTATGAATTTGCTAATAAGAAATTTTGCAGATTAATGCTACCACTAAAAGGACCTCATAAGGTCTTAGTTTTATTTAACTGAATTATCTTTAAAAAGGCGAGTCACACTATCCCAGTTCCAATTCCAGCTTTTTACGATATCATGTTTCCTGATGATTTTTATAATTTTAAAATTCATATTTTAATAGCGCAACAGATTGTAAAAAACCTAGCTCCTAACGATTATTTGTAAAATTTTCTCTTTCCACGTAAAAGAAATAAAATTCAACGACTTGCACAAATTCAATTAAATAAGCATTCAATGACAATAGGAGCGCAAAGTTGCTGTTTCAATAATTTTAAGATGGCATTGGTTCTAAATTTATTTAAGTTGAAATTATTTATTTAATTTTGTGGTTTCTTAAAATGCGTAGGTCGAACAATTTTTTAAATATCTTACTAAGATGTGCGCGTTTCCAAAACAACTAAATAAAATGGCAGTAGCGCGAAATTTAATAAATCTTCAAATTGTGAGTCTTGTTAAAAATTTCCAGACAGCGGCCTACTTTGCATTCTTGCTGTTACTGAATACTTGATGATAATCTGTGCAAGCCATTGAATTTAATTTTCACGCAGAACTAAAAACGTTTGAAAATTTTATTTGACATATGGTGGGCCATTCAAATATAATTTCTAAAAGTAAATAGTTATGAGGAAAAAAGTTCTGGTGAAAAACGTTTAAGGAGTAATGCGATTAATCGCTTTAGAGAAAGCAGGGTTGAATAAAATTAGGACCTTATGTAGCCCGCCAAAGTTGATGTGTTAATTTTCAGTGTTTTCGAAAAAAGTAACTGAATATCTATTTTTACCTCACTTCTCAGGGAAGGTTCTAATATTTTATCTAAAACGCCGACTTAAAATTAATCAATAGCTTAGTTTTCTGTAGTGATTATTGAAACACCCTCTGTATTTTTGCTTTTTGGCTAACTAATCTAGAACATACTATTTTATTTCAGCTTACGACTAATGGAGACTTCGGGAATAATGAAAAGGGAGAAGTCTGTGTTCGTAGCGAGAAAGCCTATTTGTTTGGCAGATAATTTATTCTTTTCTGTAGGGATGGATCAAATGTTTCTCGCATTTTTTATTTATGGAATTGGAATCATACTATCACTGGTTTGTCTCGTTGTGGAAAAAAGTGAATATTTTAAAATAATAAAATCCAGAAGAAAACAGGCTTTAAAGATGTTTAAGTGAAGCACATTATACAAAAAATTTTCACCAGAATAATTATTTTCATATAATTTCTCTCTTGTTACATGCAAATAAATTATATTTCATGAATTTTGAATCTTCAACAGAAGTATTATTAACAAAAACAAAAATGTTTTACCTACCCTATAATACAGGTATTCGAATTTAGGGAACTTTTATCAGATATGTCTAGAAACACTTAACAATTTCAGCGCCGGCTTACCAATTAGTTCGAAACCGCGTTGCTATTTAGGTTTTATGAAGAATATTAGATATATTTTTTTATATATTTTAACAACACACCACGAGCGCTTACAACCTAAATACTATCGTACCGTGGGTGTCGACAAGAAGGAAAGAGGCAACTTGTTAATTTTGGATTTGAAGGTTTGGAGGTTCGGAGGAGAAGGAAAAACATGTACCGGCAAGGAATTCCACAACTTGTAAGTCCTCGGGACAAAAGAGTGGGCATAACAAGATTTTCTATGTCTGGTGATCTGGACAGTAAAAGGGTGCATTCGCTCTATTCCCCTGGTAGATCTGTTGGGGGCAGCAGGTGGAGGAACTATAGAGGAAAGCTCATCTGAGCAGTACCCGTGCAGATATATATATATATAAAAGAGAGAGAGAGAGGTCACCAACGGCACGTCGGTGGGCAAGGGATCGCAGCCTTTGGGTGAGGGTAGGGTCACCGATAGCTGTCTTCTGAATGGAGTACAGGGTAGCGAGTGTAGAAGCTGCAGTGGCACCCCAAATGTGAGAGCAGTATTCAAGGTTTGGCCTTATTTGTGAAGTATATAAGGTGTAGAGATTATCTGGTGAAAAGTATTTGCGAGCCCGGAAGAGGAAACCTAATTTCTTAGAAGTCGCTTCTGCAATGATGTGACATGTTGGTGCCAATTGAGATTTCGATCCACATAAATGCCAACAAATGAAAAGGGCTCATTACTTTGAATAACTTGGTTGTTCATTGTGATGGGTCGAGGGCTGGTGTATTTCTTATGAAATAGAAAGCAAGACTGATATTTGGTGGAGTTGAATTGTACAAGATTTCTACTTCCCCACTCTAATATTTTTTTTAAGATCCACAGAGACAGAACCCTCCATGAGTCTGCGATCCTCATCTAATTAGGCTAAAGAGACAGGCTTAGAATATTGTATATTTGAGTGGAGGGTGCTATCTTCCGCGTAACTGTGAACTGGGTTGGATGTGCTAGAGAGGAGGTCATTAATGTGGAGAAGAAACAAAGTAGGGGCTAAAGCTGAACTTTAAGGGACTCCTGCATTAATTGGATATAGTTTAGATGAATGGCCATCCACGACAACATACGCCATTATTGGGTGCTATTACGGTCAGTTGAACTACACAGGATTAGTGCAAAGTCCCGGAGCCGTCGAATAGCTCTGTTATTAATGACGCAATTTTTTTGACTTTTGTAATGACGAATGGTCACAAATAAGCGTTTTTTTAATAACATATCCACTTTTTTTTCACTTCCGGTTTAACAGAAAATGATTCCAACTTAATTTGTTTAAATCAGACATTATTTACCATTTACGGATGCAGGAGAAAAATGTACGCTCTGAAATATCAACAGGTTTTTTGTAGTTGATAACACCGTAAAAAATGAATAAATGAAAACGTAAAATCACGATTTGCATATCTATCTAAATCTACTGGTGTCAATAAAGCAGACAATTTATTTATCATTTTTGGATGCAGGATAAAACACTACGTTCTGAAAGATCAACATGTTTTTTGTAATTGATAAGATAAGGCCACAAAAAATAAAAAGATGATAACGTAAAATCAAGATGTGCAATCTGCCAATAAAGCAGACAATTCGGGTGCTGCATTGACTTTGTCAGCTGTCAATTATGTGCATTGTTTTGCTTTTTCTTGTGCAATTAAAAATTTTGAAAAGAGCAGTGAAACTCCCTGAATCTGAGCGCATTGACAGCTTGATGATGTACCGATATGGTGGTCGTCAACAATCGTTGGAAGAAGTTCTCACTTTATTTAATACTGTTCATTCAGATAGGCAAATTAGTAAAAGTACGGTGCATCGGGCTTATAAAAAGTATGAGGAATTTCGGCAAGTAAGGGATTTGTCAAGGAGTGAAGGTCGAATAACAGTAAGTGGGGAAGACACAAGGTTGAATGTTCCATTATCAGTCCAAGAAAATCTTTATGTATCTATCTGAGCGCATTGACATCCTGATGATGTAGTTACGGATATGGTGATCGTCAACGATCGTTGGAAGAAGTTGGCACTTTCTTAAATACTGTTCATTCGGATAGGCAAATTAGTAAAAGTACGGTTTATCAAAATATAATTTAGTGTAACATTTCTGAAGGCAATTTTTGTAAAAATAAATGGTGAATTTTATAAAATAAATTTTTGCTAATTTTCATTTCTTCTTTCGATTTTGGTCCTAAAGCTGTTTGTGAATATCTATATCTTGGCAGGTGCGTAAATAGCTTGAAGGGGTGTGTTCGCCAGGAAAATCAGATCAGTTTTTTATGGAACTTTTTAAGTTGATTTTCGGAAAATGTTTGTACTTTTTGAAACAACAAAGCTATTTTAATGAAATATGGTACATTGTTAGTACTATATAGGTTATACTGCCAACCAAATGTCCTTTTAAAAACAAGACATATTTGCCATTAAAAACATTTTTACGAAAATTCGCTACGACAACGCACTTGCTGCGTACAGACTTTTTTTTAACTAAAGGCAGGCATCAAATTTGGTTACCGGTATAACCTATATAGTAAAAACAATGTACCATATTTCGCCAAAATAACTTTATGGTTTGAAAAAGTACAAACATTTTCCAAAAATAAACTTAAGATGTTCCCCAAAAAACTGGTAGCAAGATATAATTATTCAAGCTTTCCGACGGAACTCCCAAAAAAATTTACATGAAAATTTGCAAACAATTTTTTCACGAAAATCCGAAAATATTTTTTATATAATATAATAATTAAACATTTATTACCAAAATGGCACAAAAATCTTACAAACAATGATTTCTACGGAAACACAAAAAGTTTTCTGCGAAAATTGCCTTTTTTTTACAAAAAAATTGCCTAAGGAATACATGAAATTCAAATTATTATTATTTTATTTCAACAACACACCACGAGGGCCCACAGCCTAAATACTATCGTACCGTGGGTGTCAACAAGGAGGAAAGAGACAACTTGTTAATTCTGGACTTGATGGTTCGGAGGTTCGGAGGAGAAGGAAAAACATGTGCCGGCAAGGAATTCCACAACTTTGAAGTCCTTGGGACAAAAGAGCGGGCATAACAAGATGTTCTATGTCTGGTGACCTGGACAGTAAAAGGGTGCATTCGCTCTGTTCCCCTGGTAGATCTGTTGGGGGTAGCAGGTGGAGGAACTATGGAAGAAAGCTCCTCTGAGCAGTGCCCGTGCAGATATCTATAAAAGAGAGAAATGTCACCAACGGCACGTCGGTGGGCAAGAGATGGCAGCCTTTGGGTAAGGGTAGGGTCACCGATGAGACGTATAGCTTTCTTCTGAATGGAGTTCAGGATAGCGAGTGTAGAAGCTGCAGCGGCACCTCATCTGTGGGAGCAGTATTCGAGGTTTGGCCTTATTTGTGAAGTACATAAGGTATGCTATTTTCGAGCGCGGAAGAGGAAACCTAATTTCTTAGCAGCCGCTTCTGACAGTTGATGTGACATGTTGGTGCCAATTGAGATTTAGATCCACAGAAATGCCAACAAGTGAAAAGGACTCATTACTTTGAATAACTTGGTGATTGTGATGAATCATTGTGATGGGTCTAGGGCTGGTGTATCTCTTATGAGATAGAAAGCAAGACTGGGATTTGGTGGAGTTGAATTGTACAAGATTTCTGCTTACCCAGTCTAATATTTTTTGGAGATCCACAGAGACAGAACCCTCCATGAGTCTGCGATCCTCATCTAATTGGGCTAAAGAGACAGGCTTAGAATATTGTATATTTGAATGGAGGGTGCTGTGAACTGGGTAGGATGTGCTAGAGAGGAGGTCATTGATGTGGAGAAGAAATAAAGTAGGGGCTAAAGCTGAACCTTGAGGGACTCCTGCATTAATTGGATATAGTTTAGAGGTATGGCCATCCACGACAACAGAAACGCTCTGGTTGGAAAGGAAATTTGCTGTCCAGGTACATAATTTTGGTGGTAGGCCATAGGCCTGAAGTTTATTAAGCAGCGCTGCGAGCCAGATCTGGTCGAATGCTTTGGATATGTTTAGAGCAACAATCTGGGATTCACCTTGTAGTTTCATAGACTTGTTCACAGAATGGGTAACAAAGGAAAGTAGGTCGGCAGTTGATCTGCGCTGACGGAATCCATACTGCCTGTCGTGGATTAGACTGTGTTTTTCAAGAAATTTTAGCAATTCAGTGTTTATATACTTTTCCATCAGTTTAGAGGCGACTGAAAGGAGAGAAATACGACTGTAGTTGCTAGGAAGCGCTTTATCGGATCCTTTCTTGGGGACGGTTGTACTTGAACAGTTTTCCAGTTACTAGGGAATATGTCTCTATTGTAAGATTTCTGAAACAGACGAGTCAGGGCAGAAGTAAGTTCTGGTGCGCATTTTTTGAGGACAATTGCTGGGATCTCGTCAAGGCCAGAGGCTTTCCTGGTATTAAAAGAAGAGAGCATCTTTCGTACCTTTTTAGTTTTGAAAATCCGTCATTTTATGCGCGACATTGGGGACTGTTGGTGGTTGAACATTTGGAGGTAGGTTGACAGTAGAATTGATGGCGAACAACGTGGCAAAAAGTTCAGCCTTGCCCAGGGCAGTAGAAACAATTTCATCCCCTGAAACAAGAGGTGGGAACGTGCTCTTGCAGAAATTATTCCCAATAGATTCAGCTAGAGTCCAGAAGTGTTTGCCGCCGTTGGAGCTTGAGAGGACTTTATTTTTGATGTGGTTATTAAACGAGTTTTTGGCCTCAGAAACAATGCTGACATAGCAGTTTCTTGCGTCGTTAAATGCTTGACGGTTTTCTTGACTGGGATTGTGTAGAAGCGTTTTGTGAGCTTTGGCCTTTTTAAGTCTGGCCTTGTCACATGATTTAGAGAATCAGAGCTTTTGAGTGGCTGAAGAGGTTTTCTGTGTACGTGAAATAAATAATTCTATGCCAGCTTGGATGATTTCGGTGACGTTTTGTGAGATATCAGAGAGGTCAGGATGAGAGAAGCAGACAGACGCTCATGGAAATGAGGAAATATAATCCCACATTTCGTCCCAGTTCGCGGGGTTGTAGTGCCAAACGATACGTGGGTGTGATGACTGTGTGACCTCGGGTTGCATTGCGCAGGAAGCAGTAGTAAGGAGATCCAAGGAATTTGAGCTGTGTGTTGGGATGCGAGGAAAGTATGTACGTTGCTGAACCATATTGGCTAAAGAATTGCTGACTGCGAAGGCCTCCGCTTCTCTCCCTTGTGGATCTGTTTTTGAAGATCCTAACCATTCATTATTATGGACATTGAAGTCACCAAGAATAGTGACCTCGGAGCAAGGATATTCAGAAATCAGATGGTCGTTTTTTTTCAGAAAGGTAGTCGAAGAGCTGGACAAAGTTGTTGTCAGAAGGTTACCGGTAAATGCAACAGATGAATTTAGTCGCAGCCCTGAGAGAGAGTTTCATCCAAAGTAATTTTTCTGTTATTTATGGCTTTTTTGCGTCAAGAAACCCTAACCTTTGTCTTTAATATACACAAATCTCCTTATTAGCGAATTTTTTCTAAAGAAAATTCACTAAAACCGTAAATCAAGAGAGGTTCAAGTCACTAATGTAAGAATTGTTCGTGTATCAGGTGGTTTTTAGCGCGAGTGCAAACGCATGGTTGCTATCGAAGCAGCATGGTCGTCAAGCACGCGTGTGTGTTGTTAAAGGGGGGCGTGAACAATGAGCTTTAAGTATGGTTTCCAGAGAGAGACCTGGTATCTAAGTAAATACGAGACAATTATTATAGATGGCAGTTTCTCGATAACAATAATTAATGTTATGAGCAGTTGATACTGAGTATAATTCAAAAGTATAGTGTTAATGTTTATTATGAGGTAAACTAAATATAATTGAAACGTAATGTTCGATCATTCAATAGGTATTGTAAAGGATTAGTAATAATTTTCAAGAACATTTTAAGGTTAAATAAAATAAAACATAGTGAGTAATTGCGAACTGCAACTTCATCAATTGTTTTTCTGAAACGATGTAAAAGAATAGAGGAGCTCTACTAAGTAACTGGTAAAACACAAAGCAACGTGCCGCCACCTAGTTTCGGAACCAGGTAGTATGTTGTCACGCTAGCTCCAAATAACACAAAGTGTTAAATGTTAGACACTGTATACAACCAACTAACAATTTAGTAAATTGTCAGCCCTGGTCCATTTCTACCCTAATATAGGGACAAAGTATGTAAGGCTAGATGCATTCTCGCACCAATTAGAACCGTAGACCGGTTTCGCTCCCATTAGAGCTCTTCAGTACAGCATACTAATTGTAGCGAAAATACACATATAAAGTACTACGACTATGGTAGCCAGCCTTTCAACACTAAGTGAGTGGTGAGGCAGCGAAGCAACGTGCCGCCAACTAGTTGCGGTACCAGGTAGTATGTTGTCACGCCAGCTCCAAATAACGCAAAGTGTTAAAAATAGAGACTGTATACAATCAACTGACAATTTAGTAAATGGGCTAGGGCTGACAATTTACTAAATTGTTAGTTGTACAGTCTCTATTTTTTAACACTTTGTGTTATTGACAGCCGGCGTGACATACTACCTAGTTCCGCAACTAGGTGGCGGCACGTTGCTTCGTGAATCACCACTCACTTAGTGCTGAAAGGCTGGGTACCATATCCGTATTACTTTATAGGCTTCAATTAGTATGCCGTACTGACGAGCTCTAATTAGAGCGAAACCGGTCTACTGATCTAATTGTTGTGAGAATGCATCTAGCATTATATACTTTGTCCCTATATTAGGTTAGAAATGGGCCAGGGCTGACAATTTATCAAATTGTTAGTTGGTTGTATACAGTCTCTATTTTTTTACACTTTGTGTTATTTGGAGCTGGCGTGACAACATACTACCTGGTTCCGCAACTAGGTGGCGGCACGTTGTTTCGTGTCTCACCACTAACTTAGTGTTGAAAGGCTGGCTACCATAGCCGTATTACTTTATAGCTGTATTTTCGCTACAATTAGTATGCCGTACTGACGAGCTCTAATTAGAGCGAAACCGGTCTATGGTTGTAATTGTTGTGAGAATGCATCTAGCCTTACATACTTTGTCCCTATATTAGGGTAGAAATGGGCCAGGGCTGACAATGTACTAAATTGTTAGTTGGTTATATACAGTCTCTATTTTTTTTACATTTTACACGAAATCGGTCTACGGTTCTAATTGTTGTGAGACTGCATCTAGCCTTACAGAGGGGCTCTACATACGCAAGCGCAAAGGTGCGTTAAATACTGAGGATAGCAGATGCAAGCCACACAATGATTCCAGTTAATCGAAAGTAGCATTCTATTAGGAAAAATGCTATTAATATTAAGGTAATTATAGACATAAGCGTTAGGTTTTTTTTTAAATATAAATTTATACACGTGATCACGTTTTAAGCATAGATGTTATAATTTTTGGAGCATTAAATAGTTACAATAAATAGACCATGTGGTAAGATTTAACTATATATATATATATATATATATATATATATATATATATATATATATATATATATATATATATATATATATATATATATATATATATATATATATATATATATATACATTTATTTTGACCTAAATACAAGAGATACCTATTCCAGAAATTCACACCCTGAGAAAGAATCTCATGCTAAAATACAAAAAAAAAATAATATTCTATAATTTCTTAGAAAAAAACAGTATTAACACATTATATATTTAATTACTATAATTGTCACCTCAACGTCGGGGCAATTTGAAATAAAAATATTATTTATACCACACATTACATAAATCACTGGAGTTCATTTCTATTAGGATTCGCTAAACTAACACACTTGTTACGTCCAGACTTTTTCTTTTATGTTTAGTAAGACATTTCTGAAATGTTGCATCCTAGTTTGTAATGGTGTTTCAAAATTGTCCATATTTTGTCATCCTGAAATATTTATTTATTGCTAGTGGGTGCCACTCCTGGATTGATCATAAACTACCTAAATACGCTCCCATAAAATTCCAATTATTTATAACTACATACATGCCTTAGCATTTGTATAATGTATTAAAGATACTAATAGGTAGAAAATCAGGATAAATAGAACAATTTTTATATTATCATATATTATTACAAGTTACAAAGCTCTGTATCCTTGAGTTGCCAATTTCATTAAGAAAATATAAGTAATACCAGCAGCCATTACGAATATTTTATTAAGATGTATATCCTTTGAAGTAGCTGTAAATTTCCTTAATATTGTATAACACTTTCAAAAACCATTATTCTGTCAATTTAACATCAATGTTTTGATGAGATAACAATAATAATAACATTTTGAATATTTACTTCTTGTCTGTAGTTGTATCCAGGAAGATAAGTAAATCTACGCTATAAAAACTAGCATTCCTAGTAAAAATCGTACATAAAAAATGTTGCTCACGAGAAACACGACAGCTTTCGTATTTTTATCTATTTTTGTTTCTAGTAAAAGTTCACTTCATAGCGCTATTAGAAGCTATTTTGTTGAAAACCATACAAAATTTTGTTTGATGCTGATATGTTGCAAAAAACAAGGTACCTTTTTTTAAAATATCTATTATATATCATTTTTGACACATTTTTAATTTCATTCTTTTACTAGAAGCTTTAAAACTTTTCAAGTTGTTAAGTGATAGTAACATAAGGACCACAATTATAAACTTGGAAAACTATATAGACAACATAGAAAATGGAATCTCTTACAACGCATCATTTTTATTAGATTACTCCTGTGAACTGTCATATAAAGCTTTGAAAGAGGTAAGTGTTGTTTAAAATTATTTTCTATTTGCCACCTATTATACGTTAACTATTAACTTTTCTATTTTTCGATTTCGAACCAGTCATAAATGATAAGCACAAGAGCAGTACCTAGCGATTTTAGGTGAATTTTCTTTAAAAATTCGCTAATGACGAAATCTCGATATTTGAATTTTGAAAAAATGTCTTCAAACGAGCGCGAACCAAGCCCGCTGGAACACATATCCGGGGTCAGTAAATGTTTATATGTTTATATATACAGGATGTCCCGAAATTATGCGTCAAGACTCCTCACAAAAAATTTGGGCCAGAAACACACAAAACAAACAAGTTGTGGATTGAAAGTTAAGGTCAGGTTAGGCCCTTTGGCAGTATTTGTATCATATTTGCAATATAAATTCACAGGGGTCCTAGTAGTAGGTGTGGAAGATTTGAAAAAATCAAATTACTAACAAATAATTTATCTAAGAAAAACTAAAACCAAACTTTTTCTGACACCTGTATCTCCGTTAATATTGAGGTTTCGAAAAATTATTATAGGACTTTCTATGAGAAATTATCTGCTGAAGTCTTGACATATAATTTCAGGACTCCCTGAATATATATATATATATATATATATATATATATATATATATATATATATATATATATATATGTATATATACAGTGTGTCCACGGATTGAGTGTGGGTAAGGTATAAATGACAAAAAAATTTCGATTTAGATTATGATATTCTGGAAATCGCTCCTGCTTTATCATAAACTGAGATGTTGAGAAAATGAACAAAATAAATTAATATACAGGGTGGTTTATAACTGATGTAATGAAAAGTATTAAGAGTAAACTACCTTCGTTTATGAAGATACCGCAAAAACTTATTTACAAAAATTGTTTAGAATTAAAATTTATGACAGGTTCTCAATTTTCAAACAGATCAGCCTACTATAGATTTTTTTAGTTGCGACTTTATTTAAATGGCGTTTGACGGCTTCTGTGATTAGGTGTACTTTAAAAAAGACTTGAAACTGTATTAAAAACAGTATTTACCATAATTAAACTTGGGATAGGTTTGCTTTCATCTCAACCAATAAAAAAAAGTAAAGTAAACGCACAATTGGACATTCGAAGCAATACTTGGCGAATTGCATGGCTACTTGAGCTCTGCCTTGTTGTTCGCTTCCCGGGATACTACTTATTTGGAAAATTCAAACGTCAATTGTATTTGTCACGAACGGCAAGCTTATGTATTTAAAAATGTTAACAACAGAACAAAAAGTGTTTATTGTGCAGTGCTATGGTTTGGGTAAAGAACATTCTTATCAGGCAGTGATAAGTAGATTCCTTAAACGCTGGCCAAATTATTCGGTTTCCGCTACTGGTGTAAAAAAAGTTATTTCAAAATTTATGCTTACTGGGAGTGTTTTGAATGCTAAGAAGACAAAATCCGTTCTAAATGAAGAAGGTAATGCTGCAGCTGCATTAGCTATAGATTCTGTTAGGCGTTTTCCGAAATTATCATTAAGAATAAGGGCATTAGAAATTGGCAATATTAGCAAATCGCATTTGCAACAAATTTATCGTACCAACAAGGTGAAACCTTTTAAAGTAAAACTTATACACACTTTGGAAGAAAATGACGGGTCAAACGATTAGATTCTTGTTTATGGTACGGCGAGCAATATCTACAAAATCACAATTTTGGCAGAAGTATTATTTTTCCGGACGAATCCACTTTAACCACTAATGGGGTGGTAAATTTCTAAAAATGCACGGCATTGGTCTATGGAGAATCCAAATTATAGAGTTAATTGCAGAAGACAATGCCATTAAAAAGTAAATGTGTGGTGTGCCATATTTTTTTGAGCGGAATATGAACCAGTACCGTTATCTGGAAATGCTGGAAAGTACTCTTCTAGACCATTTCAATAGCATGTCACTAGAAGATAGACAAACAGCATACTTTCAGCACGACGGCCACCCAGCACATGCAACAGAAACCGTTCGAGAATGGTTAGATCGCGAATTTCCTGGGCGGTGGATTGGTCGATATGGGCCAATATCTTGGCCTCCCAGAAGTCCCAATCTTATCTTAACAGACTTTTATTTATTGGGCTATCTTAAACAGAAAGTCTTGATTTGTTGAAACTGAGGTTGAGAGAGGCAATTGACGGTATTCCAATTCAACATATTC
The DNA here is from genome assembly GCA_964006375.1 of Tillus elongatus. Lineage (NCBI taxonomy): Eukaryota > Metazoa > Arthropoda > Insecta > Coleoptera > Cleridae > Tillus > Tillus elongatus. Next base: position 64,298,857 of record OZ023263.1, on the reverse strand, counting down.
AAAATGCCTACAAAGCATTTACTAAATGGCTGAGTTATGTGTATCGGTTGGTGGCAGCACATTTGAATAATTTCTTTATTTTTTCGTTGTTCGTTGTAATTTTTGTTAGCAATAAGCGTTTTGTATTTTACTAATAAATTATTATTCAACATTGCATGGTTACTTACTTTGCGCACCTGCGTTCAGAAAACCACAGGTAAAAAACTCCATGTTGATAGGGAAAAAATGTTAATAATTTACTTGAAAAATGAAAGTAGGCTGATCTGACTGAAAATTAAGAGCCTGTCATAAATTTTAATTATAAACAAGTTTTGTTAATAACTTTTTGCGGTATCTTTATAAAGGAAGGTAGTTTACTCTTAACACATTTAATTAAATCAGTTCTAAACCACCCTGTATATTAATTGATTTTGTTCATTTTCTTAACATCTTAGTTTAAGACAAAGCAGGAGCGATTCTAAGAATATCATAATCTAATTCAAAAATTTTTTCTCACTTATACCTTACCCACACTCATCCGTGGACACACTGTATATATATAATAGTCACCAATCGTACAATACAGGCAATAATGCATAAAAACAAATGTAACAAACAATGAATAAACAACCAATCCACAGAGCACACAAGATTCTGTACGTGGAAGAAAATATAAATATTAAAAACACGAATTCAAATCTAAATTATGTCCTAATTAGCCTACAATGAACACACAAAAACAAATACAGCTTACAGTCTTACAAAAGTTACACAGTAATATGAGTTCTTTACTACAAATAATGTAACTTAATTCATACACGACTTCAGGTATTACAATTAAAAATATACATCAATAAAATATCAAAAACATCACTATAACAGGCTATATACTAATATCTCTCCCACATAATAACAAACTCGTTGTACATGTTAAGGCGTCTCGTCTGGAGGATTAGACCTCTCAAATTTACATATTTCTTAGTAGCCTTCTTTCTTATAATATTTACCATCTGTACAATGCAATTTTAAAGGCGATTAGGAATAACCCAACAAGGGTCTTTTCTTGTTTACAATTGACCATAAGTCTGCTAACCTATCTCAGGTAGATAGCGTAGGAAAATTCGATATTTATTCATGGAAGTTCTTCTATAGACTCGAAACAAGCAACACGCTTGTGCTAGCATAATTACTACTCATTTCGTAGAGTTCTCATGGACTCTAAAGCATACTTAATATAAGTAATTTTGTATAAATTTACAGTTTGTTATTAAACGTTAAGTGTTACTAAAATCAGCGTTTAATTTAACAAAACATAATCAGGTCCTTCGAGCTAATCAAGAAACGAAAACAAATAAAATGTGGTACATCAGTACAAAACGTAACTAAACAGTACATATCAAACAACAATCACAGTACTCAAGAAACACAAAATTACCACAACATCAAACCACCGTAGAGATAAAATTGAACAGTCATCAACATAAAACCACTTAGAAATGAGGATCAGAACTGCCGAGAATCCACAAGACCACAATAACATCTCCATCAGAATTATTCAAAAAATCAAGCAAAAACCCTTTGAATTGTCACTTAGAATCCACCACTCTTATGCCGACCGGCATTTCACCGAATAGACGTGGCCCAAGGTAATCAAAGCACATCTGCCCAGTGGTTGTATTCTTGAAAGGTACACCAGTTAAATCCTTTCTCATACCATAACTATGGCTATGGCGACACGATGATTCAACGCCACTATGAGCACATGCAAGGACCTGCAGAAGGTAAAGCTTTCTTATACTCAACAATTGAGATTACCTATAAAGATCAACAGAAGGGTATTTTTGGCGCTGATTACAATGACCTAAACTAAAAAACAATCGAGCATCGCGTTCTTGAGATATTGACAGAAATATGATTTTATATAATGAAACATCCTATATATCTTATCATAATTCGATAGAAAATATAATTCTGAACAAACTACCAAGGGGTTCAAAGTCTTGATTAAAGAAGATTTTGTCAAATTTAAGAATTTAAATTAGATGGCCATGAATAGGAAGCACCATTTGACATAACAAAACGTACGAGTATTGAGTCTATTATTATTTCAGAGACAAGCGAATAAAACAAAACTGAGCAATCTAAATAAATATTGAAATGAAGACAACATTTCAGTGAAAATATTAATAATAACTATAAAGGAGAATGAATACTAAGCTTAGAGTAAGTGTTCGAAGATTTCTCCTTGGTCCTCAATGCATTTTTGAATGGTTACTGGTCAAAATGAACATTTTCGTTTTTTCCGTCCAGTAATTGGTTTGCACGAGACCTCAGGTCAGGTCAGGTCAGAGTTGACTTTCTGACATTGGCTAATCATTTACACAAATTACACTATCAAGGAACCAACACAAGTACATTAATTCAAGCAGTTTGTTTAAAATCATAAAAAATTAACAAAGTAATGACATAAAAGGCAAATGCAAGTAATAAAAAGTCTGGACGCAGCAAGTGCGTTATGGAAGTGAGTTTTCATAAAAATGTTTTTAATAGCAAATGTGTCTCCCTAATGCAAGCAGGCATTAATCTGGTTACCTGTATAGTAGAAGTAGTAGCAGTGGTGAGGAGGCCAACGCCAAGCAAGTAGGCCACCATGGGCCCTTTTAGCCAACCCCAGCAACCCAGCAACCATGCTCTACTCCTCCTCGGTTCCGTCGCCAAACCGCCTCGACCTCGAGATGAAGGCCGTGACCGTCTTCAATTGGACGATACTTACCTGATTCCTCTGCAGAGTCCTCGATCCGAACAATTCTGCTCGAAGACTCTCAAAAGCCTCGCATTCGCACAGGTAATGGTAGGACGTTTCCTCATCCTCGCCGCATTCCTGGCAAATGGGATCCCTCTCTACGCCAATCAATGTGAGTTGTCTTCTAAGGGCGCAGTGGCCTGTGAGCACCCAAAGGATGCGGCGAAGCGCAGGTCGACTTCTTCCGAGTAGCCATACAGCTTTATCTCTGTCCGGTCCCTCCACGAAGTCCCTCGCCTGCCTACAGCCACCAACCGATCTCCGGTGCCTCTTCATTGCTTCCTCGGTCCACCTGTCTAAGGCAACGGAGACCGACTTCCTACTTATACCTATGGCCGGCTCCGGGCCACAGAAGGGCCACCGGGACCCAAGCCTTGCGAGATTATTCGCGACCTCATTCCCCGCCACGCCACAGTGTCCCGGAACCCACACTAGTTGTACCTCTTTTGTCCTGGCTAACCCTCTGAGGGCGTCAGGGCACTCCTGAACCAGGGTCTATCTGATTCTGGTCGCGCAGACTGCCCGGAGGACTGCCTGGCTGTCCGAGCAGATGTACACACATTTCTCGGGACTCCTCTTCACATCCTGTCTGTTGGCCACAGACAGGATAGCGTACACCTCTGTTTCGAATGCCGTGGTATATGCGCCAAGGGCATAGCTCTCGCGCACCTCCAGGCCCTCGATGTAAATTCCTGCCCCGGAGGATTGCTGGTCCTCAAGTCGCGATCCGTCGGTGAAACAGACCAGGCTTGCGGGCTGGAATTCAACCTCATTTTCCCCCCACTGATCCCTACTGGGGATCCTGAGGGTGTATGGCCTAGTCAACCTAATATCATCCTCGGCATCCCGCACCTTTATGGCGGAAATGGGAATTTCCTTTTCCACCTCCTTGGCGACTCTCGCATGCCCTATTACTGCATGCCCTATTATGCGACGCCATCGCCTTCCTCCTGACACAGATGGGAAGCGGTGGCAGCATCAACAGGACCTCTAGCGCGGCTGAAGGTGTCGTCCTCATAGCGACTGTGATACCCAGGATTGCCAGCCTTTGGAGTTGGGCCAGCTTCCTGCTGGTAGTTTGGTTCACACCGCACCACCAGACCAACGCCCCATAGAGGATTCTTGGCCTGACGATCGCAGTGTAGATCCAGTGAAGGATCTGAGGATTAACTCCCCAGGTCCTCCCTATGACTCGACGCAGCTGCCAGAGGGTCACTACTCCCTTCCTTACAACCCATTCTATTTGCGATCCCCATGTCTGTATATTAGAAACAATGTAACATATTTTATCAAAAGAACATATTGTTCGAAAATGTACAAAAATGTTCCAAAAATAAACTGTTTTCCTAGCAAACAAACTTTAGATTAATAGCAAATTGAGAAATTTGAAGCATTTAATGAAAAATCGCTACCAAAATGTACTTACTGCGTCCCCATTTTTTTTTCAATATAATAAGGGTGTTCGAAAAAAAACTGTAGGTATCACCAACGACTTATGGGCCACCTACGATGGTCAAAGTAATTTTATAAGATGCAGCTCAAGACACCCTATAACTAACGTATAATTTTTTTTCTGGCATCTTTTATAATAAAAATTATATTGAGCTTTACCGTAGAAATGAGTCACCCTGTATATATGTAAACAGAGAAAAACTGAATGTATAACCTGGATATGGATTCTAGGGGGCCTAGTTTGCGCTTATTTTAAGAAATCTTTAAAAAAATCAAAAGTCGCTGTCTCCTCATTAACGAATTTTTTCTACGAAAATTAGCCAAAAACTCATAGACGGTTAACCCATAAACCTAACTAAAACTACCGCCAAAGCATCAGAGAAAGGGTCTACAGCAAGTCGCCGCTTAACGTCCTAGTTTGGGATCTAACAGTCGGAACGTTCAATCAAGATTGTTAGATTACAATTCTCTAGATAGGTTTTGCTATCATTAATAATAAGATCAAATGCATTTTTTAAATTATGTGCTAACGATTGACACTGACTAAAGAACTTCTTTTCAAACTCATAATTCTGTTAATAAAAAAAATGCTCGACAGGCGACATAGAAATTTATAAAAGTTTTTTAACTCCATTGGTCAAAGCTGTCGAGTTTTTCTGATAATTATGTCAGTTGGCCCCTATTTTACGTGGTGCCACTTTTAGTAATATTTACCTCCTTTTTTATTTACAGAGTGGAACCTGTCATCTTTTCAGTTTTCTCCAAAAATGGCTAATTTTAATCGATGAAAGTTATGATGTAGAAACCTTTTTGAAGACATCATTATCAGATGTCAAACTGAGATTAGATTCAAATGTTAAATTTATGGAAAAAACTATGTCAAACAAAAACATCTCTAAAATTTATGACATCTACAATCCTGGTTTCGGAGTTGGAGGCCCAATCATCATAAGTGATTTTGGTTCTTATGATCACGCTAAGGAACATTTGTTCATAAATCATAGTATTTCTGTGTACGCAAATCGAAAAAACTTTGAAAATATTAATGTTACTACTGCTGCGGTGGTAAGTGTATATGTTTGACATTTGCCTGCTCTTACATTGTCACACAATGAAGTCTATGAACATATAATTAGAGAGGTGATTTGCGGACTCCTACCATGTTGCATCTGAGTAACTCTGACTGTGTTAAACAAGGATGGAATATGCGTTTGTATTCACGGATACAGCTAAATTCAAAATTTATTTAATCGTGATTCATTGATATAGGCTTTAGGTGGGTTGATAAGCCTACATGACAAAATACTAACACAAGATAAGATAAAAATTTGACGATGTGCTTCAGTCGTGACGTGAATGTAGAGAGTATGAGTACTAGAACTAGTAAATATATTAATCCTGTAACTCCTTCTTTAAATAAATTGGTATACACTTGAGTCTTCGTTCACGTCTACAACAATGAGCCGAAGTGTAACAAAGTCCATTGGGTAGATTAGATTAGATTAGATTAGATTCATTGTGGTTGGGCTATTCTAGTCCCTCCACCGCTACTTAAGTCTATTGTGGCTGAAGTTTAATTGCCTCAATTGTGCCGATAAAATCTAGCTCCCTGCGACAGTCGATATTTTTTTGAGGGTAAAAGTTTGTTTGACATGTGTACTGTCGCCTGAGTGAACTCACTTGCCCGTCTCGAAGCTCAAAGAGTTCTCTCTCCGAGTTCCTCTGGACCCGACATTTGTCTGTGTTTGACTAGAGGCGGTATCATCAAGTCCCGCTCTCAAACAGCATCCAAGCGGGGTCGTTATCCCGTTTCGAAGCTAACAGACTAGGCCTCACTCTCCAGGTGTTATTCATCCCTAGAGATCTCAACCTTCCTCCGGGTTCGTCTAGACCCGATACCCGCCAGTGTTTGTTTAAATTTTACTCAACAAATTAAGCTCCCCGCAGAAGAGGATATCTTTTAGGGTAAAAGTTGGTTTGGCAGGTGTACTGCCATCTGAGTGAAGTCGCTTGACCGTTTCAAAACGCAAAGAGAGATAACCTCTCTCAGAGTTCGTCTGGGCCTGACATCCGTCAGTGTTTTCCTCGAGGCGGTACCATGAGGTATCGCACCCGATCAGAATCCGAGTGGAGTCGTTGGCACGATTCGAAGCTAGTTGGCCCCAATCTCCAGTTGTAATCCACCCTAGAGATCTCAGTTCTCCCCTGGGTTCGTCTAGACCGGACACTCACCAGTGCTAGACTCAAGGCGACATCCCATCGAGTCCCGCTCCCGAGCATTACCCAAGCGAGGTCGTCCGTCTGTTTCGGAGCACACAGTTCGGGCCTCAAAGTTCGGGTGTACACCACTCATCAGAGATCTCAACTCTCTCCGGGTCGTCCGGGAAACACGACACCCGCCAGAGTTCAACACAAGGCGGTATCATCTGGAATATCGCTCCCGAGTAACAACCAAGCGAGGTCAATTGTCCATTTCTAAGCCCACAGTGGAGGCCTTAAAATCTGGGTGCACATCACTCCCCAGAGACATCCGCCTCCCTCCAGGATCGCCTGCCCCAGACCCCCTCCATTGTTTGACTCAAATTAGTCGCCTCTTGCGACAGGCAGGAGCTACCTTGAGCCTCTTCTTTTAGTACGTCCCCGGACCTACAGGGGATAGGTACCTTCAGGATTTAAGAGGCGAATTGATTTATAATCGTTTTGACACAAAAGACAGTAATTGGAATTTTCGCGTAAACTTCTGTTTATACGCATTTGATCGAAGGAGTTCATGAAAGATAAAAGCTATCTATTACTAAGACTTCTTGACAAATTTGGGATCATAGGTTAGGAGATATGTCTGTCGAACAGACATCATCTAGGAGAAACAAGGATTTGCAAGGAACTGTTGGTAATGTGACACAAAGACGTATGCTTTTTCACAAAAAGGGGTTTGTCGAATAAATCCTCAAGCGTATGCACTAACAAAGCAATTTCTGAGGAGCAATGTGAATGGCGGTGTGAGTAGAAAAGCAGAAAGCCCCATACTTTTTCCCGTGGTCTAAAGAAGTCAGATTGACGGTATTAGATCAATCTTTTCAAAGGTTTCTGTATATAATTTAGGAGGGAGAAGGTTTTCTTTTGGACAGCACCCCAAAGGTGCGAACAATATTCCAGCCATGGACGTATATATGTTTTCAACAGCGTCAGAAGCTGCTGTGACAAGAATTAACTTTTAACGAAACAGAAACCTAAATTTCTTCGCTGCTGCTTTTGCCATTTTAGAAGCATCTAAATGCCAGCAAATATCATCTGGAACAATTATACTCAATATAGAAAGTGTGGATTTTTTGGGCATTATTTTGCCAACCACCTAAACGTCTTGACCCTGTAGGCCTGACCCTGTAGGCCACTCATCCTAGAGAAGATGAAATTCTGTGTTTCTGATGCATCAACCATAACCAGATTTTCAGACTTCCAGTAGGGAATATTAGACGGGATTTGTAAGGGAGTATGTTACCTAATTTATTTATTTACTTATTTATTTATTTATTTATTTATTTATTTATTTATTTATTTATTTATTTATTTATTTATTTATTTATTTAAACTACAACAGTATCCTACAGACAAAATCCAATTATTGGATGCTGGAATACACATAATATTATAAAAGAAATTTACAATTCTAAAGGTAGTCAGCAGAACTAAGAATGAAAGACCAATTTAGCGTAACATCAGTTGCTTGACCTCAGCAGCCGAGCAGTAAAAAATGTCAATACTACCGCTCAGCTGATTATATAAACTGCACATTGTATACAGTGGTGAGGACTGTACCACATTGAGCGTTGCAGTGGGTAGGTAGAAAGTCAAAGTGTTTCTAGCATTATACGTCGGTACTAGAAAGTTTAACTCACCCAGGATACCAGTGCAGTCAATGTCATTCGAAATTATTTTATATAAAAATATAATGAAAGTTTAATTACGTCTCTATTGCAAGCTATGAGAGAAACATGTTGTGCAGGGTAGATGCCATCCTCCTTAAATACAGTACAGAGGCGATTCCTAAAATTTCTTGTAGGAATCGCCTCTGTACTCGCTCCAAACAATCAATGTACACAGAATGGTTTGAGAACCATATGACACAAGCATATTCTAGTTTCGGACAAATGCATTAAATATAATTAATATGGTTTTGATTGACACAAAGTCTTTTGAAGTTCTTATAACAAATCCTAACGTTCTATAAGCATCCGATGTTATACTCAAAATATGTGGAGCAAACGACAATTTGGTATCAAAAGTAATCCCCAGATCAGTAATCAGCTCCTTTTTGGTGGATACGAACTATGCATGCTATAACCAAACCGCACTGGAAGTTTCCTCAGAGTAAACGTCATGAAACAGCACTTGTGAACATTCAGTGAGAGCCGGTTTTTGTAACTCCACTTTACCACAGCATCAAGAGCTGCTTGAATTCTATGACAATCAGACAAGTTATTCACTTCCAAAAAAATCTTAAGGTCGTTCGCATACAGCAAATAATTGACATCATTGTCCACCACTACATCATTTATAAATATATTAAATAATAAAGGACCCAAAATAGATCCTTGAGGGACTCCAGATGTAGCCATGAACTCTGGCGATGTAACACCTCCCATCGTAACATACTGACTCCTATTACTCAGGTATGATCTAAACAGTTCTAACAAATGTTCAGAGAAACCAAAATATTTAAGCTTATGCAATAGGATGCCATGGTCAAGCCGGTCAAAAGCTTTAGAAGTATCCGTTTATTTTAATAATGCCTAAGTAGACAAAGTGCCACTTGTTTGGTGCAATAAGTGAAGAGTAGAACCTGTGATGGTTACTGAGAAGTGCACATGGCGAACCCAAATCACCAAAAAACATAAAAAAAAACCTGACGATCGTTTCACTAACCAAGTTAGAGCCATCAGAGGAGGAATTCTAACTATTTTACAATATCTACAACTCTGTTTATATTTTGTGCAGGTAGAGTCGGTCTGGAACAATTAAGAGGGGTTCAACAAAACAAAAATTACCACTTGGCGGAAATACAACTACATAAAAAAATGCCAGGGATTTATGAAATAAGTTGGAAAGATTGTGATGTTAACAAAACGATCTATTAAAATTAGATTTAAAGATCATTTAGCGCAACTTAGATACGGTATCATAGATACACACATACATATCTTCCGTTGCCCGGCATATTTGAGATAATGATCACCACGAAGATAAAGAGAACCTAAAATTTTAAAAAAAAGTTAGACAACCAGGACAGCTAAACGCTTAAGAGTGTATATATATATATATATATATATATATATATATATATATATATATATATATATATATATATATATATATATATATCACAAAATAAAATAATGTGAATTAGGCACCGCCGCCTATGGTGAGTTTATTGATTGATCACTTTACAAAACACTGACAAAACAATGTATGATAGATAGTAACCGAATTTGGGTAGTTGGATTTCCGCCAGGCGGTAGTTTTTGTTTTGTTGAAGCACCCTCAATCATTCTAGAACGACTCTACCTGATGACGCTAATTTGGTTAGTGAAACCATCGATTTGGGTGCTCCAAGTTTCTTTAACTTTTTTACAGTTGCATAAACCAAAAAATGAGACAATTGAACACTATGTAAATGATATGAGAAGGAAAGCAGATGCTATGCCAAAATTTTACGTTGAAATATGTAGCCATCTTCAAAGCATGCATAATTACAAGTGAGTACCAATTATATTGTTATATTGTTTATTATATCGTGCAGAGGTTTCAGTTTAAAAGTGACCACGCTTAATGTCTTAAAAACATAATAACAAAATTTCAAGTTGGATACTTATACTGACATAAAACTCCCTAACACTTGGTGAGGATTGAAACAGCCCAGACTTATGCTATGGAAGACAATTCAGCCAATAGAAACTCAAGTAGCATAAATTCAGCAAGGCGCGCAATTCGAATTCAGATTATTTTTGTTTGTTTTGAAAAGAGAACATAAATTAAATAAATATATGACAAGTCCAAAATCAGAACAACACTGCCCCTGGAGTCGCACTGAGACGTATCACGCGAGATAAATAACACTATTAAACACTAATTAAACACTATTGGATTAAACTCTCTCTCTCTCTTAGGGATGCAAGTAAATTCATCTGTTGCATTTACCGGTCACCTCTAACAACAACTTTGTCCAGCTCTTCGACTACCTTTCTGAAAAAACGGACCATCTGATTTCTGAATATCCTTCCTCCGAGGTCACTATTCTTGGTAACTTCAATGTCCATAATAAGGAATGGCTAGGATCTTCAAAAACTGATCCACAAGAGATAGCAACGGAGGCCTTTGCAGTCAGCAAATCTTTAGCCAATACGGTTTAGCAACCTACTTACTTTCCTCGCATCCCAACACACAGCTCAAATCCTTCTTACTACAAAACCTGAATGCTATAAGACATCAGTCACCGCCCCACTTGGTCGCTCAGACCACGGCATGGTCATTGCTTCCTGCGTAATGCAACCCGAGGTCACACAGTCATCACAGCCACGTATCGTTTGGCACTACAACTCCGCAAACTGGGACGAAACGCGGGATTACTTTTCCTCATTTCCATGGGCGTTTGTCTGCTTCTATCATCCTGACCCCTCTGATATCTCACAAAACGCCACCGAAATTATCCAAGCTGGCATGGAATTATTTACTCCATGTACACAGAAAACCCCTTCAGCCACTCAAAAGTCCTGGTTCTCTAAATCCTTTGACAAGGCCCGACTTAAAAAGGTCGGTTCTACACAATCCCAGTTAAGAAAACCGTTAAGCATTTAACGACGTAAGAAACCGCTATGTCCGCATTCTTTCTGGGGTAAAAAACTAGTTTAATAACCACATCAAAATCAAAGTTTTCTTAAGCTTCAAGGGCAGGAAACCCTTCTGGACTCTTGCTAAATCTATTGGGAATAATCTCTGCAAGAGCACGTTCCCACCTCTTGTTTCAGGGATTTAAATTGTTTCTACCGCTCTGGGCAAGGCTGAACTTTTTGCCTCGGAGTTCGCCGGCAATTCTACTCGCAACCCATCTCCAAATGTTCAACCACCAACAGTCCCCAATGTCGCCCATAAAATGACGGATATTATTTCCAAACTAAAAAGGTACGAAAGATGATCTCTCCTCTTAATACCAGGAAGGCCTCTGGCCTTGACGTGATCCCAGCAATTGTTCTCAAAAAATACGCACCAGAACTTGCTCCTGTTCTTACTCGTCTGTTTCGGACATCTTACAATAGAGGCATATTCCCTAGTAACTGGAAAACTGCTCGAGTACAACCCGCCCCTAAGAAAGGATACAAAGCGCTTCATAGCAACTACAGGCCTATTTCTCTCCTTTAAGTCGTCTCTAAAGTGATGGAAAAGTATATAAACACCGAATTACCGACGTGCCGTTGGTGACCTTTCTCTCTTTTATAGATATCTGCACGGGCACTGCTCAGGGGAGCTTTCTTCCATAGTTCCTCCACCTGCTCCCCCAACAGATCTACCAGGGGAACAGAGCGAATGCACCCTTTTACTGTCCAGATCACCAGACATAGAACATCTTGTAATGCCCGCTATTTTGTCCCGAGGACTTCCAAGTTGTGGAATTCCTTGCCGGCACATGTTTTTTCTTCTCCTCCGAACCTCCAAACCTTCAAGTCCAGAATTAACAAGTTGCCTCTCTCCTCCTTGTCGACACCCACGGTACGATAGTATTTAGGCTGTGAGCCCACGTGGTGTGTTGTTGAAAGAAAAAGTGATATCAAACAATATGAAGCATATCTAGATTCAGTATGTTAAACTCTTCATATTCATCATACTTTTATTTAGAGGAGGATTTCGTTGCAGACCAGGGTAATTGATGAGATGTATTCGCTTTCTTGGTACCTACTAAATTATTTATTACTTACCTACGAAGTCCTTGCATGACACGTGCGTTATTGTAGTAGTTTTTATGAATTTATTTGAAATATTAATAAAGCAACCTTCCATTAACTTTTAGAACAGTGTAAAGACAGTATGTGTACCAACTTATATCAAAGTGGCCTAATTGTTTTTAGATATACAATTTTTTAAACAAAAATATAGGTAGAGAAAGGGGTTTTTGAAATCTCCGCACGCGAGGTCACCTGCACCGACCAGTTAATACGCATGTCCGTGACGTCACTATGAAGAGGCAAATATGGTTTGTAATAGTGCCACTAGAGGTTTAACCCGAGATGACGTAATCCAAGATGGCGTCCGAGACGGCAATAGATTGAAAAAAAGAATATGTTAAAATTTAAAATTCAAGCAGACCTGACCAGTTGAAATGATAAGGTCTGATAATTTGATCTTGTAGAAAAATGGCGTATACAAGCATCGCGAATTGCACATGCGCAATCTTAACTTTTGTATTTTTTTAACTAGAGACCAGTGTGAGATGATCCTTTTCTTAAAGTGCAGAAATCAGATTTTGACGTAATCTAAAATGGCAGATCTATTTTCAACAACAAGAAGAAATGGAAATTTTAAATGACATTTGTTCTGACCCGCCAAAATTAAAAGGCCCAGTATTTTAATTTTGCAGAAAATAACGTGTGCAAATATGGTGAAAAACGCATAGACAAAACTAAGCAAGGGTGAGGTTCTTATCTAAAAAATCAGAATCCAAAATTATAGCAGTGATTTATGCGAATATAATAGAATGTGAAGTATTGTTGTTCTCAGCTATCGATAAATAAATTCCAAAATTATGACATAATCCAACATCGTGGCCAAGATGGCGGATATCGACTTAAAAATAAGAAGTATAAAATTGTATGTGACGTGACCTATCGAAATAAGAAGGTCCGAAAGTTTGATTTTGCAGAAAATGCGCAAATCTAACTTTCTTATATTTTAAGACATTGTTATTTTCAACGTCGTAATCAGCCTAACTTTAGATGACGTAAGTCAAGATGGCAACCAAGATAGTTGATTTTTATTTAAAAGGAAAAGCTTAGAATTTAAAATAATATTTGATCTATTCTATCAAAACGACAAGCCTGACATTTTTTGTTTACGAAAATATGATGGTCGACGCATGCGCATGGCAGACTGTTTGATTTGACGTTGAAATGTTAAACGTAAGGTATCACCATACTAGTTTAAACTATAGTGATACAGTCACTGTAGTTTCGACTATTGAAATACTAAATTCATGTTAATAGCGCGTGCGTAGTGACCTGCTCAACGTGTCACAAGAGCAATATGTCGTAAATAGTGTTGTAAACATTGTCAGAAATCGAAAAAATAAGTCAGTTGTCAATATAGTTATACAATTCATAGCCTTGTCCACTTATTTTAACTACATAGGTTTGAAGCTTTGCATGCTGATCGCGTACGATCACCGAATCATAGAATCACACAAATGATGGCACGTAATTTCTAGGATCACGAGTTACAAGTCTGTGTAACTATCTCAGCACTTCCGATCGCCACGAAGTCCTTACGTTTAAATCTGCATCAAAGTTTAACTTTATTAAAGCTTTATTTATAGATCTACATACATGCCTGGCACATCAAAATAATCATCTTCATGAGTTCCGTTAACCACTATATTTGTTACGTCATAGTGACATCACGCGTACGTGTATTAGCCTGTCGGTGGAGGTGACCTTGCAGGTGAAGGTTCTATAGAAGCTTTATTCTCTACATGCTGAGGTAAAAATTAGATTCTGGTGGGTTTTCTCAATGTGTGTTCAAACTAAAATGAATTAAATTAGTTAATTTGTCAAATTTGCCTTATTGTTTAATTTTAGCCAAAAAACCTTGGTGACAACAATATACAGTGGTGATTATTTAAATGGAACGGATAAAGGTCTAACTAAACTGGTATATGATGGTGATGCTAATTTTTCTTGTCTGGGAACAAATATAAGAGAACATCGCTTGGATACACTAAGATTCTTTAGTTCCTACTTTGGCCTTAGGTGAGAAAACTACACTTAAGTAACCATTTTAATGTACATGTATGTATCTTAAAGTACAGTTAGCATTTCCGAGATTGCATTATACAGGCCAACTAAGCATTGTAACTTACAAATGCTTACCGCAACGTTAGATAATTTAACATTAAGCAAGTTAAGCTTTCAACATGTCTAAATGTTTGCAGCCAAAAAATCAATGCAAACTTTAAAATAACTTTTAAATGTAATATCTCCTTTGCAGGCTTGTTGTTTTTCTCCATTTGTAAGCTCACGTAAAGTTACAATTGTAACGTTTCTGAAATTTGTAAACATTTATTTGAATTCCCTCCCTTTTCGTGTTCGTGTATGTTCGATCGTATGTCATCGTCGTCCAATAGCAACATGGCATCACCAACGCCAACAGCGAACTGATTTTGACAATGCGCCCGGCATTAATTATTAATGGCGGATTGTTGTTTATATTTATAATATCGTCATAGGCTGTTATTTAATATATGTATATTTATTTTTATGGAAATTGTAAAGATTGAACAATCTTATTGTAGCCTAAATTGTTTGAATTTTGGGTAATTAAGTAATTCGTTGTCTGGAGTGTAGATAATAAAACATGGAGTATATCGACAAACATGTCAGGTAAGAATCCCTAAAACAGCTATATACTAAATACATGTGTAAATTCAATAAAATTCTAAAATGGCTGCATTTATATTTTTGTTTCTTTTTATGAAATATACTCAACGAAAAAAAAACCTAATTGCTAAATACGAAGTTTGTTATGTCCTTAGAAGCAGCCTGGAAATGTCTTACCTGGTCAGACCAATTCATTTTAAAACGTTAAATATGATTGACCTATGGAAGAATGAGGCTTATCCAGAGCAATCGACATCATAAGGAACAGTACAGTACCCATCAAATTGCCAGGATTGCTTATTTTGCACGTTGTCGCGTATGGTACATTCATATGGGTTAACTCGTCAGCAGCGGAACATGTGTTTATCATGCAAAAAAGAGCAATAAGAACATTGTGTGCGTAGGTCCAAGAAAAAGCTGCCCTGATGTGTTCGAGGCCAATGGGATACTTGGGTACCTTTCCAGCCATATTCTTCTTCAGTATATGTATTTAAAATATCCAGTAAATGATGAAGCTCGCAACATCAATACCAAGTGCAGGCATGAATTAAAAATACAGTTGCACAAAAAGGAAAAAAACAAAGCAGATGCTTGATTACTTGGGAATCAAATTCCTCAGTTTTCTACCTAATATTATTAAGATTCTCCCACTAACAAGATTACAGTAGGCACTAGTGGATGTAATAAAACAAAAACCAAGGTGAAGGAATTTATTGGTGCTCTAAACTAATGTGTATAGTGTTACATACTACTTGTATTCATTCTTTGTAGTGTGTGTGTTTGTGTGTGTGAGTGCGTTAGGCAAAAGCTTTGGAAGGCAAGTTCCACTAGCCACAGACTTTATATATATATATATATATATATATATATATATATATATATATATATATATATATATATATATATATATATATATATATATATATATATATATATACGTAATTCATTGTAGTCATAATTTTGCTTTACTTTAACTCAATGTTTCTGAATGTACACAGACGTTGACGGTACTATACTTACTCGATAGGGATAGTTAAGACATATGCGTGAACACTTTCAGAGACTGTCGCCATATTTAAGCTATTGAAGTTGTATTCATTTCCCTGCGCTTGATTTATCCATTGCATATTCTTAATTTTGCTTATTTAAACTTTCTCTAAAATCGAAATGAACGCACCATTTTAGATATTTCTTTTCTCACAATAGTATTTGAAATGTTGACTTTATTTTATCTCACATATGTTACCACATATTTTAGAAGTTTAAAAAATATCTCCTCTCAAAATAAGTAATGCTACTTCGTTTTTGATATTGGTGTTTTACACGTTTTCCTAGGCGACTAAGAGTTATTTAGTAAAACAATATCAAAAACAATTGGTATTCATTTAGAAAAAATAATTTTTGAAATCTGTCAATTAATAACGATATCACGAGTTCAAGTTATCTATTTTGTTGCTGAGTTTTGACTAGAACTGCATTTAGGCTAAACATGGACACTCGCTATATGTCTTAACTATTTCTATCTAGTAACTATAGTTGGTACTTATAAAGACAGTGACTTACCATGTACATTTGATGGTAAATAAAGTGTATATATCTAGCTATCAGCAGAAATGAAATGTGTTATAAGTCTCAATTTTTTTTTATCTAATAAAGATTTTATTCTAATTAACATTGTCTGAAGTCGTTTTTTTTACAGTTTTACAAGAAATATATATTATGTATAAATACCTATATTCAGTATTAGTTTGTAACTTGAAATAAATTCAGTTAATCAAATACAGTTTATTTTTTTCAAAAATGCTTGGACACATTGGGTAGTATTTCAAGTTGCAGTCTTTTAAAAAAGCTATACAGTATGTACCATATTTGAAAAATGACTTCATCGATAATTTCTTTATAACAACCCTACGTTTTTGTTGACTATTTTTAAAGTTCTTACATGTGAAGTTGTAGAAAACCAGCAGATTTAAAATTTTTATTCATTGATAACTACACAGTTTTTTTTCTTGCTTTCAACTCAAGATTTATAATAAAAATTTGAAATTTGGTGGTTTTGTATCGCTTGATGTGTACTTTGAAAATAGTCAACAAAAATCTAGGGTTGTCATTTACAAAAACTATCAATGACATTTGACACAAATTGTATAATACATTTTTGAAAAGATTGTAACTGAGAATATTATCAGACTCCGAGCTTTTTTGAAAAAAAGCTCAAGTAGATTAATTGGAATTATCCCAAGTTACAAACTTGCACTATATATATAATGTATACAATTGCAGATAAGTTGCAAATGTAAGTTTAAATTCTACAACTTTGCTAGGCCCTTTTAAAATTGAAGCTTGCTGTAAGGTAACATGTGTAAGTATAAAGAAAGTTTGTAACAGCTCACTACAGTAAACTTGCAGTAAAGTTACAAAAGAAACAATTACATATGTAAAGTCACTGGGGGGAAGATTTGCCATTTGCAACAAACTTGCAAGAGGCTTTCTGCAAGTAATCTATCAAACTTACACTTGCTTTGGAAAAGATTCTTTAATGTTAATGCAATATTACCTTGCTCAGTGGGGGTGTCTCCAAGAAGGTAAAATAATAGTAATGCACTATCATAGATTATTGGGGCAAAGATAATAATAATAATAATAATAATAACACTTTATTGATCAACTTGTCAATTACAGAGAATAAGAGTAAAAATATAGATACACATACACACATATACATACACATATACATGTATAATAGAAGATAAAGAAGGTACACTAGATTAAATTGTAAGTGCAATAATAGTACAATGTCAGAAAATAGACTAACCTAAAACATGATCAATATATTGCTAAAATGGGTGAGAGAACATTTGCTAAAATGTGTGCCGATAAATAAAACAAATGTACATATACAGCAATGAAAACTATCCAGATAAAGTTACCATTGATTTGAAATAAATGTTTAAAAATAACACAGACTAACATGACATAATATAATGATATAAGCTTACTTACCTATACCAACTTATATTTATTACTATGGGTGCAGCTTCTATTAGGACAACAGGTTCCATTAGAAACTTGAGTGTGATTCTGGAATCGAATATTATATTTAGAGACCATACTACTCATTTGTTACAGAAGTCGTATCTATAATAGTCCAGTCAAAACAATGTTTAACCTCCTGAAAAATCAGAAAGTTTTGAAACTTTGCATACTTATTTACAGGTACGTAAGAATGAATATACAGAAAGTCCTCATGAATATGAGGCGAGCTCTAGCGACAATTAGCGAAAATAGAGCACTTTCTTTGGTTTTTCATTAATATCTCGAGAACCGTTAGTCGGCGGCATAATTAAGGCTTATCAAATTTTATACAAAAATGGTTATATACATTTTTCTTGTGTTCCCAATGGTTACCGAGTTATAGGCGCTAAAAGAGAGCGTGGCTGCTGATAGAGTGTACCACCTGAACTGTTACCAACAATTTGTGTCCCACAAGCCTCCAGAAGAGGGTAGAAAACGTGGACGCCACGAGGCAGATTACATTATAAAGGCTATGGAAGAGATTTACTCCATCATAGAGAATAGTGAGGAATGCCAACTTTCCTTTTAACAATTACGTTCTGCAGTATCTGGGGATGTTCCTTCAAATGATACAATTAAAAGCAAACTCAAAGACAAATATGGAGAGAGAATTATAATTGCTGTGGGAGTTGGATGGAGGGATACAACCATTTGTTTCAATGATGTTGTATTCAAAATTTTGAACTCATGGTATGATGACAGAAAAGCTGATGAAAGTAATGAGCGACTAAGAATCGTACAAGTAGCAGTAAAAATAATAAGGCAGGATATTCAGAAAAATGTGTATGATACAAGCGCCTACCCTTCGGGCAACAACTTTTTAAAAGAAGCAGCTTCTTGTGTACCCCCAACTCTACAAGTTTTTCTGGAGACATCGATGATGAAAAAAGCAGATAATGCAAATAAAAAAAGCAAATGTATTTCTATTGCTCATAGTGTTATCTCGGCGATACGTCCAACCTCTTTTATATCAGCAATAATGAACAATGTTGCTTTGTTTGTGTACAGAAGGTTTGCAAGCAAGAAGTTGGTAAACCTTTCATCAAGTTTAGGGTTCAGTGCTTCATATCACAGCGCACAGCAGCTGGAAACGTCAGCAATTCATCACATTCAACCTGATAATGATACTGCTTTTCAACAATTTGTGTTTGACAACGCGGACTTTAATGTTAGAACACTGGACCGTCTCAACACATTCCATTCTATGGGTGGCATCAAATGCGTGCCTTCTAGAAGCACAACTAGAAGCGAACATGAAAAACCAATACCGAGGCTCACCAAGGTACCACCTGCTATGACAGTAGGGGAACTTGGTGTGATTCCTTTACAAACTTACCAAAAATCACAAGGTGGATTTAGTAATGTGATTATGGAGGATCTGAAACATATAGTCAAAAAAACTGATCAGCTAACTCCATACGATACTCTTTGGTTGTCAGCAAAATGGCTCAATATTAACCTTCATCTCATGCATACTTACCTATTGTTTCAGGCAGCAAGTGTAGAAGCTGGCCAAGATAATCAAGTTGCAAGTTTTTTCTGTACAAAATTTTCCTTTGAATAACCTCAGAATTTTTTGGTTCATATATTTTATTGTTTAATATACCTACATCATGTGCCTCATCAATATACATCATAAGTAACAGACATGGTTTTTATACAAAGTTGTGAAGTTTATCTCCTCAATTATCCTTAGTATACAAAAATGTAGGTAAACCATTGTCAAATATTATTAGAAATGCTATATTGTACCGCCTAGCGTGATTTTCACAAAACGCTCTCTTTTAGCGCCTATAACTCGGAATCATTGGGAATACGAGAAAAATGTATATAATGATTTTTGTAGAAAATTTGATAAGCCTTAATTATGTATATTATTAACTTTTGCCTCCGACCAACGGTTCTCGAGATACTAACGAAAAACAAAAGAAAGTGCCCTATTTTCGCTAATTGCCGCTAGAGCTCGCCTCATATTCATGAGGACTTTCGGTATGTTCATTCTTAGGTATCTCTAAATAAGTGTGCAAAGTTTCAAAACTTTCGGATTTTTCAGGAGGTTCGGTCATTTTTTGAGGTTTTTTGACTTGAGTATAACTTCTTTGCGCTAATAAATATTTTATTGGCTACGAAAAACTTTTGTGAGAGTTAGTACGTTCTAATTTTAATTACTGTGGTGTTGTTTATGGTCACTGTCAAAAAGTAGAAAAAACTCAAGCTGTTCAAAATAATTATCCTCGCTTGGTTTAGGTCCTCAGAAATTCTGATCGCATCTGTGAAAAGCTGTCACAAAGGGACTGGCTGATAATGAGAGGTAGTTGTACGGGTCAGGTCTGGTCAGGTTTATTTGTCAGATTTGTTGAACTTTCATCAAATACTTGTACATTTAAACGTAATTGGTTCTCGATATCTTAGAAGATGGACGCCAGGTTTGAAGACTTATCAAGGTGTTAATGATAACTCTCAAAACCAATTATTAGTGTCTGTGTAAAAGAAATTTAAAAACGAACGACTGTAAGAGAGAATTAGAGAGAATAGACACAATAATATAAAGATAAAGAATTATAACAAATTTATTACTTGAATTTGAACTTAAAACGCAGTAAATAGGTGTCGTCGGAGAAAGGCACCTCAAAATATACGTATGACAGATTTTATCAGTTCCTAAATCACTAGCGTTTTTGCCTTAATTATGTAGCATTAACAGGTTACAAGAATTTAGTACAGTTAAACCTTACTAAACTTTAAAAACACAGCTATACTGGCATGTCAAATTCTGACAAGTTAATTTGAAAATTTAAAATAACACAAAATTAAATCATTTATAGATATTTCTTAATTATTAACAAAGAACACGAATGGTGATAATTTATAAAATTGTGGATAGCTATCCCGTATGTCATAATATTACTATTAAATGTTCAAGAGAAATTAATTAGTAAAACAAAAGATAGTCATACTATTTCACAGGTTCAGAAATTTAAATGCTAATAATGTCTACAATTTACATCCGAGATCTAGGTAATTGTTAGCCAAGTCAAACACATACCTATTACTTCATTAATTAAATTGATGGATTAAGATGTTGAGGAAAATATCATACGTGTGTCTTGCAAACTTGAAAAGGCTTTTACAGCCTGGTGTCGATGGAGAGTCACCTGGGTAAGGTGATCTGCCTATTTCCTGCTGGAAAGCCTTACATGTAGGCCTGACTGTGCAGTCGGCCGAAAAAAAGCGGAGACAGATTTCGCTACGAGAGCTAAGAAAACACACATTGAATACCCTCATATACAAGGCCTAGAGAACAAAAGGTGGAGACCTTTAACAGCAGCTCTCTGCGATAAAAATGTAAACCTCGGCAATATCAGGACAGTAACTCCCGTTGAACAATAGCTTGCCGTCAGAACCTGGAATGACAGCACACCTGACCTGAAATTGGAATAGTCCTAACCTGGGACTGGAATATGATAACAACCCGGAAACTGCCCAGGGGAGCTTTCTTCCATAGGTCCTCCATCTGCTGCTCCCATGAGATCTACCAGGGGAACAGATAGAATGCACCTTTTTACTGTCCAGGCCACCAGACATAGAACATCTTGTTATGCCCGCTCTTTTGTTCCGAGGACTTCCAAGTTGTGGAATTCCTTACCGGCACATGTTTTCCTTCTCCTTCGAACCTCCAAACCTTCTAGTCCAAAATTAACAAGTTGCCTCTTTCCTCCTTGTCGACACCCAGGGTACGATAGTATTTAGGCTGTAAGTCTTTGTGGTGTGTTGTTGAAATATATTCAAAAAACCAGAAATAACAGGCCTCAGCTGGAATGCTAGCAGCCTGGAAACGGAATGACAGCAGTCCGAAACTGGAATCGGAAACAAGAAACCAGAATCGGAAACCAGAACCGGAGACCTGCTTCAACATAACAATAAACAAAAACGACCATAAATGCGATAGGTGGAAGTATACCTCCTGTTTACATATTTCCACGAATAAGAAATCCCGAAGATTATTTGGCTGATGGTCCAGAGTCCAGTCTTGCACTTGGTAATAAATCTGTCTGGATGACCAAATAGTTATTTCCAGCAGTTATCAAACATATTATTCAATATACTAACTGTTCGCCAGAAAATAGGGTTTTACCACTAATTGATAATCATGAATCGCACACATCAGTTGAAACAATTAAATTCTGGAGGGAAGCTGGAATAACTCTTTTATCATTCCCTCCTCATACTACGCACCGACTCCAACCTTTAGACATAGGAATATATGGCCCATTTAAATCGGCACTGGCAGTAGCATATGATGATTGGCTATTTTGTCATTCTGGTAAAATACTTACCATCAGAAATATTGGCGAATTGGGTAAATTGGCATTTGCATTTAAAAATCCAGGATTGTGGCCGTTTAAGAGACTCGTTTTTTCAGACAATGATTTTGTGGCCAGTTCTGTTATTAACATTGAAATTGAAGTTTCAAACAAGAAAAACTCTGGAGAAGCTGATAATATATGTTAGAAAATGGTTTTAAAATAACCCACCCTTTACGGGAAAAGATCCTACACTTAGCACACAGATACCTAAAGATAGGTATTTCATTTATTACACAACTAATCACTTAAAAAAATGCAACAGATCTATATTTAATTTCCTAGCTCCATTGCCATCACAGACTCTTTGCCGGCGTAATGCACTGCACCCGTCTCGCAGCAGACCTGTGCTGTGTCGTTGCGAGTCTATTTTCTGTCCTTCCCTAAAACTCATAACGTTGTCCGTATTGATGGGAGTACGCCACATATGCTTATGTAGCGTCTTACTTGCTGCTGGTGGAAAATTCGGCTTCTTTGGCGGATATTCATCAAACATGTTTATGAAGCCTTCTCTAACGGATTTCTTTGTTGGCATTTCACTCATGCTATTCAGACCATAAATAATCCTTAGTTATGCGTGTTTCTTTGTGAAACACAATTCTTATTTAGTAAATATTCTGTTCCAACGAAAATAATATAATCTTACATTTTACGCTGCTTGATATTATTAAAGCTATTTTAATTTTTGCGAGACGTCAGAACGGTGTTTGCGTTGCAGCGAATTTTCAAAATATTGGTTATAGTATTTAAACCACAATATTCTGCACACATTTAAATCCAAAGGAACAAAAACCCGTAGAGTTAAACGGAAATGCAAGCAGTTGTTAATGAATATGCCTGGTGTCCTAAAAATGTAAGCCGACCTAAAAAGTCGAGCGTAACATAGTTGAATCCTGCACTTGGGAATCTTTTTCACTGCCTCATTACCTCTTCTTTCGGTGGTTTCATTGAACTTTTTTGCAACTAGTTTTTGAGTTATTTCCATGGAATAAGTATCACTTTGAAATAACCGATTTCTTTAACAAATATTTTTAATTGTTTTCATGTAGATTAAGTACCTATATTTTTTTCTGCAAATGGTTGAGCATACAAGTTATTGAGCTAGACCTTGCCATATTTTTGTTGCTTCTTCTTCGTTATCTTTTGAACAGTAGATGCAGTCGCAAATTGTAGACTAAGGTATATATAAATAAAGTCGATTTATTTTCATTTTTATCATTATTATCTCAAAATGCATTTTATTTTTCCTAATAAAATAGCATAGACCCCTCCAAAGTGTCTTCTGAACGGTTCTCCAAAAAAAAACAAGTTTTGCAAATACGTAAACATAATTGTTTTCTGATTTCTTACAGGAACTGACTCAACTTTTTAAGTAACACCATTTAATTTTCTTGGTATATAAAGAGACTCATTGTTTCGCTAAACAATTGACAACACTGTCGCAGCGGTAACTATTGCCTGCATTGGAAGCTATATTCCAAGTTTCACATCGAACGAGCAAATAATGTTTGAGTTAAAGTTGTTGGAAGTTGTGTATGCCAGTAAATGTGGTCATAAAAATGAGTGACGTGAAAAAAGGATAACGAACAAACTTTTAGTTTCATACGAAATTTTTGGTAGTACTTCGGGAGGTTTCCATCAGCTACCGAAAAATTCGGCAGCATCAGTTTTGCCAGGATGCGCCTAGAAGCGTCCGAACCTTTTTTTTTTTGGAGCGCATTGATTAGGCTGTGCCTTTCTCAGAAAGCTGGATGAAACCTGCGTTAGCTAACTGGTTAGGCCCTACTCGCCCAACCAAAATTAAAACCTACAAAACCACAAACATGACAAAGAAAAGAAAAGGAATGTGTCTTAGTGCAGCTGCTGGTATCCCCAAAGACAGCAAATTTACAGTTGAATTTACCAACATCGCTATATGCTCATTTGAATGCTATTCATCACCATCTTCGAAACAAACAACCCCATCTCCTAGTTCTAAATAAAACCGAAATTTCTTCCTCCGCAGTGTCACCGCATATTCTGCGCCTCAGGTATGAATTTGATGAGACTATCCAGCTCAAAGGTGGTGTTTGCGTATCTACGCATATAGCCGAAGTGCCATTTTAGTTCAAAAACAAAAGTCTTTGGAAGCCACTTCTTATGATGTCATGTGTCTTAAAATTTCATTATCAAGCTTCACAAAGGTTTTTGGTTGCGCTGATCCTTCTCTCAATGACGTTCTAAACAACATTTTTTTTATTAAGCTACCCGGATTTCAAAATTATTCTAAATGTCAATTTGATTGTTTGAAATCCTAACTGGTTCAAGTTTTGAAGTTCTGTAAGTGGCGCCAGACGACCTGCTAAACAATTTGCTGTCAGAAATGAGCTTGGGTTTTTGGTTCGGGTTAAAAGGTTATTTTTAGCACATCAGTTTCTGATACTGTATAAAACAGCGATACGTTCACAAGTGAAATATTGTCTTTATGTCTGGGGTGATGCTCTAAAGACAACACGAGTTACTCTTGGATTCTATTCAACAACAAGCAGTTTGATTTATGGAAGATCAATTTATCACAGTCAATTTCACTTACCTAGACCACAAAGGACATGTTGGAGATCGTTGCCTTTTCTATCGATATTATCATCGACATTGCTTGTTGGAAAATGGTTCGTTAATACCTTCGCTTGCGACCCATAATCGACAAACCTGGTTTAGTAGAAATGCACACGCTTTTAGTGTTACCAATTTGTCGAACGGTTTGTTAAGAATCATTGTTCCCTTCTAAAGCATCTAACCTTTGGAATGCCCTCTAGGCAAATATATTTTCGACGGACCAATAATCTCCAACTTTTCAAGAAGCGAGTAGACACCCATCTTGTATCACAGCAATCAAGTTCATGATGTGTTTTTAACTTTCATGAACTACTTGATAACAAAAATAATAATTACGTGTGACTAAATACTTGCTAAAAAATGATAACACTTTTTCTGTTGTAGTACGGCATTTATATTCCGAAATCCAACCCAGTACAGACTTTTTGGAGATCAGTTTTTGAAACCCTTTGCTAATAATGTGTGGAATCTTTGTCTTTTATCTGTTATATGTTATACGATTGCTCTGAGGATTGCATTCTGGCTAGAAAATAAATACATGGATACAGGTCCTAAGGAGAACTGGGTTACAGCTACACTCATCACAGTTTCAGCCTTTTTTCAACAAGGTAAGCTAAAAATAAAAAAAATTCGGGAAACAGCAAGTGCGAATTTTTCTGAGAATGTTACACTATTATTATACCGCATATTAGTAAAGTTAATACTTTAAACTTACACAGACCTTGAACATCGATTTTAGAGGTCCTAGTACGCGCGCATTTAAAGACTTCTTTCGAAAGTGTTAACATCGCTATCTCTCTATTATCAAAAGAATCTTGCATTCTAACTTCTTTTGAGAAAAATGCCCAAAACTAAATTTTCTATGAAGCTAAGGAATGACATTTTGCTATATCTGTAGATAGTGTAAGTCTCTTTAAAAGAAACTTGTATTACAACTTTCATTAAAGTTATACAAAAGATTTCCAGAAGGAAACTTAATTCATGTTTAGAAAAGTACAGTATCTGCCAAATTATAAACGTGGGAGTTATTTTTCCTTATTAATCGCCAGTATGATTTCGTTTTAGTCAACTAAATCAAACCGGTTTTTCAATATCAACAATAACAAAATTATAATTTCAGGCTCAAGAGTGACAAGCTTATTCAGGCGTTTTAAACAAAAATGAGATCTTGTTCAAAACCTATGAAATCTGTGCATTATTGTTTCTCCAAATGTCAAAATAAAACATAAAAAACATACATTTATCAAGCTGGTTTCGAAGCCGTAACTTTCTGCTTAGGAGGCAACGACGCTGTCCCCGGCGCCATCTAAGTATACTTCAACCAACGTTTTATTTGCGTGATACCTTAGATCGTCTTCATGTCCGGGTATTATATCAAAGTATACGTAATTGATTACAGAATTAGTAGAATTACCATTGAAAGACAGCCCACGACGGTTTCGGTCTTATATCACGTCTTATGTTTTAGCTTAAAGATAAAAGAAACTATTTTAGAATCATTTTTATAGAGACTTGGCTTGATTTTGTTTACATTTCTAGTATATTATACGACAGAATAATATATCTATGTTGCGCTAAAACTGTATTTGAGGCCGTTCATAAAGCTACCAATATAGTGTCTTTTAATAATTGATCGAATCCCCCAGTTAAATAACAATTACTTGGCAGATTTTTAATTTCATGTCGTCTACCATTTTCCATAATGGCGACCGAGATTTCACGATTATTGGTTCGGGTATTCTGTTTTATGCCTGATATATATTTAGTTTGGTTACCGTTGATGTATGGTTTATACCTGTTGTATGAATCAATATATGCGTGGTAGTTAACTACACTGTCTGTCAGGCATCGGACTTTAACCACTAAGTCGTCTTAACGCATGTCTTTGGGATTTTATTTTTAATTTGGAAAAAACTCTAAATGTTGTGTACCAAATTACTTAGAATTCACAACATAGGTTTATTTGCATTATTTCTAGCCACAACTAAAGTCCCATTACAGTTACTCTGATACTTACAAAAATATAGCGTTTTCAAAAAGTTTCTTGTGTGGTTAACAAAACCAATTGAATATTACATACAACAATTTTCTTGACGTCTAATGGTCAAGAAGTAGCACACAAATATTTTGAAAATTCTATAATTTTTCTTCTTAAATCGTCAAAGCCTCGATTTGAATGGTGAAAACTTGCAATTTTCACTAAAATATTTTTGAAAAATCCATTTCAAATAGACCCTCTTTCTGATGCTCTGGCAGTAGTTTGAGCTATAGAGTTTATGGTTTAATAGTCTATATTTTAGCATATTTTCGTAGAAAAAAATTTGTTATTGAAAAAACAGCGACTTATGAATTTAAAAAAAATTCTTCAAATGAGCGCGAACTAGAAGCCCTAAAACCCATGTACGGGGTAAGTTTCAGTTTTTGTCTGTTTACACATATATAAGGTGAGGCATTTCTACCGTAAAACTCAATATTTTTGTTTATATACAAGATACGGGCAAAAATTATATACCTGAATTATATATATATATATATATATATATATATATATATATATATATATATATATATATATATATATATATATATATATATATATATATATAAATTATTTTTAAAATCACGATGAGTTGTTGGTGATACACACTTCCTGTTTTAATAGAACACCCCTTATGTTATTGCATTTTTGCATCTTACATTGAATTATAATGCATGTTTGTAAGGGAAAAATTTGATCGTTCATCGTTTGTGAGTTATTTCAATTGTTTTGAAACTTTTCACGTTTTTGGCACATTGTCCCCTATGGGTCCGGGGACCAACTTAAAGAATAAGTCCAAGGTAACTCCTGCCTGTCGTAAGAGGCGACTAATTGGAGGCAGGTGGTAGTGGTCTTTTCGTTTACGTGATAGTAAAGGATTTTTTCACGCCAGAGGAGGTACCACCCCTTACATCAAGTGAGCGGTAAATTCCCAACTGACTTTTCCGGTTCTGGTGTATGAGTCAGTTTCTCTTACAAACAAAAGTAATGGCTCCTTTTTGTACAAAAGATTTCGGAGATAAAATACCGCTCCATTCATATCTTTGGGAGAGAAGTGTCCAGGGGGTGCCGGCATCAAGTTTTAACATATCCTTCTCGAATATATGTGGCACAAATTCTAACCTAAACTCCGTCCACCATTTCCTCCAGGCTAATAGGCGCCAACTCCTCTTCCTCACCGAAACCCAAATCAGTGTCAAAACAGCTTCTAATCACCTTAATTCCCGGGGTAGGAGCTCTTTACTTCTTTAGATTGCATGGAGGTGTGTGAGCATACGTTCGTAGCAATCTACCTGCACCAGACTCCCCAGTTTAGAAGCTGAAAGAAAAGACATACTTTGGATGAAACTCTCTCTCGGGGCTGCAACTAAATTTATCTGTTACCGTTCACCTTCTGACAACAACTTTGTCCAGCTCTTCGACTACCTTTCTGAAAAAACCGACCATCTGATTTCTGAATATCCTTCCTCCGAGGTCACTATTCTTGGTGACTTCATAATACGGAATGGCTAGGATCTTCAGAAACCGATCCAGGGAAAGCAGCGGAGGCCTTTGCAGTCAGCAATTCTTTAGCCAATATTACTTCCTTTCCTCGCATCCCAACACACAGCTGAAATCCCTTGGATCTCCTTCTTACTACACAACCTGAATGCTATAAGACATCAGTCACCTTGGTCGCTCAGACCACGGCGTGGTCACTGCTTTCTGCGCAATGCAACCCAAGATCACACAATCATCACACCCACGTATCGTTTGGCACTACGACTCCGTGAACTGGGAAGAAATTCGTGATTATTTTTCCTCATTTCCATGGGCGTTTGTCTGCTTCGCTCATCCTGACCCCTCTGATATCTCACAAAACGCCACCTAAATTCTCCAAGCTGGCATGGAATTATTTATTTCACGTACACAGAAAACCTCTTCAGCCGCTCAAAAGCCATGGTTCTCTAAATACTGTGACAAGGCCAGACTTGAAAAGGTCAAAGCTCACAAAACGCTTCTACACAATCCCAGTCAAGAAAACCGTCAAGCATTTAACGATGCAAGAAACCGCTATGTCCGCATTCTTTCTGAGGCAAAAAAACTCGTTTAATAACCACATCAAAAACAAAGTCCTCTTAAGCTACAACGGCGGCAAACCCTTCTGGAGTCTTACCAAATCTATTCGGAATAATTTCTGCAAGAGCACGTTCCCACCTCTTGTTTCAAGGGATGAAATTGTTTCTACCGCCCTGGGCAAGGCGGAACTTTTTGCCTCGTTGTTCGCCGGCAATTCTACTCTCAACCCACCTCCAAATGTTCAACTACCAACAGTCCCCAATGTCGCGCATAAAATGACGGATATCATTTTAAAAAGCAAATAGGTACGAAAGATGCTCTTTTCTCTTAATAGCAGGAAAGCCTCTGGCCTTGACGAGATCTCGGCAATTGTTCTAAAAAACGAGCACTAGAACTTGCTCCTGTCTGTTTCAGACATCTTACAATAGAGGCATATTCCCTAGTAACTGGAAAACTGCTCGGGTACATCTCGTCCCCAAGAAAGGATCCAAAGCGCTTCCTAGCAATTACAGGCCCATTTCTCTCCTTTCAGTCGCCTCTAAAGTGATGGAAAATTATATAAACACCGAATTACTAACATTTCTTAAAAAACTCAGTCTAATCCACGACAGGTAGTATGGATTCCGTCAGCGCAGATCAACTGGTGACCTCCTTTCGTTTGTCACCCATTTTTGGAACAAGTCTATGGACGGTAAATCCCAGATTATCGCTCTAGACATATCCAAAGCATTCGACCAGCGTTGCTTAATACATTTCCGGCCTATGGCCTACCAACCAAAACTCTGTACCTGGACCGCAAATTTCCTCTCCAATCGGAGCATTTCTGTTGTTGTGGATGGCCATTCCTCTAAACTGTATCCAATCAATGCAGGAGTCCCTCAAGGTTTAGCTTTAGCCCCTACTTTGTTTCTTCTCCACATCAATGACCTCCTCTCTAGCACATCCAACCCAATTCACAGTTACGCGGACGATAGCACTCTCCATTCAAATATACAATATTTTAAGCCTGTCTCTTCAGCTCAATTAGATGAGGATCGCAGACTCATGGAGGGTTCTGTCTCTGTGGCTATCCAAAAAATATTGGACTGGGGAAGTAGAAATATTGTACAATTCAACTCCACCAAATCTCACTCTTGCCTTCTATATCATAAGATATACACCAGCCCTAGACCCATCACAATGAACAACCAAGTTATTCAAAGTAATGAGTTCTTTTCACTTGTTGGCATTTCTGTGGATCTCGATTGGCACCAACATGTGACATCAATTTCAGAAGCGGCCTCTAAGAAATTAGGTTTCCTCTTCCGGGCTCGCAAATACTTTTCACCAGCTAATCTCTATACATTATATACGTCACAAATAAGGCCTAACCTCGAATACTGCTCCCACATCTGGGGTGCCGCTGCCGCTTCTACGCTCGCTATGCTGGACTCCATTCAGAAGAGAGCTATACGTCTCATTGGTAACCCTACCCTCGCCCAAAGACTGCCATCCCTTGCCCACCGACGTGCCGTTGGTGACATCTCTCTCTCTCTCTCTCTCTCTCTTTTACAGATATCTGCACGGGCACTGCTCGGAGAAGCTTTCATCCATAGTTCCTCCACCTGCTGCCCCCAACAGATCTACCAGGAGAAAGGAGCGAATGCACCCTTTTACTGTCCAGGTCACCAGACATAGAACATCTTATTATGCCCGCTCTGTTGTCTCGAGGACTTCCAAGTTTTGAAATTCCTTGCCGGCACATGTTTTTCTTTCTCATCCGAACCTCCAAACCTTCAAGTCCAGAATTAACAAGTTACCTCTTTCCTCCTTGTTGACACCCACGGTACGATAGTATTTAGGTTGTGAACCCTCGTGGTGTGTTGTTGAAATTAAAAAAAAAAACAACAAAAAAAAACAAAAAAAAACATATTCCAAATTGTGAAATGGCGTTTTTACCAATAGATAGCGGAGCCCCATGGAAATGACGCATTTAGAGAGCTTTTTGTTTGTATTACTCATCGAAAAAATCGAGCTGCGGTACACAGGCGCTCTCAAATAGTGGCTGAAGTTTTCGCAGAAATGTTTTTCGTAGAAATAATTTTTTGTAACATTTTTGTGAAATGTTGGTAATTAATAATAAATCATTAACAAGTTATTGTCAAAAAAAGTGGTCGAATTTTTAAGAAAAATATAATTTAGTGTAACATTACTGATGGCAATTTCGGCAAAAAAGGTGAATTTTTGTAAAAGAAATTTTTGCAAATTTGCATAACAAAAATTTCAACCTGGTTCATAAAGCGCTATTTGTTAATAATTGCATCTTGGCGGGTGTGTAAATAGCTTGAAGAGGTTCTTTGGCTAGGAAAATCGGACCAGTTTTCTCTGGAACTTTTTATTTTATTTTCGGAAAATGTTTGTACTTTTTTAAACAACAAAGCTATTTTAATGAAATGTGGTACATTGTTACTACTATATAGGTTATACTGCCAATCAAACTTTTTTTTAAAAACAAGACATATTTGCCATGAAAAACATTTTTACGAAAATTCCCGCTACCATAACGCACTTGCTGCGTCCAGACTTTTTTCTATTTCAATTACAGTTTAGAAACATAATTTGAATTTTATGTATTTTTTCAGTAAACTTTCGTGTAAAAATATGTAGTTAGTTATTGCAGAAATTTCGAATGTTGGTAATTAATAATTATTGTTTAACAAATTATTGTATTTTGCCTACTTTGAAAAACGTAATTTATGAATCAAGTTGGAATCACTTTGTTAATTTGATCAGGGTTGAATGGGTATTTAGACAAGCACAAATTTAGGGCGTAGAACGCTTTAAAAAAAATCGGAAATAAAAATAATTAATTTTTTTTTGGCGTTCACTGTAAAAAATAGCACCCATTTTATAAAATCTGCAACGTTATTTTCTTTTCTTGCATACTTTTTTTAATGCTTTAATGATATTTTATCAGAAGCTGTTGCTTAAACTACAAATAAAAAATTATTATTGCTTACCAACATTGCAATTGTTTTTTAGGTTCTTCATCCTCAGAACCATCACGCGTATCTGGAAGAATAATTTATATTTCGTTATTTATAATGACTTATATCACCTACAACTACTACACGTCTACAATTCTGTCTAATTTACTACAAGCAAAACATGGATCTATCAATACAGCCAAAGCTTTAAGAGAAAGCAGTTTAACGCTTTCCATGGAAAATTTGTCATATGTTTATGTTTTTTGGCAATATACTGCAGATATAGAAATAAAACAGCTTTTGGCTAAACTTCTTTTCAAAAACCACTCTTCCTATTTTGACACAATATCTGAAGGAGTGCAGAAAATAAAGAAAGGTGGACATGCTTATCTCACTGAAATCACAACAGCATATCCTGTTATAGATGGATGTTTTGAGCTAGAAATTATATGTGAGTTAGGTGAAGTTTACATCTTTAAGTTACTCCCAGTTGCAATGGTCACGCAGAAGAATTCACCATTTTATGTTATGCTTAAACCAAGGTAGGTAATAAATACTTTTTTGTTGCCCCCGCACGTAATCTAAAATGAGACGAGTTAAGTTACTGTTTTTCAAACACTAACTCCATTCGAATTTTTCGTTTAAAAGCTCTTTAATGATAACTGAAAATCGCGCATACAAGTCTAATAATCCTCGAGTTTCAATTAAGTTTATTTCTGGTATTTGGGAATTTTTATTAAGAAAAATTCTCTAATAGAGAGGTCACGATGCAAAGCTTTTGGAAACAATTTTTCAGATGAGCGCGAATTTGGGTCTCTACCAATTAGAAGAGGCATATTTCAAGGCGACTCGCTAGCCCATTGTGGTTCTGCCTTGCATTGAATCCACTGTCAAACCGCCTGAACTCCACCAGATATGGCTTCAGTGTCAAAATCAATGCCAGCGAGCAAATGAGGCTAAATCATCTGCTTTATATGGATGATCTTAAGCTGATGGCCTGCACAAAGAACCACCCGGAGCAAAATCGTGGAAGTGTTTTCCAGAGATATTGACATGTAGTTTGGGCTCGACAAATGTCGCACCTTGTGTGTAGTCAGAGGGAAAATCAACCAGGTGTATATGAAATGCAAAACGGCCAGCAAATTGCCTCGATGGATGTAAAACAGTGTTACAAATACCTGGGAATACAGCAAGCGTGGAAAATAAACCACTCGGCAATGAAGAACGATCTGACAAATGAGTTTGTGAAACGTGTAAAGCAGGTGGTGCGATCGCATCTTAACAGCAATAACCTGACTAAAGCTCTGAATACATATGCATGTTCTGCACTTAGCTACTCATTTGAGATTGTGAATTGGAGTAAAACGGATATCGAAAATCTACAACGGAAGGTGCGAACACTCAACAAAATCCAAAAAGCATCACGCCCGTAGTGCTATCGAGCGAGTAACCCTACCCAGACACCAAGGTGAAAGAGGAGTGTTGGATATTGGTAAACAGTTGGACCAGCAGATAGTGAACCTGCGTAGATATTTCTATCAGCAGGCGCTTACTTCTAAGCTACACCCTGCCATATGTGAGGCTGATGATTCAACACCGCTACAGTTAAAAGAATGTGAAATACCAAGTCACCATCGCACTGATCAGAACAAGCTGCAATCTTGGATGCAGAAGCCTCTCCATGGGCGACATCTGAATTAGACCTTCCAGGCGCATGTCGACAAATTGGCGTTGAACTACTGGTTGGTATCCGGACAGATGTTTCCAGAGACAGGGGGGTTTTTGCTGGCCATACAAGATCAGGTCATCCCAGTAAGAAACTACCTGAAGTATATAGTTGGAAATAATTCGGTCTAAGATGACAAATGTAGATTTGGGTGTCAGTCATCAGAGACTATCCAGCACGTCACCGGAGGATGCCAAGCGTTTGCTGCAACGGAGTAAAAAGAGATGCACGACGCAGTTGCTAAAATACTGAACTACAAGAATTGGGTCTGAAACTGGGACTTTTAAATCTTAGTAAGATGCCTTACCATAGATACACTTCTGAGTCTGTTCTGGAGAACTCGGGATACAGGTTGTTCTGGGATCGGACCGTACTCACAGACCAACGAGTTGCCCACAACAGGCCAGATATAATAATAGTGGATCAGTCCTGCAAGCAAGTGCCGCTAATTGATGTCGCCATTCCAAATACTAATAATCTAGAGATAAAGTACGAGAAGATCATTAAGTATAGAGACCTCGAGACACAAGTAAACAGAGACAGTGGAGGGCAGAAAGTGTCCGAGTGATTTCAATAGTCACGTTGTCAACTGGTGTGGCTCCTAAGAATCTTCGAGAGAACATTAAGAGACTGGGCATTGGAGACTATCTTTATAAGGCAGAAGGCGGTAATACTTGCAACTGCCCTCGCCGTACTGAGAGTCCTGGGAAATGAGGAAGTGTCGCGTTGTCGTTCAGGGCCCGATAACTTGGAAAAGACTCCATCTGAGCTCAGTCGCTTTGGTATCTGAGATACCTGTGATGAGTGAATGTTCCCCTTTGAGAAAGTGTGAAAGCCCTTCAGGCTAAAATCGATAATAATACTACTACTACTAATAATAATAATAATAGAAATAATAATAATAATAATAGTAATAATAACTTGTCGTTGTCGTTCAGGGCCCGATAACTTGGAAAGAGCTCCATCTGAGCTCAGTCCCTTTGGTATCTGAGATACCTGGGACGAGTAAACATTCCCATTTGAGAGAGAGAGAGAGAGAGAGAGTGTAATAATAATAGTAATAATAATAATCAAGCGCCTTTATTAATCCAGAGTGTAGAATTCACATCCAACATTTTGTATTAGAAATTTAGACCTTGTTTACTCTTAAGCAAACATCCATATAAGAATACCACAAATAGTCCAATCAAATGGTAGTTTGAAGTGGAAAGTTCTGGTGTAATGGTTTTTATTGGTTCAATTCATGTTTTTTGGTGTGTTGAATACGAATCTGGAGTCATCCAACAAAAATATCTGTTAGCCTGATCTTCCTTCTCGCTCAGCATATTTAGTACCTATTTAAGGGTAATCATCAAAGACGATTGCAGCACTGTCCTTGTACTTGGACAACAAATGAAACATAACTTTCACAAATTGAGGAAAACTACTGACCCTGTTTTTTCCCTCAGGGCTCGTCGGCGGCTTTGCCGCGCCGAAAGCCCTGCAACCTTTGGCTTATTGTGCTTGCCCTTAGTTTTTCTACTCCACCCATTCCAAAATCACTGTGCTTTGAACTAGTCTGCACAGCGATTGGTAGGGTGAAGTTTTATAATGCTCTGTCGCCGGTCTAGACTAACCGTAGATCAGTTGTCTTTTGCGGTCCAGAGCTTTACACTCGCACAGGATGTGCTGGGCTGATTCCTCCCCCTCTCCCCGGAGTCTGCATGCCAGGTCCCTTTCGAACCGCCCCATTTTATGCAGTTGTTTCTTGACGGCCATGTGTGCCGTCAAGAGACCTATTATGTTTCTGAGCTGTCCTCTGCTAAGAATTAGCAGTTTCACAGCTTATTGTCTGAACACTGGACAGTCTGCCCAGTACACCTTGCGTTGGTTTCTGAACCAGGACTTAATCGCTGCCCTGGCAGTGTACTTTCTGATCCCCGCGTGACCCGGCACCCAGATGAGGATGATCTTATTCTGGAAAGCTAGGTTAGGGCCTTTAGGGCTGCCTGGCTGTCTGTGGCTATGAGGATTGGTGTAGCCCCTCCTCTTGTTCTCCCGCACACAGTGCATGATGGCGTACATTCCGGCCTGAAAGATCGTTGCATGGGCTCCGAGGGAAACACTATGTCTTACCCTCGGCCCGAATAAACACCTGCCCCCGTCCAACGGTCCCCGCCAGATCCGTCCGTGAACCAGACGAGCGAGTCCCGTGGTATGCCCGGCGTCTCCTACCGCCATGCCTAGCGGTCGGAGATTTCCACTGTAAAGTTGTTTTCCCTGCAGATTCGCGGGCTCGCGAAGTCTCACCTCATTTCAAGCATGGGCTTCTTCACGATCTCCTGAATTTTGCAGTGGCCCATGAAGCCTGGGTTAATGTTCAGTCTACCATTGCAGGCTAGTCTGTATAGTCCTAGCCTGGCCTTACCCATAATAACTAAGTGTGGGGAGGTGGGGGGTACAGATCCAGCAACACCTCCATGGCGGCTGTTGACGTTTAAGACATTTTTTTTATTTCAACAACACACCACGAGGGCTCACAGCCTAAATACTATCGTACCGTGGGTGTCGACAAGGAGGAAAGAGGCAACTTGTTAATTCTGGACTTGAAGGCTTGGAGGTTCGGAGGAAAAGGAAAACATGTGCCAGCAAGGAATTCCACAACTTGGAAGTCCTCGGAAAAAAAGAGCGGGCATAACAAGATGTTCTATGTCTGGTGACCTGGATAGTAAAAGGGTGTATTCGCTCTGTTCCCCTGGAAGATCTGTTGGGGCAGTAGGTGGAGGAACTATTGAAGAAAGCTCCTCTGAGCAGTGCCCGTGCAGATGTCTATAAACGAGAGAAAGGTCACCAACGGCACGTCGGTGGGCAAGGGATGGCAGAATTTTGGTGAAGGTAGGGTCACCGATGAGACGTATAGCTCTCTTTTAAGTGGAGCCCAGGATAGCGAGTTTAGAAGCGGCAGCGGCACCCCAGATATGGGTGAAGTATTCGAGGTTTGGCCTTATTTGTTAAGTATATAAGGTATAGAGATTAGCTGGTAAAAAGTATTTGCGAGCCCGAAAGAGGAAACCTAATTTCTTAGCAGCCGCTTCTGCAATTTGTGTGACATGTTGATGCCAATTGAGATTTCTATCCACAGAAATGCCAACAAGTGAAAAGGACTCATTACTTTGAATAACTTGGTTGTTCATTGTGATTGGTCTAGGGCTGGTGTATCTCTTATGATATAGAGCGCAAGACTGAGATTTTGAGATTTCTACTTCCTGAGTCTAATATTTTTTGGAGATCCACAGAGACATAACTCTCCATGAGTCAGCGATCCTCATCTAATTGGGCTAAAGAGACAGGCTTAGAATATTGTATATTTGAGTGGAGGGTGCTGTCATCCGCGTAACTGTGAACTGGGTTGGATGTGCTAGAGAAGGAGTCATTGATGTGGAGAAGAAACAAAGTAGGGGCTAAAGCTGAACCTTGAGGGGCCCCTGCATTAATTGGATACATTTTAGAGGAATGGCTATCCACGACAACAGAAATGCTCCGGTTGGAGAGGAAATTTGCTGTCCAGGTACAGAGTTTTGGTGGTAGGCCATAGGCCGGAAGTTTATTAAGCAGCGCTGCGTGCCAGACATGGTCGAATTCTTTGGATATGTCTAGAGCGACAATCTGGGATTCACCGTGTAGCTCCATAGATTTGCTCCAAGAGTGGGTGACAAAGGAAAGGAGGTCGGCAGTTAAAACAGACGAGTCAGGACAGAAGCAAGTTCTGGTGCGCATTTTTTTGAGAACAATTGCTGGGATCTCGTCAAGGCCAGATGCTTTCCTGGTATTAAGAGAAGAGAGCATCTTTCTTACCTTTTTAGTTTTGAAACTGATGTCCGTCATTTTATGCGCAACATTGGGGAGCGTCTAAAACTTTGGTGAAAAAGCCGGCCGTTAAATATTTAATCGGGCTTTGTGAAACTGGGCAGTATCATGTGTTAATCACATGCTTAGCATGTTATTTTCTATGTCGTTGCAGCGATATCGTTTATAATATCGTTAGCATATCATTAAAATGAACTTCTGAAATGTAAATTATTGCTATGTGGCTGTTACATACTTGGCATGAAACGGTTAGCCATGTATCTCAAAAGTAGCAGCGAACATCGCTAGCATGTACCACTGTAAGCGCAAAATCATAGGTAAAAGAAAACAATTCCATAAACATGACATGCATTTATCAAGATATGTCGCATTGATTACTAAAAAATAACATCTCGGGGATGTTAATATCACAATTGTGTTGGCTGGGAAAACCACATGTCCAATTAATCACCAGGCAGTCAAGTCAACTATCTGGAAGCAACTTTACACAAGAAACTCATGGATGTTTATAAACCCAAGAGAATCTAGAATTGCAATCATATGCAA
The DNA here is from genome assembly GCA_964006375.1 of Tillus elongatus. NCBI lineage: Eukaryota > Metazoa > Arthropoda > Insecta > Coleoptera > Cleridae > Tillus > Tillus elongatus. Next base: position 64,260,772 of record OZ023263.1, on the reverse strand, counting down.
CGGCCAAAGGAAAGAAGTTAAGATAAAACAGTCTGGAATAATATCCATATCCCAAGACTGTATCATTAGGACAAAAACTACGGTGATAACTCCCAGATAGATAGAGGGTGGGCCTATAGTGAAACCAGTACCAACGAATTTAAGGATATCAAGGGCACTAACAGTTCCAGTGGCAATCCCCCAAGAAGCAGTGGTCAGACCATATGACGATTTAAAGGACATTGTTCTGGAAGAACGACAAGAAGAGGGCCATCTCCAAAAAAACCAATGGCACACGGTCACGCATCATTCAGTAGTAACAAGCCTGACCACCACAGTAGTAGCAGCCATTTTAGTCATAGCCGATATATATATATATATATATATATATATATATATATATATATATATATATATATATATATATATATCTTCTCCGTAGCATTCGGAGGAAGTTTAAGAAAAAGCTAGCACCGCCAAAGAAAAGAAGAAGTACTAGCGACAAGGCTGATCAAGATGTCGAACCAATAGAGCAGAGCAGAGTTAAGCAAAATGAAGACGCCACTGATGATCAAGTCGACTCGCAGCTAGTAGGGGGAAGTCATTCTTTCGACTCGGCAATATGTTTAGGAACACTATCTTACCAAAAAGGCATTCCTAAGATTACATATATTATAATATCATTTAGAAACAAAAGCAGTTATTTTAAATTGATATAGTTGACTTAGGCAGGATATTGATTATGTGTGTCAACGTTCTAAAAGGTCACTCGTCGTGTATTATAACTACAGGCTGGCAGTTTTCAACTACACAAGTATATTCGTATGTATATAATAATACGTATGTATTAGGCTGCAAATTCCTCTGGAGCAATTGACCTTGTGTTTATCTTTATGTTTTAGAAATTTGAGCAATACTGCACTTACTTCATTCGATGTGCGTCATTATTGACTTACATAGAGCCTGTATATATTGCACAATTGAAAATATTACCAAGTTCTTTTATTAAAATAAAATTTGTAATAAACATGTCTCCTACTAATTAATATACAGTGTGTTTACCATATCCACAACAGCTTTACGCCACTCACATCTCCTTATTCCTTAAACAGAATATGATTTTATTACCACCCTTTTTCAGGAAAAGTCATAATATTTTATAAAATACCCCTTTTTCCCTTATTTTTCTATAGTGCTAAATGAAACACGTTCTTTATTTTTGATGTTTGGTAGACTAATCTACAACATACTATTTTATTTTAGCTTACGTCTAATGGAGACCTCTGGAATATTGAAAAGGGAGAAGTCTGTATTCGTAGCGAGAAAGCCTATTTGTTTGGCAGATAGTTTATTCTTTTCTGTAGGGATGGACCAAATGTTTCTCGCATTTTTTATGTATGGAATTGGAATCATACTATCACTGGGTGGTCTTATTGTAGAAAAAGTTGTTTATTATCAAAAAACAAAATTGGCAAGACAACAGCGTTTGAATATGTTCAAGTAAAACACATTATATAAAATACTGGCGCTTCACCAGAAAACTATTTGCATATTACTTTTGTCTTTTGTCACACAAATAAGTTATATTACAGAAATTTGCAATAAAAATATGATAAACTAAAACCTTTCTCATGCCTTACAAACTTTGCTTAGCTATCAGAATATACGCAACTTCTATCAGATATGTTACATATGCTTAAAATAAAAGTACATTTGGTAAGGATTGGACCTTGTGATGAGCACCGATAAGTACAATTTTATGAACCCAATTCATTACAATACAAGTTTCAGATCTGATGACTCTGACTTTGTTAGCGAAACGATCGTCAGGTCTGAAAACTGTGTTGTGATGAATTGGGTTCTTCAAATTGTACTTATAAAAGTACATTATGTGTATTATTAGTTGTGAATAGAATTTAACTGCACTACCCTTTTATGCAATTATGCAATTATGCAATAATTATTTCTAATAAATATATGTCAGTGATTCTCACCATGTGGGCCGCAACTTTTTTCTCTGAAGTTATTGTCTCTTATAACCTGCTTTTTAAAATTCTTCGTCAACGTGATTTTCGATAGTTGCAGACATAACTTTGATCTGTTGTAAATTTTAACAAATTAACTTGGGTTTGTAAACGTTTCTGTGTTTCTGTGCTTTAAATTTATACTCCTTAATCAAAATTTCCACAAAAAGCTTTCACTTTGACGCTCATAGCAGCATAATCTTTTTTTCTTATGCTGTGTTCAAGAGACGTGGATTTGTTCATTGCAGTTGAAGATTTAATATATTTAATTTCTCGAACATGTCAACCAAGTAGCTTCATTTCATCACGAGTAAATGGTCTCGAAACATCTATTGTTTCCTGACGATCTCTCTTCTAAAAATATTGCAATTTCATATCTTAGTATACGTTTAAAAATATACCGCGTATCAACCATCTAGTTTCACAACTAAATTCCAACTCTAAATATTCTGCGCCCATTTCCTTGAAAAATGCAGTAGTCTTGACTTTAGGGGCCTTTGAGTGAATTTTCGTACAAAAGTTTCACTAATGAAGAGATCAGGACTTTCTTCAAATGAGCGCAGACTCCCAAGAACAGACATTCAGCGGTGTCAGTTACCATTTTTATATGTTTATATGTTTATATATATATATATATATATATATATATATATATATATATATATATATATATATATATATATATATATATATATATATAATCACACCCATAACTAAAAAATAATGCGCCGATTGTGATTAAATTTGGTTGGTACCTTCCTTTTGCAAGTGGCTTGGATGAGCTCGTTAGCCAGGAATATCACACTAGTTTTCTTGAAAAATTTAAGTTTTCTCTTGGAAAATATTTGTCTTTCCAGAAGTAACGAAGCTATGTCAATCAACGCAGCTTTATACTATAAAATGTGAATTACATACCAAAATTTAGATCCATGCGATAGAAATAAAAAAGTTATAGGCATTTAACTGGTAACTGGAAAACTGCTCGAGTACAACCCGTCCCCAAGAAAGGATCCAATGCGCTTCCTAGCAACTACAGGCCTATTTCTCTCCTTTCAGTCGTCTCTAAAGTGATGGAAAAGTATATAAACACTGAATTACTAAAATTTCTTGAAAAACACAGTCTAATCCACGACAGGCAGTATGGATTCCGTCAGCGCAAATCAACTGCCGACTTCCTTTCCTTTGTCACCCATTCTTGGAACAAGTCTATGTAGCTACACGGTGAATCCCAGATTGTCGTTCTAGACATATCCAAAGCATTCGACCAGGTCTGGCACGCAGCGCTGCTTAATAAACTTCCGGTCTATGGCCTACCACCAAAACTCTGTACCTGCACAGCAAATTTCCTCTCCAACCGGAGCATTTCTGTCGTCGTGGATGGATATTCCTCTAAACTGTATACAATTAATGCAGGAGTTCCTCAAGGTTCAGCTTTAGCCCCTAGTTTGTTTCTTCTCCATATCAATGACCTTTTCTCTAGCACATCCAACCCAGTTCACAGTTACGCAGACGACAGCACCCTCCACTCAAATATACAATATTCTAAGCCTGTCTTTTTAGCCCAATTAGATGAGGATCACAGGCTCATGGAGGGTTCTGTCTCTGTGGATCTCAAAAAAATATTCGGCTGGGGAAGCAGATATCTTGTACAATTCAACCCCACCAAATCTCAGTCTTGCTTTCTTTCTCATAAGAGATACACCAGCCCTAGACCCATCACAATGAACAACCAAGTTATTCAAAGTAATGAGCCCTTTTCACTTGTTGGCATCTCTGTGGATCTAAATCTCAATTGGCACCAACATGTCACATCAATTGCAGAAGCGGCTACTAAGAAATTAGGTTTCCTCTTCCGGGCTCGCAAATACTTTTTACCAGCTAATCTCTATACCTTATATAGGTACTTCACAAATAAGACCAAACCTCGAATACTGCTCCCACATCTGGGGTGCCGCTGCCGCTTCTACACTCGCTATATCCTGAACTCCATTTAGAAGAGAGCTATATGTCTCATTGGTGACCCTAACCTTACCCAAAAGCTGCCATCCCTTGCCCGCCGACGTGCCGTTGGTGACATTTTTCTCTTTTATAAATATCTTCACGGGCACTGCTCAGAGGAGCTTTCTTCCATAGTTCCTCCATCTGCTGTCCCCAACATATCTACCAGGGGAACAGAGCGAATACACCATTTTACTGTCCAGGTCACCAGACATAGAACATCTTGTTATGTCCGCTCTTTTGTCCCGAGGACTTCCAAGTTGTGGAATTCCTTGCCCGCACATGTTTTTCCTTCTCCTCCGAACCTCTAAACCTTCAAGTCCAGAATTAACAGGTTGCCTCAACTCCTTCTCTACACCCACAGTACGGTAGTATTTAGGCTGTGAGCCCTCGTGGTGTGTTGTTGAAATATAAATAAATTAAAGAAAAAAAATTGGGTGCCACTGCGTGCTCATAGAAACGCACAAGACCAAAATATTGTGTGTTAAACAAAATCTACTGGATACTACGCACAAACACTATTTTTATTCGGTAAAGAAAAGGCCAAGAAATACGTGAAAAACTACTTTTCAAACTTTATAGTTTTTCTTCTGAAAATGTCAAAGTAACGATTAAAAACGTCATAACTGGTGAGTTTTAACGGAGGTTCTAGGCATTATGAATAGAAAACATTAAAGGATGTGTCTTTGGCAAAAGTCTAGATTTCTGTTTCAAGCTTTACTCTTCATCATTTGGTAAAATATTTGCAAATAATCCACTCGAAATAGAAATTATTTGCTATGCTAAAGCATAAATTTACATACATGCGAGTTATAGCCCGTTCAGTACGACAAATTTGATTTAGGTCACTTTTCATCTTATTGAACAATTAGCTCTAATGAATTTTATAAGTTGTTTGTAATAAAAAAATATGTATATTGTTCAATAAAATTATTATTATTATTAAACCTGTCATGTACTTCGTAGCCTAGTTTGTTAGAACCCTCTCGTATAATACTTAAATACAGGGACCACTCGGGCTCAAATCTAGGCGTGTGAACTTTCTTTTTAGTGAATTTTGATTTAGAAAATTCACTATTAGAGAGGTATCGATAGTAAGATTTTTGACAAATTTCTTCAGATGAGCGCGAATTAGAGCCCCTGCAACCCATATCCAAAGTCAGTTGAAAAGGTTATATATATATATATATATATATATATATATATATATATATATATATATATATATATATATATATATATATATATATATATATATATATATATATACCCGCTAAACAAGACACATGCACGAAACATTTCAAAATTGACCATAATCATTCACTTTGAAACATTTAATTTCAACTCCTATGTAATGTTTCTAAAATGTTCGTCCAAATGTGACAATGTGACACATTCACGGAACGTTTCAGTGGTGAATATTATTGAGGATTTAAAACATTGAGTATAATCGTGCAGTAATGTTTCGGAAAAAAAGATGTGCTGTTAAATTATTTATAGATATAGCCCATGTAGAAACCATGTGCTTGACTCTCAAAAATTAGGAGAAAGTATATGGGAAGAATAAGAAGGCAATGGCTCCACTACGTGTGCAATCTGCAATTTTCAATGGTTGTGCTGGAAATAATTATAGGTACATAATGGTTATGTGATTTTGTTATATATTCTATTTTAAATTCTGTGTTTTATTTTAAAGAAAATTTACTTGAAAGAACCTCAATACAGTAATGGAAAGGTAGGTACCGTAAAACGGGGTTATTTGGGAAATTTTTTAAGGTTTTTTGGTTGTAGATTCCAGGTGCATGCAGCGATATTTGCTTTCTGATTTATTTTGGAAAGACATAGGTATAGGCTACCTTCACTGCAATTATGACACCCCTACTATCACGGTGGGGGTCTATATATTTTTTAAAAGTATTTTCCCAAATAACCCCATGCGGTGGTGATATTTGGGAATTGCCTCTAAAACATGCATTAACCGAATAACGCTGTCTGTTGGGATATTTGGGAAGCAAATTGAACTTTTAAAAAAACAAAATACTCGATGGTTTTTTATTTACCATCATTCTTTATAAAAGAAATACATATAAAAAATACATATAAACGTTTTTTGTGAAAATTAAAACAATTCTTTTGGTAGAAAAAAACTAAAAAAAATATTGCACTTTTTAAGCACCTAAAAACTTAAAAAAAAAACTCAAATGAACGTAAATCGTGACAAATTTTCACGAAACACATAAAATCGTCGGCTATCAGATCCATCTACTTTGGGTTCTTGTAATTTCTTAACAATCATGTCTAATGAAATCACATCGGTATCTTTGGATGGAGGTTTTTTAAAATTATCAGTCTTACTAGATTTCTTCAAAAAATCGACTAGGAACGTTTGGCCTTCCTCGCCTTCTTCGACGGCCTCAATTTGTCCCACGTAGTGGCGAGTTTTCTTCTTCGTTTGGTACTCTACTACGACCCACTGACCAACCGCTGGGATTTCTTCAGGCAACCTGTTCATATCTAGCTGGGCCAAGGGTAAGTCGTCGCTACTATCAGAGTCGAATTGAGATTCTCCAACTTCTCGTTCTTCTGCTTCAAATCCATCATCTTCAAGTTCTATTGGGTAACGTTCTATACCTTCTTCAAGTGAATCAGTGTCGTCATCAAGGGTGAATATATTAGGGTCGTTGTTTTCTTCAGCTTCACTTGAAGAAGAATCATCGATCACCCGTTTTTTTTTTGCTGTCTTTCCTTTCGTTTGCTTCAAAGTTGATGGTGAAGCAATATCTTCGGCTCCGATGCTTTTTCCTGGCTCTACGGAGATCCTTTTGCGCCTGGCTGGTTTTGAAGTGCTAGCGAGGTCAGGAGTATTGCCCCTCATTTCACTGAGCAGTGATATAACAGAATCTGACACTAGAGATGCGTTGTCTCCTGTTTCCTTTTGAGGCAGTCGTTCCTTGGGTCTATTTGGATTTAATGGATAAAGACCAGTTTTGTTAAAACCGGAAATTATGTTTTGGGAACCCTTTCCATTTTCATCTAGTGCTTGCTGAAGTTCCGTCAACAATTTTGGAAATGCATCTTTAGTTAGTGTCGTCGAGCGTCTTCCTGCTGTTTTTTTCCAATTGGTAAGGATTGATCTCCAATATTTTTTCAAAGGGGCGTAAAACGCTACGTCGAGAGGTTGTAAGACGTGGGTCGCATTGCTTGGTAAGCAAATAAACTTTATATTCAGTTCTTTACAGGCATTCAGGACTTTTTGTGAGAAATGCGACGACAAATTATCACCCACTAATATTTTCTGACCTTCTTTGTCTTTGCAAAATGGAACAACTATGGAAAAAAACCAGTCCTCGAAACAAACGGAGTCGAACCAGCCACTTCGTGAGCGATTGTACCTGGTACCGGAAGGACCTCCCGTGGTCCAACTATCCCACAGATGTTCTGCCTTATATACTACATAGATAGGCAATAGTTGACCATCTGCTGTGCCGGCATACATCAGGCTGATGGCAGTTTTCGTCGAATTTATGACACGTTCTGGATATTTACTGCCACGTTTCACAATATATTTTTTGGCTCCAGGATTGTCTGTTAGATTCGTCTCGTCGTAGTTTATCAGTAAAGAAGAATCTGCTGTTTTTAAAACTTGTTCAGCATTTTCAAAAAAACGATCAATGGTGTAATGGGAGAGTGCAGCCCGTTTTGAAGATATATTCGCTGATAGTCTATTAGATACTTGATCCTTATGACGATTAAGAAATCCTGCAACCCAATCCTTCCCTGGTAAATTATCCCTTAGACGCCCTTCCTGAACTCCCTTCTTGTCAAGGTAAGTTTTCATCAACAGTCGTAGATCCAGTGAATCAAAGGGAAACCCCCATGATGCCACCATATTAAGATGATGAATTATTATTTGCTCTTCATCCTCTGAAAATAGAGTGGGGCGTCCAGGTTGTTTGTAGTTAATATTTTGATCGAGGACTCGTCGGCCAATAGTGGATTTTGGTACCGAATATCGCTCGGCAGCTTGTAAAATAGTTAGTCTCTTTTGTTTTACTGCTTGGACGGCCTGCTCTAATTTTTCTTTTGAATAAGACATATAAGGTCGATAGTTCTTCCCATTTCGACAATTTGTGAGCGTTCTTTTGTATTTACGCACCATACTGGCTACCTAAAACAGGTTTTTAGCAAATTAAAAAAAGTTCCCAAGTAACCCCGAATTGGTGTCCCAAATAGCCCCTTTTTCAAAAAAAAAATCGCGAAAAAATAACGTATTTAAAAAAAAACAATAAAACTTGTAAGTTGACATAACCTAACATACAACTTTTTCCTACTATACTAAAGTTATGTCTCGTGTTCACTTAAACGGCTCTACATGTGAAAGTTGGACACCCAAATTATTGGGACAATTTTGTACATAAATTTTGAAATTATTGTGTGACGTTACTTACACGTGATATGCTTACCTTTATTGCACAACACTATCTGCCATATGTTGCTCACACACTGCTAGCGATTCAGCTGTTGTGAGACGGCTTAGTTCTTTACAGTGTTGCCAAATATATAATAATTGGAGAATTCCCTAGTTACCCGCCAATTCCCAAATAACCCCGTTTTACGGTAAGTGGAATATGTTTGCATTCTTAGGTTTTTTATTCCATATGTATTGCATATGTTATAACTATTACTACCACCACTTCTAAACAATACAGTATCTTGATTTTTCCTTAGTATTAACAGATACACAGCATAACAAACAAGTATATGTGACAAACATTTTTATGTCCATATGATCATGTTTCCTAACCTTACATTTTGCGGTTTCTAGTTGGTTGTATGTTGTAGATAAACATTTTACATTACTTATTTATTTGTGGGTGGAAACGAAATGATGAATTCGTCAAAATACTTTAAATGTTCTCATCTGCGTCGCATGGTAAAGAATGCAATAGCACAGGAATATGAAAGTCTAAGCAAAATTGATACAACCATTGAAAATTCAACATCATCACCTACAATTTTTAATAGATATGCTTGATCTTGGGGCTACATTAAGCACCAGCTTCACTCCTATATCAAATATTTAATATGGTTATTGTTCTTGAGGGTGGTGTTTTCAACATGAAAGAATATGCTTACAAATAAATAACTATATGATTATGTTATTTGGGCATTGCAGTGCATTTTAAAGTCATTGATTTTTTTTCAGAGGCTGTCCGCAGAAAGAATCTTTGCCATCACAGACCATTTTTTCAGGAAGTTGTTTCTAATTGGCTAAGGCATAATCAAATCTTAGAGTCAGAAGAAAGAGATTAAAATAGAATTGATATTTTTGTTATTCAGAATACTTATTCATTTTAATTGCTTTTTTAGATAATCTCATTGATCTTTTATGTTGGTTCTTTTTAATTTGAAAAAATTAAATAAATGTTGGCCGTTTTATTGAATTTTTAGATTTATGTGTGATTGATTAGTGATTGATTTTTTGTTTCTTGTATTATGTTCTATTCTAACATGTTATTTTGTTTTGTTCCTGTGATAAATATCTTTATCCTTTCCTTTTTATTCCTTATATCAGTGAAAACTAAGATTTGTTCTGTTTTATCTGAATAAATTTATTTAACTATTTTTCTGACAGTTGTTTTTTATTTACCTACATATGAATATAAATAAATAATAAACATAAGTGTATATATCTTTTCTGTTTAAAACAATATGAACTAATTTCTCAAATGTCATAAATATTTGTAGTATTTTAAATTTGTTGAGTAGGTATCTATACTACTAGAAATTATATAATGTATGCAAAAATTAAACATAATTCAAGTCTTGAAAACTCAATTGCCAAGACTTGAGTTTTCTGAAATTTTGCATTGTATTACTAAAATATTTGTAACATATTTAGTGTCATTAGTTTTTGTATTGTTTTAGAAGTGATATATATATATATATATATATATATATATATATATATATATATATATATATATATATATATATATATATATATATATATATATGAGAGTGAGTCTTGGAACATTCTAGACGTAAATTTTGTGCTCCTGTTTGTTTTTAATCTTACGCCGGAGTTCAGCTACGGTTTTGAATGGACTTTTGTATACTTTGTTGTGCTAAAGAAAACTATTATTATAGCTGCAAGAGAAGAACCTTAATTGTGCATTAGGGTCAAAAAAGTGAAAGTTTTGTTAAGTACAGGGCAGAACCTAGAACAATTTAAATCGTGATTTATTTATCACTCTGATTAAGTATTTGATAAGAAGAAGTGAATTCTTTTAATAAATGTCTACACAGGGAAATATAACGCTCCAAACAATTTATGACACTGTGACGGAAAATAAGCTGGAATTAAAACAAGCGATTGAAAGCCTGGAAAGGAAAATCTGTGCGGCTTTCGAGGAAAAGGTATTTAAACTGGAAAGGCAGAACGATTTGCTTAAGGAGAGAGTTGAAATCCTAGAAAAACAATTAAAAAAGAAGAATATCGTTATATTTGGAATTAAGGAAACTGAATATTCTCAAAACATTTCACCGGAGTTTGTGATTAAAAAAATTAAAGACCTATTAGATGTAGAATTGTCGGCACATGCTATAAGCAATGTTTACCTCTTGGGAAAGGGTCCAGTGAGGCCGATTTTGGTGGAGTTCACCGCTTACTTGGAGAAGGCAGGGTTAATGAGTAAGGCCAAGGCATTAAAGGGTAGTGGAATCTATATATCAAACGATTTGACAAGAGAAGAACAAGCCAAGAGAAAGATTCTTGTAAAGCATCTGAAAACAGCTAGGGAACGAAAACAAAACGCATACATAAGGAATAATAAACTGTACGTCAACGGCGAGGTATATAGCCCTGAGGATTTGGATTACGATATTGTGGAAGACTCAAAATTTGTGGGTTCTGTACAGCTAATAGAACGCCCGAATAGCTGTCCTTCCACACCTACAACGGCCCTGATAGAAGCAGATGTGTTCAATAGGCCAGAAGAAAGTCTGCCTGTAATTGGTGCTGGTGTGGATCCCACCGAGGCCAGGAGGAAACCAGCGCTAAGGAGCAACTCAAGCAGTTCCAGAAAGCCAACAGGAAAGGTGGATACCCCCATTGGAAGAAATCCGAATGTCCAGAAGAAGCGAGTTAATTGATGGTTGTTTTTTTGTATGGGTGTATATGTGTTTGTGTACATTTTTATCTGCATAGCTAAGTGAGTAAGGCAATTTGATTTATTGTTTATTGTGTGAACGCGTGTTCTCACTGATATTATGTAAACTTTTAATTTATTTGCTTGGAACACTCTTGTTTTGGAGTTGTTGTCGCATAATGTGTCGCTAAATTGTGTGACACTGTGTTGATTTTCTATAGATTAAGATTTTTAAACATTTTATATGCTTTGTTCTGTTTCATTTATATTAATCTCCGTATTGCTCCAGTCGATTTTTTTGTGCTATAATAATACATATTTTATATATGTGTGGGTACATGTATGTGTGTATATGTTTGTATATGTATATGTGTGTATTTTTTAGTCTCTTGTATTTGCACTTTTGGGAGGGGGAAATGTGGATGTAATCTATTTGTCGACTCGTTACTTTGGGTCGCATCTTGTACTTTGCATGCATTTAAATTGATTGGGGTTAGTTTTGTTCTGTTGTTTTGTTTCTTTCTCGAAAAATAGTAGGTTACTGTGGGATTTCTCAGTGTTTGTTTGTTGTGGTGTGTAGAGTTTCTACATTACTTGACATATTGTATTTGTTGCGATTTGTTGCCAGTTTTAACTGTAAAATGGATGCCTATATCCGGGACTATCAGGTTGAGAAAGTTGATACTATTGTGACAGATAGCATAGTTGACACGAGAGCGCAGCTGAGTCATAGTCATAATGAAGGTTTTAAGATCTTTCACAATAATATTAGAGGGTTACAGAAAAATTTCGATGAGTTGCAAGTATTGCTCCGTGGTTTGGACTGTGCGTTTGATTGCATTTTCCTCACTGAAACTAGAAGGCTATATAACCTTGATATTTTCGGGATAAATGGCTATGATCTGCTGTATAACGAAGGGAACATAAATATATGTGATGGGCTAATTATCTATATAAGACAGGGACTACACTATAGATACAGGGTGGTAAAATTAGGCAGTGTTAAAGCCGTAGAACTTATGGTAAATCATAAACATAAAGTAATAGATATATTGGCCCTGTATAGACCACCGTCAACGTGTCCTTCTGCATTTAATATGGAGCTTTACGAGTATTTATGTGGGAAATCATAGAGAGGTGAGGTCAATATCATGTTGGGTGATATTAATGTAAATATTCTTAGCAATGACGATTGTTGCCAAGAATACATCAACGTGCTGCAGGAATTTGGATTTTCTTCCTTGATAAATAAACCAACTCGTGTACAGGGAGTGAGCCAGACGTGTTTGGACCATATATTCATAAAAACAAAGGAACCCTTGAAATGTTTTCGACCCATAGTATTTCGGACAACATTGACCGATCATTATTCTGTTCTTCTTGGATGGGACTTTCAGACTGCTAGGGAACATGATAGCCAGGTAAGGTCGTTTAAGTCGTTTATTGACTATAAGAAGTTAAAAGATGAACTGAAGCGTGAGAGTTGGCTTGACGTTTACTGTAGTCAGGATCCAAATTGTGCTACAGAGTCTTTTGTTAACAAATTGAGGCAGAGAATTGAGGGTTGCACCCGAAAAATAGAAATTAAGAAAGTGAACATAAAAAGAAATCCTTGGATAACTGAAGGTTTAATACAGTCTGTAGAGACAAAAAACAAGATGTATAAAGCCCTTCAGAAAAGACCTTTCGACTTCGCGCTGCAAACAGAGTTTAGAACGTATAGAAATGTTCTCGGTGATCTGATAAAGAAAGCCAAATGTGATTTCTATAAGCACGAAATCAACAAAAACAAAAATTGTTCTAAACAGATGTGGAAGTGTGTAAATAGTATCGCATCGAAGAACAAAGTCACCGAGATAAGGGAAATTAAGGTGAATGGAAGAATCATCAAAAAAAAGAGATATTATCTCTGAAACATTTAACAGTTATTTTGCCGAAGTGGGTGTAAAGCTGGCCCAACGAATTAATAGATCAGGAAAAAAAGCAACACACAAATCTATCAAAAACAGTATATATTTGAATAAACCAGAGAAGGAGGAGCTTGAAGAAATAATAGGTGGACTAAAAAGTAACAAATCTCCCGGAAATGACCGTATTGGTGCATATACCATCAAAACTTGTTCTAAATATCTGGTAGAGCCAATGATATATATAGCTGGTTTGGTTCTGGAGAGTGGTGTTTTCCCCAAAATTCTGAAAACAGCGGTAATTAAACCAGTTTTCAAATCTGGAGATAGGTTGGATATTTCCAACTACAGACCAATTTCGCTGATCTCAAATATATCTAAGATCATTGAAAAAATTATAAAAAAAAGGTTGTATAGTTTTGTCCATAAGTACAAATTAATATCAGAATGTCAGTTTGGTTTTCAAGAGGGTCGCTCTACGCAAGATGCAATTGCAGATTTAGCAGGTAAAATTTACAAAGCCATGGATGAAGCAGAACCATCGATATGCATCTACATTGATCTAGCCAAGGCGTTCGATACGGTCAGTCATCCAGATCTGTTAGAGACCTTGGAAAGCGTTGGAATAAGAGGCACTGCTCTTAGATTGTTTGACAGTTACCTATCTGATAGAGAGCAGTGTGTGCTCATAGATGGTACGATGAGTGGGACGAGACCTGTACGTTTCGGGGTGCGTATAATTATTTTATATATAGGTTTTTTGTGGCACGTTGTGTGCAAATTTTTGTTTATAAAAGTATAAGGAGATATAATAGCCCGCATGCAGGTTCGCCTTTGCGGGTCTTTCTCTCTCTCTTATGTTTAATTTGCCTTCGGATGTTAGCAACTAGTACTTTACATAATCATGTTAAGATCTGTAATTGTTAAAATTGTGATTATCACTAAAACTGTACTTTACGTGGGTAAATAAACATTTATTATTATTATATATATGTATCTATTTTAAAACATTAATTAAGCATTCTAGAGAGGTTATCATTACTTTGATCAGAAACATTCCTGCAACTTTCTGAAAACATTGTGCAGGTATGTTTTGAAACATTACTGAAACATTCGACGGAAATGTTTCAATGAAACAAATTTTAGGTAGGACATGGGTCGTTTTCACAATGAATGAGAAACATTTGGGTGACTTACTAGTGAATGTTTCATGTTTCTAAAAACAATTTCTGAAACGTTTCCTAGATATTAATTTGTTTTCTGGGTGTATATATTATCACATTTGTCTACGAAAATTAGGTTTACGGACTTTGTTACTTCTATGGTCAGTTTAAGTGTGTGGGTAACAGCGAACACTCTGGAATGATATTTTTAGAAGGGACCAGAAGTGACAGGTGTATAAAAGTGTAGAAGGTCTAGAATCTCTATGGATATATTTATACTGATAAATAGGCGAGCGGTACACAAAGTAGTTACTTCAGTATTGAATTAGTGTGGTGTAGAGTAAGTGATCATAGAGTATTAAGCGAGTCAGCAGTAAGTGTTGGTGTATAAGAAGCGATCATAGAAGGCGGATAGTGGAATATAGTTCTATGGACATTTAGTAATAGAGAGGAACATTTAAGTTGGTATAAGTAGTCCTCTCTACGAAATTTGAACTTAATCGATTTAGTAAATTTTGAGTTGTAACCAAATAAAAAATAAATAAATTACGATATAAACTGAAATTACCTCTGGCTGGGTGCCTTTAATGTTAGACAAGGTCAGAGAGATATATCAGGGCTACGCTGCTATTGCAAACCTATATTACAAATCAAACTTCAAACGAACGGGCTACCAGAATGTGTCACAATAAACAATCACCGGGGTTGCTAAAGCTAGGTAATAAATAAAAAATTTAATGAAAGTGTTTCAATTTGTTTGAAGGTAATCTAGAACTATGTTTTATTATGTATAAATTAAGCTTGCCATTCTTCAGGGTATTTAAAAGCCATCTTGCTCTCCTAGTTAAATCTGACAACACAAATTATCTATTTGTCATTTGTTATCTTGCCAACTGACAGCAGGGATGAGTCGAATTCGAGGTTGTGACGATGGTTTTGTCACACGTGGGTTCTGGTAAGCCGTGGTAGTTAATGAAATCGGTGTATTATTATTGTGACTTTTATTAACACTAAACTTAACATTTCAATACGGGAAAATAACGAAACTAATTAATACTTCTGAATAATAGGATATGAAAAGAAAACAGAACATTGTTCAATATAGAAAATAACGTATTTTCGACATCTTGAGTTTGCCGAACCTCACACAGCTGACTTCTAACTTCCACCTGTTTTACCGGCGGCAGCTCATGCGCTTCCGGCTTCATCTAGAGATCTCCCTCTGCGGGGATTGGGTTTCCAGTGGCGTGTCCGGCGTCGGGCTGAGGATCTGGTTATACACTCCCCCTCTGGATTACGAGAACGACCTCGTGAGTAATCCAGGGACGTATCATTTGAGCATCCAAGACAATGATGACAGCGGCCTTGTGGAGGCCGAGCGTTGATTCGACCAGATCTTCGGGGTGCGGGAGCTGTATGGCTTCCGTCTTCCATGGGAATGGAGGGTGGCTGCATCGCGTTGGAATCGCTTGCAGCTGGGGTCTGTGCACTTATAGAGGGTGCAGCAGAGACTTCATCTCTGACTAGGGACGTTAGTTCTGAAACTTGTGTCTGTTTCACAACACTAGGACAGTCTACTTCCGGCACTCGTTTTGGACGGCCTCGCTTGCGAATAGGTCTCAGTGGGTGAATGTCTGTAACGTCACGATCTGAATGAAAAGGGGTTAACGCGGACGAATGGTAAGTTCCTAGCGGCACTTCACGATTTCGCGGGTCGGCAACTTGGTACGTGCTGGGCGACACTAGTTTTATTATCACATATGGTCCATCGCGTCGCGGCGCCTACTTGGAGGTATACGACTTCCCCGCCTGACTCTAAGCATGCACTTCAACTAACACTTCATCTCCTACTCGATACTTTGGGCCAGTTCTACGGTGTCGGTCAGCGTACTTCTTAGTCTTATCCTGTTGCCGTTCCTGTGTCTCTTTAGCTTCATAGAGAGCACGAACCATTGTCTTCAAATAAGGCGTAATCTGTGGCACAAATTGTTCATTTTCAATTATTGTCTTCAGGTCATGATGGACGTCGTCCGGGGTCCTAAGTTCACGGTCAAAAGATAAATAATCAGGGGTAAATCATGTAGAAGAGCTCTTTGCAGTATTGATAGCAAATCTAATACTGGGCAGGTGATCTTTCCATTTGGAATGATAGTTCTGTGAGAGGATGGCCAACTGGGTCTTGAGGTCTCGGTTCCGTCGTTCCACGGGATTCGCTTCGGGATGGTAAAGTGGAACAAGATTTTGAGTGATTCCCAAACAATGGGCAACCAGTTGCATCACTTCACCAACAAATTGAGTTCCATTGTCGCTAATTATCCGTCTTGGCGTTCCATAGCGCAAGAAGACCTCGTCAATCAGGCAGCGGGCACATGCCTCAGCGGTGGCACTGCGCAATGGGAATATCTCTACCCATCGGGTTGCGGTATCTTCCACAATAAATATCCAGCGATAACCTTCGTCGGTTTCAGGCAAAGGTCCGAACAAGTCTATAGATAACACTTCGAAGCGCTGGTTCTGTACAGGGGTCTGCAGAAGTCCAGCAGGTTTGACATTGCTTGGCTTAAACCGTTGGCAATCTAGGCATGCTGTGATATACCTAGCAATGCTTCTACGCATACCAAACAGAAAATATCTAGGGGCTATGCGTTCGAAAGTTTTCTCTACTCCATTATGTCCACTAAGCTCGGAATCATGGTATTTCTTCAAAATATCGGGTATATATTTCTTTGGCACAACTAATTGGAATTCTTCACTGTCACTTGCGGGAGAATATCGATAGAGTATCCCGTTGTTCAAAATGTATCCTCGTTCTGTCCATTTTCGTGGATTAATGTCATCTTGTTGCTCAGGTGAGGCTAAGCAGTCTATTATTTCTTTCAGGTCTGCTTCCTCGAGTTGGTCCTTCCGGATCTCTTCAGCAGTCTTGGTGGGTAGGTCCATAATGACACTGCAGGCGGATATATCTTCCGGGATGTCATCTGGTAGGGGCGGTCTACTTAGGGTATCTGCTATGACGTTCTGTCTACCAGGCGTATATTCTATACGCAGATCAAAGGCTTGTAAGGCTAGGGACCATCTTGCAAGTCGGCCTGTAGGCGATTTGAGAGTAAGTAACCATTTCAAAGGCTGATGATCACTACGAACAGTAACTTGAGCTCCGTCTAAATATCCTCGGAACTTATTCATGGACCATACTACGGCCAGTGCCTCTCGCTCTACAGTTGAGTTATTCTTTTCTGCGTCTGTCAGCAGTCGGCTCGCATATTCGACTGGTCTTTCCTCCTGTGGAGTCTCCCCCTGGAGTAAACATGCTCCAATAGCATAAGAACTGGCATCAGTTCTCAGAACGTAGGGCAATTCGGGATTGGCTCTTCGCAAAATTGGTGCGGTAGTCAGAAGTGTCTTGAGCGTCTTGAAAGCATCGGCTTGTTCAAGATTCCACCTCCACTGGGCTTTCTTCTTGGTCAGAACACTAAGTGGTCGAGCAACTTCGGAGAAGTTGGGTATAAATCGTCTAAACCATGAGCAGGTTTGGAGAAATGTGAGCAGCTCTTTGACATTCCTCGGCTCTCTCATTCGCATTATGGCAGCAACCTTATCATCATCAGGTTGAATTCCTGCAGCACTCACTCTATGTCCTAAATATTTGACTTGAGAGCTGGCGAAGTTGCATTTAGCTCTGTTCACTCGCAACTTGAATTGTCGTAAGCGTTCAAATACTTTTCCCAAATCCTTGAGATGCTCCTCAAAGGATGACGAAAAGATTATCAAGTCATCGAGATATGCTAGGATGCATACGTCTGGAAGGCCAGCACGCATGTGATCTATGAGTCTTTGGAACGTAGAGGGCCCATTCCTGAGGCCAAAAGGCATACGTTTAAATCTGTAAATACCAAATGGGGTTATAAACGCAGTTTTGTCTCTATCCTCTGGTCTGACAGAAACTTGATAATATCCTGAACGAAGATCAAGAGTTGTCATTATGACTGATTGTCCAGGAGCGTGCAGCAGGTCATCGATCCTAGGTAGCGGGTACCGATCTGGAATCGTCTTTTCATTCAACTTCCTGTAATCTATACACACTCGTACTCCTGAATCCTTCTTCGTAATCATGACCACGGGGCAGCAAAGGGAGAATCGCACTCCACAATGCTATGTTGCGCAAGCATCGCTTCAATCTCCCCCTTGAGTACAGCTTGTTTGGCAGCAAGCATCCTGTATGGTGGTACTGCAATCGGGGCGTCGTCGCTCAGCTTGATAGAATGTTCAGCATATAGAGTTGGAGGTCCATCTTTGGCAAAAATATCAGAATTCTCCTCTAACAGAATATTCAAAAGATATTTTTCTTCGTTTCCTAACATAACTCCTTCATTTTCTTAGAGATGTAGGACAGACAGGGTAGACAAGTCAGTCTGAGTTGTGTCAGGGGGTTTTGGCATCACCCCACGAGTCATTGGTTCTCTGTCAAAAGCATAAACCTTGGTTGGTTCATCTTCGAAATACCAATTGTTTCTAGACACATGCATTACCATTTTGGCAACGTGTATGAAGTCAATTCCCAGCAATGTCTTGCTTTGCGTATGATCTGGCACTCCAATAAAAGTGTGACGTATTGTGCGACCTTGAAGCTGGACCACAGTGGTGAAGGTAATGGCTTCAACTTTTCTTACCTTACCATCAGCTAAAACCATATTATGAGTAGCTCTAGAATATGGATAATTCAGAGAAAAAACTCTTTCTATGAGACGATGGCCAGCGATACTCATTCTGGCACCAGTGTCCACATGGGCAAGACCTATGAGTCCGAGTACACCAACCTTCAGCATCGGTCTTGAGACTTCCTCACTAATCTTCCTCGTTTCCGCAAACAGGAACTCGATCATTGAGGCAGGGAGATCACTCGCAGAATTTCTGGAGTTCCCTGAACCAGCATTTCGTTCTACTTTACAGTTTGGGCATCGACTGCGAATATATCCTGGGTTTCCGCATCCGAAGCAAACGAGTCCAGTTTTGGCACTCTCCTTGTGAAGTGGAGCTGTGTTGGGCTTAGATTCACTTGCCTTTTTCTTGCGACAGTCCTGAATTACATGTCCGAAGTTTTCGCAGTAACTACATTTTGGGCGAAACTTCTGAATTTTCGGCTGTGAACTCGCAGCAGCAGCCTTAGGCTTCTCCAATTTTTCCTCTCTTAAGAGTTCTTCCACGGCGCGAGCTTTCACCAGCAGTTCATCGAACGTTTTAATTGAATCACGCTGTACATTCTTCCTAACATCCAGACGTAACAATCCATAGACCATATCGAGTTGATGTGTTTCATACAGTTCTGGCTCCGCAGGTAACTGAGACAACAAAGCTCTAACAGAACTAACAAAAATATCTGTCGACATATCTTCTGGTTGATCTTTGCTGAAAACTTCTTTAAAAATTTGATAAGCAGGCTTTCTGTATCCAAAATTGTGTCTTAAAGCGGCGATTGCTTCTGTCCAGGTGTGAAGAGTTGACTTAACTCCTTGATACCAAGTCGCAGCACATCCTTGTAGCAACATAGGCAAACCCTTCAAGGCATTTGCATCAGTAATTTTCAGGCAGTCCTTATATATGGTAACTGCATCAATAAGAGCATTCACGTCTTCATTTTCACCAGAAAAGCGAGAAGAACATTTAGAAAAATTATTTTCAGTTGCAGCTGACGCTGAAGTACCAGTACTTGCTGTAAAAATATTTTTCATATTCTCCATGAGGGCTTGGGACTGTTCTGCAGTCATCACAATATTCGTAGATGAGCTTTGAGATAAGGCAGGGGAAGAACGCGACGAAATTGGGGGTTCATTACCCTGAGAAACATTTAAATCCGGATCAGGCATTTCAATGTTACAAATACAAGTCCTAGAACGTAAATTATATGGAATACAAGCACAAATTTGCTCCGTTTTGAACAATTTTGGAGTTCAGTTAATGTCATATAAACAACACAAATAAATATACTTAAGCAGTCTGATCAAATATCTAATCTTGCATAAATGTCCAGTGTCTTAATTTTACAATAATACAAATCAAATAATTAATGATCAAATTTCAATTTTGCATAAAAGTCCGGTGTCTCAATTTTACAATAACACAAATAATTAAATAATTGCAGTTCTGCACGTACCAAGTGCATTAAACGCGTTTCTACACGACAAGAAATACAGTACAGTCATTTAATGTTCAAATTGGAACGTACTTACATCAGTTTGCAGTGTATTCAGCTGTCAGCAGGAATCATTCCTGAAAGTTTCACTTTATCAATCGAAACTAAACAAGAGTCACTTACTGGGTGTTAAATTCTCGAACCTTCTATCTGTAGTTCGTTAAAACTAAAAACCGCGCGCGATACATCAACAGGTTAGGTTGTTTTCGCGTTAATAGTTTTCCAGCACCAAACAAGGTGAAAATACATCACAGCATCCTCAAGGAATGATAGCATTTTCTCAAAATCACGTAATAACACTGTTTTTAACTACGGCCCCACGTTGGGCGCCAATTTATTATGTGACGATGGTTTTGTCACACGTGGGTTCTGGTAAGCCGTGGTAGTTAATGAAATCGGTGTATTATTATTGTGACTTTTATTAACACTAAACTTAACATTTCAATACGGGAAAATAACGAAACTAATTAATACTTCTGAATAATAGGATATGAAAAGAAAACAGAACATTGTTTAATATAGAAAATAACGTCTTTTCGACATCTTGAGTTTGCCGAACCTCACACAGCTGACTTCTAACTTCCACCTGTTTTACCGGCGGCAGCTCATGCGCTTCCGGCTTCATCTAGAGATCTCCCTCTGCGGGGATTGGGTTTCCAGTGGCGTGTCCGGCGTCGGGCTGAGGATCTGG
Source organism: Tillus elongatus (assembly GCA_964006375.1). Classification (NCBI taxonomy): domain Eukaryota; kingdom Metazoa; phylum Arthropoda; class Insecta; order Coleoptera; family Cleridae; genus Tillus; species Tillus elongatus. Next base: position 64,239,669 of record OZ023263.1, on the reverse strand, counting down.
TTATAAGGTTATATTCTTCTAGTTTTTTGTTTAGAGACGTCATAAACAAAGAAGAAGAAGAATATAACCTCAAACTCGACTCCGCTGCCGCTGATAACTTAGAATCTTAGAATAAGGTACTTATTGTTTACTTTTAGTTTTTATTTACTCTCCATCTCATATATGAAAAATTGTAGGTAAATGAAACTATATAATATGCACTAGTTTAAAGTATACCTATAAACAGGTGTTCAGCGTAAATTATTAAAATTTTAATTTCAAAATTTTGTATTGTTTATATTTATTTATTACATTTTCACAAAGTACGGATACAGCAATAAAAATAATAAAGTGTTAAAAAGAGTTTAGGTGCAGCAAGTGCGTTAAGGTAGCGAATTTTCGTAAAAATATTCCAAATGCTGATAATTCAATTTCTTATTAAAGTAGAATCTTTAGTTTTGATACATACTAAAACCGCTATATAAAAGCAGCGTGGGTACTAAATTTTTAAAATAACACAATGAGCTTCGGATTTCAAACATTTTTACAAAAATTCTCTACCATAATGTATTTGGTGCACCCAGAACTTTTTTAACATTTATTATTATTGTTGCTGTATCCAAACTTTTTGAAAATGATGAAATATTGTAGTTCTCTATGCAAGATTGACAAACAAGGCAACCTAAATTTCATTTTTGGAAAGATATTTTAAACAAATGAAATGGGGTAACCATTTAAACATAAATTGAAAATATTTGTTCGCTGCTTTGTCGCGGGGGTTCCACAACCACATGCATGCCCACAACCACCCTCAATGCCTAAAGAAGAACAATGTAAACAAAAAAAGTTTCTTGGGAGCAACCCGCAAGAAAGTTACGGGACTTGCGGTGATTATAATAGGAGTTCTAGGCAAGATAAACAGAATTTTGAGGAGGTATAGCTGCAAAATAGGATAAAGGTAGTTTATAGGGTCCAACTAAGCTGTTTTTTCGCACCTTCCGTTCAGATTTCCTTTTTTCTTCTTCCGCGCCCAACACCCCCATTCACTCCTGGTCCCTTAACTTTCTTCTTGGGGGCTGTTTGCAATAAATATTTCTTGTGGTTTGTGCATCCAGAATGAGATCTAAGCATGTTTTTAATTTAAAAATTCCATTTTTAATTACAAAACTAATGCACCTGCTAAATTATAAACGAGGCAGGTATTTTTCCTTAGTAGTCCCTTGGATGATCCCTTTTTGCTAACTTAATCGAACAGGTTTCTGCAAACAAAATAGCAAAGATTGTTTTCTAAAAGAAATTTGCCGTTGCCTGTAAAGCTCATTGTGTTATTTTTAAAATTTAGCATCCACGCTCCTCACAATTACGGCCACTACGTGTTTTCACTATCGGAATATCGGGTACTCTGCTTTTAAACACTCCCGCACTTTACTAAGCTAGCATGGTCCTCTTGGGATGTTGGAATCTTCATAGGCCCTGTATTAGCATCTGAAGGAACTACTTCATGTATCATCACGCTGCAGATTCTTGACATTTAGATAGCCACTTTTAGCATCTTTGACATCTAAGCACTCCAGTGGATACAAACGCTGCAGGGGTCTCAACATAGATCCTTTGGCAGTCTTCAAGCGAACTCACCGTGTCCGATTGTCTTTCCCAGGAAGAAGCTCTATGACACGTCCCAATGGCCAGTCCAGTCTCTTATGGTTATCACTTCCGATAAACATACTACATCACCAAGTTGTACTTCATGAGCAGGTCCTTTTTTGGAAGTCCCTTTTAACTGCCCCAGATATTCATTTCGAAAACGATTGCGTAAATCTTCCTGAAGTTTCTGTCGATGACGTAACTTGCGGCAAAACACATTTTTTTCAATTACGTCACAATCCGGAAGTTCTCTGGTAGGCAAATCTCTCATAAACATGGCAGGTGTTATAGGAACCAAATCACCGGGTTCGTTTGACACGTAAGTGAGGGGTCGACTGTTCACGACAGTTTCACAGTCACACAAAACTGTAACAAGGTCCTCATAACTAAGACATGCTCGTCCAAGCACTTTCCGTAAAAGTCCTTTCACAATATCGACTAACCGTTCCCAAAATCCTCCCTACCATGCGGATACAGATACAGAAACGAAGAAACACAAGAAGAAGAAGAACACTAACAAGAACAAGAAAGAGAGAATCGAATCAAACTCAGATCAAGAAGAGGCAAATTGCCTTATTTGTTGTGAACCCTATTTCCTATTCCAACACCGGGAGAAATATTGATCAAGTGTACGAAATGCAACCACTGGGCGCATAAAGAGTGTTACTGACAGGGATCTATATTTTGTATCCCAGAACTGCAAATCTGATGATGAAGAGTAGGTTGATAACGCTTTGAATTGTACATGTAACAACTAACCCCTTTGTATGTAACAACTAGCCCCATATATGGGGTAAGTAACATTTTTTTCTACAATAAAAATTTAAGTTCTGTTGTTTAGTAGCCTTTTTTCATGAAACATATTTTCGGTGAGATAAGGGAGAGACCTTTTCAAGTATAGGTATATGTGCAGAGCAATAACAAAATATCACGTGGTGCTAAGAAAATCAAAAATTGTAACAACAAACCCCGGTCTCCCCTAATACAAATAATATTCCTGTAAATGTAATAGCAGTACTGAATATAAAATTCTCTGCATCGCCGTTCTGAATGCATGCTGTTTTACATATGTAAGTATTCATAATACCAAATACGAAATGTAGATACAGGACTATGATCAGATATCCGGGTAGGTCTGCTACTATAACTAGAATCATGTACGGAGTATAGAGTATAGATGATGGATGCCTGTAACCGCAAGTGAATACTAAAAGTAGCAATTACTTTTTAAAATTAGTATTCGTTACTTCGGGTATTCTAAAGTACCCAATACAAAGCATTCAGTACTGTATTACCCGCCCATCACATGGTCCATAAATAAGTGTTAACGTTAGTTATAAAAGACAGTGGTGAGCTGTGTTTTTATTCAACCATCCCGTTTTCAAGGTCGTCACTATATGATTTGTCCGGTATTCTTTATAGTCTAAGGGTGTTGTTGTCACATTTTTTTACCTCTAAACTGAGGTGTCACTTTTGTGCCATTCTGTCCTGTCTTTGTCAATACTGTCACTGTCACTGTCAAACGTGACAGCTGTAAAAGAAAAGGTGTAACTTAAGTGGTATTTTCCTTTTCCCCAAAACAAAACCCATATTTTTGTTAGTCGGAGTAACTTTTTCTCTGAAATGTTTTGCTAAGTTTAAACATGTATGACGAAGACAAATTTTTAGTTCTTGGAGTAATTTTTGTGTCCATAGGTAAGTGTATCAGCTGTCAAAGAACACTTTGGAGAATTAAGATATTATGTAGTTCATCTTGTTTTCTTTATAGCTTTTGTGAGTTCAAATGATTATGTAGTTTCATTGTACACCGATGGTCCCATTGTTAAAGGAGGGAATTTAACAGCCGTTGCTACATTATACAAAGAGGATGAAAGGGCAACAGGAACCTTTCGATTTCAGTGGAGTGATGATGGGATTCCAGCTCATACCCGCCAGGTACTCTTTGCTTAAAATTATATGTGGATCGAGAAATTGTCTTGTCACCTGATTATCTAATGAGATCCAATCCTGGATATTTCAAAAAGGATGGGTCATTTATAATAAATATTTAACTTTTGTTATTATCTTACACACTCAAATTAATAAGTAAGAAGTCGGATTTCTTATATGGCAGGTGAATCTGTGTCTAAGTATATGTTTATTTAATAGTCTACTACACTACAATACAAGTGCGCATACAGAAAAAAGGTGAAATTGCAGTTTAACTCCCGACCGATTTTCAAAACATCGACTGCTGATAGATAAAGTTTGGTGTCATAAATGCACGCTGACGCTAATGTTACCTTTTGTTTCTTCATTATTTCCCGAGTTATTCGCATTTAAAGTTGCTTACACATTACACAGCTTTTTTAAAATTTCCCAGTACGGTCCTGTCACGTGGCGTCTCCTTCCCTCCTAAACATTACATTTGACATAAGGTTTACATTGTGTTTGGGAATCCCTAGAATATTCTGGAATCATAATATGGGACATTGTCATTATAACTGACAGTTTACACATCGCTTTCAGTACCCCACTAGTACCAGTACCCTTTGGACGCTTTCTTATACATTCGTGTATTACGAACGTTTTTTCTGAAATTGTGTGTTTACCTTGTTCTGTTAATGACCAGTGGTATTATAGTGGCTTATAATATGCATGTGTGGCCCTTTTCTTGGTCGGTGACGTGTTATTTGTTTCCTATGTTGTTTTTGTGATGAGGATATTGCCATTTGCCATATCGGAGGCCGTTAAATTACAAGGTCAGGTCAGATTGCTTACACAAGGGCCGGACCTACATCATTTGCTTGAGATGTTAAGGTAAGTTTGTGTAAATTTGTTGTTCTTTTGTGTAAATTTCGTTCTTTCGTGGTATTTGCTATGGGATGTTCGGTGATGCTTGAGTAGACGGGTCCGGTCCATGCATCACGAGAGCGGCATTGCCGGACTGTGCTTATTGCTCTAGGGGCCTGCCTGAACTGCCTTCCTGACCTGCCCTGTAGGTTAGGAAGGTCAGATCAGGCAGGCCTCTACAGCAATAAGCACCATCCGGCAATGCCGCTCTCGTGATGCATGGACGGGACCCGTCTACTTAAGCATCACCGACCTGACCTGACCTGCCCTGTAGGTCAGGTCAGGTCAGGCAGGCCCCTACAGCAATAAGCACTGTCCGGCAATGCTGCTCTCGCGATGCATGAACATGACGGGACCCGTCTACTTAAGGGTCGCCCTTTTTTCGGTGGAGGTAGGGGTTTTCCTTCCCCCCTCGCGTGCGTACAACCACCCACGTTGCATAAACCACAAGAAAAATGCTTTGTTCAAACCCCCTAAGGGAGTTGCCGGACCTGGCATGAATAGGGGTGATGTGCAGGGTAGGCAGGGGTTAGGGAGGATATGGCGCCAGGATGTGAAAAAGACAGCTTTCAAGCAGTTTTCTTCGCATTTTCTGCTCATATTTCCTTTTTACGACCTGCCCCGCCCAGCACCTCTCTTTACTCCCGGTCCCGTAACTTCCTTGGGTGAGAACAAGAAATTTTTCTTTTGGGTTGTGCATCTAGGGGAGGTTCTAGGCACGTTTCTGAAAAAATATATTTGAAAAGCGTTCGGGAGTTAAACTGCAAATTTACCGAAAAAAAAATAGGCGAGGAATTTTCTGAATAAAATATTTTTTTCTCTGTGTTTTGGCCTTGAGGTAAAATCACAGTCATGTTTATTTTCATTGGCTTCTTTGTACACTATTTTTTTAGTTAGTATATTGTGCACCTATACTGCACACATGTATACCTATCTCACTACTATTTACCTACATTATAAACATTTATATAAATTTACACCTTAACCTAACAACTAAGACTGGCGACACTTGCTTCAAGTTTTGGGATCGTTCAAGACAACTTTATACAAATACAGAACAGGTCAATTTGTAGACAACATCCTGAACAGTTTCAGATAAAACGACTACTGATAGATACAGTTTGGTATCATACATGCCTGCTGACACTCTTCTTACCTTTTGTTCTTTTCTTTTCCAAGTTATTTGCATTGAAAGTTTCTTGAAAATTCCACACTTTTCCTTTATTGTCTTAGTGTGGCTCTGTCTTACTTCACAGTTCTATGTGAAGTTATTTGGCCCTTTGCTTTCTTTGTTGTGGATATCTACCTGCTGGTTGTTCGCCGTCGTTTTGCTTCCTGCACACTACGCAGGATCTACTTTTTGTTTGCCCTTTGTTTACTCAGTTACACCTGATGTTTTATAGAGTGGTGCGTTTGAAAGTTTGGATTTTTTGCAACTGTTTTCTTTATCTCTGCTACGGTAATGGCTGGACCAACTGTAAACTGTGGTGTTTACCAGACCAAGGAACAATGCGGCTATGATGTTTTATGCTTTCTGTGTAATGGAGAATGTTCACTTTTCTGAACATTGAGCCCATGAGGCTGGAGACAAGGCTGAATGTGACCTGGGCTGCGCTCAGTCGCTTCGCCTGCTGCAGTAAGTAAATTTTTTTACATGTTTTTTGTCTTGTTACATGAATCTCCCCCTGTATACACCTTCCTTCTCAGTTATCTATCAATATCTATTTCTTAGATTTCACTGTGCTTTACAATATCTCTCTATCTCTCTCTCTCTCTCTCTCTCTCTCTCTCTCTCTATATATATATATATATATATATATATATATATATATATATATATATATATATATATATATATATATATATATATATATATATATATATATATATATATATATATATATATATATATATATATATATATATATATATATATATACACACACATATATATATATATATATATATATATATATATATATATATATATATATATACTGTGTACGACCAACCACCAATTTTGTAATACCGGGACAATGTGTGTAAGGCTAGATGTATTCGCACCATAGTTAGAAACACAGACCGGTTTCGCTCTAATTAGAGATGGCGATCCTGTTGTAAATCTCACAATTTTCTAGGCGGCTGGCTATCTTAGGCCGTATTACTTTATAGGTGTATTCTCTTTTTAGTATTGCATTTCTACAACAACATGAAAAACACAATATAATCCTTATAAGATTAAATTGTTGACTCTAAATAAATATGCTAAAGTAATAACTTATATAAATATAACTTCATAATAAAACATGTTTATGATAACTGGATTTTATGCCTAATTTGAGCCAGCTAAAACTTCTAGGTTTAGGCAGCTAACGTGGAAAAGAATTTTGTTTTCGATTTGTAATAAAAAAAATAATAATAATTTAGAAATGTCAGATATACGGAAATTAGAGGTGTGTGAAGCTTCGAAATTCCGAACTGAACCCGAACTCGAACCGAACCTTCGGTTCGAAAATATGTTTGCACTAGCGATGTTGAAATAGTTCGAAGTTCGAAATATGTAATTCTTTAAAATAGTTCGAAGTTCGTTGCTCAAAAATACTTCGAAATTTAACTTTACAGGCATTCTATGCTGCCAAAGGTAGCGAACTTGCGGCCCCGTTAACTCGGTAGCGGCGCGTTATCAGTCTAATTGAGTGAATAGCGTAATTTCAGGAGATTTCACTCATGCATATTTTTGACAGTAGCTGAGACACATTGAGACATGACGGACCATTTAGCAACCACAGAATTGTTTTTCTTCTATATCCTAGCCTCCCAACACCTATTTCAGTAACAACATTATGATGGCGGTGCTCGAAGGCGATCGGTCACGTACATTTTCAGAATTTGAGGATAATTGCAGATTGCCTTTGGAAAACACTGGTTTCAACATGCTTTATTATACGTTATATATATTATATACAGTGAGCCAAAACAGTTCAATATTCACAATCAGAAGACAGTTTAAAGTTCAAACTTGTAAGTGCTTATTTTATACTTATTATGCTCACTTTAAACCCTCTCAATCTGTTTGCTTGAACTGCCTAGCCAATACCAAACAATAACATATTTATAATTGAGCTTATCTATAGGTCCAGAAATCTCAAAAAGTTTAAAATATTTTCTATTTTTGATTTAAAGTTGACCGATCTCCACAATGATCAGCACCGGAAGGCATTTTCACCCAATCAATCTGCAAATTTGTCGAACGCTTCCTTTTTGTAAAAAGAAGGGGAATCTTTTACATACCAAATATTGTATGTTACAATATTCCTAAATTTTGTATTTAAGGAAATTATATATGAACACTGAAAAATCTTGGGTAGTTCGATGTTCGATTTTGAATTTCTAAGAAGTTCGACTGTGAACGTTAGACATACTATTTGAGAGGTTCGAAGTTCGAGACTATATAATTGCTTGGGTTCGTTCATAGTTCGGTTCGAACAAAACATAGGTTCGCACACCTCTAACGGAAATGGAAAAAAATCAAGTGGTGCCTTTGGAAGAAGGTCTAGAATTTGTTACGAAAATATGATGTGTAATAAAAACATCACTGGTGTTGGCAATGAAAAAATAACACATCAGTTTACTAAAACAAACGAATCCACAGAATGTATCCCATCTTTCCAAGATGAAGTGTCAGTATTGCAAAATACTTTTGTTAAGCAAGCCTATCTTAAACGGAGAAGCAACCAAATTTTTGTGATGGGAATGCGCTTTTAAAAACTGCGGAGAATAAAATCATTATGAAATAAGGGGTAATTGGCTAATAAAACTATTGCAGAATCCATTGAAAATTGTAATTTTGCACTGGAATTTGACCACAACATAGAATTTAGAAAGAATATTAGGCAAGGGACAGTTTCTTTTAATATTCCCCATTCAGCATTAAGAGTACTATTCTGCAATATTGTCACATTTGTCTATGAGAATTAAGTTTCTGGACTTTGTAACTTCTATGGTCAATTGTTGGTAACAACCAGAAGTGACAGGTGTAGAAAAGTGTAGAAGGTCTAGAATCTCTATGGAGAGTATAAATAGACGAACGGTACATAGAGTGAGTCAGTTTAGCATTGAATTAGTGCGGTGTACAATAATGATCATAGAGTATTAGGCGAGTCAGCAGTAAGTGTTGGTGTATAAGAAGTGATCATAGAAGGTGGATAGTCGAATATAGTTCTATGGACATTTAGTAATAGAGAGAAATATTTTAGTTGATGTGCTTATGGTGTTGGAAAATAGTTGGTTATAATAAATAGTTGCCGTTCTGTATTCACAGAACCTTCTAGCAAAAGAAAGTCCTGGAACAGTCTGGAATGGAAAAACTCCAAAAACGAGGTGGAAGGTACGACGGGTATATAAAGGTGCAAGTAAGCCAGTTCAGTTCAGTTCAGTTAGATAATTGGAAGTGACTCGAAGAAGCAGTAACCAGTGTGATGTGTTAGAGAGTAGCGACTGTAGTTTCAGTGTAGTGACTTTTGTCCAGATTAGTGATTGTAAGGCCAAATAAACGAAGTGTTTTGTGAGAGAGACATTCTAGAACTTTTATTGTATTCATATTTAGAGAGTAAATAAAGTTGTTTTGTTAAAATTTAGAGTCTCACTTATCCAGAACCCGGCGAAAACGCAATACCAAAAACTCTTATGTGTGCTAATATTACAGCTCATAAATATAAAAAAAATTATCAAATAACCTTACCTAGATCAAATTGGCACATGTTTTCCTACAAAAAGATAATCAAATCATCGAAGTTAATTTTCGTATGATCAATTTTTTTCTTATAAAAATCCATAAATGGGGAGTGCACATAAAATTTGTTAATATTATGCTATATATTTCACAATAAATTGTAATTCGCAGTAAAAATTTCATTCTCCGTATTTTTAGACAAACAGTGTCTCTAAACAGATATTAAAATGAGAGACGACGTTATTGAAATGGCCATCTTGTAAATCGTAATATCTAATAGCTGTGAAATTTATATTTTTTTGTCTGTGTCCGTTATTGTCTTTATAGATAAAATTGCTTCCTGCAACTTTTAGAATGACTTACAGAAACCTTGTAATTTTATTGTTGTTATTTAGTGTCGCATTTTCACTTTAAAATGTTTACCAGAAACTACTAAAAAGCCTTTACAAAACTGTTGTGTAGTTTATTAATAAGAATAGTATAACAAATAGTCAAGTATATTTTATAGAATAGTATAAGAACTGAAATATAACTATTTTATAATGTCAGTGTCAACATTTTTTTAGAGTTGCAGTAATGTTTACAAAAGGTCTTATAAATATTCACTGAGACTTAAATATTTTATAAAATAATGCAAATTTTGCGTTTATAGCTGTTTTATTAACATATTGAAAACCATTGAGGGAGTGAGATTATTTTATAAACTTTTCGTCGAAAACGTTTTCACAACTATAATAAAATATACAATTGCTAGTTGGGATATGGTCAGTCAACGCTTTCCACTATGCCAATCCCGCCCGACAGCCGCATGAAAGCTCACGATCATAGTTTCGGTTTTGGTTTCGATCGTAATTTCGGCAGATTTTCTGCTGAAGCTGAAACTAAAACGAAACTCTTAATTTAACGTCGAAACTTACCGAAACCGAAAGTTCCGTCAGACACTAATAATTAGGTATGTACTGCAAGTGCCCGGAACAATTAAGATGAGAACCTTTAATACTGCAATTGTCTCAGTAGTGTAGATAGAAGATGGATAATTTAAATGGCGACAAAAAGAATTCTAATTAAACTATAAAATAAGTGATAAAATTAAACATTCTTGTTCTCACTTTTTGATTTTTAACTGGTCTCAAGAATGAAATGATTAGAAGATATTTGATAAAAGTGACTTTCATTCGACTTTGAGGCATTGTAACATTTAAGAAATGTAGTTTGGTACATAAATGAGTTCAGTAAAGTTATGTATTTTTATTTCTAGTTACTACCTTGTTATTCTGGGAAGATTATTTTGAATCAGCCAGTATTGTAAAACATTATTTGATATTCACAGTTATTCTTTACTAGTTATATAGGTACCCATACGAAGAGATTAAAAAAAAAGTAATACAAGAATCTGAAATATGTATCTGTTTGTAGTCATGATATATCTATTTTTGAATCCTTAATATAGCGAATACTAAAAACATGACATTTTTTTTTGCTGGCTGTTTCAGGTCGATATTGAAGGGTGTATGGATGCCTGGGTGATTCAGTATGATGAAAAATTGTATCCTCAAGGCCCATATGTCATCCAAGTGGTGGTCCTTACAAAAATAATGGATATATATTACTATCCAATAGCTTCAAAGCGTATCGAGTTCAATATTACAGGTAAATATTCTATTTGAAATGTTAGGTTTAGAAATCCGGGTCATTTGGTAGGTCATTTTGCAATCTAGGATAAAGCCTGTTTTAGATAAACTAACTACTGATTGACATAGCCTATCACCTCATATGCATGTCAATACTATTATTACATATTGAGGGGTTTCTCTCTCCCCCCTACTTATCCGTGTTCCTCAGAGCCATCAGTAGTCCGGCTGTGGCTGCCGTACTGTGTTGGAGGTTGATCTGAAGGAACCTAAGTTCCATCAACCCCTGGTTGCTTCCCCAGTGGGCGGCACGAGTCTGTAGCCGGAGCCACTCCTCGAGTCTCATTGGTTTTGGCTCCATATATATTTATGATCTTCATGTTGTTTCCACGAGAACGGGGGAAATACTGTCCACACCATCAGAACCGCCTGTGTGGTACAAGGAGGGTTACTCTGGAGGGTTGCCCGGTACTCCAGAGGTTCCGTTCACGACACCATCGCCCTGGTGCCATCCATCTCTAGGTATGAGTCACGTGACACCGTAGATTGGGGGAGTTTAGTTCGACCTCCTTGTCTAGATCCGTCATGTTTAGTTATTAGCAGGGTCACCTCGTGCAGGATGCGGCTTTTCACCGCGCATGACTGTCTTGGGGAAAGCTTCATCGAAAGTTTATGTTGTTGCTTTCACTTCCTCAGCTTGCCCCCTGGAGTCCTTTGGCCTGCGACTCCTTGACCCCCTGAAAGGGCTCGAGCTAGCCTATCTTCGTGTGACGTTTGATTTGCAACTTTTGGGACACCTATATATATATATATATATATATATATATATATATATATATATATATATATATATATATATATATATATATATATACAGGGTGTTACAAAATAGTGGGCCAACCCGCTAACCACGGATTCCTGGGACGAACATTTTATGACTTTTCTCATAACATTTTTCTTCTGGGGGCCCCGTTTTCGAAATACAGAGTGTTGAAATTGAACTATAGCTGCATAGCGTCTAGCAGCATGACTAGCATTACAATCACATTTCCCTACATGCAAGATAAATTATTAAAAACTGATTGTACTAAAAAGTTACTATCATTAAACTCTTATCCATTATTAAGACCATATCTGTCATATCAGAAAATGATATGATATTTGTCATATTGTCGAAAATTATAAGGTCAATTATCACAAAGTATACCTATAGTTTGAATATCGCCGTGAAAATAATATTTTGACAGTCAGCAACTTACCTTCTAGTATTTTTTAGAGCCTACGTGGATCCAAAAAATTCTACGAACAACGAATATAATGGCATGTTTTTTTTCTGTGGATTTGTTCATCAGACATTACATATTTTTTATAAAATATAAAATAAATAGGCCTTGCAAAATAAGAATTATATTAGAAAATGTTCCATTCTGAAAGTAAAGTTTCCTGTTTCTGTCCGATCATTCAACTTGAAATAACTCATAAATTAATCGTTTTATAAAAATTTAACTGAAGTAACTAAAGTTACGACATTGATTGATCTAATAACAGCCATTTGTTTTGAAACCATTGGCGTGTGCACAAAGAAGTTTAGGGGACTATTCGTAATGCTATCCCTCCTATATCCCTTGGGGTTTCATTTTTCTTATTCACGCAGATGTCATCTAGTCGTGGTATAAGACTACATGTTATATTTCATGGAGATAACGTTTCGTAGGTTCTTTCTCACCTGTTTGGGTCCGACCATACAATTTACAATAACTCATAAACTAGTCGTTTTCTCAAAATTCAACTAGAGAAACAAAAGTTATAAAATTATTTTGTCTAACAAAAGTCATTTGTTTTTAAACCATTGGCGTGCACACAAAAAAGTTTAGAGGGTCAATACTTGTTCCACCCTCCCTGTACCCCCCTTGGGATTTGATTTTTCTCTTCTCTTCTACACAGATGGCGTCTAGTTCTGAAATAAGACTACATGCAATTCATGGAGGTAACTTCAAAAACATAAAAATTATAAATGAAAAAAGTTTCGTAGGTTTTTTCTCGCCTGTTTGGGTCCGACCATACAATTTACAATAACTCATAAACTAGTTGTTTTATCAAAATTCAATTAGAGAAGCAAAAGTTATATAATTATTTTGCCTAACAAAAGCCATTTGTTTTGAAATCATTGGCGTGCGCACAAAAAAGTTTAGAGGGTCAAAACTTGTTCCACCCCCTTCTATACCCCCCTTGGGATTTGATTTTTCTCTCCTCATCTACACAGATGGCGTCTAGTTCTGAAATAAGGCTACATGCAAAATTTCATGGAGATAACTTCATAAACATAAAAATTAGAAATGAAAAATTATTTTTCAAGTTCAACTTCAATACTCTGTATTTCGAAAACGGGGCCTCCAGAAGAAAAATGTTATAAGGAAAGTCATAAAATTTTCGTCTCGGGAATCCGTGCTTAGCAGGTTGGCCCACTATTTTGTAACACCCTGTATATATATATATATATATATATATATATATATATATATATATATATATATATATATATATATATATATATATATATATAAATGATAACGGTTTCAGGTTCTAGGAGACCAAATTCGCGCTCATTTGAAGAAATGTTTGGAAAAAAATCTCACTATTGGTACATTTCTATTAGCGAATTTTTTAAAATAAAAATTCGCAATTAAATAATTCGCAAAAAATGTGTTTTCAGAGGAATGTTTGGGAAATAACAATAAGCATAATAAATGTCTCTGGCAAATAACTTTAATCTAATTGTTTGAAACGTCTATAACACAAGAATTAATTTATAAGTTGACTGATACTACATGTTACACTACTGTTCCCTGAGCTTTTTGCCTTCACATTAGCTCTGTCTCACGATTTTAATGTTTGCGCTTGTTGTCTCTATCCGCACTATCTACTTTAAGGATAATAGATCATTGGTGATACTTCATCTTTAAAATTACTACTAGTCATAGTGGTCTGACACTGTTTGATTTACTGTTTTTTTTCCAGAAACCTTAAATGGTCAGCTCAAACTTATACAGAAAAATGGGGAACGTGATGATATGTTTGTATCAAGCCAAGACCCAGTTCTACACAGAGTGGCGTTAAAGAAATCAGATGAATATATAAACAGAGCGCCAACATTAAGAGCCTTTTGGTTTGTTGACTGTGTTTATTATGAATTCACTAATGACCTGGAGTTTATTTTAAATTACACAAAACCAGAAAAGCATCATGTTGTTGAAGCACTTGTAGTGGCAGATTTTACACCACTTCCACCGCCTACCACTACCACAGTGTCACCATCTACAACATCCAAACCCAATACAACTACAACACTAGCGCCATCTAGTACTGTTCCCTCAAATGTCACAACAACGACAGTAACACCATCCAGTACTGTTCCCTCTAATGTCACAACAACTACAGTTGCACCATCTAGTAGGGCTGCGCCAGATAGAACTACAGCAATGCCAACTATAAGTGTTGCACCAGTTAATACAACTAGAACTGCTCCACTTACAACCCCCAAGCCAACACTTAACAATGCTCCTACTACTACTTCCAGTGTAGTTGTTCCTGTACCTAATGCAAAGACTTGGTCAAAAATTTCATTAGATGGTATGCCAGTAAATGATGCTAAGTCAGAAAATAAGAGAAAGAGGGATGTAAGTAAAAGTATTTTACCACAGGAAACATCAAGATTGAAAATGTCTATCAATGGTAGTGTAGTTCCCTATGACGGAAAGTATGGCGATTTTCCTTACGTATGTAATGCATCGCGAGTAGCTCAAGATGAAAAGCAAGTTTATGGGTATTTTTACAGGAGTATACTTGTTAGAGGTAAGTATAAATCGATCGTTTGAAACATTCACCAACGTAACTAATGAAACAATGTTAAGTTCTCTTTTGTTCACATTAACTGACAATTACAATACACAGAATAGCTTCAGTAGACTTACCCACCCTATCCTAATAACATATCTGGTTTCCTGTTTTTTTTTTACATTGACAGACAAGAATAGGAGCGGAAAAATTTCATGCAGCTGTCAAATACTAATTTTTTTCAAACGGCAGTTACTATTTTTGTTTGCCACAATTTGAAGTGAGTTACTTGAGCATTCCCTATACCAAATACTATATAATGACAATACGGGACACTCCTATGTAGAGGTGTGCGAACCCATGTTTTGTTCGAACCGAACTATGAACGAACCCAAGCAAATATGTTGCCTCGAACTTCGAACCTCTGAAATAGTATGCCTAAGGTTCACAGTCGAACTTCGAACTTCTTAGAAATTCAAAATCGAACATCGAACTACCAAAAATTCTTCAGTGCCCATATATCATTTCCTTAAATACAAAATTTTGGAATATTGTAACATACAATATTTGATATGTAAAAGATTCCAACTCTTTTTACAAAAAGGAAGGATTCAATAAATTTGCAGGTTGATTGGGTGAAAATGCCTTCCTGTTCTGATCGTTGTGGAGATGGGGCAACGTTAAATCAAAAACACAAAATATTTGAAACTTTTTTAGATTTCTAGATCTATAGATAAGCTCAATTATAAATATGTTGTTGTTTGGTATTGGCTAGGCAGTTTTAGCAAACAGATTGGGAGGGTTCAAAATGAGCATGATAGGTATAAAATAACCACTTACAAGTTTGACCTGTCTCCTGATTGTGAATATTTCACTGTTTTGACTCACTATGTAATAAAGAATGTTGAAACCAGTGTTTTCCAAAGGCAATCTGTAATTATCCTCAAATTCTGAACATTTACGTTAACGATCGCCTTTGAACACTGCCATCATAATGTTGTTACTGAAATAGGTGATGGGAGGCTAGGATATACAAGAAAAGTAATTCTGTGACTGCTAAAAGGCTTCCTCGTGTCTCAATGTGTCCCATCTACTTTCAAAAATATGCATGAGTGAAATCTCCTGAAACTACGCTATCGACTCAATGAGTTTAAAGCGCCGCTACCGCGTTAAAGGGGCCGCAACTTCGCTACTTTTGGCAACATTCAATGCCTGTAAAGTTAAATTTCGAAGTATTTTTGAGCAACGAACTTCGAACTATTTTGAAGAATAACATATTTCGAACTTCGAACTATTTCAACATTGCTAGTGCGAACATATTTTCGAACCGAAGGTTCGGTTCGAGTACGGGTTCGGTTCGGAATTTCGAAGCTTCGCACACCTCTACTCCTATGCTTTAGCATTGGTGAAATTTGTGACAAGTACACTGGCACCATCTCGCGTGAAATACTGACAACTGTGCGAGTAATTTGAATTGTATATTTACCTGCATATTCTTAATTTAGACAATTGGTTTATTATAGATGAATATAAAAACTTGTACATGACAAAACAGTGAAAATTTTCTGATTATATAGTTATAAATAGAATTTGTATCAACAATCAGCTTGAAACCTAAATGAATTCAGCATGAATAATTCTGCAAATTTCTCTTACCCATAATCATAATTTAAAGTACTACATTAAAACCGTCATTAAACTACTATTTCAAGGGTAGATATAGGAATATACTGAAAGCTGTTTCTGAGGATATTAAGTTACAATCTGTACTTACCTATAAATAATTGTTCTATATATATGTCTACATGAAAACTGTGTTATTAATCTAATATTTTAAAATATGTAACTGATATACTTAGTACATAATTAAGAAATTGTGCAGATGAAAGGTGAGGCTAACTCTTACTTCCGTGAATAAATTTATGTCTACTTCTCTTTGAAAACTTGTCTTGGGAAAATAATTAAAAGCTTTTACCAAGTAAAATAATTTTAAATGTGAAAAAATGTGACAATTTATGCTATACTGAAATAAAAAAGGACACAGAAGAAAATAGAAAAACAGTTTTCTTATACCATTTATTATTAATGCAAAACTTTTTATGCCTTCATATTTTTTTTATGCACTGGAGGACAAGTTATGATTGAAGCATTCCAACCATCTGTTTACGAAGTTTATCTATAAATAGGTACATGATGGTAAATATTACACAATAAATTATCTTCTGCGAACTGTACATATTGGCATAAAAGTGATTCTGAATTTGTCTTCTGCTTCAAATCATATTCACTTTTCGCCATCCTTTGGAAACCTATGAAATGTCTTTGATAGATTTAGCACGTTATAATTCGAACAATTATAGATTGCCCACACCCAACCACTAACATTCATTGTAAAAAACACAGCTCAAACTTAATCATACACATTTAAACACCAGCAATTGCTAGTGTTAAACGTTCTCGAACGACGTAACATCAGTACTATCCGCTAGGGGCGCTGATATTTTTGTAACACGAAATCAACCGGAGTGTCGTGTATTGTCATTATATAGTATTTGCCTATACCTAACTTCAACACTCACTGAGTTATTCAATAAAAATCAAGAAATTCGGAGATATCCCTTGCTTTTTCAAATATGAAATGGAAACAAAAGATAATTGTAATAATTTAATCAAAAATATGGACTCCTATTTAATTACACCCAATAAATTATGAATAAACAAGAACAATGTTAACAGAACTCTAAGGTAAATGTTCAATATGACCACCCTTTGTGTTTAAACACTCTATATTAACTTTCCTTGTGTCATACTTTGAAAGTTTGGATGTTTTAAATTAAACTCAAGGACAGTTCGTTGAATAATTTTTTACGCATGCCGTGGATTACAAACAAGTCTATCACAACTTCGTTTGGATAATTTTCCATTTTTGAATCAATTTTATTTAAGAATTAGCACAACTGGTTTACAATTTGACAGAATACCTTCTTCATTACAATTGTTTTTTGTTTTCATGGCAAAATTCACTAAGTGAAGATTGGAACCTGTGATAATTGGAGAACCCAACTAATCTTTTTAAAGACATGGCTATCCGTTCACTAACAAGGTTAGCGTCATCAGAGGATAAAAAATTCTAAACTGCTTACTACCACACATCACCTTTTATACTGGGTTTTTAGGTAGGGACCGATACTGAGAGGGAGACTAAAATCACAGGCAAATTTTCTGTATATTGTATTTTTATTGCCGGACGAGGTTTTTGAACTTCCTTTATAACTTTACCTCGTAAGTTTCGAAATATTTTATCTGTATCAGAGACAGATGACAAACAAAGGACTATAAATCAGTGGCGGCGCTCGGTTTAATAAAACGGTTGTTTTTTATTGCCTTAGAAATATAAACACTTTCGTACGCATCTAGCTTCGCTGGCTGTCTACCATTTTTGTTAACTTTCAGATTTTCTTTATCAATTTGGTGGTTATTGTTCCAAATATGTTGTGCCACGCATGACTTGTCCACACTACCGTATCTCAGCTGTGCCGGATGTTCACGAAATTTAGCCTCAATGGTCCTCTTAGTCCGCCCAACATATTTAAGATTACAATCCTTACAACCTATCTGATAGATACCCGACATTTCAGTCGCTTTATCTTTATCTTTTGCATTACGTAACAAATTTCTTAAATAATTTTTTGTCGAAAAAGTTAGCTGTAAACTGGCTTTTTTAAAAATGTTCTTGAGACCCCTTGTGAAACGCGGTTCAAAAGGTAGGCAAACAAATTGTTTTTCTATTTTGTTTTCCCTGAATGTCTTGCGTTTCGCTAATCTTTTCCTTGTTCTGGGTCTATCAATTAATTTTTCCACTAAGCAATCCGAATATCTGTTATGTTTAGCTTATCCATTATATTTATCCGTTATATTTCCCTTAAGTAAAAGTAGTTATAGTATAGAATTAGAGTACATTAAAAACATGGCTAAATATATGGATATTCGGATTGCTTAGTGCAAAAATGAATTAAGAGACACAGAAATTAAGAAAATGTTAGCGGAATCCACGACATTCAGGAAAGATAAAATAGAGAAAAAATTTGTTTGCCTACCTTTTGAACAGCGTATCACAAGGGGTCTCGATAGCATTTTTAAGAAAGCTGATTTGCAGCTAATTTGTTTGACAAAAATTAATCAGAAATTTGTTAGGTAATACGAAAGATAAGGATAAAACCACTGAAATGTCGGATATCTATGAGATAGGTTGTAAAGATTGTAATCTTAAATACGTTGGGCAGACTAAGAGAACCATTGAGACTAGATTTCGTAAACATCTGGCACAGCTGAGATACGGTAGTGTAGACAAGTTATGAGTGGCACAACATATTTGGCATAATAACCACCACATTGATAAAGAAAATCTGAAACTTACAAAAATGTTAGACAGCCAGCGGAGCCACAATAGACGTAAGGTCGCGGTGGAGGGACTAGAATAGCCAACTCACAGTAATCTAGACAGCCAGCGAAGCTAGATGTGTACGAAAGTATTTATATTTCTAAGGCAATAAAAAACAAAAGTTCCTCAAACCGAGCACCGCCACTGGTTTATAGTCCTTTGTTTGCCCTGTGTCTCTGATACATATAAAATACTCTGAAACTTGCAAGGTATATAAAGGAAGTTCAAGAACCTCGTCCGACAATAAAAATACAATACACAGAAAATTTGCCTGTGATTTAGTCTCCCTCTCGGTATCAGTCTCTACCTAAAAACTCAGTATAAAAGGTGATGTCTAGTAAGTAAGCAGTTTAGAATTTTTCATCCTCTGATGACGGTAACCTTGTTAGTGAAACGATCGTCAGGTCTTTAAAAAGATGTGTCGTGGTGATTTGGGTTCTCCAAGTGTACTTCCATAGCATGTTTGAAAAAACATGGAATATCACTGAATTTTTCTACTTTTATTGATTTAACTCGGTAGAGGTTAAGGTTAGGTATAGAGAATGCTTAAGTAACTAATCATAAAATTCAATTTTCTTTCAAGTTGTGTCAAAAAAAAAAAAATAGTAGGTGCTATTCGAAAAAATTCATTATTTGACAATTTTTGAATGCGACATTTGAAAACCGCCTGCGCTCCTATGGTACAAAATGGGACCATCGATGAGACATCAGGAGCTAGCCTGCACTTCCAGCTAACTGCTCCACAAATTTGGTTTCCTGATCTAAAACCATTTGCGAGATGCAAATTTGTAGACTACTATGACGGTAATTTTTTCTACAAAAAACAACATATGTCAAAAACTGTAATAGATAAGTTCATTATTCTTAGGTTGTGTAAACTCAGAATTAAAAGGTCAATCGAACCATGTGAAAAAAGTGTAGGTTTCGATTTAAAATAGGAAAGTTGGTACCGACCTCTGGTGGCAGACGCTGTTTAGGTAGAGGACTGAAAATATTTTAGGTAGAATAGACATGATCGATGATTATACAGGGTACCCAGCGACCTGGAAAACCGGGAAAAATCATGGAATTTGAAATACCTCCTAAAATGTCAGGGAAATTTGTTATTTTGCTCAAATGTCATGGAAATTATTCAGTAGACCTGGAAATTATGTATTTGTAAAATTCCATCACTAGCAGATTCATTATTACTTTCATTTAATGTATATTATATGAGGTTCTTTCATGCAAATACTTTTCTACTACGGCTGTCGGTTGGTATATTTATTGAATCTGCCAATGAACACAGCGCATGTCATATGCGCCACATGTGCCGATATAAATATAGCATCTTCTTTATCTCAAACATGTCCCATTTGCTCATTTCTCTTCGAATGTTCTTCCTTGAATGCATAAAATGCAAAATGCATTGGCGTAGAGCTGTGCTGGGAATGTGTTTATTCTATTTTAATCTTTATGATCCTGTAACAGTGTTAAAGTTGGAGTGAAAATATTGGGCATTTGTATATGGGTATTCATATCCTAATCGACAAGAGAAAACTGTAATATTGCAACGCATTGTGTATGATAGTTTAAAGAAATTAGCAGGAGTGGGAAATATAGAAATCAATGAATAGCAGAGGCAGTATGTCATAAATTCGTATGATGAATTAATAATTCTTGATGAAAATCAGAAGACAATGCTTGAGATAAGCAAAGCAGGAAAAATAGGCACATAAAGAAATATCACAATTAAAAATGAGGAAAAACACATTAAAGAAAATGCAAAATACAAAACTGAAGTTTTAAAATCTAAAATTACCACATTGAGAAAACCTGTTTTAATAATTCCTACTATCTTATCTCAATGTGGTGATTTCTCTTGGCCTTTTTTATAGTAAACATTTGAGAGCTGAATGATTATTGTATTTTTTTACTTTATTTTATTGACTAAGAAGACATGTTTTGATTCCAATGCTTGAACAGTAGTTACAATATGGTTCTTGTGGCTCATTTAGATTAAAATGAGTGAAACTTTGTTAAGTAGTTACTGCAAAAATGTGTAATAAACTCGTCATTTAAGAGGTAGAAGGTTATGACTTTTTTGTATTAGTTTAACAGAATTACACATATTTGTGTTTTTTTTTGCTAATGTATGTGTATTAAAAAATATTCGTTTAGAACTTTTATTTATTTTGTTAAAAAAAAATTATTCAGAGATTGTGTCGTTCATTTCGAGTATCATGAAAACTTCCCTCGAGGGGCCTGGCCGTATCAGGGAATTTGATTTTTGGTTTCTGCTGGGTGCCCTGTTATAGCAGCATGTCAAATTTCAAGTTTCAAATCCAATTCCAAGTTGAAAAACTTCTAATGAACAGGGTATGTCAATCACCCTGTATATCATATTTGTAGAAAGTAGAAAAATAATTAAACAAGTTCACTGCAATTTAATATTTGTATTGATGTTTTACATTATTTTGTTCTCCTTCTGTAATAGAACGATTTTAGTTTTTAACACTGACCTGGTGATTTAATCATTTGATCTTGTAAATTATTTAAATAAAACTAAAAAAAAACGCCTTCTTTGTCATGGAACATTTGAATTTTGGTCAGGGAGTCGGCGAAATTGAAATTATAATAAAATGGGAAGCCTATATAAATTTGAAATTTTAGCTTATCGAAGATGGGTCACACCACATTATTTCGGTTATTAAAGGTTTTACTGCTTTTTCTTTTAGCTCTTGAGATTTCAAAATGTTTTATTTTACTCCAATATTTTACAATTCGAAGCTGCCTATGACTCAAACATTTTTGTTTATGATTCCAATTTAATAAATATTACGAGGGTGGGTCCCTGACCTGACATAACCTGACTTTTTGAATTAAACACAGGTTTTTTGACAAAAAATCATTTTATTTCTCAACATAGTCTCCTTTGAGCTCTATACACTTCGTCCAACGTTTCTCTAATTTTTTATCCCTTCCAAAAAATAAGCTTTGTCGAGGTCCTCAAAATAGTATTTGTTTTTGAGATAATTTCATGATTGGAGTCAAATCCCTTTCCACCGAGCCATTTCTTTAAGTTTGGAAACTAGAAATAGTCACTCAGGGCTAAATTGGGAGCATAGGGCGGATGAGGGATCAATTCGTTGCCCAATTTATGCAATTTCGCCATGGAGACTACACACATGTGTACGCCTTTGCATTGGCTTAGTGGAAAAGAACTTTTTTCTTTGCCAAATGCGGTCGTTTTTTCTTCAAATCGTCATTGAATCAGTCCAATAAGTTGGTATAATCTTCGTCATATTGATTATTCTTCCCTTTTGAAGGTAATCAATGTGGATTATACCGCATGCATCCCATTGGCCTTCTTCGGCACCGATTCGCACTGAGAAACCTACTGTTTTGACTGCTGCTTGGTCTCTGGTGTGTTGTGGTAAATCCACGTTTCGTCCACGGTTACGGAACGGCGCAAAAACTCGTCCCTATTGCGGTTGAACAACGCCAAACACTCCTTCGAAGTTGTCACACGATTGTGTTTGTGGTCGATGTTGAGCAAACATGGGGCCTATCTTGTAGAGAGCTTTCTCATACCCAAGTGATCATGCAAAATCGAAACCACTGAGCCATGTGATATGCCTATGGCTTCCACAATCTCCCGCACTTTCAATCTCCGATTGGCCAACACCATATAGTGAATTTTTTCAATAGTTTCTGGTGTAGCGACCTCAACTGGGCGTCCAGAATATTCGGCGTCATTTGTGCTTGTACGGTCACAACAAAATTCAGTAAACCACTTTTTTACCATGGAAATTCATGGTGCAGAGTCCCCATAATATTTATCAAGCTTAGCCTTGGTTTGAGTGATGTTTTTTTTCCGAAAAAAAAATGTTTGATGAGCACACAAAATTCACTTTTTTCCATTTTTATGATAACTCAAGAGGTTGTCTGCTTTCAATGGTTATCTAACACAAACTAAATGACGCAGCTTGTTCAAAATTTGACAGGAGTCAACTGACAGATGCTTGTTGACAGGAGTAGTGTGACCCTTCCTGTGAAGAGATGGGAAATTAAAAAAATCACGGACTTATTGACCTGTCCTCGTATATGCTGATATTAATTACATTGCTTTATCCTCATCGTATTCTTATTCTGTGGAAACCTTTTAGGGTTGGCAATGTTTCCCACATCAAAAATTTCTTTGTCTGGGCTTCTGCACCTATATCATTTTAAGCTTGGACATCTATTTTAATCTGCAGTTACTGAGAAGTTCATTGTTTCATAACTAAGACTTGTCTTTTATATTTCAGCCCCCATATCAAGTGTAAATGTAACAGGCAACAATTGGCTGCAGCATGGTGCCATGCTATCATTGACAGTAAAGTGTCTTGGCTCACGGGAGATTAAATACTGTGTCACATACAAGAACGGAGCATACAATATTACTGGCAACGAAACATGTTCCTACTATCAAGAACTTGACAATTGCGAGTTTGTCATCGAGAGGTACTTTAAGGAACCCAATGCACACACTGTTGTAATAATTATCAAGAACGATGTCAGTAAAGTGGTTCATCCAGTAACAGTTACTGTATATAAAGGTATGTTAATCAGAAAAACATTTTATATTTAACTTATTTATGGTGTTTTTGATAAGATAGAGGTGGTGGTAACTTCAGCATCAACACATACACACAATATATATAATGTGTAAAAATATGATAAAACAGAACGTATGCAATGGAAAGTTATAGTTTGTCAATAAACTAACCTAAAGGTAGACATGAAACATAATTTTTAAGAAATTCACTTGTTTGTCAAAGTTGTAAGATGAATTTATATAGAATAAAGGTAATAATTTGTTAATGTTGTAAGGTTGTACTGCTCGAGTACAAGCCGTCCCCAAGAAAGGATCCAAAGCACTTCCTAGCAACTACAGGCCTATTTCTCTCCTTTCAGTCGTCTCTAAATTGATGGAAAAGTATGTAAACACTGAATTACTAAAATTTCCTGAAAAACACAGTCTAATCCACGACACGCAGTATGGACTCCGCCAGCATCAGCGCAGATCAACTGCCGACCTCCTTTCGTTTGTCACCCATTCTTGGAACAAGTCTATGGAACTTCACAGTGAATCCCAGGTCTTGCTCTAGACATATCCAAAGCATTCGACGAGGTCTGGCACGCAGCGCTGCTTAATAAACTTCCGGCCTATGGCCTACCACCAAAACTCTGCACCTGGACAGCAAATTTCCTCTCCAACCGGAGCATTTCTGTTGTCGTGGATGGCCATTCCTCTAAACTGTATCCAATTAATGCAGGAGTCCCTCAAGGTTCAGCTTTAGCCCCTCAAGGTTCAGCTTTAGCCTGTCAAGGTTCAGCTTTAGCCCCTCAAGGTTCAGCTTTAGCCCCTACTTTGTTTCTTCTCCACATCAATGACCTCCTCTCTAGCACATCCAACCCAGTTCACAGTTACGCAGACGACAGCTCCCTCCACTCAAATATACAATATTCTAAGCCTGTCTTTCTAGCCCAATTAGATGAGGATCACAGGCTCATGGAGGGTTCTGTCTCTGTGAATCTCTAAAAAATATTAGACTGGGGAAGTAGAAATCTTGTACAATTCAACCCCACCAAATCTCAGTCTTGCTTTCTATCTCATAAGCGATACATCAGCCCTAGACTCATCACAATGAACAACCAAGTTATTCAAAGTAATGAGCCCTTTTCACTTGTTGGCATTTCTGTGGATCGAAATCTCAATTGGCACCAAGATGTCACATCAATTGCAGAAGCGGCTGCTAAGAAATTAGGCTTCCTCTTCCGGGCTCGCAAATACTTTTCACCAGCTAATCTCTATACCTTATATACTTCACAAATAAGGCCAAACCGCGAATACTGTTCCCATATTTGGGGTGCCGCTGCCGCTTCTACACTCGCTATCCTAAACTCCATTCAGAAGAGAGCTATACGTCTCATCAGTGACCCTACCCTTACCCAAAGGCTGCCATCCCTTGCCCACCGACGTGCCGTTGGTGACCTCTCTCTCATTTATAGATGTCTGCACGGGCACTGCTCAGAGGAGCTTTCTTCCATAGCTCCTCCACCTGCTGCCCCCAACAAATCTACCAGGGGAAGAGCGAATGCACATTACTGTCCAGGTCACCAGACATAGAATATCTTGGCATGTCCGCTCTTTTGTCCCGAGGACTTCCAAGTTGTGGAATTCCTTCCCGGCACATGTTTTTCCTTCTCCGAACCTCCAAACATTCAAGTCCAGAATGAACAAGTTGCCTCTTTCCTCCTTGTCGTCACCCATGGTACGATAGTATTTAGGCTATAAGCCATCGTGGTGTGTTTCTGAACTATATATTTTAAAAAATGTTTTTAAATTTTTGTCGCAGATGCCACACTTTCGCACACTACCACTTTACACCTCACATTTGCACAGATAGTCTTAAGTCACGAAGTAATATCTGAAATAATAAGTTTTTAATGAAACTAAAGTATGATTTTAGAAAGACTGGTTTTCTAATGCTACCCACAGAACACGGCTTTATGAAATAGGTTCTCAGTTCAAAGCCAAACAGTTCCGGTAAAAAAAAGGCTGGTTTTAAGTTAAATAAATTGTTAAACAAACGCTAGTTACTGTCATGTTTGTGTAATGATTTGTGTAATGAATAAGTCATGACGAACTGGTGAGCTTAGCCTTTCATGACTGGCTTTGCTTGGGATCCTAAATGGCTTCCGGGCATTTACGTCATGTTTAAACTTACTTAGTGGTGGCCAACATAACAGCCCGGAAGCCATTCAGGATTCTAATGGATCCAGTGATTCTAGAATCACATGATGAATTGCTTAAAAATGTTTGTACACACCTATGAATTAAAGAAATGAGGCCCATTAAAAATTCACTCAAATAAATTATTCTGGATCCATTTCTTTTCCGGACATTTGTAACTGTGAAGAATTACCAAAAACATCCAGTACATTGAAACAAAATGTAGAATTACCCCGAAAACCACAAAATTATAACAGAGAGATGTGTTAGATATATATTTCGACAACCAAGTTGTCTTCATCAGTGGCTGTCGCTAAACAAACTGTATGGGCAAAATTATCCTATTTATATAACTAAATTATCTACACTACAAATGATGTAATACCAGTGATGCCAGCAGAAAGGAGCAAAATAAAATCAGCAAAAAAAGCAAAATGGAAGTCGGTGAGAGATGAAATAGACCAAGATATCTGGGGAGACGGCTATAGGATTGTGATGAGGAAAATGTTGGGATTCCTACCAAGACCTATAATAGAAATGAAGATGGTGGAGCAAATTCTTAACCATCTCTTTCCTGACCACAGACCAGTGTCATGGATCTCAAAGATTTTAAAGAATTGCCCTGCTTTTTCGTTGCAAGAACTCAAGACGGCCAGTGACAAACTGAAAAACAATAAATGTCCCGGATCCAATAACGTCCCAGCGGAAGCTATAAAAATCGTCATTGAAAACAAGCTGCAGTATGTGCTGGACATATACAATGACTTAGCCATAAAAGCATCCTTTCCTGATCCCTGGAAGGTGGCAAGATTGATGCTCATGGAGAAAGGAGATAAACCAATGACTGATTCGTCAGGCTATAGAACCATCTGCCTTCTAGATACAGAGGGAAAACTCTATGAGCAACTAATGAAAATTAGGCTAGGTAGTGAAATAAAAGAACAGGAGACCTATCGAAAAATCAATATGGCTTCAGAGAGGGCCGGCAAACAGTAGATGCTGTAAGAGAAGTATTAAGAATTGCAGAGCAGGCATCAGGATTCACACCCTCACAAAGAATCTGCACGGTTATAACATTGGATGTCAGAAATGCATGCAATTGCGCATCCAGGCAGGTAATATTGGAAGAAATGAGAAGAAGGGGGATTCAAGATAGTCTGGTGAACATAATTGCAGACTACCTGTGCAATAGACAGTTGATATTGGCTGACCAAATATTGTTGGTGAGAAAGGTACCTGTAAACAGTGGTGTCCCGCAGGGTTCGGTCCTGGGGCCGAACTTGTGGAATATGATGTACAATGGCCTCCTTACCTTAGAACAACCAAAAGGAGTAACTCTCATAGGATTTGCTGATGACGTAGCTCTAGTTGTCGTAGCCGCGAATGAAGAGATCCTCATGAACACAACAAATGCCGCCTTACAGAAATTTTCCAATTGGATGGCAGGTAGGCATCTCTCTCTTGCACCAGAGAAAACTGAATGTCTCCTAACTAAGTAAAGAAAGATGGATCCTATTGAATTTACAATATAAAATGTGAGAATAAAACCTAGCAGAAGCATCAAATATCTAGGAGTTTTGTTCGATACAAAGCTATCCTTCACAGAACACATTAAAAGAGTATCACTCAAAGCGGAAAGAACAATAACAGCACTCAATAGTTTGATGCCAAACATAGAAGGTCCCCGGTCATCAAAATGAAAAATATTAGCAAGTGTGGTATTGTCACAAATCTTGTATGCTGCCTCCGTCTGGCATATATCCATTAACAACAAGAAATTGAGAGATAAGCTGACACGGCTGCAAAGAAAAGCGAGCATGAGAACATTCAGTGCATATAGAATCATCTCCGCAGAGGCAGGGTCAGTCATTGCAGGACTCGCTCCAATAGAAGTCCTGGTGGAAGAGAGAAAAGAAAGGTATCAGGGAATAGCGAAATTAGAGGCCAAAGAAAATCTCATGGAGAGATGGCAGATAAAATGGGAGTCATCAACGAAAGGCAGCTGGACTAGAAGCCTGATTCCAATCTTAAGGCACTGGGTGGAGAGAACATATGGTGAGGTGGATTACTACCTAACAAGCACTTTCAGGACACGGCTGCTTCCGAGCATACCTCTATAGATTCCGCCGGGTCGACACAGAGCATTGCAGCTACTATGAAGACATAGATGATGCGATGCACACGCTGTTTAATTGCAAGAGATGGGAAGCTGTTCGACAGCAATTTACAGTGACAACGAAGCTATCGTTCACGGCAGAGAGCATGATGTCACAACTATTGTTGTCACAGGAAGCATGGAACAGTGTATATACCACAATTAGAGAGGTAATAGAGACAAAAGGGGAAGAGGCCAAACAGAGAGACTTGGGAACGAGTCCAAATATAACCATTACTGAACCCCTGATCTCACAAAGATCACAGTGAGGAAGGGGGATGTAGGTAAATGGTAACATAAACAGAAGCCCAAATAATGAGGTATTGCTTTGAAGCCGCGAATTCCAGAGCACTATCCGCAGTTTCAGGGACTCCGCTTGCTCCGGCGAGCTCACCGGCAACGTTCCCGAATAAGAAAAAAAAAATACCAGTGATGAAACACTGGATAATAAAGTACCAATGATGCAACACCGGATTATGAAATACCGGATGATGCAACATCAGTTGCCTTATTACCTGATGATGCAACACCAGATGATGAAATAACATGTTGAAATACTGAATGATGCAACATCGAATGCCTCAGTACTGGATGACGTAATACCGGGTGATGCAATCGAATGACTATTGTTGTGTCAGTGGATATGCCTAACCGGCTTTTGTGTCGATGTTGAAAGCAACCACGCATTATTTCGCTCCATTTCATTCACGGGCCCCATGTCTAAATTCATTAAATTCTGTGGATTCACTTTGCAGATTTCTAATTTTTCCAAAGCACCTAACGTACGATAATCCGTGGTTACTTTCAATAACTTACCTTCTGTCCCGATTTAATCATATGTTGGGCAACGCTGGATTTTTCTGCTTGGTTGAAATGAGCTATGTGCTCTTTGAACCTTGTTGTTATTGATCTCCGCGTTTGCCCAATATATATTTTCTCGCAATTATTACAGACATTTGATAAATGCTCGATTCTTGTCGAAAGTCAATAGTATCCTTTAATCCACCCAAAAGGCTCTTCAAATTGTCAACTTATAAACCACTCCAAGTCATTATCTTTAAATAATTTCTCTAACCCTTTTGCAAGAAAAGGATAAGCAACTCTGTTATTATTTTGTGGTTTTTGCCTGATTATGTTTTTAGTTTCCAACCAGTGTCCAACCGCAGTTATATCAGCACATTACTATTTTCACCAAATGTTCCCTTCTGATTCTTAATCTTTGCACAGTGCCCAACAGTTATTGGTTTCACTATTAAAATCTTAGTAATTTTTTTCTAAGAAAATTCACTAATATTTTTATAGAAGTTTTAATTAAAAGCTAATTTGTGTTAATTTGTTCCAGTTCAAAAACAAGCTCAATTATCAGTCATTATTGTACCAGTGGTGTCCAGTATTGTAGCTATTGTACTAATTATATTTGGTGTAGCATATTATCTTCAGAATAGATCAAGGTAAGTCTGTAGTTATTTGATTTATATTTTAATAAGGATAATTTTACAATAGATTGACAAAACTAATATAAAAATCAATCATTGTAGTCCAAAGGTCCAAGCCATCATAATCATGACTCCCCTTCGGTAGCTATTTCCATTTCATTGTAGCCTCCGCACTTCATCAATTGAGGTTGTTTTCCAGATGTTTTCCCCTTGGTCTACCTCTTTCCTTTTTTCAATTAGATCGTAAAATTGATCTTTTGTGCATGACTCTTTTTTCTAATAGTCGTCCAAAAAGCTCAGACTTTTTATGTAGTCTAATATCTTTTTGGGAACTATTTTACCTATTTTCCAGGGTGTTAAGGTCACCCCTCAAAGATATTTGAGCCTTTTGCAGAACTGAGCCTTGCAATCGCATATAAAGTGTTCTGTTGTTTCCGCTGCTTCAGTCCAGTATCTGCTGTTTTCATTGTGCGCCTTACCCATCTTCATAGGTGATACCTTACTGGGGAGTGTAGTGTATGAACCCTTGTAGTTTAGCAGCCTTGGTCGGTAAGCAGTGATATTATAACTGTCAATCAAACTGGGCTGACTTTTATGTGAACTAGTGAACTGTCATATTATCAGGCTGTATTTTCAGATATTTATATATGAATAGGCAATGTAACTTGTAGTAACCAGTGCTTAGAATATATAGTTATCTTACAAGTGTTAACTCTCTCAACGTCGGCTACACTTCATTGGCGACGAGGATTGGATTGTTCTCTTGCTGAGATCCCCGAGTTACATATATTAGTGTTAATACAAAGAGTGTGTTCGTGAGAGTGATGGCAGGAATCATAGGCAGTTTGGGCGAATTCAACCCCAACAAACCATCTGCTTGGGATATTTATGCAGAACGGGTGAAGTTTTACATGGAGGCCAACAACATTAACGAAGACGATCGGCAACGTGCAGTTTTTCTCAGTGTTTGTGGAGAAGCCACGTACGAAATTGTAAGATCTCTAGTGTCCCCAGGAAGTCCGGCAGACAAGACCCTAGAAGAAATTCTGTGCTTACTGAAGAAGCACTTCACACCAAAAAAATCAGAGATTGTGCAGAGATTCATGTTTCACAAGCGAGATCAGAAGGTCGGTGAGTCGATTGCATGCTACATTGCCGAGCTTCGTAGATTAGCTGAATATTGCAATTTTGGCACGACGTTAGAAACTATGCTTAGAGATCGCTTAGTTTGTGGCATTAGAGACGAAGGTATTCAGAAACGGTTACTCGCAGAATCTGATCTAACCTTCAATTCAGCGGAGAAAATCGCTTTAGCATGTGAAACGGCGGCAAACCAGACCATGGAGCTGCGGCACGGAAACGGAAATGTCATAGACAATGACAATGTTGCCAACATCAAATCACAAGACAGAAGAATGTCAACTCAAACAGAATCGCGTTCCGAAGAACAGAATAAATTCACAAAACCGTGTTTTCGCTGCGGAGGACAACATTTGTCAAATAATTGTGCGTTTGTTAATCAGGAATGCCGTTTTTGTAAGAAAATTGATCACATCGAGCGTGTGTGTTTGTCCAAAAAGCGAAAAGACGCGCGTCGCGTGAAACAAGTGCAAAATAACAAAGATAACATCTCGATCGACAATATCTTCACACTGAACAGTTCAGTGAAGAAAGTGTGCACCTCAGTGACTGTCAAACTCAATGACATTTCGTGCAAAATGGAAATCGATTCCGGTGCGGGCGTGTCGATCATTTCTTTGCGCGTTTTCGACAAATTATGGCCTCAAAATAAACCTCACTTGAACAAATCTGACAAGATACTGAGGGACTACCAAGGCAACAAAATTAGCATTGCAGGCACATGTCACGTGGACGTAGAATACGGCCAATTCAAAGGTTTACTGCCGATAACAGTATCAAACGTTACGTCAAGCAGTCTTATAGGGAGAGAATGGTTCGAGCCACTGGGAATTCAAATAACTGGTGTATTGTCTGTGTCAGCGCTAAACGCAGAACCGCAGCTACAGAAATTATTACACGAGTTCAGTGACATTTTCAAAGAAGAGCTAGGGGCGTACAAAGGTCCTCCGGTGCGGCTACCTTTGAATCAGGACGTAACGCCTATCTTGCTGAAATGCAGAAAAGTTCCGTTCGCCTTACGCCCCAAGGTAGATGCAGAGCTAGAAAGGTTGCAAAATCAAGGTATTCTAGAACCTTGCGCACACCCAGTGTGGTCGACACCTATCGTACCAGTCGTCAAATCAAATGGTGAGTTGAGGATATGCGGCGATTATAAATGTACACTCAACAAAGTTTTGAGCCCAAACAATTACCCAATTCCTTCTGTAAATCAATTACTGGTATCACTTGGGCAAGGGAAAATTTTTGCCAAACTAGATCTTTCCCAGGCTTATCAACAGCTCAAGGTAGATGATTTTTCAGCAGATGCTCAGACGATCATCACGCAGAAAGGTGCATTTCGTGTACGAAGATTGCAGTTTGGAGTCAGTGTCGCTCCTCAGATTTTCCAGAACTTCATGGACAGCCGTCTCAGGGGTATCGATGGAGTCTGTGCATATTTCGACGATGTGGTTATAGCGGCAGAAGATTTAACCCAGTTAACTGACAGACTGAGGGAAGTTTTCAGTAGATTTTTAGAGGATGGATTGCGATTGCGCAAAGATAAATGTACTTTTGGAGTCAAGTCGGTGAATTTCCTAGGTTTCAAAGTGAATGCAAATGGCATTCATCCGACATCAGAGAAGGTCAACGCTATTCAAAATGCCCCCAGCCCACAAAATAAGCAAGAGTTGCAAGCGTTCCTGGGACTTTTGAATTTTTACCATGTTTTCTTGAAAGATAAAGCCACCGTAGGCGAGCCCTTACATAGGCTGTTACATAACAATGTCAAATGGGATTGGACAAAGTCGCACGATGAAGCCTTCAGAAAATGCAAAGGGTTACTGTCTTCAAATGCACTTTTAGTACATTACGACGAGAAGAAGCCATTGATCATGACATGCAATTCGTCACCTTATGGATCTGGAATAGTTTTAAGCCACAGAATGCCAGATGGTAGCGAAGCACCAGTTGCCTATCATTCTCGTACACTGACAGCATCCGAGAGAAACTATGCACAGATAGACAGAGAAGCATTGGCGATAATAACGGGAGTTCGGAAGTTTCACGACTATATATACGGCCGAAAAGTAAAAATTGTGACAGACCACAAGCCCTTGCTAGGAATATTGGGCGAGTCAAAGGCTGTTCCAGAATTGTTATCACCACGTATGCAAAGATGGTCACTGATACTGAACAACTACAATTATACATTGAACTACAGAGCTGGAAGAGAGATAGCCAACGCAGATGCATTAAGCAGACTTCCACAGAGAATTTCAGAATCCGTTACTTCCTCGGACATTGGAGATGTTTTGATGATCGAAACGATGCCAGAGTCAGTAATAAAGGCCGACACAGTTGCAAAGTTCACGGCAACAGATCCAGTATTAAGCAAAGTCTTACCATGGGTTACCAATGGATGGCCTTCAAGAGTAGAAGATACATTCAAGCCATTTTCAAGTCGTAAACCCGAATTATCAGTTTACAAGAAGTGTTTGCTTTTGGGAAGCAGGGTAGTCATTCCTCAGAGAGCTAGAAAAGAAGTCTTACAAATGCTCCATTCATCACACCCAGGAGTTGTGCGAATGAAAGCTCTAGCTCGAAGCTATGTTTGGTGGCCAGGGATGGATCAAGACATAGAGGCAACAGTAAATTTATGTCACGCTTGCCAAATGCACAGACATGCACCACCCAAGGCTCCATTACATCCGTGGGAGTGGACAACAGAACCCTGGAGCAGGTTACACATTGATCACGCAGGACCATTCAAAGGCAAGATATTTCTCATCATAGTGGATTCTTATTCGAAGTGGTTAGAGGTGAAAATAGTTCCATCTACGTCAAGTGAGTCGACCATCAAGGTTTTACGTGAAACATTCGCAGTGCATGGAATCCCAGATGTCATCGTAAGCGACAACGCATCTGGGTTCACCTCAGAAACTTTCAAAGAATTTACGAAAAAAAATGGAATCCGTCAAGTAACAGTTGCTCCTTATCATCCGTCTTCAAATGGCCAAGCAGAACGCATGGTGCAGTTCACGAAGGAGTCTTTGTCAAAAATATCAGGTGACTGGGATGTCAAACTCGCGAGATTTTTGATTGGTCAGCATTCAACCCCTTCGTGCAGTACAGGGTACAGTCCAGCAGAACTCTTGTTTCGAAGGAAGATTCGAACTTGTCTCCATCGCTTACACCCAGATTTCGCTAAGGATATGCGAGTCAGTCAAGAAGAGAAGTGCAGTCAGGCAAAACCTCGAGCCTTTCAGCAGGACGACCTAGTGTACGCCAGATCGTATACCGGTGCCGATCAGTGGATGCCAGCACAAATAACAGAAGCTACAGGACCTCTGTCTTATAGAATCGCCACTAAACAAGGTGCCATATTTCCAAGACACGTGGATCAACTTCGACCTCGCAGAGTAGAGGTAACACCCAACACCAACGCCAGGCCAAGCAGGATCACTTCGAGACCCGCATACTTGGATGATTATGTTCCATAATAGGGGGGAGGGGTGTAGTGTATGAACCCTTGTAGTTTAGCAGCCTTGGTCGGTAAGCAGTGATATTATAACTGTCAATCAAACTGGGCTGACTTTTATGTGAACTAGTGAACTGTCATATTATCAGGCTGTATTTTCAGATATTTATATATGAATAGGCAATGTAACTTGTAGTAACCAGTGCTTAGAATATATAGTTATCTTACAAGTGTTAACTCTCTCAACGTCGGCTACACTTCAGGGAGTGTCCTGTGAAAAGTCATGTGATTATTCTCAAGTCGTGCCTGTTCAATTCAAGAAACAGTTTAGACTTCTCTGTTGGTATGGTGTGTGTGTGTTTTGTTTCTTTAACGTCGGCCTATTTCCGCGCCAATCACCGACGCCAGGGAGTAGTTTCACCTCACTATCCTAGAAATTTTGCCGAACCCCTGCCTTTCTGTAAGAAGGGTAGGGATCTTTAACGTGCCCAACATTGCATGGACACGGGACCGACGGCTTTACGCCCCCTCCGAAGGGCGGAACGTGCAGACATTCAACTTGCTCAAATACAATGCCAGAACCTCGGTTAATGTTAATGGTACAGTATGTACTGAAAAAGTGAAAGGAGTATCCTGTGATCGAACCCAGTACTCTTCGGTTCAGAGGCACACGTTCTTACCCCTGAACCACCGAGGCTCTTCTGTTGATATGGTGATGAATTGGTTTGTCTGCCTGGCGTTTTCTTCCAATATGACAGCATTTGGCTCCTCTCCCAAGTATCAACTTCATTTCTTACGTGGCTTTTTGTTAATCCACAATAGAGGTCTGGACCATGGAATGGGATGGCATTTTTCCAAGTATGCGTTGTTTAAATAATGTTGTTGGAAAGTTATTATGTACAACAAATTTTGCCTTCCTTCTAATTTTTTTGCAAGCATCTCCTGTTTCCTCTTCTAGCATACTCTTATTTGTTTTTGGTGTACTTTATCTCTGTCATTTTTCCTTCTGCATGTTCATAGCCCTGAAAAGAAAGTTTATGAAATTCCTTAGTTTTTCAACTGATGGTTAATATCTGTACAGGTTATAAATGATAACTCCCTTTTATTTTCGTTATTTCTGGGCGATTTGATTGGTTCAAAAACTTATTTTGAACAATTTTTAACGTAGTTTCTGAATCTGCTATCGCTTTTCAAGAATTTTGAAAAATGTACGAGGTGGAACAAAAAATATAGTTTTTTTTAAATGGAACACCCTGTATTTTTTTTACATATTATAATTTGTCGATTTTTTCTGATTACAAAAATGTATAGTTATAGCACATTTGGATAAGCAGTTTTTAAGTTATGATGAAATATGTAAAACAACAAATCTGTTTATGTATTACTCAATAATATACGAAGTACCGTTTGGAAACAAAATTTTAATTTTGTATACAAACATCAAACTATTAGTTTATCCTAAAAATATGATTTGTCAATGATTAGTTAATTATTATACAAAACTAGCTAAGATATCTACTCAATGATCAGTATCAAACTTACAAAAATTAGAAAATAATATAAAGATTTACATTGTATCTTCTACATAACTTCCGTTGTTTTCTAAGCATTTGAAACATGGCCGTAAAAAATTTGATCGCACATCTTCAAATACCGCTGCATTTTCGTTAAAAGAATTTATTTCTTGTCGTATAAACTGTTTTAATTGCACAGACAGTTCTTCACTATAAATATTGTTCTTGAGAGCACCCCAAAGGAAAAAATATAGCAGATTTAAATCGGGGCTTTTAGCCGGCCAATGGATGGGACCATTTTTTCTTATCCAGAGGTCATATTTTTGGTTTAAGTAGTTCGTCACAGGTCTAATGTTATGTGGGGACCTCCGTCTTGCTGCCAGATTGCTGTTAAATTTAGAATAACTGGCAATTCATCCAAATATTCCTCAACTTGCTCTTGTAGCAAATGGAGATAAACTACACCTGTGAGATTTGTATGTAACAAAAATGGACCAATTATTTTGTTTTGGTGTATCCCACACCACACATTGACAGTTTTACATCCTTGTTTTTTTATTTGCTTTACCACATGTGGATTTTCTGTAGCCCAATCATGTTTGTTATGTCTATTAAACAAACCAGCTGTAGAAAAGGACGACTCATCAGTCCAAAACACATTTCGCAAAAAATCATTGTGTTCATTATATTTTTCAATAATTTGTTGGCAAAACAGTATTCTCTGTGATAATTTTCATTTAAGTGTTGAACAGGAAGAATGTGAAAAGGTTTATACTTATTTATTTTTAAAAGTTGCATAACGCTGCTTTGGCTTACATTTAAATCTTTAGCTACAAAATAAGTAGACCGACTGGCTCTTCTATAACCAATAATAGAATATTTATTTGTATTTCTTCACCAATAGTATTTCTCGTTTTTCTTCTCTTTGTATTCTTTAATGAATTTGTGTCACAAGATTTATTGTAAATTTTCTTAAATGTTCCTTTGCCAGGCACAGTCTCATTCAGATACAGTCTTCTAAACTCCCTTTGTGAAGCAGTCATGTTTTTTAAACAATATAAGAATATTTCTAAAATTCTACGCTTATTCTCTAAACTATGATAACGCATGATCGCTTTTTTGCACATAATAAAGATTCCTAATAGAAAAAGCACTAACAAATCTGAACCTTTTTGACGTTTACACAAAGTTAAAATTTTATTTCCAAAGGCTACTCGTATATTATTGAGTAATATGTAAACAGATTTATCGTTTTACATATTTCATCATAACTTAAAAACTGCTTATACAAATGTATTATAACTATATATTTATGCAATCAGAAAAAATCGACAAATTATAATATGTAAAAAAATACACGGTGTTCCTGTTAAAAATATATATTTTGTTCCATCTCGTACATTTTTCAAAATTCTTGAAAAGCGATAGCAGATTCAGAAACTACGTTAAAAACTGTTCAAAATAAGTTTTTTGACGGATCAATTTGCCCAGAAATAACGAAAATAAAAGGAGGTTATCATTTATAATACTCACCCTACCGTGTACATTGGCTATCCACAGAGTGATTTATTAAAGCACATGGCTAGCCTAGAGGACAGAAGGCAGTGCAGCTGCATTGTGTTTCTTTTTAAAATTGTCAGTTCAGCTCTTGATTGTCCCTCTCTACTTGAGTCAATAAAATTTAATGTTCCATGTATAGAATTGCGGTATCCCAAAGTGTTTTATGTACCGACGGTAGGTACAGAGCTGTTGAGCTCGTCTTCAGTCTATTATATGTGTAGAAATTACTCCAATTTGCAGGACAGCCAGGATATATTCTGCTGTTCTCTCTCTCTCGCATAAAGAATTGTTTCTGTACTTATTATTATTAGTGATGTAATGTATTGTTTTATATGTCTTGTATGTCCCCATCCTTAAATTGGCTTTGTGCGGTTTGATGGTGTAATAAGTAAATAAATAAATAATGCATGTCATATAGTTCGACATAAGAATAACTTCCCTTATTCATCATTATTTCTGGACACCTGTAGGTATGTTTTTTTGTTGTTTATGTTAATTGTTTGTCCATTGTTTTATAATGTGATGATAACTTATCTTTTTCCTTTAGATTTGTGGTAGAAGTGGCTGACTTTAACTTTGGTCAACAATACAATGATCTAGAATACAAGACTTTTGGGGAGAGACTGAAAGATTCAATAACGAACGCTTTTAATCGTGCACCAAGCCCAACGAATTCGGAGGCACCTTCCTGGCCACCAGGACGCAAATATGGTAGCATGACATAAAATTATTTCTCTCTCATTTTATACAAAAATCTAACACTAACTGTGAAATGATTAGTGATATACGCCTAAGAT
The DNA here is from genome assembly GCA_964006375.1 of Tillus elongatus. NCBI lineage: Eukaryota > Metazoa > Arthropoda > Insecta > Coleoptera > Cleridae > Tillus > Tillus elongatus. The sequence goes on along the minus strand of OZ023263.1, from coordinate 64,201,754 downwards.
ATTAATTATATATAGTAACTTATATACATGTAAGGGGCTAATCATGAAATTCATAATGGTTAATGTACGTAAAGCTAACTTTACATGGGAAAAAGTAAGTAGTTTTTGTTCAGTTGTGTTTCTGTGATGTAGTTGTTAATTGAAAATTGCTTTTTTTATGGCTTGTTATTTTAAGTATCCTGTTTTTATGTTTATAATATTGAAAAGTTACTTTTATCTTTGGATTCTTCCCAACCATTTTTTGTAATTGTACACTATACATTTTTTTTTGAAAAACAAAAATACATGGAAAAATTTGTAAAAATGTTGTATCTTTAACTGAAACTGAAACGCATTATTTTAGTCTCAATATTATTGTGAGTATGGCTTGTTAATAATAGCCATTAAAACTGAAACACTATCCCAATGGCTTGTTCGATTTGACACTCAAAATGTTACAGGATGACTCTATTTACTATTATACTTTTTTGAGGCTTGTGCTGTAACGTTTTATATTTAATTTTTTTAATGTTATATCAGAAGGTGACACCATACCTCTAGCCCTCATCTTTACTTGCTCTGTTGACTGCTGAGTATCAAATCGAACACTACGTGAGTTGAGTGCACAGGGTGATTCGGGTAGGATTTTACTCTCTAACTTTTTTTTAAATTAATTTAGACAAGACAAGTTGTAAAAAGAATATTTTGAGTTTTAGCTACTTGTCAGAAAAACAATTGAAGATCAGGTTTTGATACACAAACTAAACACAAGTTTTTGCATATGGGAGAACCCTGTATGTTATCATCTACAATCTTTGCTGATTGTGTTAAAAATACATATTATTACAAAAGCTCGCTTATGACGATTCGAATCTTGCGCGTAATATCTCTCAAGTTCGCCAGTTATCTGGATTATCTTGTAATAAGGAATCGAGCATGCTCGTTCAAGTCCAGTAACAAGTGATTGGAAGTGTCAAGAGCAAGAGTCACTTGCAAGACCTTTTGATAACTCCTATTTTTAATTGCTTGGTTTCCAAAATAATAAATAAATCAATAACTATCAGTATCATCCTTTGCATCTGGGAAGTATTAGAAAGTCCAGTAATTTATCGTTATCCAATGCAAAAGCCATCTTCTCTCTAGTAACAAATCAGCAGTAGGTCTTTATTCTTATATGTCGATTTTCTGCTCTAAACACAACTGAGAAGAATGGCTTTGATTCGAAATTAGACAATCCACAAAATCATCACTATCCGATGCAGCAGCCATCTTTTAAAAACCACGATTAAATTAAAATTCAACTTGTAAAGTGCCACAACACCCCTCTGGTCGGATTCAATCGACTAAGCAGACGGCAAGCACATCTCTAGGCTAGTATAAGGCAGAAAGTGAAGATGCGGGCAACACTCTGTGTTTTAGTGTGACAGCTGTCATGTTGATCGTTACCCCCCTTACTCAGGACTGTGAAGCTCCAATGTCCGATCTCTGCTAAAGGCACCTCCTCACTTTGGTGTAGGCGACCGTCAATATCAAGATGCCACATTTCCTGAAAGATGGATAGCGTGTCGAGGAGCAATTAAGTGGCTACCACGTTCCCCAGACTTGACTCCCTTGAATGTTTTTCTGTGGTGTTATTTAAAAATTGAAAGATTATTTCAACAGACCAAAGAATTAAGAGGAGCTACAGTAAAGAATTCGCGCTGAAGTGGTGCAAATTAGTTGACATTTTTGAGACACAGTGTACAAAGTGTTTATGTCCGTATCGGTCAATGCCAAATGGTAGGTGGAGAACATTTGCGCAAAATTTTGTTGGTTTTTCTTGGTTGAATGGTTTTTCCATTAAACCTATGTTTAAGTAATTCTATTTCTTAAAAGAAAATGTCAGGTACCAATTGTTTTCATAATCATTTAAGCAGTAAGCAGGTCTATGGAAAAACAACAAAAAATATGGTTGTCATTTAAAAAAAATTTATGATGACATCACCATTCAGAAGTAGATGAAGTCATACATGTCATTATTATGTCATAAGTTGGCATTTGAAAATATAAAATTGACCTGACATTAAAATTTTAGAATTATGTTCCAAACTTTATGATCACACTGTCCTTACAGCAGTAAGTTTGGACAGTCTCGAGGTTTTTTGAATGTATATTATTTTTATTGTGATTTTTTTAAAAATTTTTATCAGGTTGCTAATGCTAGAAGGTTTATTTACTGAGATAAACTAAGACAATTTTTATTAACAGCTATGCTTACTCAATAGTTCAACAGATTCAGGTTGGTCGTGAGTATAGTAAATGTTAATCTAGTTGATTTGGTTTACTAAAAAAAATTATGATGAAATTCGATCCTCTATTGGCAGAATTGATAGAATACTAGAGGTTTAGCTTCCGTTAAAATTATAATCAAAGCATTAAATTATCAAAACAAAAGAGGAAAGAAAAATCCTGTATTGAGAATTTTCTAACGTTTTATTTAATTTTATTACTGCATGTGTAATCCTCTTCGATATTTTTTCTCATTATTTTTGTTATCAAGAAATAATCGGTTGTTTGTGTGTGAAGTTTAGGACTGAAGTTAAGAAATGGTTCAAGACATTGAGGAATATTTTAAACATGAGACTGAGGTACTGAACATTTTTATTGGGGCAGATAATTTTATAATTTATATTTGGTTTTATGCCCGAGTCCTTCTATAAATGCTATGAGTTAAGTTTGTTATTGCTGTAGACAAGATTTAAGATTTGTGTTGCAAATTTGGTGTTCATAATATCCAACATAGTAGGCATCTATTATGTTTATTGAATTACATTTAAATGATGTCTTTTTCTTCTTTGTTTCGGTGGTACCTTAGCTAACTTGTTTTATTAATATGTTACATTCTTTATATCAAAGGAGGTTGGTAATCTTTTAAGTTCAGTGAGATAAAAATGGGTACATTGCACAGAAATAAAAATCCATACAGATTATTACTTGTAATGATATTAATAATTATAATAACCATAATAATAATAATGGACATCGAAAACATATAACTCCTAACAAAGTCAAACAAGCATCACCCCCATAGTCATCCAGCAAGTAACCCTACCTAGACGCCAAGGTGGAAGAGGATTGTTGGATATTGGTTAACAGTTGGACCAGCAGAGATTGTAATTATTTCCTACGACAGGCACTTGGATGCAGAAGCCCCTCTATGGGCGAGATCAGAATGAAATTGTCAAAGTACAAGTCAGATTAACAGGGATGTAGATATGGTGTGGGGCCGATGATCATTCATCCATAGAAAAAAAAAAAGGAATTCAGCACCAATATCAAAATTATCAGGAAGAACATTAAAAATTACACCAAAAAGGTACTCTTGTTTCATTACGATGGGATCCACGGTTTTCGAGAAAAGCTAAATTAGGACATTCCCCTGAATTTTCTGCATGTGATTAGGAAACACCTCATATATGTATATAGTTTATTTGCAGTATACTCTCGATTATCCGGGCTAATGGAGGGATCGGCAACACAGATAATTAGAAAACACGAATAATAATAATACGAACATAATAAGAGAAGTTCGAGTTGCAGGTCCACTATATATATTTTTCAGCGAGCATAGGGTGGCTAGATATGTTTACACAACGTCATAATATTATCAAAAAGTTGCTCGTGGTGGTGTTAACGAACAATCTGCGACTGACTAGAAGAATACTGTTTTACTGAATCAAATTAGTAAATACCATCTTAATGACAGGCACTTGGATGCAGAATCCCCTCTATGGGCGAGATCAGAATGAAATTGTCAAGGTACAAGTCAATAAATCGGCATCAAACTATTGGTTTTTGTCGGGACATATCGGGCCATTCCAACAAGAAACTAGTTGAAGTATATAGTTTGAGATCTTTTGTTCCAAGATGACAAATGCAGATTTGGCTGTCAGACATCAGAAACTATCCAGCGTATCACCGGAGGATGTAAAGTTTTTGCCCCAACAGAGTACAAAGAGAGGCACGAGGCAATCGCGAAAATACTTTACCAGGAATCTTAGCAAGGTACTTTACTGTAGATACCCTCTTCAGCCTGTTATCAAGAATTGCAGATATAGGTTCTGCTGAGATCAGCCTCCCTTAGAGGCAAAGTTTCCCACAACAGGTCAGATATAAGAATATTGCAAGTCCTGCAAACTAGTGACGCTGATCGATGTTGCCCTTCTGAATACCAATAAGAGATAAATGGAGATAAAATACAACGAGATCATCTGGTAAAGAAACCTTGAGATGCAAGTAACGAATCGGTGGAGGGCTGATAAAATCTGAGTGATCCTGATAGTTATGTAACCAACTGGCATGGTTCCCAAGAATCTGCTAAAAATCATTAAAAGAGTGGACTGGGACTTGGAAAGCACCTTTATAAAGTTATACATGAGGCAGTAATAGAGATTTCTGGGAAGTGATGAAATGAGGCGTTGTCATTCAGGGCCAAACTACTTGGAAAGGGTCCCCTGAGCTAAATCTCTTTGGTATCTGAGATACCTGGGACGAATGAATGTTTCCCTTTGAAGGGGTGTCCCTTCAGGCTAAAGGCATAATAATAATAATAATAATCGTCAAACAAGAAGCTTGCATTCCAAATCATCTGTCACATCTGAATCTCAAATTGAAGGGTATGAAATTATAGAAATTGCTCTAAATCCGTGGTGACCTGGTATATGGTGCTTTCTGTGGAAAGCTCACTGCATTTATACATCCAAATATTGCCCCTCATGTTCCATTTGCACTAAAAAACGTCTCATTTCCAACCCCGATTTCTACTAAGTAGGAATCTGTAACAGTAACAATTCACTGTAGTTCCATTATTCCACTAGATCTTTGTTGACTTTTAAATGCTACTGATACCCACATGGTGCAGTATTAAATATATTTGAGGTTGGTAATAAAATATTTAGAAATTAAAAAAAAATTGCAGCAGACAATTTGTGCACATTTAATAATAATAATAATAATGTTTTATTTCATAAAACATGTATACGTTACCTCTAATATGTTTGAAACTTGTCAAAACAGTAAGAAAATAACAAAAGATAATTTTACATAAATTCAAATAAAATAAAATACAACAAAATAAAATACTAATATAAAAGACTAAAATTTGATTGTCTCCGATTTTTTTCTCTAGTATTGTTTTATTACCTAAGTAATCATTAATGGAATAGTAAGCCTTCCCTTTTAATACCTTTCTCAGTTGTGTTTTGCGTGGAAATTTTCTTCAATCAAAGATACATGGTGTTTCTTAATCATGTGCAGAAAATTCAGGGATATTCTTTTGATTAATTTTAAGAAGAAAAGTTTATAATATGAAGCTTCGTTTCTTAGATACGTGGTGTTATAGTGCAAGCTGACAAACACCTTTTCTATCATAATTTCGTAACGCTCTATTATATTTCAATGAAATTTGGCCACACACTTTGAGCTTCCTTCTTGCAGTGAAATGATGTTATAAATTAATTTATCTGATTAACAGGGCTGTAGATATGATGTGGGGCCGATGATCATTCATCCATAGAAAAAAATATTAAGAATTCAGTACCAATATCAGAATTATCAGGAAGAATATTAAAAATTACACCAAAAAGGTACTCTTGTTCCATTATGATAGGATCCATGGTTTTCGAGAAAAGCTAAATTAGGACATTCCCCTGAATTTTCTGCGTGTGATTAGGAAAAACCCCATATATGTATATAGTTTATTTGGAGTATATTCTCGATTATCCGGCATATTTCAGGAGGGGGGGGTGCTCGGCAACACAAATAATTGAAAAACACGAATAATAATCATATGAATATAATAAGAGAAGTTCGAGTTACAGAAGCTCACATATATATATATATATATATATATATATATATATATATATATATATATATATATATATATATATATTATCACACCCATAACTAAAAAATAATGCGTGGATTGTGATCAAATTTGGTTAGTACCTTCCTTTTGCAAGTGGCTTGGGTAGCTAGGAACATCACACTAGTTTTCTTGAAAAATTTTAAGTTTCCTCTTGGAAAATCTTTATCTTTCCAGAAGTAATGAAGCTATGTCAATCAACACAGCTTTATACTATAAAATGTGAATTACATACCAAAATTTAGATCCATATGTTAGAAAGAAAAAAGTTATAGGCATTTAACTGGTAACTGGAAAACTGCTCGAGTACAATCCAACTCCAACTTTTCCAAGTCTAATTATTTTATTACTCGGATTTTTTACCATTGAATTTTTTCAGTAGATTTTATTAAGATTAATCTCTGTAAGTCGAATATTCTATATCTCTAATCTTTTTGTAAATCAAAGAGGGCATTCAAACCATTTTTTTTTATTGTACAAAACATCTACAGGTCGATATTGAAAAAATAAATATATGTTGTCAGAAGTTGATTCTACAAAACTCCAAACACAACCTTCATAAATCTCAAACACAATTAATATTTACGACTTCCTTTTTATTATACACTATAATAGGGATCAGATTTTGGACAGCATGTAATAAAAAACAGATGTTCTAGTTTTGACACTACAATAATAATGCATTATGTGAAAATTAGTTAAGAAAGCTTATTGCTATTTCTGGCCATCTTCAACTTTGAAACATTTTATGTATGTAAAGTACCTACTGTCATTCCATTTTAAACCTGATTTGCTGTCCACTTCTTTTAGTGTGATTTGTTCAGTCTCCTGACATGATCTAGCCCAGTATCTTTATTTTATAGTATGTAGTGAATTTGTATATCTGTTCCGATTCATTATGAGCAATAATAAATAGTTAAACCGCCTGTCAGTACAAGAAAAACAAAATGTTTTAAAAGTAATGGACAAGGTTTTTTTTTTAAGATAAAGGATCACAAAAAAAATTGGCATTCTACCAAATACACTATATACAATTCTAAAGAACCCTGACAACCTTGAACATGACTTAAAGGAAAATTGTGTAATTACCTCCCGAAAAAGAATAAAAGCCTGTGTATACGCTGATGTTGACAAAGCGATGTTAATCACTGCTGCCCGAAACCAAAATTTACTGTTATCTGGGCCAATTATCCGACAAAAATCTCAAGAAATTGCAACGAGATGTGGATGCAAACATTTTTCAGCGAGCATAGGGTGGCTAGATATGTTTACACAACGTCATGATATTATTCAAAAAGTTGCTTGTGGTGAACGCGGTGATGTTAACGAACAATCTGCGACTGACTGGAAGAATACTGTTTTACTGAATCAAATTAGTATATACCATCCCAATGACATTTTAATGCTGACGAAACCGGTCTGTTTTTTAAGTGTTTACTGGATAAAACATTGGCTTTTAAAAATGAAAAGTGTCATGGTGGAAAGCATAGCAAAGAAGGACTAACAATAATGGTTGCTTGAAACATGGCGGGGCTCAAAAAATTAAAATTATTAGTGATTGAAAAGCATAAATCCAGGTTGTTTTAATGGCATAAAATCGTTAGAAGTAAATTATGAAAGTAACAGCAGGGCATGGTTGAGCAGTCACTTATACAGGAAGTGGTTTGTCGAACTAAACAAAAAATTCGCTCAACAGAATAGAATTGTTATTTTATCTGTCCAGCTCATCCCAAAAATATTGAGTCTATCCCATATAGATGGAATTTCTGTGGATCGAAATCTCAATTGGCACAAACATGCCACACTACTTGCAGAAGCGGCTGCTAAAAAATTAGGTTACCTCTTCCGGGCTCACAAATACTTTTCACCAGCTAATCTCTATCTTATATACTTCATAAATAAGGCCAAACCTTGAAAACTGCTCCCACACCTGGGGTGCTGCTGCCGCTTCTACACTCGCTATCCTAGACTCCATTCAGAAGAGAGCTATACGTCTCATCGGTGACCCTACCCTCACCCAAAGGCTGCCATCCCTTGCTCACCGACGTGCCGTCTCTCTTTTATAGATATCTGCACGGGCACTGCCCAGAGGAGATTTCTTCCATAGTTCCTCCACCTGCTGCCCCCAACAGATCTACCAGGGGAGCAGAGCGAATGCACCCTTTTACTGTCCAGGTCACCAGATTAGAACATCTTGTTATGCCCGCTCTTTTGTCCCGAGGACTTCCAAGTTGTGGAATTCCTTGCCGGCACATGTTTTTCCTTCTCCTCCGAACCTCCAAACCTTCAAGTCCATAATTAACAAGTTGCCTCTTTCCTCCTTGTCGACACCCACGGTACGATAGTATTTAGGCTGTAAGCCCTCGTGGTGTGTTATTGAAATATACAGATTTTGTGTATTTCCTTCCAACATGATTTCGGTTTTGCAACCTATGGACCAGGGAATCATCCAAAACCCTAAGCAGCACTACAGGAGAAGAATATGGCCTAAAGTAATATCTTGTATGGAGAGTAGACAAAGTGTTCAAATTACAATTCTTGATGCAATTAGAGAACTGTGCAGTTGTTGGTCAATAGATGTCAAGTCAGAAACCATTTTTAGAAAGGCTGGATTCGTCAGAGCAGAATCTGAGTCATGTGAAGCTGAAACTTGGAACAACACGGATGACATTCCCTTAGGGCAACTGAAGGCTATGGGGAAAATCGCAATGGCCTGCTGGTGAAGAGATTGACTTTGTTGATTATGTTAATGTTGATGTTGATGTGGAAATAGCAAGTTACCCCAGTGATGATGACATTGTGATAAGTGTTTTCCACCAGACAACAGAACAAGACCAAGAAAACGAAGGTTCTGAGGATGATTAAAATGAGCCTAACGATCCAACATACTTGCAGGAGTGTAATACCTCAATTGAAACTTTAAGACGATATCTAGAGAGCAAAGACAGTGTATCAGCAGGGTTCCCACTCGTCTGGAAAACCGGGAAAAGTCAGGGAATTTGTAGATGAAAAAATTTAGTCAGGGAAAAATTACGAAAATTGACTAAGAGTCTGGGAATTTTTGTCCTTGTCAGGGAAAATTATTTGTTTCCTTTTTATGATAAATAACTTAAACAAGATGTTGGTTTTTTGTGCAGTTCTGAACCATTCATTTAATGAATTCTTTTTCCACAAAACCACAATAATTGTTTTTTTTTTAATTTTGCGTTCATTGGTCGCTTTGTATTTGAAATGGGGTAAATTGTAGAAGCTGAAAGTCAGGGAAATAGATTTTGGCATGTCAGGGAAATCAGGGAAATTGATATGCTGTTTTTAGTGGGAACCCTGATCAGAAGCCATCTTCAGTAGTTTGAGTGCAGTGAAAGAGTTTATTATTAATGACAAATTCAATCGAAGATTGCAGTCAAAGATAACGAACTTTTTCAAGAAAATGTAAAAGACATCTTTATTGCTTTAAGTGTAGTTTTAGTCGAAACATTTATAATATAACATTAAGTTATAAGTCGCGCGTCGTTTATAACCTGATGCCGGCATAACCCGATTCGCGATCATCGGCATAACCCGATTCGCGATCATCGGCATAACCCGATTCGCTATCACGTGTAGCATGTAGAAAAATGCGTGCTGCCCATGCAATCTCGAATAAGATCAAGTGTGAAAAGAAGGACAATTAAAATTTATGACCTTAACATAAACATTCCCAGATATGGATGCTTCTCAGCGTTCCTATTGTAGTGGCACGTTCGGAGATAAATAGGAATTCATCACAACATAGTAAGCAATCTGTGACAGTTCATTCTGCTTCTACATACATACTACTACACTACAGGTTCTAATGATGGTCGTTGGTTTTTATTAGGGATATTTATTAATGCTATTTAAGGGAAACAAAAAAAATATTGAAATTTCAATCCTTTCCTGATTTGAAATTTTGATAAATTTTTCAGCGTGGATAATCCGCAAACCATATAATCTGCGCACAAATAATCAAGAGTATACTGTATTCATTTATTTTTTATTACATGAGCAGCTTGAACTACTTAGGCCATTAGCGGGATGGATGATTAAACAGTATAAGATGGTAAGATATTTTGACAGAACAAATTTGTTTTGGCCTGCCAGGGACGTGAACCCGATCTGGGAATGTACCTATCAAACTTGACAATCCGATATTAGCCAATCTGTAAACTGTGCCATCTGCTCCTCATTATACTTTTGAAATGGTGGCACAAATAATTATGGGATTCAAGATGTAGGTACATATTCACTTAGTGAAGATTGTAACCTGTGATGAGCACTGATAAGCATACTTGTAGAATCCAAATCATCGCAACACATTAAAAAAAACGATCGTTTCACTAACCAAGTTAGCGGCGAATAATTCTGAATTCAGAATTATTCATCCTCTGATGACGCTAACTTGGTTAGTGAAACGACGCTAACTTAGGGAAACGATCCTCTTTTTAAAAATGTGTTGTGGTGATTTGGGTTATCCAGGTGTGCTTATAGGTACATATTTAAGACAACTTCGAATATTTTTATTAGAATTATATCAACAAGAAAATAACATCTCATAAAAAGATTGTCTCACTTTAAAGTGCTTTTTTAGCTCTATAATTTTTATGCAAACTGACCCTAAAACGTTGTTTTTTTTTGTATCAAATTTGTGGGTACAATTTTACCTACATTCAGTATTTATCGAAGGACTTAAAATACACAGTTTTTTAAATATATAATGTGTTGGACTAAATTGCCATTATTTTATCTATGAAATAAATTTTGATCCTATATGTTTTATTAGATGCAATTATATTGTTATATTTGGCACACAGTTATGTGGTACACTCTTTATATAATATTTTAGTTTATTCTTATATGTTTATTTTCTATTGTTTGTATATTTTGAAAGTTTCTAGAAGATAATATTATATTCATATTGAATTAGCACACTATAAATCTAATGATTTTATAATGTAGATTTTATTAATTTAGGTATAAAATATAATTTATTCACGACAGTTACCAGTTGTTTTCTTTTGACTCTACTTATTATCCGTAATCAGCCTGAGAGTTTGTATACATTTTGTGGTATGATGTGAAAAGAAGAAAAACTGCGGTTCTGGTTCATTTCAAAATTGACGCGAAGTGATTCCTAAGATTCTATTGGGTGATATGGCTGATACATTCTTCATAACAGAAGTCTGGGAAAGATATACAGGTGTGTGAAAGTGAGTAATTGATACCTAGAAAAGTATATGACATTGCCTGGAAAATTGTCACAGATGATTTTTTCATAGAGATAAAACAATCCATTCCCAACTTGGCTCTAGGGGATAAATAGCACTGCTTACGGTATCCTTCAACACTTCATTGTGTAATAGTATTCATTTATGTTGTTAATTTAAGCGTGCCGTTATCAAGATATCTACGAGGATGGTAGAATTTCACGGTACCTTACAGTTGGACTGTGGGAGTGTGTCCTCGGCGCACGAGATAAACCCCACCACATACAGATAAGGCTTCCTTCTACCATGCTGATGAAAAACTGTACAATAGAGAACGTCTCATAGCTCCAGCAGAGTTCTTGGTAGCCATCAACAATAAGAATTCTCAACTAGCTGACAGTATGGTGGTCTGCTGAAGTAAGCAGCGTTGTTCTGATCAACACTTTAGAGGCTCTTATGTTTCAGAACCGGGAGTTGTGGTCCGCCGGAACCGGCACCGACGTACTGGGACCATAGACCATCCGTGGGTATCGAAGGTCATAACCAACATCTAGGATACTTCGTAGCGTTTCAGAACTTTTGTATGTGTAGCCGGCGTCCATAATAACTTATGGATCAACGTTAGTAGTTGCACCCAAGACCTCCAGGTGGGTTGGCAGCTTGCAATAAACATCTAGCCAAGCCACTTTTATGTAATTGGGAACTGCTGCAAGGAGGTAAGTAAAATTCCTGCTATTATTGATGGGATATACTACGCTCCAGACTTATTATTTCCTGGATTAACTTTCGTTATCCTTTAATCACTATTTGAAGGGGAGGTTATTAGAATCTACAGCAGGCTGGTAATACTGGGTCTACGGAAACATTTATAAATAACTCCTGTCCAGAGATATGTTAAACGGCTGGTAATGATAATATAGCCAAACAGAGAGACTATCAACCAGTGTTGCCACAGGCCAACGTTTTTCTTACGGCGCCTTGGAGCGGATACAATCGACAAAAACAGTGAAAAACTAACCTCAGACCCGATTTATAATGGTGTTGCCAGATATTGTAAAACACATCAGAATACCTAAAAAGACTTATCAGCATTGCAGAGAAGTAAGTATTTTAGTAGCATTAACAAACTTTTAGTATAGCATTAAGTAGCATGCAATTGCGAACAAATGTTAGGGCAAGGACTCGATGCATTATGGAACATGTATCGACCACAATGAGCGTACAAATTCACGAAAAGAACCCAAATTTTACCTATAAATCCCATATGGGAAAACTTGGACCCACTATTACATCTCGGAAGTGAATCCTGAAATGGGGAGTGTAATGTAAAATACCCCCATGCAGGTCTCATATCCGGAGGTGTCTTGACGCCAGTTGGTTTTAAAAAGCCAAACCAGCCTCATACGTTGTATACCAGTCTCACCTGTTTTTTTTTTCTTTTCATTTGAGAGGGAGGGGAAAATCTTCAGAAGACATTCGGCCATCCACCGAGCTGTTTTGGATGAATTCTCTCTGGAGAAATGCCTTACCAACTAAAAACCACTTCCCGCAGTGCGAAGCGGGCCTGGAACTACCTTTCGGTATTACTTCAGACCAGTTTCTCCTTATGTAGCAGCTGTGCTATTTTGTTTCCTTTCCTGGTCCCTTTTCCTCATTATTTCTGTAACCACAGTTTCTATTGTTCTCCATTTTGTTTCTGTCTCTAACATATGTTTGACTATGTTCTCGGCTGTCAGTTCTTCTCCAGTCTCCTTTTAGCTCGTTCTCTTATCTTGTCTTACATGATGCATTCTAGAACCGCGTGCTGTGGTGTTTCATGTTCTCCACAGTGGATGTACGTATCAGTGTTCGCCAGCCGGAATCTTGCCAGATAGGATCTGAAGTTGCCGTGCCCAGTCAGGAACTGCGTTAAGTAGTATCCTACTTCTTCATATTTTCGGGTAACTCAGGGCCTTATTTCTGGGATTAATTTCTTTGTCCGCTATGCTGTCATTGTTTTCTTTTGCCATTCCTGCTGCCATTTGCTTATCGTCTTCTCCCGTCTTCTGTTTTGATCAACTCTCTTGTTTTCATCTTTCCCATATGTGCGCTCTGCTACAAGTAGATGTATAGGAATCACTCCTGCTATGACCTGCGTTGCCTTAGTTGAAACAGTTCGGTAAACACTTGTTATTCTAATTGCCACCTTTCTCTATATACTTTCTAGTACTTTCCTCCATTTAGTTGCCTCAATCAAATCGCTCCATGCTGGAGCACCATATAATATGATAGAGTTAACAAAGCTGCACATTATCCTTCTTCTACCTGCTCTTGGGCCACCGGCATTCGGAATTAAGCAGCGGCTCAGGGCAGCTGCAGTTTTCTCTGCTTTTTCAGCAACGCTCTTCACATGGAAGCTCATATTCATGTTATGCCCTGACCTGTTGAGCACCTTATAAAGGGGGTACCAGTCATCAGGTTAATTCAATCTATACAGTCTACTCCCAGGCGTTTGAGAGAGTAAACCTAAAACCTGCTTTTAGCAAGGCTGGAGGTCTGGCTGCAATAAAACCCTACAGAAATGGTTTCATAGCTATCTTTAAGACATATCTCTTAGGGTTATGGTGCTACATCTTCAAGGAACAATTGCTGTCTGTGTAGTAACATAGGGTACGCACAATGAATCACTATGGTACAAATTTTTTTGTGAACAATATAGACCAGAATTTGAAATATTGTTTTGTCATATGCTCTAAAGTTATTGTAAACTAGTTATGCTTATATGTCATGCCTAGAGATTACTGCATAATTATTGTACTGTTAAATTTCCTTCTTAGAGAACTTGTGGACCACTACTTAAAAAGCACAGAGTAGATATTACATACCTACTCTATCCTTAAAGTGTAAACTCTAAACTAGTCACTGATTGCGTTTAGCTAGGAACAGCAACATATAGAATTGATTGCAACTAAGTTAAAAAAAGATCTGATTTGACTCAAGGTTCAATCTTTGGACCTTTGCTGTTTTCAATTTACATCAACGATTTACCACAAAATGTGAACCCAAATAAAGTTTTCCTATATCCTGATGACACTGCCTTTATAAAGATTAGCAATAGTTTGAAATGAATAAACAATCAAGCAATACACTGAACGACGCTAATAAGTGGTTCAATGCAAACTATTTACAGCTGAATAAAGAAAAAACTAACATTTTGAATACGACTCGATTGCCCTTCATCAGCCAGCTGTAAAATTTGTGGGCTTATACGTAAAGTCGGATTTCCGTTGCTCCTTCCATGTACAGCAAGTATGTGGTGGTCTTGCATCGGCTCTGTTTGTAATCAGGATAATTAAAATCATCAAGACTTACAAACACAGCTTAAACAGATTATTATGCCAATTTCCACAGCTGAGCAGCCTGTGTGGGGAAGTAGTCCGAGTATATATGACCTTTTAGTGATGCAAAAAAGGAGGGTATACGAATACTGTGTTCAGTTGACAACTTAACTCGGTCCCGGCCACTTTTTAAAAAGACTTACCGTCGTTACAGTATATATTGTGTCTCTGTAGTGTATACCTACCAGCATTGTGACAAGTTTGTGAAGAATGGATAACTTCACGGATATGAAAAGCGCAGCAGGCAAGATATTAGCATACGGTATCATCGTGCTAATAGAGCCCAACTTTATTAGCTCATTTAGCTACCTATAACTTAACAACAAAAATATAAAAATATAACACTAGTACAAGAGCACCACGCAATATTATTAGCTTATAATTACTTGTAGTAGCAACCTATTCTTAATGCTAGTTACTGTCTATCAACCTAATACCTCTTAGTAAATCACACCACATCTAGACACAAACATACTGACTGCAGTTCTCACTCTAATGTATTTGATAATCAGTCTCTTTAATAATAACTTTAACTTTTCTTTTAAATATAATAATGTTAGTTGTATTTCGGATATCTTGGGGTAGGTCCTTGTACAATTTTACACCTTTAAAAATATTGAGTTCATCGTTTTCTTTTTCATTAACCGTTGTAAATAATAGTTACTGCTCTGTCTGGTATCATGGGTGTGCACAGATGACACCTGAATAAGCTTTTCTGTTAAATAATGTGACGCTGAACCAATCGTTATGTTATGAATAAAAATTAGAACTCTTAACTTTATATAACTCTCAACACTCAGCCAGTTTAGTTTTTCTTGCATCTCAGTAATTCGGGTGTATTTGCTACACTTTAAAATTATCCTCATAGATTTATTTTGCAGTCTTTGTAACCTATTCAAGTTGCAAAACATATATAGTATAGTTGCCCAGTATGCAAAGTGGGGCAATAAAATTGTATTATGAATCGGTAATGCAGTAAATCTGGATATAGAATTATTAAGCCTCCGTAACATTCCTACCTTTTGGGCAAATTTTTTTGTTAGATAATCTGCATGTTCTCTAAAGTTGAGCCGATTATCTATGATGACGCCGAGATATTTCATTGACGTAACCCATTGAATATCCTCATTTAGCATGCTTATTTTATGCCCTTCAATAATAAATTTATGGTCCATTTGTTTATTGGAAATCACCATGCACCTTGTTTTTCAACATTTAATTTTAATTTGTTATAATTTAACCAATCACATAACGAACCTAGTTCATTGTTCAATAACTCAACCATAGTGGCAAAATCCTTACCCGAAATGTAAACCAAAGTATCATCTGCAAACAGTTGTACTTTAGAAGTGTTAACTGTGCTGACTATATTCATGTTGGTGCATCAAGTTTTTTAACAGAATACTACATAATTTTAGAAACAAACAAGAATGAGGTTTTAAAAACTGTATAAAACATTTACTTTGCTACAGTACAGTTTTTGTTGTGTGTCAGAGCTCCTTATTCCCAATATAGAGTGAGATTCAGTGTTGGCATTTTTCTTTTGCATTTCTTCTAGGCAAGAACACATTTTATATGCTTGTTTTATTTTATCGCGCATTTCATTCTGTTTTCGATATTTTAATTTTGTTTATAATTGGTGAGGTCATATGTGTTCTTGTTTTATTTTATTAGGGCTTTGTCTGAGTTTTTGTTTTGTTTTTAAATCTTTATCTGGTGATGAGGCTTTGTAGTTTTTAAGCCTAATATAAGATGATCTATCCAAATAGATAGATAGATAGATTATCTACTCGCAATCGCCATATATAGTATATCTGAACTGTAAATACTAATACTAATACTAATACTAATACTAATACTAATACTAATACTAATACTAATACTAATACTAATACTAATACTAATACTAATACTAATACTAATACTAATACTAATACTAATACTAATACTAATACTAATACTAATACTAATACTAATACTAATACTAATACTAATACTAATACTAATACTAATACTAATACTAATACTAATACTAATACTAATACTAATACCAATACCAATACCAATACCAATACCAATACCAATACCAATACCAATACCAATACCAATACCAATACCAATACCAATACCAATACCAATACCAATACCAATACCAATACCAATACCAATACCAATACCAATACCAATACCAATACCAATACCAATACCAATACCAATACCAATACCAATACCAATACCAATACCAATAGCAATAGCAATACCAATACCAATACCAATACCAATACCAATACCAATACCAATACCAATACCAATAGTAGTACTAGTACTAGTACTAGTACTAGCCAGGTCAGGTCATTTTACGTCAGTGACCATGATGGATATCATATGGACATCCAAAGGATATTGTTAGAGTAAAAAATTTGAATAAAACTTAACTAATGTTAACATATGAGCATTTCTTATTCATTAAAATCTAATCAAGAATGCAGTAGAATTTCTGGGTGTATATATTTATTCAAGTATTATATATCCATCAGACATCCAATGGATACCCACTGGATATCCGATGGATATAAAGAAGACATCTATTAGATGTCCACTGGACATCCAGTTAATGTTCCGTTAATATGTTCACACCAGCAGGAAACAACATTGATAAATTATTGAAACCGTTATTTACGTTTGTGAAAGATAAGGGAAGAAAAATAACCCGTTCTAGCACAAGAATTACTGAAAAGAGTTAAAACTAGAGCCAACAATAATTTCCATCCAAATTCTCATTGCGATTATAACATAATATAATTATTTTTATTTCAATACAGAGAGTGTTACTGTTTATGTATGTTATTTCGTGAGAAGAATCTATTACCCTATTGTTATTTATTAATGCTCTCCAAAACAATAAACGCGGTATCATTTAATAACCTTGGGGCATTGGATGCTTGAATTGTTGTCTAGAATTTGTTTGGTTTGAAGTTTGAAGTAGTTTGGATTAAAGTTGAGGTTATAAAATTTAGAATTGCATCTTGCCATTTTGCATCAACTGCTAAATGAAAAATGAACAACCTACAACTAGGGTTAGGGAATTGAGATCCTTCTCCAAATAAAGTGTCTGTTGTTTTTATTAGTAAGTTTTGTTGTGATTTCCAGACAGTAAATAATTTATAGGTGAGTACATAACGTTAAACTTTTTAGTTAGCCATACATATTTTATACTTATTTACGTAAATACCAATATTATTTATAGCTGTGAAGAGCACATTGGTCAATAATAACATGGCTAGTGAACGTGAACTAGAAAACATACAACACCGAATATGTTGAGCAACATACTGCGAAAGTTTTATGATCAACTTGGATACTGTCTGGCAAATAATGGCAGCCACTTTGAAAGTTTAATTATAAATTAGTATTGTATCCACTATAAACTGTTAAGTTATGGTTGTTTTAGCCGGTTGGCTTTTAATCTTATTCCCATCTTAGCATTGTTGTTTTTTCAAGCACGATTTGATAAAGTATGAAGAAAAGCTGCCAATTATTTAATAGACAAATAACCTTCATTCTCAGAAGTCATTCATTGCACTATAAATAAATAGAGTATTCTATTTAAGCTAACAGTTTTACGTATAGCGCAAAACTGAGAAATCTGGCAACAGTGCCGGTATCATTGTTTAATTTTACTTTCCCAGACAACCCCAACCCAACTGCCGAATTTTGTAAGCGGTTTTGAAGATATTTAAGCATTCTGCTACTTTTTACTGAAAATGAGGTCTTGTCGTATCTCAATCACTAGTAGAGATAATCCTTCGAAAATTTGAGATCTTAGTAAGTTTGAGACCCTCAATTCATCGCAATAAAAATAAATGGGACCTTCCATTTAAGATAACAAAGAGACTACGTATAACGCAAAACTGGGAAATCTGGCAACAGTTTCATCATTGTTCAATTGCGTATACCCAGAAACGCCCAAATCCCATACAGCACAAGATATTCTCAGAATGTTCTCACAATGTGAGAACATTCTTTTTTCAGAATATTAGCTTTGGAATGTTCTAATAACATTTATGGAATTTCAAACTGCATCTTGAATATTCTGAGTACATTCATTCAATTACATCCTACGAAAATTCTTCATCAATATACTGAGAATATTTGAATAGATCATTATGGATGTTAATTGCACTTGTTAATATTAAATCCATACGTAAACATTTAATATACTTTATTATTTCACTAACTGAATAAACTATACATTTAACTATAAAACAATCACAGACAGCACATAACAGATAACTGACCGAGCGTGGAGAGACGTATCTTCACTGTGTCGGTTAGTAGCGAGGAGAGAGCGAGAGAGATCCCTGGTGTCTCTTATATAGTAGTTCTTGACAGCTTGCTGTCGAATAACGTAACGCAACGTTTTAGCTGTCAAGAGAAACACAGAGTAGTGTTGACGGAAACACTGCGGTCGGAATCACCGCCACATACTCCCCTCTCAGTGGCAACGCTATTAGTTCAAGTATCTTCGTGGAAATCGAACTCTACGTCCATGGCGTGTCGTTTGAACGGGAACGGGAACTTCACTGTCACTTTCAGTTTCACTAGGTGTTGGACTTTCACTGTCACTTTCAGTTTCACTAGGTGTTGGACTTTGACTGTCACTGTCAGTTTCACTAGGATGTCTCTGAGGCTGGAAAGTTGTCTGTTCGTTATCACAAAGAATGAATGCGGGTTTAAGACGGTCAACAGAAATTGTCTCTTCTCCGTGTGATTTCTTGATTTTGAAGACTTTGTCAGTTCGGGATAACACTTCAAAGGGGCCGTCATAAACTGGTTCGAGAGTTTTTCGCGGAATATCAATGCGAACAAAAACAAAAGGAGCTTCCATAAGCTTAGGATGGACAAATACCTTTTTTGCAGTATGATGTTTAAAAGGTACTGGTCGAAGTTTCCTTATGTCTTCTTTCAGCTGAGATATAAGTGGTGGAACATCATGAGCTTGTGTGCTGTTGAAAAAGTCGGTGGGAAGTTTGATTGATTCTCCGTAGACTATTTCAGCGGGTGTTGAGCGATATTCTGGAATTATGTACGATCTGAGTCCTAGTAACACAATTGGCAATTTAGCGACCCAGTTTTCGTCCATATGGGCTTTCAAGGCCTGTTTCAGAACTCTATGCCATCTCTCGATTACACCATTTGCTGCTGGGTGGTAAGCTGTGGTCTTGATGTGGTCTGCACCTAGTGTTTTAGTGAGGTGTGTGAAAAGGTGGCAATCGAATTGTTTACCTCTGTCTGTGGTGATGTATTGCGGAACACCGAAACGAGAGATCCAGCATGATAAAATAGTGTTCGCTACTGTTTCTGCTGTAATATCTGATAATGGAATTGCTTCCGGCCATCGAGAAAATCTGTCTATTATTGTTAACAGATAGCGTTGACCTTGTGATGCTGGTAATGGTCCCACAATGTCAACATTTATATGCGAGAATCTTCTCATGGCTGGGGTGTATTGTCCAATGGCACTGGAAGTGTGTCTCCATATCTTGACTTTCTGGCAGGGAATGCAAGTTTTAGACCAAAGAGATACATCGCGTTTCAATTTGGGCCAACAAAATCTATCCTGGACCAGATCGACTGAAGCTGATATGCCTGGGTGAGATAAATTGTGGATAGAATCGAAAATCTTTCGGCGAAATTTGAGCGGAATGAATGGGCGAAGTTTCTTTGAAGAAGAATCGCAAATAAGATTCATTCCGTTGTCAAGAGGCATGTTTTGAAATTTGTATGAGGAAGATTTAGACTGCAGAAGGTGTTTGAGTTCCTCACAAGATGACTGAGCTTGCGCAATTTCTTGGAGTGACACAGTGGAAGAAAGTGAAATTGTTTCAATGCGAGAACAATAGTCTGCGGGAATGTTTGTAGGACCTGGTATGTAGCGAATGTCTGTGGTAAATTGACCTAGAAAGTCTAAATGTCGTAATTGCCTTGGAGATGCTTTATCGACGCGTTGTTCAAAAGCGTATGTCAAAGGTTTGTGGTCCGTATAAATGGTGAAATGGCGACCTTCTAGGGTATATCTAAAGTATTTAACTGCCTGATAAGCAGCTAGAAGTTCGCGATCGTAGGTGCTGTAAGATTTTTGGGCTGAAGTAAGCTTTTTAGAGTAGAAACCTAGGGGTTCTAGTGTTTGATCACGTAGTTGTTGGAGGGAAGCACCTACGGCATAATCAGAAGCATCGACATGGAGAATCAGTGGTAGCGAAGAAGACGGATGAGCTATTAGTGTAGCGTTTTTTAGTGCCTCTTTCAAACGTTCGAATGCTTCTCGAGTCTGAGGAGTCCACTCGATTTTACGTTTGTCGCGTTTTTTGGGATTCTGGCAGAGGTCGAATAGTGGTTGCTGAATTTCCGCAGCACGTGGAAGAGAACGACGGTAGAAATTTATGAGACCTAGAAATCTTCTGAGTTTTTCAATGGTATCGGGAAGAGGTAGGTCGGTAATAGCTTTGATGCGTTCAGGAAGTGGAAATAATCCAGATTTATTTACACGAAAACCTAAAAATGAAATTTCGGCCACTCCGAATTCACATTTAGATGAATTGATACGGATGCCGTTGTCTTGAAGTGTCTGAAAAAGTTTTGCTAGATGCTCTTGATGTTCTTTTTCAGAGGCTGATGCAACGAGAATATCGTCAAGATAGGAGTAGGCAAAGTCAAGATGTCTTAAAATTGAATGTAAATATCTTTGAAATGTTTGTGCTGAATTACGAAGGCCAAATGGGGTTTTTACAAATTCGAATAACCCAAATGGAGTTATGACTGCTGTTTTGGGAATATCTTGAGGTGCTACTGGGATGTGATGGAAAGCGCGAATGATATCTAATTTTGAAAAAATACGTTTGCCTTCTAACTGGGCATTAAAATCCTGCAAATTTGGAATGGGATATTTGTCTGGGATTGTTTTAGCGTTTAGTGCTCGGTAATCCCCACATGGTCTCCATGAGCCATCCTTTTTTTGCACCATGTGGAGGGGGCTTGACCATGGACTTTTGGAGGGTCTACAAATTCCCAAGTCCATCATGTGCTGGAATTCTAGCTTTGCTTGAGCTAGCTTTTCCGGGGGCAATCTTCTAGCTTTTGCAGTGACAGGTGGTCCTTCCGTACTTATAGTATGGAAGAACTCAACCTCTGGAAGGTTGCTAGAAGAAGTTTCCTTAAACAGGTCAGGAAATTGTTGTAGCAATTTGAAGTACTGGTGTGTCGGGTCTACGAGATGAATTTTAGAATTAAATCCTGGTGGTGGGTTAGCACCGGTCTTAGAGAGGTTTGTCTTTGTATCGATTAAACGTCTATGTTTCATATCTACAAGTAAAGCAAACTCTGCTAGAAAATCAGCGCCTATAATTGGTTGCTTGATATCGGCAAGTGTGAAGGGCCAGCAGAACCTACGGCGTAAACCTAGATCCAAATCTAATAGTTGTTCGCCATAGGTATGAATAGGGGTCCCGTTTGCAGCATACAAGGTACGTTTCGATTGAAATTTCCGTTGGTCGTGAGTGGGTGGAATAACTGAAATATCCGCTCCAGAGTCGATTAGAAATTTCATATTGGAGCGTCTATCAAAAATAAAAAGGCGGCGTGTTAGGTGGCTCTCGTCTCCTGCCGCGTGGAGGGAGTGCCTTATTAGTTTTCCGACACATGTTTTGCTTTAAAATTGCAAGGTTGGATGCAACGTTTGGCCTTGTTGCCAAATCGTTCATGATACCAACACGTGGAGGTTGAGGAATTTGCGGTTATGGAATTTCGAGAAAGCTTGGGTCTTTCTCGGGAGGTAGATCGGGAACGCGTTCGCAATTCGTTGACTGATGCTGTTAGCTTCTCTAATTGCGCTTCTAACTTGGCTAGCTTGTCGTGCTCGCGTGACTGAATTTCAGCCACGTTGTATTTATCTCCGGAAAATTCCACGATTTTGTCTGCTGTAACCGACAAATTTTCTAGAGAATCGTTGCTTAAAGCCAAAATTGAACGAACGTTGACTGGTAAACGTTGTAGAAATAAAATTTTAAGGAAATTTTCTCCAATCTGACTACCGGCTAAAAACTTCATTTCGCGTAAAAGTTGCGATGGTTTTCTGTCGCCTAATTCTAATTCTGTTAAAAGTTTATTTAGTTTGCGACTATCGGACTCTTCAAATTCTAATAAAAGACGTTTCATTAGATCTGAATAGGGGGTTGATGATAACGGTTGGGTTAAAAAATCTGAAATTGACTCTGCGACATCAGGATCGAGTATAGCGAGTACATGACTGAATTTTGTCTTTTCAGAACTGATCTGCGATATATCAAACTGGGCGTCAACCTGCATTTGCCAGATTTTCACGTTACGTCTCCATATAGGAGGTAATTTTATTGCAACCCTTGCCATGATATTGCTGCTTGAAGAATCTTCGGCCATTGTGAAAAAAATCAGTTAATTTTTAAATTAGAAAAGACTGACCTGTTTAGATATTCGTTTTCTGTAGGCATGAGCACGTGCGTGGAAGTTAGGCGACGTCGGCTGGAACATCAGGTTCGGCATCTTCGGCTTGCGGCACGGGGTCACCAATATGGATGTTAATTGCACTTGTTAATATTAAATCCATACGTAAACATTTAATATACTTTATTATTTCACTAACTGAATAAACTATACATTTAACTATAAAACAATCACAGACAGCACATAACAGATAACTGACCGAGCGTGGAGAGACGTATCTTCACTGTGTCGGTTAGTAGCGAGGAGAGAGCGAGAGAGATCCCTGGTGTCTCTTATATAGTAGTTCTTGACAGCTTGCTGTCGAATAACGTAACGCAACGTTTTAGCTGTCAAGAGAAACACAGAGTAGTGTTGACGGAAACACTGCGGTCGGAATCACCGCCACAATCATTATTCAGAATATTCGCTCAGAATGTGCTTGAGATGTCCTTATAATATTATATAACTTCAAGATTTTATGAAGAAGATAGATGCTGATTACGGTATAGTGGTGAGAATTATAATAGGAACTATTTTGCATGTTTGATTCTGTTACTTGTTCTGTGTTAAACAGATCCAAAAGTATATTTAGGCACCGCCTTTCTTCAAACATAGAGCGCATATCCACACCGAAGGGAAGATGGCCGATAGACGTAAATGTAAATTAATGTCAACATAAATGATGTGAGGTCAATGTTGTATAAGGTTATATTGTAGCGAGTAACATAATTAATTAAAGATAATAATGTGACGTGAACACGGACAACAGTGTGTAATGACAAACATATATACAGAGTACAGAAGCAACTAAAACATTGTGTCAGGTTATCAAGAACTAAAACGCGCCCAGTAAAAAAACAATTTTTGAAGCATCTCTTGTAATCGACACCGACGAAGGGTTCGCCAATTTTGCGCTTACATACATTGTATAATATATAATTAAAAAATTGTGTTGTTTAATAGTAAGTCATGCCAGATAAACCACCACCACCGTTTGATGTAAATGGACTGGAACTTGGGCCTAAATGAAAACAAAAGTATAATATTTTTCTAAAAGCTTCAGGAAAACACAATTAAAATGATGATATGAAAATAGCCCTTTTTTACATATTATACGTGAAGGGTTAGCTATCTTTAATACTTTTCCAGTAGACAAGTAAGCTGGAAGATGTCCTCTCGGTTGTTTTGATGAAGCCAAATAATACTACGGAATTGTTCAAATTTTACAACTTCTATCAAAAATAAAACCAAACCATTTACTCTTGTATGTATGTGTATAATTATAAAACTCCATACGCCGGTTGAACGATCAAAGATAAATTAATTCTGGGTCTTTACGACAAGCAGTACAAGAAAGGATTAATAGGGAAACTGATATTACGATATCAAAAGGGCAAGAATACTGCAAATCTATAGATTTGTCTAAGCAACATCTCAGGCTTTTAACTCCTATAAAGGAAGTTAATGCTGTGAAAAATGCCACTATAAAGTGCAAAAAATGTGGACCTGAACATATGGTAGGAAGATGCGCTGTGTACAAGAAAACTTGCAATTTATCAGATAAGCAATCACTTTGCCAAAGTACGCTTTCACTACCAGATTATCTAAGCTGTTGGTGACAAACATCGGGTATCGGGATATGCAAATGGCTTTATAAGTCAAAATCAAGTCCGTGGGAGCAGAGCAGACAGCAACCATACGAGGGAAACGTCAAAAGGTCTGATCGATGAGTTTTAGTTGTAGTTTTTTGTTAGTGCAAGTGAGTGTGATTTTGTGGCATATTCTGTCCAATTTAGTTGTATTCTATAAAGGTATAAGTACTATTATAATAGTATATGTCAATAGCCTAGCCAAATTTCAAGTTACTTTAGTAGGGTAGCCTCGGATATTCATCTCGGAAGCTTTGTATTTGGCTATTAAATTTTCTCCAAGAACTCCAACTTTATTTATTTTATATTTATGTTATTGAAATTTTAATTGTTTTATTAATATTTTATTCACAAACATTTTTTGCATTTGTTATATTAGTTAATCTGAATAAATGTGTAATACTCGAATTGTTGACTTATTAAGTATCTTAACGTGAGTGTACGGGTGTGTGTAGCCACTGTAATTATGGTAACCTACACAAGGGCGAGTAATTGAAGTTCAAATTCTAAAAGATATGGCGAGTTGGGCTTGCTTATACGAAAATATATACAAGGCCAGTTAAATGGATGAAAATTAGTAAATTTTGAAGACGCAGATACGTACGTAAAGCTAAAACATGGCGATTTAACGCAACTTACCCCTATTCTAAGTTCCACTACTGAGAAGTTATAGGCCTTCAAAGTAGGGTTTCAAATTTCGAAAAAATCAATATCTGTGTAATACTTTAACTTCGAAGAATCAAAATTGGTACACAAGAGCATTAACAGATGGCAAGTAGAGTTCAGTTGAGGCACTTTGAAAGGGTTGAATAGGTTGAGCCCTTATAGTATAGGGAAAAGTTGCGTTATATCGCGATATTTTAGGTTCCCCTAATACATGCCCCTGCTCTGTGTTGGTTTTTATACGAAACACCCTGTGTATCTTTAAAAAAAGCAATGTTCCCATGAGGAGATGTATGGACATTTTGAGGAGATTCATTGAATTGTTAGTGGGACATTTTCAGAACATACTGGGAGCTCCTAAGAATATTATGAACAACATTTTAATAACCTTATTAGTGTGACACAATCTGTCCAATTGTCATGTTCATAGAATGTTCTATGGATATATTTGTATCCTGTGAGAATGTTCTGGGGGTGTTTCCATATTCTTTCCAAACATTCCTGGTATATTATAAGAACGTGTCTGCGCTGTTAGGGATGCCGACATTTGTAAGTGCAACTTTAGCGGACTTGAAGATATTAAAGCGTTCCGGTACTTTTACTAACCCGGTATACTGGATCTATATATAGGGTGGCGCATTGAAAACGTAACAGACCGATTTGTGTCCAGAGATTTTTTTTTTAAGAAACGCTGAAACACTTCAATTTTAATATTGCGGGGGACCTGTTTTGACATAAAACTCAACTTTGTCACATTAACCCCTTAAGGGTGGTGATAACAACCCTTATATTTTAAATAGGGAACATGGGTCGAGTGTTACATCATTTGAAAGCTCTTTAATTTCTGAATTCAGCACACAAATTTTTTTGGAAGTTTTATCAACTCGTTTAAAAATTATTCACAGTTGAAGATGCAAAAACGCATTTCACTCATTCCGATAACAAATGTGCTGGTAGTCAATGTGTCGTCGGGGTCACCAATATGGATGTTAATTGCACTTGTTGATATTAAATCCATACGTAAACATTTAATATAACTTTATTACTTCACTAACTGGATAAACTATACGATACATTTAACTATAATACACTTTAATAACAGTACATGAGTACATAACAGATAACTGACCGAGCGTGAGAGACGTATCTTCACTGAGTCGGTTGGTAGCGAGGAGAGAGAGAGAGATCCCTGGTGTCTCTTATATAGTAGTTCTTGACAGCTTGCTGTCGAATAACGTAACGTAACGTTTAGCTGTCAAGAGAAACATAGAGTAGTGTTGACGGAAACACTGCGGTCGGAACCACCGCCACAGTTTGTAAACAAAAAATGGACTATCAGAACATTTCTTATCGGAATGAGAGAAATGCGGTTTATTATTTCAGTTTATCGGTCGGTTTGATACTTGATAGTACTACCGAAAATCACAATGGTGCATTCTGTAGAAGAAAGAGTTGAAATAATTACTATTTTTTACCGCAAATCTGTTTAATGAACGACATCCGAACAGACATGTTAACAGAAAATACATTTTGGAGTTAGTTGCAAAGTTTCGACAAAGTGGTTCAGTAGCCAACAAAAAACGGGATCCTAAACGTGAATTTCCGGTTAGAAATGAGACTACTGAGATTGAAGTTATAGGATAAATTGCTGCAGATCGAACTTTGAGCACTAGAAAATTGGCCACTGTTTCAAACATCAAAAGAAGAACTATTCAGCGAATATTGAAGCATCATAAATTTCACCCGTATAAAATTCATCTTGTACAACTGAATATAGATGATTTTGATCGGCGGCTGGAGTTTTGTGAAGTTATGACTGCACGAATAGCTGATAACTGGAACTTTTTGTTCAATATCTGTTTTTCAGACGAGTGTACGTTTTTATTAAACTAGTCAATAGTGATAATTGTCGTTATTGGGCAGATAATAATCCAAGAAATGTTCACGAGGTCCACACTCAAACTCCACATAAATTGAATGTCTGGACTGGCATTTTTGGAGACCGTTAAATCAGACCAATTTTTCTTGATGGCAATTTGAGTGGCGAAACGTATTTGGAGTTACTAGAAGATATCGTTTACCCTCTACTAATTGACATTGTTGAAAATCATGTTCGCTATCAAAAAAATCAATTAGTGTTTCAACAAGATGGAGCTCCTCCTCATTTT
Organism: Tillus elongatus; assembly: GCA_964006375.1. NCBI lineage: Eukaryota > Metazoa > Arthropoda > Insecta > Coleoptera > Cleridae > Tillus > Tillus elongatus. The sequence continues at coordinate 64,174,271 of OZ023263.1, read as the reverse complement.
TCACAACGTGTTAGGGAGTTTTTGAACAGAGAGTTTCCAGGACAATGGATTGGGCGTAGAGGTGCTAATCAGTGGCCCCCTAGATCACCTGATTTAACTTCTTTCTATGGGGCCATTTAAAGAGTAGAATTTACGCAACAGAACCGGTTCTGTCGTAATTCTTCCAGAGACTCCGGAGTCTCTGGAAGAATTACGACGACGCATTGTTGAAGAATGCCGTCTAATAACTCTACAAATGCTCCAGAATGCCAGAGCTCGTTTTGAACAAAATGTGTACTTTTGTATGGAAGCTGGTGGTCAACAATTTGAACACTTACTTAACTGAATAAACATTTTTGAACGTTTCGTTTTGTTTTTTAGTTTTTTTTAACGAAAAATGGACTAATTAGTGTATTTCTTATCACAATTAATGAAATACGTTCTTGCAACTCCAACTGTAAATATCTTCTAAACGAGGTGATAAAACTTTCAAAAAAATTTGTGCGCTGAATTCAGAAAAGAAAGAATTTTCAAGTGATGTAACACTCGACCCATGTTCCCTATTTACAATATAAGGGTTGTTATCACCACCCTTAAGGGGTTGATGTGACAAAGTTGAGTTTTATGTCAAAACATGTCCCCCTCAATATTAAAATTGACGTGTTTCAACGTTTATTAAAAAAATAATTCTCTGGACGTAAATCGGTCTGGTTCGTTTTCAGTGCGCCACCCTGTATTATGAATGAACACAGAAATCTGCCCTAATAATAATCAAATATTTGTTGCTATAGTATTGCAATATTTTGATATTTCATAGAAACGACGATCAAGGCTAACTGGATATCAATACACACTCGTATTTGGTAGATTTTAAGCGAAAAACAACGCAAAAGTTTACGAGACTGTGATTCCTCTCTTTAATTTGTACTGCAACAAGATCTCTCGCGATTTAATGAATCATTTATCATTGTCAGTGTGCATCTTTTGATTTATAAGTTAATTAGAGTGAAATTAGATTTCCAATTACAGTTTTATTTTCTTAAATGAGCTGCTACAAGAAGATAAATTTTATCTCTTGAAACGCTACTGTAAAACAACACTCGAGATAGGAAAAACAAGATTTTCATTTGAATGCAATGTAAATTAATTAATATCGTATTAAATTCTAAATGTAACGAAATACTAGATTAATTATTTTTAAATGCTGTTCATAAATGCTCTATAATCTGTGCAAGATGTTTCATAGATTCCAGCAATTATTCAGGCGTTAGACGTTTTGGCATTATGTAAAATTTGTAAACTGTGGTTGGTAGATTGTAGATTGTTTTAATGAGTCGTATAGGCCTTTAGCTTTTTAGCTCTGTGAACCCAATAGGCTTTTGTGCGCGACTCTTTTTCTTAACAGTTACCCAAAATATTCAGACTTTTTATGTCATTTTGGGGGCTATTTTACTTATTTCCTGGGGTGTTAAGGTCACCCCTCCAAGGTATTTGATCCATTTGCAGACATGATCCATGCAGTCGCATATCAAGTGTTCTGTTGTCTTTGCGGCTTCAGTGCAGTATCTGCAGTTTTCACTGTCCGCTTACCCCTATTCATAAGGCGATACTTTACTAGGAACTGTCCTGTGAAAGGTCTGGTGCTTATTTTCAAGTCGTTCCTGTTCAATTCAATGAACAGTTCAGACTCTCTGTTGATATGGTGATGCCTGCTTTACCTTCAGTATGACAGCATTTGGCTCCTCTACCAAGTATCAAGTTCATTTCTTACATGGCTCTGTATGTGCTCTGTTAGTGCACAATAGGGATCTATACCATAAAATGGTGCTGTTGCTGCCCTTTACTTCACCTTACATGGACCTTCCCATAATTTCTTTAGTTTCGGTGACCGGCCCTTGCCTAGTACTGGATTGTAGAACCACATACGATCTCCTTTAAAACCAGCTGCATTACCTCGCACGTCGTAATGGGTCTTCATGCGGTCGCTTTCTACTCGTATATGCATTCTGACAGAAGAGTGGATGACTTCTATTCTTATTTCACAAAATTTGATGTATTCATCAGTTGAACGTTGAGCATCTGGGGGTTTTCCAAATATGAGATCAGGAGGAAGTCTTAACTCTCGCCCAAAAACCACACTGGCTGGGGTATATCCGGTAGTCTCATGTACGGCCGAGCAGTATGCCAGAAGAAATAGTGGAATGTGCCTATCCCAATCCGTTTGGTGTTCATTGACAAATATTCTTAAATGGGACTCCAATGTAGCGTTGAATTTTTCCAAAATTCCGTCAGATTGAGGGTTCATGGGTCTAGTTCTCGTTTTTCTGATTCCCATCAGCTCACAAACCTTCTGAAACACAGCCGACTAGAAGTTGCGTCCTTGGTCAGAATGGAGCTCATGTACGGCCGAGCGGTATGCCAGAAGAAATAGTGGAATGTGCCAATCCGAATTCGTTTAGGGGTCATTGACAAATATTCTTAAATGGGACTAACCTTCTGAAACACAGCCGACTCGAAGTTTAGTCCTTGGTCAGAATGGAGCTCTAGCGGTGCGCCAAATCGGCAGAAAAACTCATTCACCAATACTTCTGCAACGGTGGTGGCCTTTTGATTCGGGATCGCAAACACCTCTGGCCACTCGATAGATAAAATAATCCATGGCTACAAGCATATAGAGATTTCCTGCGTCTGTTCTAGGGAAACGACCAGCTATGTCCATTGCCATTCTTTCAAATGGGGCTCTAAAGTTGTATTGCTTTATTCGCCGCCTGGTTTTTGATTTAGGTCCCTTACTGGATGCACACTCTTGGCAGGTTTTGCACGATTCCTCCACATCAGCTCTACATCTTAACCAGTAAAAACGTTCTCTGACCCACTCCAAAGTTTTATTTACCCCTAAATGGCCTCCACCTGCTCCGCATGGTTCTCCTCGATTACCCCTCTCACTCTTGGCCGCGGAAGGACCACTTGCTTCAATATGCGGGGTCCATCCTCTGACACCCAATTCCTGACCAGAAGACCATCTTTGATTTCAATAGAGTCCCACTGGGCCCATCGGTTAACTGGTTGCACCGTTGTCCTCCTACACACTTCGAGATTTAACTCTTCTTTGTTTTCGGCAGAGAGGCAATGCTTGCATTTTGGTGAGCAAGGTCTCATAGTTAGGGCGTCGGCATTACCGTGCTGTCGTCGAGGATGGTGTTCGATGGGAAAATTGTACTCTTGAAGGCGTTCAAGCTACCTCGCCATCTGCCCCTCTGGATTGAAGAAGCCAGCATAGGGAAGCGTGGTCGGTTCTCAGGAGAAATTCTTGACCATATAGATATTCGTAAAATGCTCCAACGTCTTGATAATGGCTAGAAGTTCTTTTCTCGTCCGCAATAGTTCTTCTCTGCTTTGGATAGGGGTTTGCTGAAATACCCTACAACCTTCTCTTGCCCTCTCTGTTCCTGGGCAAGAACACCTCCAACACCAACATTGCTCGCGTCTGTGTCCACAATAAACCTGTGACCAGGCTCGGAGTATGTCAGAATCAGGGATCAACAGAGCCCGTTTTAGTGTATCGAATGCTTTTTCACAATCATTGGTCCAAAGGGTGCCTTTTCTTCCGTCAGTTTATGCAAGGGTTTCGCGATGTCAGCAAACCCTTTTACAAAACGACAGTGATATGCCCAGAGGTTCAGAAGACTTCGCAGCTGATGCACATTGTTTGGAGTGTTCCAGTTCATAATACAATCTGTCTTCTCTGGGCCGGTTTTGACTCCATCTGGGGTGATAATGTAGCCTAAGTACATAAATGCTTTTTGAAAGAGACAGCATTTCTTCAGATTTAATTTCAAATTTGCTCCCTGTATTTTCTGAATCACTTGCTCGACATTCTTCACGTGATCCTCGAACGGCTTTCCTAAGATAATGACGTCTTCTAGGTATACGAAGCATGTTTTCCATGTAGACCTCTTAGAACTGTCTTCATTAGACGCTCAAACGGAGCTGGAGCATTACAAAACCCACATGGCATGACGTTGAACTGCCACAGTTCACTACCAGTGGTAAACGCAGTCTTTGGGTCCAATTTCGATTTGCCAGTAGCCACGTTTAAGTCCAATGTCGAAAACCATCTTGCGCCTGCCAGTGTATCAAGCGTATTGTCAATTTTCTGAAGTGGAGAGCTGCCTTTCTTAGTAACACCATTTAACTGGCAGTAATCTACACAAAACCTAGTGGAGTTATTTTTCTTTTTAACTAACAATACTTGAGAGACCCAAGGGCTTTGGGCTGGTTCTATAACTCGCGCCTGTTCCATCTCCCTTAGCATGGTATTAAGTTCGTGCTGTTTTGCCAATGGTACCCTCTCGGTGGTTGCTTGATTGGTACAGATGTGCCAGTCTCAATTCAATGGCGTACGAGGTCTGTTCTTCCGAAATCGTTCATGACGGTTACGAAGACGTTGCGATATTTGGACAGCAATTTGTCCACTGCTTGCTTCTGTTGTGGATGAACATTTCCACTAGCTTCTGCTAAGACGCCGCATACATGTTCCGAAAATGGTTCATCCGGGATGGACAAAGCTGGTTCTTCTTGGCTGTGGCAACGCCGTATGAAGGTTACCGGCGAGAATGTTTGGATTTCGGAACCTTTGGGAATCTTCTGTTCAAAGCTTTTAAGGTTGGCTATTCTGACAGCTGCCAATTATCTTGCTTGAGCAAGAGTTTTACCGACTAGTAGAGCCTTTTAAAAAAGATGATTGTCTTCTGGTTCTATGATGCTCACTACTTGTCCCGAAATATCTCCAATTATCTTCACTGGGATAATATTCTTACTTTGGGCTCTCACAATGATATTTTCTTTGCCCGTGACTTTTCAAATTGCAAGGTTATTGAGAGTCGACCTAACTACTTCCTCATCACCGATATTCAAAACATAAAACACAAACAATTTTTTATATTCATGTTAATCCAGAGTGTTAGAAATTTCGTTAAAATATTCTCAATTGGATTTTTATTAATTTTACTATTTTAATTGATAATTATTTGAGTATATAAGTATTTGGTGAAATTTTTATAGGTCAAATTAATCAGACTATATAAATAAAATCTATAACGTTTTATTTCTGATTATCTAAACTCTTTTTAAAAACATAGCTATATAAAAATTATTGATCGTTGTCAATAAATTAAACACATTAAAATCTTATTGTAACAATGAATTAAACTATTCTCTAGGACTTTGTCATTAAATAATTGGCCTTTATCAGGATATCGCCCTTAATTTTATAAATACACAAAAAACATTAATGCAACAGAAAAATCCTTAAAAATTAAATACACAATATAAAAAATCTGCACATTTATAATTGCAATATTCACAAAATTGACTAACTGCTTAATGACTCTAATTGATTCTTCATTGAGATTTGGATTTTTCGACATGGGACCATCTATTCGGATTTTATTACTGCCACCATTTCATTGGGACAATTAATTAATATCGAGCTCATTTTGGATAGCCCTTTGTGTGGAAATTTTTCTTCTATCTTGATTGATATTATTGATATCCATCTACTGCTGCTCTTTGCTTTTGTTTTCACTCATTACCCTGCCACCTTATATTACGGCAGTTAAAAATCGAATGCTAATTACACTGATCCGTTTCACTCGCAGTTTCATGTCGAATTCCCGAATTATCACTGTTACTTTACTTTCTGCAGTTTTAACAAACTAATGCCCGTTACCTGATAACTTCCACTTGCGCAGTTCCACACTTAATGATCTTCTCGCAGTTCCATCATTAATGCTCTTTTACCTCACATGCCCGCAGTTTAAAATCGAATGTCTCTAATTATTCACTGTTTTCTTTAAATATCTCCGCCTCTATCCAACTGAAAAAGTCTCTCCCTTTTTGGATACAGGCTGTGCAATACAGAGTTCATTAGCTCGGCATCTCGCTATTGTCCAACTTCTTATTAGTTACACAAAAAAAAACCGTCTCCGCGTTTCACTGCTAACATTGTGTGTCTTTTTAGAATTTACTGACAATATATTTTTTTACCTTAAATACAATGTGTCGTCTATACCTACTTTACATTTATTAACTACGACCATATAAAAATTATTTTCTTTAAGCAAAACACTGTAGATAAAAACAAAGCATTGTTCTGTATTCTTTCAATTCTCATGATATTTACTATTTAACCCAAAATATCCATCACTCTTTTACATATACAGGGCATTTAAATATTAGGACGCACAAGTTTATTATACATGGCTCGTTTTTCTCCACAAAAAAGGTTTCTACATTTATAGCAATATATATATATATATATATATATATATATATGTATATATATATATATATATATATATATATATATATATATATATATATATATATATATATATATATATATATATATATACACTGACCCCAGATATGTGATCTAAGGGGCCTAGTTCGCGCTCACTTGAATTTTTTTTGCAACATTCAAAGGTCACGATCGCCGCGTTAGTGATTTTTTTAAAGAAAATTCACTAAAATCCAAGATTCTCAATAATTTAATTAATTTAATCTCTAAAAAATATTTAATATGTTTATGTAGCAGTTAGTTGTTTATGAGGAGCAATATAAAAGATCCATCATAAACTTTTAGATTCTTCAGCTCGTAGTATTTCATCTTTCGCAGTTTTCCACGCAGAAGTAATCCGCCCCTATAGATGATGGTCAGTCGTATAGTTATGGCAACGTATACGCTTTATGAATTATGACAGGCTAAACGATACCAGTTATTGATGTCCATAAAGCCGGTATGATGAATGAACGATTATAGTAGCCCAAACACAGCCATCGTGATAAATTCCTGACGTACTAAAACAATTTTCACTCATATTACCCGTTAACGTGGATATATTGGAGGCAAAGAACTTGTAAAGTGGCCCACATGAGGTAGTTCATAACTTCGCTCTAGAAATTGCATGAAGTAAAACGTTTATAGGGTGCAATATTTATATTCTATATCGTGGTTAGATTAGTTATACACCAACTGAATCTCTTTACGTGTTACACTGAATACTTAAATAGCCGGCTCAAAAAGATTGCACAAGTTTTCTAATTTAAAATATACACTAAAGATAGAAAATTATTCTCTGTGTACAGTGCTTTTGTTGAATCAGTGCTTCCACATCTGGGGTGCTTCTGCCGCTTCTACACTCGCTATCCTGGACTCCATTCAGAAGAGAGCTATACGTCTCATCGGTGACCCTACCCTCACCCAAAGGCTGCCATCCCTTGCACACTGACGTACCGTTGGTGATATCTCTCTCTTTTATAGATATCTGCACGGGCACTGCTCAGAGGAGATTTATTCCATAGTTCCCCCACCTGCTGCCCCCAACAGATCTACCAGGGGAACTGAGCGAATGCACCCTTTCACTGTCCAGGTCACCAGACATAGAATTAATTTTTCTCGTATTTCTTCTATTTTACTCCAAGAAAAGTGAATCTTTGTTTGTTATATTTAATAGAGTATGTTTACCACACAATATTCTGATCTTGTGCACTACCCTGTCCTCCAGTCACACCAACATTGTTTTTCATTGAATGCTTATGACCGTTTTCTTTCAACTTAGAGGCCTTGATCATTATATAAATATATAATAGTAAATAACTTTTTGGAATGGAACAAGAAAATACTTGCTTGACTTGCCATTTAACTGAAAGAGAAGATATAATTTTCTTGGCCAGTATTGTATTGCGATGTTTTGTTGTCTTTATTTCCGTTGAAATTCTTTTTTTTCTTCAAATAAAATGTTCATAGATGGATGCTTCTTTTAGTTAATTTTCTTTAAAAAATTCACTAACGAGGAGATCGTTGTTTTTGGATTTTGAAAACATTTCTTCAAATGAGCTCGAACTAGCCCTACTAGAACACATATCCTGGGGACGTTTATAGGTTTATGTGTATATATGGCTATATATATATATATATATATATATATATATATATATATATATAGGGTGAATCATTTACCAAAATTTAGGTGTGTAAGCTTAAGGACAAAAAAAGTTAGAGGCATTTAAAGAAAAAAATTGGAGTTTTCCTCAAAACGTAAAAGGTCGCCATTTGAAACGTCAAAATTGGCAACTTTTAGGCAAAGAACTTGAAAGAAATATGGATTATGTAAAGAGTGTTCTGCAAACCCTTAAGTTTCAGTTTCAACCATCATTGCCCTTCATTTTAATAAAATATTTCCAGAAAATTCATTTCAAATAGACACTTTCTCTGATGCTTTGGCAGTAGTTTTAGCTAAGTTTATGGTTTAACGGTCTATAATTTTTAGCTAATTTTCGTAGAAAAAATTCGTTAATAAGGATATATATATATATATATATATATATATATATATATATATATATATATATATATATATATATATATATATATATATATATCCTTATTTATCTTTTGATCAAATTGCGATTTTGGTAGGTAGATTCCTTTTGCAAGTGGCTTGGTTAAGTTCTTTAGCCAGCAAAATCGGCCCAGGTTTTCCTGGAAAATTTTGTGCTTTTTGTTTTGGAACATTTTTATATCTCTGGAAAGAACAAAGTAATGGCAACCAAATTTGGTATGCGTTTTTGTATTATAAGTGAACCATGTACCAAAATATAGATCTGTAATTTAAAAGGCGTTTGAACAAAAAAAAGGGGTGTTCCTCAAAACGTCGAGGTCGCGATTTGAAACGTTAAAATTGGCAAAATTTAGACGATGAACCTGAAACGAAGACGGGTTATGTAAAGAGAATCTAGCAAGAAAAGTATTGTGCAAATCCTTAAGTTTCAGCATTTTACTAAAATATTTCCAGAAAATTTATATCAAATAGACGCTGTCTCTGATCTTTGGCAGTAGTTTTAGTAAAGTTTATGGTTTAACGATGTATAATTTTTAGCTAATTTCCGTAGAAAAAGTTCGGTAAGGAGGAGCCCGCGTCTTTTCAATTTTAAACATTCAAATCAGTGCAATATAGACCCCCTAGGATCTATATCTGGGGTTAGTTTCAGTTTCTATCCGTTAACATATGTAAAGGGTGACGCATTTCTACGGTAAAGCTCTATATATTCGTTATTATACAATATACGAGGAAAAATTGCATACGTTAATTAAAGGGTGTCTTGCGCTGCATCTTACAAAATTATTTCGACAATCACAGCGTGGCACATAAGTGGTTGATGATACAATTTTTTTCGAACATGCTTATAGTGTTGCTTTTTGGCATTTTTCATCGAAATAAAATGCGTTTGTAAGAAAAAAGTTCGAGGCGCAGTAAGTGCCTTTTGGTAGCGATTTTCATTCAAATAACATAATTTGCTATTAACCTAAGGTTCGTTGGCTAGGAAACCAGTTTTTTCGGAAACATTTTAAGTTTATTTTAGGAAAATTTGTGTACATTTTCAAACAATAAAGTTACTTTGATAAAATATGGTACATTGTTTCTATTATATCGGTTATACTGGTTACTGAATTGGATGCCTGCTTACCTCAAAAAACACATATTTGCTATTAAAAACATTTTAATGAAAATTCACTTCCATAACGCACTTGCTGAGTCCACACTTTTATTATACTGGCCTAGAGTTGACAAATATTTCCCAGGATTCTTTTAATAAGTATACAATAATGGAGTCCCAGGGATGACTGTACGTTAAAACAGTGCACCACATCTCTCAAGGGTTACTTTCCGGAACCAAGTTTTTATCCTTTTTTATGCGATGGAGGGGAAATCCTCTTGGGCCCACGGCGGTTGTGCTCTTCGAGGTATGCCAGACTCTTAGCGGCTGAAACCACCTTCCGCAATGCAAAGCAGGCCTGGCACTACCTTCGGGCATTTACTTCACGCCAACGTCTCCTATATTCTTCTGTCTGTTTCGCTGCTTGCCGTTTCTTCTCTCTTTTGAAATCTATGTACCCCTTTCGTCTTCCTTGCCTTTCAGTATATTTATGATAGTCTGCTCAATATGTTTCCACTTATCTTTGCTGTTTGGCATATGCTTTACTGTGTTTTTGATGGCCAGGTTTTCACTAATCTTATCTATAGCCAGTCTCCTTATCACATCCCATTTAATGCATTTTAACACATTATGCCCCGGAGTGTTTAGTTCTCCGCAGTAAGCACAGTTTTAGCAGCGTAAAAGTGAATACCTCATTTTAACACTAACTGTTCTTAGAGTTCGCCTGCCTACCAGCACAACGGATTCTGTCTTATGTGGAGCAGAAACAAAGTTCGTTAGTCAGGAAAATCGGCCTAGGTTTTCCCGGAAAATTTTGTCTTTATTTTCGAATTTTTTTTATATCTCTGGAAATAACAAAGCAAGGGAAATTAAATTTGGTATGCTGGTTTCTGTCATAAAAAGTATTCTATATACCAAAATTTAGACCTCCATTTTGAAAGACAAAAAAGTTTGCGGTAGAATAATTTTTAAATAATTTTGTCTGATTCAAGAAAGTTAAAATGTCAAAATTGAGAATTATGGCAGGAGTAGGATAATGAGTGGAAAATACAAGAAATGACTAACAAGCTCCTAGATATGTGTCTAAGTTTATTTCGTTAAAATGTGAGCAAAAAATCCAATGTAAATCAAAATTGTTTTATGTAAATAGTAACGTTAGACGTTTAACATGTATTATGAGAGATATATGCTAGCTGCTTGTACATAAATATGTCTGGCGCAGCCTAGTTGGGTGGGCCGTGTACATCAGATAGTCGACTCCGACATGACGAGCTTTAATCCTAGTTAGTGACTACTTTTTATTAAAAAAATTGATGTCATTTCACTTTACCGTTATCTAATCAGAGTGTTGTTATTCCGATTAATTTTTTAGCGCGTTTTTGTATAAAAAAATAATCTGTAAATTAGGAGATGAGAGTTTTAAGACTTAATTCAATTTGAATAGCATATTTGGTTGTTTGTTCTTGCCCAAACTTAGTGAAATCGTTCCATATTAAATACAGTCGTGGACTTTTCCCGTGGCTTTACAAGTGCCTGTTTTAGTGAATTTTCTTTTTAAAAAGATCACTAATGAGGATATCCCGACTTAAATTTAGAAAAAATTTCTTAAAATGAGCGCGAACTAGGCCTCCTAGAACCCACATCCAGGGTCAGTTTCAATATATATATATATATATATATATATATATATATATATATATATATATATATATATATATATATAAAGGGTGAATCATTTACCAAAATTTAGGTCTGTAAGCTTAAAGACAAAAAAAGTTAGAGGCATTTAAAGAAAAAAATTTGAGTTTTCCTCAAAACGTAAAAAGTCGCGATTTGAAACGTCAAAATTGGCAACTTTTAGGCAAAGAACTTGAAAGAAATATGGATTATGTAAAGAGTGTTCTGCAAACCCTTAAGTTTCAGTTTCAACCATCATTGCCCTTCATTTTAATAAAATATTTCCAGAAAATTCATTTCAAATATACACTTTCTCTGATGCTTTGTCAGTAGTTTTAGTTAGGTTTATGGTTTAACGGTCTATAATTTTTAGCTAATTTTCGTAGAAAAAATTCGTTAATGAGGAGACCGCGGCTTTTGATTTTGATTTGAATACGAGAAAAAATTGTATACATTACTTATAGGGTGTCTTGAGCTGCTTCTTATAAAATTATTTTCATAATAACAGGGTCGCCCATAAGTCGTTGGTGATACCTATAATTTTTTTTGAACATTCCTTATTGCATTTTTGCATTTTCATCGAAATATGATGCATGTTTGTAAAAAAAATTGAGCAGTAATGTGTTTTGGTTGCGAATTTTCATTAAATGCTTCACAATTCAATAACTCAATTTGCTATTAATCTAAGATACGTCGGCTAGGAAACGAGATTTCTTGGAAACATTTTTTAAGTTTACTTTCGGAAAATTTTTCTACATTTTCAAGCACGCCATTTTCATTGTTTCTACTATATAGGTTATACCGCCGACCAAATTGATGCCTGCTTGCATTAAAGAGACATATTTGCTATTAAAACATTTTTATGAAAATTCACTTCCATAACGCACTTGCTGCGTCCAGACTTTTTTGTTAATCTAATGTAGGTAAGCTTTAAAGCGTTCATGCCTTGATAGAAATTGGGTGATATGGTACCCCGACCCCCACCCCCCCCTCCCCCACGCCTCCTCGTTATCCAAGGAATTATATCCGGGATTAGTGGTTTGGTCCACTGGACTGTCCTTGTTTCTGAAGCATACTCTTGTCATCTCGCAATCGTATGTTGGCATGTTATTTCTCTGTGTGCTCCTTTATTAGATCCTTTTTCATATAACCGTTCTTCAACTAAGAGGTATATGGGAATGGTAGGTGCTATTGCCTTCATCGATATGGTTTTGTATTAGCTGGCATTTCTTATTGAAAGTTTCACCTGCACTCTTTATAATACTTTCGTGTAAACTGGTTTTTGCAGTCCATTTCTATTATAGAGGCGCTCCGTAAAGTATGATCGAGTTCACAATACTGGACAAACTTAAACCATTGCCTGCTTTGGTCCCCCGATGTGTGGCATTAAATGGGTCAATGCCGCAGTCATATTTTCTGCCTTAACAGCATTTTTACTATGGACTATTGTCTCAAGTAGTACTCCGAGATATTTGATACTTAGTTGCGATGCAATCTCTAAATCTCCCATTTTAACGCAAACTGTTCTTACAGTTCGCCTGCCTAACATCACCACGGATTCTGCCTTATGTGGAGCCAACTTTAAAAATCTAGTAATCTTCCAGTTCTTGACTTTGCCGGTTGTCGAAGAGATGTCGTCTTCGATTTCTTTTTTGCTTGACCCTGATACCACTATCGCGAGGTCATCGGCTTACGGTCTAAGAATGGTTAATTCCGACCACTCTATCCTCATAACTCCGTCATAATAGACAGAGATTCCACAGAGTGGTTCTAAGGATTGATCCCGGTGGCACACCACATGTCATGTCCCTACACAGACTTTCTCCAATAACTATCGCCCTGTGTTCCAAGAAGCTACAAATTACCAATCTCACTAGATCTGGTGTTATTTGCTGTTGTGCTAGTTTTTGATATTAAGATATGATAAATATTGATCAGTTAAGATAGAAACCGTAGTAAAAAGTTCTTTACACGAGAACTTCTTGAAAAATAATTACTTAATAACTAAATCTATCCTTTTCGCACATATTACAGTTTTCAAAAATTCACGGTTTTGTCACTTTGGGTGTCAAAGTGTGAGAGCTTATAAAAATCACATGTGGCTAGATTTATTTGAGCAATAGCTACTTTTTTTGGCAGTAAAAGTAACTAAAATTCATACATAATTTAGAGTGGGGTAACATGCAACCTCTTGTAAGAATATCTAGATTATGTATGAGTGAGGGGTTGCTAGTTACCCGGTTAGTTACAAGTTATGGATTTTTGGACACTTGATGACTGGAGGCGACAAGGAATGAAACCAGTGGGACTCATCCTTTAAGGAATCACCGTGGGAGGGCGCTCGTCTTACTTTTAGAAGCAGCGATCATGTTGAGTAATTGCTGGACTCCCGGGAATTACTCAGTAGTTTATGAACTCATACGATTTTTTTCAGCGAACTGTATTTTCAGAGGAATTCGCCGCGAAAACTTATTTATTATTAATCATATTATGTCATGTTCTACTACGGCTAATTATAGTATCATTTAATAATATCATAGAATAATTAATTTAAAAAAAGTTTGTGCATAGCATAGGTATGGCATACTGAAGAGTTCAAACAAGGACGTAACCGGTCATCAAAGTATGAAAACTTGTACTAGAATCGCTAAGCGGCAAAATTTCCAGTTACGTCCATATATGTCTCCGTTGTAATACAGCTCACGGTTGCAATATGTCCATCCTTATACATGTATATATATATATATATATATATATATATATATATATATATATATATATATATATATATATATATATATATACCCACTAAGCAAGTTAAGTTTGCAACATTTCCAAATGTTTGCAGCCAAAAAACCAATGCAAACTTACAAATGAAACTTTAACATAACTTTCAAATGTAATATCTCCTTTGCCAGCTTGTTGTTTTTCTCCATTTGTAAGCTCACGTAAAGTTACAATTGTAATGTTTCTGAAAGTTTGTTTTAATTTGTAAACATTTATTTAAGTTCCCTCCGTTTAGGTGTTCGTGTATGTTCGATCGTATGTCATCGTCGTCTAATAGCAACGCCAACAGCGAACTGACTGACAATGCGCTCGGCAATAATGACTTATGGCGGATTGTTGTTTATATTTATGATATCATAAGCTGTTATTTGATTTATGTCTATTTATTTTTCTGGAAGTTTTAAAGATTGAACAATCTTATTGCAGCCTAAATTGTTTGAATTTTGGGTAATTAAGTAATTCGTTGTCTGGAGTGTAAATAATGAAACATGGAGTATATGGACAAACATTTCAGGTAAGAATCCCTAAAACAGCTATATACTAAATACATGTGTGAATTCAATAAAATTAGTCACTTTTCTGTAGCATAATTAAATTTTGGTATATCGATATTGGTGAATTATTTTTATATGGCTGCATTTATATTTTTGTTTCTTTTTATGAAATATACTCAACGAAAAAGAAAACCTAATTGCTAAATACGAATTTTGTTATGTCCTTACAGCCTGGAGATGTCGTACCTGGTCAGACCAATTCTTTTAAAACGTTAAATATAATTGACCTATGGAAGAATGAGGCTTATCCAGAGCAATCGACATCATAAGGAACAGTACAGTACCCACCAAGTTGCCAGGATTGCTTATTATGCACATTGCCGCAGTATCCTATCGTCTGAAACATTTATATGGGTTAACTCGTCAGCAGCGGAACATGTGTTTATCATGCAAAAAAGCCTGGACGCAGCAAGTGCGTTATGGTAGTGAATTTTCATAGAAATGATCTGGCACAAAATATTTTATTATAACTTTTTTTTATTGTCACGTAGAAATCTAAATTTTGGTGTATAGTTTACTTTTTATATTATAAACCTACTTACCAAATTTGGTTTTCGTAAATTTTTTATTTTTTAAGATAAAATTTTTTTTCAAATGAAAACTCAAAATTTTTCCGGAAAACCCCATTCGATTTTTCTGATTAACGAACTTATCAAAGTCATTTACAAAAGGAAGGTACGTGCCAAATTTTATCAAAATCGGCCAATTATTTTTTGAGTTATCGGTGTGATACATATATATATATATATATATATATATATATATATATATATATATATATATATATATATATATATATATATATATATATAAATATATATATATATATATATATATATATATATATATATATATATATATATATATATATATATATATATATATATATAAACATATAAAAATTGAAACTGACCCCGGATATGGGTTCTAGGGGTCCTAGTTCGCGCTCATTTGCAAAATTTTTTTCAAAATTCAAAAGTCGGGATCTCCATTAGTGAATTTTTTCTACGAAAATTCACTAAAAGAGCAATAAGAACATTGTGTCCGTAGGTCCAAGAAAAAGCTGCCGTGATGTGTTCGAGGCCAATGGGATGCTTAGGTACCCTTCCAGCTATATTCTTCTTCAGTATATGTATTCAAAATATTCAGTGAATGATGAAGCTCGCAACATCAATACCAGGTGCAGGCATGAATTAAAAATACAGTTCCACAAAAGGAGACAACAAAGCAGATGTTTGATTACTTGGGAATCAAATAATGTTATTAAGATGCTCCCACTTACAAGATTACAGTGGGCACTAGTGGATGTTATAAAACAAAAACCAAGGTGAAGGAATTTATTGGTGCTCTAAACTAATGTGTATAGTGTTACATACTACGTGTATTAATTCTTTGCAGTGTGTGTGTGTGTCTGTGTGTGTGAGTGCATTAGGCAAAAGCTTTGGATGGCAAGTTCCACAAGCCACAGACTTTTCTTATATATATATATATATATATATATATATATATATATATATATATATATATATATATATATATATATATATATATATATATATACGTAATTTAATGTAGTCATAATTTTGCTTTACTTTAACTCAATGTTTCTGAATGTACACAGACATTGACGGTACTATACTTAGTCGATAGGGATAGATAAGACATATGCGTGAACACTTTCAGAGACATATTTAAGCTATTTTCGCAATGAAGTTTTATTCATTTCCCTGTGCTTGATTTATCCATTGCTTATTCTTATGTTTGCTTAATTTTCTCTAAAATCGAATTGAACGCACCATTTTAGGTATTTCTTTTTTCACAATAGTATTTAATATGTTGACTTTATTTTGTCACATATGTTACCACATATTTTAGAAGCTAAAAAAATTCTCGCCTCTCAAATTAAGTAATGCTACTTCGTTTTTGTTATTAGTGTTTCACACGTTTTCGTAGACGACTAAGAGTTATTTAGTAAAACAATATAAAAAACAATTAATTTGTATTCATTTAGAAAAAAGAATTTTTGAAATCGGTCAATTAATAATGATATTACGAGTTCAAGTTATCTATTTTGTTGGTGAGTTTTGACTAGAACTGCATTTTAGGCTAAACATGGACACTCGCTATATGTCTTAACTATTTCTATCTAGTAACTATAGTCGGTACTTATAAAGACAGTGTCTTACCATGTACATTTGATGGTCAATAAAGTGTGTATATCTGTTACAAAAGAAATACTTACATTTGTAAAGTCACTGGGGGGAAGATTTGCAGGAGGCTTTCTGCAAGTTATCTATCAAACTTACACTTGCTTTGGAAAAGATTCTGCAATTTTAATGCAATATTACCTTGCTCAGTGGGTATATATATATATATATATATATATATATATATATATATATATATATATATATATATATATATATATATATATATATATATATATATTTACACAATTATACAGTCAAAGTCAACAAAAAGATATAAATGCACTCATACGAACCACACAGACACAATGACCTAAGGAAAACATGCTGTTTGGTATATTAGAAAAATTGTAAAAATTCAAAAAGATAAATCCATTTGACCCGAGCATGTGTACAAAAATAAGGAAAAATTGATGTATGTAGATGAGTGTTGATTTTAAGGAATCACGTGTATAATATAAGGTGCCCATTTAACAGGACTCGATGAGAACAAAAGTGAAATAATATTAATAATGTACAGTGGATAAGTTGGTTCTGACAGATGTAAATATTTAGGTTAAGATAATTTGATGTTTCATAGGTTAGGGAATAGCTGTAGGAATTTTTTAACATATGATTAGTTAGGAACTGTCAAGCTGAATTCGGTTAAGAAAATATGTCAAAAAAACTAAACTTTGACAACAATGCTACGTATCCTAGGATATAAGGAAATAAAAAAGCATTGTTGAGCAACGGTTTTTTTTAGAGAAGGAGAAAAAAAACAACTTTGGGATTTTTGGAAGAAGCAGGAGAAAAAAAAGTTTTTTGCAGAGTAAATTAATCATTAAAGTAGAATTTTCAAGTGAAAAAGCCAAAGGACACAAGTTGAAACAGCGTATGAGACCTTGATGCAGTCACAGTTTTATATAAAGCTATAAAAATAATACTTACAACATCAAGTGAATATACTCTAATCTGTGGTGTATAACATTAAAAAAAAACGATAAAGCCACATCTATAATAGGAAACAAAAAACTTCATAGGACACATTTTTTTTAACAAAATCTACAATAATTCAGTAAACATATTTAAATAAAGACAACGCGTTATTCTTTCAACGATGACAGTCATCACATATTTTGATCAAGCTACAAACAAACTAGAAGAATCAGCGGGGTACGTGACCCACTTAACACCATAACAGAGGAAGTTGCGTATAATTAAGCACTATATACTTAAATTTATAAAATAACGTACTTTAGAAAATAACAGTTCGCATTTGCAAAAAGTGCCTCAGACTTCTCTAATTTAGTAAAAAAATTCATTAATCAATATAAATAACAAATGTAAAAAAAGTCAAATTACAAAGTTTTCAATAAAACAATGGCCTAAAATTTGTGGGGGTTATTAAAATCAAAGATAAAAAATTTTGTTGAGTAATTTAGGCATATTTTAAGGATATTTTGTCACCTTTGTTTGGTTTCAATAAAGTTATATTGTTGTTTTGTTAGAAAAAATAAAAATTAGCGTTTTATTTTTGATTATTTGGTATATATACAAGGGCAGAGTATAAAAAACAAGGTCCAATAAATTTCATATCAATTTATAAAGTTACACAGATAAGGAAGGGACCTGAACCTATTAGAAATCCCTCAGATAGTGTCAGTTTGCTCTTTGAATTATTCAATAGCTAGCCGAGGCAACAAAGAAGGAAAGGAACAGGTAAATATACCAATATATGAATAGATGGTAAGTTTTCCTTGGTGTATCAACTACCACAAATAATACGACTATCACAAGTTTTCATAAATTTATTTATAACACACAAAATTATACACCATAAAGCATATATTAACATAAAAACCATATTATTACCTATTCTACTTCAATTTACACCCAATCTTGGGACTGAAGACTAATAACAAACTTATTAAAGAAACTATAATAGTCCAATACTTAACAATTTATATACAATCGTGGGACTATTATAACTGAAATAATCATTTTATATAATAATTGACACCCATAAACTTCGGGTAGTAAAATTTAAAAAACTTATTTAATTAAATCTATATAAAACAAAATTCTATAACGAGTAATACAATAATAACTGTAATTTCTATTTCCTCAAAATAAGTGATTAAATAAACTAATTTTTTTACCGTAAGTACAGTAAAACGGGCAGTAAAACCAAACTATATCAATATGTTATATATATATATATATATATATATATATATATATATATATATATATATATATATATATATATATATATGTTGTATAACCAGGCAACCAATGTACTCAATATCACTTGATTGTACATAATGGCACTCATACAATACACGCACACAACTATAAGCCTTCAGAAATTGTTAACGCATGGTTACAGTACAAGGGGCAAAATGGGTGATTTTATGACGGCTGCGGCGTGTAGGAAGAACATTTCACAGCGTTATGTATCGTACCTTGGTCCAGTGCTACTTAATCTTGTGCCACTGGAGATAAAAAAAATGAAAGATAATTATAAGTTTAGGAAAAAACTTTTAAATCATTTAATTGAGAACTTTGTAACATTTGAGCAAGTGATACGGGAAAAGAGGGAATGATGTTTTCATACTGCGTGTATGATAATGAATGTACATGAAAGAGTGTGGATGTGTGGGAATGTGTGAGTGTGAGTGCGCGTACCTGAGAGACTTGGTGGGTATTTAACTTGGTAAGTGAGTGTTATTTTTAATTGTGATTGGGTAGGTATATATTGAATCGGGAAACAAGTGGTTTAGTAATTTGTTGTAAATATCGGATCTTCCTCTTTCCTCCTTTTTATTGTGATGAGAGGGGAGTAGACTTTAATCACGGCTGATTGTAGAGATCATTTAATGGTAAATAATAGAGATAAGATTGGAGAACCGGATCATACGGACGTGATACGTCCTGTTGCACTGTAGCTGGAAAGATGCATGCAACTGCTCTGTAGAATATGTAGGAGGAGTTTTTCAGCACATACAAGTTCTTCTGAACTTACGTGCTACTGTTCTTAATATTAGTCAGTAAGTATTATTGTATGTATGGGAAATAAATTAATAAATAAATAAATAAATAATATATAGATATATATATATATATATATATATATATATATATATATATATATATATATATATATATATATATATATATACTTTTTTGTAAGTATGATAAATTGCTTTGACCGAATTGATTAACTAAGTATTTTTGACGCACGGTACGGATATACGTCGACGTTGCTTAATTATATAATTTTAATAAATAACTAAAACGACATCAGGGACGATGGTTTTTTGGATGGGTGACCGGTTTGTGATATTGTCCTTGTTTGATGCTTGTAGAAAACTTTGTTCTACTGGATTTTCGTAGAAAAAATTTTGCGGACGAATTTTTGTCAAAAGCTTTCTGTTAATTTTTATAAACAACATATTGTTTCGTAAAAAAATGGTTCTAACGAATTTTCGAGAGAATATTTTCGTAAAAAAATTATCCTAACGAATTTTTGAAACATTTTTTTTTCAATAAACCTTTAAGGTACATTTGTAAGCTGGCAACACTGCATATTCATTAACACGCAACCGGTGGTGTTCCCCGAGGTTGCTGGTCCTAATGGGAGGAGGTGACAAGGGCAGCCCAGGCAGTGGCGAGATTGGATAGAGAGGGAAAACCCCCCAAACAGTATCGGTGCGCGGCACATGTACTTAATATACCTAAGAATTAGCGTTCCATTACGATGTCCAGTTTACTCCAATAAACCTTCAAATTAGACTTTTTCAGGGGCGGCTCCTCAATAAGTGCGCCCGTGCGCAAGCACTTCCGCCTGCCGTGGAAAAAATAATATTTTCACTATGCTATATTTTAATAAATTTTTATTCACTTTTTTACCTCCTGCATTTAACAAACGAAATTAGTATATCGAGCATCGCAGAGTCGGCAGCCATTAATACAGAATCAGAATAAGTATAGTGTTAATGGTTGCAGACGTTATCGTTATATACATCCATATCCAAATATCCATATAAATCAGTCCGCGGCGGCGTGTATTTTTCGGCGCTCTGAGGAAATGCGATACTTCAATGCGGAATGATCGCCTATCTTCGTCGAAAACGACCGAATAAACAATCTGGTTGTGCGCTTTTAAATTCTACACTTGCAGTTTGCAGTGGATATTTTGCAGAGCGGTCTAGTAATGTTCGTGTAGTGCTGCGCGTCGGATTGATTTTAATTAGATCATTGTTTAGTTTAGATCGTTGTTGTTTACGTGTTCTAACAAGACAATTATTATTATTATGATGGCTACTACTTCGGGTTGCTTAGTAAGTGGACAAAATAATTGTGATACTGTGATTAATTTAGTGGATAATATTTTAAATTTAAAGGTTAATTTTTTAAGGGACTTTTTAACTACTATAACCTATAACTAACTAGAGGAAAACTTGGTAAGTAGTGAATAATTATTAAGTTTAGTTAGTTTTGTAAGTAGGTTTTTTTATAATACATTTTCGGCGAGCCCTTCATTTTTATTGAATTTATATTATTTATACTAAGAGACGTATCGATGGAGAAACTTGGCAATTTTTTTTCAAATGAGCCAGAACTAGGACCCCTAGAGCCCATATCCGGGGTCAGTTTAAATTTTTATAGGTTTACATATATATATATATATATATATATATATATATATATATATATATATATATATATATATATATATATATATATATATATATCCAACTGATACCCCAAAAAATAAGCAACTGATTTTGATGAAACTCGGCAAGTGCCTTTCTTTTATTAATGGCTTGGATGAGTTCGTTATTCAGGAAAATTGGATAAGGTTTTCCGGGAAAATTTTGAGTTTTGTTTTAAAAAAATATATTTTTCTCCGAAAATTACAAAGCTATTTTAATAAAATTTGGTGGATATGTTGCCTTGTGGAAGACCTTACTACACACTAAAATTCAACTTTCAACATTTTTAGAAAATTGAGTTATTAGAATTTTTTGTCTCCGAAAATTACAAAGTGATTTTGATAACTGATTTTGGTGGATATGTTGCCCTGGGTAAGACCCTACTATACACCAAAATTCGACTTTCTAAGTTCGTAGAAACATGAGTTTTTCAAATTTGAAGCATTTAATAAAAAATTACCACCATAACGCACTTGCTGCGTCCCGAACTTTTTTTTCTTGCGCACCCCCCAATGCATTAAGGCACGAGCCGCTACTGGACTTTTTCCTATTTTCTTACACATTGTTTAATTCATTGATTGTTGTTTAAGAAATATGTTCCTAGGAATTTTTATAGAGAGTTTGCTAATTTTCTAAATATACGATTTTTTGTTAGTGAAGTTGAAGAAATTGTTTTTATCATACAAAACCTTTTAACTTTTTTTTGGTCTCCCAAAGGAAAATAATGCCTATAACTGGATTTTCTTTCTGTAAAGCTAGAAATTTTAACTAGCCTCGATAAAGGCAACTCATGTTCAGAATTTTATTAAAATTACTTCCGGTAATTGCTTGGATGAATTCGTTAGGCAAGTCAGTCAAACTGGTTGTTCAGAAAAGAGTTTTCTCTCAAAACAGATTACTTTTTTTGAAACAAATTATTTTGTTTTTTCCTCATTTGTAATATTTTTATGAAAATTAGCTACCATAACGCACAAGCTGCCTCCACACATTTTAACTTGGTTTTCTTGATTATATAATGTTCATATTCATTGAAACCTATAAATGTGAAAAGCCTACGGTAGCTTTGCCATTTTAATTTGTATAATTTAATTTACCCTGCCAGCTGACTACGAAATTTTTATTGCCAGTTTCCTAGACACTCCATTAAAACAAATTTCCTTACTCGAGAAAATCTCATAAGTCTTGACACTAGCTTATTCTCTTATGAAACAGCCATTTCCATCGTCTCGTTCAGTATTTTTCATCTAAGTGTTGCTCATTTCCTGGCTAAGAACTTGAACAAGACACCGTACCAGACGCCGGAAATTACGTATGAAGGTCAATTTATTTCCCACTAATGTTTGATTTCCACTGTAAAATTAAACACGGGATGATTCACTTGTGCGGGTTAATCCACATAAGAATATAGGGAATTTGCTTTCGAGTTTAATCGATATTTTAGAAACAAAACATTAAATAGGAGCGAAACTAGTACGCATTTCCAGTAATTATGTTGATATATCTATTTTTAAATTATTCGTATATTTCCTTATAGGAATATAGTGACAGGGCTGATGATTTTAAAATATCGTTTGTGGTTGTACGGTGGCATCTGACGTACTGAATTTGTACCGGAGTCGTCTTACAGACAAAGTTCCTTGTTTTGTCCTAGATGTCAGTAGCTTGTACATCTCACGTTGCGATCAGATTTTGGCTACGTTAAGCCAATTTATTTATATACGTTTTGATTGTTGTTGGTATAACACACTGATGACCTCAAAGAAGTATGTGTTTCCAGTAATAACCTTGATATCTATTTTTGTAGTATATGTATATATATATATATATATATATATATATATATATATATATATATATATATATATATATATATATATACCCACTAAGCATGGTAACTTACAAATGCTTACCGCAACGTTAGGTAATTTACCATTAGGCAAGTTAAGTTTGCAACATTTCTAAATGTTTGCAGCCAAAAAACCAATGCAAACTTACAAATGAAACTTTAACATAACTTTCAAATGTAGTATCTCCTTTGCAGGCTTGTTGTTTTTCTCCATTTGTAAGCTCACGTAAAGTTACAATTGTAATGTTTCTGAAAGTTTGTTTTAATTTGTAAACATTTATTTTAATTCCCCCCATTTTCGTGTTCGTATATGTTCGATCGTATGTCATCGTCGTCCAATAGCAACATAGCAACACCAACTCCAACAGCGAACTGACTCGTGACAAAGCGCTCGGCAATAATGAATAATGGCGGATTGTTGTTTATATTTATGATATGCTGTCATTTGATCTATGTCTATTTATTTTTCTGGAACTTTTAAAGATTAAACAATCTTATTGTAGCCTGAATTGTTAGATTTTTGGTGTAATTAAGTAATTCGTTGTCCGGAGTGTGAATAATGAAACATGGAGTATATCGACAAACATGTCAGGTAGGAATATTTTGGTATGTCGCTATTGGTGAATTATTCTCAAATGGCTGTTCCTATTTATATTTTTGTTTCTTTTTATGAAATCTACTCAACGAAAAAGAAAACCTAATTACTAAATACGAATTTTGTTATGTCCTTAGAAGCAGCCTGGAGATGTCATACCTGGTCAAACCAATCCATTTTAAAACGTTAAACATGATTGACCTATGGAAGCACGAGGCTTTGCCAGAGCAATTGACATCATAAGAACAGTGGAACAGTACAATACCCGCCAAGCTGCCAGGATTGCTTATTTTGTACATTGTCGCAATATCCTATAGTATGGAACAATCATATGGGTTAACTCGTCAGCAGCGAAACATGTGTTTATCATGCAAAAAAGAGAAATAAGGACATTGTGTGTGTAGGTCCAAGAAAAAGCTGCCCGGATGTATTCGAGGCCAATGGGGGGATACTTAGGTACCTTTACAGCCATATTCTTCTTCAGTATATGTATTCAAAATATCCAGTGAATGGTGAAGCTCGCAACATCAAACCAGCTGCAGGCATGAATTAAAAATACGGTTGCACAAAAAGGAGAAAACAAAGCAGATGTTCAATTACTTGGGAATCAAAGTCCTCAATTTTCTACCTAATGTTATTAAGATGCTTCCACTAACAAGATAAAAGTAGGCACTAGTGGATGTTATAAAACAAAAAACCAAGGTAAAGAAATTTATTGGTGCTCTAAACTAATGTGTATAGTGTTACATATTATTTGTATTCATTCTTTGTAGTGTGTGTGTCTGTGTGTGTTAGGGAAAAGCTTTGGAATGCAAGTTCCACTAGCCACAGCCTTTTGTTATATATATACGTAATTCATTGTAGTCATAATTTTGCTTTATTTTAACTTAATGTTTCTGAAGGTACACAGACATTGACGGTACTATACTTACTCGATAGGGATAGCTAAGACATGCGTGAACACTTTCAGAGACTGTCACCATATTTAGGCTATTCTCGCATTGAAGTTGTATTCGTTTCCCTGTGCTTGATTTATCCATTGCATATTCTTATGTTTGCTTAATGAAACTTTATCTAAAATCAAAATGAATGCACCATTTTAGATATTTCTTTTTTCACAATAGTATTTGATATGTTGACTTGATTTTATGTCACATATGTTACCATATACTTTAGAAGCTAAAAAATTCCTGCCGCTCAAAATAAGTAATGCTACAGAAGACTTCGTTTTTGTTATTGGTGTTTCACACGTTTTTTTAGACGACTAAGAGTTATTTAAGAAAACAATATCAGAAACAATTAATTGGTATTCATTTAGAAAAAAGAATTTTTGAAATCGGTCAATTAATAACGATATCACAAGTTCAAGTTATCTATTTTGTCGTCGAGTTTTGCCTAGAACTGCATTTTAGCCTAAACATGGGCACTCTCGCTATATGTCTTAACTATCTCTATCTAGTGAATATAGTCGGTACTTATAAAGGCAGTAACGTACCATGTACATTTGATGGTCAATAAAATCTATATATCTATCAGCAGAAATGAATAATATGTTGTAAGTCTTTAATGTTTTTATGCAATAAAGATTTTCTTCTAATTAATATTGTCTTAAGTAATTTTTTACAGTTTTACATAAAATATGTTGCGATGAACTCCGGCTCAGCAGATGGCCCGACGGATAATTTGCCAATCCGTCATTCGGGCGTGACTTAAACGTTTTGATTTAAACTATTATCGGGCGCCATCTTTCTTCCCTACTAAATAGGACGGGGTCAGATCCCCGTGAGGACTTCTGCTAAGGCCCTCGTAGAACATCACAAAGTTACTGTTTCATAACAGCCTTGTCCCATGGTAACTCGAGTGGAGATGAAAACTATAGCCAGGGGTCGTAAGTTATTCTGTCCCGTAGAGTTCTCGAGGAGTAAGTGGGTTTTAGTCACTTACTCCCGAATAATGGCTGTTTTCCCTAACATATAAAGTTGGAAGCAGAAATATTCTAAACAGGCAACTATCGACTACGATATGCCTACGCTAGTCGCAATCCGTTACATGATTCTAGCCCTCACACTTTTACACTAGTACAAATACCTACAGGCAGTGCAGTGAAACGCAACTAGTTACGTAAAAGCTTTCTAATAACATTCTAGATATTTACAAAAATGAAATCGGCAATAATAAAAATCAATCAAATAATTAAAACTAAAAATTCGCTACAAAGCATGCCAATATCGAGAAACATATCGCAATTCAGATAGTGTTATCTCTGGCAAGACATTCTTTTACAATTGATACCACAAATGTGTATCATTTAAAAATACAGTGATATGCACCTAAAATAATACGCCTAATAATTAATGCTAATTAAGCGGGCGGCTAGCATTCACACAGCAAACAAAGCATAACAAGGCACGGCAAGCGTAAAACAGGATACCCTAAACCTCGAATGGATCCGCGACGTGAGCAAACAAACGGTTCCCACGCTTTCACGACCCTAACTCACTAATGAATACCACTAGGTAATTTGTTACCTAATATGGAACACCCTAACTCGCCTACAATGCCCTCCAGCGATTGCACACCATTTTGGATTGATCTCTGCTTCCTCCGAGGACTTTTCCGTCCCTCAAAGCAAACATAGTCGCACCAATACAGCACACGATGTCGGGCACACTAAATACTACCCTACCTCAGCACTGTCCGTGCTCCCGTTTCCCTTAAATGGGTACAAAACGTGACCAGCTTGGCCCTTACCTAGGCTGGACACTATAACTAATTAACCACCTCGTTCAGCGAGCGCATACCCTCCAGAATAAATACACGATCTCTCAAAGGACGTACGTCCCTCCAAGATATCGCGGTTCACCCTGTATAGTACGCTTTGATTCGCTAAAACACCCTAATTCCACTACAGTACGGCATAATTATTTACCTTACTTAGATCTCCCTTAGATGGGCAAGCGTGACCATTTAGTCACCACTAAATCTAGTAGACTCTATCTACACGTGAAATCCTAACTCCGCTGTTAATACTTCACGTAGAACAGCATTAATAAAACACAACAAGTTTAACCATTTACCAATTATACTTCTGCACGTTTCCCGAAGTGATAACTAACCTGATAAACTGATACCTTTACAGAACACAGTCCTCCTAGACTATTATTCTCTACTAACAACAGACCAATACACGGCCTCTTCGCTACTCTATAGCGATACGGGACAATTCTCCCTCAGGTACTATTACACCTAACGCTTTAACAAACTTCCACGCGAGATACGGACGACGGAGACCTGTTACCACGGCAATCATTCAAAACCCTCTGTCTCGCATTGCACCTGCTCTGTCCTCTCCGCTTTTCCGACATGCGCCTAGGACACATCTTATTGCGCGTGTCAGACTGGCGTACAGCGGTCCGTTCTACAAGAACTGCGTTTGGATTCTGGCGAATTTTCATACTTTAAAATGAATCAGATTTATTGTTCAACAAATATCCGTTATTTATACCGCCTAAACGGCTCATTAATTATTCAAATAACTGCAATAAATCGGACTTCATTACAATGTATTATGCATAAGTATACCTATACATATATTCAGTATTGGTTTGTAACTTGAAATAAATTCACTAATCAAATACAGTTTATTTTTTTCCTAAATTCTTGGACAAATTGATTAGTATTTCAAGTTCCAGTCTTTTAAAAAATCTATACGGTATGTACCATATTTGAAAAATGACTTCATCAATAATATCTCTAAATCAACCCTAGGTTTTTGTTAGCTATTTTTAAAGTTCTTACATGTGAAGTTGTAGAAAACCAGCAGCTTTAAAATTTTTATTCATTAATTAACTACACAATTTTTTTTTGTGCTTTTAACTCAAGAGTTATAATAAAAATTTGAAATTTGGTGGTTTTGTATCGCTTGATGTGTACTTTAAAAATAGTCAACAAAAAGCTAAGGTTGTCATTTACTAAAATTATCAATGACATTTGACACAAATTGTATAATACATTTTTGAAAAGATTGTAACTGAGAATATTATCTAACTCCGAGCATTTTTGAAAAAAAGCTAAAGTAGATTAATTGGAATTTTTCAAAGTTACAAACTTGCACTGTATATATAATATATACAATTGCAGATAAGTTGCAAACGTAAGTTTAAATTTTACAACTTTACCAGGTCCTTTTAAAATGTAAGCTTGCTGTAAGGTAACATTTGTAAGTATAAAGAAACTTTGTAACAGCTCACTACAGTAAACTTGCAGTAAAGTTACAAAAGAAACACTTACATATGTAAAGTCACTGGGGGGGTGGGGGTGGGGGGGGGTTAGATTTGCCATTTGTAACAAACTTGCAGGAGGCTTTCTGCAAGTAATCTATCAAACTTACACTTGCTTTGGAAAAGATTCTGCAATGTTAATGCAATATTACCTTGCTCAGTGGGTATATCGTCCTATAATCATTATTAGCGTTTTCTAGCTTTGTTATTTTATGGTTTAACACGTTCTGCAATAAATATCAGTGCAAAACTTTTAAAATTCAGGATACAATAAAAGTAAATAAAATAAAATGCATATTCTAGCAAACGCTAGAATTGAACCACGTTTAAAACTGATGTCTACATAAGAACAAAAGATAATTGTTTACATTTAATCCATTTGCTTATAAATTGGAATAGGGAAATGTAATATTTATAACATTGTTTTAGGTTTTTTCCAATTTAATAATTATATAATTTGTTTAATAGGCGCCTTAATAATAACAATCAAAATACAAGCATTATAATACTCATTTAATTACTAGAAACTAAACATGATGTAATTGCTCAGAGTTATAAACATTAAATCTCTTCTTTCTCTTGACTAAAAGGTCGAATTTCGCGCCACATGTGTCATCTTATTTGATTGGTTCCTCTTATTGTCAGACTTGAAGGGAGGGCTCGTCGAATTTCTCGTTCGCACTGTAGAAATAAAATAAGTTTATGCAGTGATAATATTATATGGATATCTGTAAATCGGTAAAAGGGATTTGATTTACTACGTTACGTCTAGCGTTGCTAAGTAACTTATGCGTCGCCTAGCAACCTAAGATACAGACAATGTAAATTGCTCTCTCATTCATTAAACCTTTCATACAAGGTGATTGGAGTTAATACCTATTGAATAAACACATTACTTCACATGGTTCTGAGCAATGCAAATAATTTAAAAATATTAAAGTATTCATACAGTAGCCCACCCCACGGAGATTTCTACAACTACCACTTTCGAATCCTATTATTAAATTTCACATCTCAAATCCAGCTCCCTGCGGGAGTCGATATTTTTTTGAGGGTGAAAGTTGGTTTGACAGGTGTACTGCCATCTGAGTGAGTTCGCTTGCCCGCTTCGAAGCTCACCAAGAGATAGCCTTTCCCCAAGTTTGTCTGACACCGATACCTGCCAGTGCTTACTTAAATTTCACCCATCAAATCCAGCCCCTCGCAGAAGACGATGGTTTCGAAGGTGGAAGTTTAACAGTTGTACTGCCATCTGAGTAAAGTCTCTTCACCATTTCAAAGCTCACAGAGAGATAGCCTCGCTCCAAGTGCGTATAGACCCAAGCTCCATCAGTGTTTGACGCGGTATAATATGGAGTCCTGCTCTCGAGCCTCATCCAAGCGAGGTCGTTTGCCTGTTTTTACACGTACAAGCCTCAATCTCCAGATGTGATCCACCCCTAGAGATCTCAACTCTCCCCCGGGTTCGACTAAACATGACACCCGCCAGTGCTAGACTCGAGGCCATATCCCACCGAGTCTCGCTCCCGAGCATCACTTAAGCGAGGTCGTTTGTTCGTTTCGAAGCACACAGTGGGGGTCTTAACACCCGGATGTTTATCACACCCTAGAGATCTCAATCGCCACCCGGTTAGTTATTACCCGACACTCACCAGCGCTTGACTGGAGGCGGTACCGCCCCTGAGTAACATCCAAGCGAGGTCATTTGTCAGTTTCGAAGCCCGCAGTGGTGGTCCGGGGGTACACCACACCCTAGAGATTTCCGCCTCCCTGCAGGCTCGTCTGGATCAGACACCCGTCAGTGTTTGACTCCAGTGAGTCGCCTCTTACGACATGCAGGAGTTACTTTGGGCCTATTTTTTATTTCATCCCCGAATCCACAGAGGAATCGTTTTTTTAGTAAATACTGTAAATTAACATCAACCGAGATTGTGGCATTGTGTTTGATCAAGTTAAATGTCTGCACATTTCGCCCCTCGGAGAGATAGGTAAGCCATCGGTCTCGTGTAACATGCGTTGCTGGGTAAGTCAAAGATCCCCACTTCCCTTATAGAAAGGAAGGCATCCGTCAAAATTTCCAGGATAGTGAAATGAAACTGCCTCCTAGGTTCGGTGATGGGCCCTAGTAGCGGAAATAGATAGACTTTGAAGAAAAAGGAGAAAAAAAGTAAACTGATACATAATTTTCGACTGAAAAACATTAAATTTTCCTGCACTTTGACAAAGTTTTTCCAAATTTCCTTGACCATTTTTCAACGTAAATCTCTCGAAAAAACTGGTCCGATTGAGGTGGCTAACGAACTTGTCTACGCCAATAGAAGGAAGATCCGTAGGAAATGTTATCGAAATCTGACCGTTACTTTTGAGTAAACCATGGTATGTATACACATATTAAGTCTGAAACTGACCTCGGATATAGGTTCTAGAGGTTCTAATACGCAGTTATTTAAACAGAGATCTTCAAATTCCGAAAATTGTTACCTCTCTATTAGCAAATATTTATTGAAAATTCGCTTAGAATTTGTAAAATCTTATATGAATCACACTGCAATAAAGCGACTGTCTATTTTCCTCACAGAGTTTCGAGTTTGTATTTTTATTGACCCGGTCTAATCAAGCTAAAATGTTTCTAAGTGTGGCCGGGTCTAACTGAGAAGAAACTTGTGAGATTGTTCAAGTAAATTGAGATACGCCGTCGAAACAGTCACTTCAATCAGAAACTCTACGATCGATTAAGCTTACTGAAAGGATAGGGCTCTGATCCTTTTCGCTTAAACTCCCCGAATTTATATAATAAGAAATTAACAATTTAGTCAAAGTTAAAAGAGAATTAAGCTTTAATATAAAAAGCTTTATGGCTCCACCGTACTAATTTTTCTTACATACTCCGAGTTTCAATGTTTACCTGCCTAAAGCAAGGTTTCGTAATTTTCAGAAGTTCGAAGACTTTATCAATTATCTTTGTGTTGAGCTTTCAAGTGTCTTATTTACCTTTGATCTTTACGTCAAGAAAGGCAACCCTTTAAAGTCTGGACGTCGTAAGTGCGCTATGGTAGCGAATTTTCATAAAAGCATTTTAAATAATGGAAAATATAATAATTTGTTTCGAATGAAAAAAATAATGTTTAAGAAGAACCCTTTTTTTCTCAGAAAACCCGGTTTAATTGGATTGGCTAACAAACTGATCCAAAAGATGTACGAAGGAAAAATTAGAAGTTTGGTAGGTGGCTTCCATTTCAGTAAATGTTCATTAAGAAAATTCACTAATGGAGAGGTATCGATGGTACGACTTACGGACATTTTATATATATATATATATATATATATATATATATATATATATATATATATATATATATATATATATATATATATATCGAACTTCTGTAAGTCGAATGTGAAAAGACCAGAAAAAAAAATGAGTTAAGGAACCTTCGAGTTACAGAATAATAGAAATCCCAATACTACAATATTAGACGTTGGACATAAACGTTATTTATAGTTGACTTGTGTCACATTACAGTTAAAAAACACAAGAATTATGAAAAACTCCATATATTTTTATATCTCTTGTAAATTTGCTAAAAAAGTTTATTATCTCTCTCCATAACTTGCGGTTTAATTTGTCCTTTAAAATACATGTTTCCACTAAAACTACACTTAAACAAATGTCTTTTACATTTGCTTGAAAAAGTCCGTTATCTTTGACTGCACGCTTTGATGGAATTTGTCCTTAATAATACATTTTTCCACCGCACTCAAACTAGTGAAGATGTCTTCTGATACACTGTCTTTGCTCTCTAGGTATCGTCCTAAAGTTTCAATTCAGGTATCACGCTCCTGTAAGGATGGTGGATCATTGGCTCGTTTTTGCCATCCTCAGAACCTTCATTTTCTTGGTCTTGTTCTGTTGCCCAGTGAAAAACACGTGTCACAATGTCATCATCACTGGGGTAACTTGCTATTTCCACATCAACACCAACATTAACATAATCAATAAAGGCAAGCTCTTGACCATTAGTCATTGCGATTTTCCCCATAGCCTTCAGTTGCCCTAAGGGAATGTCATCCTTATCGTTCCAAGTCTCAGCTTCGCATGACTCAGATTCTGCTCTGACGAATCCAGCCTTTCTGAAACAATTGGAAATGGTTTCTGACATGACATCTATTGACCAACAACTGCTCAGTTCTCTAATTGCGTCAATAATTGTAATTTTAACAGTTTGTCCACTTTCCATAAAATATATTACTTTATGCAATATTCTTCCCCAGTAGTGCTGCTTTAGGTTTCGGATGATTCCGTAGTCCATAGGTTGCAAAATCGAAGTCATGTTGGGTGGAATATAGACAAGATCTATATGGGATAGAACATAATATTTTTGGGAGGAGCTGGACAGTTCTTAACAAATAACCAAATTTTTCTATTCTGTTGAGCAAATTTTCTGTTTAGTTCGACACACCACTTCTTGTATAAGTCGCTGATCATCCATGTCCCTGCTGTTGCTTTTATAATTTACTTCTATTTTATGCCTTAAAACATCGTGGAGTTTTGCTCTTCCCAATCATTAATACTTTTGATTTCCAGGCCCCGTCGTGTATGAAGCGACCATTATTTAAGGCTAGATGAATTCTCACAACAATTAGAACCGTAGAACGGACAATTATAACGGTGTACGGTTCTAATTGTTGTGATAATGCATCTAGACTTACATACTTTGTATCTATGTCCCTATATTAGGGTAGAAATGGACCAGGGCTGATAATTTACTAAATTTGTTAGTTACTTGTATACAGTCTCTTTTTTTTAACACTTTGTGTTACCTGGAGCTGGCGTGACAACATACTACTTGGTTCCGCAACTAGGTGGCGGTACGTTCACCACTCACTTAGTGCGACCATTATTGTTAGTCGTTCTTTGATAGGCTTTCCAGCCTGACACTTTTCATTTTTCAAATGTTTTATCCCCTAAACACTTAAAAAATAGACTGGTTTCGTCAGCATTAAAAATATCATTGGGATGGTATTTGCTAATTTGATTCAGTAGAACAGATTCATACCAGTTATTTTATTACTTTCAAAAATATTTTTGAATATTTTGAATATGTCCGTTATGGCTGATTGACGAATTGGATCGCGATTGTAACGAAATGAAGCCATGTGCCTAGTTTCGTTCAAATCAGTTGAGTATTTTTTTGAGTTATCGCTCGGATATATATATATATATATATATATATATATATATATATATATATATATATATATATATATATATATATATATATATATATATATACTAAGTGAAGATTGGAACCTGTGATGAGCACTGACAAGTATACTTGGAGAACCCAAATCACCACAACACATTTTAAAAGACCTGACGATCCTTTCACTAACCAAGTTAGCGTAATCAGAGGATGAAAAATTCTAACTACTTTAAAAACTAACATCACCTTATATACCGGATCTTAGGTCAAGAGACCGAACTGAAATGGAAATGTAAACGCAGGCAAATTCTGCAGTGTATTGTTTTTTTTATCGCCGGACGAGGTCTTTGCACTGTCCCTACTAAGTTATCTAAAATGTCCATCTCTAATAATTTTGGAAAGGTTCAACGACACCTAAATTAACATAGTTTGCTTTGTCGGAACTATCTGTATTATTATGTCATCTCTAGGACGTGTTAAAAACGTGGGAATTTTATTTAACGAAGCAATCGATCAGGTGACTCGTAATCAGCGGTGGTGCCACGTTTATACAATTTTTGTTGTAACTATATTTTGCAATATATATATATATATATATATATATATATATATATATATATATATATATATATATATATATATATACATATATATATATATATATATATATATATATATATATATATATATATATATATATATATATATATATATATATATATATACTTACTTTCGAAGGAGTTTAGCTGTCCTGGTTGTCTAACATTTTTTATTAATTTCAGATTATCTTCATTAACGTGATGATTATTATCCCAAATATGTCGGGCGACGGAATATTTATCTATAGTAATAGAAGATTTTATCGACAGATTAAACAATAAATTAGATTCTATAAAATTTACCCATTAATTAGAAATTAATAATGAATTACCCTTTCTAGATGTAGCAGTTATCAAGAATAAAGACACTTTAGAATCCGATGTCTATAGAAAGGGAACCACTATAAGCTACATTCCGAACGACTCACATCATACGTACGCACAAAAAATGGTCAGTCTGAATTTTTCAGTAAATCGGTTAATTAGTTTTCCTTTAAAAGAAGGTAGATATACCAAAGAATTCAATTATATTAAGAACGTGGCCGAATATAATGGATACACTGCTTGCCTGGTGGAAAAATTAAGCAACAAACAGAAAACAAAGAAAATGTTGACGGAATGACGACGTTTAGAAGAGAGAAATCTGAAAAAAACTTTGTTTGCTTACCATTTGAACCTCTAATCACGAGGGGTCTAGATAGCATTTTAAAAAAAGTCAACTTGCAGCTAACATTTTCGACAGAAAATACCTTAAAAAACTTGCTAGGTAACCCAAAAGACAAGGATAGCGCAGACAAAATGTCGGGAATTTATGAAATAACTTGTAAAGATTGTAATCTTAAGCACGTTGGACAAACCAAAAGATCGATTGGAATTAGATTCAAAGAACACTTAGCCCAATTACGTTATAATACTCTAGATAGATATTCCGTCGCCCAACATATTTGGGATAATAATCATCATGTTAATGAAGATAATCTGAAATTAATAACAAATCTTAGACAACCAGGACAGCTAAACTCCTTCAAAAGTATATATATATATATATATATATATATATATATATATATATATATATATATATATTGTTTTTTTTGTTGCGAAATATAGTTATAACAAAAATTGTATGAACGTGGCACCACCGCTGATTACGAGTCACCTGATCGATTGCTTCGTTAAATAAAATGTTCACGTTTTAACACGTCCTGAAGATAACATAATAATACAGATAGTTCCGACAAAGCAAACTATGTTAATTTAGTTGTCGTTGAACCTCCCCAAAATTATTAGAGATGGACACCTTTTAGATAAGTAGTAGGGACAATGCAAAGACCTCGTCCGGCAATAAAAATACAATACACTGTAGAATTTGCCTGCGTTTACTTTCCCATTTCAGTTCGGTCTCTTTACCTAAGATCCGGTATATAAGCTGATGTTAGTTTTTAAAGTAGTTACAATGTTTCATCCTCTGATGACGCTAACTTGGTTAGTGAAACGATCGTCAGGTCTTTTATAATGTGTTGTGGTGATTTGGGTTCTCCAAGTGTACGGACCTTGGATATGGATTTTAGGGGCCCTAATTCACGCTCTTTACAAAATTTTTTTCGGAAGTCTTACCGTCGTTACTTTTCTGTTACTGAAAATTCACAAATATTATGAAAGTGCTTATATATCAACGGTGCGTTCTGAAGCATAACAAAAATATACCGAAAGCTTCAACTCTGAAGAAATCTCAAATTTTAATCCAATATAACGAACAATATAAATATCAACTTCCGGGAAAATAATACCACCAGTCGGGGCTCCGGGTTTTACAGACTTTTTACATAATACATTTTTAACTAGAAACAGTAAACTCTCGGCGCTTGTTACGCAGCTACTAGTGACGACTTGATAAAGCTACTTAGCTCCCATACTCTCAAGAAAGTTCCTTCGAGCTTTGCCGAAAGAATTTTGACCTATCGGGTCTCACAGAACCGGCGTCCTGGTTGGAACATCGAAAGACACATGCCTGAAAAGCGGGAAAAGATAGATCAACGGATAAACTTCTAGAAAATCTGGCCTAATTGATGATATGTGAAAGCTACAAAGAAGTGAAGAGGCCGTTGCCGACAGTGAGACATGGTTGCGATGATATGGTGACATCGCATTTAGACTGTGATGATACTTAGATACAACCTACATATAATTACTAGATTAAGGCGACGTAAACTCGACGATTTATAGGCGGAGAACACAATCCCACTGGCAGTTGCTATGTGGCAAAATTTAAAGGACTCTCATCTCATTGTCACTCCCATTCTGTGGGTATTAGTGGAATTTTTCAGGACATCATTTTCCGGGAAACCGTTATTGCATAATAATTTCTGTAAGAATGGTACTTGAGGAGAACAGTTTTAAATGCGGCAGGTGTGCCTAATTCAACTGGAAGAGATAATGCTATGACATGGGGGAATGGGGGACAAATGAGGGAAATGGCGCATCGGTGCCGAGACCGGGACGCCGCAGACCCGACACAATTAAATAATTTGCTATGACTGCGACGGCTACGTAAACTCGTTGGTATTGCTCACTATTTCGACGCCCTTCTGGTTGTTGAGAACAGGAAGGGACTTAGCCTTGGGATAAACGCTAACGCTGTAGTCCGCAACACGTAATAATACCTGTAAGCCACTTGTAATATTTGGTCACTTGCAAAGCCACTATAGCAAAATAATAAAACGTCTAGACGCAACAAGTGCGTTATGACAGCGAATTGTCAAATTTATAGAGGAATATCACTTCAGTGTGTGCCTGGTAAAGTATACGAGTGTATACTAGAAAACAGACTCAGGAGTCAAATAGAGTCGCAAATAGGAGCTTCACAGAGTGGTCTTAGAGAAGGCTGTAGAATACAAGACCATATTTTCAGCCTAAAATAGATGATAGCAAAAACTTTTGAACAGGACAGAGAAGTGAATCTGGCATTCATAGATTTGAAGCAAGTTTTTGACAGAGTTTTGAGATACAGAATTAATAGCAGTAACTAAGAGTAATGCTAGATGCATTCTAGCAACAATTATAACCGTAGACCGGTTTCGCTCTCATTAGAGCTCTTCAGTACGGCATACTAATTGCAGCAAAAATACATCTATAAAATAATACGGATATAGTAGCGAACCTTTCAATACAAAGTGAGTTGCGGAACCAAGTAGTATGTTGTCACGCCAGCTCCAAATAACACAAAGTGTTAAAAAAAAGGAGACTATATACAACTAACTAACAATTTAGTAAATTGTTAACCCTGGCCCATTTCTACCCTAATATAGGGACAAAGTATGTAATACGGCTATAGTAGCCAACCTTTCAATACTAAGTGAGTGGTGGAGGTGCCGCCACCTAGTTGCTTAACCAAGTAGTATGTTGTCACGCCAGCTCCAAATAACACAACGTGTTAAAAAGATAGAGACTGCATACAACTAACTAACAATTTGGTAACTAATATTAGGGTATAAATGGGCCTGGGCTAACAATTTACTAAATTGCTAGTTAGTTGTATACAGTCTCTAGTTTTTTAACACTTTGTGTTATTTGGAGCTGGCGTGACAACATACTGCTTGGTTCCGCAACTAGGTGGCGGCACGTCCACCACTCACTTAGTATTCAAAGGTTGGATACTATACCCGTATTATTTTATAGGTGTATTTTTGCTGCAATTAGTATGCCGTACTGAAGAGCTCTAATGAGAGCGAAACCGGTCTACGGTTCTAATTATTGCGAGAATGCATCTAGCCTTACATACTTTGTATATTACGGTAAAAATGGGCTAGGGCTAACAATTTACTAAATTGTTAGTTAGTTGTATACAGTCTCCATTTTTTTAACACTTTGTGTTATTTGCAGCTGGCGTGACAACATACTACTTAGTTCCGCAACTAGGTGGAGGCACGTCCACCACTCACTTAGTATAGTAATTAAGAGCTTATATACCCACAACATAAATTATATGAGAGTGAGGGGTAGGGAATAAAAAGATTTTGTAACTAATGATGGCCTCACACAAGGGGTGCTAAGTCCCATACTATTTATTGTTTTCATGGATGTGGTCATAAGACAGTGCAAATCCAGAAAGAAGAAAATGCAGCTTGCATACAACTGGTATGGCTAACAGGATGTGCATTCGCAGATGACCTTGCAATATTTGCTCCTGCGGAAAATGAACTCCTACATAACTCAATAGTTTCGAAAGAAAATATATATACACACAAGGAGAAAGGTTAAGGGCACCGCTGCAAGGAGACAACCGCATACACGTATTTCAGGCTTATTAGCTCTCATTAGTGCGGTATAGCCAGGTGAAGATGGAAACACACCGGAAGAAGGAAGAAAAACACACGGAGTCACAATAGGTGCACATTTTTAGCTTCATTCGAGGGCAACAACCAAAATCGCCATGAAGGCAACAGAAATCACCTGCATGGCACCCGGAGCACAGACAGTTATAGGAATAACATAATTTTTTATGCCCTTAACCTTTCTCCTTGCATATAGTATACAACTGGCAGCGTTAAATAAAAATCATGTTATTCCTATAACTGCCTGGGCTTCGTATGCCACGGAGATGATTTCTGTTGCCTACGTGGCAATTTTGGTTGTCGCCCTCGAATTGGGGGTCTTTCAAATAAAGCTACAAATGTGCACTAGTTGCCTGTTGTGACTCCATGTGTTTTTGTTCCTTCTTCCACCATGTTACCATCTCACCTGGCTATACCGCACTGAGCTAATAAGCCTGAAACACGTGCATGCGGTTGTCTCCTTGCGGCGATGTTCTTAACCCTCCTCCTTGTATATAGTATACAATTGGCCACGTTATGTAAGAAATTGTGTTATATATATATATATATATATATATATATATATATATATATATATATATATATATATATATATATATATATATATATATATATATATATATATATATTACCTTGCTTATATGAACATGTAAAATTTGAAACTGCCCTCGGATATGGGTTCTATAAGTTCGAGTTTATCTGGGGAAGTTTTTCGAAAGTATCCAGGCATTATGTTTTATGTTACACATAATGTAAATGGTTGCAGAAAGCAGTTCAGGGTTCCGTCCTGCCGTAAGAGTAGACCGTGATATACCGTCCAGTCCTTTTATTTCATAATGCAAATAATGTAGATCGTTCCAGAAAACCGTTCTGGGTTCTGTTCTACCATAAGAAGAGACCGTAAGCTATCCAGGGTTTCATTCTACTGGAGAAGAGACCGTAAGCGATCCATGGTTTCATTCTATGGAAGAAGAGACCGTAAACTGTCCAGAGTTCTGTTTACAGTAAGAACACATCGCAAACCGACTAGTCGTTCTAGTTTATATTGTCTATAGTGTAAATAATTGTATATCTTCTAAGAGTTGTAAACAAATGTATAGAACCAAAAACATCTCTTCACTGAGCTAACCGAGCACTTAATAAAAGACGGTCACAATAATAGTTTACAAAATCGTTCTTTATACAAAGACATTGGCCGCATTTTAAATGCTCGAGCTTAGAGATCAAAGATTTTTGCGACAGTTTTCAAGTTTGTTTAAAATCCCTTTTTATTTTCACATTTGATTAAATCATAACTACGTTGAGTTGTTTTCCAACAAAAATTGGCCACCATTGTATAATGAGCCCGTTTAACACGAAATCACAAAACATCTTACATATATATATATATATATATATATATATATATATATATATATATATATATATATTATTTGATATATATATATATATATATATATATATATATATATATATATATATATATATATATATATATATAAATTTCATGAACCAATAACAAAGAGAGGTACTAATTTTGATTTGAAGAAACAAAAAAGCATTTCAAGGTAAACCGATCTGGCAGGTTTCTTAACCACTAGTGAGTGTTACAAGGATTATATGTAGTAAAATTACAGTTATTAACTCAATCCGTAAGAACCTCGGTGATTCAGGGGTAAGAACGTGTGCCTCTGAACCGAAGGGTACTGGGTTCGATCCCAGGGTACTCCTTTCACTTTTTCAGTACAAACTGTGAAATTAACATCAACCGAGCTTCTGGCATTGTATTTGAGCAAGTTGAATGTCTGCGCGTTCCGCCCTTCGGAGGGGGCGTAAAGCCGTCGGTCCCGTGTCCATGCGATGTTGGGCACGTTAAAGATCCCTACCCTCCTTACAAAAAGGCAGGGAATCGGCAAAATTTTCAGGGTAGTGAGGTGAAACTGCTCCATGGCGTCGATGATTGGCCATCGTTGCAGAAATAGGCCGACGTTAAAGAAACAAAAACACACACACATAACTCAATCCGTTCTGATACTATAATGTTCATAATCCCATGCTACTTACAAATAATTTGGAGCCGTTTTGAAAGGCTGGAGTTTAGCAAAAAATAAAAATCTTGACGCAGCAAGTGCGTTATGGTAGTGAATTTTCATAGAAATGAACTGGCGCAAAATAATATTCATAACTTTTTTTTCTTGTAACATAGAAATCTAAGTCTTGGTGTATAGTTTATCTTTTAAAAAGTTAATCTACCCACCAAATTTGGCTACCATTTATTTTTTATTTTTTGAGATACAAATTTTTTTCGAAAGAAAACTCAAAATTTTATTTGTTCAGAAAATCAGGTCCGATTTTTCTGGATAACGAACTTGTCCAAGCCACTTACAAAAGGAAGAGACATATCAAATTTTATCAAAATCGGAACATTTTTTTTTGAGTTATCGGTGTAATATATATATATATATATATATATATATATATATATATATATATATATATATATATATATATATATATATATATATATATATATATATATATATATATATATATATATATATATATATATGTATATATAATATAAACATATAAAGATTGTAACTGACCTCGAATATTGGTTATGGGGGTACTAGTTTAC
Source organism: Tillus elongatus (assembly GCA_964006375.1). Taxonomy (NCBI): domain Eukaryota; kingdom Metazoa; phylum Arthropoda; class Insecta; order Coleoptera; family Cleridae; genus Tillus; species Tillus elongatus. The sequence goes on along the minus strand of OZ023263.1, from coordinate 64,133,370 downwards.
GCTCATTTGAAAAAAAAATTAAATTTAAAAGTTGGGAGTTCGATGTTAGTAAATTTTTTATAACAAAATTTATTAAAATGGAGACTATAGATCTGACATTTTACATTTTTAAGTCCATTTAAAAGTTGTTTTAATCTTCAAATTTATGCGTATAATAAGGAAAAAAAGTTTTTCTATTAAAATAAACAAAAAATTTAATTATTTTAGTAGGTTTAGCAAAAAATCATAAACATGGTTATATTTAAGTAGAAGTAGTCTCCAAGTTTGTATGTAGCATGGACAAGTTTCACCAAGTAAGGGCAACAACAATCAATGTACTAAGCTCATCACAAAAAAGATTTTAAAAAATGGTTTGCTAAACAAACAACCAAACATCTTTTATTTAAATAGCATTTGGCGTTATTTCTATCTGGCGGGCGTTCTAATCAGCTTATTTCACACTTTCAAGGTTTACACAGATCAAAAACGATGATTGCACCAAGGTCAGAAAACATTTGCGTACAAACAGTAGAAACCGAGGTTGTAGTGTTAGCTACAGCTTTTTTCATCGGTGGTGTGTGCAAGGACTGAAAACTCTCTACGTTCAATTTGGTGCACTTAAAAATAATATGTGTCAATGAGAAAACTGCAAGTTTGGGCCAACAAAAAAGTAAAGCTTTGTTAGGTGTGATACCGTAAAATTTTTTTCAAGCAAGAGAAAGGAGACCGCTTGGAAGATCTGGCAAATTTTACCTAAGGTAGCCAAAGCTTATGTCTAATCCGCAAATATTTATTTGTAACCATATTTTGAATATATTACAAGGATTTGGTGTTTTAATGTACTTTCCAGCATCCGATAGCCTTGAAGTCAACGAACCCAAAAACCCCAAGAGGAAAAAATACCGCAAACGCCTCACATTCTAAAGTCGCTTTAGACCAACACACTCAAATAATCACGTACCAAAGTGGTCATGCATGAGACCGATATTTGGAAAATAATCCTATGTTGCCATATATTGAATCTTGCGATTGATGCAAAAAGGTGGTATATGTTCACCATACTGGTGAACCTTACCTGTGGTGCCAGCAGATAAGGCAGCTGATACGGTATGATTGCAAAATAAACTGTGAACAAAATTTGTGCATTTTTAGAAAGCATGTTTGATTTGCCCGTTGTTATGTACTTCTTGTTAATGACAGTGTGGTTCAAAGTAAACATTTGTTGAAAATATACTCACAAATAATTGATTTGGCAAAAAAGTGCAAATTTTTGATTACGCCAAACAACACCGTTATTTCAACTACATCACATAATGTGTAGAATCCTTATATGCTCGCCGTAAAAATCTCCACAACTTGTATGAAACTATTTGTTAAATCAATAGATTCACCAAAAAATCACTTTTACTAGATTATCGGAAAGCAGCTGCCGTTTTGGACTCAATGGTATCTGAAGGTGGCGCTCCTTCGAATATAATTCCTTAGCGCATTACTAATAAGTATACTAAGGGGCAATATTATTTCGCAAATAGCCGTTTATTATTAGTTTGAGGTTTGTAAGAAAATCAGTTCTTGCAACATCGTTATCGGTTTTGCAGCAGCTGCTTAAGAGAAGTGCATTTAAGTGTCAAAAATCATCCGGCTTCATGGGGAGCTATTTTTTCTGTTAAAATAGAAACTACGTAGTGTTTTCAGAAACTATCGCCCCCTTATAAACAACAGGGGTAACGTCTTTTGTTTTTAATTAATAATTAGAGGTTCTCCAAGAAAAAATTAATTATTATTATTAGGCCTACCGAGAAGATCAATAAATTTACCACTGAGATCCATAAATTCAACAAGGATAATGGGGTTTAATTACATCATACTACCCCTTGCTGAGAACCAGACAATTGTATTTGTTTACAAAACTGTACTTTACGAGGTAACTGGTGCAAATTTATGTTGTTTTATCGTACGTTTGCTGCCGGCGGACGGATTTTAAAAGCATTAGTTTAAGCTGTAACGTAAAATCTAATTCTTCCAACATAGTACGACACTTAAAAAAAATTCTAATATATTTTTTCTGACATAAAAAATAATTGTAAACGAAAGGCATCTCCCGACATAAAAAAAATGAAATAAGTGTTTTTTTAATATTGTGATAAAGTCAATATGATCATATTAACGTAATAAATAAGAATGTAATTAGCAACCGCGACGTTCGAAAATAATAACAATCAATCGGTAGGGTCGGGGTCGACGGCTGCGGCGGTTGTCTCGGTCTGGAACGTCACACGTTGCAGTGAATTGCCGAGCACCGCAGTCAGCCGGAGTTATGGGAGTTGCTTATTTGTTTTAGGTAGGTCGACATTATCTAGTGCAGTGTAGTTACGGCATTAGAATAAAAGTGATTCCCATGAGCTGGATGTCTTCTGCTTTAGATTATCTTAGCGCGCACGACCTTCTTCAGCGGAAGCGATGTTAAAAGCTCGTAAGCTCGTATGTGGGGAGTGTGGTCTGGTAATTGTTCTTATATTTGTTAATTGAAGTTTAAAGGTATCGCCGTCAAAGAGATACCTAGCGCAGCTCGTCTTTGTTTAGGTAGTCTCGCTGAAAATCATTGGAGCCGGGTGAAGCTGCCGTTCGCTGCCACAGATGCCTTCACGACCGCCTGGAGGAGTCTCTGGTTGCAGTCTGGACCTTTGGTTTTCTCGGAGACGGTAGGGATCAGGGCTGAGCAAATTTTCCGCTTGCGAATGGGAACGTGAGCGATATAGCTAGGGACTGTTCACACGGTGGACGTTTGCAAGGTCACCCTCTCGTCACCGATAGGGGCCTGAAGCAAGAATATGTAGCTTTTCCTCAGGATTTCAGTTTTGGGGTTAGCGTCGACAGGTTTACCCATGGAAGGCGTATTTAGAGAGTCATTCCTGTTTCCTTTAGGTACATGTTTGTTAGTTATTGATTAGGTATTTTCAGAGCCTGGGAGCTAGCGGCGCTGCAGTCGACGCTCTTTGGTGGCCTGGAGAAGTCTGTGGTGGTCACATTCCTAGGCTTTGGTCCCCTCGAAATTGCTAGGGAACCTGGTGAAGCGGACACTCGCACGCAAATCACAACGTAAGCTATAGGGCTGGGGGCATAGTCCCGTAGGAAAACCGCATTGTTAAGATGACCGCAGGAATTCCCCATGCTAGGGAACAGTAATAAAACCCCACGGAAATATGCACGTTTCAATGCTAATCGTAATTTATCTTAAACTAAACATTTTCCTACAAAATAGGTGCTGGAGATGACCACCTTTGGCTTCAATACAACCGTTTATTCGTCTGACCATTGAATTACGGACGCTCTCGAAAATACATGGTGTATCTTTGATTATGAAACAAGAATCAACTATTCTATTTCTAAGTCGTCTTCATTTTTAATCGGAGTCTTGTACACTAATCATGTAAGGCGCCCCAATAAGAAGTAATTCAAAAGATTAATGTCGGCCAATCCGACTAGAGTAATTTCCATTCAAAGATTGACGCGCAACTAGACTGAAGTGTGGTGGAGCACCGTTCGTGCGTGTACCACACACGACATTTTTCCTTAATTAGAACTTCATCTACAAGTTTAGGTACAACGTGCTCTAAAAATATTGGTATTGTTTCCCATTGAGTTAATGGGGAAGAAAATGAGGCACAATGAGGTGATTACCCACAATTACTACCCAGGTATTGACGGAAATTATTTTCGGCCATGGCGTGTGGATTACATTCAGCCCATACGTGGTTATTTTGGAAATTCATGATCGAATCTACAGAAAAACAAGTTTCATCCGTAAACAACAGTTTATCAAGTAACCTGGATTTTTAAACATTTGTTTTCGTAATCAATGGCAAAAGCCAAATCCCTTGGAAATAGAGCTTACACACGTTGTATGTAATAACGATACAGCTGCTGGTCTCTTAAAATTTTCCAGACTCTTACATAAACAATGCTTAACTCTTGCGCAATTTTTCGTGTACTAGTTTCAGTGTTTCATTCAATTTCATTTATGACAGCTTCCTCAATCAGAACAGTTCTTACTGTTGCCGGTCTTCCTATGACGACTCTGATTTCTTCAAACTGATGTTTTGGAAAGTCGCGCCTAGATTATTATAAAAGTTTTACATAAGGTACTGCATGTTGAGGGTATTGTTCATGATAGGTAATACGTCTTCCATCTTGAACTGTGCCATGATCCATTCCATAAGAGAAGCTCATGTCTGTGATTTCATTATTGATGAATTTAAATATATTAAACGGAAGCTCTTTATCAAATATACGCACCAAGAACTACCTTGTCAAGAAATTGACAACTGAGAAGTTGTTTACTAAATACTGCAGTGGTTTTTCAAAGTACATCGAATTTAATAAGAGTTAGGGTGGTCATTTCAATCATCTACCGTAAGAAAATGTTATTGTTCAGTTTAAGGAAATGTTGATTTTTTTATTTGTTGACATTACTATTAATATTAATTAAAAAACGTTTCCTGTGAACTTCCCGTTTGATACTTTTACGAAAATTATTTGACAATCAGTGGTCAAAATCTTCTTCTTTTTCTTTGAAAACAGCTAATCCAAAAAAAAAATGCCAGGAGATGTATTTTGTTTAGACTGATTATGTCAGAAAAATGCATTGAATTTGCCAATAAATAATTGTTTCATTAATTCAACCACCCCGTATTTTCGAAACGAAGCCGTTTAGGACCTATATTTATAGAAATTTGTTGCTTTAAAATTAAGTAACTTTCATTACTTAAATTTTGTGTGCCCACTTAATTAACACCCTGTATATAATTGCTATGTAATACAGAGTGGCCACACTTTTATCAACCTCACACTTATTGTAAAATATTTTTTTTTTTTGATTTTATTGACTAAGTTGCCTTTATATTATATTTGTTATTGTCAGTCTTGTTTTAATGCTAAATCAATAATGGGTTTGTGTATTTTGTTTCTTTAGCGTCGGCCTATTTCCGCGACTATGGCCAATCACCGACGCCAGGGAGCAGTTTCACCCCACTATCCTGAAAATTTTGCCGAACCCCTGCCTTGCTGTAAGGAGGGTAGGGATCTTTAACGTGTCCAACATCGCATGGACACGGGACCGACGGCTTTACGCCCCCTCCGAAGGGCGGAACGTACAGACATTCAACTTGCTCAAATACAATGCCAGAACCTCGGTTGATGTTAATTTTACAGTTTGTACTGAAAAAGTGAAAGGAGTACCCTGGGATCGAACCCAGTACCCTTCGGTTCAGAGGCACACGTTCTTACCCTTGAACCACCGAGGGTCTCAATAATGGGTTATAAATAACTAATTTAATATCACAGTCAATTTCTTGTTGTCGTCACTTTAATTTGTTATTTCTTCTAAAGATACACCATGCCAACCCATATAAACAAATTATTTGGTTTGAATCCAATTAAACTCTTTAAAATTTGTTCTATTTTGTTAAATTTTGATTTCTTTTAAATATACACCATGCCAACCCATAAAAACAAATTATTTGGTTTTGTGTGTGTGTGTTTTGTTTCTTTAACGTCGGACTATTTCCGCAACAATAGCCAATCACCGACTCCAGGGAGCAGTTTTACCTCACTATCCTGGAAATTTTGCCGAACCCCCGCCTTTCTGTAAGGAGGGTAGGGATCTTTAACGTGCCCAACATCGCATGAACATGGGACCGACGGTTTTACGTCCCCTCCGAAGGGCGGAACGTGCATATATTCAACTTGCTCAAACACAGTGCCAGAACCTCGGTTGATGTTAATCTTACAGTTTGCACTGAAAAAGTGAAAGCAGAACCCTGACATTCAAACCCAGTACCCTTCGGTTCGGAGGCACACGTTATTGCCCCTGAACCACCGAGGCTCTATTATTTGGTTTTAATCAAGTTGTGACGAGGCCTTGGCTCGCAGACCGTTTTTCGGTGACCAGGATTGACGGTTACTATCGGAGGATCTCGGGTGCCAGATTTTTAAAGGGTTTACTCCCTGTTGAGGATGTCTGCGACCTCTTCACCGAACTCTGACCGATATACCGATCAAAGTACCTGGGTAACTTTGTGGAGAAGGGTTCGGTAGCCTTTAGGTAATATAGGCTAAATTTAGTGACCCCCGAGTGAGCGGGCTTTAAACGCTGACTCGGCGTGATCCGACCACTTCTGTTTTAACGAAAGGTGTAGCAGATTTTGTACGTTAAGGTGTTGGATAATAATTAATCAAGGTCTTTAATTTACCCAACCCTATATTACAGATTTGAAACTATTTACAATATATATATATATATATATATATATATATATATATATATATATATATATATATATATATATATATATATATATATATACAGAACAATATTTACAAAATATGTACAAATAAACAATGCGGGTACGTGGCCCTTGCTAAAGCGGTAACGGTCGGTGCGTGACGAAGCGCAGGGATTCGGTAAGATATGTATGATACGGACGGTATTTCACTCAAGCGAGGATACGGCAGGCGGGCAACACACAACGATAGACAACATCAGACTACTAGCTATAACTTCTACGTCGAAGCAGGGGACAGCGGAGACCAAAAAGTGCAGACGGGAGAGACGGGATGACAGTTCCCGGAGGCCTATGCGGACTGTGAATTATCAGCATCTCCGCTAGGGTCAAATCGAGGCGAAAACATCTTGATTACTTTAGTGAGCTGTGAATCCTCAGCGTCCTCACTAAAATAACACAAGAGCTTATACTGTATGGGGCGGAAAGCCGGAAGCCAGATGAAGTGTACAGGGCTAATTGGAAAGGAAAGTATCACTTGGAGTGACCTAGATAGGCTGTGAATCCTCAGCGTCCCTATCGGGATCAAACCAAGATGAATATATCTCGATTATTTATGTGAGCTGTGAATCCTCAGCATCCTCACAAAAATAATGCAAGACAATCTAACATACGGGAATTGTCTATAGGGACGGCGGCAGGTCAGGAAAAGAAGAAATAATTCACTTGAGGAGATTTGGACTGAGAAGCGTGATGATTTAAAAGTATGAAAATTCGCTACAAAATATGAATTACTTAAAACAGATAATTCTCACCTATAACAATATTTTCGGATACGGAAATCGACCAACGAGGTGCGCTCGGACTGCAAACGGAAACGGAATCGGTGCGGACTCGTGGCGACTTAATAACTTAACAGCTGAATTAACAATACTGCCTGTGCCCCGTGCTGCTTCTCCTTTTATATGAATTTCATATCCAGCCCAAAAACTCTGCCATGCTTGGAATTTTATCACCTTATCACAACCGGATAAGATAATAAGTATGAAATACTTGTTTAATTAAATATAAATCGCCTTAAAATATTTTAAAGTGAAAATATTTTAGCAAATATTTATATAGTTTGTATTTAATTATTTTCTATTTAATTAATTACTTACTTAGTAGTTAGGCGTTTTATACCACAGACTGATAGAAAATAATACTTCATCACACAGTTAAATATTGTTTTATATGATAAATAACATTTTAACGCTCTCCTACAAGTGTTTCAAAATCAGATAAAAGCTCTGGCATGTAACTCTTTATTTACATAATATAGTTTATCTAAAGATAATTGCCCTTGTCATTTAGCAGGGTCTCATAATTAGTAGACACGGCTGGCGACAACCTTCTGACTACTTTAAACAAAAATTTGAGTCATTAGCAAGGACGAAACCTTTTAAATTCACTTTGCTAGTTATTTTACTTGAGGCTTACGTATAGCTTTCTCGAGTTGCTGACCCAGCTCTGTGTTCTGTTGCCACGTGGCAATTCAAATTCCCATAAATGTGGTGAATTAATGTGGTTGGGGTTTTCCCCTTGCAGTGTTTTTATTTTCTCAGGTGCACAGTGAGGAATTTTCAATTGAAAACAAACAGATGCATTTATTTGCAGTTCGCAGCTTTATATTAAGTTTTATATTACATGTAGTTTTCGTGGACGAAAATCCATTTTCACTTTCCTTTTGAATATGAAAATTTCAATTTAAGTTTGAAACAGGATAGGAGAACTGTGAAACTGAACAATGCTGTTAAGTTTGAAGAATAAAGCTTCGAGAGCTTTTATTATCTACTTTTAGTTTTCATAACAGTTTGATGTAAATGAGAATGTAAAAATAAGTTTCATAACTGTTCCAATATGAATAGTTCAGATTCACCTTCCAGGTTTACATTCGGCAAACTTTATTTACCCCAAACAAAAGAGGAAACATTTACCAGATTTAAGTTTACCAAACAAAATATAAAGTCTGGATACAGCAAGTGCGTTATAAAAGCGAATTTTCATAAAAATCTCTCAAGTAAGAAAAATCCTCGCGAGTGAAATATTGTATCTCCAAAAAGCATAAATTTGGGTTTATAAAATTCAGTAAGCATGTTGCATTTGTAAAGTTTTTATTACACACCAAATTTGGAGTCTATTGATTTAGAGAGAGACATTTATTAACTGTTCTTGCTCTTACTTGGTGAAACCGTTTCATATTTAATTCAGGTGTAGAGGCTTCTTCTCTGGCTTCCCAAAATTTTGGTTTTCTTCTCTGTAACCGGTTTTCCCGATCGAAGGCACCATCAAACTTTTTGAATCTCTAGAAATAAAAAGGCACAGACACAACAATACCTACCTGGTTTCAAAAGAGGATTATTATTATTATTGGAAACTCTTCTTTCTAAGTAAATATATTAAACAAAATACGTGGTAATAGGTTGATCTACTTCGATACTTTTGTTATATACAATATATATATATATATATATATATATATATATATATATATATATATATATATATATATATATATATATATATATATATATAATATTGCTGTTATTGTTAATTGGTTACTTTACTGTTATAAGTTGATTATACTTTATAATATATTATTATTATTTATTTGCTATTAAAATTTTACAATGTGAAATACAAAAAGCTAATGCTTCTGGTCGTATTAAAATCCAATTTTGATTGAGTTTCTTCTCTAAACATCCAACTCCCAAAATATCTACTGCCACACAAAAATTGTCTAGTCAAATTGTGAACAGTTCCACAAAAACCTTGGGTGCTAATTTATGGATTACTATAAGATTTCGAATTTTACGATTTGGATTTTCCTTCAGAAATTAATAATCTAATTATTCAGCAAGAATTTTTTTAACCCTTTGCAGGGCAATATATCTCTATGCTCTGGACTATATGTGACACATTTCTAAAAATGAACGTTTTTTTAAACTACTTTCATTCTGTCAAATTTGAAAATCCCGATAAGCCATGTTGTGACTCAAATTACACGCATGCTGTGCCAATACACATCTATCTGTTGTCAGCCTGGAATCACTCCTACGTTAACTCACTCATCTACGTACAGATTAAGAGGTCTGACCGATATAATATAGAAAGCAGGTACTGCTCCTTGCCTTCTAATATACAGGGTTTTTCTAAATTGATGCAAAAAATTTTACAGGTGATTCTTTGGCGAAAAATAAGGGGTGTCTATTTTATAAAGTTTTTCTTGAAACCCCTTTTCCTCCCAGTTACAGCCTTTTGAAATTTTGTCAAAAATACACTTTCCATTTCTCCGTTATGAAATAATTTAAAAAAACGAAATTTTGCAGATGCATAAGTCTAACAAAATGACAGTTTTAAATGGATTTTGTAACCCTATAATGTTATCACAAGAGGGTGAAAAAACCTACCCTTACATTATTTTTATCAGTACTTTTTATTGAATGTACCGTTTCCTATTAAAAAAATTAATTAGAAAGAAGGATTCATTTAGCAACTTTTTTATATCTTGACATTTTCTCATAAAATTGTTGGTTTCATCACAAAAAGAAAAGAAAATAGTACTCAGATTGATGTCACATGAATTTACAGAGTGGTTGTTATTTGTTGAAAAATCAAGTACGTAGTAGGCTGTCAAACAACGTCATAATTAGACTAATATTAATTGTTCTGGTTGTTGTCAATCTATCGAAAATTTTTTAAACACTTAGAACAAATAAGTGAATAAAATGGTAAATTATACCAATTCCGAAATAGCAGATATGCATTTTGAATATTGACCGTGCTAATGGCAATGGATTAAGAGCACAGCGCCCCTACACTGAGTTATATCCAAATAGAAATTTACCCCATCACAGCATATTCGCACGCATTCATCAACGTCTGCAAGAAGAAGGAAAATTTACAAGAAGTGCCGCTGATTGGGGGCGTTCTAGAGAAGTAAGAACTGAAAGAAGAAAGAGCATTTGAAGAGACTGTCCTCAATTTAATTGAAGAATCTCCTGGTACAAGTACAAGTCTTAAATGTCAGATATTCCACGGGATTTAGAATTTTAAAAGAACAAATACTGTGTCCCTACCTCGTGATTTTTTTACCTCGTTTAATTTTTTGTCAATGGATGCTTCAAATTATCACGGAAATTCCACAGTTCTTATCTCGTATTTTATTTACTGATGAGGCCAACTTTTCACGAGAATCTATTAGAAATGTTCATAATAACCACATATAGTCTGAAGAAAACTCACACGAAATTACGGAATTTCATTTTCAACACCAGTTTTCATTAAATGTGTGGCTTGCTGTCATTGGTAATGACCTAATTGGACTATATTTTCCTCCGATAAGACTAAATGGAAAAGTGTACTATCATCTACTCAAAGAAGAGTTGCCCCTACTTCTTGAAAATTTTCCTTTACAAATTAGACAACAAATGTGGTACATACACGACGGGGCTCCGGCTCATTTTAGTATCAACGCTCGTAACTACTTGAACGAAGTTTACCTAAATCGTTGGATATGTCGAGGAGGCCCACAGAATTGGCCTGCCCGATCACCTGAATTGAATCCGTTGGATTTGTGCCTGTAGAGTTTTCTGAAAACCTTAGTTTATTAAAGTCCTGTTGAAAACATCGATAACCTCAGAAATCGCGTGATCGCATCATGTGATATTATAAGAAACACATCCGGTATTTTTCATAGAATACGAAGTTAAATGAGAAGCAGACTAGAGTCATGCGTTCTCTCCGAAGGGGGGTATTTTGAACATTTATTATGATAATACGTACTGACATTTTGTTAATATTTCTTTTCGTTTCTTAGTTTGTTAATTATTAATTATAAAATAGTAGTACAATAGTTGTTGTTTCTTATTATGCATTTTTGGAAATTAGTAATAGCCAGAACAATACATATTAACATATTAGTTTAATTATGAGGTTATTTGACAGCCTACCACGTACTTGATTTTTCAGCAAATAACTTCGTAAATTTATGTCACATAGATATGAGTAATATTTTATTTTTTTGTGATGAAACCAACAATTTTATGAGAAAATGTCAAAATACAAAAAAGTTGCTAAATAAATTCTTCTTTCAAAATCATTTTTTTTAAATACAAAACAGTACACACAATAAAAAGTACCGATAAAAAATAATGTAAGGGTAGGTTTTTTTCACCCTCTTGTGACAACATTATAGTTTTACAAAGTCCATTTAAAACTGTCATTTTGTTAGCCTTATGCATCTGCAAACTTTCTTTTTTTTTAAATTATTTCATAACGGAGAAATTTAATGAAAACTTTTTTTGCCTAAATTCAAAGGGCTGTAACTTGGAGGAGAAGGGGTTTCAAGAAAAACTTTATAAAAAAGACAGCCCTTATTTTTCGCCAAGGAATCACCCTGTAGAATTTTTCGCATCAATTAAAAAAAACTATATATATATATATATATATATATATATATATATATATATATATATCAACATATAAAATGAGAAGTGACCCTGGGTTTGAAGGGGCTCATTTAAACATTTTTTCCAAAATTAAAAAAAACTGGATCTCCTCATTAACCAACTTTTTTTACAAAAACTCGCTTAAAATACACAACTTTTAGTTTTTTTAGGATATTTCAGCAATGATAGAATCTATCCAAAATAAAAATTTGACTTAAAACTATGAATAAGAATAAAATGGCCCACGGTTTTTGTAATTTATCTAACCCTGCATTTTTCATGGTTTGAAGATCCCAATAGCCAAGTAAAAGTGTCCAGCGTGTAAAGTGAAAAAAATATTTTCACGTATCCAGAACATTTTCCGAGAAAGTGAGTAATTGCGTATGTATGTGTTAACCTCCAAAAGGGCAGATTGCAGACTTGAAATAAATCTCTTCATTTGTTTCTAGAGTGTCCCGCATATACAAAGTATGCTAAACCAAGGCAAACTACTTCAAACTCCAGTGTTATCCAGTGTTATTTTATTCGAAGATATTCCCTGTTTACATTTGTATATGCGAGCTTACAGCGTCTTACCGCAAACTTTCTGCATCAACTTTATTCTGCACAAATTATTCCGATATTCTTTGCTTTTCTAAGTCCATAGCGCTTCCTCGTAAACTTTTGAGGCTTCATTTCCATAACGTTCTTATAAAAGGTTCAGGACGCTACAATGTAGAAAATCTGGATATACATCGAGTTAGTGCATATAAAATGTGGATCAGGAGTGTTATGTGATTTAGAATTCAGGGTGACGCAGCATGAGCGGGATTTGCGTGCTACTACAATCTATCTAAGCATGTTATAGGGGGATAGTTTTGTTCTTGACTATGATGCACATTTCAAGTACACTACAGGATCTTATTAGATATTTTGTAATTTCCGTGTTTGTTTCTACAAAGTTTGATTTCACAACTAACAAACTGAGTTACTTATGTCTTTTGCAAAGGAACTAGCGATGGTCCAGATGACTAGCATTGTATGGTGGACAGCATCAAAGGCTTTACTTGGAACGACAGCGGAAAGACAATTTATTTACCGTAACACGGGGTTACTTTCAACCGCGTGGCTACGTTGAACAAAAAATAGATTTTGTTATATTGACTGATAGTGAAATAACCATTCAGTTTAGCGACATCTAGTTTTCACAATTCAATTCACCACACATTTAAGAATGGTATGGCAACACTGCTCGTAAATATTTTTTCTGAGGTTGGCAAACCTGACATGTAACTTCTAACCTACAAAACTGACGTTAGAAGAGGGGTGCAAACTTTCGTTGTTGTAATCGTAAGTCGCAGAACACTCCCTATAAAAGTTTCACCTAAATGGAGCTAACCTGGACTTTATTAGGGCTCTAGTTCGGACATCGCATATAGTAGATGTCGCTAGTAGTGCTACAATTCTACTGAACAAGCTGTTCGTGCGCCATTTTATCATACATTCAAAATTCAAATGTTTTGAATGCAAAAAAGTTTTTGTTCGCTTCTAGTTCTTTCATTGTATAATTATAATACAAGATTGTTGCTAAACGTTTATTTTAATTGAGTTTTACCTATATTAACTTTTAGTGGATACTTTAGTGTTTTCATTGTTCGTCGGTTTTGTGTTTTAAAGGTGCGTTTTTTTGTGAATCAAAATATGATCGTTATCATAAGCTTTGTGTTTAAACAATCATGTAATTTCAATTCTATTTTTAGTTTTCTTATCAAAAAAGCAAGCTGCTTTCATAGTTCAAAGTGTTCTGGTGAAACATAATTACAACTGTTTTAGTTTTCAGGCAAGTTTAGAACGTTTTAGTAGTTTATAAGTTATAAGTAAATAACGTTTTCTTACAGAATCTTTGTGGATATAAACATGATACCAACCAAGAGAACGATTTGTTGTTGTGTTCTGGGATGCCTGGACTGATTTAACAAAAGACATCGTTTTCCGTTGAAATCGTCAGAAGACCATTCTGCTGATGACTGGGTGAAAGCTGTACAAAACCCTAAGATGCTTGATTTATATCCACAAGCCATTTACGATAGATTTTATGTTTGTGATCGTCATTTAGTTGATGAGGATAAAGTACCTGAAATGAAAAGAAACCTAAAAAGAACTGCTGTTCCCATATTACATCTTCCTTTGATTCATATATTTTAAAGTGTAAATAAAAATTTCCATTTCTATTTATGCAACATCTCAGAAGTAAACAATAGATCGGGTCGATTCGGAAGGCGACCAGAAAGCCTGAGATAGTGTACACTGTTGCTAGATGAATATTACCAAGTGTCATTTTAAATAAAGAAGGAAATTAAAGGGTGCCCAAATGTTTTTCTAATAAATGGCAATATTACGACATTTATATATATACCCTAAAAGAAGGAAAAACCAACCTTGCCATACATTGTGGTCATGTGAGCATATAAATGTAATATTGTACAAGCACCAGACTGATGTAATATACCTACCTATTGATAAGGAATGGCACTATATACTTCATCTTACTTTCAGAATCAAAATGGTTTTTAAATAAATGTAATAGGAATACTGTTCTATGTTTTGAAATATAAATGTAATAGTAATACTGTTCTAATAAAACAAAAATGTAATTTATCTTGTTTGATTTTCTATTAACCATATCAATAAAAAACTGAAACTGCAAATGTTGGAAGGTTCAAATTGCCAATTAATTTTTCCTATGATTGCAATGCTTAAAACAGGCGTATATGTGTGTTATTAAAACATAAATTGTTTTACTTTCACTATAAAAATCATAAAAATAAAAAAAAATTATTTGACTAATTTAACCTCTTTACTGGCAGTGGTATAAAATTAAATAGAACTTATTTGGATTTGCTAAATGAAAATCAAATCAAATTTCCCGCGTGTGACTGAAATTCATCGCATCCGCCAGAGGCGCTGCAATATTGTTCAAAACGTCAGCATTGGAGTTTCCCTTCTATAGGGGATGTTCTGTGTCGTAAGTATGTATATACATCACATGTTTACAAAATGTATTTGCTGTAACAATACGGTATCCAAACAAAGCTATGTTAAATATATATATATATATATATATATATATATATATATATATATATATATATATATATATTTAAACCCACTTTTTCATTATAATTTTTTTATCAAAACAACATGCTTAGACATCATTTTTGGGGTTACTTTGAATGCGTTCAATGAAGCCCCGGGCTATAAATTGATTCTGTTGTTTCTTGTAGAAAATGGTCCGTTTGTACAAAAGAAAAACTGCTGCAAGAAAATATGCCAATTTTGCTCCAGAAGTCTTAGAGAAAGCTCTTCATGAAATAAAATCCAAAAAAAATGTCTTTGCGTGAAGCATCTAAAAAATATGAAATTTCATTAGGGACGTTAAGTCAGCTAAGAGGAAAGCATGACAATAAGATTGGTCACCCCCTTGCCCTCACAGAAGAGGAGGAAATTAATATTGTTAAAAACCCTCAGATCCTGGGGAGTGGGGTTTCCCGTTGGATTTAAGGGACCTGAGAAACTTGGTCTTTTATTACATTTCGAAGGCTGGAAAATATATTCTGCAATTCAAGAATAATAAGAAATGGGCGTTGCAATGTTTAAAGAGACACAAAAATGCAATAACGCTACGAAATTGCCAAAATATAAAAAAAGTCAGATCATCCGTTTCAGATAAAATGGTCGAATTTTTTTTGTGTAAATTTGAAAGAAACTATTCAGGTCGTTGAGCCAACAAACATATTCAACTACGATGAGACTAACCTGTCCGACAATCCAGGAATAAAAAAAATGTCTATTTTAACGTGGGGTAAAATATCCCGAAAGAATTAGGGATCAAAAAGTGCCACATCTACCATGTTTTGTGGAAATGCATTTGGACAAATGTTACCCGCATGTGTAGTTTATAAATCTGAGCATTTGTGGACAACATGGATGGAAGGCGGTCCAGCAAAAACCCGTTATGGTAAAACAAAGAGTGGGTGGTTTGATGCATTCACATTTAATGACTGGTTTACCACGATTTTTCTACCGGCTGCAAAAAAACTACCAAGTCCTTATAGGCGGTAATTTGTCCAGCCACTTTACGTAGTCAGTTTTATCAGAGTGCGAAAAATACAACATAAAATTTTCTTGCCTGCCAGCCAATTCAACACATCTTCTTCAGCCCTTAGATGTCGCTTTTTATGGACCATTAAAACGATATTGGCGTCAGATATTAGATAAATGGAAAATGCCAGTGCGGCGTAAATCTCAAACTCCCACTAAATAGGAATTTCCAAAATTACTATTTAGGTTATACACCAAATTGTACTCAGAAGGAAGAGAAGTGTCAGCAAATATGCAGGCTGATTTTAAAGCATGTGGAATTTATCCATTAGACCCACAGCATCCCCTAAAACGTTTACCTTTTTTTTTTTATGTCAACAACACACCACGAGGGCTTACAGCCTAAATACTATCGTACCGTGGGTGTTGACAAGGAGGAAAAACGCAGCTTGTTAATTCTGGACTTGAAGGTTTGGAGGTTTGGAGGAGAAGGAAAAACATGTGCCGGCAAGGAGTTCCACAACTTGGAAGTCCTCGGGACAAAAGAGCGGGCATAACAAGATGTTCTATGTCTGGTGACCTGGACATTAAAAGGGTGCATTCGCTCTGTTCCCCTGGTAGATCTGCTGGGGGCAGCAGGTGGGGGAATTATGGAGGAAAGCTCCTCTGAGCAGTGCCCGTGCAGATATCTATAAAAGAGAGAGAGGTCACCAACGGCACGTCGGTGGGCAAGGGATGGAAGCCTTTGGGTGAGGGTAGGGTCACCGATGAGACGTATAGCTCTCTTTTGAATGGAGTCCAGGATAGCGAGTGTAGAAGCGGCAGCTGCACCCCAGATGTGGGAGTAGTATTCGAGGTTTGGCCTTATTTGTGAAGTGTATAAGGTATAGAGATTAGTTGGTGAAAAGTATTTGCGAGCCCGGAAGAGGAAACCCAATTTCTTAGCAGCCGCTTCTGCAATTGATGACCTGACCTGACCTGACCTGACCTGACTATCAGCTTGAGCAAAATGAAGCACCGGTATGGGAGCATGTGTCTACGGCTGTAATTGAAGTGTTGAAAGAAATTCGCGGTGTTGACGTGCCAACACAGAGACAGAATAAAAAGAAGATTAATGTTCAACCAGGAAAAAACATTTGTGTAGACGACCTCAGAGAAAGTCAGAATGATTCAAACACAGTTGAAGACGTCCTTCAAGAAGAAACTGAAAATGAAGAGTTTGAAATTGAAGAATCAGAACAGGAACTGGAGTCTGATGTAGATGAAGCACCCGCAGAATATTTTGGAAATATAAAACTAGATAATTTTATTTGGTTGAGTTTAAAGTAAAATCTCTAGTTCACCACTATTTAGGAAAAGTAATCTCCACTGGTGACTTAGAAAACCAAAATGTTGAAATGGCATTTTTAACAATGTCGTCTAAAGTTAATTACAAATTTTACTGGCCACAAGTGCCCGACGAGGGAACTAGTCACATCTCCGAATTATTAACAGCTCTGCCAGACCCCCAGATAGACAGAAGAGGGGCCTTCTTGTTTAGTGCAAATCATCTTGGCCATATATGAAAAGTCTGCAATAGATATTTCAGTTCCATTCATTAATTTCGGTGCACTTATTTTTTTAGGCTGCAAAATGATTGCCAAATATTAGTTTAGTTTTATTTATATTATGTTTTTTCAGAATAGGTAGGTACCTACTGTTGTTTTTTATTTATGTTTTGTTTTAATAAGTACCTGACCATATGTTTATGAGTAAAATACGTTATTTTATGTAAATAATTGTGTATTATTGTTGCATAATTTTTTTCCGAAAACAAGGGAGTTTTTAGTGTTTAGGTGTTCAAAGCAACACTATCTCGGGGGTTATAATAAAATCACGTAGTTTCATTATAAGCGTTCAAAGTAACCCCGATCGTGGGGTAACTTTGAACACCCATAAATTAATTTAAAAAATATTGTTATTGATCATTTTAAAATCAAACTTTTTGTCAAGATAAAGTTGTAACTGATGCCCGTGACATATTTCTTTTATTTATTTTTTACTCATCGCCTTATTTGAGATATATAGATTTAAAATAAAAAACCGTTCAAAGTAACCCCGTTTTACGATACTCAAACACGTTACCCATTAATGCCTATTATAAAGGCTTAACCGATTTCCGTTTCACGGGAATACGGGGAAAAGCAGAAAAGTAGTTTTTAGGGTTAACACGTTTAATACAATTATTTTAAACTTAACAACAAGTGCACAGTGATGCAATAACAACTAAAAATGAACGGTACTCCCATTTGTAAAGGGTCATTAATACTGGAGTTTATTAAGTGCTTCCGGGGTCAGTGAATTTTCATAAAAATGTTTTTAATAGCAAATATGTTTTTTTAAGAAAGCAAGCACCAAATTTGGTTACCAGTATAATCTATATATTAGAAACAATGTGCCATGTTTCATCAAAATAACTTTATTGGTTGAAAATGTACAAAAATTTCCGAAAGTAAACTTAAATTTTTCCCGAAGAAACTGGTTTTCTGGTCAACCTTATAGGTTAATAGCAAATTGATTCAAAATTTGAAGCATTTAATGAAAATTCGCTACCATAACGCACTTGCTGCACCCGAATTTCTTTTCTTACAAAGATGTATTATATTTCGATTGAAAATACAAAAATGCAATAACATAGGGCGTGTTCGATTAAAAAAATCACTAAAAAAGAACATTTGAATTACCAACGACTTATGGGCCACCCTGTAATTGTGGAAATATTTTTTAAGATGTGGCTTAAGACACCCTACAATTAATGTATACAACTTTTTTTCGTAACTTGCATAATAACGGATATATTGAACTTTATTGATTTTTTACGAAAATTCGACAAAAATTATATACCATTAAACGATAAACTCTATAGCCAACACTACTGCCAAGCATCAGAGAAAGGGTCTATTTGAAATGAATTTTCTGGAACTATTTTAGTGAAATGAAGGACAGTGACGATTGAAACTAAGAGCCCAGGCTTTGTAAAACATTATTCTTGAGACATTTTCCTTCCATAGATCATATTAATTTCAGGTTCATTGCCTAAATATTAACAATTTTGACGTTTAAAATCGCGACTTTGACGTTTTGAAGAAAACCCAAATTTAGTTTTCGTTAAATGCCTGTAACTTTTTTGTCCTTTAAGCTACAGCGCTAGGTAGGTAGCTTACCTATTATGATATAAACCCGTGTACCAATTTTCGTTGCCCTTACTTTGTTAATTCCGGAGATTAAAAAAAATTCGATTTTTTTCGAAAAAAAACACAAAATTTTCCGGGAAAATCTCGGCGGATTTTCCTGGCTAACGAACTTATCTAAGCCACTCGCGAAAGGAAGGTACTCACTTAATTTTATCAAAATCGGTCCATTATTTTTTTAGTTATAGGTGTGACACATAAATATATAAACATATATATATATATATATATATATATATATATATATATATATAAATATATATATAAATATATATACATATATATATATATATATATATATATATATATATATATATATATATATATATATAATATAAATATAAATATATATATATATATATATATATATATATATATATATATATATATATATATATATATATATATATATATATATATATAAACATATAAAGTCTGAAACCGACCTCGAATTTGGGTTCCAGAGGTCCTAAATAGCGCTCATTTGAAGAAATTTTTTCAAAATTCAAAAGTCGAGATCTCCTCATTAGTGATTTTTTTTTAAGAAAATTCACTAAAAGGTAGAATTCCAGGAGAAATAAATCTGCCAATTTACCACACCAGCATTTGGACAATCTTGCTATATGTCATACTATTAGCAATCATAGCGGCAGGAACAGTCCAGTTTATAAGAAGAAAATTGAAGAAAACCAAGACAGGGACTACACAAAGCACTCAAACCGAATTTCCCATGAAAATCCGGAACGAACCTTAAGCTTCGTTCCTCTATAGGATGGAGGAGATACCATCATCGGGAACAATACCCTATTATGAGACAAAATAATAGAGTGTAAGACAATCGACAAGGAAACTGCAAAGTAGCATTCTCATGGATATACGACGGAGCTGATCCAACAACCGAACCAATAAACAATGAAATAGCTGATACAGAGACAGGCACCTGCATCCAAGAACAATAGTGCCTTCATCCATATTATTATAAAAGGGTATATCACGAAGACTCAACGTTCACTTCTCCACGCAGTTTAGTCATTTCGTTGTTATAAATTTTATATCACATTTATGTTGATATCAGTATTTTATCATTTATATTTTATATGTATAACTTAGTGTATTTTTGTAATAGTTAATAAAAATTGTTTTAAAAAGTCAATGGTGTTAACCCGAAAGTTAACTCGCGGGCACGTTTATGTTACTGATCTTTCCAAAGCCTTTGATCACATAAATCACTCTATGCTCTTATAAAAACGATGTTCGTTTGGAATGTCTTCTTCAGTATTGACTTTATTTGGGAGTTATTTGTCTGGTAGGTCTCAATATGTAAGCTATAATGGAATTGAATCTGATGCTCTTTATGCAACTTCCGGTGTACCTTAAGGTTCAAACCTTGGTCCGCTCTTATTCTCTCTATACATTAACGATTTGCCTGATTCTGATAATTGTGATATATCGATATATGCCGATGACGTTAAGCTTTTCAACAAAATATACTCCATAGACGACTGTATTCATCCCAAGTTGCAACTTCAGGCTATGAACGATTGTTGTCGGAGTAACCATCTTTCCTTGAATATTTCAAAGTGTAATATTTTAACCTTTTCTTTAAAATGATACTTGGTTTTTTTTAATTACTCTGTTGATCAATCTGTTCTTGACAGGTCAACTTGCATCAGAGACCTTGGAGTTTATTTTCATTCTAAGCTCTCTTTCATCGAGCACATAGATCATATTACTTTCTGCGCTGTTAAGCTCTTGGCCTTCATTGTTCGTCATACGAAATATTTTAGTAACATCAAGGCCTTAGAGGTGTTATTTTTGCTCTAGTTCATTCTCGTCTTGAATACGCCTCTGTTATATGGAGCCCCATCTACAACGTCCATATTTTCTGCATTGATAAGGTCCACGGAAATTTTTAAAATTTGTGTCTGATTAGGTTGATGGTGTTTATCCTCCGACAGGTCTCGAAAACAGTTTTCATCTTGAAATGTTTCATTTCCAGTCCCTTCACTTGAGGAAAATAATTGCCATGGTATGTCTTTTACCTAAAATACTACGTGGGTATGTGGATTGTTCTTCTATACCATCTTTAATAAAATTTACAATTCCCCGCGCCTCTAGTTACATTATTCAGCCACTGGCATACTATAGGCATGCTCATGCAAAGATGCCGTATAAATCTCCGCTAGTAACTTGGATTACATATTAGAATAAGGTTGATCCTATTGTCGACGTCAACTTTGACTCGCTGAGGAGATACGTCAGTAAGTTAATGATATTTTTTTCATATATTATTTAATTTTTTTTTAACATTTATATAACTTACTTCAGTTCCGTGTTTTATATATTTTTTTATTACTCACTGTTATTTATTTAGTTCTTGTTTGCTATAAATACTTTTTTCACCAAACCCTGTAGTTGGAGTTATCTGTTGGGTTGAATCAATTATTATTATTATCCCAACTAGCACAATTGGTCGTTGGAACGTGGCAACGACTGTCTTGATAACTTCTAAGTATTTTGTAACCAGTTAGTGATTCGTTATAGCACCGCTCCTATCACGAAGCAACCACCAAAATGGGGAATGGCGGCAAAATTGCGGCGTGTTATCGGGAACTTATCCAGCTACTTTGCAGCATCGTAGCCTTTATGTAGCCACGACGTGGCTCAACTGTAACAGCCACTATCACGGGACTTACCACTACCTATTCTATCACGCACTTGTTTTCTTTGTCTTGAAAATTATTCCACAGAATAATACGTTTCTTAAACTCTACGTTCTAATACCATCTTTATCTATTGTTCCCATTCTAAAGATGCTAGCGAGACTACAAGTCAACATAAATAATTCGATTTCCGATGCTTTATATTTCGGTCTCTTGAGTGATTAAATCTCAACTTGCTAGCTTACTGACAAATGATAATGATTTGTGCATCCACAACGCGCCTTTGAAATTTGAAGTTTTTAATAAAAATTATATATCACGTAATATCGACATTTCACACTATTACCCTCAAAGGGCTGCAACTTGTATTCTAATTTACTTTTCTATACATAAAACTAATAGTTCTGTGAAAATTTGCTGCGATAACTGCACAAATAGCAATACATTAATTTTTAGGTATTTATCTTAACAGCCAAGCTAATAATAGCGTCATAAATCTCCATATACAAAATGGCGCTTTTCAAAACAAACACTTTGAAGTTGTATTCATGAAAATATGGAACTTGAAAGTAGTTGTCTTTGGTGGCGAGTACTGAATGCTGGAACTTTAAAGTTACTTTTACTAAAAGCTTGCAGTAACGGCTACGTCGTTGTCTATTGAATGGGTGTCTATAGTTCTCTTTATCACTGTATCGTTTCATAAACAGAAGATACTTGTGAAATTCTGTGTTTTGCCTGTCATCTGTCATTTTAAGTTAATCCATTAGTACCCAAAATATATTTTACCCTTGTTTTTTGAATAAATGTCATAACTCTAAAGAATGCAGATGTATTAGTCTACCTAAATTTGATCCAATATATTGTCAGATTATATATTATTTAATGTCCCTCCAAGGGGACGCTAAGCACTGTGGCCGCTTTAGGTACAGAAACAACATTTTATTGTTGGAAATCAAATAGGTATACCAACGTATGTATTGTATGATATGATTTGAAGCAAAACTTAGGATGAAGGGCTATGTTGCATTTTTCACAAATAAAGTTACTTTTCTTGCTACAATAGGCACATCGCCGATCCGTCTCATTATAACATAACATTTATTTAACCATCAACATTTACATGGTTCGTCGCACATAAAATAATAAAATAATTGTATACTGGACTTACACATGACAAATAGTGGGTGACAATATACATAAAATAAAACAAAATATAAAATGAGCTGACAAAAACACACAACAGTTAATTAAAAATTAAATTCTTCAATTGAATATATAGGTCTCTCTATTAATTTTCTTTTTATCACAGATGCAAACTGTCTTCTGGGCAATTCCCTGACCACCACTGGAACTCAATTAAACAACCTAACTCCAGTATACCCATGGCTCCTCTGCGTGCGGCTTATCCTGTGATGAGGAATCACAAACTGACTTTTACCTCTAGTTTCGTAACTGTGAACCTGTTCATGGGAGATAAAACTGGCCTGATGGTCATAAATGTAAAGAAGGCAAGTAATTATATAACTTGCTGGTAGGGTAAGTATTTTATACCTCTGGAATAGTTCTCTACAACTGTGGTCCTGAGGAACGTTAGCAATCGCCCTAATTGCTCCTTTCTGTTGTATAAAGACACGTTCTGCATGTGGCGAGGATACCCATAGCAAAATCCCATAGGTTGCAATGCTTTGAAAGTGAGCATAGTAAGTAACCCTTGCGGCGCTTTCATCTATGATGTATCTTATTCTACGGATTGAGTAGATGGCTGAAGATAATTTTTTACACATATGGTCTATGTGGGGTTTCCAGCTTAAACAACCATCAATATGAAAGCCTAAAACTTTAATATTTTCGTTCTGTAGATAGTCCCTGGTAGTTATGACAAGTCTTGATGTTTTTTCTGTATTAAGCAATAACTTGTTTGCCTTAACCCATGCTTCCACCTGCTGGATGGATTGGTCACCTTTGTGTTTTATAAGGTCTGGAACTGCTTTATTAATTACTGACGTGTCATCTGCGAAGATGCAACTTCTGTCTGCCCTAATGTTTTCGGGCAAATCGTTAATATATAATAGGAAGAGCATTGGCCCCAGTATAGAGCCCTGTGGTACTCCCAAGTCTACCTGTTTAAAATTTGATGTGGTATTTTGCCAGCTAACCAACTGCACCCTGTTCCTTAAATATGATTGTAAAAGTGTTCCTATTCTGCCTCTCATTCCATAATATTCCAACTTAGAGATAAGGATCTGGTGGTTTACCATATTAAAGGCTTTACTAAGGTCAACGCACAAAAGCTCGGAATTTTCTTTGTGATTAAGTGCTTCCGTAGTTGTTGACCTATTTCTTCTGAATCCATGTTGTGAATGGTTTAGGATTTCCTGCCTACCAATATAGCTTGCTAATCTCTCTTTAATAAGTGCTTCCAAGATTTTCGAGATTATAGGGAGAATACAAATTGGCCTATAATTGTTGCAATCGTTCATGTCGCCATTTTTTGGGAAAGGAATTATCTTTGCAATTTTTAATAGATTTGGAAATATACCCTGAGCAAAGCACATATTGACAATTTTGCTCAGTGGGTCTGCAATCACGTGGATTATCCTTTTTAAAAGTACTATGTTTAATCCAAAGATGTCACAAGCTGACTTATTTTTCATCATCAACACCACCTGCATAATTTCACGTGGGGATGTGTCCTCGAGATACATTGACCCATTGCTCCGCAGTTTGACACGTTTTATATAGGAATGGCACTTTTTTGACGTGTCTTCTACGTGCACCAAATTATCCTCACCAATTCTGGAAAAATGGCAATTTAGACAGTCCGCACTTAGTGTACTTGCTCCTTGGTTAATCCTCGAGGTTTTTATATTCGAATTTATCAACTTCCAGATGATTTTAGATTTATTATCAGCATTTGTAATTCTATCTCTGTTATAGTTTCTAATAGAAGTGTCAATCTGTGTCCTTAGTTGTTTCTTTAGGCTTTCATAAAGAGTTTTTGAATTATCATCTCTTTTTACTCTAAAGATTGTATATGCAGCATCTACCTGATTCTTAAGTTTTCTGATAATTTCACTCCGGAAAATGTGTTCTTTAACAGAGATAACCCTCTTCCTTTTCACAGGGAAGCAATTTTCAAAGCTTTCCATTAGAGCTTCGTGGAAACGAACATAAGATTCTTCAGCATTATATATTATTATGTGTCCTATATCGTACTTGCAATTTTGTTTTTGCCATGTTGTGACTTAACTTCATAGGAACCTAGCAAAGTGAGTGCAATATATCTTCGAAACGATAATAACGTTTGACTGAATTGGTGAGTATTCCCTGGTTTTCTGCAAAGCAACCACCCGTTCACAACAGATACATCTAATAAATACAGGAATAAAGGCCAATACCACTTTCGCTGTCAAATTCTGGATCTGTATGCTGCAACTAGCGCATCCATCTTATCCACCCCGCCCATATATTTATTATAGTTTGCGATCATTTTTGGCTGCTGTACATTTTTTTACAATGCGCAACGCGGTCCCAACGCTGAGTGATAGTTATCTCATTACTTTCATAATTTGAGATAACATTTACAACTTTATTGTCTTTCCACTGAACAAGAATGGTAGCACTATTCCTAAAAAATTTGAAGCTACCTCTGGGTAAATCATTTCATGATTTTTTCGTTGAAAGTGGACACTGCTCTAAACGGTTCCCACGTATTGTTCCCGTTGCGCAATAGTTTTTTTCAGCTAAATAGGCATATAACGGCAGACCAGTGAAATAGTTATCCATAAATATTTTATGTCCATTTTTTATGGTAGCTGAACCTGATTGAGTAGAGACAAAACCACATCTCCACCTAGGCCCAAGTACTTTTTATTATTCGCGTTTTTTCCTGTATAAATTTCGAAGCCGTACATGTATCCATTACTAGATCATAACGCCCAGTTCATGTAACGAAAACGAATGGGCCTTCCTTTTATAAATTGTTTAGTATAGTGCTTGCCGTAATACGGAACCATGCTCTCATCGACGCAAACACACTCATCAAAGCCAGGATGTTGTCTGAAATTCTTATTTAGTGTATCTATTAATGATCTCAATTTGTAGTCTGTCTTCTTGAGGCAATTTCGAATTGTCATTGAAATGGAGATATTTTAGAATTTTGTCAAATCTATTTCGACGTATGCTATTCTGGAGTGTTTTTGGTACATTTTCTTCGGTTGAACAGTAGTGTCTTCTATTAGGGCATTTACCATATCCAGATAAAAAAAATCCTCCCAAAATAACATACAATTCTTCTATGGTCAAAGAGAGATCTACATTTTTTTGGTGAGAATATGCGTTGCTTTGTTGAACTATGGAAATAAGTAGATTGTTATCAAAAAACAGTTTAAAACAATCTACTGGGCTATTTGAATTTCTTGCTTCAAAAGATGGTTCTGTTGGAGTACAGTTGATAACCATATCGCTATTATTGGGTTAACCTGCATCATTTTCTCGGCAAACGGACCTTTGGTAAGGCGGTGTGCTGGATCTGAATGGTCTTGAGATGGTTTTGCTTTTCTTGCCGCAGTTTTTTCTGAATAAACGATAAAGGTAATAAATCTTCAGGATCACATTCCTCGGTATCGTTGACAAAAACCATTTCACATTGTTGTAGTAATATTCCACGAGGCAAGTGATTTAAATTTGCCTCTTGTTCGTCATCAGATTGATCACTGTCGGCTTCCATATCGTTTCCATCGTCTGGCGGCAGAATGTATATATTTGATTGCGGTATATCGTCGTCGTCTTCATTGAGACAATCGATCAGTTGAGCCAGTGACAATCTGCAATAAAGAACACGTGGTGCTCAGCTGCTTTATAACGGACATAATGTTCGCATTTTCTACTAGTAATATTGCATGAACGAATTTGTACTATTATGCTTGTATTGTAACAACTTTATTCTTAGTATAAAAAAAAGAATAAAATGTAAAAATTTAAACACTCAGGTGAGTAAATTGTTAATATCTATCCTCCTCTCCTTGTTGAATATAATGACGGATCCATAATCGCGTTATTTCACAAATAAACCGTCAAAAGCCACGGAATATGCACCAGACGCTTTGAGTCACATGCACAGAATGCAGTTTGTACAGGTTAGTTGTTGACAAATGCGCGCTATTTTAAAAATGGGCGCCAAATTCAACGTCCCTTGGGGACTCTAGGCACTAATGGGTTAACAATGTTTTAGGTTATGGTTTATACAGGCGCCTCGTCTTGTGGTCTGTTTGCGATTACTTGTTTTGAAGATAAAAGGAAAGCGCTATATGATAAACAAGATTCGCTAATAATACATTATATACCTATCGTAGTTTTAATTAAACAGAACATGAGGAATCACTAAGTTTTATGTTGTGGGTTACATGCGTCTTGTAGAGCCTCGGTGGTTCAGAGGTAAGAACGTGTGCTTCTGAACCGAAGGGTACTGGGTTCGTTCCCAGGCTTCTCCTTTCACTTGTTCAGTACAAACTGTAACATTAACATCAACCGAGGTCCTGGAATTGTATTTGAGCAAGTTGAATGTCTGCACGTTCCGCCCTTCGGAGGGAGCGTAAAGCCGTTGGTCCCGTGTCCATGCGATGTTGGGCACGTCAAAGATCCCTACCCTCATTATAGAAAGGCAGGGGTTCGTCAAAATTTCCAGGATAGTGGGGTGAAACTGCTCTCTGGCGTCGGTGATTGGCCATAGTCGCAGAAATAGGCCCACGTTAAAGAAACAGAACACACACACACACACATGCGTCTTTTGTCCTGTATTTTGTTCGCGATTACTTTTTTTAAGATAAAAAAAAGTGTTTTAAGAAACAAGATTCATTAATAATACATTACATATCGTTATTTTCGTTAAATGGAACATTACCAATAATTCTTTTAATCGTTTCACATTCCACTTTGGAACAACTCTTCTCATTTGTAGTTAATGTTTCACTGACGCTTCTTGAAAATAGTGACGCGTTCAGTAGCAGCATTATAATGTTTTAAACTACTGTTTTTGCCTTTACTTCTGACCTTCCTGTAGAATGTTGTGGAATGTCTGTAGACTTTTGTTTTTGGTTAAATAACTTAATTTTATTGACGTATGACATTATTATTAGAATTATATACTCTACTAGACTTACAAAACCTCAACAATGCTGTTGTGATGGAACAATCATCTTGTATGAATGAGTGGGACTGTAGGGTGAAAAATACTTTACAGTGAATTTGGAGGGTTACTACTATTTTATAATAGCCACGAATACACAAAATATACTTCTTCAGGTAGCGGAAAAGTGACTGTTCACCAGAATATATTACCAAGAAGTTCCACAAACATTAGGTGTAATATGAAGAGGTCGGTAACGTCGCGGTAGCTATTAATGCTACTTGAAGGTGACTGCCACTTTGATGTAGCATTTCAGTAACATAGGACAGTTTTGGCCACTGTTGTTTGCTACCTTCAAGTTTCCGGAACTTTTGAGTCGTTCAATGAGTGACGATGACGTTTCTAATACCCTGAAAGCAACTAAGAAGTTGCGTAACTGTAAAGAAGTTATAAGTGATGAATAATACGTAATTGTCAGCGCTAATGTGTAATATAAAGTTATTTTCACCATAGAGTCGTAGAAGTAGTGGCGATTACGTAATAACTACTCATTTCAAATTTCGATCTCAATCGGCATCACTTTGGTGCTAGTTGGGGTAGCTGTGCTGTTAATAGATCCGTTCCATATTTTTTTCCCTCAGGGCTCGTCCGCGGCCTTGCCTCTCCGATGGCACTGCAACCGTTGGTTGATTGTGCATACCCTTAGTCTTACTACACTCCTCATTCCAAAATCACTGTGCCTTGACCTAGTCTGCACAGCGATTGGTTGGGTGAAGTCTTATATTGCTCTGCCTCAGGTCTAGACTGACCGTAAATAAGTTGTCTTTTGCGGTCCAGAGCTTTACACTCGCACAAGATGTGCTGGGCTGATTCCTCCCCCTCGCCGCAGAGTCTGCATGTGAGGTCCCCTTCAAACCGCCCCATTTTATGCAGGTGTTTCTTGACGGCCATGTGTCCCGTCAAGAGACCTGTTTCTGAGCTGTCCTCTGCTAAAATTTAGCAGCTCCACAGCTCTCTTTGAACTGGGTTCCTCAATTAGTGACTTCCCATGTCTGAGCCGTGGACAGTCTGCCCAGTACACCTTGTGTTGGTTTCTGACCCAGGACTTAATAGCTCCCCTGGCAGTGCTCTTTGTCACGCCCAGAGCCGGTTCTGGTCCCATAAATGGTTCTGCTGACCCTCTCTGGAGGGTCACCTCATTCTGCCCAGCCAGGTCGCTCGTCTCGTCTCGGCACTCACTCACTTGTTGGTGTAGCCCCTCCTCTTGTTCTCCCGCACACAGTGCAGGATGGTGTACATTTTGGCCTGAAACACCGTTGCATGGGCTCCGAGGAAAATACTATGACTTACCCCCGGTCCTTCCGAGTAAACACCTGCCCCCGTCCCACGCTCCCCGCCAGATCCGTCCGTGAACCAGACGAACGCCTCCCGTGGTATGCACGGCGTCTCCTCCCGCCATGCCTCGCAGTCGGGGATTTCCACTGTAAAGTTGTTTTTCCTGCAGATTCGCGGGCTCGCAAAGTCTGACCTCATTTCTAGCATGAGCTCTAGCAACATCTCCATGGTGGCTATTGGGGTTGAAGACATGACCCCTGTGATGCCTAGGCAAGCCATCCTTTGGAACTTGCCTAGTTTTTGTTTAGCACTGGATTGTGTCACCTTAGGCCACCAGACCAGTGCCGCGTATGTTAACGATGGTCTGACCACCCTTGTGTACAGTTAGTGCGCCATACTAGGTCTTAGTCCCCACGTTTTTCCATATAGCCGCCTAGTGACTGCCTCACGCAGTATTTTTCAAATGTGACCATTCCAGGTTAGCTTAGATTCCAATACGACCCCAAGATATTTTACCTCCCTCGCCATTGGAATGCTCCTACCGTATAGAGTGAGAGTTTTGTGGCTGTCGCACTTCCCCCTCCTCGTAAACGGCATGACGGTTCCTTTCTCGGGGCTCACCCCGAGCCCTTTGCCAACCGTCCACCCTTCCATCACTTTCAGTGCAGTCTGGATGCGCTCCGACACTGACTGTGTGACCTTTCCTCGGAATATGATGACAATGTCGTCCGTATAGTCCAGTACCTCATAAACCCCCCCGCGACCCTCCCCCGCAGGCCGTACACCACTAGGCACCAGAGCAAGGGAGACAGAACGCTCCCCTGCGGACACCCCACTGCGACCCCGCCAGCAGAGTCCCTCCCGAGAGTGAGGTGAACACCGCCCTGTCCCTGAGCATGGAACCGATCCACCTGCAGCAGGTCTCCTCTATTCCACGCTCCCGGACAACTGCCAGAACCGATCCGAACGAGGTGTTGCTGAAGACCCCCTCTATGTCTAGGAAGGCCCCCAGCGCCACCTCCCTGTTCTCCAGCGTATTCTCCAGTTTCAGCACCAGTTGGTGCAGTGCTGTTTCCGTTGAGAATCCTGCTCTGTATGCATATTGTCCGCAGTGTAGGGGATATACTTCCAGTACACCGCCCCTAATGTGCCGTTTCATATTAGTAGCCACTCATAACGTTCTTGTGTTATCAAAAGTATACTCGTGTAACATCATTATGCGTTAGGGTTATGTAAAGGATAATTTAAGTAAAGATAATGTAAATAATGTAGTTTATCAAGACTTACTAATTCGCCATAAAAATAATTTTGTCTTTATAATTTGCATGTTTCTTCGATATCTAAACCAGGCATTCGACTAGCATACAAAGGGGAAGATAAAAGGGCCATAATTATAACTCAGAATTATCAGCCTAATTGGGTAATGGCTTATAAATATAGATAATGGTCAATTATAAAACTTACACTTCATTTCTGAGATAATAATAAGACCGAAATTAATTCCGGTCCCGCTGGGAGAAAGAAAAGGTGAATCCTAATAAAATATTATAATAGAATTTGCATACGATCTGAATGCATTTTGCAATTTATTCCTGCTCCGGTTTCCTTTTCCTGTGAGATAATAAAATCCTTCCCGAAGCGCGAATCAAATGGATTTATAAATCAAAATTTATGACGCAGATAAAAAAAAGCAATTTTGCAGAAACATAAAAATTATTCTGTGATCCATGCATTAGTTTTTTTCGGTGAGATATATTCAAATATGCCGTCTTTTATATCCATCGTTACAGTTTTACCCTAGGTTGCAAATACGAAAATATTAAAATATGAAAATTCAGTCATAGTATAGAAAATATATAAAATCTCTCTTCATATTTATGTATACTGTCAGGATAATAATTCCTTTTTATCGCGTTTTGGGCAGTTGTAAGCTAGTAAACAATAATCAATGTAAATATATTGACGGCATGGAAAGGGCTCCTTTTATGTAGCGGGTTGTGAATTGTGATATTGAATATTTTACATCCTTTGCTTAAAGTTTGGAAGTACGAGGTGAGCGCCTAAATGTTCTTGCCTAACTCGTTACCGCATACCGTGCCATATATGGCACAAAGCAGATTTCGCTTGCTTACAATTTGTTCATGCTATTGAACTCACTGTGTGGCTCACAGACTTTTAAAATACAACCCTAGATACACCTCCGCTCTGGTGCCTAGTCGTGGACGGCCTGCTAGGGAGTCCCTCTGGAGGGAGGTACAAGGTACAGGACTATGCGGACAACATTGTCATCGTAGTCCGAGGAAAGGTTACACAGTCAGTGTGGGAGCGCATGCAGACAGCACTGAAAGTGGTGGACGGTTGGTCAAGGGCTCGGGGTGTGCCCCGAGAAAGCAACCGTCATAACTTTTACGATGAGGAGGAAGTAGGAGAACCACAAAACTCTCACTCTATACGGTAGAAACATCCCAATGACAGGGATGTAAAATACCTTGGGGTCATATTGGACTCCAAGCTAACCTGGAATGGTCACGTTGAAAAAAGACTGCGTAAGGCAGTTACGAGCCTAGCCGTCACTAGGCGGCTATATGGAAAAACGTGGGGACTAAGACCTAGTATGGCCAACTGGCTGTACACGTAGTCAGACCATCGTTAGCACTGGTCTGGTGGCCCAAGGTGACACAATCGAGTGCCAAACAAAAGCCAGGCAAGATCGAAAGGATGGCTTGCCTCGGCATTACAGCGGCCATGACTTTAACCCCAACAGCCGCCATCGAGGTGTTGCTATATCTGCTTCCCCTACACTTAGTTATCATGGGAGAGGCCAGGCTAGGAGTATACAGACTAGCCTGCATTGATAGATTGAAGATTAACCCAGGTTGCTGGGGCCACTGCAAAATTCAGGAGATGTTCATTTTTTTCTCGCGTGACTAAAATTTGTCTTAAATGGTGAGGTAGATTTTTTTGTATTTTTGAAAGAACTTTTCTTTATTGATACGGCACTATAAATTTTTTATCGGTTTTCATAAGAAAAAAAATGTGCAAAAATACTTCATTTCTAAAACAAACTGATAAAACAAAAATCAAGTAAAACAGTAATAATAATTACTAACTAATTAACTGTTCAAATTGTTGTCCATTCATATCAATACACAACTGAACTCGCGTTTCGAAAATTAAGCTGGAGTGCAAAATTCATATTGTTGCGCCAATAATTTTTAGGTCTTTCAGATTTAATGGTGTATGTTTGTTGACGAGATTATTCAAGTGACCCCAAAGAAAAAATCAAATGGTTTCAAATCGGGAGAGTGAGCAGGCCACTGAAGATTACCACCCCGCCCAATCTACTTTTCTGCAAACATTTCATACAAATGTTGCCGCACGCGTCTCCCAAAATGACAAAGAACTCTATCTTGCTAAAACTAAACTTCATTAGCTGGGCGCACTGCAACCACAACGGGTATGATTTTTTCTGTTGATAAATTTAAAAACATTCAGATGTTATATTTTAATCAATAAATAACGGACCAATAATACTGCTGCCTGGTATACCAGCCCATACATAATTTTTTTTGTGCGCGTTGGGTTTGTGCCTTCTGCATCTAATGTGCATTTTGTTGAGAGCAATGACCATATATTTGCCTATTAACAAATCTATGCAGTGTAAAAGCTTCATCTCAGAAAAGAATGGTTCTACCAAAGTCCGGGATCTCATTACATTTGGCTATCATAATATTAGAAAATTCAATAATCCTCTCAAAATCTTTATCTGCGAGTTTTTGTACCAGCTGTACTTGGTACGGGTGAAATTTTCCTTTTTTTTTGGGAAATTCACCACAGGTTTTTGTGAAACATTGTGTAATATAACAACTTCATTTGCAGACCAATGAGGGTTTTCATAAAAAAAAACAAACAATACATCTCTAATGGTTTGTTACCAGCTAGAGCCGTTTTTGTTATTGTTAGTTTATCTTTGACAGTACCAGTTTCGTTAATTTTTTTTCAATAATTTGCAAACCTGTTCTTCATTAATTCGTGAATAAATAAAAAAGCATGCACACTTGTTATAACTACGATTCCTGTGACCGTAGCCCACCATCATTAATATTTGAAATCACAGCTCTTCGCTCAATTCTGCCACAATAGCATTCATTGTTAAGTTGTTAAAGTTCTCTCAATTTTCTAATGTGAAGCTCTCTAAAGTAATACAAACTGCAGATTACTGACAACAAACCATGTTTCCTATTGACAGCTATCAATACTGTCACATTTTTCAATGGGTAACTTGATAAGAAATTGAATAATGAAGTCCAATCAAAGGAGGTGATTTTTAAGAAAGCCAACTTTTTTAATTTCTTTTCCTATGAAAGCTGTTTAACGTTTTATAGACCCGTATCAAGGAAGAGACCTTCATTCTGATAATGTAAAAAAATAAGAGCTTGCATTCTAAAAAAAAAACAGCAGCAACGAAGCTGTTCACGTTAGAAAAAAAAAGATGATAACAAGTTTGTAGCATCAAATATATTGAGAAACTTTTTTAAAACATTTTTTTATTAATCAATATGTAGAAATACAAGTGCTTTTCCATACTTTTTACTAACCCTCTATATATGATTTTCGGAAATGCTATATGTTCAAAACTTATTTTGACAAAATTTTACTCATATATTGCCATCAAACTACAGATGCAATGTTACAAAATTCAGTCTTGTTTAATAATTGTAATTAAAAAAAACATTTATATTCAAAAAAATTGCCACATAACTTTTCACTATTTGATGCAGAATATAATGACTGGTAAAAAATTTGCATAAGAAAACTCATTAAATGAAAAATTAACGTTTTAATGAAAAAGGAATACTTAGGTTAAGGTGATTTGATGTTCCATAGAATAAGAGATAGATGTAAGAGATGTTAAACATATGATTAGTTGGGAACTGTCAAACAGACAGTGTTTTAGGTTAAGGAAATATGCCAAATAAAGAAAACCTAGACAACGATGGTTTTCACATATCCTAAGAGATAAATAATGGAAGAAGCATTGTTGAGGGAACAACAAGAAATGAAAGAAATTTTAAAAGAGGGCTAGAAATGAAAATATAGCAACAGCATTTTGTTCACGAAAAATAATAAACAATAACTTTGGGAGATTTTGGAAAAGCGGCAGCAGAAAAAGTTTTTTAGCGTAAATTTAGCATAAAAGTGGGATTTTCAAGAAAAAAAGTTAACAAGGATATAAGTCAACCAGTTCAGGAGATCCACATGCAGTAACAGTAAGTGTTGTATAAAATTATAAACACCTTACTAACTTTGTCAAGTTAAATCCAATCCAATTTGTGGTAAATAACAGAGAAACTATAAAGCCAAATCCATATCAGCAAGCAAAAACGTTATAGGGCACATTTTTTTAACGAACGCATCATTCAATCAACAAAGACAACCTGCATATTTAGAACAAGTTTCATACAAACTAGAAGTCGGCGGGGTAGGTAACCCACCAAACACCATAACAGAGGCAGTTGGATATGCTTGAGCACTATATATCAAAGATTTATAAAATTACGTAATTTAGGGAAACAGTTTTCAGTTGTAATAAGGTGCTGCAGACTTCTCAAATTTAATCAAAAATTTCAATAATCAATAAATACAAATTTGGAAACAACATTGGCCTAATAATTTGTGGGGATTAATAAAGTTAAGGTAAACAAGTTTGTAACTAATTAGGCATATTATAAGGGTAGTTTTGTCAATTTTGTTTAAATTTCTATAAAGCTATATATTGTGTTGTTAGAAAAAAGAAAAAAATAGGGTTTTATTTGGTTATTTAGTATACATACGAGGGCAGAGTCTATAAAAAAAGAAAAACAAATTTCAATAAATTTAATATAAATATTCAAAGTTATATATAAAAGAAAGTGACCTGAACCTACTAAAAATCCTTCAGATAAGTGTAATTTTGCTCATATTATTATTTAATAGCTAGCCGAGGCAAGGAAGAAGAAGAAAGGGAACAGGTAAATATACCAATATAAATAAATGGTAAGTTTTCCTTCGTGTATTAACCACTAGAAATAATACGAATATCACAAATTTTCATAAATTTATTTACAAAACACAAAATTACACATTATAAATCATTTGTTTACATAAAAACCTTTTATTTCGTTTATTACCAACTGACACCCATAAACTTGGGGTAGTAAGGTAAAAATTATTTATTTAAATCTATAAAACAAAGTCGCCCCTACGATGGACCTAACTTAAAGGAAAAATGATACAACGAAAAGAAAAAATTCATATAAATAATTAATATTTCCTCATAAGCACAATAAATAAACTAATCTTTTACTGTAAATAAAGTACAACCGCTATGTAAACTTTTATTAAAATAATTCTCTAACAATTGACACCCAATCGTGGGGCAGTAATTAATATAAATAAAACAATATATATATATATATATATATATATATATATATATATATATATATATATATATATATATATAAGCTGTCTCACGGTGACGGCCCATTAGACTTATTTTAGAAACTACTTCGATTGGAATTTTGAAAATTTGGGCAACATGTTTTCGGGCATGGCCTACTTACGTAAAATAGTTCCGTGCACGTATCACTTCCGGTTATACCGGTAGTTGACGTCATCTTCGTTATTTTAAATAAAATACCTTATACATTATTGCATTTTTGAATTCTGCGTAGCGTTTTAAGTGGATTTTCATCAAGTTTTCCTGTTCCTAAAATTAACCGTTTTCAAGATATTATTTTTTTTTCAAAAAACTTAACGCCCCTACGAGGGACTTTTTTTTTTTTTTTTTGTTCCCTCAGGGCTCGTCCGCGGCCTTGCCGCCCCGATAGCACCGTACGAGGGACTTAACTTAAAGCAAAAATTATACAACAAAAAGAAAGAAAACATATAAATAACTACTATTTCCTCATAAGTACAATAAATAAACTAATCTTTTACTCTAAATACAGTAAAATCGCTATTTAAACTCTTATTAAAACATTTGCAGGTTGCAAGGTTTCGCGCTCTAAAATATGCATAATTTTTTTTTTAAGCACTGAATTTCGGTAATTTTGAGTTTTTGAAAAATTACCCTAAAAATAGTGCTGCAAATTGAATTATAACTTCCACATAGCTGTGATAATCTGCTCTCCTCAGAAAGACATGCCCATGAAACGAATTTAGCATCCATGACTTGACCACAAAGAAAATATTCGTATTCATGTACCCATAAACTTTTGAAACGTTATATTACTCGAGGTTTAACGAAAAAATGTCGATTTTCACCAAATCACCTCTCATTTATCCCCTACCCCCTGCAGCGATCTTACCCAAAAACAATTCGAAGCGTTCCTTTGTCGGGTGCTAACGGTATACACAATTTGAAGATGATATGTTTGTTCGAAAGACAGGCAGACAGACCGCAAAGACACAAATATTTGTTCCCAAATTATGTTTTCTATGTATGTTTTGACAATTCTTTCAACGTTTAAACGAAAAAAAATTTAGAAATTTTTTCCACACGTATTGAGGATGTGGAAGTAACTTGTGACATTAATTTTACGAACGGAATAACCCATTAAGCTCATCATTTCCGGACCCCCTGTATAATGTCAACAATCTTGATTGAATCGTTGGTCATCACCAATCCCTCAGAAAGAAAAATCAATGTAGTATACGTATAGTGTGTGGGTGTGTGTGTGGTTTTTTTAACGCCGGTCTATTTCCGCCGTGGCCAATCACCGATGTCAGGGAGCAGTTTCATCTCACTATCCTGGAAATTTTGCCGAACCCAATCGTGGGGCAGTGATTGAAATAAATAAAACAATAAATAAATAAATAAATAAATAAATATATATATATATATATATATATATATATATATATATATATATATATATATATATATATATAAATATATATATAGTAGTGATATTAACTAAGTAGCTTTTCCTTTGACATATTGAAGAGTGATTATTTGCGTGTAAGGCGAGTTTTACAACAATTTAAACAAGATGGCGTAGCATTAGGAAACAAAGTTTGTTCTTTTTTGTAGCAATATTTTCTAACACCTTATTTTCTAGTAAGTGACGCGAGTTTGCCTAATTTACCCTCTGTAACAAGATAATCAGATGCTGCCGTTTAACTCTGTCTGGAAGTGAGGTCTCGTATTTTAAGAAGCCCAAATGGAATTGGATAAATGTAATCAACTCAATTCACTCATTTAGGTGGATCGCATAAAAGATAATAGAATAGTGGGGAAAATTGTATAGAATTCTTTCGGCGTTCCAATAAAACACCCCACTATTACAAATGGTTCCGTATAAAGCCGGTGCAATTATCCTATTCTTGTTTCCGAAAGTGGCGGACGACAATTTCAGAGGGATCTGGAGTTCTTCCGCAGGCGACTGGGGAACAGATGTACAAAACGAAAAAGTCACACACACGTTATTCTAACACGTATGCAGAAATAAAAATACGAGCTGACTATATGCTCGTGAAATTACTTTCGTTTTGTACATTTTGTATTCGATGGGTAAAGCATTGTCTCTAATTGTAGATCTGAACGTTCATGGGTACATGAAATGTAGGTCCTTGTTATTGTAATGATTTGCAATTATACACAAAAAAGAGACCAAAACATATTTAGTGGTATTATCTTTTAATCTAAAGCGTTAAAAAGTCTCTATTGGGATTAAGACGTTTTTTACATATATTCAGTATATCAATTGTTGTGCATATTTGTAAAAAAGTCTGGATCCAGCAAGTGCGTTATGGTAGAATTTTAAAATGTTTTTAATGAAAATATGTCTTTTTTTAAGAAAGCAGGCATCAAATTTGATTACCAGTATAACCTATATAGTAGAAAAAATGTGCCAAGTTTCATCAAACTAACATTATTGTTTGAAAATGTACAAAAATTTCCGAAAATAAACTTAAAGTGTTCCCGAAAAAATTGGTTTCTTGGTCAACCTTATAGTTAATAGCAAATTAAGCTATTCAAATTTGAAGAATTTAATGAAAATTCGCTACCATACGCACTTGCTGCGTCCTGAATTTTTTTTCTTACAAACAGGCATTACAGTTCAATGGAAAATGCAAAAATGCAATAACATAAGGTGTGTTCGATTTAAAAAAAAAGAAAGAAAATTTGTATCACCAACGACTTATGCGCCACTCTGTGATTGTATAAATATTCTTTTAAGATGTAGCTCTATAGACACTCTATACCTAATGTATACATTTTTTTTCATACCTTGTATAATAACGGATATATTGAGCTTTATTGATTTTGTACGAAAATTCGACAAAAATTATATCTCATCAAACGATCAACTCTATAGCTAAGACTACTGCCAAAGCATCAGAGAAAGGGTCTATTTGAAATGAGTTTTCTGGAAATATTCTAGTAAAATGAAGGA
Organism: Tillus elongatus; assembly: GCA_964006375.1. Taxonomy (NCBI): domain Eukaryota; kingdom Metazoa; phylum Arthropoda; class Insecta; order Coleoptera; family Cleridae; genus Tillus; species Tillus elongatus. Next base: position 64,094,743 of record OZ023263.1, on the reverse strand, counting down.
CAATGACGGTTGAAGCTGACTTCAGGCTTTGTAAAACATTCTTCTTGAGACATTTTCTTTCCATAGCTCGTATTAGTTTTAGGTTCTTTGCCAAAATGTTGAAAATTTTGACGTTTTAAATCGCAACTTTGACGTTTTGAGGAAAACCCCAATTTACTTTTCTTTAAATGCCTATAAATTTTATGTCTTTCAACCTACAGAGCTAAATTTTGGTAGGTAATGTACCTATAATGATATAAACCAGCGCTTGCTTTGTAATTTTCGGAGATATAAAGAAAACACAAAATTTTCCAGGAAAACTATATATATATATATATATATATATATATATATATATATATATATATATATATATATATATATATAAACTGTAACTGACCCTGGGTATGTGATCTAGGAGGCCTAATTAGCGCTCATTTGAAGAACTTTTTTCAAAATTTAAAAGTCAGAAGCTCCCCATTAGTGAATGTTTTTTTAAAGAAAATCAAAAAATTTAATTCACTAAAAATCCCCAAACACGTCAATTTTAGATTTAAAAATGACATCTTGCAATCGGGACGCAGCAAGTGCATTATAGTAGTAAATTTTCATAAAAATTGTCATATTTTGAAAATGATGAAATATTGTAGCTCTCTATGTAAGACTGACAAACAAGGCAACCTAAATTTCATTTCTGGAAAAATATTTTAAACAAATAGAATGGTGTAACAATTTAAACATTAATTGAAAACGTTGATTCACTGCTTTCTCACAGAGGTTCCTCTTCCCCTTCTGCATAAACAAGAAAAATGCTAATAAGAAAACGGGATGGGTTTTAAATACCCTGAAGAATAGAAAGCTTATAATATTTATACATAATAAAACGTAGTTCCAGATTGCCTTTAAACAAATTTAATCATTTTCATTAAACATTTTATTTACTACTATATATTTTTCTGATATCTTCAAATTCAGATGACAGTTTTGGCAAATGGCAACCCCGCTGATTGTTTATTGTGACATATTTTTGTAGCCCGTTCGTTTGAAGTTTAATTTGGAGCATTTGTTTGCAATAGCAGCGTAACCCTGATATATATTTTTGACCTTGTCTAACATTATAGGCACTCATTCAGAGGTAATTGCAGGTTATATCGTTAATTATTAATTTTTTAGTTGGTTATAACTCAGAATTTACTGAACCGATTAAGTTCAAATTTGGTAGAGAAGACTACTGATTCGATATCTACGTGCCCGTACAGCTTTAGTTTTATACTTCTAGTAATTTAAAAGATATTGCGTTTTCAAACAGTTTTTCCTACACACTGTATATATACAGGTTTTACTATGTATTAAAACGGAAGATTCTAGTTTAATGGGAAATTGGGTTATCACCATTTAAAATATTTTAATGAAAATTCGCTACCATAACGCACTTAAACTCTTTTCAACACTTATTTACTATTTCTGTATCCATACTTTTTGAAAATGACATAAATATAAAGAATACAAAATTTTGAAATTAAAATTTTAATAATTTAACCTAAACATCTGTTTATATACTTTTAACTAGATGTATATGTACTTTGTGCTACCTACCTGATATTATAAGTATTTACTATATTAGTTTGAGGTAGTTATATTTCTTGTTATACCTACCAGTGAATCCTGTATAGAGTTCACTAGGTAATACATACAATATCTACAATCTACATACAGTTTACCTATCACTTTTATATTTGTTTCGTTAAATGCTACAATCATAGTATACTACTACAGTTATTTTGTTAAAGTTCAGTTAAAATTAGAAGGGGTTATTATTTACCTATCATTTATATTAACCTTAGAATATAGGTACCTAGTTGTTTTATATTATGAGATGCTAATAAGGTATTAGCAATTAGCACCAGCGGAGTCGATTTCTAGGTTATGCAATGCGCAAAACGTACACGCTTCTCTGTGTTAAATAGCTACGTGCGGTCAGATTAAGCTAGGAGACAGAGAGGGAGAGAGAGAGAGGGATATATATATATATATATATATATATATATATATATATATATATATATATATATATATATATATATATATATATATATATATATATATATATATATATATATATATATATATATATATATATATATATATATATATATATATATATATATATATATATATATATATATATATATATATATATATATATATATATAGATGGCTTTTATTTTAAATACCGTGAACGTGAAGAATGGGAAGATTCATATTTATACATAATGACATAATGAAACGTCGTTCTAGATTGCTTTTAAGCAAATTGAATCACTGTCATTAAAAAAATTTATGTATTAGTATACGTTCGCATGCTAAAATTTAGCGCTTTTGGACGCAAACTTTGTCCATATATTAAGAAAGAAACGGTCCAAGGCTGACAATTTACAAAATTGTTCATTGGTCATACCACAGCATAATTTGATTATGCTGTGGTTGTACATTGTACACAGCTCTATCTATACAATTTTGTGTAAACTGGAGCTGTCCTGACAACATACTACCTGGACCTGCACCGAGATAGCGTCCCTATCGTATCTCTCACAATGTTCTCCAGTCTGACATCTTGCAATAACTTCCATTTGTCGAGGATTATTTTATTATTAATTTCGAATAACTTTACTTTACTTTGATAAAACGACTTGAAAATTGGTACACAACCACGTCTGTCTATGTTCTTTTGTAAATTTTCTTTACAATCACTTAGACAAATTGAGAGATATTGCGTTTTAAAAAATATTTCTTAATTTTTTATTAAGAAAAATTGGCCGTTAAGATTTGATGAACGAACTTATCCAAGCCATTAGCAAAATAAGGGTAATTAACAAATTTGGTCCAAATCAGTGATGTATTTTTTGAGTTATCGGTTGGATGCCTATATACATACATACACTCTTACTGTCAGATAAAGATGTCAAAATTTTGGTACTAGAGAATAATGTTTTTTTTTGTGAAGTTTTGGTTTGAAAGAAGGAATGGTTTTTGTATTAAATGGATTCTAAATATCTATGGTTGCAGCAGGAATGTTGGTGGGAATAGAAATCGCAGCTGAAGAAAAACTTAGTTGAAAATCAAAAGTGACAAGACCAAATAATTTGACATTTATACGTTTAGGGAGAGACTGTTCAAAATCGTGTCCTAGTGCAAGCACAAGCATAGCTTTTTTGTATGGCATAATGTATAATTTGAATTAATAATAATAAATAATAATAATAAATAATATATATATATATATATATATATATATATATATATATATATATATATATATATATATATATATATCAAAATTATAACTGACCATGGAAATAGTTTCCAGAGGCCCTAATTCGCGCTCATTTGAATAAAATTTTCCGAAAGTCTCACCATCGATACCTCCCTATTAGTGAATTTAATGAAAATTCACTAATACTAGCATTATTATAACCATGCATTTATAAATCTCACAAAATACTAAAATTAATGATCTGTGGAAAGGACTTTTACAGAGTACAAATTGGACACATCAATATTTTTACTAGAACAACATAAAAGAAGAATAATGATGCGACTGCATATACCTATTGGCAATATTGATGGTAATACATGTACATCAATATTGTATAGACAAGGCAGAGCTGGCATTATATTGCAGCAGTTTATCTTTAATCGCAAAGAATAACAGTCCTGTCATATTGCTCTGTATTCCGAATAGAACACGTAAAAGTAATCCTTCATCCGGTGCCCGGAGCTTCTGTTATCGCAGGGTCCTCCGACCCGGAAAATCGAACTGGACTAGATCAGTTTTACGAGTGGCAGTTTGCCGGATGCAAGTACGGAAATGCAGCCTTCCAAGTGAGTAAATACATCGGATATAGGGTTATGGGGATAGTATTATACTGATGCCCCGACTGGTGCCGATTCTATATTTCAAAATTTACCAGGATATAATTGTGGTTGCTAACATCGGGTGTAGAAGTCATCACAGGTCTATGGGATAAGTGAGAAATAATGTCGCAGTAACTGTTTTATAAGAATGGCGTTGCCAGATCGTCTAGGTTTCTTAATTTATGGTGAAACGTTGTTGATAACTAACATAAATTATAGTATTGTTAGTCACAGGTTTATGAGATAAGTGAGAAATAATATCTCAGTAACCGTTTCGTAAAATTGACGTTGCCAGATCGTCTAGATTTCTTACTTTATGGGGAAACGCTAACTAACAAAAATAATAATAATATTGGATAAAAATATTGGTTAAGCTTATTAAATATTAAGAAAACACTGGAGTTCTTCTTGATTATACACCAAAGAAAAAGCTTATTAAAAGCATGATTACTGACCCGCAACCACTTACACATGTTGTTTATGAAAGGTCCGTTTGAATTTTTATATGGTTTATATATATATATATATATATATATATATATATATATATATATATATATATATATATATATATATATATATATATATATATATATATATATATATATATATAGTGACCCATTTGTTTGCAAGTCCCCTGTAAAATCTTTATTTATAGTGCGATTTTAACAGATTTTCTTTAAAGTGTAGATGTTGATGCACTGTATTTTTGGACCAATAAGTGCCACATTTCTACAAAATTCAATGCCTACTTCGTCACTTTTCCGGAATAAAATTTTAATAATCCGTATTAGAGCCTTTTTTATAAGAAATCTGTTCAGGCCACTAGATTTACTATCCCCAAAAACGGTCCTGTACCAAATTGCATCGAAAAAATCCCTGTAGGAACGATTTTGTAGTCAAATTAAAAGTGCATAATACATCATTTTCATAAGTTGACATCTTTCATAAGCTGCCAAAGTTATGCATGAAAAACATTGATATAAGATTAAACTGATAGAAACATGGTTTAACTCTTCTTATGTATAGTTTTGACAAATAATAGAAACCTAAAAGCAATAAATAAAAATAGAAAAGTCACAAATTCCTAGAAATTATATTCTCGTCACTTCTACTAATCTATTCGGATTTTTTTTTATAGTTTATAAAATTCAGCACAGGACCGTTTTGGAGGACGGTGAATCCACTGGCGTGACCAGATTTTTTAGCAAAAATCCCTAATAAGGATTTTTAAAACTTTACTCCTGAAAACTGACGAAGTGGGCCTTGGATTGTGTAGAAATATGGCGCCTACTGCTCCAAAAATACAGTTCGTCAGACCAGGATCTACATTTAAAAAAAATCCGCTTATAATCTCACTATAAATAAAGATTTTACAGGTGACCTGCAAACAAATGGGTCACGGATATATAAATATATATATATATATATATATATATATATATATATATATATATATATATATATATATATATATATATATATATATATATATATATATATATATATGTGTGTGTGTGTGTGTGTGTGTGTGTGTGCGTGCGCGCGCGCGCGTGTGTGTGTATCCAAGTGATAACTGAAAAAATATTCAACTGATTTGAACGCAACTTGGCACATATCTTCATTGTATTAAGACTGCAGACGAGTTCGTATATCAGCTATAACGGACAGTTTTCCCCCAAAAATATACAACATTATTTTTTAAAGCGCAATATTTTTGTAAGTATTAGCGTAATTGGAATGAGACTTTTCATGTGGCTAGAGATGGTGTAAATAAACCTGTGTTGTGAGTTTTGAGTAATTTTGTTCACAATATTTAGAGTTTTTTTTAAATTAAAAATACAATCGTGAAATCACGGCCACAAATATCGTAAATGACAGACGACATGAAGTTAATGATTTGCCAAGTACTTCATTGTTATTTAACTGGGGGATTCAATCACTTTTTATAATACGCTATATTTGTAGCTTGATGAACGACCCCAAATACAGTTTTAGACTGAAAGTGTAGCATAATATAGTGGAAATGTAAACAAAATCGAGTCAAGTCTCTATAAAGATCTTTTTAAAATAGTTTCCTTTTTATCTTTAAACTTAAACACAAGACGTCATATAAGATCGAAGCAGTCATCGAATGTATTTCAATGTCAACTCTACTAATTCTGTAATTAATTGTTGCATATACTTTTAATATAATACAATATATCCCGGGAATAAAGCTCGTGCCAAGTATCATGTAAACAAAACATTAGTTAACGGATCCTTAGATAGCTTAGTGGTAGCGTGCTTGTCTTCTACGCAGAAGGTTGAGTGATCGATTCCGTGTCGATGAATCTATGGTTTCTTTTTGTTTTATTTGGCATTTGAAGAAGAATCAGTGTACACAATTTCATACGTTTTGAACGAGATCTCATTTCTGTTTAAAATGCCTGTATAACTTTGCCACCTTTGAGCCTGAAATTTTAATTTTCAGCAGACATTTTGTTATTGTTGATATTAAAAAAACCGGTTTGATTAGGTTGACTAAAACAAAATCATTCAGGCGGTTTATATTTTTTATATCAGCTTTACACAAGGAAAAATAGCCGCTACGTTTATGATTTGGAAGACACTTTACTTTTCTAAATATGAATTAAGTTTCCTTCTGGAAATCTTTTGTATAACGTTAATGAAATTTGTAATACAAGTTTCTTTTAAAGAGACTTACACTATCTACAGATATAGCAAAATTTACTTCTTTACTTTTATAGAAAATTGAGTTTTGGGCATTTTTCTCAAAAGGAGTTAGAACATGAGATTTTTTTCATAATAGAGATATATCGATAGTAACACATTCGAAAGAATTCTTCAAATGTGCGGGTACAAGGACTTCTAAAATCGATCTTCAAGGTCTGGGTAAGTTTAAAATATTAATTTTAGTAATATGTCGTAGAATAATAATGTATAATTAATATAAAAATTATGTACTATAACGCACTTGCTGCGTCCCGATTTTTTTTACTGTAAACACTAAACTCTGTTGATGTTTCTAAGTTAAAGAAAAACGTTTATTGAAATTTCTATTCATTTTATAAAAATTCGCAACCACAACGCACCTTTCGCGTTATTTACAATAAAAACTACGTTAACAATAATTATTAGAATGGAGTAATCATGTCATCAACTCATACTGCGTTGGTTATTTTTTACAGAGTAAAACTTTGGGTAGTGGCACCAAAAATTACTTATTAAAGATCGTTACGAAATATGTCTTAAATGAAAGAATTCTGCGTGTTATAAAACAGTCGGGCAGGAGCGTAAATGAAAAATTAGGCTCGTCAAGAATTTACGTCTACTTGGAAAAGTAATAAGGAAGCAGCAGGTGAAATGTGAAAAGTTAGCGTGGAGTTGTTCTGACTAGTTTATCTGAACCAAGTAATAAATCTTTACTCCTGCCTTCAGACATGATCTAAGCTGAACCTGGTTATTTCATAATTAAGAAGCTTACACAAGGGATTTAAAGATTTATCTTCATAAACCGATACAAGTGCAGCAGAACATAAATATTCGTACATGATTTAAAAGCCTGGACAGAGCAAGTGCGTTATGGTGGTGAATTTCTATAAACATATTTTTAACAGCAAATATGTCATTTTAGTGAATTTTCTTCCAAAAATTCACTAATGAGGAGATCTCGACTTTTGAATTTTTAAAAATGTCTTCAGATAAGCGCAAACTAGGACCCCTAGAACCCATATCCGGGGTCAGTTTTAATATATATATATATATATATATATATATATATATATATATATATATATATATATATATATATATATATATATATGTGTGTGTGTGTGTGTGTGTGTGTGTGTGTGTGTCACATCGATAACTTCCAAAATAATGAGCCGATTTAGATGTCTTTAGTGATAATTATTGAAAGCTTCTCGTTTGTTAAAGAAGATAACTCTTGTATTTGGCTGAGGGCTGATGTTAGTCAATTGTTTATTTCTGATTCAAATATTGTAGAAATTCTCAAGAGGAGTGGCAGCGCCTGGATCAGCGTTACTTATTGTTTAAGAAATTATACGAAGTATTTAAGAAAATAGTACATTAATTGTAAAAAAAATCATTGTCGCTAATACTATTAAAAATTGTATACGGAAATTGCTATAATATGAAAACTCACTGCTTAAAGTTTGCAAACGCTTAATAATTTAAATTAATTTGATTTTCTTCTAAAGTTTAAGGTAAAAGGAAAGTTTATCCTCCTCAAGTTTTTTGATCACTCAACAGATTAAAAGAAACTCACTTGTCGGACGAAAGAAGTCTCCAGCTGGTCAAAGGGGTTAGGTCGAGCCTTTAATTAGGGGCTGTGATTACGAGGCCTCTGCGACAGCAATTGAAAGAACTGGTGCTTGACTGGGAGCTGCCTATGCTGCTCTAGAAAAGCGCTGTGACCGATAGCAACATGTGTCTGGATATGGAGAGCAGTGTTAGCTTCCAGAGGGCATGCAGGAAGTTGCACGCTCACGCCCTTGGCAACAGCTTGAAGTCGCTCAACGCATTCTCAGTTTTTGAAAAACTATTGAAGGCAGTGGAACAGTAGACATTGAGAAAGTAACAGGAAAATTCAATGAAATACCAGCAGGGAAAGAAAGAACAAAAAAGACAGAACACAGAAAACCCCGCTTCTAACTGTTGAAAACGGGGTGCACACACTATTAATTGTTAACTAAAACACCTTAACAAAGCTTAATAGGCAAATCTTTCATCACACTAGGTAAAGTACACCGACTTCCCCTTAGATTTTTGCTTATATGGAATACCTCTCCTCAAACGGTTACTCTGTTCACGCGGAACCTATTTTGAATTTCATTGGCCGAGACCAGTAACTACATTCTCATTTGACATGAGATGGGAACGCAATACGTAGAATAACTCCGCAGATCTGCATATTCTCGGTCTGGAGTGACCTTGAGATGTTAAACAAGTAGACGTTATTTAGCACGCGTAATGAACTTGCCCTCCAACAAAACACAAGTGCTTCATTGTCTTCTTAAAATGCTCGCGAACCTTCTGGAAAGTTTTTTTATATTGCCTGTTTACTTGGAAATATATTTAAATACAAGGATATTTTTGTCGCATATATTACATTCCAGTTTGCAGATGCTTAATATTCTACTATTTTAAAGCGGGGTCAGTATGGAGTTACGGAGGAGAATAAAAAAGGATTGATTTAATGGCTGACGCTCATTATTAACTAATGAGATCAATGAGTTCTTCTAGATGTTATTTTAAAGTCAGCAAGAGCGTCACGGAAGCGAAGTTAAGAGTTGACTTCAATAAGATCCTTTCAATACAAGCATCGACTAGCCGTTTAACGTCGAGGTAGCTTACTAACATTTAGACTTTCCTTTTGTTGTGTCAGTAAAAGCGTTACGGTTGCAATAAAAGAAAAAAGTAACCGTAACAACTGGCATAGTCACACCTATGCCTTCACATAATAAATAAGTACAAAAAAAAACAGCCAAATTTAAAATGAAACACAAAATTTCTATAATTACGAAAAGCAGTGGCATGGCATAGAACAAATTTTGGAAACTCGCACTTGCCTCCTAGTAAACGATAAACAGAAGCATTTTTTGCATAGCATACAGCAAATCTTTGATTGCGAATTATGAAAACTAGGATTTTTCTCGTTGTTTATTAAAATAGACCCATAATGTTAAATTATTCCATTCTCATCTTGGGCACTCTGTATACAATATTGAAACCAACACTACATTTTTCATAAACAGACAATATCAAAATCATTTTAAAAAAATCGGTGATTAATAAAGAGAGTCACGTTTACTGGTGTAATTTGGAACGCATGAGAGATAAAAGGCTACTTGCTTTCGGATCAGACAGTTGGGTACTCAAAGGAGTAAATATTTATTAAGTTATTGTGCGAAATAATCGTACCGAACCCTGAACGTAACAAGTCTTCGGAAAATGGAGTTGCGTAGCCAGTGATGTGTAAAGCGAAAGCTGTAAATGAGTATGTTTTCAAAAGGTGAAATCATTTGAAGCGTGAACTTCTCGAATTACAAATTATTATTAATTTATTATAATTTATGAGCTTGAGATAAGATACCCTGAAGCAATTGTGTCCTCGTTGTGATGCTAAATTTTCATCTTTATGTTAGGAACTGATTTTGAGCTGTTCGGTAGCTGTTTAATTTTCAGCAGATAATTTAATACGAAATGTGTAACTTGAGAAAACATAGTCTTGTTAACTGTGATTCTAATATAAATAAAGTTTAATTGTATCATTTGAATTTGATCTGAAGTAGAGATAAGTTCAACAAAGGGCCAAGTCAAGAACGAAAATAGCAAATATTGTAGGTAATTGCTCATCTACATCTCGCAAACTTTTGTACGGGAAATGTTTAGTTTAAAAGCGTTTTCACGGTTCTACTTTACGTTGTGTCAAGTCTAATTATATTTTGTACAATAAACTTTTGCGAAGTTAAATTTAATTAATAGGAAGCTTAGCGCATTATATTAAATTACCAGCGAAGGTCAGAGTTTATATGATAGGTGCCAAAGAACGATTTAAATGTCTACAGAAACTAATTTATACTAAGTTTCAGAAACATCCGAAAACCCAGCAAGAGTTGATTAACTTTAATAAAATTTCACATAATGTGTATCTAATCCAACTTCAAAAATAATTACATGTTCAAACTAAATTATTAAAAAATACAAAAGTTGTTTAGTATTAAGTGGGTTCGCCGTAGTTTCTAATGCATTCGATAACCTCACATTTTCAAACACCCTGTATAGTAATTATTTTTCTAAATTAATTAACGGTCAAACAAAATATTTAGAGGAATTGCCAATTTAAATAACATTTAGTATAATTGTTGCTATAATATATAGATACCTTTAGTCAACATCTATTACCACATTAATAACTTGCAAAATAAAATACGTATCCAAATATTTTTACTTTTTTAACACAGAAAATATTCCTAAACGATATTTCTGCCTCAGAACATTACGTATTTAAATCGAGACGGTTTATGATCAATACCGGAATATGAAGAGCTATTATTACTAAGTGACGTCCACCACTCACTTAGCATTGAAAGGCTGGCTACTATAGCCGTATTACTTTAAAGGTGTATTTTTGCTGCAATTAGTATGCCGTACTGAAGAGCTCTAATGAGAGCGAAACCGGTCTACGGTTCTAATTGTTGCGATAATGCATCTAGCCTTACATAATTTGTCCCTATATTAGGGTAGAAATGGGCCAGGGCTAACAATTTACTAAATTGTTACTTAGTTGAATACAGTCTCTATTTTCTTAACACTCTGTGTTATTTGAAGCTGGCGTGATAACATACTACTTGGTTCTGCAACTAGGTGGCAGCACGTCCACCACTCACTTAGTATTGAAAGGCTGGCTACTATAGCCGTATTACTTTATAGGTGTATTTTTGCTGCAATTAGTATGCCGTACTGAGGAGCTCTAATGAGAGCGAAACCGGTCTACGGTTCTAATTGTTGCGAGAATGCATTTAGCCTTAGAAGAACTATTATGTTTGAAAGCAGCAATAATATATTGCGACGTAGTTTCTGACTATGTGCACAACTAGCGTAATCCTACGTGGAAATTTTTTTTGCGGTTGGATTTCACTTCACGATATTATGGGCCTTCAACCGTCCTGTAGTAAAACAGTGAAGTCATTTGTGGTATCATCACTCAAGAGAAAAATGCGCGAAGACTGATGCCGCAACCTTGCGAGGCAGGCACGAACTGAGAGTTCGTGAAAAACTGGAAGCGTGTCTGATGGCACTGGAAACTTAAAAGCAGTGGAAATAAAACACAAATAAATTTGAGACGTGTGGAATCACATTTTTACTAGTCGATTAGTTGAGACAATTGTAAAATACTTGTTAGTATCTGTGTGATTACCCCTGGGGACGGCTGTGATTACCCCTGAAGACGGTAAGTTGTTTTAAACCAATTTTGAAATTGTAACAGGTGTGACAATGGATGTATGTTGTTTAATAAACAGGGATTTTCCAAAAAGGTGTAATTTTTTCCAAAGAGCCTTAATATTTGTCAGCAAGGCGTACGGCTTTTTCCAAGAGGCTTACGTTTTTCAGTAGACGACTGATTTTTTTCCAACAACACCACAGCACGAGGGCTTACAGCCTAAATACTATCGTACCGTGGGTGTCGACAAGGAGGAAAGAGGCAACTTGTTAATTCTGGACTTAAAGGTTTGGAGGTTCGGGGGAGAACGAAAAACATGTGCCGGCAAGGAATTCCACAACTTGGAAATCCTCGGGACAAAAAAGCGGGCATGACAAGATGTTCTATGTCTGGTTACCTGGACAGTAAACGGGTGCATTCGCTTTGTTCCCCTGGTAGATCTGTTGGGGACAGCAGGTGGAGGAACTATGGAAGAAAGCTCCTCTGAGCAGTGCCCGTGCAGATATCTATAAAAGAGAGAGAGGTCACCAACGGCACGTCGGTGGGCAAGGGATAGCAGTCTTTGGGTGAGGGTAGGGTTACCTATGAGACGTATAGCTCTATTTTGAATAGAATCCAGGATAGCGAGTGTAGAAGCGGCAGAGGCACCCCACATGTGGGAGTAGTATTCGACGTTTGGTCTTATTTGTGAAGTTGATAAGGTATAGAGATTAGCTGGTGACAAGTATTTGCGAGCCTGGAAGAGGAAACCTATTTTCTTAGCAGCCGCTTGTGCAATTGATGTAAGATGTTGGTGCCAATTGAGATTTCGATCCACAGAAATGCCAACAAGTGAAAAGGACTTATTACTTTGATTAACTTGGTTGTTTATTGTGATGGGTCTAGGGCTGGTGTATCTCTTATGAGAAAGAAAGCAAGACTGTGATTTGGTGGGGTTGAATTGTACAAGATTTTTACTTCCCCAGTCTAATATTTTTTGGAGATCCACGGAGACAGAACCCTCCATGAGTCTGCGATCCTAATCTAATTGGGCTAAAGAGACAAGCTTAGAATATTGTATGATTGAGTGCAGGGTGCTGTCGTCCGCGTAACTGTAAACTGGGTTGGATGTGCTAGAGAGGAGGCCATTGATGCGGAGAGGAAACAAAGTAGGGGCTAAAGCTGAACCTTGAGGAACTCCTGCATTAATTGGATACAGTTTAGAGCAATGGCCATCCACGACAACAGAAATGCTCCGGTTGGAGAGGAATTTTGCTGTCCACGTACACAGTTTTGGTGGTAGGCCATAGGCCGGTAGTTTATTAAGCAGCGCTGCGTGCCAGACCTGGTCGAATGCTTTGGATATGTCTAGAGCGACAATCTGGGATGTGTTTATATACTTTTCCATTACTTTAGAGACGACTAAAAGGAGGTAAATAGGCCTGTAGTTGCCAGGAAGCGCTTTCACTTTTGGGCGATCACTTTTTCTGTAGAGACCTACCTGTTATCTACCTTAACTTGAATCGCTTTGCCTCTGTCATCCTAGTTGAGTGCTGATGCCAGCAGGCCAAGACTTTCATTAAGGGTTCCTTTGCGGGTCTCCAAGGCCCTGTTTAGCGACGAAATCAGATCACGTGTATGCAGGGTGACTCTCCGTCGGCGGTTGTCTTCTATAGCTGATTAATTTATTTACAATCTATGGTAAATCTAAAATCACTACATTTAAAACTATACTGTACATATAACCAAAAAACAACAAATTCCTACAAACATAAAACCCTTTAATTTGCAAAATATCATTATAAAAGCTTTATTGTCTATCTTGTTTCAGATTAAACACAATTCTTCCACATCTCAATTTTAAATGACAAGGACTGTTAAAAAAGTAAACTAAGCAGTCATCTACTCATTTTTTTCTTACCACATCATTTATATTTTGTGTAATATTAGCCTTTTCTGCGTTTTTAACTCCAGAACTTGAATCACTTCTAAGATTGATTCTTCTTTTTCCACAAGCCGCAACTTGGTCGTATGCACCTACTTTATCAGATTTACCTGCCTCTTTAAAAAGGGACTTCATTATGTCAGTAGTACTTGTATTCTGTTACTAATAAAATAACGGACTTACTGAACGGCACTGGACTTGCTGGACAACTATTGGCTCTTTCTTCTATAATTACAGGATTTTCCGGTTTACTTGTCACTATTTCATGATCCAACTCATGAGGTGTATAAGCTTCTCGATAAACAAATAATCTATTTCGTTTGATAAAGGTAGTCTTGTTCTGTCCCCTGGCCAGTATAATATGCTTTCTTAAGATCTTCCTCTCCCCGCTGCTCTTCCTTTATCAGGTCGTCCGCTATAAATATCTCAGAGCCCTTCAAATTCTTGGCCTCTTTTAATATTTCCAACTTGTCAATATAAGTAGTAAACTCTACAATTATAGGCCGCTTTCCGCTATTTCTTCCAATAGCGTAGACGCCACTAATTGCATTTGGAGTAAGTTCTATATTCAGCAGCTCTTTAAATTCTCAGTGAAAAAACTGCCTGGATACCTGACCTCTATATTGAGCAGACTATATCCCAAAAATTATCAGATTGCATTTCTTCACTTCTTTTCCAAGAGTTACTCTAGCTTTTAACATACAATTTTCTTTCTCCACTCGAGTTAATTTGCTTCTGATTTCATCGCGATTTACTTGAATCTTATTTTCCAAACTCTTAATAAGTTGTTTTGCCCCTGTAAACGTACCTATGATGTGTTCCTGAATCTGTCTCAGTGTAATTTGATCTTCGTTGCAAGACATTTATTAATTTATGTTTGACCCCTGAATTAGAACAATTCCAGGCGTCTTGAATGCTATATATCAGACGAAAATAAGCTTATCGCGCCTCAAACTCAAATAAATTTTTTGGTCAAGATAATTAGTTTTCAATAATTACCCTCTTCTAAGCACTTAGATGTAACTTAGAGACTCAAAATAGTACAAAATGGGTAGGTTTACACTCTGTGCAACCCGTTGAAAAGATCCATAAATTTCTAAACACCATTTACCGACCAAAATTGCCGTACAAACACACTGCGTACATTCACATCCGAAGTTAATATACTCACTCATGTATATATATATATATATATATATATATATATATATATATATATATATATATATATATATATATATATAAATTAAAGCTCACACCGGATATGCGTATTGGGGAAGCGCTCATTTGAAGAAACTTTTTCTGAATTCAAAAGTCGCCATCTCTTCATTGTTAGTTTTTTTCTGCTGAAAATTCACTAATAATCATAAAGTCACAATCGGCCGTAATACATATTATAATACCTTATTAAACCGATAAAGGTAAGGAAGTGGCAACACCGCGTCAACTATGGAACACAGAAATTCATGTGCGCAAGCACCTGGCAGCTAGGGAGAGCTAAACTGTGAGATTACATGGTCAGTTTGAATTTCAAATATATATATATATATATATATATATATATATATATATATATATATATATATATATATATATATATATATATATATACAGGATGCTTACGGAAATCGGGAACAATAGCTATCTTCGTTATTATTTGAGCTACGAAGTCGGTTAGATGGGCAAAGTTGACCAACTAAACACGCCGCTTGTGAATATGTCACGGATATCTAGATTGCACAACAACTGTCAAATCTGTTGACATAACCGCAATTTTTTTAAATGGAACAATATAAATATTTTGCGTTCAATCGACTCAGGGTAAGCCATTCTATACGCACACATAATAGGCTTTCCATCCCAGTACAATATTCCGAAGATAACTTGATCCCAAACGTTGTCAATTGTAGGTGTTTATGGAAATCGGGAACAATAGTTCTCTTCGTTATCATTTGAGGTACAAAGTCGGTTAAATGGACTAAGTTGACCAACTGAACACTCCGCTTCTGATTATGTCATGGATATCTAGATTGCACAACAACTGTCAAATCTGTTGACATAACCTCAGTTTTTTTTTAAATAGAACGATATGAATATTTTGCATTCAATCGACTCAGGGTAAGCCATTCTATACGCACACATAATAGTGCTTCCATCCCAGTACAACATTCCGAAGATAACTTGATCCCAAACGTTGCCAATTACGGTTGGTAATTACGGAAATCGGGAACGATAGTTATCTTCGTTGTTATTTGAGCTAAGAAGTCGGTTAAATGGGCAAAGTTGACCAACTAGACACTCCAATTCTGAATATGTCACGAATATCTAGATTGCACAACAACTGTCAAGATTTCGTCAGACTAATTTGGAGTAATTTTCAAATGTTCCTTATTGTTCTTGTTTTGTTGTTGAGTTATTGTTCTATAAATTATTCTCCTGTGAGTGCACTAATTATACCTAGTAAGTAGCTATTAATATTTCTGATTTTATAATTTCTCTATTATTATTGATAATTTTGCTCCAGTATTGTTCTCGTGCCTGACATCACTTTCACGCGCAGTGATCCTATTCTTCTTTTTTTTTTCCATAACATGATTTATACAACCTCAGAAATGTTTGATATGATTGAGCGCTATTTCACTAGCAATAGAAACACACGATTGGCATGTGCCAAGTACAGGCGCAAATATGTTAATAGACGTATTCCAAACCACACATATTTCCACAAGTTAGCGCGAAAATTACCACAGTGTAGGAGTTTCGATCGCAGAACAGCTCCCACTAGAACAAACGAAAATCAAGAAATATATATTCTAGCTATGTTCGAGCCCATTGGTCATTTGTCATTGAGGGAAGTATCTGAGGCCCTGAATTGTTCCTACAGTATAGTATTCAAAATTCTCAAGAAACACAAATACAAAGCCTTTAAGATTCAGCCTGTGGAAAACCCACATGAAGGTGATGCTGCACGACGACATCATTTTTGTCAGTGGTTAATTGAGAACTGCAGTAGTAATTCAAATTTCTTGAGAAATATCATCTGGAGCGACGAGTCAAATTTCCCCAACAAAGAGAAATTTAACAGAAACAATACCCACGTCTGGAGTAGGAATGCACCGCATCTGACAATAGCCATTGAAACTCAATAATGGTTTTCAACTAATGTTTGATGTGCTGTTACAAGATAGCGATCTATGGTCCTTATTAATACGAAGGAACACTGACAGCTGCCAGATATTTGGAATTATTAAGAAGTGAAATTCCAAATATAATGGATGATATCACCTTGAGTAGAGTTAGTGACATCATGTTCCAACATGATGGTGCGCCGCCATATATGAGCGAAAATGTTTAACTGTACCTGAGACAACAGTTTAAGAGCTGGACTGGCCATGGAGGTACAGTTGAATCGCCGCCAAAGTCGCCCGATTTGACCCCATTGGACTTTTCAATATGGGGTACAATAAAGGACGATGTGTACGCATCAAGAGTGGAAGTCACGAATGTAGTCAACAGAATTTCTGTACAGACCCTTCAGAGAATAGAGTCTAATATATTGAAGGAACCAATATTATGCCTGAATCATAACGGGGGGCATTTTGAACAATATTTGTAATTATTTATTCGTTTTTAGGAAAAAAAAGCTGTTAAAAATATGTATGTGTATTTGTACGGTGGCTCACCCTGGGTCGATTAAATGCAAAATATTTATATCGTTCTATTTAAAAAAATTGAGGTTATGTCAACGGATATGACAGTTATTGTGCAATCTAGATATCCATGACATATTCAGAAGCGGAGTGTCTAGTTGGTCAACTTTGCCCATTTAACCGACTTCGTAGCTCCAATAATAACGAAGATAACTATTGTTCCCGATTTCCGTAAACACCCACAATTGGCAACGTTTGGGATCAAGTTATCTTCGGAATATTGTACTGGGATGGAAAGACTATTATGTGTGCGTATAGAATGGCTTACCCTGAGTCAATCTAACGCAAAATATTCATATCGTTCCATTTAAAAAAATTGAGGTTATGTCACCAGATTTGACGGTTGTTGTGCAATCTAGATATTCGTGACATATTCAGAAGCGGCATGTCCAGTTGGTCAACTTTGCCCATTAACTGACTTCATATCTCAAATAATAACGAATATAGCTATTGTTCCAGATTTCCAGTTTGAATTTCAAATATATATATATATATATATATATATATATATATATATATATATATATATATATATATATATATATATATATATATATATATATATAATTTATGTAAAAAGTGTAATCATTTCTATAAAAATGCGCTACTATAAGGCACTTCCTGCGTCTAGTATTTTCAATAATATGGTCACATTAAGCAGTTTGCTCTTTTGGAAACTTCTTGAGCAAACACGGTTTATCGTAATTATTTCAATGTAGCCTAATTAAATAATACTCCCTTTATTAATCGCATTGTAAATACAAAATTATAGCCAGCAGTTTAAATCCGAGTAAACTGGTAACTTCCTTAAACGTACTTTAATAATTTATTATTTATTTAATGAACTAATTGTCTGTAATATATTTCAGGTTAACTGGAAAATCCTTTTAATAATTATAAATGTATCAAAAAAATAGGTTATAAGTTGGAAATGTTATAATTTTTGCAACATAATTCAAGATAATTAATAACAACTTAACTAACATCTTTGCTACTTCTGCTTGTTAACTCTCCACGTGACGTCATGGCCGAAAAACCTCTAATGATTATCTATCATGCCTAGTTACTCTGTCATGTAAGTGTCAACGAGTTTATTCGGCGTCAAAATGTAACGTTTTCTGTCAGCAACTCTATCTGAAAAGTTGTTTGTACTAATACAAATGAAACTCTAAAGAAGTTCTAACTAACAGATATCGAAAGAAACAGCAGACAACAGAATGACAAAGTATTGTGGCCATGGAGCGTTGAAATTGTTACACTTCATAATTTTTCTTGTAGGTGTACATGGATTGGGTTTAGCAATAGTAAGCTTTCGGTATATTTACGATTCTGACTATTGGGTACCGATCCTCTTCCTTATTGCATGTGTTGGCATGCTTTGTAGCACATTTTTATTTGTCTATTTTTCATACAAGAAATCGAAAACTTGTCCTTGCTTGCTTATTATTGTAAACTCTCTAATATTAGCTGTTTTAGCAGCAGTATGTGTATTGGCCCTCATAGTCACGAAAAATAATGGATACCAACTAAAGAATAAAATAGGTAAACAAGTTCAAGCATGGATGAAATTTGACCCCGACTATTTAGAAACATACGAAATGGAGTTCAATTGTTGCGGAGATAAAGGTAGTTCAGATTATCCAAACGATAAAATACCTGAATATTGTAAGGGAAATCGTGGATTTCCTGACAAAGATGGTTGCACAAGGATTTTCTTTGCCCAAATGGAACCAGTATATCTATCATGTGGGTCGTACGCTTTAATTGCAAGCGCAGTGTTAACCATTGGAATATTTATTATTTTAATGGCGAAAATAAGAGAGGATGAAGAAATAGAAAATCAGTGACGCAATTTTATATTCTATTGCTATTATGACATTAATATATAAATAAAAATCTTTAGATACAAAAAAAAAAAAAACGAAACAGATTTAAGCATTATTTTACAAGCGGGTTTTAATTATTTATAGTTAGCTCTTTCAAAAACGTTAGGACAGGTCAAATCACAGTCAAATCACAGACTTGCTTTCTTTTTCATAAGAGATACACCAGCCCTAGACCCATCACAATAAACAACCAAGTTATTCAAAGTAATGAGTCCTTTTCACTTGCTGGCATCTCTGTGGATCTAAATCTCAATTGGCACCAACATGTCAGATCAATTGCAGAAGCGGCTGCTAAGAAATTAGGTTTCCTCTTCCAGGCTCGTAAATACTTTTCACCAGCTAATCTCTATACTTTATATACTTCACAAATAAGACCAAACCTCGAATACTGCTCCCACATCTGGGGTGCTGCTGCCGCTTCTACACTCGCTATCCTGGACTCCATTCAGAAGAGAGCTATACGTCTCATCAGTGACCCTACCCTCACCCAAAAGGTGCCATCCCTTGCCCATCGACGTGCCGTTGGTGACCTCTCTCTCTTTTATAGATATCTGCACGGGCACTGCTCAGATGAGCTTTCTTTCATAATTCCTCCACCTGCTGCCCCCAACAGATCTACCAGGGGAACAGAGCGAATGCACCCTTTTACTGTCCAGGTCACCAGACATAGAACATCTTGTTATGCCCGCTCTTTTGTCCCGAGGACTTCCAAGTTGTGGAATTCCTTGCCGGCACATGTTTTTCCTTCTACCCCGAACCTTCAAGTCCAGAATTAACAAGTTGCCTCTTTCCTCCTTGTCGACACCCACGGTACGATAGTATTTAGACTGTTAGCCCTCGTGGTGTGTTGCTGAAATTAAAAAAAAACACACACACACACACACACACATATATATATATATATATATATATATATATATATATATATATATATATATATATATATATATATATATATATATATATATATATATATATATATATATATATATATATATATATATATATATATATATATATATATATATCTTTATAAGGAAGTAAAATATTTGCAGGAGTGTCGAGACTGCTACTTCATCACTAAACGAGGTAGCTACAGTCGGTACGATATTTGCTGAGACAGAATTGCGAAAAACCTGCGTCGTCACTGTTCTGGAATTTACCGCATTCAACAAGCGAGGTTGTCAAAAAAGCATGGCGTTTCCCGTAGCAGCTGGCATACTGTGTTTTGCAGTTATAAAGGCGTGTCTTTTGCATTTTCAGTGTCCTTTCTTATTAAAGAAAGAAATTTAATTCCCAGTCAAAAAGTGTGAATGTATTTTATCCCCAAAAATCTACTTTATATCTATATATTATATTATATTTATTTATTTATTAAATCAATTACAACCTAACAGAAAAAAATCCATAAAATGGGGTACTTAACTAACAGTTACCTAATAAAAATAGAAAGAGAATCACTACACTCAACTACATGGAGGAAAACAGATGGATAATGCACATTATATGTGCCGACACCTGCGCTATCACATATAATGTCACCACCACTGACAATGCAAACTTGATTAGCAAACTTGCACATCTGATACATCGGCGATTTGAGCATCATGTCCGTTCTGGCCGTGGGCAAACTAAAAAAGTTACTGTTCCTCGTCCACACAGTCGGCACCCTCAAATTGATCTGTGATAGCAGCTGAGGCGAATCAACCCTATTCCACAACAATTTCTGTAGAAAACCAACCACAGCGCAAACCCTTCTGGCCTCCAGAGAAGTCAAGTTAAATCTGTCAAGAAACTGCTGATACGGTATTCCCCGCGATGGATAGACACCATCCAACCTGTAAGACATATGCTTGAGGTATATTTTCTGAACCCTTTCGATGGCATCTTTATAGCATTGGTATAAAGGGGACCAAACTTGACTAGCGTATTCAAGCCTAGCTCTCACCAATGTGCCATACAACACTTTTATGCACTCGGTTCCACTGAAATCCCTACAGACTCTGATGACAAAACCTAGAAACCTCATAGCCTCTGATACTGATGCCTGAATATGAAGGTCAAAATAAAGTTTTCGGTCAAAAACAACACCCAAATCTCTCCTGCTATCACTCCTATGTAAAACACTCCCCTGTAAAATATAATTATAATTAATATTGGTAACCCTCCTAGAATAGGTCACTGCGGTACATTTACTTATATTGAGTTCTAGCATATTTATATGACACCAATTATGAAGAGCAACCAAATCGTCCTGCAACACAAGACAGTCCCTCAGTGAGTCTATCCGACGAAAAACTTTTAAGCCGTCAACATACAGTAAACACTCAGAAGATATACGATCACAGAGGTCGTTAATGAAAATAATAAATAGTAGAGGACCCAGATTCGAACCTTGTGGTACGCCTGACACAGGAGTTTAGTGTTTGGATTTAATTCCCATATATTCTACATAATGTACACGGTTGGTCAAATATGAGCAGAAAAGTTGAACCAGATTCTCAGCGAAACCGATGGCTGACAACTTGGACAGTAGAACATAATGATCAACTCTGTCAAATGCTTTGGATATATCCGTATATATAACATCCGACTGTTTACCTGCGTCAATTGACTCGGCTATGTACTGAGTGAACAACAACAAGTTTGTCACAGTTGAGCGTCCAGCAACAAAACCATGCTGCTTGGTTGATATCCTGTTCTTTAAGTTATTGTATATGTGCTCATAAAGCACACACTCCAATACTTTTGAAAATATTGAAAGAATCGATATGGGCCTATAATTATCAATCTTGGAACGACAATCCGACTTAAATATCGGAACCACTCTGGCTATCTTCCACACATCAGGATAGGTGTGTGTCTTCAAGATTTTGTTAAAAATCAAGCACAAGGGGTGACTCAGCACGGTCGCACAATCCCTTGCTATAAACGAAGGGAGTCCGTCAGGGCCAATTGTAAGTTTCGGCTTAACACGCTTTAGGGCTTTAAAAACCACATCCTCAGTTACTGATGTGAAATTTACATGTGAAGACGAGTAGGATTCGGTCATTGCCCCACGATCAGCGGAACATAAACAAAGTCAAAATGTGTGGCAAAACCGTCTACTATTGTCTGTGGTGTACCCAATGGTATCCCATTTAAGGACATATGACTGGGAATCCTTGAAGATTTCCTCATGTTGTTTATATACGACCAAAATGAAGAAGGACTCGCTACGAGTTGTCTCTGTACCTTAGAAGTATAGTTCTTATGCGCTGTCTCTGTTTCCCTTTTGACCTCTTTACGTATATTTTTAAAACATTCGAGATGATAAACCGAACGGGTCTTTTTATACTTAGACCAGTAGTAATCCTTACTTTTTAACAACTTAATGAGTTTGGCTGTGAACCATACCGGAAACCTGGTATCTGGTATTCTCTTATAGGGAACGTGTATATATATATATATATATATATATATATATATATATATATATATATATATATATATATATATATATATATATATATATACCATAAAATTCTGCAAATATCGCGAAAAAATTCAAGGAACGCCCCTGCCGCGTTAAATTGTTGAAGTAGTTCTGATAACAAAACCTAATTGACTTTTTATTTTCTTGGAATTTTATCTCAACAGAAATCGCACGGACTGTATCTTCTCTTAATGTTTAAAAGCAAGTGGAGTCTAGTGACACATCGTTGGAAAGGAGACTCAACTCTATTTAATCGTTTACTCGGTTTTGAAAATCGTTGCAAATCGTGCGGTGAAAATTCAAAGTAAAATTTGCTATAGAAAATCTCGTTCTGCGATCAAACCGTTATTTCTCGATATGTCGATATGTATACTTTGTCCCTATATTAGGGTATAAATGGGCCAGGGCTGACAATTTACTAAATTGTTAGTTGGTTGTCCCTAATATTTAACACTTTGTGTTATTTGGAGCTGCCGTGACAACATACTACTTGGTTCCGCAACGAGGTGGCGGCACGTGCTTTGTGACTAATATCTCTTAGTATTGGAGGGCTGGCTACCATAGCCGTATTACTTTATAG
Organism: Tillus elongatus; assembly: GCA_964006375.1. Lineage (NCBI taxonomy): Eukaryota > Metazoa > Arthropoda > Insecta > Coleoptera > Cleridae > Tillus > Tillus elongatus. The sequence continues at coordinate 64,071,305 of OZ023263.1, read as the reverse complement.
ATGTATTTTCGCTGCAATTAATATGCGGTACTGACGAGCTCTAATTAGAGCGAAACCGGTCTAAGATTCTAATTGTGGTGAGAATGCATCTAGCCTTACAGCTCAAATCACTATAATATATTATATATTATTCTTATGAAAATTCACTACCATAACTCAGATGCTGCGTTCCGAACTTTTTTAATAGTCAAAAGTCGCGTTCTCCCCACTTGTCAAATTTTTCTACGCAATTTCACTAAAAACACCAACCTAGATTGAACGCCCTTATATACTATATGTTACATCGCACCTATAATCTCTTCAATATGTACTCTGAAACAACAAGTCTAAAAATAAAGCTACAACTAAAAACTACAAAATTTGAGAAAACGATTATAACTTAAAAGCAATTAAAACATATTATTGTTTAATTTTAACAAAAATAGCAGGTAGGTAAATGACGCCATGTAACTGTTACATAAATTGTTCTTCTGAAAATATATAAATTCTGGACGTTATGGTAATGAATTTTCACAAAAATATTTTTAATAGCAAATATCTTTTTAGTGAATTTTCTTTAAAAAATTCACTAATGAGGAGATCGCGACTTTTAATTTTTTTGTATTCTTCAAATGAGCGCGAACTAGGCCCTCTAGAACACATATCCGGGGTCAGTTTCAATATATATCATATCATAACATAGCAACAGATATTTATTTGTAGTTGTCATGATTTCGTACTAATTCAATTTTAATCTCTCTGAAAATGCTGTCAAGCAGCGAAACTATAGTTACAGAAGCATTGAAGAACATCCTAGAACTTCCAGAATTCGAAGGGCCACTTGCTCCAGTTAGCTCACGCGCTGGCTACGTCCTTCACCACTAAAAACCAACAGTGTAGCCAGAGAAGTATTCTCCAAGTCTGTATGCAATATATATATATATATATATATATATATATATATATATATATATATATATATATATATATATATATATATATATATATATATATATATATATTTGTATACAGTATGATCCATTTGAAATCGGAACTCCCCTGCGACTTTTGCATTTACAACTGGATTTTGATGAACAAAATTTCAAAAATATAGGATGAAAAATGGTATTAATCCTGTGAAAATTGTTCTCTATGTCATCCGACGAAGGCCTGCTAATGCACTTTTTCTATGTCAAAAATGGGAAAAGGGGATATGGCCAGTTTTAGGCAAAAAATAAGTACGCCACTGCATTTGGCATCTCTCAAAATAGATATATACCAAATTTGATCAAAAATTATAAATAGTAACCATTTTATAGAAGTTTATTTGTGTGACCCTTGTATATTGAAACACCCCCGTAACTTTTGTATTTATAACGCGATTTTTTCTAACAGGCTCTTAAAAGATAAAAAATAAAGATGTCTATAGATCCTGTGAAAATTGTTTCCTATGCCATTGGATCACGGTTTGAAACCTGTAAGACGGCATTATTTATTTTTTCATTTCTAGGCATTGGTAGTTTCTTTGCGTGGAAACTACATTCGTGCAATAGATTGGTCACTAATCTATGAAATATTTTGGTGTTTGGTTGTCGTCTTTCTGGGTAGTTGTTTTGATATGAATTTGCAGCTGCCTCAGTATTTCGGTCAGAACGCATATAATATTTCAACATGCCAAATCTTCTTCATTACTGATTACTATTGTTGATAAATATTCAAAATAAACAGGAAACTAACTATTTAATACAAACTTTTAAGCAAAGTGTTAAATAAACCTCAAATTGTTCAGATAATTAAGAATGACAGTATTCTTAATTGCCGCAATAGTGTTATATCCATAGTAGCTTTTCTTATGTTGTTTTTCAGTTGACTTACGTTTAAAAATCAAACAATTCTCAAAGGCGTCTTCGTAAATCATTAACCTGCTTTTTATTGAGTTCTGTTAGTAAATTTAGTTATTTACTAGGTTTACCTATTTAATTAAATTATAAGAATTTTTTAGGATAATGTTGTAATGTAAACTATCAATTGTAATAATGGCCCGATTCATTGGTGTGCTCAAAGTTCCTATTTTTTTATTGTGAATCATTACGGAAAATTATGTTAAAAGTTGAAGTCTATTGTTAGACTCCATGGCCTACTGCTTTCTGAACACTTTTTTTTGTCATTTGTTTTCTGGTATTGGATTTCATAGTCTACTATCCTCAAAACTTTTTTTTTTAAATTGTCAGTGCAATTACAACATTTCTCAAGTATGTTGTACATCATTGGAAAGCTCTTTCCACAGGCTATCACATGAGCAAAAAATCCATTATGGTTGCCATAATAAAAACAAACATTGATACCTGTAGCTCAAAACTAAATGACAATCCCAAGTTGAGAATAGCACAAAAATATTACTCTGGAAAAAGTGTCCCGATAATGTGCAAGTCTTAGACATGTCAGGTGAACGCCTACTTAGATATTGAAGAAAAAAGAAATCGACAAATTTTGTTTTTTTCAAAATAAATCGAAAATAAAAAGAGGTAGGAAAAATACAAGTCATATTTCGAACGAGCATGAAATTCTCTAATAATAACGGAGATAGCAATACATTCCCATCCAGTTTGGGACACACTGTATATATATATATATATATATATATATATATATATATATATATATATATATATATATATATATATATATATATATATATATATATATATATATATACAGTGTGGAACAGCCAAATGGAATAAATTCGATAACGGATAAATGAGGGCGTGTTGGGAAAAACGCTTGGACACGTCGATTTGTATTTTTAACTGCGCATCTTTTTCAAGAAAAAAAAATTATATAGGGTGCGTCATGTGACAGTGGCCAATACCAACTTTCTTATTTTAAATACAAGCCCCTGTATATTATTAATTTTTTGGATTCTTCAGAAAATTCTAGACATAATTCATGTACAATGTTATATACCTATCTTCAACTGTTTCGGAAATATTAAGTATTTTCAGATTTATTACAAAAATTAACATTAAAAATAGAAAATTATTTTATTTCACAAATTCGCTACATTGCATTCAATACTTATTTCCCATTCAGCTCTTGATAATGAGAAAGTAAACAAAAACCATTCCTGCGTTTCTTTTTACTGATATGAAATGAAACAAAAACAAAAACAGTTTTCTTTCTGTTCGTATAAAACTCGTAGCCTTAGCAACTTGTTGTCTGCCTGCATGACAGTAGTGATTAGTGTCAGTGCTATTGTCGTTTGAATTTCGTTAACTGTACGTAATAATATCAGAAAAATGGTTCATTTAACAGAAATGCACAAAATAACCATTCTACAAATGATTGGTTATGGAGATAACACACGGACACAGATGGAAGTGTCTCGCTTATTTCACGAAAAATTTCCAAATTTGCCGCCTGTATCCCAAGGAACAATTAGCAAAATAGAAAAGCAGTTTCGCGAGCTTGGTCATGTGAGACAGATAAAAAAAGTAGCTGCCAATGCAGTAAGTGATGATACGAAATTGGATATTACGCTTGAGTTTCAAGAAAACCCACATACTTCTGGTCGACAAGCAGCCCAACTATTCAACGTTAGCCACACAGCAATTTTTCGAACATTAAAGGAAAGTAAAATGCATCCCTATAAAATGATACCAACTCAGGAGCTCATGGAGGACGATTTCGATAGGAGAACGTATTTTTGTGAACAAATGATGATAATGTTAGATAACAATGTGATCTAATTCGTAATGTTCGTGGCGAGCATTTTGAACATTTACAACATTGACATTAATTTTTTTTTGTTTTTTTAAATTATTAAGAAATAATCAGTATTTCTTATTAGAATTTGTGAAATAAAATAATTTTCTATTTTTAATGTTAATTTTTGTAATAAATCTGAAAATACTTAATATTTCCGAAACAGTTGAAGATAGGTATAGGACATTGTACATGAATTATGTCTAGAATTTTCTGAAGAATCCAAAAAATTAATAATATACAGGGGCTTGTATTTAAAATAAGAAAGTTGGTATTGGCCACTGTCACATGACGCACCCTAAATAAATTTTTTTTCTTGAAAAAGATGCGCAGTTAAAAATACAAATCGACGTGTCCAAGCGTTTTTCCCAACACGTCCTCATTTATCCGTTATCGAATTTATTCCATTTGGCTGTTCCACACTGTATATATATATATATATATATATATATATATATATATATATATATATATATATATATATATATATATATTCTTAAAAATTGTGTCAGTTGCAAAATAAAACTCTTTATTAAAAGCCGAGCATTCGGAAAAGTTTATTCCATTCTCAAGGCTACAACATGGAAAGGAAAAAGTTTACAATTTACTTAGGAAAAATATAAAAGTTTTAAAATACTTACATCTAACGTGAGTTGTACTATAACTAATTATGAAAATACAAACATGAAAAAAACCGTTTTTTAAATTTGACTGAAGTCGAAAAGTGCCAAACTGACATATGAAGCTAACAATTGTTTATTTGAATTTGTTTTTTGTTTTTGTCTAGGAAATATAAATAGGAGTAGTGATTACTAAAATTATTATCTTTCTTTAAGTTTCGTTAAAAGTAATTTCAAATTCTTCTAAACACATTCTTTTATTACTTAAGGTTTCACAGTGTAAAATAGAAACATCACTAAAATTTATATTGTGGCCAGTGTCGAGATTATGTTCAGACAAAGCGCAAGTTCTTTTTTGTAAACGTATATCACTTTTGTGCTGTGTTATCCTATCTTTAAGGACTCTGCTTGTTTGGCCAATGTATCTTAAACTACAATTATTACATGGAATACAATATACCACTCCAGACACTTTGGAAATTTCATCCTTACTTTTGAGTTTACACTGGCCACAATAAAAATTTTAGTGATGTTTCTATTTTACACTGTGAAACCTTAAGTAATAAAAGAATGTGTTTAGAAGAATTTGAAATTACTTTTAACGACAATTTAATAAACTTAAAGAAAGATAATAATTTTAGAAATCACTACTCCTATTTATATTTCCTAGACAAAAACAAAAAACAAATTCAAATAGACAATTGTTAGCTTCATATGTCAGTTTGGCACTTTTCGACTTCAGTCAAATTTAAAAAACGGTTTTTTTCATGTTTGTATTTTCATAATTAGTTATAGTACAACTCACGTTAGATGTAAGTATTTTAAAACTTTTATATTTTTCCTAAGTAAATTGTAAACTTTTTCCTTTCCATGTTGTAGCCTTGAGAATGGAATAAACTTTTCCGAAAGCTCGGCTTTTAATAAAGAGTTTTATTTTGCAAACTGACGGCTTTCCCACAATTTTTTAAGAAAATAACACTATTACCGTCACGAAAACTTAATACTATATATATATATATATATATATATATATATATATATATATATATATATATATATATATATATATATATATATATATATATATATATATATATTAGAAAGTTTTGTCGAAAAGCTGTTTGTGAGTAATCATATCTTGGTTGGTGGATAAACAGCATGAAGAGGTTCGTTGGCCAAGAAAGTCGCCCAGTTTGTTCAGGGATATTTTAAGTTTATTTTCAGAAAATTTTTGTACTTTTTCAAACAATAAAATTATTTTGATGAAATATGGTACACTGTTTCTACTATATAGGTTATACTGGTAACCAAATGTGACGCCTCCGTTCATTAAAAAAAAGACAAATTTGATATTAAAAGAATTTTTATGAAAAACCATTACCGTTTATTTCTTAGACTCAAACAAGAGTATTGCCAAAAGTGAAGCTACGAGTTAAATTTAAACAAAACGGGAAAAAGACATCTAACCAATCCTAAAGTAATATACTTAATTTACTTTATGAGGAACAGGGACATCTTGATAAATATAGGGTATCCTTTGACTTTCTTAATTAAAAATGTTCCCACTGTTAAAATTTCTCCTCTGCATGTCACAATTACTTCAACCCCTTTAAGATACAACCCAGATTACATACACTGCGTGTAAACGTAAACGTGTGAATGTGAATAGAGGCAACGGCAAGAAATTGTTGTAAACGCTCCGCATCTTGTTGTTATTCATCTGGGGACGTAAAGCTCGTAACAAAACATTGGGTAACCTAACCCTTACAGTGAATAAAGCATGCGAGATGAGCTGAGAATGATACCGGAGCCTCCACAAGTCATTGCTGGGGGAATCTCTGATACAAGTCTGAACTATGAAGGCTGTTGGTAGTCAGAAGGGTTGATGTCTTGTGAGGAAAAGACAGTAGAGATGAGAGAGATGGCACGGCAAGGAACTGGGGATTAATAGTAGACCGCTCGTGATGTATTATATCGTGAAAGCAAATATCCTAACGCGCTGCCCGACCGCAAATCTTATTGTAAACCGCATTAATTCCTACTGAGTGATGCCTCTAGTTTAATATTCAGGCATGGGAGATATATTATTGGCGTCGAATAAGTTGAGATATTCGTCATAGGTATTGGAAATCTATTTTAAACAGGCGGTTTTCCGAACACCAAAGGGAAAAACTTCAATTTACTGCCAAAGAAGGATAGTACATGTAATTGCTAAAGAAAAGTTCGAACGCAGAAAATGCGTTATGGAAGCTAATTTTTATAAGAATTTCCATAAAAATATTTGGTAAATAGTTAACAAAAATAATAATTCTTGTGAAAAATTAAATATACATTGTAACGATTCACTTTTTTATCTGGCCTCGTTACTGGTTTAAAAACACTTAGAAAGCCCCCAGGTATCTTAATAATGACCAAAAACCCTATCTATATTAAATACTTCAAATTTTGGATTTCAGAAATTATTTTATGAAAAGTCGTCAACATTTAACCACCCTAAACTCCGTGCTGCAGGCTAGAAAAGCATGTTAAAAATTCAAACATCTAAAGGCGCAATATAGCTTTATTAGTAAATGATGTGTCGCATTATTCTTGGAAATGGGGTTAAAGTAAACAAAATATACGTTAAGAATATTCTAGAACAAAATATTATTTTATCTTATTACAAATCTGTTGACAATCTTAAAAGAACCGTGAGGGTAGAACAGTCCATTTTCAATGTTCTGCAATTCAGTCCTTAATTAACCTTGAAGGCCCTGAACTATAGGCGAGGGACGTATGTGCTAAAGGGGGAATGAAACCAGACCTCAACGCACCAGAAGTTACCTCGAGGAGAGTTGTAGTTGGGCGGTTGCCGTTAAACATCTTTTATTTGCGGTGGCTAAAAATTATCTTAAAAATGGGTGATAAAATCCTTTTCGCTGCCTATACTATCTAATAACAGCTGTCAGTGATTGTGTAAAGTCATTTAAGCGGTTTTTGAATTTGAATAAAACACGTGTTTGGAAAACGCGAGTTAAGTAGTGATCCTTTGTTCACGACCTGGTGCATTCCTCATGTTAATCAGAAAAAGCTTCTGATTATTACCGAATTTTGAGCCAATTGGCAATAAATTTCACTTGAGGCAATTTACGTTTCAATTGCTGTAGAAAAATTTTCGTGAAATTAATTCAGAGTATCGACATAAGGGACAAATGGTCTCACCCAGTATTGTGGCAACAAAATCCACCTACCCAATAATTGTTACTGGGAAGTACCACGCATTCTCTCCAGCCTTCCCCCTCTTATTGGAGTTTGTGAGCTTGTGTCAGGCACTGATATTTGACCCCGCTTGGAAAGCATCTTCAAACGGTCATCAGGTAACTCCAGGTATCAGGACTTGGTGAGTCGATATAAACTTTATTTGTGTGAACAAGCAGAATTTTTCATGCAGCAATCTAATATTTGAAAATTTACAACTTGAATTTTCAAGATAACATAATCAAATTTGAACATAAATAGTGTCAGGGAGGTGCCTGTAAGGATAACTGTAAATTCCCTGTTTAGGCTTTAGAATTTTGTCAATATTTTTCAATCATTAAAGTAGAAATTTCACATAGGAATATTTTTTTATGGAGCCTCTCAAAAGACTGGCCAGTTAAGTCATTGAAAAATCAACCGAATTGATTGACAAATGTCAAGTGATTTACATGATAATTTGTGTTTGCTTTTGAGCTGTGAAATCCAGCATTTGACCTTTGATACACCTCAAGTAGGTAATGTTAATATTTTAGTAACATACAACCACTTTATCTTACTATTTTGTCATATGCCATGTGAAATGATAATTTCTTTTTCTTGAAGTCCTTGCGTCTTTTAGCACCAAGAAAACTCAATATTTGTCTACAATAGATTTTGTTATACATATAAAATATTTTACTCCTGTGTGACAACCACATTTGTTTCTTTAAGTGCTTATATTTTTTTCTTGTAACCCCTTTTTTAGCAAATTTTTATTTAAAAAAAATTGCTAATAGGGAGATCTCGATGGTGAGACTTTGCAAAAATTTTTTTCAAACGAGGGCGAATTTGGGCCACTAGAACCCGAAGCAAAGGTCCGTTTGAATATATACACACACACACACACACTATATATATATATATATATATATATATATATATATATATATATATATATATATATATATATATATATATATATATATATATATATATATATGGTGTTTCAAAATTGATGCGAAAAATTTTACAGGATGATTCTTTGGCAAAAAATAAGGGGGGTCTTTTTGATAAAGTTTTTCTTGAAACCCCTTCTCCTCCAAGTTACACCCCTTTGAAATTTTGTCAAAAAAAGTTTTCATTAAATTTTTCCGTTATGGAATAATTTAAAAAAACAAAATTTTGCAGATGCATAGGGCTAACAAAATGACAGTTTTAAAAGGATTTTATAACCCTATAATGTTATCACAAGAGGGTGAAAAAACCTACCCTTACATTATTTTTTATCAGTACTTTATATTGTGTGTACCGTTTTCTATTTAAAAAAATGACTTAGAAAGAAGGATTCATTTAGCAACTTGTTGATGTCCTGACATTTTCTCATAAAATTGTTAGTTTCATCACAAAAAAATAAAATATTACTCAGATCGATGTCACATGAATTTACAGTGGTTGTTATTTGCTGAAAAATCAAGTACGTGGTAGGCTGTCAAATAACGTCATAATTACACAAATATTAATTGTTCTGGTTGCTGTCAATCTATCGAGAATTTTTTAAACATTTAGAACAAATAAGTGAATACAATGGTAAATAATACCAATTCCGAAATGGCAGATTTGCATTTTGAATATGGCCGTGCTAATGGCAATGGATTAAGAGCACAGCGCTTCTACACTGAGATATATCCAAATAGAACTGTACCCTATCACAGCATATTCGCACGCATTCATCAACGTCTGCAAGAAGAAGGAAAATTTTCAAGAAGTGCCGCCGATTGTGGGCGTTCTAGAGAAGTAAGAACTGTAGCACTTGAAGAGGCTGTCCTCAATTTAATTTAAGAATCTCCTGGTACAAGTACAAGAAGAATCGCTCAAGTCTTAAATGTCAGCTATTCCACGGTATTTAGAATTTTAAAAGACTGTACCCCTACCATATCCAACGGGTTCAAGGGCTCTTACCTCGTAATTTTTTACCTCGTTTAATCTTTTGTCAATGGATGCTTCAAATGATCACGCAAATTCCACAGTTCTTATCTCGTATTTTATTTATTGATGAGGCCAACTTTTCACGAGAATCTATTAGAAATTTTCATAATAACCACATATGGTCTGAAGAAAACCCACACGAAATAACTGAATCTCATTTTCAAGACCAGTTTTCATTAAATGTATGGCTTGCTGTCATTGGTGATGACTTAATTGGAACATATTTTTTTCCGATAAGACTAAATGGAGAAGTGTACTGTCATCTACTCGAAGAAGAGTTGCCCCTACTTCTTGAAAATATTCCTTTACAAATTGGACAACATATGTGGTACATGCACGACGGGGCTCCGGCACATTTTAGTATCAACGCTCGTAACTACTTGAACGAAGTTTACCCAAATCGTTGTATAGGTCGAGGAGGCCCTGCCTGTGGGGTTTCCTGAAAACCTTAGTTTATTCAAGTCCTGTTGCAAACATCGATGACCTCAGAAATCGTATTATCACATAATGTGATATTATAAGAAACACCGGGTATTTTTCATAAAATACGAAGTTCAATGAGAAACAGACTAGAGTCATGCGTTCTCTCCGAAGGGGGCATTTTCAACATTTATTATGATGATACGCACTGACATTTTGTTAATATTTCTTTTCGTTTCTTAGTTTGTTAATTATTAATTATAAAATAGTAGTAAAATACCTAGTTGTTGTTTCTTATTATGCATTTTTGGAAATGAGTAAAAGCCAGAACAATAAATATTAACATATTAATGTAATTATGACGTTATTTGACAGCCTACCACGTACTTGTTTTTTCAGCAAATAACAACCACTCTGTAAATACATGTGACATCGATCTGAGTAATATTTTATTTTTTTGTGATGAAACTAACAATTTTATGAGAAAATGTCAAGACATAAAAAAGTTGCTAAATGAATCCTTCTTTGTGAAATCATTTTTTTAAATAGAAAACGGTACACACAATAAAAAGTACTGATAAAAAATAATGTAAGGGTAGGTTTTTTCACCCTCTTGTGATAACATTATAGGGTTATAAAATCCTTTTAAAACTGTCATTTTGTTAGCCTTATGCATCTGCAAAATTTCGTTTTTTTAACTTATTCCATAACGGAGAAATTTAATGAAAACTTTTTTTTTCCAAAATTTCAAAGGGCTGTAACTTAGAGGAGAAGGGGTTTCAACAAAAACTTTATAAGAAAGACACCACTTATTTTTCGCCAAAGAATCACCTTGTAAAATTTTTCGCAACAATTTAGAAACACCTGTATATAATTATCCTAAAAATAAAAAAGTCATTCTGACGAAATTTGCTGGGATATTGCCATCGTAAATACCTTACTACATACCAAAACTGAACTTTTTAGGTTTATGGGAATTTGAGTAATGAAAATTTGAAGCATCTAATGAAAACTCGCTACCATAACGCACTTGCCGCGTCCCGAAATTTTTTGACTTGACTACAGCAACACTGTAAGTAATAATAAAAGAAACTCAGTAGATAATTTTATTAGAGGCGACGAATACTGATAAAAGTGAATGCGTAAAATTTCAGTGTTCATATCCGATTTCTAACCACAGTTATCAATAATTTGCGCAGCAACGTCACATTTTATTAACCGGTTTATATACAAAAAGCCTTTCTACATCAGAAGTCTTGAAATATCTGAATAATTGATTAAGCTGGTATAGTAGGGTATATATTCAGCCGTGGAAAAAGAAAAATGAAGCCCAGAAGCCTTTATCAATACGTATTATCAGCTTATTATACTTCGCATCCCATTTTTCGAGATCCGTATATTGAGTTTAGAGGCAGCATAGGCCTGCTATTAGATTATGTACAAATACACACACATTTCATTTTCTATGAACAGGGAGTGCCCGGATCTCATCATATATTTTTGATTACAGGATTCTGGAGCTTTTGTGAACGGGTCCTTTGGGCAGGATTGATTCCTGATCACACTGGGATTACCATTCTTTCTACTTTGTGCCGAATTTGATTTATTACCACATACAAAGCTGTTGCAACGTATTTGATTTAAATTTCAGCCGATTTACTTTTCCTTTCTATTTACATTTTTAAATCCAGTTACTGTTGCACGAATATAATATTCCTAAATATATTGATTATTATAGTTGTCTTAGCTTAGTGAAACTGTTTTATATCGATAAAGGTGGAGACTTACACACTAACTTCATAATAGCTTCTTAAATTCCCTCCGATTAGTCTTACCTTTGTGTCATTTTCAAAAAGGAGAGACTTGAAATATAAATTAAAATTGGTTGCTGCCTTAGGGTATTTCTTTGTGTTTTGTTTCTTTAACGTATGCCTATTACCGCGACTATGACCAATAACCGACGACAGGGAGCAGTTTCACGTCACTATACTGGAAATCTTGCCGAACTTCTGTTTTTCTGTTTTTCGTTAACGTGCCCAACATCGCATGGGCAGGGGATCGACGGCTTTACGCCCCTCCGAAAGGCGAAACGTGTAGACATTCAGCTTGCTCAAAACAATGCCACAACCTCGGTTGACGTTAATTGTACAGCATGTACTGAAAAAGTGAAAGGAGAACCCTGGGCTTGAACCCAGTATCCTTCGGTTCAAAGGCACACGTTCTTACCACTGAACCACCGAGGTTCTCACTAGGGTGTTTTCAATAAAAAAAATCTCTGGATGACAGACTACGTCACTAAAATGGCTATGGGATATAACATATCAATATTTAAGATCAGTCAATTGTAACAGTGACATTTATAACAACAATCAAAATCATAAAGGAACTAAATAAGATATATTATTTAGGTTATATATAATTAAAATAACGAAATATATCGACTTAGCACTCACCAGTCACTTAGGGTAAGCTGAGGGCGGTAGAGGAGAGAGTGAGACTAACATAAAGGAAGACGCGTTAGGAAGCTAAAAGATGGAAGAGACGAACGCACGCACACACAATCACACACACACACACACACACACAGATATATATATATATATATATATATATATATATATATATATATATATATATATATATATATATAATAAGTTTTCTCAGCGCCTTGAAAGGCAAGGTTGGCAATGAATCTGCTGCGGATGATTGACAAATATTCACACCTTTACCATTATCTGTGATACCCAGTACAAGTCTTGGCAGACAGAGGTTTTTTTCATGTCTTTGAAGTGTACCTCAGCATATCCACGCAGTCGAAGAAATAGCCCAAAGGCAGTCAAGGAATGAGATGCAGGTGGTACGTTGGATATAATTCCACTTGGTTTGGGAGCTGTGCTATTTCCTAAAGTCTCCTCTATATCTTCAACTTTGATCCACACTGAGTCAGATGATTCGGAAGACATCTTTTCTGTGGTAGGAGGCCGAACTGCTTCCGGTACAGTGTAGGCAGATGTTGAGCGAATTGGGCAAGTCCTCCCATTGAACTGAACACCTGTAAGCCACTGCTAAATGGCTGCTGTTGATTCACCAGAGTGTTTGAAGCACTACTATTATTTTCCTCGACAAACAGTCAAATGAATACATGGCCAATCAGCAGTAACACCTTTAGATTCGATTATCCTTAATAACTGTCCCAGGGTCAAATTAAGAGGGAGGGGCCAGATTCGTTTATTGTTTATCTACTATAAAAGAAAACTCAAACTTTTCCATCACAATGCAGTTGCTGAGTCATCCATTTCTTTGGGTTTGTGTGAAGGCATTTCTAATATAACCTCGCATAACTTAACATATTACTTTGAAGCGATAATTTTAAAATTCCCTAATGAACTGAATACAAAGACGTATAGGTTTTATTACAATGACTCGGTGTTTTCAAATTTTTCATATTTTAGTGAATTTTCTTAAAAAAATATTCACCGATGAGGAGATCCCGACTTTTGAATTTTGAAAAAAATTCTTTAAATTAGCGCAAACTATTTCCCTCAAAACGTGATATTTGAAACATCACAATTCGCAAGATTTAGTAAAAGAACCTGAAACAAATACGGATTATGTAAAGAGAGTGTCGCAAGTATAGTGTTGTGCAAACCCTTATGTTTCAGCTTCAACCGTCTTTGTCCTTTATTCTACCAAAATAGTTACAGAAAATTGATTTAAAATAGACCCTTTCTCTGGTCCTTTGTCTGTAGGTTTAGTTAAGTTTATGGTTTAACGGTATATAATTTTTAGCTAATTTTCTTAGAAACGTTAATCAGGAGACCGCGAATTTTGAACTTTAAAAAGATTTCTTCAAATGAGCGCAAACTAGGCCTCTTAGAATCCATTTCCGGGTTTACTTTCAGTTTTTATATGTTTGCATACATAAGGTGACGCATTCCTGCGGTAAAGCTCAATGTAATTGTTATTATATAAGATACGAGAAAAAATTGTATACGTTAATGATAGGGTGCCTTAACCTGCATCTTATAAAACTATTTTGACAATTACAGGGTGGTTTATTAGTCGTTGGTGATCCCTACAATTGTTTTTTCGAACACCATTATATTATTGCATTTGCGCATGTTTTGTTGAAATATGATGCATGTTTGCAAGAAAAGAAATTCAGACGCAGTTAGTGCGTTTTGGAAGCGAACTTTCATTAAATCCTTCAAATTTCCGTAACTCAAATTGTTATTAACCTAAGGTTTGTTGGCTAGGAAACCAGTTTTCTCGGAAATATTTTAACACTATTTTCGGAGAATTTTTGTACACTTTCCAAACAATAAGTAATTTTGAAAAAATATGGTACATTGTTTCTACTATATAGGCTATCCCGGTAACCAGATTTATGCTTGCTTGCATTAGAGACATATTTGCTATAAAAATATTTTTAATGAAAATTCACTTCCTTAACACACTTGTCGCGTCTAGAACTTTTAGTGAATTTTCTTAAAAAAAATTCACTAATGAGGAGATCTCGACTTTTGAATTTTGAAAAAATTTCTTTTCTTCAAATGAGCGCTATTTAGGACCCCTGGAACCCAAATCCGAGGGCGGTTTCAGACTTTATATGTTTATATATATATATATATATATATATATATATATATATATATATATATATATATATATATATATATATATATATATATATATATGTTTATATATTTATGTGTCACACCTATAACTAAAAAAATAATGGACCGATTTTGATAAAATTTGGTAAATACCTTCGATAAGTTCGTTAGCCAGGAAAATCCGCCGAGGTTTTCCCGGAAAATTTTGTGCTTTTTTTTCGAAAAAAATCGAAAAAAATTTATATCTCCGGAATTAACAAAGTAAGGGCAACCAAATTTCATGCGCGGATTTATATCATTATAGACAAGTTACCTACCAAAATTTAGCTGCGTAGGGTAAAGGACAAAAAAGTTACAGGCATTCAAAGAAAAATAAATTTGGGTTCTCCTCAAAACGTCAAAATCGCGATTTTAAATGTCAAAATTGGTGAGTCCCTTCCTTTTGCAAGTGGCTTGGATAAGTTCGTTAGCCAGGAAAATCCGCCGAGGTTTTCCCGGAAAATTTTGTGTTTTCTTTCGAAAAAAATTTATATCTCCAAAATTAACAAAGTAAGGGCAACCAAATTTTATACGCGGGTTTATATCATTATAGGCAAGTTACCTACTAAAATTTAGCTCTTTAGATCAAAAAATAAAAAAGTTACAGGCATTTAAAGAAAAATAAATTTGGGTTTTCCTCAAAACGTCAAAGTCGCGATTTTAAACGCCAAAATTGTTAATATTTAGGCAGTGAACCTGAAATTAATATGATCTATGGAAGGAAAATGTCACAAGAATAATGTTTTACAAAGCCTGAACTCTTAGTTTCAATCGTCATTGTCCTTCATTTTACTAAAATGTTCCCAGAAAATTCATTTCAAATAGACCCTTTTTCTGATGCTTTAGCAGTAGTGTTAGCTATAGAGTTTATCGTTTAATGGTATATCATTTTTGTCGAATTATCGTAAAAAATCATTAAAGCACAATATATCCGTTATTATGCAAGTTACGAAAAAAAGTTGTATACATTAATTGTAGGGTGTCTTAAGCTACATCTTAAAAAATATTTCCACAGTTACAGGCTGGCCCATAAGTCGTTGGTGATTCAAATTTTCTTTTTTTTTAGTGAATTTTTTTAATCGAACACGCCCTATGTTATTGCATTTTTGTATTTTCCATCGAAATATAATACATCTTCGTAAGAAAAGAAATTCTGGACGCAGCAAGTGCGTTATGGTAGCGAATTTTTATTAAATGCTTCAAATTTTGAATCAATTTGCTATTAACCTATAAGGTTGACCAGAAAACCAGTTTTTTCGGGAACAATTTAAGTTTACTTTCGGAAATTTTTGTACATTTTCAAACAATAAAGTTATTTGGATAAAACATGGCACATTGTTTCTAATATATAGATTATACTGGTAACCAAATTTGGTGCCTGCTTTCTTAAAAAAACATATTTGCTATTAGAAACATTTTAATGAAAATTCACTACCATAACGCACTTGCTGCGTCCAGAGTTTTTACTTATTAGCATAAACTAGTGATGTTTAATTTAAACTTCTACGCAGGTGAAGTTGTGGGTAATAGCTAGTTTGTGATAAAATAGCTATTTAGACAGTTACATCTTTGAAGCATCAACTTCGTTAAATATATAAGTAATATGAATGGGGCTTTCAGTCCTTAGCAACCATTGTTGATTTCAGCAAGCAAAGTAGGCGTCTATAAAATGAGACGTCTGATAGCTGTAGAAGATCCTCGAGAAAGACCCGTGATAGGAAGCAATTAGGTGTAGTGGGTTCTGTCACTCGTACCGTATATATCTCAAGGAGTGAACTAAAATGACTCAAATGACGTTGAAGTTGTAAGGGTGCGAATCCACTACGAATATTTGAGATACTTATTTTATTTAAAAATGACAATTATCGCAATAAAGGGCCGAGTAGTTGAGTTTGCCGGGCGAATAACCTATAGAATAAGAACTGTGGGTTGCGGGTTCGAGCACCGTATTCAGAAAGACAATTTTTTTCACTCGAATGTGGAATAGCCCGCTTGTGATGAGTTATGGGTGGTTTCCTTTATCTTTATGTGTGTAAGGTTACCTCAAACAAATCTAATACTGCAGGCTGTCTGGTTTTTGTAGGGTGGTTTTTTGATGAATTTTTGTAGAAAAAATTCACTATTGAGTAGTTGAGTAGATGGCGTTTTTTGGAATCAAAAAAATTTTTTTCAAATTATATATATATATATATATATATATATATATATATATATATATATATATATATATATATATATATTGAAATACTTATGTTTATATTTTAATTAAGTTTTTTATTAATAATAATAGTATCATTTTTTTAATTAAAGCCCCACAATTGGGTGCTGTGTGAAATAGAATTGTTTTAATGTGGTTTTAAATAGCGGTTTTACTGTATTTACAGTAAAAGATAGTTTATTTATTGTACTTATGAAGTAATATTAACCTTCCGGGAGTCTGGTGATTCAAACAGACTATATCAATCTGGTGGAGTCTGATAGACCCCAATAGATTTTAAGGCACCAGAATGCAAATAAACCAAGGAATGGTCTCAAAGGGGGTTTTTTAAACATCACGCAATATAGTAGAATAAGTTTATTAGATTAAAGATTTAAGCAAAAAACAATGTAATATTTTTTTTCTAAAAACCTAAAAAGAAAACATGATTAAAAGTCAGTGTCAAGTACCTACACTAATTCAGTATTAGAATAATAATTCTTATTCGTGTTCATTATTACATTCTCTGCACATAAAATTCGCATGTGCCAAACAAATTGTCTTCTTGCATGTAAGACAGAGGTATTGTGATTTTCTGTCGGAATTACGTGGACAAAATTCACAGCGTATTCTTTTTCTAGTCTCATTTGGATTAGCTACAGGAATAGCAGGCTGCTGCCTGCGTAATTCCTTAGGAAGCCTTTGGTTTTGTTGTCTATCCTGATGCTCTCTAATTAGTTGTTTTCCCAAGTTTTTCAAAAAATTCCGCCTGGTTGTGGCATAATCATTCGTATTATTTCTGTATACAATTTCGCCAGTTACTCTGGCAGTGTTGAGAATTGAATAAAATATTGTCAACGGCCATCGCCGAGAATTTCTTGAAATGTCGTAACAAGCTGAAAGCTTATCTAAAGTGTCTACGCCGCCTTTTGTCATGTTGTAGAACGTGACTATTTCAGGCTTTTGTTTGTCACCCGTTGATTCATCAACACTGTCATCGTGATGAAGCGTCGACCATAATAGTAAATTTTTTTTCTTTTTCTCGATATATGATACCAGCGTAATTTTTTTTTGGAAACCAAATACACTTGACGGTAAAGCCCTTCCTTCTGTAGGCACCAGACATCACGGCAATTCTCTTTTATTTTTGCGGACAGTTCCAACAGATATTAGTCGATGTTCGGTGAGCAATCGATGCATCAGACTGTAACTCGTGAACCAGTTATCGAAAGTAACATTACGGCCACACTCTGATACCGGTTCTATCACTCGAAGGACTATATCTTCGGGCTTATTACTTTTTCTGAACGGTCCCTCAGGTTGTAAACCTACGTATACTTCTAGATTAACAGCATAAAAACACCTGGCGTCTGTCAATGCAAAAATTTTTACCCCATATTTGGTGGGTTTATTGGGAATGTACTGTCGAAACGGACAGTTGCCACGAAACGATACCAATTGCTCATCAATGGTTAGATACATACTTGGAGAATAAACTTGTCTGCAGTTGGAAACAATCCACCTAATCGGTGCAAGTTTATCGAGCACCACTCTCTCTTGTCTAGTTTGATAATTGTCAAAACGTAAGCAACATAAAAGAAAATTGAATCTCTCGGGACTCATAGTCATTCTAAATATCGGTACTCCTGTATCGTCTGTTGCCCATAAATCTTTGACATTTTGACGTCCAGATTTATAGTAGCCCGCTAAATACAGAAGTCCAAACAAAGCTCGCAATTCCGATTTGTCTGTCTCTTTTACTTTATACTGATCTCTTTCTGCATACGTAGCACACTTAGCTCGAATTTTTTGGTTGGTGTAAATAATAATTTCAGTCGTGATCTCTTCAGTGATAAAATATCCCCACCATTCTGCTGCTGTTTTACTGTCTTTATATGGTCTTCTGACAGTGGGTAGTTGCGCAACAATATTTTCTGCTCTTACCCTGAAATTTGGCCGACCTTGGTGCTTGAACCATTTTGTTGCCTCATCTTTTCTTTTATAAAACATACTTTCAAGGTTATTTTCCGTGTCGTTTTCATCAACGCTAATTTCTTGTTCTGTTTCACTGTTATGTTCATTTTCACTCAAATGGTCTATTTCTCCTTCATCACTTGAAATTTCATCTTCAAGCTCTTGACGTTCTACCTCTTCCCATAAGGCCATAAGTCTACGTTGCTCCCGTTCGTAATCTCCCATTTTGAAAACGATGAATCTGTAGCAATAAATTGTATTTTATATTTTATAAAGTTTAACCTAATTAACTATTTCTCTTTTGGAATAATATTTGACACATGAGACATAAAATAAAACAAAACATACCTTAAAAGTCTGTTAAATTCGGAGTAGCTTATTAAGTCTGGTGGGGTCTATGATACCCGATCCACTATTATGCATACGATTCACAGTTGTTTACACCAACAACCACGCTGGAACTACACTAACAGCAGATAGACCGATGTCGTTGAGGCAGCTACCCGTAATGTCAGCTTCCGCCATCTATTGCCCAAATAGATACAACATGTTTAGCATACCCCTTGGCCTGTCAGACCCCACCAGACTCCCGGAAGGTTAATTATTTATATGGTTTTTGCTGTTTGATGTATAATTTTTCTTTTAAGTTAAATCACTCGTAGAGGCGACTTTGTTTTATAAATGTTAGAGAATTTTTTCGAGAAACACTAAGTTTAAGAGATAATGAATTTATTCGTTACTTTTCTAAAGCACTGTTTATATATATATATATATATATATATATATATATATATATATATATATATATATATATATATTCAAACTCACCCCGGATATGTGTTCTAACGGGCCTTGTTCGCGCGCACTTTAAGAAAAAAATTTCAGTACAAAAGTTGAGATCTCCTCGATAGTGAATTTATTTTACAAAAATTTACTGAAAAGCAATCGATACATTAATATTTCACATCTACACAATCGCGATGATACCAATACAATTTCTTTTTATTTACAAGTCCACACTATTACCACAGTATATATAATAACTATGCTGTGCTAATACTATGAGATTTATATTAGTAGTTGCCAGAAGATCATGGGCACTAAGCTTAAATAACTTCTCTAACTCCTTGTGATGAGTGTTGAAGACAGTTGTCAAATGATTCAGAGAAAGGCCTATAAACTGCACCTGTTATTATATTGTGAATACTGCTTGCCGGTTCGTAGCAAATGTGCGGCTATATAGAGGTTACGGCTTGGAAAATATAGCGCATAGTTCTCCTTCTTCTTTAACCTCCTTCTATATTTACATCGACATGTTTTATTGAATTTTATGGCTCTTCTACAAACATTAAGACCGTAACATGTATTTTTTGTCTTACGTATCATTTGAATTTTAAATGTGCTTTTTTATTTGGATGTCTTCCTCTGTGTATTTACACAATGCGGATGTTATTAAGAGGAACATTGTGTTTTTCTTTTTGAATGACTTCGTGACATGCTATTATAAAGAAATTTACTCAATATGGGTAAGCTTATGATACACTATGTGGCGGTGGTTCCGACCGCAGTGTTTTAGTCAACACTACCCTATGTTTCTCTTGACAGCTAAAACGTTGCGTTACGTTATTCGACAGCAAGCTGTCAAGAACTACTATATAAGAGACACCAGGGATCTCTCTCGCTCTCTCCTCGCTACTAACCGACACAGTGAAGATACGTCTCTCCACGCTCGGTCAGTTATCTGTTATGTGCTGTCTGTGATTGTTTTATAGTTAAATGTATAGTTTATTCAGTTAGTGAAATAATAAAGTATATTAAATGTTTACGTATGGATTTAATATCAACAAGTGCAATTAACATCCATATTGGTGACCCCGTGCCGCAAGCCGAAGATGCCGAACCTGATGTTCCAGCCGACGTCGCCTAACTTCCACGCACGTGCTCATGCCTACAGAAAACGATTATCTAAACAGGTCAGTCTTTTCTAATTTAAAAATTATCTGATTTTTTTCACAATGGCCGAAGATTCTTCAAGCAGCAATATCATGGCAAGGGTTGCAATAAAATTACCTCCTATATGGAGACGTAACGTGAAAATCTGGCAAATGCAGGTTGACGCCCAGTTTGATATATCGCAGATCAGTTCTGAAAAGACAAAATTCAGTCATGTACTCGCTATACTCGATCCTGATGTCGCAGAGTCAATTTCAGATTTTTTAACCCAACCGTTATCATCAACCCCCTATTCAGATCTAATGAAACGTCTTTTATTAGAATTTGAAGAGTCCGATAGTCGCAAACTAAATAAACTTTTAACAGAATTAGAATTAGGCGACAGAAAACCATCGCAACTTTTACGCGAAATGAAGTTTTTAGCCGGTAGTCAGATTGGAGAAAATTTCCTTAAAATTTTATTTCTACAACGTTTACCAGTCAACGTTCGTTCAATTTTGGCTTTAAGCAACGATTCTCTAGAAAATTTGTCGGTTACAGCAGACAAAATCGTGGAATTTTCCGGAGATAAATACAACGTGGCTGAAATTCAGTCACGCGAGCACGACAAGCTAGCCAAGTTAGAAGCGCAATTAGAGAAGCTAACAGCATCAGTCAACGAATTGCGAACGCGTTCCCGATCTACCTCCCGAGAAAGACCCAAGCTTTCTCGAAATTCCATAACCGCAAATTCCTCAACCTCCACGTGTTGGTATCATGAACGATTTGGCAACAAGGCCAAACGTTGCATCCAACCTTGCAATTTTAAAGCAAAACATGTGTCGGAAAACTAATAAGGCACTCCCTCCACGCGGCAGGAGACGAGAGCCACCTAACACGCCGCCTTTTTATTTTTGATAGACGCTCCAATATGAAATTTCTAATCGACTCTGGAGCGGATATTTCAGTTATTCCACCCACTCACGACCAACGGAAATTTCAATCGAAACGTACCTTGTATGCTGCAAACGGGACCCCTATTCATACCTATGGCGAACAACTATTAGATTTGGATCTAGGTTTACGCCGTAGGTTCTGCTGGCCCTTCACACTTGCCGATATCAAGCAACCAATTATAGGCGCTGATTTTCTAGCAGAGTTTGCTTTACTTGTAGATATGAAACATAGACGTTTAATCGATACAAAGACAAACCTCTCTAAGACCGGTGCTAACCCACCACCAGGATTTAATTCTAAAATTCATCTCGTAGACCCGACACACCAGTACTTCAAATTGCTACAACAATTTCCTGACCTGTTTAAGGAAACTTCTTCTAGCAACCTTCCAGAGGTTGAGTTCTTCCATACTATAAGTACGGAAGGACCACCTGTCACTGCAAAAGCTAGAAGATTGCCCCCGGAAAAGCTAGCTCAAGCAAAGCTAGAATTCCAGCACATGATGGACTTGGGAATTTGTAGACCATCCAAAAGTCCATGGTCAAGCCCCCTCCACATGGTGCAAAAAAAGGATGGCTCATGGAGACCATGTGGGGATTACCGAGCACTAAACGCTAAAACAATCCCAGACAAATATCCCATTCCAAATTTGCAGGATTTTAATGCCCAGTTAGAAGGCAAACGTATTTTTTCAAAATTAGATATCATTCGCGCTTTCCATCACATCCCAGTAGCACCTCAAGATATTCCCAAAACAGCAGTCATATTTCCATTTGGGTTATTCGAATTTGTTAAAACCCCATTTGGCCTTCGTAATTCAGCACAAACATTTCAAAGATATTTACATTCAATTTTAAGACATCTTGACTTTGCCTACTCCTATCTTGACGATATTCTCGTTGCATCAGCCTCTGAAAAAGAACATCAAGAGCATCTAGCAAAACTTTTTCAGACACTTCAAGACAACGGCATCCGTATCAATTCATCTAAATGTGAATTCGGAGTGGCCGAAATTTCATTTTTAGGTTTTCGTGTAAATAAATCTGGATTATTTCCACTTCCTGAACGCATCAAAGCTATTACCGACCTACCTCTTCCCGATACCATTGAAAAACTCAGAAGATTTCTAGGTCTCATAAATTTCTACCGTCGTTCTCTTCCACGTGCTGCGGAAATTCAGCAACCACTATTCGACCTCTGCCAGAATCCCAAAAAACGCGACAAACGTAAAATCGAGTGGACTCCTCAGACTCGAGAAGCATTCGAACGTTTGAAAGAGGCACTAAAAAACGCTACACTAATAGCTCATCCGTCTTCTTCGCTACCACTGATTCTCCATGTCGATGCTTCTGATTATGCCGTAGGCGCTTCCCTCCAACAATTACGTGATCAAACACTAGAACCCCTAGGTTTCTACTCTAAAAAGCTTACTTCAGCCCAAAAATCTTACAGCACCTACGATCGCGAACTTCTAGCTGCTTATCAGGCAGTTAAATACTTTAGATATACCCTAGAAGGTCGCCATTTCACCATTTATACGGACCACAAACCTTTGACATACGCTTTTGAACAACGCGTCGATAAAGCATCTCCAAGGCAACTACGACATTTAGACTTCCTAGGTCAATTTACCACAGACATTCGCTACATACCAGGTCCTACAAACATTCCCGCAGACTATTGTTCTCGCATTGAAACAATTTCACTTTCTTCCACTGTGTCACTCCAAGAAATTGCGCAAGCTCAGTCATCTTGTGAGGAACTCAAACACCTTCTGCAGTCTAAATCTTCCTCATACAAATTTCAAAACATGCCTCTTGACAACGGAATGAATCTTATTTGCGATTCTTCTTCAAAGAAACTTCGCCCATTCATTCCGCTTAAATTTCGCCGAAAGATTTTCGATTCTATCCACAATTTATCTCACCCAGGCATATCAGCTTCAGTCGATCTGGTCCAGGATAGATTTTGTTGGCCCAAATTGAAACGCGATGTATCTCTTTGGTCTAAAACTTGCATTCCCTGCCAGAAAGTCAAGATATGGAGACACACTTCCAGTGCCATTGGACAATACACCCCAGCCATGAGAAGATTCTCGCATATAAATGTTGACATTGTGGGACCATTACCACTATCACAAGGTCAACGCTATCTGTTAACAATAATAGACAGATTTTCTCGATGGCCCGAAGCAATTCCATTGTCAGATATTACAGCAGAAACAGTAGCGAACACTATTTTATCATGCTGGATCTCTCGTTTCGGTGTTCCGCAATACATCACCACAGACAGAGGTAAACAATTCGATTGCCACCTTTTCACACACCTCACTAAAACACTAGGTGCAGACCACATCAAGACCACAGCTTACCACCCAGCAGCAAATGGTGTAATCGAGAGATGGCATAGAGTTCTGAAACAGGCCTTGAAAGCTCATATGGACGAAAACTGGGTCGCTAAATTGCCAATTGTGTTACTAGGACTCAGATCGTACATAATTCCAGAATATCGCTCAACACCCGCTGAAATAGTCTATGGAGAATCAATCAAACTTCCCACCGACTTTTTCAACAGCACACAAGCTCATGATGTTCCACCACTTATATCTCAGCTGAAAGAAGACATAAGGAAACTTCGACCAGTACCTTTTAAACACCATACTGCAAAAAAGGTATTTGTCCATCCTAAGCTTATGGAAGCTCCTTTTGTTTTTGTTCGCATTGATATTCCGCGAAAAACTCTCGAACCAGTTTATGACGGCCCCTTTGAAGTGTTATCCCGAACTGACAAAGTCTTCAAAATCAAGAAATCACACGGAGAAGAGACAATTTCTGTTGACCGTCTTAAACCCGCATTCATTCTTTGTGATAACGAACAGACAACTTTCCACCCTCAG
Organism: Tillus elongatus; assembly: GCA_964006375.1. Taxonomy (NCBI): domain Eukaryota; kingdom Metazoa; phylum Arthropoda; class Insecta; order Coleoptera; family Cleridae; genus Tillus; species Tillus elongatus. The sequence continues at coordinate 64,046,711 of OZ023263.1, read as the reverse complement.
AGACATCCTAGTGAAACTGAAAGTGACAGTGAAAGTCCAACACCTAGTGAAACTGAAAGTGACAGTGAAAGTCCAACACCCAGTGAAACTGAAAGTGACAGTGAAGTTCCCGTTCCCGTTCAAACTACACGCCATGGACGTAGAGTTCGATTTCCACGAAGATACTTGAACTAATAGCGTTGCCACTGAGAGGGGAGTATGTGGCGGTGGTTCCGACCGCAGTGTTTTAGTCAACACTACCCTATGTTTCTCTTGACAGCTAAAACGTTGCGTTACGTTATTCGACAGCAAGCTGTCAAGAACTACTATATAAGAGACACCAGGGATCTCTCTCGCTCTCTCCTCGCTACTAACCGACACAGTGAAGATACGTCTCTCCACGCTCGGTCAGTTATCTGTTATGTGCTGTCTGTGATTGTTTTATAGTTAAATGTATAGTTTATTCAGTTAGTGAAATAATAAAGTATATTAAATGTTTACGTATGGATTTAATATCAACAAGTGCAATTAACATCCATACACTATATCAGTAGAAACGTTTGACTGCGTGGAAATAATCCTCATCGATTGTATACAACTTATAGATCACCAGTTCGTTCTGTCGATCTATACAACGATTTGGGGTGCTCAATGGTTTTGATCTGTCGTGGTCTCATCATATAATAAAAAGTCTGGACGCAGCAAGTGCGTTATGTTAGTGAATTTTCATAGAAATGATCTGGCACAAAATATTTTATTATAAATTTTTTTCTTCTAACATAGAAATCTAAATTTTGGCGTATAGTTTACTTTTTATATCGTAAACCTACCTACCAAATTTGGTTATCATAGATTTTTTATTTTTTAAGATAAAAATTTTTTTCGAATGAAAAGTCAACATTTTCCCGGAAAACCTCGTCCGATTTTTCTGATTAACGACCTTATCAAAGCCATTTACAAAAGGAAGGTACATGCCAAATTTTATCAAAATCGGCCTATTATTCTTTGAGATAATTTTTTTTCGAATATAAACTCAATGTTCCCAGAAAACCTCGTTTGATTTTCTTGACTAACAAACTTGTCAAAGCCATTTACAAAAGGAAGGTACATGCCAAATTTTATTAAAATCGGCCCATTATTTTTTGAGATAAGAATTTTTTTTGAATGAAAACTCAAAATTTTTCCGGAAAACTTGGTCAGATTTTTCTGACTAACGAACTTATCCAAGCCATTTACAAAAGAAAGGTAAATGCCAAATTTTATCAAAATCGGTCCATTATTTTTTGAGTTATCGGTGTGATATATATATATATATATATATATATATATATATATATATATATATATATATATATATATATATATATATATATATAAACATATAAAAATTTAAACTGACCCCGGATATGGGTTCTAGGGGTCCTAGTTCGCGCTCATTTGCAAAAATTTTTTCAAAATTCAAAAGTCGGGATCTCACCATTAGTGATTTTTTTTCTACGAAAATTTACTAATATTATCCATATAGCTGACCAGTGCTTGTTTGCACTTCTTAACCCAAATGAATCTACTGCTCCTCAGGGGCGGATCGTGAATTTTTGGGGCCGTGAGCTAATACTACTTAGGAGTCTACTAATAATTCGGCTAATTGTCATTTTGCCAAGAACCTGTTTTCTATAGTGATGTAGGTATAGGAAAAAAATTCTGGACGCAGCAAGTGCCTTATGGTAGTGAATTTTCATAAAAATGTTTTTAATAACAAATATGTGTATTTTTTTAAGAAAGCAAGCATCAAATTTGGTTACCAGTATAACCTATATAGTAAAAACAATGTGCCTTGTTTCATCCAAATAACTTTATTGTGTGAAAATGTACAAAAATTTTCAAAAGTAAACTTAAAGTGTTACCGAAAAAACACGTTTCTTGGTCAACCTTATAGGTTAATAGCAAATTGAGCTGTTCAAATATGAAACATTTGATCAAATTCGCTACCATAACGCACTTGCTGCGTCCAGAATTTCTTTTCTTACAAACATGCATTATATTTCGATGGAAAATGCAAAAATGCAATAACATAAGGCGTGTTTGATTAAAAAAAAAATGGAAATTTGTATCACCAACGACTTATGGGCCATCCTGTGATTGTAGAAATATTATTTTAAGATGTAGCTCAAGACACCCTATAATTAATGTATACAAAAATTTTTCATATCTTATATAATAACGGATATATTGAGCTTTATTGATTTTTTACGAAAATTCGACAAAAATTATATACGATAAACTCTATAGCTAACGCTACTGCCAAGCATCAGAGAAAGGGTCTATTTGAAATGAATTTTCTGGGAATATTTTAATAAAATGAAGGACAATGACGATTGAAACTAAAACTTTAGGGTTTGTGAAACATCCTTCTTGAGACATTTAATTTCTATAGCCCGTATTAGATTCAAGTTCTTCGCCTAAATGTTGCCAATTTTGACATTTTAAATCGCCACTTTGACGTTTTTTTTTTTTTTTTTTTTTTATGTCAACAACACACCACGAGGGCTTACAGCCTAAATACTATCGTACCGTGGGTGTTGACAAGGAGGAAAGAGGCAACTTGTTAATTCTGGACTTGAAGGTTTGGAGGTTCGGAGGAGAAGGAAAAACATGTGCCGGCAAGGAATTCCACAACTTGGAAGTCCTCGGGACAAAAGAGCGGGCATAACAAGATGTTCTATGTCTGGTGACCTGGACAGTAAAAGGGTGCATTCGCTCTGTTCCCCTGGTAGATCTGCTGGGGGCAGCAGGTGGGGGAATTATGGAGGAAAGCTCCTCTGAGCAGTGCCCGTGCAGATATCTATAAAAGAGAGAGAGGTCACCAACGGCACGTCGGTGGGCAAGGGATGGAAGCCTTTGGGTGAGGGTAGGGTCACCGATGAGACGTATAGCTCTCTTTTGAATGGAGTCCAGGATAGCAAGTGTAGAAGCGGCTGCTGCACCCCAGATGTGGGAGCAGTATTCGAGGTTTGGCCTTATTTGTGCAGTGTATAAGGTATAGAGATTAGTTGGTGAAAAGTAGTTGCGAGCCCGGAAGAGGAAACCCAATTTCTTAGCAGCCGCTTCTGCAATTGATGTAACATGTTGGTGCCAATTAAGATTTCGATCCACAGAAATGCCAACAAGAGAAAAGGACTCATTACTTTGAATAACTTGATTGTTCATTGTGATGGGTCTAGGGCTGCTGTATCTCTTGTGAGAAAGAAAGCAAGACTTAGTTTTGGTGGGGTTGAATTGTACAAGATTTCTACTTCCCCAGTCTAATATTTTTTGGAGGTCTACGGAGACAGAACCCTCCATGAGTCTGCGATCCTCATCTAATTGGGCTAAAGAGACAGGCTTAGAATATTGTATGTTTGAGTGGAGGGTGCTGTCGTCCGCGTAACTGTGAACTGGGTTGGATGTGCTAGAGAGGAGGTCATTGATGTGGAGAAGAAACAAAGTAGGGGCTAAAGCTGAACCTTGAGGAACTCCTGCATTAATTGGATACAGTTTAGAGGAATGGCCATCCACAACAACAGATATGCTCCTGTTGGAGAGGAAATTTGCTGTCCAGGTACAAAGTTTTGGTGGTAGGCCATAGGCCGGAAGTTTATTAAGCAGCGCTGCGTGCCAGACCTGGTCGAATGCTTTGGATATGTCTAGAGCAACAATCTGGGATTCACCGTGTTGTTCCATAGACTTGTTCCAAGAATGGGTGACAAAGGAAAGAAGGTCGGCAGTCGATCTGCGCTGACGGAATCCGTACTGCCTGTCGTGGATTAGACTGTGTTTTTCAAGGAATTTTAGTAGTTCGGTGTTTATATACTTTTCCATCACTTTAGAGATGACTGAAAGGAGAGAAATAGGCCTGTAGTTGCTAGGAAGCGCTTTGGATCCTTTCTTGGGGATGGGTTGTACTCGAGCAGTTTTCCAGTTACTAGGGAATATGCCTTTATTGTAAGATATCTGAAACAGACGAGTCAGGACAGGAGCAAGTTCTGGTGCGTATTTTTTGAGAACAATTGCTGGGATCTCGTCAAGGCCAGAGGCTTTCCTGGTATTAAGAGAAGAGAGCATCTTTCGTACCTTTTTAGTTTTGAAAATGATATCAGTCATTTTATGCGCGACGTTGGGGACTGTTGGTGGTTGAACATTTGGAGGTGGGTTGAGAGTAGAATTTCCGGCGAACAACGAAGCAAAAAGTTCAGCCTTGCCCAGGGCGGTAGAAACAATTTCATCACCTGAGACGAGAGGTGGGAACGTGCTCTTGCAGAAATTATTCCCAATAGACTTAGCAAGAGTCCAGAAGGGTTTGCCGCCGTTGGAGCTTGAGAGGACTTTGTTTTTGATGTGGTTATTAAACGAGTTTTTTGCCTCAGAAAGAATGCGGACATAGCGGTTTCTTGCGTCGTTGAATGCTTGACGATTTTCTTGACTGGGATTGTGTAGAAGCGTTTTGTGAGCTTTGACCTTTTCAAGTCTGGCCTTGTCACAGGATTTAGAGAACCAGGGCTTTTGAGTGGCTGAAGAGGTTTTCTGTGTACGTGGAATAAATAATTCCATGCCAGCTTGGATAATTTCGGTGACGTTTTCTGAGATATCAGAGGGGTCAGGATGAGAGAAGCAGACAGACGCCCATGGAAATGAGGAAAAGTAATCCCGCATTTCGTCCCAGTTTGCGGAGTTGTAGTGCCAAACGATACGTGGGTGTGATGACTGTGTGACCTCGGGTTGCATTGCACAGGAAGCAGTGACCATGCCGTGGTCTGAGCGACCAAGGGGGGCGGTGACTGATATCTTATAGCAGTCAGGATTTGTAGTAAGAAGGAGATCCAATGGATTTGAGCTGTGTGTTGGGATACGAGGAAAGTAAGTAGGTTGCTGAACCATATTGGCCAAAGAATTGCTGACTGCAAAGGCCTCCGCTGCTCTCCCTTGTGGATCGGTTTTTGAAGATCCTAGCCATTCCTTATTATGGACATTGAAGTCGCCAAGAATAGTGACCTCGGAGGAAGGATATTCAGAAATCAGATAGTCGGTTTTTTCAGAAAGGTAGTCAAAGAGCTGGACAAAGTTGTTGTCAGAAGGTGACCGGTAAATGCAACAGATGAATTTAGTTGCAGCCCTGAGAGAGAGTTTTATCCATAGTATGTCTTTTCTTCCAGCTTCTAAATTGGGAAGTCTGGTGCAGGGTAGATTGCTACGGACGTATGCGCACACGCCTCCATGCAATCTAAAGGCAGTAAGGAGCTCATACCCCGGGAAATTAAGGTGATTAGTGGCTGTTTTGGCACTGATTTGGGTTTCGGTGAGGAAGAGGAGTTGGGGCCTGTTAGCCTGGAGGAAATGGTGGACTGAGTTCAGGTTAGAATTTAGGCCACATATATTCGAAAAGGATATGTTAAATCTTGATGTTGGCGCCCCCTGTACACCCCTCTCCCGGAGATCCGAATGGAGGGGTATTTTGCCTCCGGAATATTTTATACAAGGAGGAGCCATCATCATTTTTGCTTATAAGGGAAACCGACTCATACACCAGAACCGGAAACGTCCGTTGGGACTTCACCGGCCCCTTGATGCATGGGGTGGTACCTCCTCGGGCGTGAAAAAATCCTTTACTGTTACATAAAGGAAAATTCCACTACCACCTGCTAGGAAAACCCCAATTTATTTTTCTTTAAATGCCTATAACTTTTTTGTCTTTTGACCTGCATAGCTAAATTTTGGTAGGTAACTTACCTATAAGGATGTAAACCTGCGTGCCAAATTTGGTTGCCCTTACTTTGTTAATTCCGGAGATATAATTTTTTTTCGAAAGAAAACACAAAATTTTCGGGGAAAACTTGGGCGGATTTGAAAACTTGGGCGGATTTTCCTGGCTAAGGAACTTATCCAAGCCATTTGCAAAAGGAATTTTTTCACCAAATTTAATCAAAATCGGCCCATTATTTTTTGAGTTATCGGTGTGATACCTATATATATATATATATATATATATATATATATATATATATATATATATATATATATATATATATATATATATATATATATATATATATATATATATATATATATATATATATATATATATATATATATATATATATATAAACATATAAAAATTGAAACTGACCCCGGATATGTTTTCTGGAGGGCCTAATTAGCGCTCATTTGAAGAAATTTTTTAAAAATTCAAAAGTCGGGATCTCCTCATTAGTGCATTTTTTTTAAGAAAATTCACTAAAATGGGACAAAAAACATTTTATTTGCGAATTTTAATTAAGAAAAATTTGCTAATAGAGAGGTCACGATGAAAAGCTTTTGAAAAAAATGTCTTCACATGAGTACGAATTTGGGTCCCTAGAACCCAAAACCAAGGTCAGCAAAAATTTATATATATATATATATATATATATATATATATATATATATATATATATATATATATATATATATATATATATATTTATTTATTTATGTATATATGTATGTATGTATGTATCCGAGCGATAATTCAAAAAATACTAAACTGACTTCAATCAAACATGGCAAAAGTCTTTTTTGGCGAAAACCGAGGTCGAATTCGTTAATCAGCCTTTATGCTTAAGTTTTTCCGGTAGAAAATCGGGAAAACTTATTGAAAACGCTATATTTTTGTATGTATCAGAGTACCTGGAATGATACTTTACATGTCGCTAGAAATAATGAAAATAAACCCATGTTACGAATTTTAAGTAATTTGGTACACAATATTTAGAGTTTTTTTCCAAATTTAAAATAAAATCTCAAAGACAGGCGTTGAAAATAGTTAAAGTCCAATGCCTGACATACAGAGTAGTTAACTGCCACGCGTAGATTAATTCATACAACATGTATAAACCATACATCAACAGTAACCAAACTAAATATATACCAGGCAGAAAACAAACTGCTCGTACCAACAATCGTGTAGTCTCGGCCGCAATGATGAAAAATGAAAGACGACATGAAATTAAAAATTTGCCAAGTAATTGTTATTTAACTGGGGGATTCAATTAATTATTAAAATACACTATATTTTTAGCTTTATTAAAGGCCCTAAATACAGCTTTAGCGCAGCATAGTTATATTATGCTGTCGTATAATATAGAAGAAATTTAAACAAAATCAAGTCTTTATAAAAATGATTTTAAAACAGTTTTTTTAAATCTTTAAACCTAAATATAAGACGTCATATATGACCGAAACAGTTGTGGCCTGTGTTTCAGTAGTAATTCTACTAATCCTGTAATTAATAATTGTTACGTATACTTTGAATATAATATCCCGAGTATAAAGCCGATTTAAGTATCACGCAAATAAAAGGTTACTTGACTAGTGCCTAGATGGTGCAGGGGACAGCGCGCTTGCCTCGTAAGCAGAAGGTTACGCGATCGAATCCACATCGATCAATGTATTTTTTATGTTTTATTTTTAGATTTGGAGAAACAATAGTGCACAGATTCGTACGTTTTAACCAGATCTCATTTTTGCTAAAAACGCCTAAATATGTTTGTCACCTTTGAGTCTGAAATTATAATTTTCTTATTGTTGATATTGAAAAAACCGGTTTAATTAGGTTGACTAAAACGAAATAATACTGGCAATTAAGGAAAAATAACTGCTACGTTTATAATTTGGCAGATACTTTACTTTTATAAATATGAATTAAGTTTCCTTCTGGAAATCTTCTGTATAACTTTAATGAAATTTGTAATACAAGTTTCATTTAAAGAGATTTACACTATCTACAGATATAGCAAAATTTAGTTCTTTAGCTTCATAGAAAATTGAGTTTTAAAAGAAGTTAGAACGCAAGATTTTCTTTTGATAATATCGATGGTAACACTTTTGAAAGAATTCTTCAAATGTGCGCATACTAGGACCCCTAAAATATATCTTCGAGGTCTGTGTAAGTTTAAAGTATTAACTTTACTAATATGCCGTATAATAATAGTGTACAATTATTATGAAAATTCTCTACTATAAAGCACTTGCTGCGTCCCGAATTTTTTATTTAATATGATTTAGTGTTAATGTATACAAACAGTAACTGCACTACATTATTGTGTAGTTATGTTTTATAAATTATAAAGTCACCTTTCTGCATTTTTCTGCTGCAAGTTCATTTATTTGCTCATCACATTGTAAATCCTTTGTTAAATCGCAATTTATGGAAAGAACTGATAAATGATTTAGTTGATCGTTCGATATGGTCCTATATTTGTTTACTATATACGATATCATGGAGAAAGAGTGCCCCGCTTCAAAGCTAGTGATTGACAATGTTAAAAAATCTTTAAGATCTTATAGCAATTTGGGAAAACATCAAGAAGTTTCTTTTCATAAATCAGCATAAAAATTTCACTGCAAGCGGTGTAAGACTTTGGATTAGACTGTAGTAAGTAAGATTTTAACTGAACTCACTCATTCACTAAATGCTAGTCTACGTCACCTGGATAATAATCAATAATATTACGTACATTTTCCAGATCTATGTTTTCCATATTTTTGTCTTGCAAATCCATTAAAAATTGAAATTTTTTGCCAACTGTCTCACAGACTTGGCTTGTTTCATTTAGATCCATAGTCAGCTTATCCAACGCAAGTCGCTTTTAATTTTTTCTGCGCCGTACACTGAGACTTTATCTGTAGACTTATCTGAAAATTTTGAAGTAATGCGTCTCTTGTTAATGTCACTGCAGTCTGTTCCCACACTAGTACTTAATTTTTTAGCTTTCGCTTCGTATACTTTTAGCTTCCGATCTCAATGGTGCCGTATGTTGTTTACCAACTCTTTTAATGACAGGATTAACTTGTTGCTTTCACAAATATCTAAACTAGAGCTATGTCTTTATTTATTAACTAAATTGGATCTCTTCAAAATTGCTTCCCAAAAAGTAATCAAAACTGCTGTTTCGAGTTTCGCCAGTTTATTAAATAAATTTCGTGCCTCTTTTCGGAAATCAACTTTCTTATCCTCATTTTCCAAAAACTTTTAAAATTTTTCATAATATCATGTCTAACAATTACACAACCAGTTTTCCACTTTGCACTTTGACGACAAGAACAAAATTGTGCGAAAACAAAAATTCATCGGGTGATAAGCTGCGGGAAGTCCCCCGTAATAAACGCAAAAAAATACACCGACCGAAAACAAGCGACAGGGAATTCCCTGTTTCGTTCGAGAGACGCGCACACGGAGTGATCGATCTCAGGGTTGCCAATCTTAGGATTGGATTTTTTTTATTTTACATATTTTTCCTTGCTTCAAAACAGGTATCGTCTATTGTTTTTAATGGGGGCTGGGGGCCCTTTGTATCCACGGGGCTCTGGGCTGCACCCCAAAAAGCCCTCAACTAGGTCTGCTCCTGCCGTTCCTTATAAGGAAAGTCTTAAAAATAATTCTCTGTTTGAGCTTATAGCCGTTATTTCTAGATGGCGTTGATAAGGTAAGGTCGAGTGATCTTTATTTGTGCAGTTTAGTTGTCTATGGATAACCTAAAAAGTTTTGATAAAGTTTAGTTGTGAATTAATTTTGTGGAGGTATTATTGTAGTGAAGCAGTGAAAATGTGGGCGTAAGTATTATTGATGTTTGTCTATATTTGTGTGGCATTTTAGCACATAACTGTCACAGATGGTGTAATATTTAGTAAGTCATGTGATTTAATCTTACCCTATTTTATCATGTGAATATTAGTGTTCTTTCAAAGGAACAGTAGGATTATGCACCATTTTTATAGTAAAATAAATTATGTAGCATTTTCTGTTCTTTATAGATACAAACACCAGCCAGTTTCTCTTGATGAACTGCTTGAGTATGCAGAAAATCCTGATTTGATGCCAGAACCACCAAATAATTTTATTATAATGTCACCTGCTAATGATGGATGGGATACTGTCGAAGATTCTGGAGAAGAGTATGAGGTAATATTGAATAATTTACCAGGAGGTCAACTACGAGCTGAAGCAGAGTTTTCCTTGACAAGGGCATGAATAGACATGAGGAAAATCAAATGTCCGATGCGAGTGATGTTCTAGAAAATGATGAAAACTGGGAAAATGAAGATGATTTGCCTCTAGTGACTTCGAGAACGAATAACAGGAATACAGTAATACCAGTGCCAAAACGAAGGAAGGTCGTCAATGTTACGTGGACTGATGAACATATGCCACAAAATAAATTCCCTGAATGGCAAAACACAGGTAGCTCAGCAAACAGTAAGTCCCCAGTGGAACTAATTAGATATTTTTTGATGACGATGTGTTGGAAATTTTGGTCAACTATACAAATATATATGCATTACAAAAAAATTTAGACGCCAGTGTTTCTAAGGAAGCAATGCGATGCTTCATCGGAATTCTGCTTTTGAGCGGATACAACACAGTTTATCGTCGTAAAATGTAGTGGGAGAGTGCAGAGAATACGCACAATGAACTAGTGCGTATCACTGTTTCGCGTGATCGATGCCAGTACATCATGTATAATATGCACTCTTGTGACAATACTACCTTAGACAATAATGACAAATTTGCCAGAATGAGACCAATGTTTGATGCCTTCAATAAGAAATTTAAGGAATTTTGTCCTGTTGAAGAATGCCAGAGCATCGATGAAGCAATGGTTGCCTACTAGCGTCATTGTTGTAAACAGTACATCCGTGGCAAGCCCATACGTTGGAGATACCAGATCTGGATAGGCGCAACTAAATCAGGTTATATTACTTGGTCTGATCCATACCAGGAATCTTCCACAGTCATCGAGGAAAAATATAAGGACTTAGGATTAGGAGCAGGTGTAGTTTTGCGATATGCTGCAGTTCTTTAGCCAATCCAAAATCAAACTTATTACCTACATATTCTTCGACAACTCCTTTACTTCATTTTAGTGAATTTTCTTAAAAAAAATTCACTAATGAGGAGATCCCGACTTTTGAATTTTGAAAAAATTTCTTTAAATGAGCGCTAATTAGGCCCCCCAGAACACATATCCGGGGTCAGTTTCAATTATATATATATATATATATATATATATATATATATATATATATATATATATATATATATATATATATATATATATATATATATATATATATATATATATATATATATATATATATATATATATATATATGCATCACACCGATAACTCAAAAAATAATAGGCCGATTTAAATTAAATTTGGTAAATACCTTCCTTTTGCAAATGGCTTGGATAAGTTCGTTAGCCAGGAAAATCGGCCCAGGTTTTCCCGGAAAATTTTGTATTTTATTTCGAAAAAATTTTATATCTCCAGGATTAACAAAGTACGGGCAAACAAATTTGGTACACGGATTTACGTCCTTATAGGTAAGTTACCTACTCTGTAGGTCAAAAGATAAAAAAGTTATAGGCATTTAAAAAAATTGCGGTTTTCCTCAAAACGTCAAAGTTGCTATTTAAAATGTAAAAATTGGCAACATTTAGGCAAATAACTTGAATCTAATACGGGCTATGGAAATAAAATGTCTCAAGAAGAATGTTTTACAAACCATGAAGTCTTAGTTTCAACCGTCATTGTCCTTCATTTTAATAAAATATTTCCAGAAAATTCATTTCAAATAGACCCTTTCTCTGATGCTTGGCAGTAGCCTTAGCTATGAAGTTTATCGTTTAATGGTATATAATTTTTGTAGAATTTTCGTAAAAAATCAATGAAGCTCAATAGATCTGTTATTATACAACATATGAAAAAAAAATGTATATATTAATTATAGAGTGTCTTGAGCTACATCTTAAAAAATATTTCTACAATCACAGGCTGGCCCATAAGTCGTTGGTGATACAAATTTTCTTTTTTTTTTTAATCAAACACGCCTTATGTTATTGCATTTTTGCATTTTCCATCGAAATATAATGCATGTTTGTAAGAAAATAAATTCTGGACATAGTAAATGCGTTATGGTAGCGAATTTTGATCAAATGCTTCATATTTGAATAGCTCAATTATTTTTATTAACCTATAATATTGACCAAGAAACGAGTTTTTTCGGGAACACTTTAAGTTTACTTTCGGAAATTTTTGTACATTTTCAAACAATAAAACTATTTTGATGAAACCTGGCACATTGTTTTTACTATATAGGTTATACTGGTAACCAAATTTGATGCCTGCTTTCTTAAAAAAAAACACACATATTTGATATAAAAAAATATTTCTATCAAAATTCACTACCATAACGCACTTGCTGCGTCCAGAGTTTTTTATTGTTAGTGGAGTTAAAAGAAATAAATTTTAAAGGAACGTGTACTATAAGGGACAATAAGATACCTACATGTAATGATGTGCTAGCTTCAAAAGTAATAAAAAAAGTGCAGGAGGCTCAATATGTTATAAATTAGGGGGTCTTTAAAAGTATCTAAATGGAATGACAACAGTGTCGCATGTGTTGCCTCAAATGTGCTCGCTGTACTTCCCCTAAAAAAAGTCAAGCGATATTCACGATTGGGAAGAAACATATTTTTCTTTGTCAACCATAACTGATCCAACGGGAATATTGGAGGTGTCGATATATCTGATCAAAACATAAAGCTAACCCGTATATCCATACGAGGCAAAAAGTGGTACTTCCTACCAATCTCCCACTGTATCGACATGACAGTTCAGAATGCTTGACAACTTAGCCGGAAAGATGGTAATAAACTTGATCAGTTGCCGTTGAGGAGAAGCATTGCAACTCGATTATTGGAATCTTATAGAAAAACTACAAAGAGAGGTCCATCTAAACAATCGAAAAATTTACACAGCCACTCGCGATATAATAGGTTGTACCACTTGATCATTTACCAGAATAAACAGGCTCGCTGCAGAGTTTGCCGCAAAAATTTTTATTTTGTATGTGTGTGTTTTTTTTTGTTTCTTTAACGTCGGCCTATTTCCGCGGCTATGGCCAATCACCGACGCCAGGGAGCAGTTTCACCTTACCGTCCTGGAAATTTTGCCGAACCCCCGCCTTTCTGTAAGGAGGATAGGGATCTTTAACGTGCTCAACATCGCGTGGACGCGGGACCGACGGCTTAACGCCCCGTCCGAAGGGCGGAACGTGCAGATTTTCAACTTGCTCATACAATGCCAGAACCTCGGTTGATGTTAATCTTACAGTTTGTACTGAAAAAGTGAAAGGAGAACCTTGGGATCGAACTTAGTACCCTTCAGTTCGGAGGCACACGTTCTTACCTTTGAACCACCGAGGCTCTTATTTTGTTTGTGAAAAGTGTAAAGTTACTTTGCATCCCAAAGAATGCTTTTTTATAACTATCATAATAAATCATTATTTTATATAACACCTATGTAGTAAAATAAATCATGTCACTTGCCACAAATTCCTGCAGTTCCCTTAAAAGAACATCGAAAAGAAAAATCACAATAATATGTCAAATAAAACAATGACACTATGAATATTGTCAATTAAGCTAACGATATACGTTTTCTGTGCAAAAACTTGACAAAAAAAATTCAGGTTTATTTAGGTTAACTCTTTTCCAGGATTCCCATTACGTCTGGATTGCTTTCTTTACAACACACGGAAAAGTAATTTTGGAATTTGACTGTATTGTTTGGTGTGCAGGTCTTGTCTGAGATAGGAATCTTCTTGAGTCTAATCAACGCAGAGCACTTACAATGCCAACTCATTTAATTGGTCCCAGTTATAATGACCGCCTACATTTAGCAAATGTAACTACAATCGAGGGTATGCATCAAAGATGAACTCTTATATTCACATTTCGTTATTTGTATCATTTGATATCGCACCACCTCTTCTTCCTTTTTATATTAAATAGTAAAAGCTACAACAAGAATTCAAATTGAGGAAAGAGCTTTTCGTAAGCTCTATTCGACATGCGTTTCTCCCCAACCAAGTTTTCGATGCATGAAACGCTTTGTGGCAGAAAGTAGCGTGTGATCTTTTACACCGTATATTTAAACAGAAATACGACAATTTGTTGATTTTTTCGTAAAGTGACAGTTATTGTTTTTATCATCTTCCTTTCCTTTAAAGTTAAATACGATGTTTAGTTTTAAATGTACTTTTCATAACGTTTTGATTTTTAGTTCTAGAACGAGATATTTGGGTTTTGTATTGAGATTAGAAGACTTCTCTTATTTTGGGCTAATAATCATAATAAGCGAGTGTGTAGTGTGAAAACTTCCCAGGTTGTTCCTACTGTCCATTCGAATACATTAATTATAGGTAAAAAATAACTACACGCGTATATCTCTGCCTTGAAATTACATCCAAACATCTTTATGCAATTCCAGGAGGCTGTTATACGAAGAAGCTGCCATATAATCAGAAAATGCTTAAATAACTACCAGTAACGTACCTAGAAGAGCCAATTCATCATTATCCAGTGGACATTTATTATACACTCTAAAAATAACAATTATAACTTATATTCGCATATATCACGACTTAAGCAACTTAATACATTTTTTTTATCAACACAAATTGCGTCTACATTAACATGTTGTCTATATTAGCACAGAAAATATTGAATATGAGGTGCTGATAGCTTTTTTTAAAGTAAATAGGCAGACGTGTCCAGAAAGGCTGTTCTGAATCAGTCTTTCTACAAAATAACACATACAAATTGTTATCAATGCGCTGCAGCGTCCATATCAAAGCTTTGCAGACCGCTAACGACTTGTGTTATGGACTTATTGAATTAGTCCCGAACGTGCCGGCAATCCAGCCAATTTCGGTTTACACAATTCTTTTTGCAGCCTCGCTTAGAATACCTAGATTGGTAAGCTTTGTGCTTTAGTGATGGTTAAATTAATATATTTTAATGGTTGCTAAAAGCACATTGATCACATTAAACTGAAAAAAGTCTGAACGCAGAAAGTGCGTTATGGTAGCGAATTTTCATAGAAATGATCTACAAAATCTTTTTTTTTAAGGAAAATTTATATGCAACAAGAAAAACAGTAAAACTTATACAGTAGAAACAATGTACCATACTTCATCAAAATAATTTTAGTGAATTTTCTTAAAAAACATTCACTAATGAGGAGATCCCGACTTTTGAATTTTGAAAAAATTTCTTTAAATAAGCGCTAATTAGGCCCCCCAGAACACATATCCGGGGTCAGTTTCAATTTTTATATGTTTATATATATATATATATATATATATATATATATATATATATATATATATATATATATATATATATATATATATATATATATATATGTATCACACCGATAACTCAAAAAATTATTAGCCGATTTTGATTAAATTTGGTGAATACCTTCCTTTTGCAAATGGCTTGGATAAGTTCGTTAGTCAGGAAAATCGGCCAAGGTTTTGCCGGAATATGTTGTGTTTTCTTTCAACAACAAAATTATATCTTCTAAATTAACAAAGTAAGGGCAACCATTTGGTACGCTGGTTTATATTGTTATAGGTGAGCTACCTACCAAAATTTAGCTCTATGTGTCGAAAGACGAAAAAGTTATGGGCATTTAAAGAAAAATAAATTGGGGTTTTCCTCAAAACGTCAAAGTGACAATTTAATACGTCAAAATTCGCAACATTTAGGCAAACAACTTGAATATAATACAGAATATGGAAAGAAAATGTCTCAAGAAGAATGTTTTACAAACCCTGAAGTCTTATATTCAACCGTCATTGTCCTTCATTTTACTAAAATGTTTCCAGAAAATTCATTTCAAATAGACCCTTTCTCTGATGCTTGGCATAGCTATAGAGTTTATCGTTTAATGGTATATAATTTTTGGCGAATTTTCGTAAAAAATGAATAAAGTTCAATATATCCGTTATTATACAAGATATGAAAAAATATTGTATACATTAATTATAGGGTGTCTTGAGCTACATCTTAAAAAATTATTTCTACAATCACAGGATTTTTTTCAGTCGAAAATGCCTTCTTTTTTTGCATTTACCATCGAAATAGAATGCATGTTTGTAAGTTAATAAATTCTGGACGCAGCAAGTGCGTTATGGTAGCGAATTTTGATTAAATGATTCATATCTGAAAAGCTTAATTTGCTATTAACCTATAAGGTTGACCAAGAAACGGATTTTTTCGGTTACACTTTAAGTTTACTTTCGGAAATTTTTGTACGTTTTCAAACAATAAAGTTATTTTGATAAAACATGGCACATTGTTTTTACTATATTTGCTATACTGGTAATCAATTTTGATGCCTGCTTTCTGAAAAAAATCACACATATTTGCTATTAAAAACATTTTTATGAAAATTCACTACCATAACGTACTTGCTCCGTCCCAAACCTTTTATTGTTTGAAGAAATATAACAATTTTCTGAAAATAAACTTAACATGTTCCTGAAAAAACTCCGATTTTTCTGGCCACCGAACAGCTTCAAGCTATTTATTCACCTGCCAAGATATAACTATGTATTCACGAAGAGCTAGCTGTTCGACAAAACTTCCAAAGCAAAATTTTTAAATGAAAAATTGGAAACAGTTTTTTTTACGGAAATCGAAAAATATTTTTTAGATTTTTTAGATTTATTATTACCAAAATTTCACAAAAATCTTACAAAAAATAATTTCTACGGAAACAAAAAAACCTTTCTGTGAAAACTGACAAAAAAATTTTTATAAAAAAAATGATAACAGAATATAATATAAAATTCAAATTATACACCTAATCTGTAATTCATTAAACGTTTTTCTCAAAAACATGCATTAAAGCTCGATGGAAAATGCATAAATTGCAATAATATGAGTGCTCTATAAAAAAAATTAAATCATCAACGACTTATGAGTCACAAGGATTATCAAAATAATTTTATAAAACGCAGCCCAAGACACCCTTTAATTAACGTATACGATTTTTTTAACAACGGATAAATTAGGGTTTACCATCGAAACGGGCCACATATTTAAACAGATAAAAACTGAAACTGTTCAAGGATGTGGGTTCTAGGGTGCCTGGTTTGCCCTCGTTTAAAGAAACCTTTTCAAAATTTAAAAGTCGCGGTCTCCTCAATAGCGACTTATTTCTACGAAAATTTGCTAAAATCATTGACTATTGAACTATAAACTATATAATAGAAACTACTGATAATGCAACAGAGAAAGGGTCTGTTTGAAATGAATTTTCTGCAAAGATTTAAAAAAAAATGTAGGACAATGACGGTTGAAGCTGAAACTTGAAGCTTTATATAACACACGTCTTTCGACATTTTTTCTATATGACCCGTTATCGTTTCAAGTTCTTTGCCTAAAAGTTGTCAACTTTGGCGTTTCAAATAACGACCTTGACATCTTTAGAAGAAAAAGCAAGTGCGTTATAATAGCGAATTTTCGTTAAAATGTTTTTAATTGCAAATATGTCTTATTTTTAAAAGAAACATGGTTGGCAACATAAGCTATATAGTAGTAGTAATGGATCATATTTCATTAAAATAGCTTTGTTGTTTCAAAAAGTACAAACATTCTCCGAAAATGAACTTAAAAGGAACGTGTGGCGGTGGTTCCGACCGCAGTGTTTCCGTCAACACTACTCTATGTTTCTGCATAAATACTCTTGACAGCTAAACGTTGCGTTACGTTATGCGACAGCCAGCTGTCAAGAACTACCGCATATAAGATACACCAGGCGATCTCTCTCTCTCCTCGCTACCAACCGCTACAGTGAACTGCTATGTACTCGTGTACTGTTGTAATTGTTATTATAAGTGTATTATAGTTAAATGTATCATATAGTTTATTCAGTTAGTGAAGTAATAAAGTTATATTAAATGTTTACGTATGGATTTAATATCAGCAAGTGCAATTAACATCCATATTGGTGACCCCGTGCCGCCAGCCGAAGATGCCGAGCCTGATGTTCCAGCCGACGTCGCCTAACTTCCACGCACGTGCCTATGCCTACAGAAAGCGAATATCTAAACAGGTCAGTCCTTTCTAATTTAAAAATTATGTGATTTTTTTTCACAGTGGCCGAAGATTCTTCATGCAGCAATATCATGGCAAGGGTTGCAATAAAATTACCTCCTATACGGAGACGTAACGTGAAAATCTGGCAAATGCAGGTTGACGCCCAGTTCGATATATCGCAGATCAGTTCTGAAAAGACAAAATTGAGTCATGTACTCGCTATACTCGATCCTGATTTCGCAGAGTCAATTTCAGATTTTTTAACCCAACCATTATCATCAACCCCCTATTCAGATCTAATGAAACGTCTTTTATTAGAAATTAAAGAGTCCGAAAGTCGCAAAATAAATAAACTCTTAACAGAATTAGAGTTAGGCGACAGAAAACCATCGCAACTTTTACGCGAAATGAAGTTTTTAGCCGGTAGTCAGATTGGAGAGGATTTCCTTAAAATTTTATTTCTACAACGTTTACCAGTCAACGTTCGTTCAATTTTGGCTTCGAGCAACGATTCTCTAGAAAATTTGTCGGTTATAGCAGACAAAATCGTGGAATATTCCGGAGATAAATACAACGTGGCTAAAATTCAGTCACGCGAGCCCGACAAGCTAACCTAGTTAGAAGCGCAATTAGAGAAGCTAACAGCACCAGTCAACTAATTGCGAACGCGTTCCCGATCTACCTCCCGAGAAAGACCCAAGCTTTCTCGAAATTCCATAAACACAAATTCCTCAACCTCCACGTGTTGGTATCATGAACGATTTGGCAACAAGGCCAAACGTTGCATCCAACCTTGCAATTTTAAAGCAAAACATGTGTCGGAAAACCAATAAGGCACTCCCTTCACTCGGCAGTAGACGAGAGCCACCTAACACGTTAACATCCATAGAACGAATTGAGATATCGTCTTCAAATTTGGTTAGCACCTCACAAACTAAAGGTTCGGATTGTTTTTGGGTAAAATCGCTCCAAGGTATAGGCGATGAATGGAGGACGATTTGGTGAAAATTGACATTTTTTCGTTAAAGCTCAAGTAATATAACCTTTCAGAAGTTTATCGGTACAGGAATACGAATGTTTTATTTTTGGTCAAGTCATGGACCTTAAATTAATTTCATGAGAATATTTTTCTAAGCAAACTAGATTATTATAGGTATGTGGAAGTTATGATGCAATTTGCAGCACTATTTATTCCTCTTATACTTCTAGTCGGTTATGATTATGTTGAAACCTTACTGGAATTTTGTTAATTATAGTATTTCTATTGTAAGGCAGCCATTGTCTGATTGTTTTTGAGGGCTTTTGACTCTTGTATTTAAGAATGTATTGTTGCAATAAATTAGTAAGCACACTACTATGTGTGTAACTTACTTCCTACTACAACAGTGACCGCGTAACAAATAGAGTACCCTTTGTAGCGACAGGACGTTACCAAACAAATAGTTGAAATTCCCGAAACGTTCAAAGTGTGAAATTCACAGTGTAACGCCTCACAGCAAGTTGATTCCTTTCTGATTGTTGTGGAAGCGAATCAAGACGTTAAGATGTTTCCCTGCATCCTTCCGGCTTGTGGCGGCGGCTTTCCAGGGCATTACCGAAGTTGATATTTATTACGGTGTTCCAGGCGTCTCCTCTAATAAATATAAACATTTACTCAGGACAGGGAGACGGTTAAATGATTGTGTGGATCGATGGTCAGTTGGAGTAAGCGAGTGGTATATCCTGACTATGTCTGAGGTAAACTACTGGCCGCATGCAGTAACGGGATTTATACCAGCAGTGGATCAAGGACACAATGTAAATTGATTCGCAGCAGCTTCCCCTTTTTGTTGGAAAGTTTAACGTCGGATTATGATTTGTTAAGTACTAACTAAATCAGTGAACAGTAAAGCAATGAGTTCACTTATATGCATAAAGCAATTTCGTAAGTCTGTTTGGTTAAAAAAATCACTGCCCATAAACCCTACTTTTCACTTAAGTATGACTGTTATCACAAGCTGTTTCTAAATGAGGAGCGTTCATGCAAAACTGCACATGTCCATCTAAAGTAGTTTCGAGTTATTTAACAAAAAAAAAAACAAACATAACAGTCACTGGTTTTTAATTTAAGTAAAAATCTATTTAATATATCAATATTGTCACTAATAACCAAGACGCTTTCAAAAATTGGTAAATCCAGAAAACAACCGAAAAATCGAGATTCTTATTTTGGACATGTTCACTTTTGCTCAGACTCGATGGACATGTTTGATTTTGTTCAGGCTCTTTAATGGACATGTGTTAGTTTAGAAAGTTTATTGCAAATTACAGCAAAAAATGAAGTACAAGTTATAAAAAAGAAAACTAAAACAATGTTTTATATCGGAATCAAGTATAGGGTATAAGAATTATACTTAAATATGCAGATTTACACAATCTACTTCTAAGCACTCGCATGTCTCTACTTCGTCTGCTTCGGTTTCTGTTGATTCTCGTGCGTTTTCGCCTTTCTATTCTGTAGCTGAATTCCCAAAAATAATATCTTTAAAAAGTTGAAGCTCTGGCAATTCTTCTCATTCGATTTGCTTTTCGTCATTGTTAAACTGCTTCTCCAGCAAAAGCTTTACGTTTTTTTTTCTTTCGTAATTTCATTACCCAGTGGTTGTAGTTCCAACTAGAATATCTTTTCTGTTTTACCTCATTCACCATTGACTGATACGGATCAGTATCAACTTGAAATCTATAAAATTCACTACCTCTGTATTTAATGGTTGCACTGTGCTTTTTCGTCATGAATTTCCGCAGCTCTATGCGTTTCAGTCGAGTTAAAATTAAAAGTTGGGTTATTATTTACCTACTATTTGTATTAATCTTAGAATATAGGAACCTAGTTGTTTTATATTATAAGATCCTAATATGGTATTAACAATTAACATCAACGGAGTCGATTTCAAGGTTATGCGATACGCAAAGTGTACGCGCTTCTCTGTGAAAAATAGCTACGTGTAGTCAGATTAAACTTGGTGAGAGAGAGAGAGAGAGAGAAATGGCTTTTAATTTTAAATACCGTGAACGTGAAGAATGGGAAGCTTAATACTGATACATAATGAAACATCGTTCTAGATTGCTTTTAAACAAATTCAATCATTTTCATAATTTTTTTTTATTTATTAGTATACATTCGCATGCTAAAATGTAGAGCTTTTGAACGCAAACTTTGTCCCGGTATTAGGAAAGAAATGGTCCAAGGCTGACAATTTACAAAATTGTTAGTTGGTTGTACATTGAACACAGCTCTATCTATAAAATTTTGTGAAAACTAGAGCTGTTGTGACAACATACTACCTGGTCCTGCACCGAGATGGCGTTCCTGTCGTATCTCTCACAATGTTCTCCAGTCTAATATTGTTTAGATTTTTATCTACGATTTATTTAAATAGGATAGCAGTACAGATAACGTTATCTGTCTTTGTCCAACATTGTAGATATTGCATTACAGAATCTGAAGTGATGTCGTTGATTATTTTATTAATTTTGAATAACTTTATTGTCCTTTGATCATACGGCTTAAAAACTGGTACTCAGCATGTTTGTCTATGTTCTTTTAAGCTGTAAATTTTCGTTTCAATTACTTAGACCGAGACATAGACAGTTTGAAAGATTTTGCGTTTTAACAAATATTTTTTAATTTTTTACTAAGAAAAATTAGCCGTTAAGATTTGATGAACGAACTCGTCCAAGCCATCAGCAAAATAAGGGTAATTGCCAAACTTGGTCCAAAGCAATGAAGTATTTTTGGAGTTATTGGTTGGATATATATATATATATATATATATATATATATATATATATATATATATATATATTAACTGACCATGGAAATTGGTTCTAGAGGCCCTAATTCGCGCTCATTTGAATAAAATATCCGAAAACCTCACCATCGATACCTCTCTATTAGTGAATTTTTTTAATAAAAATTGACAAAAACTCATTAATAGGAGGTGTTCAGAATGCATGCTTTGAACGTTTTGGCAGCACCCGAATCGTGAATAAAAATGTCTTCCAACGTTAGTCAAAATCTCAGGTGTGGTGTGACCAACCTAATCGCAATCGTTATTAAATCAGTTAAATCTCGTGGTGTAGTTTTGTGTACCATACTTTTTACATATCCTTATAAGAAAAAGTCTAACAGTGCAATATTGGGTAATCCTGCTGTACATTCTATCCATCCTCGCCTCCCTATCCACCGTATTGGAACCATTAAGTCTTGGTCCTGTCGGAACTTGCTTTGGTAATGTTCTAGTGCCGCGTTGGTTTAAACTGTCCTGTGTGCTTGATATACGGATTGCCACCTTTCTTTGGACTCTTTCCATCCTCCTTCTGTATTTGTCCATTTCCATCCAGCTTTTCCACACTGATGCGCCGTACAAGACAATGGAGTTCACTACGCAGCACAGGAGTCTTCTACGCCCCGCTCTCGGCCGACCTACGTTTAGTATCAGGCTGTTCAAAGCCGCTGCTATCCTGTCTGCACTCTGTGCTACGTCCTTTATTTTTATTCCCATATACATGTTGTGCGCCAGTAGTATCACAAGGTATCTCAGGCACCTCACAGCCGTAATTTCAAGACCATCAATCTTTGATGTAATGGTCTTTATGGTTCTTCTACCTAGGGGTACCACGACTTCAGGTTTTTTGGAGCTAGCTGTAGTTTCTTCTTCTTCAGCCAAATGTCAGTTCTTCCCATTGTCATGATACTCGTTCCTCTATATCTTCTCAGTTATCGCCGTACCCCACAAGTGTCAGATCGTCTGCGTATCCGATAATAGTTGTCTAAACAAATGTTTTCATTCTAAGTACATCGTCGTAATAGATATTCCACAAGGTCGGGCCAAGCACCGATTCATGTGGTACACCACAAGTCATTTTCATGCCCAAATTACTGCTTCCAATCAGAACACTCTCAGATATTGTAGGTAGCTGCACATCAATTAAACTAGATATGGAGCCACTTGTCTCCTCTGTAGCTTTGTGATGATCTCTTCCCATGGTACTGCATTTAAGGCGTCTTTAAGATCGAGCATCACCATTAACACGTACTTATTTGGGTTAGGTTTTGCTTCATCCACAGTTTTATTTACTATTTGTATTCGGTCCATGGTGCAGCGCCTTTTTCTGGGAGCGACCTCACCCAAGACAGAGTGAAGAAAGGTGAGTAGCCCAGCTCAGGTGGGTATGCGTTTAAGTGGTCATGTATATATGCGCGTGTGTGTGATGGTGTGCGTGTGTGTTGTAGTGGTGTGCGTTAGCATTCAATGTTGCGGCTGGTTGTAGACTCAATCAAAGCTTGTGGGTTTCCCTCAAACTCAAGCATTGTATCCAATTTGGTATCATTACTCAGTGCATTGGAAAGTTTTTTGTATCTATCTTACATGGCCAAGGTCGCGGAATTGCTTTTCAGTTTTGCTAATTTTCGCTTGGGATAAAGGAGGAAAGTGGGGAAATTTTCTTGAAATAAACGAGCAACTTCTCTCTATGATCGTATTATATCTCCGTATCAAATGTAACGCTTGTGTTTCGTTACTGCAGTAATTATTCACAATAAACCCGTAAGAGACTTAATTAATAGCCAACAATCCAATATCTGTAAGGCAATTCATGTTTTGATTTCAAAATTATTATTATGAAAGGTCGCTAAATCTTCAAGTACGGTAAACACCTTTACTGCATTTCTAATTTGTACGTTGAAATTCATTATATGTTTGCCATGGAAAACCACCACGCATTATTACTGAACAAATATTTCCTGAAACGCAATAGACATTTAAAATAAACGTTAGAAATATTCGAGAACAAAATATTGTTTATCTGGAATTTTCCGTAATCGGTGATGTCACCCAAGAAAGACGTTTGCGTGCAGGGAGAGAATTGTCTGCAAAGCCGCCGATTGGATGTCTCGTTTTATCTCATTCGAAGAACGGAGGCTAGAAAGAGCTAGCGCACAGCCAGCAACAGAGTACAACATTTTGCGTGCCGGCAGGAAACATTTGCCGAACCGGAGACATGAGAAGAGGAGTCTCTGCTGGGCCTTCTTAGAGTGAACACCGTCAGCTCCGGTGGCTATTAAATTATCTTGAAACGGGGTTATAATGTTCTTTCTGTTATCTGTACTACTTAATAATTATTGTCAGTGATTATTTAAAGTAATTCAAGTGATTTTCGAGTTTAAATAAACATAGTATTCAGCATAAAAACGGGATTTAAGTTGTGTTTCTTTGTTCCGAACTGTTGACTTCTTGCCGTAATTAGAAAGAATTCCTGATTATTATCGAACCTTAAGTAAATTGGTAGTGAATTTTACTGAGGCAAATTCACGTTTTTATTGCGATTCGCAAAGTTTCCATCAAGCGAATTCTGAATATCGACATAGGTGTCAAATGGTCTAGTAATATCGAAGCAATAACCTACACCGGCCCAATAATCTCAGATGGGAAGTCCCAGCCATTTTCCCCAATTTCTCCCCTCTTGTTGGAGTCTGGAATCTGTGTCAGGCACTCATAATTGATCCCACCTGGAGAGCATCTTCACAGGGTCACTAGGTAACTTTAGTACCGGAAGATTGGTGATGAGTCTGAACAAATCTTTTCTTTGAATCAGCACAACTTTCATGTCGAAATTTACCATCTGAAGTTTTAATAACCTGAGGTGTCAAATTCACCTAATCAAGTTTGAGCTTAAACATTATGTCAGAGAGGTGCTGTCAGCACAACTATATATTTCCTGTTTAATCTCTAAGATTTTGTCAATTTTTTTGTAAATGTAAACACACAGTTTTTATTAATTTCTTTTAAATTGTAATTAGCAAATTTTGTCTGTAAAATATCTAACATATATATTCTCTTTAATATCTCTTAATATATAAATTTCACGTATGGAAATACTAATAGATTTTCTTTCTTTGGAGCCTCACTCAAGAACTGGCCAGTAATTCATTATAAAACCTAGTAAATGATTGACAAACGTCAAATAATTTACCTAATTATTTGTGTTTATTTTTGAGTAATTAACAGTAACATTTTAGTAGTATGCAACTATCTTTATCTTATTGTTTTGACACATGTATGTAAATTAATAATTTCTTGCTCTTGAAATTTTTGCTGTTTATCTGATTGTTATTTGTGTGCAATTGATGTTTATTTGAGATCTACCAACCATTTTTATTTCATTTTGTTTGCTAATCCAAATTTAATTTATATGAATAAATTTATATATTTTCTTATATTAAAGTATCTGTTTAATTGAAGAGGAACTTCTTCTTTCTTTTGGCATCAGAGCAAACAACTATTTCTTACTAACTATTCTCTAGATATCTAAATTTCTATGTAACCTAGCACTAGTCTGGAGAGCCCACAAATCTAGGACTCTGGGCAATGCGAAGAAAGAAAACGAAGAGAACGTGAGTATCTAACTACATCCACATCTGTCAGCCTCCTAAAAAGTGCTGCCAATCTTAATAAATTTGATAATCTGATATATAGCTACTTTAGGGTAGGGTGTTATAGGCAATTGTGACCTCACCATAGAGCAGATCTATATCCACCTTAGGTCAATCACACATACCACGATTTTCGTTCTCCAAAGCTTTTTCTTTGAAGGAGGTAACACAAATCACCTGTAGATATGTTGTTTTATGAAATTCTGTTAAATAAACCATGTTTCTGAGTTCCAGTTAACAACTGGCAACTACCGTCATGCGGTTACAATCACACAGCAAGTTGCTCATGTAACTAACATTGCCAACTATAAAGAATGTTGATAACATATAATGTCTTCTTCCTAATTGATACCGTCCAAAGCGGACACTAAAATAATCTTTGATTACTTTCTCATTATCCAAAATGAATCGCGATCAATTATTAATGAATTTTCTTTTAAAAAATCCCTAATGAAGAGATGCAGACTTTTGTATTTTAAAAAAATTTCTAAAAATGAGCGCGAACTAGGCCCTCTAGAACCCACATCCAGGGTCAGTTTTAATTTTTATATGTCTACAGACCCTTAAGTTTAAGCTTCAACCATCATTGTCCTTCATTTTACTAAAATATTTCCTGAAATTTCACTTCAAATAGACCCCTTCGCTGATGTTTTCGCGGTAGTTTTTAACGGTATATTCTTAGATAATTTTCGTAGAAAAAATTCGTTAATGAGGAGACCGCGACTTTTGAATTTTTATAAATTTTTTTCAAATGAGCGCAAACTAGGCCCACTAGAATGCGAGTAGTTTCAGTTTTTATCTGTTTATAAATATACGGACAGACGCATTACTACGGTAAAGCTCCATATAATTGTTGTTATAGAAGATATGAGAAAAAGTTGTGTACGTTAATTATAGAATATCTTGATCTGCATCTTATAAAATTATTTTGACAATAACAGGCTGGCCCATAAGTCGTTGGTTATACCTACAATGTTGTTTGAGCACCCTTATCTTATTGCATATTTACATTTTGATCGAAAAATGATCGAGACGCAGTAGGTGCGTTTTGGTAGCGAATTTTCATTAAATGCTTCAAATTTGAATAACTCAATTTGCTATTAACCCAAGGTTTGTTGGCTAGGAAGCCAGTTTTCTCGGAAACATTTTACGTTTATTTTTGGAAATTTTTATTACGTTTTCGAACAATAAGTTATTTTGATAAAATATGGTACATTGCTTCTATTATATAGGTTTTACCGGTAACCAGATTGATGCCTGCTTGCATAAGAGAGATATATTTGCTATTAAAAATATTTTTACGAAAATTCACTTCCATAACTCACTTGCTACGTCCAGACATTTAGTTTTATAGTGTGATGCTGCGAAGTGCGTCAATACTGAATTACTTCCATAAAGTAAAAATATAATTGAGGAACACAGATAGTTCGAGAATACAAACAGCCACAACATTGGATGTTAACCATTCATCGATTATTCGAATAGCAAAAAAAAGCGTCTCTATAAATTGATACCAACTCAAAAACTCATGGAAGACAATTTGGATAGAATAACGTCTTTTTGCGAAATATGAGGATATGTTTCTAATGAATAAAGTTTTACACTTACAGGCAATTCAAGTCATCAAAATTATCGCTACTGGTCTAAAAAAATCCACACTAGATGAGAGAAGAACATAAGCAATACTCTAAATGGGTGTAGGTTTGTGCAAGAATAGTTGGAAACCATGTCATTGGTCCCTTTTTACCTAATGAAAATTTGAATGGAAATAATTATTAAGCACTGCCCCAGTGTCGTGTCAACTTTGGAAAACTTATATTCTGATCGAACAAACCCGCAAGTTCCAGCAAATGTGATATGGTTTCTGCCGGACGGAACACCAGAACATTACCAAATTAATGTCCGGCAGCACTTCGACGTAAAACTTGCAAATCGGTGCATAGGGAGGTGAGAATCGTTAAAATGGCCAGCAGGATCACCCGATCTGACGCTATTAGACTTACTCTTATAGAAATGTGTAAAAAGTATGATATGCACAACTAAACCACGCGATTTACTTGACTTAAGAGGGATAATAACGATTGCGATTAGGACAGTCACGCCTCAGATATTGATTAACGTTAGAAGACATTTTTATTCACGATTAAGATGCTGCCAAGACGTTCATGGCATGCATTTGGAACTTCTCCTACATTACGATTGATGTGTTTTTCTATTTTTGCTCGTTATCGAGAAAGAACCATGATTAAAAGTTCGTCCATCAGATGAGTTTCTTTTCTTTTTAGTGTTAATTTTTGCAATAAATTTTAAAAGCATAGCATTCTTGAATAGAGAATAAAGACATTTTTCAAATGAGCTGTTACAAGCCCTTACTTACTGTTTAGAATTTTGGGGGTTGCACATATTACTCGAAGGTGGTTGAATGTAGGGGTGAAGTTTTTACGTTGAAGAATGTCATTTTTTAATCTAAAATTAACGTGTCTGACATTTTTTATAAATGTGCACACTAATTGAGATGCTAAATTTATTCCAATTGGCTGTTCCACACTGTATATTTATACGTGAGTATTGCAAGGGTCCGTTTTTTAAAATAAATTGAACGCAACCCTTCGATGACATAAGGTTACAACTCTCTTGATAAACAATAGAAATAACCTATTAATGACAATCGACTAACGGTCACATAATATAATGACGTAAATAGCTCAGCAGTCAGTCACCAGCTGATAAATCAGTTACCGGTCGTGCTATCTACTTAAGAGTAATCATGCTAAAGGATTATCATTTCTCAGGATGATGGCGAAGCTCAAGATATGGGCGTAATGAGTCGGGCGAGCGGGTGCCAAAAGTGTCCAGTAACATCATCACAAACATGCGATTAGAAATATATCTTAACACACCATTGTTCATCTAACGCATAACTTAATATATACGAGGGGCATTCAATTATAAATATATCAAACATTTACCAATTACTCGCTCCACTTAGCTTCTCAACATCAATGATTATTTACACTCAAAGCTCCACCGAACAAGCTAACATTGAGAACAGTTTCTACCCAATAATAAACTCAGCAACTTCAACATTAACAACTCAATGCTCTACTGAGCCATATTATAAACTCTAAGCAATGCACGTCAGTGCCTCAGAACAACTTCTAAACAGTGTCTCTAAATACTCAAACAATAGTTACTCAAATGACAGTTACTCAAACAATAGTTACTCAAATGACAGTTACTCAAACAATAGTTACCTAAACAATAGTTACTAAAACAATAGTTACTCAAACCATAGCTACTTAAATAATAGTTACTCAAACAATAGTTACTTAGACAATATTTACTCAAACAATAGTTTAACTTGTGTGTCTAATTTTGTGCTGTTCCCGAGACTGGGTTCATCTCAACTTCTAGGTGCCTCATCCAGATTGCTGGCGTCCGCAAAAGTGGAGTACCGAGAAGTGCAATGAACACAAAGGGCTAACTCAAGAATGCGTCCTTTTTCAAGTACCCTACGTGCTGGCAGTGACACGTGCAACGAGACAAGAGACAGACTCACAAGTCGTGCCCAGCCAATGCCGGCTCTAAAATACAACACCGGTTCAGACACATGAATACAGAGAAGTGCAACGGACACAAAGGGCTAACCCAACAATGTGCCCTCTCCAATATCCCTGCATCTACACGGGCAGGTGCAATTGATACAGAGAGAGAACTCCCACTGCACCCCTGCCGAATAGCGCCGATGCCGCTAGAAGCAACCGTGTTGTGGATACGTAACCCGGGACAAAAACGTCCAACCTCACCAGCATGACGCCCTGCTGGCTTGAGCAAACAGTAAAGTATCCCTTAAACCTTCAAAACTATCATTATCTTTATTTTAAACTCGTTGACTGTCTGCAAACTGACAGAACTCAACAACTACTTAATGTATTAATATTGACTTAGCCTCGTATATATAGAGCCACAATAGACCTTAAGGTCGCGGTTGAGGGTGCGATATGGCCCACTCACATACAAACCTAACCTAACCTAGCCTCGTATAAATAACAAACTGAATTCAAGCTCTAGCTACACTTTATTTTCATATAAGCTAATTATCAAATGAATACTTAAAACGCATCTTATAATCAGATACTTATTGAAACTACTTCGCAATTTATAATCAAATAAGCAATAAGATGTATAATAAATAAACAACATACGTTCTGTGAGAAACTCACCCCCAATTCCAGAAAACGATGATCACAACACTAAGCTTGTACTGCACCAAGTACGGTTAACGACACAATGCTAATAAGTTCTTTATGGTAAACTAGATGACAAATAAGTCCCCGAGAACGTTTCTTTGAACCAGTTCTCAAGTTTCTAAATAAATACAGTATGGAGATTGCAACGCCCTTGAATCTAAGAGAGATATGTTGTAATTCCATAATACTTGTCTTCCAAATGCTATCAAGTAAACAATTTTAAACGCGACGTAACTTTACGGTTATGACGTTTAACTTTTTTTAAACAATATTTATTTAACTATTACACAATTAATATAATAAAAAATACAATAATAGAAATAATAGATATCAACATAAGTGTGATACTAATAAAAATAGAATACTGCAGCACGCGATGTGTCAAGTACTTGTGTGAAACAAGAATGAACACCTCGCTGAAGGCGAGTTGTCTATTGTAATATGGCACCTCAGGGGTGGCACTATTGTCTTTAGAGGTGACTTCTACACTGTTGATTCAGCTTCTCACGCTTTGCGGCGTAGTTTCCCATGATGCCTTCTGATCTGCTGACTCTGATGTCTATATACTTGGGTTGCTACATTCTTGTAATAATAGCCCGTTTTTATGGGGCTAACTCGCGCATCGCTCAATTTGTAACCGTTCAAAAATAAAGATTTGAAAGTCCACACCACGGATGACCTAGTGTAACCGTTTAAAATAAAAGATTTAAAGGTAAAAGACCAAAAGTATTTATTCGATGGTTGTCCGCGATTGATACCTCGCGACTGAATCAAGTGGATCTAAATCCGGACGAGAGTGAGGTCATTATCATCTACTAAACCTTAACCTAAATGTACCTATCTCTCAGATTTATTACTTACAAGATAAAGAACAGTCAGCTTGGTTTGAAGATGTAAGATAATCAAATAGTTACTCGGGTCTAGTCCTGTTCTGCCCAAAGTCCTAGATTCATGAGATCTCCGAGTCGGAACACTGTTACTACATTAATTAGCTAATTTGTAGGTATCTAGGTAATATATATTAAGAATTTCCAGCTACGCTAACACCAGGATTGAAAAAGGTTACTGAGGAATTTGTTATTCAATCAAACAGATATTAAAAAATATAAATACTTAAATTTACTGACACAAGTAGTAGTGGGAGTAACCTAAATTAGTACTCCTGGTAAATTAAATAAACATTGCATTTTACATGAAAGAAAATAAATATTAAATGTTACAAGAAAAAATCAATTATTACATATAACAAGCAAGAAGGTGAATATTAAATGTGAAAGTAATTGCTTTTCTATCAGATCTACTAATGTTATCAAATTTAAACAAGTTAGGTCAAATTCCTAGATATTTGCCTGGCCAGGTGATGTTTTATTCTTTTAAAAAAAATTGTGAGAGAAGCTTAGACAATACAAAGTTAAATTACTATTTACTATTTATAAATGAAAATTTAAAACATTTGAAGGTTAGGATATTTCATGAGTAAAATATTGTCTAATTCAAATAACACAGTAATCCTTCTGACTTACATAATTGACAAAATATTAAAAGAAAATACAAGACACAGTTATTGTTATTGACAAGCTCACTGATCAAGGTTCTGATTCAATTTTACTGGATTAAAGTTTGCAGTGCAAGTTGCAAAAATTTTTAAGTGATGTATGAATGTTATACCCGTTTAATTTAAAAAAGTCACAGACACAAAACTCAAAAATGACTTACATGGGGGCACTAGAACTTCAAGGGACCTACTGGTCTCTAGATCTGCACCTGAGATTTTAAGGATCCCAATTGACGGATCATGGAAACTGTATTGGGTGACATCGGCAATCAGTGCTCACCATAGGAGCTTAGTTTCTCACCAGGAAAGAGGTCAGTAACTGTTGGAAAACGTGTTCGTAGTTGACAACTGGGCAAACTGCACGCACCATAGATTATAAGAAAGGATGGGTAAACATGTAGTTGAAACCGATGCTCTTAAAACTAGACAGCAAACAGGCATTTTAACTGAAACTTCTGTGACCAGAATATACCTAAGGGCATGCGGAATTACCGGACATGAAAGCTAATTTGCTTCGGAGATTGAAAACTAAAGTCATTCACTCGAGATTACGTCAAAAACTTTCACTGCATAGGGAAACAAAGGGTTCACTGTTCAACTTACTTTTGTCTTAAAACGGGTTATTAATTTTTACTTAAACCGAGAAACTCCTTCATCGTTCTCTTCTTTTCTAGCTTCATGTGTCGGAAGGAAGTAGAGCGAAATATCTATTTTTGAATGCGAAGACTCGGCGACCTACGCCAGTGTTTGCGGTTCTTAACCGTCGTTTGTTACATCATGATGACGTCAGCCTATATTTTATCGAGAAGTTCTAGAATAATAATGATATTTTTTCCTCAAAGCGAATATTATGCCCCTTGATATTTTAATTTCAACGTACATAAAAGGAATGTAGTACGGGCACTACGATGGTAAAAGTTATTAGCGAATTTTCAATAATTAATTTTGAAACCAAAATTTGAATTGCTTTATAGAGATCAAGTCACCTGCTATAATTTCAACCTCCTTGGGGGTTTTCCTTAAGTCAGTAACGGAGTATCGGTGGTAAATAAAACACAACCGTTACAAACTGCACATTTTAATTTTAATGGGCCAATATTCTTACTAGTGAAACTTGTCAACACAATATTGTGGGTGTTAAATACGTACAGAGTGTTTTCATAATGATTTCATAACAAAATTACGTGGAGACCGAGATCAGAAAATACATTCCTTACAGTATGTATAATAACCATGAAGACATACTTGTTTGACACCTTGTTCAATTGTTAAATAATCCGGATTGTGATTTAAATTCATCTTTAGACAGCTTATGATAATTCTTTTCATAAACGGCAAATATAATTAAGTTTTAATTACTCTATGCAAGAAACAGAAAGCTTATTTGCTTGTGGTTGCCACAGACACAACTAATTTTGTGCTAACACGTACAATTAAAGTAAAGCGCTGCACGTAATTAACATTTTCTGACACATCCTGAAATAAGGCATGTAGGCTCGGTCCTAAATATTCCGCAAAGTTTATCACCACTAAGGCATTGTAAGACCTTCCCGGTTTACTAGATGATGCTAGTTAAACTTTAAGGAACCTCTTAAGTGAGATTTATTATGCAAGTTAGTAAAGTTGAAGCTCTTCTTTGACTACTTGTTTTCTTTCTAGCTGGTTCAATTAAAAAACTATTGTTTTTTAAGTGAGTTGTTTTGGAAGCAATAACCTTATTAAAAAATTGTGTACATTTATTAATGTCCACCTTTTAGTGAATTTTAATTAAGAAAAATCACTAATAGAGGTAACGATAGCGAGACTTCCGGTTTTTTTTTAATGAGCGCTACTTAGCCCCCCTTAACACACATATTCAAGGTCCCTTTGAATGTTTAACGTTAATTAAAAGTTTTCGTACAATATTTTAGTAGTCGCACCTAGCGAGCCAACATATGCAGCATCCCGCTCTAATTACCTAGGGGATATCCTAGACATTGCCCTAATAAGAAATACTATCACTCCAACTCATCAAGTAGTACTCACAGAACTAGACTCAGATCATCTACCAGTTATCCTATCATTTTGTGATAAGTCAGAACCCTTCAAACAACCACCAAGACTGATAAATTGTAAGGTTGATTGGAACTAGTTTCAAAAAGATATCGACAGACGTTTGACGCCCCTACGCAGCTCTTCACACGACAAGATATTGACAGCGCTGTAAAACATTGAACAAGATGCATTGTGCATGCAGTTTATGAATCAGCCGTTGTTCTGAATCAACTACCAAGACCAAAGAAGTCGTACATAGCACCTTAATATATCCTAGATCTAATTAAAGAGAAAAACAGGGTCAGACGGCTATGGCTTGATAATCATATTAGTCAATTAAAAAATAATAGTAGTCAATTGATAACCAGAACTAATCAATTAAGTCATCAAGTAAAAAGAGAACTTGATGAACATAGAATATCATTATATCAAATATATATATATATATATATATATATATATATATATATATATATATATATATATATATATATATATATATATATATATATATATATATATATATAAGTAAACTAGAAGCAGCAGATCCGTAAATGTGGAAAGCTACCAAAAAAAGACTTCGACAACCACAAACTACATACAGCTAAAAAACTCACAACGAAGCTCACGATACAGATAGAGACGGACAAGTGTAGAATATTTGGTGAACATCTTGAAAACGCTTATGGTCCAGCGCCTTTACCAAATCAACATCTCACCAAAGAAATTAAATCATTTATTGATAATATGCTTCCAAATATAAGCCCAAACAGTTTCTCGATAATTACCTGATATCGGATTTAACCAAGATAGTACCAATAAAAAAAACCCTGGTCATGATCTCATACCGAACATAGCTCTTAAAAATCTGACCAAAAAATGTTTTGAGACATTAGCGTTTATTTTTAATGCAAACCTGAGAATTGGATATTTCTACACACATGGAAACACGCTGTAATTATCATGTTCCTGAAACATGGAAAAAAGAAAATGGACCCATCAAACTATATACTTATCAGCTTGCTGTGCACTTTAGGCAACGTTTTCGAAAAACTGATACTAAGGCGACTGAACGAATTTATGGAAGAGCATAATACCCTACCACCTACACAGTTTGGGCTTAGAAAAAGCATTCAAGTATTCTAAAACAAAAAATATACCACCGTAGCATTTCTTGACGCAACACAAGCTTTTGATAAAATATGGATCGGCAGGCTTCTCTTCAAATTATCCAAAATCCAAGCCTTACCGTCCTATCTACTCAAAATTATTGCCTGCTTCACACAAAATAGAACATTTTCAGTAGGAATAAACGCTGAATTTTCCACAACTAAAGCAATTCACGCAGGAGTACTTCAAGGTTTCATATTGGGACCTACACTACATAATTTATATGTAAACGACATACCATGCGAACAAGCCTCCTTATTGGCGTTGTATGCGGACGATACAGCGATAGCAACACAAAATAAAAGCATAGTCGAATCCAGGAACCTTTTACAATATTCCTTTAACAAAGTTACAAGTTGGTGCAAGAGCTGGGGAATAACTATAAACTTCTCAAAGAGTGAAGCTAAAATCTTGACGCTCTTAAGAGGATCAAATCCGCCACCGTTACAAACTGATAACAAAGCAATCGCTTGGAATCACAAACATGTCGGTATTCGAAGGGGCGTTGCATCTCCGCTTCCGTAACTCGGGGATAGTTGATCTAGGGTGGTTCTTGGTGACCGCCGAGAATGGCGAGTCACCGAGTTGGCTTCTCAACGGCTGGTCCGGGACGGCGGTGGGGGAGATTACCTTCAGCGCCGTAAGGACAGGGGGCGCCCCGTGGCCGGTCCGAATCGGCTTTTGGCTCAGAAGTCAAGAGGTGGACCCAGAGGATGTTGTCAAGATGCTGGCGCTCCAGAACCGCTCGCTCAATGTTGAGCAGTGGGGGCACCTGGAGACGGCAGGAGGACCTGGGTCATGGCGTCTGGTCTTCTCGGTGGGGCTCTGGGTGGCTCGCGAGCTGGACAGGCAAGGCTGGCGGCTGTATTTCGAGTTAGAGACTCTGAGTGTAGCTAGAGTTCCGACATGGAGTGCGTCGCCTCCACCCGAGGTCTTCGCCCGGGCGGCGTTGCGCTAAATTCGCGGGGCTTCTGCGGGTGAGCCAGATCAACCTACAGCATAGCCGGGATGCCACTGGGGAGCTGGTAGGGCTCCTCGCAGGCGGTCCAGGTGGAGTGGTGTTGATCCAAGAGATGTGTATAGGAAGCAAGTGAGAGGGCTTGGAGGAATCGGCTTCAATATCCTAGTTGGTGGCGAAGCAGAGGAACAACCTAGGACATGCATACTGGCGTCAAGGGATCTTGGACGTGATGTTGCTGCCGCAGCTCGGGTCCGGGGACGCTACAGCAGCTCTCCTGGAGTATAAGGTGAGTTATATTAGGCTTACGGTTACGATGTGCAGCCTTTACGTTCCCTGCGTTCGACGGGGGCTGTCTCCGTCGGAGGAATTGGTGCGTATCGTCGACTTCGCGAGGGAGCATGGGCTACATGATTATGGGCTGCGATGCCCATATCACCACAGATTTTGGGGCAGCACAAATACCAACCCACGCGGTGGGGCTATACTAGACGTTTGTCAATCGTATCCGACAGAAGATGATCGACATCACGTTAGCGAGCAGAGGAATAACGGAGGATATATCTATCTGGCGGGTGACGGAACACATATCAATGTCTGCTCATCGTATGATCAACTTTGAATTGGATGTGGACCGTGAGAGTCCTCCCCGCAGGATAAGGCAAGGACGGATACGGTCTGTGCCGCTCTACAGGATAGGGGAACGCCAAAGTCCCTAATAAGCTAGGCGGTGAGCATGCTGAGGGGCAGGGGAGTTTCGTTGACCTTGAGGGGCCGGGGGCTGGACGTTGGGGTGACGGGCGGCTGTCCTCAGGGCAGCTGCTTTTCGCCTCATCTATGGTGTCTGGTCATAGACGGCCTCTTGGAGCGGCTCTCCGAGAATGGTTTCTACTCCCAGGCGTACGCTGATGATGGGCTAGCCTTAGTCACCATGCAAGCTGCCTGTAGCATAATTGAAAGATAATGTGGTGAGCTGGGACGCTCCGTAAACCCGGCGAACGCGGAGATCATCCTATTTACCAATAAGATGAATGTAGGTGATGTTTGGAAAACCATTAGCTTTATTGCGGCCGGTCAAATATCTGGGGGTAATCCTGGACTCCAAACTAACATGGGGGTCGCAAATAGAACGAGTAGTGAGGAAGGGCGTAGCGACCCTCTGGCAGTTGCGTCGAGTGTTAGGGAGGACCTGGGGACTTAATCCTCGGATCATTTACTGGATTTACACTGCGATCGTCAGGCCGAGAATCTTCTACGGGGCGTTGATCTGGTGGTGTGGTGTGAATCAAACTACCAGCAGGAAGCTGCCCAAACTCCAAAGGCTGGGAATCCTGTGTATCACAGGCGCTATGAGGACAACACCCTCAGCCGCGCTAGAGGTCTTGTTGATGCTGCCACTGCTTTCCATCTGTATCGGAAGCGAGGCTATGGCGTCGCATCTTGGCCTGGGGGTGAGCGAGGGTGAACTGGTTTGATCTACAATAAAAAAAAATCCTTGAGAATTTGACAATTACATTAATTTTGCAACGAGTAACCTCGGTTTATCAGTTCTTTTATTTTTTTATTTCAACAACACACCACGAGGGCTTACAGCCTAAATACTATCGTACCGTGGGTGTTGACAAGGAGGAAAGAGGCAACTTGTTAATTCTGGACTTGAAGGTTTGGAGGTTCGGAGGAGAAGGAAAAACATGTGCCGGCAAGGAATTCCACAACTTTGAAGTCCTCGGGACAAAAGAGCGGGCATAACAAGATGTTCTATGTCTGGTGACCTGGACACTAAAAGGTTGCATTCGCTCTGTTCCCCTGGTGGATCCATTAGGGGCAGCAGGTGGAGGAACTATGGAAGAAAGCTCCTCTGAGCAGTGCCCGTGTAGATATCTATAAAAGAGAGAGAGAGGTCACCAACGGCACGTCGGTGGGCAAGGGATGGCAGCCTTATTTATTAGCGGCCGCTTCTGTCATTCATGTGACATGTTGGTGCCAATTTAGATTTCGATCCACAGAAATGCCAACAAGTGAAAAGGACTCATTACTTTGAATAACTTGGTTATTTATTGTGATGGGTCTAGGGCTGGTGTATCTCTTATGAGAAAGAAAGTAAGACTGTGATTTGGTGGGGTTGAATTGTACAAGATTTCTACTTCCCCAGTCTAATATTTTTTGGAGATCCACGGAGACAGATCCCTTCATGAGTCTTCGATCCTCATCTAATTGGGTTAAAGAGACAGGCTTAGAATATTGTATATTTCAGTGGCGGGTGCTGTCGTCCGCGTAACTGTGAACTGGGTTGGATGCGCTAGAGAGGAGGTCATTGATGTGGAGAAGAAACAAATTAGGGGCTAAAGCTGAACCTTAAGGAACACCTGCATTAATTGGATACAGTTTAGAGGAATGGCCATCCACGAAAACAGAAATGCTCCGGTTGTAGAGAAAATTTGGTGTTTAGGTACAGAGTTTTGGTGGTAGGACATAGCCCGGAAGTTTATTAAGCAGTGCTGCGTGCCAGACCTGGTCGAATGCTTTGGATATGTCTAAAGCGACAATCTGGGATTCACCGTGTAGTGCCATAGACTTGTTCCAAGAATGGGTGACAAAGGAAAGGAGGTGGGCAGTTGATCTGCGCTGACGGAATCCATACTGCCTGTCGTGGATTAGACTGTGTTTTTCAAGAAATTTTAGTAATTCGGTGTTTATATACTTTTCCATCACTTTAGAGACGACTGAAAGGAGAGAAATAGGCATGTAGTTGCTAGGAAGCGTTTTGAATCCTTTCTTTGGGACTGGTTGTACTCGAGCAGTTTTTCAGTTATTAGGGAATATGCATCTATTGTAAGATATCTGAACAAGACAGGGCAGGACATGACCAAGTTCTGGTGCGCATTTTTTGATAACAATTGCTGGGATCTCGTCAAGGCCAGAGGCTTTTCTGGTATTAAGAGAAGAGAGCAGAGTTTAAGGTCGATTAATAATGGATCTTAGAAAAAATTGTGGAATTTGCTATTACATAAAAAAACATATTAAAAAAAAAACTTTGTTCACAACTTAACTGTGAAAAATGATATGGTATTTTGGTTTGCGCCGTTTTATAACAAATTTTAGAAGTAATAAGACCAGTGAAATAAAAAGTTAGCCTTTCATTTAATTTTTCATGGCAAATTGAGTATACTAAAGCAACAAAATAGCGCCATTTGGCGGTTTCGGTTTAACTGAAAACGTATGCCTTTTTACCAAATGTAATTTAGCTATCATAACGCTTCCACACAAGGTCAAGTCAATAAAATCGGTTAACGTGTCCAGAAGTTGTCGTTAAATAAATATATTTTATAGTTTTAAAAGAAGAGTCTAAAATCGTTCCACATGACTTATCTTCTTCTAGGTATTACATTTGTTATTATTTGTTTTCCCGAAAGCCGTAGGACAAATAGTTTTCGAGATATAGCGTCCGGCCAACCTTAACGGGACACCGGTATATTTTCGCGAGTTTAAAATACATGATATTACGGAACCGAAACTTTTAACAATGATTAGGCATTTATTTAAGATACAAACATAACATAAGCTCATAGGGAACATGCTCGTCTGCTACTGATAAAAGTTCTTCACAGAGTCTAGATCAAAACTTGATACGATTTAGTTTTCTGTGTCGCTGGGTCTAACCCTACGCCCTCTCAGTCGAGTAACATGTTCCGAGTTAAATCCACAGCGAATAAACCGATGTCCCCAGAATTTTCGGTCAAGCAATTCCTTAACGCTCTCAAGAAAAAACTGTTGTGACGCATATCCGGTCGTGTGTCGGTTTTTCCTGTCAAACGTCGCCCTGACATCGAGCTTAAAGCTTCTCCTTTAAGTCCGTCAGCAGACCGCTTTCTAAACGCGATTCGTTTTTTTTATGGATTCACGTATCCCCAGCAACGAAGTATCAGATCGGTGATTCTGTTTTTTTTTGTGGGGATTGTAGCATCGGTGCTAGTATTTATAGCAAAGTAAAATAAGGATTTATTTCAGTCGACAGTTGT
Source organism: Tillus elongatus (assembly GCA_964006375.1). Lineage (NCBI taxonomy): Eukaryota > Metazoa > Arthropoda > Insecta > Coleoptera > Cleridae > Tillus > Tillus elongatus. The sequence continues at coordinate 64,007,301 of OZ023263.1, read as the reverse complement.
TACGTTGCTAACAGCAGAATATGTGTTGTTACGTTACTAACAAAGCAATATATGTTGTTGTACTGATTCTGTAGTGAACTATTCAAGCAAATACAAAGCATAAGATGTATTTTAAGATACAGATGTTCCAAAAGAAATGGGCTACAAAGAAGCAGTAAATTCTCGACATGACAATATTGCGAATAAGCTATACACACTTTAGTCTCAAAGTTAAAATTAAAAGAAATATGGGGTGTTAAAGTGTACCTTATTTAGCCGACAAGTTATAAAATGTAAAGGGTATGGTGGATTATATCCCGTCAAAATATTATCCTCTTCATAAGGATCTCACAGGGAGAAAAGTTTTTAGGTTCAGAAAGATTTCCGCGGTCTTTAATGTGAGACTTACTTGGTTCTCGGGTTGAACCGCGTCCAGAATTTATAAATACTCGACGTTTCGGCTCCTGTTTTGGAGCCATTTTCAAGAGGTAAATGAAATATGTAAGGACACTCTAAGGCCTCAATCTGCCTACTCCTTAGAGCGGTGGACAAAGGTAGGTAAAGAAAATATGTAAGGACACTCTAAGGCCTCAATCTGCCTACTACTTAGAGCGGTGGACAAATGTGGGTTGGGTTGTTGTAGCTCGATTACGGGGCCTCAATCCACTACACCACTACACCACAACAAGAACAAACAGAGTCCACACAACAACACACAGCGTTTTTACAATACATTAAAGGTGTCACCGACAAAATCAGCAGAATTTTTGGAACCCATAGTATCAAAACCGTATTCACAACAGAGCAAAAACTGTCAAATATGATAAAAAATCGCAAGAATACGATTCCAAACGAATCCCACGGAGTTTACGAAATTCCTTGTTCCGACTGTTCCCGAACTTATGTAGGACAAACAAATAGACGCATCCACAATATAATATATGAACACACCCTAGCAGTTAGAAAATCCGACCCCTCATCGGCGCTGGCCATGCATCATATTCATACAGGGCACAAAATAGACTTCGATAATGCCAAAACAATAGCACTGGTTTACAACTACAAAACGAGAATTATCCGCGAGACAATCGAGATTGAAAAACGTCCCGATTGTTTAAATAAGAGAGATGATGGTCTTCGCCTTCCGACTACTTGGAAACCTATTATATCTTCTTTACAAACACATAAAAAGAAAATAAATTCCAAAGACAATTTTATTGCATCATCTGCCTCAACAGATGCTGGTGACCCTCTTAATCCTCCTCTAAGTACCGTGACTAAAACCCCCCACTTAATTGAATGTGTCCCCACTACTTTCACTGATAACGAAGCAGGTAGACGGAACGACATATATAAGACAAGACTTGCAACGAACTGCCAGATCTCTCTGAGGCCTAGGGTTTAACACACTGAGACCTCACAGACGATCTCCGGCGAGATTTGGGGAGTAGGCAGATTGAGGCCCCGTAATCGAGCTACAACAACCAACCCACCTTTGTCCACCGCTCTAAGGAGTAGGCAGATTGAGGCCTTAGAGTGTCCTTACATACTTCCTTTACCTACCTTTGTCCACCACTTTAAGGAGTACGCAGATTGGGGCCTTAGAGTGTCCTTACATATTTCCTTTACCCATCTTTGTCCACCACTCTAAGGAGTAGGCAGATTGAGGCCTTAGAGTGTCCTTACATATTTCTTTTACCCACCTTTGTCCACCACTCTAAGGAGTAGGCAGATTGAGGCCTTAGAGTGTCCTTACATATTTCCTTTACCCACCTTTGTCCACCACTCTACGGAGTAGGCAGATTGAGGCCTTAGAGTGTCCTTACATATTTCCTTTACCCACCTTTGTCCACCACTCTAAGGAGTAGGCAGATTGAGGCCTTAGAGTGTCCTTACATATTTCCTTTGCCCCTTGAAATTGGCTTCAAAACAGGAGCCGTAACGTCGAGTTTCCATAAATTCCCGACGCGGTTCAACCCGAGAACCAAGTATGTCTGGTATATATATATATATATATATATATATATATATATATATATATATATATATATATATATATATATATATATATATATATATGTATATATATATATATATATATATATATATATATATATATATATATATATATATATATATATATATATATATATATATATATATATATATATATATATATATATATATATATATGCACGAAACCCTAATATTTTGTGTGGATGACAAGATCTGTTGTATATTACAGACAAGATTAAGTATTTTTCACCCAAAAAGATCAAGAAAATCAGAAACATTACTTTGAAAATCTTATGATTTTTCTTCTTAAAATGTCAAAATCGCGGTTTGAAACATCAAAATATGCGATTTTCAAACGGAGAACCTGAAGCAAATATGGGCTGTGTAGAGGAAATGTCATAATAAATATGTTTTACAAAGCGTTAAGTTACAGCTTCAACTAACATTGTCCTTCATTTTACTAAAATGTTTGCAGAACATTAATTTCAAATAGACCCATCCTATGACGATTTGGCAGTAGTTTCAGTTAGAGAGTTTGTGGTTTAATAGTCTACACTTTTTCGTAGAAAAAAATCGTTATTGGAAAGACCGCGACTTTAAAATTTTAAAACTATTTCTTCAAAGGAGTGCGAACTAGGCGCCTCCGGGGGCCAGCTAGTTTTTACATGTTTAGATATATACAGGGTGGTGTATTTTTACTGTGAACTTCAATATATCCATTATTATACAAGATACGGGAAAATGTTATAAAAGTTATTTATAGGGCGTTTTGAGCTGCATATTATAATATTATCTTGATAATTACAGGGTGGCCCATATGTCGTTGGTGATACAAGTTTTATAATGGAAGAACTCATTTATTGTAGCATTATTGCATTTTTCATCCAATTTGAATGTATGCTTGTAAGGAGAAAACATTTATGTCGCCCATTGTTTTAGAATTATTTCAATTGTTTTTCAACTTTTTACATTTTTGAACAGAGCAAAAATTGTGATACGGCATTTGCCAATGGAAATCGGAGTCTCCTGAAAATGTCGCATTTATGGAGGTTTTCAATTATATTATTCGTCAAAAAAATCGAGATGCCATACACAGGACACTCCCCAACGACTTAGCCAATCTTTGTAACAAAATGGCGAATTATCAGGAAATAGATTGTTTAAAAATCTGCATGTAAACATTTTTAAAATTTCTGTCAAACAGCTTTCTGTAAATAAGTGATTGTATCTTGGTTGGTGTAGTTCTTGTATAATTTACGACGATAGGTTGTTGGCCAGGAAAGACAGTCTAGTTTTTTTGGAAAAATTTTAATTTATCTTCGGAAAAGTTTTGTACTTTCTCAAACAAAAGGTTAGTTTGATGAAATACGGTACATTGTTTCTACTGTAAAGGTTACACGATCTACTAAAATACATGTCCTCTTTAAAAAAACATATTTAACATTAAAACAGTTCTAGGAAAATTCGTTACCATAACGCACTTGTGTGATTTTTACTAAAATATTTCCAGAAAATTCATTTCAAATAGTCTCTTTTTCTAATGCTTTGGCAGTTAATGTTTATGGTTTAATAGTCTATAAATTTTAGGGAATAATCGTAAAAAAGGTCGATATATTCGCTAATATACAAAATACGAGAACAAATTTTATAACTATGTTAATCATATAATTTTACAACCACAGTATGCTCCATATGTTGTTGGTGATACAAATTTTCATTTTTTAAATCGGATACCTCCTTTCCATCGAAATATAATACATTTTCGGGAGAAAAGAAATTCGCGACGTTGCAAGTGCGTTTTAGAAGTGAATTTTTATTAAATACTTTAAATTTCAATAACTCAATTTGCATCGAACTTAAGACTCGTTGGCTGGGAAAGAATTTTTTTCGAGAACATGTTGAGTTTATTTTAGGAAACTGTTTGTACATTTTCAAACAATAAACTTATTTGATGAAATATGGGACATTGTTTCTACTCTAATACAGCATACATCAGTCAGAGACTAAATTCAACATAAATACGTTTAAACAGTCCAATGATATGCTTAGAAGGTTAGTGACATTATGTATTACAAAATTCGCTACAATAACGCACTTGCTGCGTTCTGACCTTAATGAATAAAGTCGACCTCTTTTGGGATTCTGAAAATAAACATTTCCAAATGAAGTTTCATAGTTTGTGCAGAATTTTAAAAGTCTGGAAGCAGCAAGTGGGTTACGGTAGTGAATTTTCATAAAAATGTTTTAAATAGCAAATATGTGTGTTTAAAAAAAAAGTTGGCATCAAATTTGGTCAGTATAACCTATATAGTCAAAACAATGTGCGCTGTTTCATCAAAATAACTTTATTGTTTGAAAATGTACAAAAATTTCCGAAAGTAAACTTAAAGTGTTCCCGGAAAAACTCGTTTCTTGGTCAACCTTATAGGTTAATAGCAAATTGAGCTATTCTAATATGAAGCATTTGATCAAAATTCGCTACCATAACGCACTTGCTGCGTCCAGAATTTCTTTTCTTACAAACATGCATTACATTTCGATGGTAAATGCAAAAATGCAATCACATAAGGCATGCTTGATTAAAAAAAAAGCATCACCAACGACTTATGGGCCAGCCTGTGATTGTAGAAATATTTTTTAAGTTGTAGCTCAAGACACCCTATAATTAATATATACAATTTTTGTTCATATCTTGTATAATAACGGATATATTGAGTTTTACTGATTTTTTACGAAAATTCGACAAAAATTATATACCATTAAACGATAAACTCTATAGCTAAGGCTACTGCCAAGCGTCAGAGAAAGGGTCTATTTGAAATGAATCTTCTGGAAATATTTTAGTAACATGAAGGACAATGACGGTTGAAACTAAGACTTCAGGGTTTGTCAAACATTCTTCTTGAGACATTTTATTTCCATAGCCCGTATTAGATTCAAGTTTTTTGCCTAAATGTTGCCAATTTTGACGTTTTAAATCACAACTTTGACGTTTTGAGGAAAACCCCAATTTATTTTTTCTTTAAATGCCTATAACTGTTTTGTATTTTGAGCTACAGAGCTAAATTTTGGTAGGTAACTTACCTATAAGGATATAAACCCGAGTACCAAATTTAGTTGTTAATTCCAGAGATAAATTTTTTTCGAAATGAAACTCAAAATTTTCCGAGAAAACCTGGGACGATTTTCTTGGCTAACGAACTTATCCAAGCCATTTACAAAAGGAACGTATACACCAAATTTAATCAAAATCGGCCTTTTTTTAGTTATCGGTGTTATACATATATATATATATATATATATATATATATATATATATATATATATATATATATATATATATATATATATATATATATATATATATATATATATATATATACATGACCCCGGATATGTATTCTGGGGGGAGGGGGCCTAGTTAGCGCTCATTTGAATAATTTTTTCAAATATCAAAAGTCGGGATCTCCTCATTAGTGAATTTTTTTAGGAAAATTCACTAATACACATGATATACAAATAAATATTTAAATACGCTAAATCCTCAGAACTTTGCGATGGAATTACACAAAGCATACTTGCACAAAGCACGTTGGAGAGAAATGATAAACAAGATTGGTAAACAGCATCCAGCGGTTGCAAAAACAACATCCCCATATTTTCCAGTGCCATATAAAACACAGTGTGAAGAATGCACTTGTTCAAAATATTTAATTAAACTGTTCTGCAAGGGAGTTTTATTAAAATGAACGTTCAACATTCTGTGGAGATTCCAGCGAACAAGGATTCGTTAAGCTTCTCCCGTCAAATAGTTTCAGACCTCAGTTATGCGGTAAAACCCACGGCTCACCTCGCCAACTTGATACTAACTTTACAATGAGACCGGCAGCAAAGTTGATACTGTCACCTAATGGAAAATATAGACCACTAGCAGTTTTGTCTCTCGTACCGATAAGGAGTCAATAGTCGCTTCCAGTGACGATCTTATTAATTAAATCCAGTTTCCAATAGTTCGGAAAGAGATTATGGTTGAAGTTTGAATGCAACCAGCCACGTTTTTATGCTGGGCTAGTTTGACTTTAATTAATTGTTGGAAACTTATTAACATAATTAAAAATTCAACGTTTATTAAAACTTTCCTAAAGAACTTTTATAGATTTTTTTACGTTACTGAAAAACCACTATTAGATTATATAGTGTGATAATAAAGCTTTGTACAATAATCATCACTCCGTTATTGGACATTTTTCATACAAAACTTATAGACAGGTGAATTTCATTTACAAAAAGTCTGAACCCAACAAGTGGATTATGGTAGCGAATTTTCATAACGATATACGTTTTCACTAACAATTCTTAGTTAAATATTTAATAAAAGTAATAAAAATTATGTTGCCTAAATGGACATCAGTTTGGATATACACCCAGCTAAGGATTTAGAAAAGCAGTGCTGACACTCAAAACATATTGAGAAAGAACGCTTACGGAAGATAGAGATTCTTTGATTTTGCATATCTGAAAAAATCATTGGATTAAGTGGATTGGAAGATATTGTTTCATATAATGAGAGCTGGACTGGATTGGAGAGTTAGGTGATTATACTCAATCCATACAAAAAATTTCGGGACGCAGCAAGTACGTTATGGTAATGAATTTTTATTTAAAAAATTTTAATAGCAAATATGTGTTTTTTTTAGAGAAAGCAGGCATCAAATTTGGTTACCAGTATAACCTATATAGTAGAAACAATGTGCCATGTTTCATCAAAATAACTTTATTGTTTGAAAATGTATAAAAATTTCCGGAAGAAACTTAAAGTGTTCCCGAAAAAACTGGTTTCTTGGTCAACCTTATAGGTTAATAGGAAATTGAGCTATTCAATTTGAAGCATTTAATGAAAATTCGCCACCATAACGCACTTTCTGCGTCCCGAATTTCTTATCGTACAAACATGCATTATATTACGATGGAAAATGCACAAATGCAGTAACATAAGGCCTGTTCGACTAAAAAACAAAGAAAATTTGTATCGCCAACGACTTATGGGCCAGCCTGTGATTGTAGAATTTATTTTTAAGATGTAGCTCAAGACTCCCTATAATTAATGTATACAATTTTTTTTCGTATCTTCTATTATAACGAATATATTGAGCTTTATTTATTTTTTACGAAAATTCGACAAAAATTATATACGATTACACGATAAACTCTATAGCCAGGACTACTGCCAAAGCATCAGAGAAAGGGTCTATTTTAAATGAATTTTCTGGAAATATTTTAGTAAAATGAAGGACAATGACGGTTAAAGCTAAGACTTCAATGTTTGTAAAACATTCTTCTTGAGACATTTTCTTTCCATAGCTTGTATTAGTTTCAGGTTTTTGCCCAAACGTGGGCAATTTTGACGTTTTAAATCGCGACATTTGTTTTTAAATGCCTATAATTTTTGTAGCTCTTAACCTATAGAGCTAAAGTTTGGTACGTAACTTACACATAACGGTATATACCCGCACACCAAATTTGGTTGCCCTTACTTTGTTGTTTCCGGAGATATACATTTTTTTCGAAAGAAAGCCCAAAATTTTCCGGGAAAACCTTAATCCGATTTTCCTGGCTAACGAACTTATCCAAGGCACTTGCAAAAGGAAGGCACCTACCAAATTCATCAAAATCGGTTCATTATTTTTTGAGTGATGGGTATAGGATATATATATATATATATATATATATATATACATAAACACGGATCTCGTCATAAGTGATTTTTTAAAAAAGAAGTCACTAATAAATGTGTCATAACATACAGGGTGGCTACTTGAAAACGATACAGGCGCGTTCAGGGCACTTATCGTAATTTTGTTGAAAATGGCTTACATGTGTCAAATTTGCTTTCAAGCGGGAAGACTTTAAGGCTTATTTTTAACATCGCAACAGCAACTATTCAGTGGTCGTGTGATAAATCTCAAATGACAAGGGGATCAAATAGCACATCATTTTGGAGCTGGTGTAAATCTCTTGTTAACGGCGCTTTATTTTTTTTCATGAAGAAAATTCAGTAATAGTGAGGTAAGGATGGTGAGACTGTCGGAAATTTTTTTCAGATGAGCGCGGATTAGGTCCACGAGAATTCATATCCAAGGACCGTTTGAATTTTTATATGTTTATATATATATATATATATATATATATATATATATATATATATATATATATATATATATATATATATATATATATATATATATATATAGACATATATGTGTGCTCTTGATATTTTTATGGCATTTATTGTTACATTTATTGGATAATTATTTTCGCTTCTTTTGTGGACACGGCAGTCAATGGTTTGAAGAACACTTTTGCTGTCAGAAATTATCAGTATCACTTATTATTATCACTCGGATAGTCAGGCGCCCCCGGGCCTTGTTTCCCGGCTGCCGTCCTGTGGTCCAGAGCCTGCTATATGCCTAAGTAGGAAGCTGAGCTGCGACGCCGTAGATAAATGGACTGAGGAGGCCATGGAGAAGCACTGGCGGTCGGTCAGTGGCTGTAGGCAGGCGAGGGACTTCGTGAGACACCGGATACAAACAAGACTGACTTCTTGGTAGGAGTCATTCTGCGTTTTACCGCATCATTATGGTGCTAACAGGCCACTATACTCTCGGAAGACACCTTAAGTCACTAGAAGGGTCCCATTTGCCAGGAATGCGGCGAGACCGAATAAACGTTTTATAACTACATGTGTGAATGCGAGGATTTTGAGAGTTTTCGAACAGAATTTATTGGTTCGAGGACAGAGGAGCGAGGTAAGTTACGTCCAACGGAAGAGCGTCATGGCCATTATTTTGAGGTCGGGGAGGTTTGGCGACGAAACCGAGGAGGAGCAGTAGGGTATGGTTGCTGGATGCCGGGATTGCCAAAAATGACCTGATGTGTCCTACTTGCCTGGCGCTAGCCTCCCCAGCATTGCTACTACTACTACTACTACTACTATGTATATATATATATATATATATATATATATATATATATATATATATATATATATACAGGGTGTGACGCCAAGATTTTTAGTTAGCCGTTCATCAATAACTACTCCGATTTTAAATTTGAAAATTTACACGCATACTCACCATAAATAATAAGAAGCTCCAAAAAATCGTCGTTTGTGTACTGCAAATTTGACATTTTTGCACCGCGTTGGCTGATAGTATCTCGATTTTTATGACAATAAGCTTCGCTTGACGCTCTTTTGACATGCAGACGTCAACAAGCATATTATCAAGTTCCAAAATTTTTGCTTTTCTTTCTGAAAATTTAAAAAATCTATTGATTAAAACAGACAAAAACTATATTTTAGTGGCTCAGAATGGTCAAGAAATACGAAAAAAAATATTGCTTTGAAAATTGTATAGTTTTCTTCTGAGAATGTCAATGTGACGATTTAAAACGTCAAAACTCACTCAAAGGCTTTGGGCATGATGCATGGAAAATATTAAATGAAATTTCTTTAACAAAGTCATATATTTCTGTTTCACGTGTTATTCTATGTAATTGGATAAAATATTTGCAAAAATCCATTTGAAATTATTTTCTATGCTAAAGCATAATTTTGCACACCAGCTTATAACCCGTTCATTACAACATATCTGTCATGTGCTCCATGGCCTAGACATTAGAGCGCATGTATGACACCAACTTAAACTCCCGGATGACGTGGGTTCAAACCTAGAGAGGGGTGTAAATTTTCTTTTTTTTTTAATTTCCCAATTTTTAGGTTTTTAAGTTATATAATCAGCTTTTGTGATTGGAATAATTTTTTAGCAAACTTTTATGGAAAAAGATACTAAGGAGACTTTTAATTCAAATTTCAATATCAAATCAGGTTGTTTTTGTTGATCTTGCCTGATTAAACCATTTCATATTTAATACAGCCGCAGAGACTTTTTCTGTGGCTTTACAAGTGCTTGTTTTCTTCTATGCAAAGGGTTTTCGCTTTTTCCGGCATTCCAAGGCAAAACTAAATATTCTTTGTGGAACCGCTGAAGAAGTCTCTAGGTCTGTATTTGACCAAAGTGTATAAATTTTAGTTGACTTCATTAGCGAATTTTTATGTACGAAATATTCTTGTAATAGCAAATGTTATTACAAACCTTTCAGCAAATCTCCTTGAAAGTGTGGTAAATAGTAAAAAACTTTGTGAAATTTATTAGTGGGAAGAATATTCGTCAACCTAATGCTTGCGTTGTCATCTTTATCTTGCTTCTCAGTTCTTTGCTTCATCTACCATCATCCGTGGTAACACTCCCAAGAACTTCTAGAACATTTTTATTAGCTCAGATTGTTTGTCTTTATATTAATTTTTGCAGTGCTCTCCTTACTTATTTTTATTACGTTGGTTTTTGTCATTGATTTTTTTAGCACGCTCTCCAGTACACACTTCATATCATTTATAATTCCTTTTAGTGAATTTTCCTTTAAAAAAATCACTAATGAGGAGATCCCGACTTTTGAATTTTGAAAAAAATTCTTCAAATGACCGCGAACTAGGCCCCCTAGAACCCATATCCAGGGTCAGTTTCAGTTTTTATATGTTCTATCTCAAAAGACAAAGAAGATAGAGCTAAATTAATTTTTAATTAATTAAATCTGATTTAAGAGAGTTAAAAATGTAAAAATTTATTGATTAGAATGTGAGCGAAAAATACTACAAGAAATGACTAACAAGCTTCTAGATATGTGTCTAAGTTGTTATTTTTCCAGATTTCGTTAAAATATAAGCAAAAAATCCATTGTAAATCAAAAAGGTTTTATGTAAATTGTAAAACGTTGAACAATAGGATATTCCTGCTGGTAAATGCATATAGTGCGTAGCTCAGTGGGCTAGGTATACAGTGATCGCTGCACATCGTAATAATCGACTTCCATATGACGCGTTATAATCCTGGTTAGCGTCTTATTTCACTTTAGAGTTATCTATAATCTGATTGTTGTTATTCCAATGAACTTTTTAGCGAATTTTTGTATAAAAAATAATTTGATAAAGAGGAGATGAAAGTTTTGTGACTTAATTCAATTTGAATAGCATATCTGGTTGCTTGTTCTTGCCTGAACTTAGTGAAACAGCTCCATATTTAATACAGTCGTAGACTTTTCCTGTGGCTTCACAAGTGCTTGTTTTAGTGAACTTTCTTTAAAAAATTCACTATCGAGGAGATCCCGACTTTTGAATTTACAAAATTTCTTCAAATGAGCGCGAACTAGACCCCCAAGGTCAGTTTCAATTTTAAATCTATATATATATATATATATATATATATATATATATATATATATATATATATATATATATATATATATATCTATATATATATATATATATATATATATATATATATATATATATATATATATATATATATATATATATATATATATATAAAGGGTGAACAATTTACCAAAACATAGATCTGTAAGTTTAAAGACAAAAAAGTTAGAGGCATTTAAAGAAAAAAAAAATTGGGATTTTCCTCAAAACGTAAAAAGTCGCGATTTTAAACGTTAACATTGGCAAGATTTAGGCAAAGAACCTGAAAGAAATACGGATTATGTAAAGAGTGTTCTGCAAACCCTTAAGTTTCAGCTTAAACCATCATTCCCTTCATTTTAATAAAATATTTCCAGAAAATTCATTTCAAATAGACACTTTCTGTGATGCTTTGGAAGTAGTTTTAGTTAAATTTATGGTTTAACAGTCTATTATTTTTAGCAAATTTTCATAGACAAAATTCGTTAATGAGAAGACAGCGGCTTTTGAATTCTAAAAAGATTTCTTCAAATGAGCGCAAACTAGGCCCCCTAGAATCCATATCCGAGTTTACTTACTGTTTACATATATACAGTGTGCCGCATTTCTACGGTAAAGCTCAATATAATTGTTATTATGCAAGATACTAGGAAAAATTGTATACGTTACCTATAGGGTGTTTTGAGCTGCATCTTATAAAAATATTTTGATAACCACAGGTGGCCCATAATTCGTTGGTGATACCTATATTTTTCTTGAACATTCCTTATTGCATTTTTCATCGAAATATGATGCATGTTTGTAAAAAAAATCGAGACGCAGTAAGTGCGTTTTAGTAGCGAATTTTCATTAAACGCTTCAAAATTCAATAACCCAATTTGCTATTAACCTAAGGTTCGTCAGCTAGGAAACCAGTTTTCTCGGAAATGTTTTAAGTTTATTTTCGGAAAATTTTTGTACATTTCAAACAAGTTATGTTGATAAAATATGGTACATTGTTCCCACTATATGGGTTTTACCAGTGACCAAATTGATTCGTGCTTGCATTAAAGAGATATATTTTCCATTAAAAATATTTTAAGAAAATTCACTTCCATAACGCACTTGCTGCGTCCAGACTTTTTTGTTTAAAATTGCCTTACTTAAACTCGAGATAATTCAATAAAAACTATGAAATAAGTACAATTTGGAGACCAAATTCATCACAATATAGTTTTTAGACCTGATAATCGTTTCACTAACAATATATTGTTATGTGAACTCGTTGTTTCCCAGTGTTTCCACAAAAGAAACGCCAGCGCATTTAGACCATTTGTTAAACATGAACAAGATGAGGAGGTCTGTAAAAAATATATAAATTTAACAAATCTTTGCATTAATCCAAAAATCTTTCAATTTAATTAAATTAATTAAAATAATATAAAGATTTTTTTTAACAAACCCATTGCATAGCAATGGGAAATCCCCTTTCGTTGCAGACCTCGCCATGAGTAGATTTGAAACTGTCGATGATGTGTTTGCAGTATGTAGTACAAATTTATGCAAAGTAGATAATTTTATTGACAAATTAAACAGTAAATTAGACTCCATTAATTTCACCCATGAAATATAAATCAATAACAAATTACAGAACCTCGGTGGTTCAGAGGTAAGAACGTGTGCCTATGAACCGAAGGGTACTAGGTTCGATGCCGGAGTACTCCTTTCACTTTTTCAGTACAAACTGTCAAATTAACATCAACCGAGGTTCTAGCATTGTATTTGAGCAAGTTGAATGTCTGCACGTTCCGCTCTTCGGAGGGGGCGTAAAGCCGTCGGTCCCGTGTCCATGCGATGTTGGGCACGTTAAAGATCTCTACCCTCCTTACAGAAAGGCAGGGGTTCGGCAAAATTTCCAGGATAGTGAGGTGAAACTGCTCCCTGGCGTCGGTGATTGGCCATAGTCGCGGAAATAGGCCAACGTTAAAGAAACAAAACACACAACACACACATAACAAATTACCTTTTCTTGATGTATTAGTCATTAAAAATATAGACACTTTAGAATTTGACATCCACAGAAAGGAAACCACTACCGTGAGTTACATTTCGATTCACTCACACCATAGTCTGCCACAAAAAACAGCTAGTTTGAATTTTCTGGTTTACAGATTAACACAGTTTCGCTTAAATAAATAAGATAAAACAGGGAACTTAAATATATTAAAAATGTAGTTAAGTATAATGGTTATTTTGCTTAGTGGAAAAATTAGACGATAAACATAAAAAAGAAAATGTTAGCGGAATCTACGACTTTCAGAAAGGATAAACCAGACAAAACCGTTGTCTGTATACCATTTGATCCGCAAATTACGAGAGGTTTTGTGGCACTTTTAAGAAAACGAATCTACAGCTATCATTTTATACAAAAAAATACATCAAAACATTTGCTACGTCACCCAAAGGATAAAGATTTAACCACAGAAGTGTCGGGAATCTATGAAATAGGTTCTAAGGTATGTGAACTTAAATATGTTGGGCAAACTAAAAGATTTATTGAAACTAGATTTAAAGAACATTTAGCGCAACTAAGATATGGCACTATTGACATCATGTATTGCTCAGCATATTTGGGATAATAATCATCATGTAAATATAGAAAATCTCAAGCTAATCAAAAATGTCAGGCAGTCGCGACAGTTAGATGCTTACAAAAGTATGTATATCGTTAGAAATTTGAACAAAAAATTATTTGATGAATAGAGTAGGTTCTGTTCCACATAGTCAGTTGTTAGAACTGTTATCTTAACAACCAGTGTACCCTTATTAAAAAGAATATTTGATAACGACAAACAGTTTTACAAAAGCAGTTATGCAATTTTAATTACAGTGATTTAAGACTCAACAATGGGGGTCTGTCTGTATACCTTCGTAGAGGACACTGTTCGCAACTGCTTGCCAACTAACATATAAATATAAGTTTTAGTTTTTATTCGCATAGTTGATTCACCACTCTGATGACGCTAACTTTCTTAACGAAAGGATCGTCAAGTTTAAAAATTGTATTGTGATGAATTGGGTTCTCCAAATTGTACCTGTCAGCGCCCATCATAGCTTCCAATCTTCACTCATTAAAAACTATAAAAGTTGCATTAGTTATAATTAACTACATCAACTTTTGCAGTTATACATATAACTTAACTTGTTTTTTTATTCCAATTTGATTTTAGATGAAATTAAATGGAAAAGTTACGGGTTGACTCAAATGAGAGATGTAGGATTATAAATATAACGTTCTTCAAAATGACGTCTTCGTTCTACATCGAATTCCATGAATTAAGCTAACCTTGTTTGAAAATTAAAAACTTTACGATCTCCTCAAACATATTTTTCTCGTTCTTGCAACTTCTTCTGGAACTGTACAAATTATTTCTCAAGATGAAATTTACAGTAGACCATTTACACAGTAAGCTGGCAGTCGCTATCTTTCATACTCCACTATCACCAGGGCGACTCGTAAAATATTTTTAAGGTAACATTTCGCTGATCATATAAATTCATCTATCGGCTATTCCTTTTTTTTTAGATAATATTTAAATTCGTCCTCATGGCGCCGCTTGCTATGTACCAGTCTTCAAAGCGAAGGATCTCGTTTCAAATTTAGGGTAGGTCAACCAAAAATTGTCCTGGTCTGCAATATTTGTAAAATTACTAACATATTGGTAATTCTATTAATGGCTGAGGCACCTTAATTTTAAAAACAACATTAGAACACTGCAAAATTCACTATTTATTCTGGTGTACTGATTTTGAATTAAATTGAGTTACTCATAAACAAAACATAAGCGGAAACGAGGTTTTTATTGTTTGACATGAAACGGGGTAATTGAAACTTAGAGAGTTACTAACCGTTTATAGAAAATATATAAAATATGTTGGCTGCATTCGAGGTTGCCGAATGCCGAATATATGTTTGTCCTTTTTGAGCTATGTAAAGCTAGATCTAGTCTCACCATAATTAGAAATGCAGACCGGTTTCGCTGTAATTAGAGCTCGTCAGCGTCCTATACTTATTACAGCTATAACACATTTATAAAGTAATACGGCTCTGATAGCCAGCCTCATAGAGTATTGTGAGATGTACAACAGAGTCGCCATCTCGGTGCGGAACCAGGTATTATGTTGTCACGATTGCTCAAATTAACACAAAAAATTATAAATAGGGACTGTGTACGACCAACCAACAATTTTGTAAATTGTCAGCCCTGTAAATACAAACCTGTGAAAAATAAAAACCTACGCAAACCCATACCCTTTTTCCCACTATTCATATGCTGTACTATTAAAGCATGCTAGTTTTATTTGTGGCCGCTAAAAAAGTGATCAACCCAAAATGACCAGAGTATTGTAGATAATAGATACTGATAGACGTAAGATTAATGCACTATATTTGACTCTCTAATTACTAACTATGATAGAATGCTGAATATGAAAAGAGGTATGTCTGATTTATAGGCTGGGGGCTAGGAAGTTGTCATGACTACACGTGCAGGTCTCCTGGATATCGGAGGTGACTTGGATTCGAGTCAGCTTTCAATTGTCTATAATATTATTAGTGCGTCTCTTCTATTGTCCATTGCTTTTGAGTACTGCTATCCCGAATTTACGTTATGCTTTTACAACAACTATTGACCAAGAAGAGCTTTAATGAGTGCTCAGATACCTTTATTCTGGTACGCTTCACAAATACGACAACAAGCATTATCACCTGTTTCCATTATCAGTTTATTTCTATTGTGATTTACGCATAACTAACTTGGTCAAATGTTAGATATGAACAAAAGCGTCCCTGGTGATATGGATAAGAGTTCTTAGCAACGGTGTTGTTATTCCCTGAGTTTGGACCTTTTATGACTAGTTGAAACAAGCGTAAAATATGAAACAATACAATGAGATCCACCTAGGGTCGCCAATTATGATCACGGTCATGTTATATGGCCGGTTATTACCTGTTAATGAAACATTTCTAAAATGAGATGATTTATAAACAGGAGTATCAACAAACATGTGCAGGTGAATTTGATTAACTAAACCAATTTGCTAGTTTTGACTAAAACTGTTTAGTTTTCAAATTGTTATTATTCAGATAATTGAAGGCATTTGCATTGATTGCGTAAATTATTTAAAGGCTAGATTAAATCTGAATATCTAGTCGCAGTATTTGAAATATCTGTTATATAATTAAAAATTGGTAACTAAATTAGTATTTAACACAACGAATATACCCGACGCAACAATATGTAGTACAGGGTTATTTTACCAAGATTTGACACCCTTAAATTTTTATTTCCCACTTAAGAAAAAAATCGGAAATAGAGAAAACGCAAGAATATTTTACTGAATTTTGTCAAGGTCTTACAAAAACAATTTCTAAGCGAGTTTTAGAGAAACACATTAAATATTGTTTAGTGTGATCTGCTGTTTTTAACGATTTTGCTAAGTACAGTAGGCACCGCTTTTTAGGCGATTTCGGTTTTAGCGAGGTAATTATTACGCTGACCCATTCCATTTTTATTGGGATACACAGATGTGTGAAAGTAAACAAGAGGGCTTCGTTTTTCTGTAAATTTCGTTGTCTCTCTACCTAAAAATATGACCATTGAGACACACTAGGACTAGATGCACATGTTTCTTGATTGATATATGACACTAATGGTTAATAAATTTTACTGCACACAACACAAGAGAAAATATTTATCGGTTCTTCCCCTTAGAAAATGATATAATCCCTCTTACCACTTGAAATCAACTTTCGTTAGTTCGTTATAACTGTGTGTGGCGTTTTGTTTTTCTGTTTAAATCTTGAAACTTGCGCCTTATTCCGATCAGTTTTAGATCACCGCGCATTTGAGGCAGGTGAATAGAGTCTTGTTTACACAATGTTCGCGTGGGGTATTAAAAGAAAACGCCTTGTCATTGAATATATTATGTCGATATTAAAACAAGTGAGAACGGGAACGAACAAAAGCGATATTTGTAGGTGGTACGGTATTGCATTTTCTACAATATCAACCATTTTAAAGTGCGAGAATGCTATTGTCCAGGGCATTGGTTTCAACACTGTTGGCAACAATACAAAAACAACTGACATGGAGAACATGGAAAAAACATTGCTTAATTGCTTCAAATACCAAAGGCACGCAAACATTGCTATAAGTGGTCTATTTCTCCAGGAGAAAGCTGTTTCTCTTGGTCGAGAAATGAGACATGGAGAGCATTATCAGCTTTCTACAAGTTATATTTCTCGTTTTAAACAAACATATTAAATTAATTCAGGAAAAGTTTCTGGGGAAGCGAAATTTGTAAATGAGTAAGTCACATCTGATTGGCCTCAAAATAATTTTCGAGAAATATCTAAGAAATATCAGGCATGTGATGTCTTCAGTGCAGACTAGACATGACTTACAAAGCAGAAAAACTAAGATGTTTTAAAAATCTAAAGAGTTTGTCGGCGAAATATATTGATAACAAAAAAGCATGGGTGACTGGCGATACTTTAAAACTAAATTGGAAGAATGGGATAGAGAACTGGAAAGAAAAAATAGAAAACTTTTGACTGTGGTGGATCATTGTGTGGCACATTCACAATTAACGAGTTTGAAGAACATCAAAGTAGTTTTTCTGTCACCTAATACCACATCTGTACTGCAGCCTTCAGATCAGAGAATGATCAACTCTCTTAAATCTAATTACAGGAGCCAATTTGTCACAAAATAGTTGACAACATGGACAAGAATAAGTGTTAGCTTTCCGCAACTGTCCGCCAAGCTATTCGTCCCCTTGATAGTGCATGGAAAAATGTCTCACAAAAAATGGTGCAAAATTGTTTCAGGCATGCTGGTTTTCATTTTGCGCATAGAAATGAAAACGTTGATATAAGCTTTTCGGAAGATGTTATTGCTGACAAAGATATCGCCGACGAAGATGGTGATATTCCTCTGAGAAAATCTGCTAGGGTTACGAAATTGGCACAAGTGTCGGATGCGATGGATCACCGGAACATAGATAATTCTGTGGGAACTTATGATATTCCAACAGATTCTGAGATATTTTAAACTGCAAATTTAAACACTACCCAAGAAGTGATAGAAGATTCCGGTTCGGACAAAGAATCTAAATGCCCCGAATGCACCAATGTTTTACTACAGGATGCCATAGATTCCGGCGAGAAGCTTAGAATATTTTGGAGATGGCCTCAAATTTAGGGAATAAGCTAAGTTTATTAACTTCCATATAAAACATTTTGGAAAAGAAGGAAAAAGGAAAACCGACAGTATAAATGAAAATCGCAGACAATTTTTATGATGTGTATAAAGTTATATAAGGAATAATGTACAGTATATACAGTTATGTGTTTTTTATGCGAATAAAATTGTTCATTTAAACTAGACAGTTACAGTTGACTTTCAATATTGATGGAAGGGGTTACAGGCGGGTAGTCCTGTTTGTACACTTACATATAAGTATGTACATACCTAAATTTTTTTTGTAGTTTCTTCTTAGTTCTGATATAACGAGATCTGATTTTCATGAAATATTATTACTGGCCCCTTGACTCCCCGGACTCTACTGTATATTTGTCATATTATTACTTTAGCCGTCCGTAAACTGTATAACCTCAAATATAGGAATTCGGTGTAGATCAAGTAACCCTGATCGTTTGTTAGTTCACCGAAGATAACAAAAGACTAATATTAACTTAATACATGCTTCTTGCATTGCAAAAATAATATCACAGCGCTGTTACGTATTTTTTTCTACAAAACTGCTTACCAAACATTCGCTTGAAAGCTAAAAAACTGTTTTTAATCGTTCCTATTTTAAGCTAGCTTTGGGAAATAATACAGAGCTTTGTAAGTAACAAACACTTTTTTGCTTGGTGCTAAGAAATACATGTATTTTGAGATGTTGCGATGTTAATGGTTAATTATAAAGACACAAGTTATCACCCGATTGTTTTCTTGAAGCCACCTTTTCGTTTGCACAACCTTGTAACGTTTTATTAATTCTTTGCAGTGGTATTCCAAATAATATTTTATGGCATTTGTTTGGACAGGTGTGTTTTGCAAAAGTTTTGAGTATTTTAAATTTATTAAAATATTTAAAAAAAGGCATAAGGGTTCATATTGTGCCGTACATCGTTGAAATCGTAATCGAAAATGCTATTCGATAAAGGGTGGAACAATCCTCTTTACTCCACTTGGCAACAGAGAACGTGACTGAGGGTAAGTCATAGTATTTCCCTCGGACCCCATGCAACGGTCTTTCAGGCCGAAATGTACGCCATCCTTCACTGTGTGCGCGAGAACAAGAGGATGGGCTACACCAACAAGCGGGTCCTCATAGCCACAGACAGACAGGCAGCCCTTAAGGCCCTAAGTAGCCCACGGGTAAATTCCTGGCTGGTGAGTGACTGCCGAGACGAGAGCAGCGACTGGCTGGGCAGAATGAGGTCACCCACCTCTGGATGCCGGGTCACTCGGGATCAAAGGCAATGAAGAAGCTGACAGTCTCGCTAAGAGAGGGTCAGCAGAACCATTTATTGGACCATAACCTTTTCTGGGCGTGACAAAGAGCACGGTTAGGGGAGCCATTAAGTCCTGGGTCAGAAACGTACACAAGGTGTACTGGGCAGACTGTCCAGGGCTCATACATAGGAAGTTAGTAATTGACGAACCCAGCTCAAAGAGAGCTGTGGAGCTGCTAAATCTTAGCAGAGGACAACTCAGAAACATAACAGGTCCCTTGACGCGACACATGGACGTCAAGAAACACCTGCATAAAATGGGGCGGTTCGAGGGGGACCTCGCATGCAGACTCTGAGTCGAGGGGGAGGAAGCAGCCTAGCACATCTTGTGCGAGTGTAAACCTCTGGACCGCAAAAGACGACTGATCTACGGTCAGTCCAGACCGGAGAAAGCAATATAAAATTTGACCCTACCAATCGCTCTGCAGACTAGTTCAAGGCACAGTGATTTTGGAATGCGTGGAGTAAGAAGACTAAGGGCATGCACAATAAGCCAGAGGCTGCAGTGCTATCAGGGCGGCAATGTCGCGGACGAGCCCTGAGGGAAAAAACAGAGAACGTACGAAACGTAGATATGTTTGCCGGCTGTAATCACACAAGGTCGCATGTGAGGTTTCTATGGCGTTTGTAAAAAATAAATATATTCAAAATGCATTTTTTTCAAACGTCTTAATCAAATGTAGGAGTGTAGCAGGTGACACATAAATATTATATATTTCAAAAGATTTTTGATGCAATATTTTCCACTCCTAGACTGAATCAGTACCATAATCTTTGTTTAAAAATCTCCAATTTTGACGCTGCGAATCACGACGGACATTTTCAGCAATATTTGCTGATTCCAATTATTTCACCATATCTTTCGAGTTTGAAGGTTCATGGCCAATTTCTTTCGAGCAAATACGAAGAGTGCCGGATGTTGGCATTTGAGACAACAGTTAAGTGGATGAATGATGGTTATTATTATGACTTTAGCCTGAAGAGCTTTCACACTCGCTCAAAGGAGAGCATTCACTCAGCTCAGGTATCTCAGATCCCAAAAGGATTGAGCTCAGATGCCACCTTTTCCAACTCATCGGGCCCTGAACGACTACGCGACACTTCCTCATTTCCCAGAAATCTTAGCACAGTCTGGGCAGTTGCAAGTATAACCGCTTTTTGCATAACATTATAAAGGTGTTATCCAACGCCAAGTCTCTTAATGTTCCCTCGCCGATTCTTAGGAACAACACTATTTGAGGACATGCCTATCGGGGTCACTTAGACACTGCCGTCTACTGTTTCTTAACTTGTATCTCTATCTCGAGGTCTCTGTACTAAATGATCTTATTATGCTTTATCTCTAAACTATTGGCATTCGGAACAGATACATCAATCAGCGTTGTTGCACGACTTATACATTATTATTATACCTGGCCAGTCGTGGGAAACTCGTTAGTTTGTTAGCACAGCCTTATCCCACTACAACCTAAATTCTAAGTTCGCTAGAACAGGCTCAGTAGTAGGGCACCTTACTAAGATTTAAAAATCCCATTTTTTAGAGCCAGTTCTTAATGAGGTATTCTCGCAATTGAGTCGTGCCTTAATACTCTTATATTGCAACAAACTCTCTCCATTATCCGGTGATATGCTGGATAGTCTGTGATGACTGACACCCAAATTTGAAATTGACATCTTGGACCAAATTATGCCCAACTACATACTTTAAGTAGTTTCTTGTTGGAATGACCTGTATGACCAGCGAAAACCGCTCTGTTTTTGGACACATCTGTCTAGGTACAAACCAGACGCCCATTTGCCTGGGTGGATTCATTTAGTCACCCATGTAGATGTTTTTGCATCCAAGATTGCAGCTTGCCCTGGTCAGTTCGATGATGACTTCGTATTTCACCTTCTCTTAATTATAGCGGTGTTGAATTAACTGCCTCGCAAATGTTACTTGTATTTCAGAAGTAAGCGACTCCTGATGGAAATATGTAAGCAGGTTCAATATGTGCTAACCCAACTGTTTACCAATATGCAACACTCCTCTTTCACCTTGGTGTCTAGGTAGAATTACTCGTTCGATGGCATCTTGGGGATGATGATTTTTTGATTCTGTTAGGGGTGTTCATTGTAGATTTTCAATGTCTGTTTTACTTCAGTTCACAATCCTAAATAAATAGCTAAGTGCAAAAGATGCATATGTATTAAGAGCTTTAGTCAGGTTTTTGCCAATGATATGTGCTCGCATCACCTGCCTTACTGGTTTCGTAAGCGCATTATTCAGATCATTCTTCATTACTGGGTGGTTTATTTTTCTCGCTTGCTGTATTCCCAAGTATTTATAACACCCTTATACATCCATTGAAACAATTTGCTGGCCATCCTGTATTTCATATACACCTGGTTGTATCTTCGCTCTGACTTTACATGAGGTGCGACATTTGTCAACCTCATCTGCATGCCAATAACTCTGGGAAACCCTTTAACGATTTTAAGGAGTTGCTCCAGGTGATTCCTTATGGAGGTAATCAGCTTAGGATCATTCATATACAGCAGATGATTTGGCCTCATTTGCTTCATGCCAATGCCTTATTATTATTATTATTATTATTATTATTATTATTATTATTATTATTATTATTATTATTATTATTATTATTATTATTATTATTATTATTATTATTATTATTATTATTATTATTATTATTATTATTATTATTATTATTATTATTATTATATTAAGAGATTCCACTTACTTCATTCTAAGGATTATTCTACATGAGTTGAGCAACACCGAGTGCACTCCGTGCACATAGGGTGTTGCTTCTGCATCTGGATGTCAGGAAGTATGATAGTATTTTCCGTACTATATGCGCTGTACTCAGGACCACCGCCTTTTGCATTAGCAGGAGATTGTGTTTTCCTGGAACTTCCTTCAGGAAATTGGTGGTGGCATTGTAAATAAGTCCTGTGGCTCCGATGATGACGGGGATTATTTTGGCCTTCAGGTTCCACATGCGCTGTATCTCAATTTGCAGATCTTTATATTTAAGCATCTTTTCTGCTTCCTTATGGGTGATGTTGTAGTCAGAAGGTATGGCCACGTATATGATTAGGCAATGTTTTTTCTTCTTATCCTCAACTATGAGGTCTGGTTTGTTTACAACTTTTTTTCTATCCGTATGCACTTGTGTGTCCCATATGATTGTCACGTGTTCAGCATATATTACAGAGTCCGGGGTGTGCTGGTACCACTTTTCATTTACATCTATCTTGTAGTGTTTGCAGATGTTCTAGTGGAGCTGTCTGGCTACTGTGATGTGTTGCTCCAGATACGAATGTTTGCTAGTATGGGACAGCCTGCAACAATATGGTGGATGGTTTCATTGAAAGACCGACAGAGTCTGCATTTTGGATCTGTGTCGGTCCTCATTATTTTAGCTTTCACATAATTTGTTGCGATGGCTTGATCTTGGCAGGCAGTTATCAGAGCTTTCGTCTCGGTCTTAAGATTTGCATGGGTAAACCACGCCCATGAGTTATTTTGATGGATGGTTTCCTTAACGGCCTCATTTGCTATTTTTCCATGAAGTGGCTTGGTTTTCCATTTTGTAATTCGTTCTTCTTTTATCTGTTGTTTTATTCTCTGTTTCATTTCCTTCACCTTCTTTGTCTCAGGCATACTATGGCTGTTGTGCCCTGGTTCTCTTTTTTCTTTGTTATCCTCGCCTTCCTCTGTGCTGTCATATTCTCCAGGGGCGCCTTGTTGTTGTCTGTACACCATTTCCAGGTATTTATCTTCTTTTTTTTTAGTTGCAGGTAGCTGCTGATTCCTTCCTTGGCGATGTTTTTTACAGCCTCAATGCTAATCATTCCTCTGCCTCCTTCTTCTCTAGCGATGTACAATCGGTCAATGTCGGCACGTGGATGGAGAGCACCGTACATTGTGAGCAGCTTGCGTGTCTGGGTGTCCAGTTTCTGAATCTTTGCCTGGGTCCACTTGATGACCCCTAGACTGTATTGGATGACAGGAACAGCTAGGGAGGTTATGGCCATCACATTGTTTTTGGCATTGAGCTCAATTTTAAGAATCGCTCTGATTCGCCGGTAATATTCTTTCTTTAATTTGGTTTTCATTTTCTTGTGTTGGATACCGTCGTGTTCATCTATGCCTAGATATTTGTACACATCAATTTGGTCTAAAGATTGGATGGTTGTTGAGTTATCAATTTTGATGTTCTCCTTTGCTTGTAGTCGTCCCCTCAGGAATGTTTCCTTTGCGCACTTATCTAATCCAAACTCCATGCTGATGTCATCACTGAACTCCTTGACGGCTGCGAGTTGTTCTGCAAGTTCCTCCTCAGATTTTGCTACTAGTTTCAAATCATCAACATATAGCAGGTGGTTGACTTTTTCGCTTTCATTTTTACAACGGCATCCTGTCCCTGATTTGTTGAGTATGGAGCTTAGGGGAAACAGAGCGACACAAAACAGCAGTGGTGATAATGAGTCCCCTTGATATATCCCACTTTTTATCTTTATATTTTCGATGGTGATGTTGTTTGAATTGCTGTTGTCGCTCTTTGATTCTGAGGTCAGGTACAGGTCGGTATTCCAAATCTTCATTGTATTGCTGATAAAGTATAGCAGGGTTGAGGATGTTCTGTAGATATTCAGAACTTCGATTATCCAGGTGTGCGGGACCTTATCGAACGCCTTTCTGTAGTCTATCCAGGCTATTGACATGTTTTTCTTCCTTTCTTTGCAATCTTTCTGTAGCATTTTGCTTGTGAGTAGATGTTCTTTGCAGCCATATGTGTTTTTGGCGCATCCTCTTTGTTCTGCAGGGAATAGGTTGTTTTCTGTGAGGTGGTGATACAGTCGCTCGGCTATCAGTTTTGTCAGCATCTTGTACATGTTGTTCAGACAAGTAATTGGTCTAAAGTTCTTCGCTTGATGTGTGTTCTCATTCTTCGGTATTAGGAACGTTCTTCCCTTCGTCAGCCACGCTGGTGTATCTTGCTTGCTATTTACCATGTCAATAAATGCGGTTGTTAGTTTTCCATGGGTTGATGTTAGTTTCTTCAGCCAGAAGTTGGTAATGCCATCTACTACTGGGGTCTTCCAGTTAGCTGCTGTGCTTATTATCATCATCATCATCATCATCATTATTATTATTATTATTATTATTATTATTATTATTATTATTATTATAGTTATTATTATTACTATTATCATTTTTATCATTATTTTGTTGTGTTATTCTTTAAGTTTCATAAACATGAAACAAATATTTGCTATAGATGTCGACTTAATGTTTCTCATTACACTACACTAACAGTACACTACACACATACACCACAAATATGTATTTTGTGATGGAGGTTTCAGAAACCGCGCAAAAGTTAACTCCTTCTTTTAATTTTTTGACCGCCAGTTAGGTAGACGTTATGTACATCCTTAAACATAGCACCTATCAATGGAAGGTTTTTGAAAAGTCTTCACTTAACGCCTGTTTCTTAGGTACGCCGCTGGTCACTCGAGACATAAAACGGAGCACTAGACTTCATACGATGAATTCAAGACTCGCACGCTTCCATTGCGGGTGTGTATATTCCATATCTCTTATAGAACTACTACGGAAGTGTAGTGGTGACCAGTGAAAGATACAAAGAGTTCAATTATCTTCAGCTATAAAATGTAATAGGTGTGAATTAATCTCCTTTAATGTTGCTATAACTCAGGATCGTGGTTGGCCCTGCGTTATATTATGGGCAAGTTCTTATTTAACACTGGTATTGTGTGATCTGACGGGGATGCAGCATTGTAATTAAATGGGTCAATTGGAGGAGTTACGCATTAGTCGAATGGGATTGAAGGGGAAGAAGCAAAATTTATTGTTTGTGAAATTGGTTACTTTTCACCCCACTAAATTGTATTATCATACTCCAAGCAAAATAACAAGGATATTTGGTGAACTTTACACATACCATTTACTAATTGCAACGACGATAATTATTAAAATACTCGCTTAGTAAAAGTATGAAGCCATCTAGGTATTTCTGCAATTATTTATTCTTTTTGGATACAATTTAGCATTACCATGTAAAAGGATATCAAACTCCGAAAGATGGCATCCATTTTGCCGTGATACTCAAGGTTTTCTGAAAGCAGACATCAAATGTATTATTTAAAATTGAACACTATCCTTATTTCTGCACTTTAAAGTTTAAATTTACCAGCCCAGTTGATTTAAATCATTTGATTTTTTCCTGTATTATGCATCATGAACAAAGAAAAATATTACTTTGATAGAATACAATGTTTCCTTTCCCCTGGATGTGACATCACTTATTTATGAAGCTGTTTGTAATAAAAGTGTCATGGTAGCTTTCATGTGTTTTGTTAAAGACTCTAAGTTAGCTAGGTTTATATAGCTCTTAGTAAAAAGTTGATATTCTGAAAATTTGACTGTTCCAATAAATATTGTACTAGTGGCAATATATTATATAGTTTTAAGGGATACTAAATAAACTTAGCAGATTAATGTATGGTCAGAGAGATAAAAGTAAGTTCCTTTGTGCCTTTCCTTGTGTTAACCTCTTTCGACCGCAGCCTCCCCAGTATGTTAAAAAGTCACCATGACATGCTCCATTGGTGTGAAAAGTGTCCCAGTGTTTCTCCTGCAAAAACTTGTAGCGTAGATGTGTGCATGTTTATGTATGTGTGTATGTGCATATGAAGAAATAATGTGCATTTTCTGCCCTGCACCTAGTGTTAAGTACTGGACGTATAAAGCCTATTGACGTGAGTGCGTATACATGAGTGTATATGCGCTCGCGCATGTGTGTGGGTGGATATGTATGTAAGTGTATAGGGAGCTAAAAGAATATAAAAGAAAAAAGTTAAAGAGCTTGTTAGATTAACATTCTTAAGACAGGTTTTGCCATTGTGAAAAGCAAGGTCAGATGCATTCTTGTTCATTTTGAAGATTGACAGTGACTGAATGAGCTAGTTCTCAAAGTCAAAACTCTAATAAAAAAAAGTTTCGATTATTAATATAATAGGCTCCAATGTTGCTATCTTTCTTGGACAGTAGATAATCTGAAAATGAGCGTTTACACTTGTACTAAGTTGGCCATGGACAACCTGTCAAAAAATTAGGACCGCTTTAGTTGTCAAATAAATAAATTTTCTAATTAGCATTCTGCATCTTATCAAGTTTTGTGTGTGTGTGTGTGTGTGTGTGTGTGTGTGTGTGTGTGTGTGTGTGTGTGTATTTTGGCTGAAACTTGTTGCAGGTATGACATGATTAGCAGTATGAGAGGGAGCGGATAATTAAATGATAGAAGTTTGTTTAGGAGGCCCGCATGCTAAACCTTGTAGAAGGCTTGAGAAATGTCGAGAAATATTGCGCCAGTTGACTTGTTTTTGTTAAATCCTTCGGTGTTGTTTTCCACCACTCGAACAACTTGGTCTGTGGTGGAGTGCTGGTCCGACCGACCGACAGACAAAAAAAAATTTGTTCCATAGTCACGTTTTCCATATGTTTTAAGATTTTTACGCCGTTTTAGCAAAAAAAAATTAAAATTTCTGTCACCGATATTCCACCCCTAGACATTCAACTCCTAATTTAATGTCATCACAGATGACCAGAGGTTTGATGAAGTTGAAATTTTTTAAACAAACAAACCCTTAAACATTTTATTACTTGAGTTTTAACGACAAAATGTCAATTTTCACAAAATCACCACCCACTCATTCTCAACCCTCTGGAGAGATTTTACGCAAAAACCACCCGAACCGTTCGTTTGCCGGGTGCCGACTGTATCCAAATTTGCAGACGATGTCTCAATTCGTTCTAAAGTGATCGTGGCTACAAACAGACAGACAAACAAAAAAAAATTCGTTCCCAAATCATGTTTTCTATATGTTTTGACACTTTTTACGACGTTTAGGCCAAACAAAATTTTTGAAATTTTTGTTACCGATGCCATTTTTCACACGTTGTGACGATGGGTAGGTTACATATTTTTAATGAATTTTTATGAAAAGACACTCGCAGCAAATTTTTAAGGCAACAATTCCTTTTATTTGTGATTTTTTTTAAAAAAGGATTATGAAAATTATCTGCAAAGAGAATTTTCAAATTTTTTTTAAGAATTTTTTTGTGGTGCAGTTTTCTGGTCAGTAAGTGAAGTAAATTGTATGTGTGTGACAAAAAATTTCAATTCATTAATTGCTGTTGTCCTTACTTGGTGAAACCGATCCATTTCAAATACAGATGTAAAGAGTTCTTCGATGGCTTCACAATTGTTTGTTTTCTTATCTGTGGCCGGTTTCGCGCTTTTATGTCATTGTAAGACCGGTTATAGAAAAAACAAGCAATTCTACAACCAAAGAATATTTTTACTTCCACATCGTCACAATGTGTGGAAGGATGGCATCGGCCACAAATATTTCAAAGTTTTTTTTTGCTTAAACGTCGTAAAAAGTATCAAAACATAATATAAAATATGATTTTAGAACGAAAATTTTGTTGTCTGTCGTATGTGTACAGTTCGAAATGTTTTGGGTAAAATCTCTCTAAGTGATGGGGGATGAATGGGGGGCGGGGGGTGGTGTTGAGGGGTCTATTTGGTGAAAATTGACATTTTTTCGTTCAAACTCGAGTAATATAACGTTTTAGGGTTTATTTATTAGAAAATTATTAATTTCATCAAACATCTGGTATTCTGTGCTGAAATTAAATTAGGGGTTGAATATGTGGGGATAGAATACTGTTGAATATCGATTTTTTTTGTGCTAAAAGTCTGAAAACATAGAAAACTTGATTCTGGAACGATTTTTTTAGTCTGTCCGTCTGTCGGTCGATCGGTCTGTCGGGCTGTCGGCATGTATGTCTGTCTGTTAATAGGAGCAATAACTTTCGAACAGATTGAGATATCATCTTTACATTTGGTATCCAGTTAGCACCCGATAAAGAAACGCTTCGAAACATTTTTAGGTAAGATCGCTTTAGGGGTAGGGGACAAAGAAGGGGCGATTTGGTGAAAATTGACCCTTTTTCAACAAAACTCGAGTAATATAACGTTTCAAAAATTTATGGGCACAGGAATACAAATATTTTCTTTGTGGTTAAGCCATGGTCCCTAAATTCATTCCATGAGAATGTCTTTTCGAGAGAATAAATTATCACAACTATGTGAAAGTTATGATTCTATTTGCAGCACTATTTGTATCTGTATTTAGTGAAAACTTTTATTCTTAGGATCTCTTTTGGTCTCCTGGAGGGGAAAAAATAAATGCCTATACTCGTGTTTCTATAAAGCTGGAAGTTTGTTATCTCTATAAAGGCAACGCGTTTTCTGTGTGTGTGCTATTCTGTGCTGGAATTAAATTAGGGGTTGAATACGTGGCGGTGGAATATTGTTGACGAAAAATCGACTTTTTTTGCTGAAACGGCGTACAAAGTTTCAAAACATATAGAAAACTTGATTCTGCAACGAACATTTTTTCACCAGTCAGTCTGTCGGCATGTAAGTTTGTCTGTTAATAGGCGCAATAACTTTCTAACGAATTGCGATATCATCTTCAAATTTGGTATCCAGTTAGTACCCGACAAAGGAACGCTTCGAATCGTTTTGGGTAAGATGGCTTTAGCGGGTAGGGGATAAATAAGGGGTGATTTGGTGAAAATTAAAATTTTTTCAACAAAACTCGAGTAATATAACGTTTGAAAAGTTTATTGGTACAGGAATACAAATATTTTTTTGTGGTCAAGTCATGGGCCCTAAATTCATTCCTTGAGAATGTCTTTCTGAAGAGAATAAATTAGCACAACCATGTGGATGTTATGATTCAATTTGCAGGACTATTTGCATCTCTATTTAGTGAAAACTTTTAATCTTATGATCTCTTTTGGTCTCCTGGAGGGGAAAAAATATATGTCTATACTCGAGTTTATATATATATATATATATATATATATATATATATATATATATATATATATATATATATATATATATATATATATATATAGTATTGCATTAACGTGAATAAACAATAAGTCACACTTCTCTCTGATTTTCTGTGTCATTATAACAGATCATAACGAAGAACGATGGGATAGTATTTTTGAAACTGAATTAGAAAAATCTGTGGCTAATGGACTTGAGATTCCGAGGTCATCTAATCTATTTTAGCTGACTTTAACCACTTGAGTTTCTATAAAGATAGAAAGAAGTTCGTTATCTCTATAAAGGCAACGCGTTTTCAGAATTATTCGAAAAAAACGTTATTGTCGAAGATGCAGAAATACTAAAAAATATTCCCAAGAAAACTGGTTCAATCAGACTGTGAGTGAGGATTGGAAGCTGTGATGAGCACTGGTAAGTAAAATTCAGAGAACTCAATTTAACACAATACAGTTTTTATACCTGACCATCGTTTTGCTAACAAAGTTAGCGTAATAAAAGGGATGAATAAACTTGTTTCTAAAAACTGTATTGTAATTAATTGGGTTCTCAAATTGTCCTTATCCATCAGACTGGCTAATCAACTTATTCAAGCTATTTATAAAATGGAATGTACTTGTAAATTCATAATCTTATTTTAGTTAATCGCTTGGATGAGTTTGTTAATCAAACCAATTAGACAGGTTTTCCTAACAAACAAAAAAAAAGTTGTTTCAAATAATTTATATTTTCAAAAGTAACTATCTTGTCCTTTTTCGTGTTTTAAAATATTTTTATGAAACTTCTCTACCATAACGAACTTGCTGCGCCTAGACTTTTTTGTTTTCCTTCATCACACACACTTTGTGAACAATAGGCAAATTAGAATAAATACTTAACTGTAAATTTAGGATTGATGCAATAGATTTGTGCTAACATTTGAATGCGGAAGACTGTTAGCCTTACAAACTGTAAACATGTTTTGCATAATAATCGACCACAACAATTTAATCCCTACAAAAACTCCGGAATTTGCAGATATTTTGTTTATAACAAGAATTTGTTTTCTTCTAAACATAATTTTAATTGGATTGGAACAGGCTGAGCTAATAATAATATGCATTTATAAGAACCAGAAACTCCATATTATATTGGAACCTTTATGGGTATAGAGATATTGCTGTGTAGATAGTTTTGATTAAATATCTCATAACAAAAAAGTCTGGACGCAGCAAGTGCGTTAAGGTAGTGAATTTTAATAGAAATGATTCGACACGAAATATTTTTTATAACTCTTTTTCTTGTAACATAGAAATCTAAATTTTCGTATATAGTTTACTTATCATAGCGTAAACCTACCTACAAAATTTGGTTAGCGTATCATTTTAATTTTTTTAGATTAAACTTTTTCCGTAAGAAAACCAAAGTTTTTCCGGAGAACCTCCTTAGATTTTCCTGGCTAACGAACTTATCACGCCATTTACAAAAGGAAGGCACACGCACAATTTTATTAAAATCGGATCATTATTTTAGTCAATTTGTATAAAAAAAAAATCACTAATAGAGAGGTATCGATGGTGAGACTTTGCAAAAATTTGTTCAAATGAGCGCGAACTAGGACCCCTAGAACCCATATTCGGGGTCAGTTTCAATTTTTATCTGTTATATATATATATATATATATATATATATATATATATATATATATATATATATATATATATATATATATATATATATATATGTATGTATGTATCCGTCTGATAACTCAAAAAATAATTAACCGATTTCAATGAAACTCGGCAGGCCTTTCTTTTATTAATGGCTTGGATGAGTTCGTTGGCCAGGAAAATCGGACGAGGCTTTCCGGGAAAATTTTGAGTTTTCATTCAAAAAATTTTTTTTCCCGAAAACAACGACGCTGCTTTGATTAAATTTACTATATATGTTGACTTGGAAGAGACGTTACTACGTACCAAAATTCAACTTTCTAAGTTTATAGAAAATTGAGTTATTCAAATTTTAAATTTTCTTTCGAAAATTTTTTTTTCTCCGAAAATTACAAACTTATTTTAATAAAATTTGGTGGGTAGTTTTCGCAAAGAAAAACCTTACTACACACCAAAACTAAATTTTATAAGTTTATAGAAAATTGAGTTATTCACATTTGAAACATTTAATAAAAATTCACTACCATAACGCACTTGCTGCGTACCTAGCTTTTTTTAAATTATCGGTGTGATACACACACACACAGATATATATATATATATATATATATATATATATATATATATATATATATATATATATATATATATATATAAACATATAAAAATTGAAACTGACCCCGGGTATGGGTTCTAGGGGTGCTATTTCGCGCTTATTTAAAGCAATTTTTTAAAAATTCGAAAGTCGGGATCTCTTAGCTAGTTAATTTTTTCTAAGAAAATTCACTAAATTCTGAACTCAGCAAGTACGCGTTATTGTAGCATATTTTTATACAAATGATCAACACAATTTTTTTACAACAATTCGCAAAGAAACCCTCTTCTGTCAGAATCAATACTATTGGAATCACTAACCAATAGAATCACTGCCTTATAACGAGTGCAGCAACTTCTCCAGCATTTCTGAAAACGCTGGAAATCTAAATATTTAAACAACCTCCAGCTCGAAAGGAAGGGGCATCCGAACCAGTTCAACATGACCACCGGAACTGTAGTTGTAGTGAATGTTTAAAAAAATCACTAATGAAGAGAGCCCGACAATTGAATTTTGAAAAAAACATCCCAAATGAGCGTGAACTAGGCCTCATAGAACCCATATCCAGGGTCAGTATCAATTCATATATATATATATATATATATATATATATATATATATATATATATATATATATATATATATATATATATATATATATATATATATATGCGTGTGTGCGTGCGTGCGCGCGCTCGCGTGTGTGTGCATGTGTAATCATAGTGATAACTGAAAAAATAATGGGTCGTTTTGATCAAATTTTGTGAGTACCTTCCTTCCGCATGTGGTTTTTTCAAAACTCAAAAGTCGGGATCTCCTCATTAGTGAATTTTTTTAAAGAAAATTCACTAATAGCGCGCGATAACCTCCAGCCCTATTTTTGTAGAAATGACCTTACTCGTTGATTCTACGCGGCAGCAAGTTGACGTGTACCCTTAAAGCAAGTGCTTCAATCCCGAAGTGAGACGGCAATGTAGGGGGGTGCGAATGGAGAACTAACTAGAGCGGGGTGATAATTCCTTCGGTGCCATTGAAATGAGCCACAGGAAATATTCAAGATTTTAACACCACGAGGGCCTATAGTAGCGTTAGTTAGTGCATGATTAATACAGTCTACCTGAGGATACCCCTTTGAAAAAAGGGTAAGTCGTAATAACCTCATTTTTCTCTCGCAATCATTACAAGAATTTATTATTTTATTTTAATTCCGCATAGGTTTTGGGACACAATAATAAACCTGTCTTCTATCGTATCGTCTGTATCTAACCTTGTGTCCGAACAAAGCCCTGTGGCCCATTATCTTTATTCTTATCTAGATACCTTAAGAGAGCTACCTTGTCTCCTTGTGTGGAGATACCATTATACCATACAGGGTAGTTTATATTCCGGCAGGTATTTCGTCTGGTAAATTTTGACTAATAAAAATAAATAAGTGTCAAAATAGATAACTACTCATATAATCAAAAATATAAGTGGCAGTATAATCTCGATTCAAGCGATTTTTTTATCAAACGTCTTTAATAAATGCAAATTAACGAAAATAAATTAATGTCTGCAAAAAAAACCTAGAATTTCTAAGCTTTAAATCATTCTCAATAATCTTCAAATTTAGTTTGCGTGAAAAATAAATATTTTGCCTTTAAAACTATTTAAAAAATATAATATTGAGTCCAAATACGTCATTACCTAAAACAATTGCATTACTCTATTATTATCAATTTTGTTTCTACGACTATAAAAGATATAGCAATTATGTGCAAATAAAATGTGTTACCTCGTATTGTTTTATAATCGAGGTGGCTCCGGTATAACCTTTTTTTTTCCAAGTTATTCACGGTCCAAATTCAGTAAATACCTACACATGTATTACTGACGTCAGTGAAAATAAAAATTCAGTCTGCGTACTGTGAAAGAAGGACCATATCATTTTCTGTTGCATAACTGAGTATATTGGATGTTTTATCCAAATCCATCTGCCCGTCTTATAGACATAGCATATTAACATGTGTATGGTCCATTGTTTAAAGTTAAATTACAACTACACATTGACGGAATAACTCATCGATCACCTGCCTCTTGAGATCACCTTTCGTATTGTAGGAATTGAAATGTCAGAAAGCGTGACACAAAATCAATAAATATCCAATTATCCAGCCTATAATTATCTGTATAATAGTATAATTATCCAACTTTCTTGTAATCGAAAGAATTCTGATAATTCTGAACAATAGCAGTTAATAATTATGTTTCAGGACGTACTCTGGACAGCTGAATAGGATTAATGCATTTTTAGGATTACATTGTAATTACAGCCAACAAACGCAGGGTTAGTAAATGAGTATGGAAAGACACTTGTATTTCCTGAGATATTCGTTATTCAGAAAAAATGTTTAAACAAAAGTTTTCGACATATTTTTGCGACAACATTAAATTTTTCCTAGCGTAAATAACTGCGTTGCTATGACAGGTTTTTTTAACGACAGGAATTTGTTTCATAGCAAAATCTCATTTATTTGCATTTTGGGAAAGAACGTCTTTCACCTGATACGTCACTATAAAGTTTCAATCGGGTTTTATGGGATAAAAATTGAGAAAAAATTAACTTAAATTATAAAAGAAACTGACAAAACAAATATAAAATAAAACGACAATAATAATTATTAATTTCTTATTTCAATAACACACCACGAGGGCTTACAGCCTAAATACTATCGTACCGTGGGTGTCGACAAGGAGGAAAGAGGCAACTTGTTAATTCTGGACTTGAAGGTTTGGAGGTTCGGGGGAGAAGGAAAAACATGTGACGGCAAGGAATGCCACAACTGGGAAGTCCTCGGGACAAAAGATCGGGCATAACAAGATGTTCTCTGTCTGGTGACCTGGACAGTAAAAGGGTGCATTCGCTCTGTTCCCCTGGTAGATCTTTTGGTGGCAGCAGGTGGAGGAAATATGGAAGAAATGGGGCAGCAGGTGGAGGAACTATGGAAGAAAGCTCCTCTGAGCAGTGCCCGTGCAGATATCTATAAAAGAGAGAGAGAGAGAGGTCACCAACGGCACCTCGGTGGGCAAGGGATGGCAGCATTTGGGTGAGGGTAGGGTCACCTATGAGACGTATAGCTCTCTTCTGAATGGAGTCAAGGATAGCGAGTGTAGAAGCGGGAGCAGCATCCCAGATGTGGGAGCAGTATTCGAGGTTTGGTCTTATTTGTGAAGTATATAAGATATTGAGATTAGCTGGTGAAAAGTATTTGCGAGCCCGGAAGAGGAAACCTAATTTCTTAGCAGCCGCTTCTGCAATTGTTGTGATATGTTGGTGCCAATTGAGATTTCGATCCACAGAAATGCGAACAAGTGAAAAGGACTCATTACTTTAAATAACTTGGTTGTTCATTGTGATGGTTCTAGGTCTGGTGTATCTCTTATGAGAAAGAAAGCAAGACTGTGATTTGGTGGGGTTGAATTGTACACGATTTCTACTTCCCCAGTCTATTTTTTTTAAATCCACAGATATATAACCATCCATGAGTCTGCGATCCTCATCTAATTGGGCTAAAGAGACAGGCTTAGAATATTGTATATTTCAGTGGAGGGTGCTGTCGTCCGCGTAACTGTGAACTGGGTTGGATGTGCTAGAGAGGAGGTCATTGATACGGAGAAGAAACAAAGTAGGGGCTAAAGCTGAACCTTAAGGAACTCTTGCATTAATTGGATACAGTTTAGAGGAATGGCCATCCACGACAACAGAAATTCTCAGGTTGGAGAGGAAATTTGCTGTCCACGTACAGAGTTTTGGTGGTAGGCCACAGGCCGGTAGTTTATTAAGGAGCGCTGCGTGCCAGACCTGGTCGAATCCTTTGGATATGTCTAGAGCGACAATCTGGGATTCACCGTGTAGTTCCATAGACTTGTTCCAAGAATGGGTGGCAAAGGAAAGGAGGTCGGCAGTTGATCTGCGCTGACGGAATCCATACTGCCTGTCGTGGATTAGACTGTGTTTTTCAAGAAATTTTAGTAATTCGGTGTTTATATACTTTTCATCACTTTAGAGACGACTGAAAGGAGAGAAATAGGCCTGTAGTTGCTAGGGAGCGCTTTGGATTCTTTCTTGGGGACGGGTTGTACTCGATCAGTTTTCCAGTTACTAGGGAATATGCCTCTATTGTAAGATGTGTGAAACAGACGAGTCGGGACAGGAGCAAGTTTTAGTGCGCATTTTTTGAAAACAATTGTAATTAACAAAATGTTCAAAATGTTCCCCATTATTGTAGTAATAATAATAGTATTATTTATTGAGATTATACATTGCAACATTTGACAAATAAGTTGTCTAAGTCACAATTTTTTAGGTTTATTCACATATAGTAATCAAAACTTGTAGAGGTGACATTCACTGGTAAAATTTTGACATACCAAATAGTTCATTTTGCTATCTCAATAAATATGTCTTTAGTCAACACCATTCCGTTCATTTAATTTCCAAAGTTCAAAAACCATTTAGTAGCACTTTCTTGATTGAATCATTCTTCTTTGTCCTTGTTATTTAAGAAAATCGAAATGTCAATTCAGCAGAAAATTTTAAAACAATTGAACTCCGGTTTAAAACAAATTTATCAGATTAATTAGTCAAGCAGATATGCACAATCAGTCTTGTTCCGCCAATAATATTGTAGCTTTTAGGTATTTTAGATTTAATGATCTGTATTTGTAGACAAAATTCTTCAAGCGACCCCAAAGAAAAGACGGCCAATACGGTCACCGAAGAGTACCACCTCCACAATCCAGATATCGCCGAATGCGTCTACCAAAATTACTGGGAGCTCCATCTTGCTGGAACCAAACTACATTATCAGGCCCCAGTGCAAACACAGCGGGTATAATTTCTCTTATTTATAAATTTAAATATATTTTACATGTTAGATTACGTTCAATAAACTGTGATGATGCTCCGGCTCAGCAGAGGTCCGACGGATAAGTTGCCAATCCGTCATCCGGGCGTGACCTAAATATTCTAAGTTAAATATCCTCGGGCGCCATCTTTATTCCCTATCAAATAGGACGAGGTCAGATCCCAGTGAGGACTTCTGCTAAGGCCCTCGTAGAACACCACAAAGTTACTGTCTCATAACAGTCTTGTCCTAGGGTAACTCGGGTGGAGAAGAAAACTATAGCCAGGGGTCGTAACTTATTATATCCCGTAGATTCTCACGAGTTAAGTAGGCTTTAATTACTTACTCCCGAATAATGACTGTTTTACTAGCTTACAAAGTTGGAAGCAGAAATATTATGAACAGCTCAATCTCGATTACGATAATCCTCAGCTAGTTACAATCCGTCACATGATTCTAGCTCAAACAAACATACACTAGTGCAAATATCTATAGACAGTGCAGTGAAACGCAACTAATTTCATAAAACCCTCTAATAATGTTTAAAATATTTACAAATGAAAATGACAACAGTGAAAATTCATAAATTATTAAAACCAAAAATTCGCTACAGTTCATGCGAACAAAGAGAAAACCTATCTCAGGTCAGATAACGTTATCTCAGATAAGACATTCTTTCATAGTGAAAATGATACAAATATGTTAATATTTAAAAATACAATGATATTCGACTAGAATAATATTTGTGCTATTTATTACCAATAAAGCGTGATATTAGCATTATCACAGCAAACAACAAGGCATAGCAAAGCAACACCAGCGTCAAACGGAAAATGACCCCGCTATAAATTCCGCCACAGTCGGAGGTTATACTTTGTTCTGGGCTTTATTTCCGCAATTCCCTTACAATCCTACTCTCATAGGTGGGTAGGCAAACGGTTCCCATGCTCATAATACCCTAACTTGCTAACTAATACCACCGGGTAACTTGTCCCCTA
Source organism: Tillus elongatus (assembly GCA_964006375.1). Classification (NCBI taxonomy): domain Eukaryota; kingdom Metazoa; phylum Arthropoda; class Insecta; order Coleoptera; family Cleridae; genus Tillus; species Tillus elongatus. Next base: position 63,969,340 of record OZ023263.1, on the reverse strand, counting down.
TTTCTGCCGAACACCCTGTATAACTAACAGTGCCATTCAGCGGTTACGTACAATTCTGAATCGATCCAAGCATCCTTCGAGGACATACGTCCCTCAAAGCAAACATAGTCGACACAATACAGCACAGGATGCCGGGCACACTAAATACTACCCCTTTAATCAGCACTGTCTGTGCTTCCGTTTCCCTTATATGGGTAAGAAACGTGGCCAGCTTGTCGCTTAACTAGGCTGGACACTCTAGCTAACCAAACACCTTGTCTAGCGAGCACATACCATTCAGAATAGATCCATGCATACTTCAAGGACAATACGTCCCTCGAAATAAACGTTGTCCACCCTGTATAGCACGCTATGATTCGCTAAAACACCCTAATTCCACTATAATACGGTATAATTATTTACCTGACTTCGACCTCCCTTAAATGGGTAACCCGTGACCCGTTTAGTCAGTCCTACATACAGTATACTCTGTATACGCGTGAAATCCCAACACTCTCTTAACATTTCACATACAACAGCACTAATAAAACACCCAAACATTTATACCAGTTTGCAATTATACTTCTTCAAGTTTCCTGAAGTATAACTAACCTTGCAAACTATTATAACAGAACACAGTCTTCCTAGACTCTCGCTCTTTACTATTAAATAAATAACACGCTGCTTTTCACTACTCCGTAGTACAGAGAAATAAACTTTCCAGATATTACACCTAACTGACGCTTTTAAAACCTTTACAATTAACGTACGACCGCCGAAACTTCTAGTCGCGAGCACGGGCTGAAGGAATCTCTCGGACCGTGTTTCGTTTATCCCTTCGCTTACTTGCCATGCGCTCCGTGACGTTCCATCCTACAAAATCTACGTTCCGCCTGTGGCGACTTTTCATACTCTGAAGTGTATCTAAAAATGAGTCAGATTTATTACCTAGCAAGTATCCGTTATTTACATCGCCTAATTGAATTATTAGCTATTCAAATAACCGTAATAAATCGGGCTTCATTACAAAACAACGGACAACAATAATGCTGTCTAGTCCACCGGCCCATAAATATTTTTTTGTGGTCGCTGCTGTATGAGCTTTCAGTATACAATGTGGATTTAGCTGAGACCAATAACATTAATTTTGTTTGTTAACAAGTCCATGCAGTGTAAAATTAGTTTCATCTGAGAAAAGAATGTTTCTACCAAAATCCGGATTCTCATTAAATTTGGGTATCATATTATTATAAAGTTTAACACGCCTTTTTAAATCACCATCTACTAGTTTTTTTTTACCATCTGTACTTTGTACGGGTGAAAATTTTCTTTTTCCAGTTAATTTACCACACATTTTAGTGAAACATTGTGCAATGTAGCGAATTCATTTGTAGATAAATGAAACTTTTCATAAAAGGACAACAATACATCTAATGCTTAATTACCAGCTACGTCAGTTTTTGGCCCTCCTATTATTGTGAGATGTACAACAGGGTCGCCATCTCGGTACAAAACCAGGTAGTATGTTGTCACTGCAGCTCCAATTGACATAAAATGTTATAAAATAGAGACTGTGTACAAGCAACTAACAATTTTGTAAATTGTCAGCACAGGCCCATTTATTGCCTAACATAGGGACAATGTATGTAAGGCTAGATGTATTCTCACCATAATTAGACCCGCAGACTGGTTTCGCTCTAATTAGAGTTCGTCAGTACTAATTACAGCGAGAACACATCTATAAAGTAATACGGTTAAGGTAGCCAGCCTCCTAGGACATTGTGAGATGTACGACAGGGTCGCCATCTCGGTGCAGAACCAACCCTTCACTTCCGCAACATAAAACACATGCTATTCCATTTGAAAAAATATATATTAACGGCAGTTTGAATGTATGCGATATCTCGATATTTTCAAAGTATAATATGAACGAAAACCTCTCTGAATGCCACATTTTTATGTGACTCCGCTATATATCGGAAAAACCGACGTATGACATTTTTTTTGATATGTGCGAAAAGCGTGGAAAGTTACAAAACAATTCAAATAACCCGAAAACGGTGAAAGATGCCAATTTTTTTTTTAACAAAGGTGCATTATAATTCAATCACAAATCCAAAATAGCATTAATATAAGCGGTATTTCCCCTAAAAATATATAGATTTGTATTATCAACGAGTTATGAGCCACCCTGTGATTGCCAAAATAATTTTATAAGATACAGCTCAAGACTTACTGTAATTAAAGTATATACTTCTTTCTCGTATCTGGTATATTAATTTTTTCTTTAACGCCGGTTTATTTCCGCGACTAGGGCCTATTACCGACGCCTGGGAACACTCCCATCACTTGTAACCGTCCTTAAACAAAAACTACTAGAGACGTGGTACATGGTGATTGACCTCAAGTGGATTTGAATCTGCTTGATAGTCAGGTCACTTTTGCCTATTAGTCCTACCCTAAAAGCATCTATCTATCAGATTATTATTATTATTAAGACTAGAAACACTTTAGGAGGTTGGCAGATCTTGACATGATTTGATACTCACGCTCTTTTCTGTGTTGCTCTGCCTGAAGTCTTATATTTGTAAGCGCCTCAGGCTAGGGCCTGGTTATATAAAATTTAAGGAATCTAGATAAACGATAATTAGAATTTATTAATTGTGTTGCTGCCAAACAGGGGAGATATTAGGGAGGCATTTCTCTTCAATTAAACAGATATGTTAATGTAACAATAATATTAAATTTATTCATATCAATAAATCTGGGATAGCAAACAAAATTAAATTAATATGGTTGGTAAATTTAAAATAAACATTAACTCATACAGAAATACATATCAAATAAAGAGCAAGAGGTTCAAGAAAAATAAGTTATCATTTCATATAGCATATGACAAAATAATAAAATAAAATGGTTCTAGTTTATAAAAATATTAACATTGCATATTTGAGGTATATTAAGGATCAAATGCCGTATTTTACAGCTCAAAAGCAAATACAAATTATTATCTAAATTGCTTATTAGTTCGGTTGATTTTTCAATGAATTAACTGGCCAGTCCTTTGAGTGAGCCTCCATTTAAGAAAAATACTACTATGTGAAATTTCTACTTTAATGATTGTCAATGAAAAATATTTTACAAACAAAAATCTTGAATCTTGAAATTACAATTTCAAGTACTATGTATTTAAATTCACAATATTGACAAAATTCTGAAGAGTAAACAGGAAATTTGCAGTTTCTCTTTGACAGACACCACACTGACACTATTGAAGTTCAAATTTGATCATGTTACTTTGAAAATTCAAATTGTAAAGGTTCAAATAATGGACTGCTGCATGAAAGGTTTTGATTGTTCCACACAAAAAATAAAGTTTCATCGATTCACCAAGTCCTGACAATTGGGGTTACCTGTTGAACCTTTGAAGATGGTCTCCAAGTAGAGTCAACCATCAGGGCATATATAGGCTCACCAATTCCAATACGAGAGGGAAGTTTGGAGAGAACAAGTGGTACTTTCCATGAACGTTTATTGGGCAGGTGGATCTTGTTGCTCCAATACTGGGGAAGCCAATTTGGCCCCTAACATCAAATAAACAACCGTCTTATGTCGATGTTCGGAATTAATTTGACTGAAATATCTCTACAGCAATTAAAATGTAAATGGTCTCAAGTGAAATTTATAATGCCAACTGATTCAGAGCTCGGTAATAATCAGAAACTTTGTGTGATTAACTTGAGGGATTCACCAGGTCGGTGAACAAAGGATTACTGCTTAATTCGCGTTTTTCTGTCAAACACGTTGTTAATTTAAATTCAAAAACCGATCAAATAATATTAAACAATCACTGACAACTGTTGTTAGATATTATCGACAACGAAAAGGAATTTTATCACCTATTTTAAGATAATTATGAGCCACGCTAATTAGAACGATGTTAACTTGTCAATCGCCTAGCTAACTCTCATCGCTGGCAACCCAATCTTCCTCTTGCCAGAGCTGCACGCAAAATTCTTACCATGACCTGCTAGTGGCTGTGCGCGAGCTATTTCTAGCTTCCTCTCTGCGAATGAGATAAAACGAGACCTCTAATCGGTGGCGAAAACACGACGTCTTCTATACACACCTTAAAACAATAATGGACTTGGTCCACCGTTTTAACCGTTTTTCTAGATTTCATCATAATTACGTCAGCTTCTGTTATTTACCTAGAATTCCAGGACAATAGAGATATTAATTTTTCCCCGAGAAAAATACAACGTCTTTCAATATTTGGATTTCCATGTATATTATAGGGAATTCAGTACGGGTGTTACGATATAAAATTTCTTAGCGAATTTTCAATGAAAAATTTTGAAATCAAAACATGAATTGCCTTACAGATATTGGATTGTCGGCTATTAATTAAGTCTCTTACGGGTTCGTTTTGAATATTCAAAGTAGTAACGAAACGCAATCGTTACACACTATCTTGAAAATTTTGCCAAACTCTTGCCTATAACATCACATGGTACACAGTAGGACGGCTTTACGCCCCCTCCGAAGGGCGAAACGGGCAGACAATCAATTTGTTCGAACACAATGCCACAAGCTCAGTTGGTGTTAATTTTACAGTATGTACTGAAAAAGTGAAAGAGGAACTTTGAAAATCGAGCCCAGTACACTTGGGTCCAGAGGCACACGTTCTTACCATTCGACCACCGAGGTTCTAAATAAATCTGGTATAATAAGGGATATATTGAGCTTTAGCGTAGAAATGCGCTACCCTGTATCAGTAGCGGCTCGTGCCTTAATGCATTGGGGGTGCACAAGAAAAAGAAATGTTCAGGACGCAGCAAGTGTGTTATGGTAGTGAATTTGTATTAAATGCTTCAAATTTGAATAACTCAAGTTTCTACAAACTTAGAAAGTTGAATTTTGGAGTATAGTAAGGCCTTACCCAGCGCAACATATCCACCAAATGTCATCAAAATAACTTTATAATTTTCGGAGAAAATTTTTTTTCCAAAAGAAAAGTCAAAATTTTAGTAACTCAATTTTCTAAAAATGTAGAAAGTTGAATTTTAGTGTGTAGTAAGGTAACAACATATCCACCAAATTTCATTAAAATATCTTTGTAATTTTCGGAGAAAAATATATTTTTTGAAACCAAACTCAAAATTTTCCCGGAAATCTTATCCTATTTTTTTTGACTAACCAACTCATCCAAGCTATTAATAAAAGAAAGGCACTTGCCGACGTTCATCGAAATCAGTTGCTTATTTTTTGAGTTATCGGTTGGATATATATATATATATATATATATATATATATATATATATATATATATATATATATATATATATATATATATATATATATAAATTTAAACTGACCCCGGATATGGCTTCTAGGGGTCCTGGTTCGCGCTCATTTGAATTTTTTTTTGCAAAGTCTCTCCATCGATACCTATCTATTAGTGAATTTTGTTTAATAAAAGTTCACTAAAAATGAAGGGCTCGCCTCTTTTTTCCCCGAAAATGTATTATAAAAAAACCTACTTACTAAACTAACTAAACTTAATAATTATTAACTACTTACCATGTTTTCCTCTAGTTAGTTATAGGTTATAGTATTGAAAAAAAAAGTCATTTCCATTGATAATTACTAACACAAATCACAATTCTGTAAACACTCAGCATTCACTTTAGTTTATAAGTTATAACATAACAGACCTATACTCATTCCTTAAACGAAAAATCCATAAATCTAATTTTGATAGCCACAAACTGTTCTAAAATTTTTTAATGAAAGTTCGGTATTTCAAATACAAAGTCCCTGCATATTGCCAACATTGCTAGCGCATAAGCATGAAAAAAAAAAGAATTCCTTACATTGCATCCACATATCCATTCGTTGCGATTCTATATACTTCTAGCAAAATGTCGAGTAAAAGACATACCTTCTTCTTTTTATTACAAGTTTGGCTTAACTTCAAATCTGGTGTAGGTCGTCCTAAATCTTACCTTAGAATTTAAGTCTAACTGTGAAAAGTTAACCTTTAAAATATTATCCACTGAATTAATCACAGTATCACAATTATTTTGTCCACTTATTAAGCAGCCCGAAGTAGTAGCCACCATAATAATAATTGCCCTGTTATAATATGTAAACAACAACGAAATGATCTAATTAAAATCAATCCGACGCGAAGCACTACACGAAAACTACTACACACGCGCTTCGAAAAGTGCATTGTGGAATTTTAAATCACACAACCAGATTGCTTATTCGGTCGTTTTTGACGAGGATAGTCGATCATTTCGCATTGAAGTATCGCATTTCCTTAGAGCGCCGGAAAATACACACCGCCGCTCGACTCATGTATATGGATGTATATAACGTCTGCAACCATTAAAACACTATACTTCTTCTGATTCTGTATTCATGGCTGCCGACTTTGCGATCCTCGATATACTATTTTTGTTTTTTGAATGCAGGAGGTAAAAAAGTAAATAAAAATTTATGAGAATATAGCATAGCAATAATATTATTTTTTCCACGGCAGGCGGCAGTGCGCGCGCACTTATTGAGGAACCGCCCCTGCCCTGTATATTATGTAAACAGATAACAACTGAAAATAACTGCGGACATGGGTTCTAGGAGGCCTAGTCATTAGTAATTTTCTTTCTACGAAAATTCACCAAAATTCATTATTTAGTCTATATTTTGAAAAATCAGGTACATGTTATATATTTTCAGTTGCGATTTATGCTCTGAGTCTTGTAATAAGATTTAATTTAATTTTCGCAGGCTACGTTATGAACACCTAAAATTAATAAAGTTAGGACGTAAGAGAATTTTGATCCTCAGTTTAAGCAACACTTTATTTCCACTTTGTGCAAACTTATAATTTAATACCCGCTCAAGCGTAAAATATTGCCCAATGGGTAAAACATTTTACAAAAATGTGGACTCTTTAATATTTGAACAAAATAAAATATATATTTCTCAGTTAAAAAATATAATTAACATTACTCAAGACCTGCTTTTAACTCAGTCAACTGTATACGTGCAGTAACTACTACGGTTCAGCGAGCAAAGCGGACAAACGCCGAAAGAATATTAAAACTGAAATATTCTTCACTGCAAATAAATTTTGTATCCTTGTCACCTGTGCAAACAACTGAAAATCTGTTTATATTTTATTAAATTAGTAAAGCGTGTAACTTTGTGCAGTGATGTGATTTTAAAATTCCGTAACGAAATTAGTGTAAATGATTTGATTGATTGAATCTATTTGTATTTGAATCAGGAGCTGTCGATTTATAAATTCATTTTAATTCTACATTTAAATGTTTTTATTCAGATATTCTTCTGCAAAATAACGCTGTGTATCAAGCTCAGTCACTCTGAAAATATAGAAAAAGCCTGGACGCAGTAAGTGCGTTATGGTAGTTAATTTTCATAGAAATGATCTGGCACAAAATATTTTATTATAACTTTTTTTCTTATAACAGAGATATGTAAATTTTGCTGTATAGTTTACTTTTTATATTGTAAACCTACGTACCAAATTTGTTTATCATATCTTTTTTATTTTTTGAGATAAAAAATTTTTTCGAATGAAAACTCAAATTTTCCGGAAAACCTCGTCTGATTTTCCCGATTAACGAACTAATCCAATTCATTTACACAAGGAAGGTACATGCCAAATTTTATCAAAATCAACCCATTATTTTTTGGGATAAAAATTTTTTTCGAAAGAAAATTCAAAATTTTCCCAGAAAACCTCGTCCGATTTTCCTGACTAACGAACTTATCCAAGCCATTTACAGAAGGAAGGTACATGCAAAATTTTATCAAAATCGGCCCATTATTTTTTGAGAATTTTTTTTTCGAATGAAAACTCAAAATTTTCTCGGAAAACCTTGTACGATTTTCCTGACTAACGAACCTATCCAAGCCATTTACAAAAGGAAGGCACATGCCAAATTTTATCAAAATCAGCCCGTTATTTTTTGAGTTATCGGTGTGTGTATATATATATATATATATATGTGTGTATATATATATATATATATATATATTTATGTATATATATATATATATATATATATATATATATATATATATATATATATATATATATATATATATATATATATATATATATATATATATATATATATATATATATATATATATATACACATAAATATATATATATATATATATATATATATATATATACATAAATATATATATATATATATATATATATATATATATATATATATATAAAATTTAGCATATGCCTTCCTTTTGTAAGTAGCTTGGATAAGTTCGCTGGCCCGGAAAATCGAACCAGGTTTTCCGGGAATATTTTGAGTTTTCTGTCGAAAAAAAAATGTATCTCAAAAAATATACAAGCTATGGTAACCAAATTTGGTACGTAAGTTTACGATATTAAAAGGAAAGTATTTACCAAAACCTATATTTCTATATTAAAAGAAAAAAAAAGTTATACAAAAATATTTCGTGCCAGATCATTTCTATGAAAATTCACTACCATAACGCCTTGCTACGTCCAGACTTTTTTTATAATAACTATAAACCTGCACACCAAACTAACTTTGTTATATCTTGAGATATAAAAATTTTCCGAAAGAAAACAAAAAAATGTACGGGAAAAAAAGGGCCGATTTTCCTGGTTAATGACTTATTCAAGCCACATGCTACTCACCAAATTTAATCGGTCCACTATAATTTGAATTATCAGTGTGGTGATTCATATATATATATATATATATATATATATATATATATATATATATATATATATATATATATATATATATATATATATATATATATATATATATATATATTCACACACACACACACACACACACACATATATATATATATATATATATATATATATATATATATATATATATATATATATATATATATATATATATATATATATATATATATATATATATATTCCAGAAACTTCATTTCAAATAGACCCCTTCTTTGATGCTTTGGCAGTAGTTTTAGTTAAGTTTATGGTTTAACAGTGTAAGATTTTTAGCTAATTTTCGTAGAAAAAATTCGTTTTTGGGGAGACCGCGAATTCTTCAAATGAGTGCAAACTAGCACCCTAGAATCCATATCCCAGTTTAGTTTCACATATACAGGGTGACGCATTTCAACGGTAAAGCTAAATATAATTGTTATTATACAAGATACGAGAAAAAACGGTATAAGTTAATTATTGGGCGTTTTGGGCTACATCTTATAAAATTATTTTCACAATCACAGGCTGACCCATAAGTCGTTGGTGATACATACAATTTTTTTCGAACATCCCTCCTATTATCGAATTTTTGCATTTTTTTAATCAAAACATGATGCATGTGTGTAATAAAAATGGGCGGAACGCAGCAAGTGCGTTATGGTAGTGAATTTTTATTAAATGCATCAAACTTCAATAACTCAATTTTCTATAAACTTAGGAAATTTGATTTTGGTATGTATTAAGCTCTTTCCTAAGGCAATATATTTACCAAATTTTATTGAAATAACTTTGTAATATTCGGAGAAAAAATTTTTTTTGTAAGAAAATGCAAAATTTGAATAACTCAATTTTCTATAAAGTTAGAAAATTGAATTTTGGTGCGTAGTAAGCTCTTTACTAAGGAAACTAGTAGATTTCATTAAAACAGCTTTGTAATTTTCGGAGAAAAAAAATTTTTCCAAAGAAAAATTTTCCCGGAAAACCCTGTGTGATTTTCCTGGCTAACAAACTCATCCAAGCCATTAATAAAAGAGAGGCACTTGCCGAGTTTCATCGAAATCGGATAAATTTTTTTAAATTATCGGTTGGATACCATATATATATATATATATATATATATATATATATATATATATATATATATATATATATATATATATATATATATATATATATATATATATATATATATATAAACATATAAAAATTGAAACTGACCCCGGATAGGGGTTCTAGGGGTCCTAGTTCGCGCTCATTTGAAAAAAATTTTGCAAAGTGTCATCAGCGATACCTCACCTATTAGTGATTTTTTAAAAATAAAAATTCACTAAAAAGAATCAAGACGCAGTAAGTGCGTTTTGGTAGAGAATTTTCATTAAATGCTTTAAATTTCATTTACTCAATTTGCTATTAACCGAAGGTTCGTTGGCTACGAAACCAATTTTCTCGGAAACATTTTAAAGTTTATTTTCGGAACATTTTTGTACATTTTTAAACAATAAGTTATTTTGATAAAATATGGTACATTGTTTCTACTACATAGGTTATCCCGGTAACCAAATTGATGCCTGCTTGAATTAAAGAGACATATTTGCTATTAAAAACATGTTGATGAAAATTCACTTCCATAACGCACTTGCTGCGTTCAGACTTTTTTTTCTGATATTTGTTTGTTAAAATGTTATCTGAAAGTTCTGCTCGCTTATACCGCCTGCTTGGCTTTTGTTGTGTTCGTCAGTTATATTGTAACTTGTATTTCGCGCCTTTCGATTACCATTATTGTGGGACTTTTATAGACCCTAGATTGTTACGAGTTAAATTTTTGCATGGCTTTGATGTAATTTTTGTATTTTAATGCATGGCACTTATTGAGTAGACCATTGCTCTTTCCGTAGCGATCAGGTGCTTTGTTAACTTATGTCGTACTGACATGCTTCCCATCGGAAACTAACGAACCCGCACCAAGGAAAAGAAAGACCACATTAAGTATTCAAAATTAAAAACAGAATTATAAACAAACTTTTAATGAAATTTTACACACAATAATTAATCAACTGCAAGTAACATTTTCGGATTTAAGCAAACTAGAATTTTTCGTTATAATAAAGAAAACAATTTTGTTGCGTATTCAAAAGACTTTCCAAAGGATATCTTTGAATTATTATTAAAGCAATATCTTTTGTACGATTCAATTGCATTAAAAAACGAACTGACCACTGTATACACAGATATAGAACTGTTTCAAGATTGCCATACACCTATCTAAATGATTTCATTTATTTATAAAAATGACTTAATTTCTTGACTAACCGAGTTTAATAAACTGCTTGCGTTAATAGTCACAATTCCTGTTATATTTGCTTCAGTAGAAAGACGTTTTTCTACCCTTAAACGCATCAAAACATTTTCCAGAAATAGTATTAATCAAGACAGGTTAAAAAACATATCAATGATTTCTATAGAACTGACACAGCAGACTTCATTTTACGATAAAGTAATCGATATTTTTGCCGAGTAAAAAGATAGACGGATTCCATTAATTTATAAAAATATTGAGGAACTATTAGTTTATCAGTTAAATTCAGTAACAGATGCTCAACACCTCCTGTTTTCTTGTTTCCATTTCATTTATTTATTTTTATTTTTGTTATTTATAATTTATTGTTTAGTTATTTTTGTAAATATGTAAATAACCCTCGAATCCTATTTTCCCGGATTCCTGACTCCACGTCCCACGTCTTGGCAAGTTCCATTAATTTATAAAAATATTTCAATAACAGATGCTCTATACCACCTATTTTTTTGTTTCGGTTTGTTTTTGTTTCTCACGCAACCAACTTTTGTATTCTAGGTAGATATTAACCCCTGGAGATAGCTCGATGAAGCCGAAACGCGTAGGGTTTTTTAAACAAAAATCTGTCTGGAAGTACAATAAGTCTTTAGTTTAACATTAAATTACGTCGACCTTAAATATATTGACGTTTGGAAATCATAATAATCAAGTTTTATAGTAACAATTTCAACCAACACTGTTTTAACTAAAAGTACAAAATAATTTTTCTAAACTAGTTATCAGCTAATTGTTATCTCATTACTGACTAGCTTCCTTTTCAAAATGAGAACTTCGAAGCGTGGTTTCGGCATACAATATCGCGTATAGAAAGACATATGTCGAAACAGCTGGAGCATGTTAAATGTATCCGTATTTTGAAATCTTACTCCCCTTAATAATGGGAATTAGTTCTCGCGAGTGAACACTACTACTGATTTAATTAGCTGAAATCAGAGAATCGCTCTCCCCGTCGAACATCGAGCTCTCTCCGAATCATTTTATTGACAAAGCCCTCGAAACTGTCTGCACTGAACACTGGGTTTATATAGGAGGCTATCTAGATTCAATATGTTTGCCTTATACTTGAGCTCCATCTCGGAAGTTCGAGTGGTCCATAAGTTTACAGCTGAAACATGACGTTGTACATTATGGCGGTTAAGTGTTGATACAGGTCGATCAATAAGTTGCAAGCATGATTGTTTAATCTTTTATTAACCGACGGTACGTTTTAGTCCTGCATTTTTAACAGTCATAAAGCATGCATGTCACCCAGATTTCGATTTAGCTCCTAATGGTACATTCCGGAAACAATGCTTTTATTTTATAAAGTGTGTAACCTCCCTTAAATAAACATTTAAAACTCGGTAACAGGCAAGCAGTAATACATGAGGGACATCAAGTGAACCCAAATCTGGTCAGTAGTGAGGTCACTATTTCCTATAAATCCTACCCTAAAAGGTTTCCATCTATCAGATTTATAACTAGTAAGATTAGAAATACCTTATAAGGTTGGAAGATCTTAATATTGTTTACTGCTTACGCTTTTGTTATGTTATTGCACTGCCTGAAGTCTCATATTTATCAGCGCTCCAAAATAGTGCCTGGTTACGATGATTTTTATTTAAAATTTCTCTTTGATATCTAGGAATGCGATATTAAAGAGTCTTGATTACGTTGTCACAAAAAAGTCAAAAGGGTTTAAAGAGGAATTAATCTTCAATCAAACAGATATAATAATGTAACAAAATATTTAATTTATTCATATGAATTGAATTTGGAATAGCGACACAATGAAATAAAATAGCTGGTAAATCTAAAATAAACATTAATTGCACATAAATAGAAATCAAATAAATAGCAAGAACTTCAATAACAAGAAATGATCAATTAACATACATATGACAGAATAATGAGATAAATGTGGTTGTATCTTGCTGAAGAAATATAAGGTATACTAAAATCAGATGCTGTGTGTTGCAGCTCAAAAGTAAACAAATCATTATGTAAATTATTTTACGTTTGTCAATCAATTCTGTTAATTTTATAATTAGATCTTGACCAGTTCTTAGAGTGAGACTCAATTTAAAAATATATATGTATATATCTGCGTGAAAACTCTATATTAATTATTGAAAATAAGTGATATTAAAGATAATGTATCGGTTGGCTATTTTTACAGACAAAATTCACTAATTACAATTTCAAAAACTACATGTTTAAATTTACAAAAACTGAGAAAATTCCAGAGATTAAACAGGAAATTGATAATTGTTGTAATAGCACTTCCCTGACGTTGTTTAAACTCAAAACTTGATTAAGTGAGTTTGAAAGTTCAGATTATAAAAAGTTCAGATATCAATTTTTTTCTGATTCAGCGAAAAATTCTATGTGGACTCACCAAACTTTCCTGCCTTGAATTACCTGTGACTCTATGGGGATGCCCTCCAAGTTGGATCTACTAAGAAGGTCTGACACGAGTTTCAATGATCCCGATATGAGAGCAGAAGCTGGGAAAAATGAGTGATGCTTCCCATTAGTGGTCACTGCAGGTGGATTTATTGTTTCACGTGTACAAGACCATTTGACACCCAGGTCGATATTCTGAATTCGCTTGTTGGAAACTTCGCGAATCGCAATTAAAACGTAAATTTGCCCTGGTGAGATTTACTACCAACTGACTTAAAGTTCTACGATAACCAGGAATTTTTTTTTAAACAGCAAGGCAACGGGTTGAAACAAAGAAGCACAATTTAACTCCCGTTTTATGCTAAAAACTATGTTAATTTAAACTCGAAAATTATTAACACACTTTAAACAATCACGGAGTATTGTTACAAGGTAGTATAGGTAGCAGAAAGACTATTAAAACCCCGTTTATAAGACAATTTGATAGCCACCTTAAGTAAACGATGTCTACGCCAGGAGCGTCAGCGTAAGACTCTCCCTCGGCAGCACAAAATATCCTGGATTCCGAACGTTACAAGCCGTGCGCTAGCTCTTTCTAGCCTTCGTTTTTCGGATGAGATAGCGAGACCTCCCTCGGTGGCATTGCAGCCAATTCTGCCCCTGCACGCAAGGTTATGAAACCGTCGTTGGATTACATCACCGATTAGGCAAATTTCCAGATAAACAATAATTTGTTCTCAAACATTCTAACGTATATTTTAAATGCTTAGTTCTTTCCTGAAAATATTTGATCCGTAAAAATACGAGGTAGTTTTCTATGGCAAGCATACAATGAATTTCAACGCGCAAATTGGAAATGCAGTAAGGTGTCTACGGTACTTGAAGATTTAGCGATTTTTCATAAAAATAAATTTGAAATCAAAACATGAGTTGCTTTAAAGATATTGGATTGTTGATTTTTAATTAAGTCTTTTACGGGTTTATTTCGAATATATAAAGCAGTAACGAACACGAGCGTTACAAGTGAAGTTATTGCATTGGCAACACTGAGTGAATCATAATTGTCATTTTGTTAGTAGTGAACATTGAAGTGGCAGCTAATTATTGTGACGGATTGTTTTATTGGAAAACATCTAAAAACGGTAAGTTTATTTATTCTATTGTAAGTACAACTAAATAAAGAGGATGTTGTAGGGTAGAAGCACCAGATGTGGCCACCTTAAACAAAATTCCTAACTGCAGTAGCTCTGTATTACAGTGAAATAAGGTTAGAATGATTAACATTAGTCTTCTTGATTCCTCAAATATTTTGCTTTTGATTTGTTTAACAAAAATTAAACATAGATTGCAGTAAAATAGTTTAATCCAGAAAAATATTTGTCAGACCGCACCTCACCAATTGTGGCCACTTCGGCACTATTTGCCGTCGTCGCATGCACTAGTTGTGGCCATCTTTAATCAGTTTAAATTATAGGTGGATATTGCAACTTTAAAACTAAATTATTTAAAATTTGGGTTGTAAGAAATGTTTATTCAATTTAAAGAGGACTCTAAAATAATACATAAAATAATTTTTATTACAAAATAAAAAGTGATTACATTTTCAAACAAGTAGAAATAAAAAAATAAAAATTAACTCTACAAGTCTTTACATAGCCTTTGGTGTCAATTTAAATACGACTCTAAAATAATGAATAAAATAATTTTATGAGAAAGTCAAAAATTATTACATTTTCTATAAAGTAAAAATAAAAATTAACTCTACAAGTTAGCCTTTGCTTAAATTTCACTAAACGTTTATAAGATATTGCACAAGGAAAAGAAATCAACGAAATGATAAACTCCAGTTTACATAAAATCTTTAATTTCTGGGACTCTTGCATTAATTTGGCGTGGTTATTTAATTTTTCGGATGATGTCTTCCTTTTCATACTACAAAACATTATTTTTATCTGGCTATTTCCAATTGTCGACACTCTTTCGCATAGCACAGCAATAAAATGACTGTTCTTTTTTATTTTCCACAAGAACTTTTGCTGGATAAAAATTACTTTCATACTTAACTATTACGTATGAGCCGACTGTGATATTTTTAGTTTCTTAATTGTTTTCCTTTGAGATAGTTTCAGTATTTGCTTTCTGCGTTGAAGCTTTTCTATTTTGCTCTTTATTTTCTCCACTTCTGACCTGTTCAGACTCTTTAGTAGGTTTATTATTACTTGTTATCTATTTTCCTTTATTCATATTTTTTTTTTCTTATTTGCCTTATTTTCTTTTTCACCTTCTTTAGCCTGGAGGATTTGTATCCACTTGTCTGACGTTACTACAGATGGCAATTGTTCTCCCTTGCGCTTCTTTTTTGGTGTTTGGTTCAGTTGAGGCCACAACACAACCGACTTCAAAACGTCTGTGACATTCTTTTGACTATCTCTTATATGTGCAACTCTTTATTCTTGTTTTAACACCGATTCTACTTCTAGACTATTAATACTTTCAGAAAATGATGTCATATTAACAGCCTCTTTGTTTTTTATTTCTTCACTTAAGTTTGGGTAAATGTCACATCAATTGCAGAAGCGGCTGCTAAGAAATTAGGTTTCCTCTTCCGGGCTCGCAAATACTTTTCACCAGCTAATCTCTATACCTTATATACTTCACAAATAAGGCCAAACCTCGAATACTGCTCCCACATCTGGGGTGCCGCTGTCGCTTCTACACTGGCTATCCTGGACTCCATTCAGAAGAGAGCTGTACGTCTCATCGGTGACCCTACCCTCACCCAAAGGCTACCATCCCTTGTCCACCGACGTGTCTTTGGTGACCTCTCTCTTTTTTATAGATATCTTCACGGGCACTGCTCAGAGAAGCGTTCTTCCATAGTTCCTCCACCTGCTGCCTCCAACAGATCTACCAGGGAAACAGAGCGAATGCACCCTTTTACTGTCCAGGTTGCTAGACATAGAGCAGCTTGTTATGCCCGCTCTTTTGTCCCGAGGACTTCCAAGTTGTAGAATTTCTTTCCGGCACATGTTTTTCCTTCTCCTCCGAACATCCAAACCTTCAAGTCCAGAATTAACAAGTTGCCTCTTTCCTCCTTGTCGACACCCACGGTACGATGGTATTTAGGCTGTGGGCCCTCGTGGTGTGTTGTTGAAATAAAAAATAATAATAAAAGGACCTAATAATAACAAACACTGTCCGAACACGATAAAATACAACTATAGTGTACCATTAGATGTACGTCTGTCAAATTTATTAGCGCATTACATTATTTTTACAAGTAGGCGAGCAAGATGCGAAATGTGTTCTGCAAAATCTTTGCAATTTAAGCCATACGGTAAGTGTGACGCTTGTGGCGTTTACTTTTGCTGTAATGAAAGAAAGAACTGTTTCTTGGAATACCATGAGTTAGATAAGTGAATTGCGGCTTCTCAAAACAAATATATTATGTAACAATACAAATAATATTGCAAATACAATTTTTTTGATAAGAACATAATTTTAGTGTTTTATTCCTGTTGGTACTTTTGGAGACTTGCCCATAACCTGTAAGATACTGGTGATATTGTTCAGTCCCACATTTTTTTCATAACTGTTTTGTTTTTTGACTAAAATTTAACTTCATTATATATTTATTTTGACCATCTTTAATAAGTTTCCGCTAAAAAAATAACAAATTTAAAACAAATTTGGTCTGGTCATTAAAGGGTTAAGTTGAAGATCTCTTGTCTGCCAGATCCCAGTCAAATCAAACAATTTAACAAATGTGTGTGTGTGTTTTGTTTCTTTAACGTCGGCCTATTTCCGCGACTATGGCCAATCACCGACGCCAGGGAGCAGTTTCACCTCACTATCCTGGAAATTTTGCCGAACCCCTGTCTTTCTGTAAGGAGGGTAGGGATCTTTAACGTGCCCAACATCGCATGGACACGGGACCGACGGCTTAACGCCCCCTCCGAAGGGCGGAACGTGCAGACATTCAACTTGCTCAAATACAATGCCAGAACCTCGGTTGATGTTAATTTTACAGTTTGTACTGGAAAAGTGAAAGGAGTACGCCGGGATCGAACCCGGTATCCTTCGGTTCAAAGGCACACGTTCTTACCTCTGAACCACCGAGGTCCACATTTAACAAATAAAAACCATAATAAAAACTTGAATGGGCGTTTGAATTGAATACTTTTTCAAATTATTGTGGAAAATACTCTTTTAGCGTATTTGCTTGGCAAAAATTCGCTTATGACAAGATCACGACTTTCAACTTTTCGAATTTTTTTACAGATGATCGTACATTAGGACCCCTAGAACCCACATCGTAGGTCAGTTACAATTTTTTATGTTTATATAGTTTTGGTTTATATAATTTGGTTATCATAGCTTTTCTATTTTTTTTTTGAGATAAAATTTTTTTTCTAATGAAAACTCTAAATTTTCACGGAAAACCTTTCCTGATTAACGAACTTATCCAAGCCACTTACAAAAAGAAGGTACATGCCAAAGTTTATAAAAATCGGCCCATTATTGAGTTATCGGTATGATATATATATATATATATATATATATATATATATATATATATATATATATATATATATATATATATATATATATATATATATATATATATATATATATATATATATATATATATATATATATAATTGATTGTTGTTGCTCTTACTTGGTGAAACTTGTCCATACTACATACAGACTTGGAGACTACTTCTCTGGCTTCACTGCTGGCTTTCGTTGGTGAAGGACGTAGCCAGCGCGTAAGCTAACTGGAGCAAGTGGCCTTTACGAATTCTGGATGTTCTAGGATGTTCTTCAACGTTTCTGTGACTATAGTTTCGCTGCTTGACAGCATTCTCAGACAGATTAAATTTGAATTAGTACAAAATCATGACAACTACAAATAAAGATCTGTTGTTATGTTATGATATGATGTTTTTATCAAAAAATTTATCAAATTGAAAATAAAAATGAAATACAGATGACAGATGAGGCTTTCAAAATGTCTACGTGATGTATGTCAATATTTAACATAAAAATAGAACTAGCCTATAATAACTATGATAACAGTTACAACAATAAAATAACTAAACAATAACAGTATAAAAGCAGTCTCTATACAACGAAAATATCGACATACATCAACTCATTATCTTATTACAACTTTTTTGAAAGAATAGTTAAAATTATTTTCTTTGACTTATTTAATTAGAAAGAAGAATATCCAAGAAAGGGGAATTCATTAAATCAGTTTGCTCGTTTAAAACAAGGTAGCTATTATCGTGTGTGTGCTTTTTGACTTCCAAAGCTTAAAAAAAGTCTAGTTTAATGACAAGCGTATATATATATATATATATATATATATATATATATATATATATATATATATATATATATATACAGGGTGGGTTGAAAAAGAAACAACCGATTTGCGTCCAGAGAATTTTTTTTAAGACACGCTGAAACACGTTAATTTTAATATTTAGGGGGACATGTTTTGACAAAAAACTCAACATTGTCACATTAATCCCTTAAGGGTGGTGATAACAACCCTTATATTTTAAATAGGGAACATGGGTCGAGTCATACATCATTTGAAAGATCTTTCTTTTCTGAATTCAGCACAGAAATTTTTTTGGAAGTTTTATCAACTCATTTAAAAATTAGTCACAGTTGGAGTTGCAAGAACGTGTTTCATTCATTGTGATAAGAAATGCACTAATTAGTCAATTTTTCGTTAAAAAAACTAAAAAACCAAACCAAACGTTCAAAAATGTTTATTAGACGGCATTCTTTAACAATGCGTCATCGTTATTCATCCAGAGACTCCGGTTGTGTTGAGAAAATTCTACTCTTTAAATGGCCCATAGAAAGAAGTCTAAAGGAGTTAAGTCCGGTAATATAGGGGGCCACTCAATAGAACCTCTACGCCCAATCCATTGCTCTGGTTCTCTGTCCTCTCTGTTCAAAAACTCTCTAACACGTTGTGAAAAATGCGGAGGAGCCCCATATTGTTGAAACACTAATTGATTTTCTTGATAGCGGTTATCATTTTCAACAATGTCTATTAGTAGAGGGTAAACGATATCTTCTAGTAACTCCAAATACGTTTCGCCTATCAAATTGCCATCAAGAAAAGTTGGTCCGATTAAATGGTCTCCAAAAATGACAGTCCAGACATTCGATTTCTGTGGAGTTTGAGTGTTGACTTCGTGAAAATTTCTTGAATTATTATCTGCCCAATAACGATAGTTATGACGATTGACTGTAGAGTTTAATAAAAACGTACACTCGTCTGAAAAACAGATATTGAACAGAAAGTTCCCGTTATCAGCTATTCGTGCAGTCATAACTTCACAAAACTTGTTGTACAAGATGAATTTTATACAGGTGAAATTTATGATGCTTCAATATTCGCTTAATAATTTTCTCGTGCTCAGAGTTGGGTCTGCAGCAATTTGTCCTAAAACTTCAATCTCAGTAGTTTCATTTCTAACTGTAAATTCACGTTCAGGATCTGGCTACTGAACCACTTTGTTGAAACTTTGCAACTAACTCCAAAATGTATTTTCTGGTAACATGTCTGTTCGGATGTCGTTCATTAAACACATTTGCGGTACGGTTGGCATAGTCATCGTTTTTGAAAAAAAAAAAGAGTAATTATTTCAACTCTTTCTTCTACAGAATACACCATTGTGTATTTAATTTTCGGTAGTACTATCAAGTATTAAACCGTCGATAAACTGAAATAATAAACCGCATTTCTCTCATTCCGATAAGAAATGTTCTGATAGTCAATTTTTTGTTTACAAACTAACAAAACACTGACTATCAGCACATTTCTTATCAAAATGAGTGAAATGCGTTTTTGCATCTTCAACTGTGAATAATTTTTAAACTAGTTGATAAAACTTCCAAAAAAATTAGTGTGCTGAATTCATAAAGGAAAGAGCTTTCAAATGATGTAAGACTCGATCCATGTTCCCTATTTGAAATATAAGGGTTGTTATCACCACCCCTAAGGGGTTGATGTGACAAAGTTGAGTTCTATGTCAAAACATGTCCCCCTTAATATTAAAAGTAACGTGTTTCAGCGTTTCTTCTCTGGACGCAAAACGGTGAATTTTTTCTACGAAAATTCACTAAAAAGACAAACTTTAGACAATTAAAAAATAACAATAAACCAATTTAGTCATGAAATGCAGAATCTTTGGGCGACGAAAATGTAAATTTTAATATTTCAAGCGTCTTACTCCTAGCAACGTTACACTAAATAGGTATATATTTTTCGTTGCTAGTAGAATCTGAATAGATAGTGCCAGCAGATGAAAACTTCTTACCCATCCCGTATAACTAAACTCTATAATATCACAGTTTTTTGTCTTAAACTTGAAGACCTACCGAGCAATTTCTCTTGTAAGATGAATACAACCTCTTGAGTTGATAGATGGCCCTGTAATAATCGTCTGATAACGATTATTAATGATGGCCAACCAGTGAGCGTGAAACACAATTAGCCCTCTAAAACCTATTGATATTACTCAAAGTAACAATAATTTAGGGTTTTTTCACTTCTAACAGAACTCCGATACTAATATTACTCTAGTTTATGCGACTTTTATAGTCGGACATTAATGCAACTTTATAGCGGGATTACGACCATTTTGTAAAGTGACTAGTGGAAGTTTTCAGTTTGTTCGAACATTTTACCACGTTAAATTTTGACTGGTCGTAATCATAAACAATTCTAAGAGTAAATTTTATGAAGAATTGTAACAATGAAATCTATTTTCTCTTAAGCAGTAGTGTTATTATCTATAGTTACAATTTATGTTCTGTTTGCAAGTTGTAAACATTACTTTTCTGTTTTATCTTTGATATTTTTATTGTTGAAATAACATGTTGTACTACAATAAAAATGGTCGCCAAGTTTTAGCTAACTGAACTATTGAAGCTTGGCGTTAAAACTTTTTGTGGTTAAAAGTTTAGTGAGAGCCATAATGATTCATTGATTTTTAATCAGCGAGAACACATTTATTACTTAACACCACAAAAAAACATATAATACACATTAAAGAATAGAAATTGAGGTTTCACTCCTTAAATATGTGTTGTAGTGCCCCCAAACCTTTAAGCCGACCTAAATAATAATAAAAGTCTGGACGGAGCAATTGCGTTATGGTAGCAAATTTTCATATAAATGTTATAGACTTTTTTACGATAATTATATATATATATATATATATATATATATATATATATATATATATATATATATATATATATATATATATATATATATATATATATATATATATATATAATTATGGTTTTAATGGGGTGTATTATTGTGTAAATTTATTTATGTAATTTCGTATTTAAGTGTTGTATTTGTAGAACTTTAGATGCCAATATTTGTATACTTGGTATTATCAAGCATATATTATATTTTATACATATATATATATATATATATATATATATATATATATATATATATATATATATATATATATATATATATATATATACAGGGTGGCGCATTGAAACGAAACAGACCGATTTGGGTCCACATAATTTTTTTTTAAGAAACGCTGAAACACGTCAATATAAATATTGAGGGGGACATGTTTTCACATAAAACTCAACTTTGTCACATCAACCCCTCAAGGGTAGTGATAACAACCCTTATATTTTAAATAGGGAACATGGGTCGAGTGTTACATTATTTGAAAGCTCATTATTTTATGAATTCAGTACATAAATTTTTTCGGAAGTTTTATCAACTCGTTTAAAAATTATTCGCAGTTGGAGTTGCAAGAACGTATTTCATTCATTGTGATAAGAAATGCCGCAGTTAGTCAATTTTTCGTAAAAAAAAAACTAAAAAACAAAACCAAACGTTCAAAAACGTTTATTCAGTTAAGTAAGTGTTCAAATTGTTGGCCGCCAGCTTCCATACAAAAGTACAAATTTTGTTCGAAACGAGCTCTGACATTCTGGAGCATTTGTGGAGTTATGAGACGGCATTCTTCAACAATGCGTCGTCGTTATTCTTCAAGAGACTCCGGTTCTGTTGCAAAACTCTTTAAATATCCCCATAGAAAGAAGTCTAAAGGAGTTAAATCCGGTGATCTAGGGGGTCACTAAATAGCACCTCTACGCCAAATCGATTGCTCTGGAAACTCCCTGTTCAAAAACTCCCTAACACGTTGTGAAAAATGCGGAGGAGCTCCATCTTGTTGAAACACTCATTGTCAATTAGTAGAGGGTAAACTCTATCTTGTAGTTACTCCAAATACGTTTCGCCACTCAAATTGCCATCAAGAAAAATTGGTCCGATTAAACGGTCCCCAAAAATGCCAGTCCAGACATTCAATTTCTGTGGAGTTTGAGTGTGGAGTTTATTCTATTATATAAGCTATACAAACTTTTTATCAAAAGTAGTAATTGAAGTAACCTAAGAGAACTGATAAACAACGTTCTGAATGGCATATTAAAAGGAATAGAATATCAAATTAACAGAAATTAGTAGTTTAGAATAGAACTCGGAGTAGAACAAGGTGCCAATTTCAACATATATAAACAGATGACATTGCTATGTCGATTCTAGATTCATTAAAACATTATTTGTATAAATTTTGAAGATATTCTGTTGTAAAAGTGCGAATTTAAAGCAAGAGTAATATATAAGGTAAATGGCCAATATTTACGGATCGTTTATGTTAAAATTCATACTAAAAAAGCGAATAAATTGCTTTTAAAAGGAATTTTGTTCGTCGTACAATTACACTATATTAAATATATATATATATATATATATATATATATATATATATATATATATATATATATATATATATGTATATATATGTATATATATATATGTATATATATATATATATATATATATATATATATATATATATATGTTGGTAAAAGAAATTATATTGGAAGCTATACATTTCATAGCTCATTGTATGTGAAGATATATAATTCTGGTACATTAAAACAGGTAAAGGTCAGAATTGTTTTTAAAATAAAATATTTAGGTTTGTGAAGAAATTAGGTAAGAATTTTCATTAGGTACCCAAAACTATATACATACATGCAGAGAAGAGCCAGATTAGCCGTGGAAATGTTTTAAAATAACTCAAGTAACAAAATAAAGCTAAATATATATATATATATATATATATATATATAATATATATATATATATATATATATATATATATATATATATATATATATTTATATATATATATATATATATATATATATATATATATATATATATATATATATATATATAGGGTGGCGCATTGAAAACGAAACAGACCGATTTGCGCCCAGATATATTTTTTTAAGAAACGCTGAAACAGGTCAATTTTAAATTGAGGGGGACATGTTTTGACATAAAACTAAACTTTGTCACATCAA
Organism: Tillus elongatus; assembly: GCA_964006375.1. NCBI lineage: Eukaryota > Metazoa > Arthropoda > Insecta > Coleoptera > Cleridae > Tillus > Tillus elongatus. The sequence continues at coordinate 63,945,377 of OZ023263.1, read as the reverse complement.
CCACTTAAGGGTGGTGATAACAACCCTCATATTTTAAATAGGGAAAATGGGTCGAGTGTTACATCATTTTAACGCTCTTTCTTTTCTAAGTTCAGCACACTAATTTTTTTGGAAGTTTTATCAACTCTTTTAAAAATTATTCAGTTGAAGATGCAAAAACGCATTTCACTCATTCCGATAAGAAATGTGCTGATAGTCAATGTTTTGTTGATTTGTAAACAAAAATTGACTATCAGAACATTTCTTATCGGAATGAGAGAAATGCGGTTTATTATTTCAGTTTATCGATCAGTTTGATACTTGATAGTACTACCGAAAATTAATTTCACAATGGTGTATTCTGTAGAAGAAAGAGTTAAAATAAGTACTCTTTTTTTCAAAAACAATGACTCTGCCAACCGTACCGCAAATTTGTTTAATGAACGACATCCGAACAGACATGTTAACAGAAAATACATTTTGGAGTTAGTTGCGAAGTTTCGACAAAGTGGTTCAGTAGCCAACAAAAAAGGGGATCCTGAACGTGAATTTCCGGTTAGAAATGAGACTACTGAGGTTGAAGTTTTAGGACAAATTGCTGCAGACCCAACTTTGACCACGTGAACATTGGCCACTGTTTCAAACATCAAAAGAAAAACTATTCAGCGAATATTGAAGCATCATAAATTTCACCCGTATAAAATTCATCTTGTGACTGAATGAAGATGATTTTGATCGGCGGCTGGAGTTTTGTGAAATTATGACTGCACGAATAGCTGCAAACGGGAGCTTTCTGTCCAAAATCTGTTTTTCAGACGAGTGTACGTTTTTATTAAACTCTACAGTCAATCGTCATAATTGTCGTTATTGGGCAGATAATAATCCAAGAAGTTTTCACGAAGTCCGTACTCAAACTCCACAGAAATTGAATGTCTGGACTGGCATTTTTGGAGACCTTTTAATCGGACCAATTTTTCTTGATGGCAATTTGACTGGCGAAACGTATTTGGAGTTACTAGAAGATATCGTTTACCCTATTGAATGACCCCCTAGATCACCGGATTTAACTCCTTTAGATCTCTTTCTATGGGGCCATTTAAAGAGTAGAATTCACGCAACAGAACCGGAGTTCCTGGAAGAATTACGAAGACGCATTGTTGAAGAATGCCGTCTAATAACTCCACAAATCGTCCAGAATGCCAGAGCTCGTTTTGAACAAAATTTATACTTTTGTAAGAAGCTGGTGGTCAACAATTTGAACACTTACTTAACTGAAAATACATTTTTGAACTTTTGGTTTTTATACTAGTTTTTTTTAACGAAAAATTTACTAGTTAATGCATTTCTTATCACAATTAATGAAATACGTTCTTGCAACTCCAACTGTGAATAATTTTTAAACGAGTTGCTAAAACATCCAAAAGAATTAGTGTGCTGAATTTATAAAAGAAAGAGCTTGCAAATGATGTAACACTCGACCCATGTTCCCCATTTAAAATATACGGGTTGTTATCACCACCCTTAAGGGGTTGATGTGACAAAGTTAAGTTTTATATCAAGACATGTCTCCCTCAATATTAGAATTGACGTATTTCAGCGTTTCTTAAAAAAAAAATCTCTGGACGCAAATCGGTCTGTTTTGTTTTCAATGCGCCACCCTGCATAGATTCCATGCAAAGTGCCTATACCCAATTCCTACGTAGAAATAATGCATATTCTATGTAAGATGGCATATGTCGATTCTCTATATGAACTATGTTTATTCTTCATATAGTTTCCTATGTGAAATATACATAATAATGATGTGTATTCTATGTTTAAATTCCCTATGTAGAATATATGTATAATATATAACAAAAGTTGCCGACATTAATACACAAAATTTCACCTCAAATATCTCATCTACGTAGTGAAATATGACATTTTTTATAGAAACTACATAGAATATCTGTAAATTGTTTTACTGGGCTGCGACCTAATATAAAAACAATTTTAAGTAGTTGGGAGTTTATAATTGTTAGTGAATTTTCTTTAAAAAAAAATCACTAATAAGGAGATCTCGACTTTTGAATTTTGAAAAAAATTTTGCAAATGAGCGCGAAACAGGACCCCTAAAACCCATATCTGGGATCAAATTCAATTTTTATATGTTTATATATGTTTATATATATATATATATATATATATATATATATATATATATATATATATATGTATGTATGTATGTATATATATATATATATATATATATATATATATATATATATATATATATATATATATATATATATATATATATATGTATCACACCGATAACTCAGATAAGTTTGTTAGTAAGGAAAATCGGAAGAGGTTTTCCGGGAAAATTTTGAGTTTTCATTCGAAACAAATTTTTATCTCAAAAACTAAAAGAGCTTTGATAACCAAATTTGGTACGTTACGATATAAAAAGTAAACTATACACCAAAATTCAGATTTCTATGTTACAAGAAAAAAAAAATATAATAACATATCTTGTCCCAGATCATTTATATGAAAATTCACTACCATAACGCACTTGCTGCGTCCAGGCTTTTTCATCCTCTGGTGTCGCTAACTTTGTTAGTGAAACAATGGTCTGGTCTTTAAAAATGTGTTGTTGTGATTTGGGTTTTTCAAGTGTACTTATCGGTGCTACCCGCAGGTTCCAATCCTTACTTAGTGTGTTGAAATATGAAAAACTCTGGACGCAGCAAGTGCGTTATGGTAGTTAATTTTCATAAAAATGTTTTTAATGGCAAATATGTTTTTTTAAGAAAGCAGGCATCAAATTTGGTTACCAGTATAACGTATATAGTAGAAACAATGTGCCATGTTTCATCAAAATAACTTTATTGTTTGAAAATGTACAATAATTTCAGAAAGTAAACTTAAATTGTTCCAGAAAAAAACTGGTTTCCTGGTCAACCTTATAGGTTAATAGCAAATTGACCTATTCAAATTAGAAGCATTTAATGAAAATTTGCTACCATAACGCACTTGATGCGTCCCGAATTTCCTTTCTTACAAAGATGTATTATATTTCGATGGAAAACGCAAAAATGCAATAACATAGCACGTGTTCGATTAAAAAAAAAAGAAAGCAGGCATCAAATTTGGTTACCAGCATAACCTATATAGTAAAAATAATGTGCCATGTTTCATCAAAATAACTTTATTGTTTGAACATGTACAAAAATTTCCGAAAGTAAACTTAAAGTGTTCCCGAAAAAACTCGTTTCTTGGTCAACCTTATAGGTTGATAGCAAATTGAGCTATTCAAATATGAAGAATTTCTTTTCTTACAAACATGCCATATATTTCGATGGAAAATGCAAAAATGTAATAACATAAGGCGTGTTTGATTAAAAAAGAAAGAAAATTTGTATCAACAACGACTTATGGGCCACCCTCTAATTTAGAAATAATTTTTTAAGATGTAGCTCAAGACACCCTATAATTAATATATACAATTTTTTTTCATATCTTGTATAATAACGGATATAATGAGCTTTATTGATTTTTTTACGAAAATTCGACAAAAATTATATACTATTAAACGATAAACCCTATAGCTAAGGCTACTGCCAAGCATCAGAGAAAGGGTTTATTTGAAATGAATTTTCGGGAAATATTTTAGTAAAATGAAGGACAATGACCGTTGAAAATAAGACGTCAGGGTTTGTAAAACATTCTTCTTGAGACATTTTATTTCCATAGCCCGTATTAGATTCAAGGTCCTTGCCTAAATGTAGCCAATTTTGAGGTTTTAAATCGCAACTTTGACGTTTTGAGGAAAACCCCAATTTATTAGTGAATTTTCGTAGAAAAAATTCACTAATGGAGAGATCCCGAGTTTTGAATTCTGAAAAGATTTTGCAAATGAGCGCGAACTAGGACCCCTAGAACCCATATCCGGTGTCAGTTTCAATTTTTATATGTTTATATATATATATATATATATATATATATATATATATATATATATATATATATATATATATATATATATATATCACACTGATAACAATGGGCCGATTTTGATAAAATTTGGCATGTGCCTTTCTTTTGTAAATGGCTTGGATAAGTTCGTTAGTCAGGAAAATCGGACAAGGTTTTCCGGGCAAATTTTGAGTTTTTATTCTAAAGAAAATTATATCTCCAGAATTAACAAAGTCAGGGCAACAAAATTTGGTACGCGGATTTATATTATTATAGGTAAGCTCTGTAGGTTAAAGAACAAAAAAGTTACAGGCATTTAAATGAAAATAAATTTTGGTTTCTCTCAAAACGCTAAAGTCGCGATTTAAAACGCCAGAATTGGTAATATTTAGGCAATGAACCTGAAACTGATATGACCTATGGAAATAAGATGTCTCAAGAGGAATGTTTTACAAAGCCTGAACTCTTGGTTTCAATCGTTATTGTCCTTCATTTTACTAAAATATTCCCAGAAAATTCATTTCAAATAGACCCTTTCTCTGATGCTTTGTCAGTAGTGTTGGCTATAGAGTTTATCGTGTAATGGTATATCATTTTTGTCCAATTTTCGTAAAAAATCATTAAAGTTCAATATATCCGTTATTATGCAAGTTACGAAAAAAGTTGTATACATTAATTATAGGGTGTCTTGAGCTACATCTTAAAAAATATTTCCAAAATTACAGGCTGGCCCATAAGTCGTTAGTGGTTCAAATTTTCTTTTTTTTTTAATCGAACACGCCCTATGTTATTGCATTGTTGCATTTTCCATCGAAATATAATACATCTTTGTAAGAAAAGAAATTGGGGACGCAGCAAGTGCGTTATGGTGGCAAATTTTCATTAAATCCTTCAAATTTGAATAGGTCAATTTGCCATCAACCTATAAGGTTGGCCAGGAAACCAGTTTTTTCTGGGACAATTTAAGTTTACTTTCGGAAATTTTTGTACATTTTCAAACAATAGAGTTATTTTTATGAAACATGGCACATTGTTTCTACTATATAGATTATACTGGTGACCAAATTTGATGCCTACTTTCTTAAAAAAACATATTTTTTTGCTATTAAAAACATTTTCATGAAAATTCACTACCATAACGCACTTGCTGCGCCCAGAGTTTTTTTTCTTTAAATACCCATAACGTTTTCACCTACAGAGCTAAATTTTAGTAGGTGATTTACCTATAAAGATATAAACCCGCGTGCCAAATTTAGTTGCCCTTACTTTGTTAATTCCGGAGATATAAATTTTTTTCGAAAGAAAACACAAAATTTTGCAAACGTGGGCCGATTTTCCTGGCTAACGAACTTATCCAAGCCATTTGGAAAAGAAAGGTATTCACCAAATTTAATCGAAATCGGCCCCTTATTTTTTGAGTTATCGGTGTGATACACACACACACACAAATATATATATATATATATATATATATATATATATATATATATATATATATATATATATATATATATATATATATATATATATATATATATATATATATAAACATATAAATTTGAAACTGACCCCGGATATGTGTTCTGGGGGGCCTAATTAGCGCTCATTTGAAGACATTTTTTCAAAATTCAAAAATCGAGATCTCTTCATTAGTGAATATTTTAAAGAAAATTCACTAAAACAACAAAATCATCTTTTTTTTTACTTCTTGTGCAATGACGATGCTTAGTCAGGCGTTATTTAATTATGCACATGAAATTGTTTCACAAAGGAGCCACTAACAAAACAAAATTCTACAAAGATATTTCCATTACCTAAATGAACGCTGGTGCTTGTGTTGCTCACTCTCATTCAAGAGTTTCTGTATAAGTTCAAGATCATGCTGAGATAGTGATAAATGATTCGCCAACAAACGACCCATATAATTTATTATCCAAGAAATGAATTGAGAAAATTTCATGGATATGCACCAGCCGAATGCAGTGCATGTTTAGAGAGCGCACTTCAATTCTTCTTCAAAGTACATTACAGGAATAATAGAGCAATAAAGAGGAAAATGTGAAAATGCAAGTCACTTGAGAAATGAAAACAGGCAGAGCGTATCTAGCGCCGTCGTCTGGGGAAAAGGAAATTCAAAGTCTGGAGATTTCATCTCATCGCCCGGTCAAACGCTTTGATACAGAGATTGACTCCGCCAGACTTGGCGATTTGTTTGTAAACAACTTCACACACACCAGCACACAAACGAAATGTGTCCCTCCACTTCTTGGTTCTTTTGCATCTTGTGAAAGTTCTTCGGCTATTTCAAAATCAATTTACCGAAATCAAAGTTATTTAACGGTAATCGCAGTTCACAATGAAACTCTCAGTATATTTAGAGAAAAATCAACAATTGTGTTATTTTGCGGGTAAAAATACAATACCGAAATGTACATATATGAAGACAACAAATATGAAACTTGAACATGTTTACAGAATAACTTGGGAAGAGCTTAAGAATCTATTTATACAGGCTGGCGCATTGAAAACGAAACAGACGGATTTGCGTCCAAATAATTTTTTTTAAGAAACGCTGAAACACGTCAATTTTAATATTGAGGGGCGCATTTTCTGACATAAAACTCAACTTTGTCATATCAACCCCTTAAGGGTGGTGATAACAACCTTTATATTTTAAATAGGGAAGATGGGTCGAGTGTTACATCATTTGAAAGCTCTTTATTTTCTGAATTCAAAAAACTAATTTTTTGAAAGTTTTATCAACTCGTTTAAAAATTATTCCCAGTTGCAGTTGCAAGAACGGATTTCATTCATTGTGATAAGAAATGTACTAATTAGTCAATTTTTGGTTAAAAAAAAACTAAAAAACAAAACCAAAAGTTCGAAAATGTTTATTCAGTTAAGTAAGTGTTCAAATTGTTGACCACCAGCTTCCATACAAACGTACAAATTTTGTTCAAAACGAGCTCTGACATTCCAGAGTATTTGTGGAGTTATTAGAGGGCATTATTCAACAATGCGTAGTCGTAATTCTTCCAGAGACTCCGGTTCTGTTGCGTAAATTCTACTCTTTAAATGACCCCATAGAAAGAAGTCTAAAGGAGTTCAATCCGGTGATCTAGGGGGCCACTCAATAGCACCTCTACGCCCAATCTATTGTCCTGGAAACTCTCTGTTCAAAAACTCCCTAACAGGTTGTGAAAAATACGGATGAGCTCCATCTTGTTGAAACACTAATTGATTCTCTCGATAGCGATCATCACTTTCAACAATGTCAATTAGTAGAGGGTAAACGATATCTTCTAGCAACTCCGAAAATTTCTTGGGTTATTACCTGCCCAATAACGACAATCATGACGATTGACTGTAGAGTTTAATAAAAACGTACACTCGTCTGAAAAACAGATATTGAACAGAACGTTCCAGTTATCAGCTATTCGTGCAGTCATAACTTCACAAAACTCCAGCCGCCGATAAAAATCATCTTCATTCAGTTGTTGTACAAGATGAATTTTATACGGGTGAAATTTATGATGCTTCAATATTCGCTGAATAGTTCTTCTTTTGATGTTTGAAACAGTGACTAATTTTCTCGTGCTCAAAGCTGGGTCTGCAGCAATTTGTCCTAAAACTTCAATCTCAGTAGTCTCATTTCTAACCAGAAATTCACGTTCAGGATCCCGTTTTTTTGTTGGCTACTGAACCACTTTGTCGAAACATTGCAACTAACTCCAAAATGTATTTTCTGTTAACATGTCTATTCGGATGTCGTTCATTAAACAAATTTGTGGTGCGGTTGGAACAGTCATCGTTTTGGAAAAAAGAGTAATTATTTAAATTCTTTCTTCTACAGAATACACCACCCAAAAGAAAAACAAAATTTTATGGAAAACCAGGGCCGATTTTCTGGACTGCAGTTTCGAACCGTCCTGGTTCATCATCAGCAGCATCAGCAGCAGAGTAGCGTGCTGAGGATGAACCGGGATAGTTCGAAACGGCAGTCCACGTAAGCAAATAACAAATCACTGTAAGTAGAGCAAACTATATATATATATATATATATATATATATATATATATATATATATATATATATATATATATATATATATATATATATATATATATATATATATATATAGGTACATATAAAAATTGACACTGACCCTGGATATGGGTTCTAAGGGGCCTAGTTCGCGCTCATTTGAAGAATTTTTTTCAAAATTCAAGAGTCGGGATCTCCTAATTTTCTTAAAGAAGTGCACTAAAAACACCATTTTACCCAAATTAGAGAATCAGTACCTATATCACTAAATCATAACTTAAAAACTCTGGACGCAGCAAGTGCGTTATGGTAGTGAATTTTCATAAAAATGTTTTTAATTGCAAATATGTGTGTTTCCTTTTTAAGAAAGCAGGCATCAATTTTGGTTACCAGTATAACCTATATAGTAAAAACAATGTGCTATGTTTCATAAAAATAACTTTATTGTGTGAAAATGTACAAAAATTTCCAAAAGTAAACTTAAAGTGTTCCCGGAAAAACTCGTTTCTTGGTCAACCTTATAGGTTAATAGCAAATTGAGCTATTCAAATTTGAAGCATTTAATGAAAATTCGCTACCATAACGCACTTGCTGCGTCCCGAATTTCTTTTCTTACAAACATGCATCGCTGAAATATGCAAAAATGCAATAACATAAGGCGTGTTTGATTTAAAAAAAAGGAGAAAATTTGTATCACCAACGACTTATGGGCCATCCTGTGATTGTAGAAATATTTTTTTAAGATGTAGCTCAAGACACCCTATAATTAATATATACAAATTTTCTTCATATCTTGTATAATAACGGATATATTGAGCTTTATTGATTTTTTACGAAAATTCGACAAAAATTATATACCATTAAACGATAAACTCTAAAGCTAAGGCTACTGCCAAGCATCAGAAAAAGGGTCTATTTGAAATGAATTTTCTGGAAACATTTTAGTAAAATGAAGGACAATGACGGTTGAAACTAAGACTTCAGAGTTTGTAAAACATCCTTCTTGAGACATTTGATTTCCATATCCCGTATTAGATTCAAGTTCTTTGCCTAAATGTTGCCGATTTTGACGTTTTAAATCGCAACTTTGACGTTTTGAGGAACACACCAATTTATTTTTCTTTAAATGCCTATAACTTTTTTGTATTTTAACCTACATACATTTTGGTAGGTGGCTTACCTATAAGGATATTAACTAGCGTACCAAATTTGGTTGCCCTTACTTTGTTAATTCCGGAGATATAATTTTTTTTCGAAAGAAAACACAAAATTTTCCGGGAAAACCTGGGCAGATTTTCCTGGCTAACGAACTTGTCCAAGCCATTTGCAAAAGGAATTTTTCCACCAAATTTAGTCAAAATCAGCCTATTATTTTTTGAGTTATCGGTGTGATACATATATATATATATATATATATATATATATATATATATATATATATATATATATATATATATATATATATATATATATATATATATATATATATATATATATATATATATATATATATATATATATATATATATATATATATATATATAAACATATAAAAATTGAAACTGACCCCGGATATGTGTTCTAGGGGGCCTAGTTCGCGGTCATTTGAAGAAATTTTTTCAAAATTCAAAAGTCGGGATCTCCTCATTAGTGAATTTTTTTTAAGAAAATTCACTAAAAAGTTATAGATAATTAGACCTCAAACTTGACTAAAACTACTACCAAAGCATCAGAGAAAGCGTCTATTTGAAATGAATAGTCTGGAAATATTTTATTAAAATAAAAGACAATGACGGTTGAAGCTGAAAATTAAGGATATGTTGCATACTCTTCTTGCAACATTTTCTCTGCATATCCTGAATTTATTTTAGGTTCTGTGCCTAAATGTTGTCAATTTTGACGTTTCAAATCGCGACTTGCGACGTTTTAGAGAAAACCAGAATTTTTTTTTTCTTTAAATGCCTTTAACTTTTTTCTCTTTTAACTTATAGACCTAACTTTTAGAGCATGGTTTACTTTTTATGATTTAAAATCGCGTACGAAATTTGGTACCTAGTTCCGGATATATAAATATTTTCCGAAAGAAAACACAAAATTTTCCTGGAAAAACTGGGCCTATATTTCTTGCTAACGAACGTATTTAAGCCACTTGCAAAAGGAAGGTGCCCATTAAATTTGATCAAAATTGGCCAATTATTTTTTGAGTTATATAAAGCTATAACTTAAACTAATGCCAAAGCATCAGAGAGATGTCCTATTTGAAATTAATTTTCTGGAAATATTTTAATAAAATAAATGACAATCGGTTGAAGATAAAACTTAAGAATTTGTGAAACACACTTCTTGCTATACTTTCTCTACATGATGCATGTTTGTTTCAGGTGCTTTGCCTAAATGTTGCTAGTTTTGACGTTTCAAATCACGACTTTGGCGTTTTAAGAGGAAAAACTATAACATTTTCAAAGTAACTTTTCTGTCTTGGCCTTTGTGCGTCAAAAAACTTAATCCCTGCCTGTCATATACAATAGATTTTGTTATCCACAAAAAATATTTTGTTTTGGTGCGTTTCTCTGGTCATTTCCTGGGACATAACAATTTTCCGGGAAAAACCTTATATATATATATATATATATATATATATATATATATATATATATATATATATATATATATATATATATATATATATATATATATATATATATATATATATATATATATATATATATATATATATATATATATATATATATATATAAATTGAAACCGACCTCGGACATGTTTTCTAGGGAGCCTAGTTCGCGCACAATTGAAGAAATTTTCTCAAATTTCACCATCTCTTTAATAGTGAAATCTTTCTACAAAAAAATTCACGATAAGATGGCCGCGAAGTACGTAGGTATAAATTTTTCTCTTATTTTGCGTATTTTAAAGAATTTAACATGCTTTGCTCTTTACGCATGAACGGAACTTTGTAGGTACTCATTGTGACTAAAACTTTGTTATTTTCGAAGATACTCACATTCACCATACCCAACTTTTAACGAAAATTCGCTAGATATTAAGAAATTCGCACTAGGTAGGTCCATCACTTATGATTTTTCATGAAAAATTCGCCAAAAAATTATAGTAACCCTTGATATGGTTTCTAGAGTCCTAGTTTGCGCTTATCCGAAAAAAGTGCTTAGTACACGCTTTAATGATTTTAAAACCAAAAGTCACTAAAAATGAATGCTGACCCTTAATCTGGAGGCCGAAGTTTACGCTCTTTTGAAGGTTATCATTACAGCCTTACAATCCAGATCTTAGTTATTTTACCAAAAATCCCTAGAAAATAGAATGTCAATTTCGTGTTAGTGCTTACAAACTTTCTTGTTTAATTAACGTTAATTTGTTTAAAAATTAATTTTAGATATTTTATTCCCATTATCACAAATTATTATACACTTTTCACAAATTTTATTTAACAAATTACCAGACAGTTGCATCGAAAGTCGAAAACGGAACTATTATAATTGGATAATTCAAGTTAAGTAAAAACATTTCTTCTACAGTACATATAAAATTGTAAGTCTCGCAACAACGTACAGATTAGTTCTCTGTCTCAAAGCATAAACTCGAATTGCCTACATCTTTGTCGTATCAGTCACTAAAATCCAATCAATAAAATCAAAATGTATTTGTAGATAGGTATAATAGGTAGGATAATAGGTAGGTACCTACCTAGAACAGAAAATATTTATTACATCTAAGTAAGAGATTGGTTGACTGAACCTTACACGTGCAGTATACATTTTTACCGGTTTGTGTATAGAGCCTAATAGCTACAAAGATCTTTTCGTCATTTTAGCCAAGAGTTAAAAATATATTTAATTAATTTCGTTAATTATCAAATTTAATTTAAATAAAACTTAAGAAAATGTAGGTAAATGGGCTGTCGTTCGAAGATCTACCCCGTTATGCAACGTTTTTTACAAGGTTCCGTAGTGTAGCGGTTATCACGTCTGCTTTACACGCAGAAGGTCCCCGGTTCGATCCCGGGCGGAACCATATGTTTTTTTTTATAAATTCACTTTTCCTTGAGTATTCAAGTAGGGTAAACGATACAGTTATTGGCCACTATAAAATATACTTACAGTGATTGGCCATTCGACTTTCTTTTAAAATAACAAGCATTGTCGTCGTTTTAAGCGAAATGTGATTGTTTCAGTTCAAAGTGACAACACCGTTTGTTGCTTTGATCACAGTACTTTGATATGTTGGCAGCGGTGAATGTCGTTGGCGGTCTTTTCCTTGTGCCTGTTTGAAGTTATTCCATATTCAGCACGTTGCTTGTGCATTTGCTTAGCGTCACTGTGTATCAGGTAAGTGATTATTTTATTCGTATGCTTGGAACAAATGATTATAACAGTATAGGGACTATAATTTGAAGTTAGGGTGTTCGAAAAAACTGTTTATATGTCTCTAACCTAAAATTACTTATGAAATTTAAGCAGGCCAATCACTATACACGACATTTACAATAAATTCAGTTATTGGCCACTCCTGCCAATGACTGTAATATATATTAACGGGTAGTTTTACAATAAAACTTCAACTAAATAAATTGTTTCATTAATCTCAAATGCTTTTCGAGGGAATACAGACTTTAAACCTTCTTTAAACAGTCGTTGGCCAGGTGCCAATCTCTGACATCTTTACTGGCCAATCACTATATTACTTGTATATTTGTAGGTTTACAAAAGATGCCAAAAGTCAGAGTGGGTGACAAATATACAAAAAAATATTGTGATCAGGATATTGAAAAAGCTCTTGAACTAATCAAGAAAGGAACCTCAATCAGAGAAGCAGCAAGATATTTTAAGGTTCCAAGAGCAACCCTGCAATTCAGGAGAAGTACCAAATTTATCAAGTCAAATTTAGGTCCGAATCCTATTCTCACACCCAATGAAGAAGAACTTCTGGTTAAATGGGTATTCGAGAACCACAAGAAAGGATTTCCTCGTCGCAAAGAGGACTTGCAAGAATCAGTAAGGTTATTCTTAGAGAAAAATCCACGTCCCAATCCATTTATAAGAAATCATCCAGGAGATGGTGCAACCATTTCAGTATCAGACCTTAAAAAGTGGTTTGGTAACATTTATGATTATCTAAAGTCAAAAGATCTGGAAGGCATATTAAAAGACCCAGAACGAATACTCAACGGAGATGAGACATGTTTTAACTTGTGTCCGAAAAATACAAAAGTTCTTGCTCCAAGAGGAAGCAGAAATGTTTATGAGGTTGAACACGCGCCGTCCAAAACAGCAATTACAGTAATGTTTACTTTCACTGCATCTGGTAAAGTTACACCACCAATGGTGATTTACCCTTATAAACGGTTGCCTGCTAATATCGCTAAATCAGTTCCTGATGAATGGGGAGTTGGCTTGAGTGATTCTGGGTGGATGCGTGCTGAGATATTTTATGAATATATTTCAAACGTACTGCACCCCTATTTAGAAAAACATAATGTGAAATTTCCCATCATTCTCTTTGTAGACGGGCACAGCACACACTTAACCTATCAACTAAGTGAACTTTGTAGTCAACTGGAAATTATACTGATTTGCCTTTATCCCAATGCCACACGAATTCTTCAGCCTGCTGATGTGGCAGCCTTCAAACCGATAAAAAATGGTTGGAAGAAGGCAGTAGTTGAGTGGAGACGCGACCATACCAATGAAACATTAAGCAAAGAGCACTTTGCAACAGTTCTTGAAAATGTTATCAAAAACGTTGCAAAGTCAACTATCATCCAAAATGGGTTTAAAGCTTGTGGCTTGTACCCATGGAATCCAAATGCGATAGACGTCACAAAATGTTTGGGAGCTGCTAAAGTCAATACATACGAACAAACTGGTTTGAAAAAAAATTACGTCCTGTCGTATCCAGCATTTAAAGAAATTGTTGGTGAAAATTATATTAATGAATTTCAAAAAGGACAGCATTGCATCAACAACCATTCAGAAGAATTCGGTATGCTGTACAGTATGTGGAAGAGATTCAAACCAAAAGAAGACATTTCTGAAGTATCGGTAGAAGAAATAAATCCCACACATATCAATCCTAATGAATTGTCACAGGAAACTCATGCATCACCAATAGCCAGAGAAAGCACAGACGGACTTGATATTAGTGCTAGGCTAAAATCAACCAGCGCAGCAAACCTCGATACCTATTTGGAAAACAATGACTCAACCCTTACCTTGAGAAATATCAATATAGAAGAAATACCAATTGTTTTCGAAGATTATAACGGTGACATTTTTCAACTAACACAACCATGTCAATCTGGAAAACTTGTGAGTGATCATAATGCTTCCGGAATATGCCCTACAACGGACTCCTGTTTATATAAGATAGACCATTTAACCATGGCCTCTGTAGATACTGAAAATACTTCAGCAGATGTAAGTCTTGATACATTCTTACAGTGGCCTCAAACTCCTGCGAGAAAGGGTAAGAGGCAAAGCGAAAGACTTCCGTTTGTCTTAACATCAACTCAATGGAAGAAAATCATGAGTGATAAGGAACAAACTAAAAAAGAGAAAGAAACTGAGAAAGAAGAGAGGACAGTTAAAAGGCTTGAGAATAAATTGAGGAAAACAGCAGAGAACTTCAAGAAATTAGAAAACAAAAATGTTAAAAAGCAATATTTTAAGAGTAAAAACAAATGTAGATCAGAAGCGTCAAATCCACATGACGATGTGAATGAAAATATAAGAAATAGGGAAAACATAGGACGTGAGTTTGATGATGAAGAGAACACATCGGGCAGCCAACAATACCAACTTTTAAGAATACAACAAGCCACCAAAAATCTTTTTGGTAGCAGTGACACCAAGAATGAATACAGTTCTCAAGATGGTACAAGTTCAAGGATACATATTTTATCCAATGTTAGGTTAGAGAATGCACAAGAGACTTGTGGTTTGAGCTTAGAAGATAATGTGAGAAAAATTAACGGCTAATGTTTTACTTGCACCAACAATATGAATGAATCAAATATTGGTATAAAATGTAAATCCTGCACCAGAGCTTTTCATCTGAATTGTATAAGGAAAATGAATTTACATAAATCAAACTCTACTATATTTCATTGTAAATCGTGCTTAAAAATTTCCATTAATTGAAAAATAAATTGTTGCATGATGTTTGTTTATTATTCCCATAGAAAATTAATTGTTTACAGCTGACATCGAAGGGTATGACAATCACTGTAAGAGATGTTAGGCCAATCACTATATTCCTATGGCCAATCACTACTTTTATGAGTTGGTCAACAATTTAGAATTTTTTATTCTTTTTTGAACAGTTTAAGTCAAAAAAAAGTATGTTATCATCAAAAATAATATATCTTATATTATACTGTGCGACTACAGTTTTCCTAGTTGATTAATATACAAGAAGGAGCGCTGTAACCTTAATATTCGTACAAATGGCCAATAACTGTATCGTTTACCCTATATGAATTTTAAATGTAGATTAGTCAACATCCTTGAAAATTTTATGTTTAACGATTTTTCTCCTAAAATAATCACGACTTATAAACGTTTAAAAAAGTTTCGTCAAATGAGCGTAGGTTGTTAATTAAAATATTAGTTTTAGTGAATTTTCGTAGAAAAAATTCACTAATGGGGAGATCCCGACTTTTGAATTTTGAAAAAATTTTTGCAAATGAGCGCGAACTAGGACCCCTAAAACCCATATCCGGGGCCCGTTTCATATATATATATATATATATATATATATATATATATATATATATATATATATATATATATATATATATATATATATATATGGAGGAGTACTTCCGGTGGTGGGCCCAGAACCGACCATCTATACCTACTCTCGAGTTTTAACGAAAAAAATGTCAATTTTCACCAAGTCACCCCTATTCATCCCCTACACTCTGGAGCGATTTTATCAGAAAACAATCCAAACCGTTAGTCTGTCGGGTGATAACTGTATACCAAATGTGAAGACGATATCTCAATTCGTTCTAAAGTTATTGTGGCTACAAACAGACAGACATACAGACCGACAAACAGGCAGACCGATAGACAAAAAAAATTTCGTTCCCAAATCATGTTTTCAATATGTTTTGATCCTTTTACGACGTTAAGTGAAAAAAAAGATTGAAATTTTTGTCACCGATGCGATACGTTCACACGTTGTGGCGATGTGGAAGTAATAACAATTAAATTTAGCAGGTCGTTATTACTATAAATGTCAAATGACAAAGCCATAATGAATATCACTTAACTGGGAGCAGTGCAGGACAGCACTCTTACTTGAAGTTAAAATCTGTCAAATCTGACAACTGTTGTTTGTTTCATAGCAACCTTGCTGAGGGCAAAAGTTGACAGATCTGGACGCATATTACTACAAGTAATTGATTTTTTCCATTACACAATTGTCTGCATCTTTTTTGGAATTACTTACAAAATAACTAAATGAAAGTCACGCTCTACAAAGTTTGTGCATTTTCTCACCCAGAATTTATTTTAAATTATCAAATCTAAGAGAAAATCTAAAAAAATGACTCAAATTCACAAAATAATAAAATATTTTGGCTAAGACGCAAAAATAATATAAAACAAAAAATCATATTTTCATCACGAATTAAACGTAAAATTAAAATATGCAATAAAATACACGCTGTTTCATTTGGAAAAGCAGTTTACAAAAACAGTTTTATTAAACCACTTCAGATGTCAATTGTAGTGTCTTCAGGTCGCCATACTTTGGAAACTATTAGAGATAAGTACCAACTGTGGTACAAAAAGTCATATTAGAATTTGGCAAGAAATCTAGAAATGTAATAATATGCGAAATAACATTGAAATAAGGAAGTTGGCGTCCTCTTTCGGTATAACCGGAAACGATTTGAGCAATACCTATTTTCTTTGATCAGATAATTATAGAAAACATGTCTCTAGAATTTTTCAGATTTGTCCATATAACGAAGTCAGATATTTCATCATTTATATTATTTGACATAATTTGGAGCTTCGGTGGTCCAGGGATAAGAAATGTGCCTTTTAAATGGGTTCGACCACCAGGGTTTCCCTTTCACACTGTAATAAATTAAAACCAACCGAGGTTTTGGCAGTTAAATGTCTGCACGTTTCGCACTTCGGAGAGGGCGTAAAGCCATCGGTTCCGTGTCCATGCGATATTTTGCACGTTAAAGATACCTACCCTCCTTACAGAAATGCTGGGGTTGGGCAAAATTTATACGATTGTGAGGTGAAACTGCTCCCTGGAGTCGGTAATTGGCCATAGTCGCGGAAATGGGACGACATTAAAGTAAACAAAAAATTACATAATTTGAATAAGCCTTGCCGAATGGAGTTTGCGTTCATTTGAAGAAATTGTTCGAAATTCAAAAATGGCAGTCTCCTCATTATCGATTTTTTTATGAAAATTTGCTAAGTAAAATAAATTTTGCTATAGGTTTGATTCCATAGACTCTCTCGTGGCGCAGGTTGCTGGGTGTCAGCCTGCAAAGCGAGAGGGCCCATGTTCGATTCCCGGCCGGGCCAACGAGAAGTTGACCTTGTCTGGGAAGTTGGTAAAATTAGGAACAAATAATTGGGAATTGATGTGCTAATGGACTGAGATGCCGCAGGCATTATTGATAATAAAAAAAATCCATATATTTCTCTCAATTGAAATATTTTCAATTCGTGTCTTATGTGCATCATAATAAGCACGTCTACGCCTGATGTGTAATTTTCCAATTAGACCAGAACCACATAACCGAGTATTATTATCTGATTCTTTTAGAAGTGACAGAGGAAATCCATCAGCATCACTACGTGTCTTGATACTTTACTTTGGGTTTTATATTCGAATAAAAAGGACACTTTGCGAGATACAACAAAAAAAGCCACAAACAATCGTGGAGGTCACACAAATTTAGTGTCTCTTTGGCACTCTGGATGCTCACATTTCGTTATCAGATGCAGTTTCAATCTGGAATCGTCTCTGTACGAGATTAGCTGTTAGGGTAGAACAGTCTGACCCTTGCAGATGCCAGATTTCGATGCGAACGATCTTACGCTCGTTGACTCGGAAAATAAATGGACCTACACTAGCTTAACTCTTTTTGTTCTCTTGTTTGTCATTATTGTTTGGGCCCAGTGCACTTTCACGATTCCCAGAGCTAATCTTTACTGAACTAGCACTGAATCATTCCGGTTTGTAAATTCGCATTAGACAACGTTTC
The DNA here is from genome assembly GCA_964006375.1 of Tillus elongatus. Taxonomy (NCBI): domain Eukaryota; kingdom Metazoa; phylum Arthropoda; class Insecta; order Coleoptera; family Cleridae; genus Tillus; species Tillus elongatus. Next base: position 63,927,115 of record OZ023263.1, on the reverse strand, counting down.
GTGCAAAATGTAATCTCGTATCATCGGCGTTTGCTGAAGTTTATTAGCAGTGAGTATATTTAAGGAAATGTTTGAGTTAATTTAAAAACCGCGCTGAAATTTAACAGGTTTGTCTATGTAAGCTATATCTATGCATATTTCAATATCTTTTTTATTATATAAGCGATCTTTAGACCATGGCTTATGGCTTATTATGAATGAATTGTGGAATTTACCAAAAAGTTTACTGAGAAAATTTCACAGTTTTTTTTAAACGTTAAAGCTGCGAAACGTTTTGTAACGGAAAAATTGGCGATTTTTAAGCAATAATTCTGTAGGAAATGCAGGTTATGTAGAATAAATGTGGCAGAGGTATGTTGTAGTAATAATAATAATAATAATAATTGTTGTGTTCGACGAAGGGATGGCCTCGGAAATCAAGTTCAGCCGGCCACAGTACATTCCAAAGATATAATTCAATTCTCTACATATTATAGAAATGTATAGTGTAGACTCATATACACATATATTAAGAGACAATCATAAACGCAGAAACATGGTAAAAATAAGAAGTGGGTAATAAAGTAATTGTAGTCTCTATACTAAAGTTTTAAACTTATTAGCTTATTGTTTTTGTAATTAAATTACTGACGGGTGAAACGAATATGTGTGTTTTACATGTATAGATATATTGGAAACTTTTTTTTTTAAATTAATTGTACTATTATGGTTTTTTTTTCTTTTCTTTTTCTTTATTTTCTTTTTCTTTTTTTGTTTCTGTTTTTTTTTCTCTTTTTTTTTTTGGGGAAAATAAAACTAGGACACTATGCGTCTCGGGGCCTATCGAGACGGCTTAGACATCACAAAGAGGGCCACGGCTAGGTGAGGGTAAACAGATGGTGAGACAGATGGATATTAACTATTTACAATTAATAGGACTTAAATCTAAAATAAACATATTTACAACTGGTGTATTTAACATAACTTAATTTAATATTTACAAACAAGATACTACTACTGCTTACAACCTTCTTTTTTTTACATAATGATGGTTATAGGGTGATACCAGATTTATTCAGAAAATTAAATAGGCATCTGGCTATCGGTGCATTAACTATAGCCAGTATGTGGGTTAGATTTAATGGAAATTGCACTCCCAGAGCAATTAAGGATATGTATAGTTGGTTTCTTTGCGTATTTAAGAAAGAGCAAGAAAAAAGTAAATGGTTTAAATCAGCGACAGCTTGTCCATCACAAGCACAGGTATTACTTGCTTCTATCCCAATTCGATGTAGATGTGACTGAAATCTACCATGGTTGAATTTTATACGAGTTAACATTATATTAATATTTCTGCTATGACTAGCCCATTGTATCTCTAGGTTTTTTTTCTTAGGCAGTGTAGGATATAATAATCTATAATGATTAGTGGATGTTTCGGTATATTTTTTCCATTTTTCTTCCCACATTTTTAATAGCTGATCTTTTAGTGGGTTAAACAAATCAGCATAGGGAACATAGCTATCGATCGCATTGTCTTCAGCGGCCTGCTTGGCCAACGAATCAGCTATTTCGTTCCCGTGAATACCGGCATGGCCTTTTACCCATAAGTACTTAACTGTCCCGTATGTCCTAATCCTACCATTCATTTCTATGATTTGTCTTATTATGTCATTATGAAAATAAGTCATTCCTAGATTTTGAAGAGTCCTCAGCGCAGACTGTGAATCGCTTATAATAACAGAGTTTATTTCTTGTGCATTCAGGATCCATTTTAAAGCTTCGGCTATGGCATAAAGTTCTGCCGTATATATTGATGATAGAGGAGCTAAAGCAAATTTTAATTTAATATTATGGTTTTGAATATAAACTGAAGCACCTACACCAACTTCTGTTTTTGTCCCATCTGTGTAAATGTGATTACTGTTCTTAAAAGTACTCAAGTAGGATTGAAAGATTGATTTGTTCTGAGAATCTTGTTCTGCGTAGGATGGCATTAAGACTTCGAACTTTTGCAGAAATTGCTCATATTCGATTTTATACAGTGGTGGAATTAGAAATGTTCTAACATTTTCTTCAAAGACCATAGTTTTTTCAAAGGCGGTGGCTAAAGGCGGATCATTCTTTATTCTCCAGTATTTGTTGCAAAGTGTTTCTATAAAAAGTGAATATAAACTGCTTATCATAGATGGGTTTCTACTTCTCAATTTTATTAAATACTTATTAGCCAGAAAGGATATTCTAAGGTGTAAGGGTGGCTCTGAGGCTTCTGCAAAGACCGCCTCCGTTGGTGTAGATTTCATTGCTCCGATGCTCATGCGGAGTGCCTTTAACTGCACTCTTTCTAGCTGCAACATATTGGTTTTAGATGTTGATCCATAGAGTATGCAGCCGTAATCTAGAATAGATCTTATATAGGATCTATAGAATATCAGCGCTGTTAGTGTATCGGCACCCCAGTTTCTGTGTACTGTCGCCTTTAGAATGTTTATACCCTTTTCACACTTGCTCTTAAGATATTTGATGTGAGCAGTCCAAAGAAGTTTGCTATCTAAAATGAGTCCCAAATATTTATAAGTGCTTACCGTCTTAATTGTGTATGCGTTGGCACTTATATACCGAGGAAGTTGTAGTCTGTGTCTAGTGAAGCACATGATCGATGTTTTATCTTCATTTAGTTGGAACCCTCTCTCTTCCAGCCAACCATGTAAAACGTTTATTATATACCGTATTTGTATTACACAATCTGCATAATTATTCTGCGTTGCATATATGCAAAGGTCATCGGCAAACTGCAAACAGTTGATGTTTACGGGCCATAAACTATGAAGGTTTCTTGAATAAACGTTGAAGAGTAAAGGACTGAGTATTGATCCCTGTGGAATTCCCTGGGCTATAGTTCTGCTTTCTGTCAATGTATTATCAGTTCTTCTAATACTAATCTCACGATTGTTAAAGAGTTGTACAATATTTAGGGCTACGTTGTTACTAAGGCCCACCTCCTCTAAATATCTTTTAAGCAGTTTCAAATTAACGGCTTCATAGGCAGCTTTTATGTCAACAAAAAGGCATACAAGATATCGATTTTTGCTAAACGCACACTGAATATCAGTCACAAGTTGGGAAATTGCATCAGAGGTGCCCAGTCCTCTTCTAAAACCAAACTGGTGAGGATAGAATATTTGATTTTTCTCACAGTGCCATTCGAGTCTAAATTTTATTAGTCTTTCAAACACTTTGGTAATACATCTGAGAAGAGAGATAGGTCTATAGGATGTTGCTAACGTAGGATCTTTGCCATATTTATATATAAGGTGTATGACAATTTCCTTAAGCTCTTTTACGACAATCCCTTTTGTCCACCAGTCGTTAAATATGTCCAGTAGAAATTCTTTAGCTTTATGTGGTAGGTTGCTAAGAATTCTGTATGTAATTCTGTCGAGGCCAGGAGCTGTGTTCGATGTATTTTTCATTGCGAGATCCAATTCCTGTATGGTAAAAGCTTTGCTTAAGTGGTTTTCTAACTCTGATTCATTAAACATTCCAAGGTGATCTGCAGCGCCAGGTGGTGCAATCAATTGCATTATCTCGTCTGTTAGTGGGTCGTCTATTACTGTATTGTTTCCAATTTCACTATTATTAATTCTTTTGATAAAGCTCCAAATAGATGAGAGTGACGTATTTTTATTTAAGTTGTTTACAAAGCGTTTCCACGCAGCACGACTTTTTTGTTTGAATGTGCTTTTGGCTCTGGCTTCAACTATTTTGTACTGGATGTAATTTTCATAATTCGACACTCTTTTATAGGCGTGTAATGCTTGCTTGCGTTTGTTGTAAATTACTTCACAGTCTAAATCCCACCAGACTGGATGTCTGTGGGCCTCATTTACAACCTTATTTTGTTTCATTGAGTAGTCTGCGGCTAAAAAGATTGCATTGGTTAATTTCTTGAACTTGTCCTCTGTTGTCAGATTGCTATCCGAGTCCAGTGTTTTATCTATGATATCCTGAAACCGTAGCCAATCAGCTGTTGATTCAACCCATCTAACATAGGGAGTATTTCTTTTTGTGTGAAACGTTTGTTGTACCACTATAGATATGACGTAATGATCTGAGCCAAGGCTTTCTGTCTGTACATTCCAATGTGCCTCGCCTGCCAAATCTGGGGTAGCCATAGTTATGTCTACCACTGACGGATTTTCATGTGGACGGGAGATCCTAGTTGGCGAACCATTATTTATAATTACAAGATTTGTTTCGTCTATCGCCTCGCTGAGTTCCGAACCCTGATTATCATCATTCGGTGAACCCCACAGGCTATGCTTTGAGTTGAAATCCCCACCAATTAATGTTTTACCATTAAATTGCCTAAACAATTGTACCCACTGAGATTTTCGTACGATAATTTCTGGAGGTTTGTAGACGCAGACAATATTAATACCTAAATTCGTAAGTTTAATAGCACACACATCGGTCTCACCGCCAGCATTAAAGTTTAAGGTAAATACTTCATAGTTAAGTTTTTCAGAGACCAAAATTCCAACACCACCACCTCTTCGACCTAATCGGTCTTTTCTGACTAAATTATAGTTATTAAATTTAAAATTAGTATTTGTAGGTTTTAGCCATGTTTCGCTAATCATGACAATGTCTATCTTATTATCCGATAAGTATTTACTAAGGTTACATCTATTTTGGAGTATAGAACGTGAATTCCATTGCACGATATTTAGAGAAGAATTGAGCCGACTGGACATGTCAGAATGAGGTGTCCCCATCGCTGTCGCTTTCCCTATTACGAGATATCATAGATGATATAGTATTTTTAATATTTAATTTGTCTAATATTACTTTGGAATGATGTGGAGAAATGTGTTCCACCAGGTCTGTAAACAAACCCATCATCTGTTCTGTTAGTCTATTTTTATAGCGAACGAATTCATCTCGATATGGGTTTGGAGTTACCGGTTGGGAGAGGAATATTCTCTTTTGTGGTCGTGATGAAGAGGGATGAATGATCTCTGGGGATTTTTCGGGTTTGCGTTTTTTACTTTCACTGCTTGTGTTTAATCTCAGTTTACGTGGGGGTTGTCTGTATGTATTTATTTGGGAGCTATTATTTGAAGCAAAACTTTGTACGGTTTTTGGGGGGGAGGGGTTAGATGTTATCGGTAGTGAAGGGTATTGATTGAGATCATTTAAAGCTTGAAAGCGATTGCTGGTGACAACTTTGGAGTAAGAAGGGTTATTCTCAATAGTTTGGGCTTCCATAAAAGTGATATTTTTCTCTGCCATGATTTGTTTTATTCTTTTTTGTTTTCCAAAGACAGGACAAGACCTAGATAATGTGGAATGTGAGTTATTATGACAATATACGCAAAATATTTTGTTAGCACAAATTTCTCCCACTCCATGTTCCTCACTACAGGTTTTACACCTCGCTACACGACTTTTGCACATTTTCTTCGAGTGTCCGTACCTTAAACAGTTCGTACACTGAATGACGGGATGAACGTATGGTTCTACTTCTAAATTAGCGCCATTGATTCTTATGTATCTGGGAAGGTTATTTCCTACAAAGGATACAATAATAATTTGTCTCTTCATTAATTTGTTCTCACCTCTTTCATCAGTTACTCTCTTTTGCATTCGTCTAACTTCCGTTACCTCGACTGGAGATTCTATCTGTTTAAGTAAGTATTCTTCATCAAAGACTGTGTCTACGTACCTAACAATACCTCTCCTATGCGTGAAAAATTTTGGTATGTAAGCTATTAACCCATTTTGTGTTAGAAGTTCATTGTTGACCATCTGATTAGCTATAGACGCTGTTTTGAAGATAACCTTAACACGGTTTATTCCTACTGATTTTATATCAATAATGTCATTTTTAAATTCTGTATTTGCCATCAAATGGTGACCTGCGGTTATGGGAAATAATCTAGCAAAATTATTTTCTTTATGTTGAATAAATACACAGTAGGGGGAAACATCCGATGAACGGTATTTATTATTGAAGTCAATATACGGGTTATTATCTTTAGGTGATAAATATTCATATTCACATACCTGTGAGGCCTGCTTGCCTGTATTACTGGGAGGCGGGTCCCCGCCCCCCTCCTCGTCGTCCATAACTTACCTTCTGCTTTACAGATTTACTTATTTATATGCACTTAAAACACTATATTTGTGTAAAATTACGAGATAAACTAAATATTATTTATTAACAGAGTACCTTTACGATTAATTATTTGTTGAATATTGTTTCAATCAAACAAAAACACTATTAAAATACGCACGTATTATCGTAGGTGTGAGCACTACAGAATACGAACGTGTACTGAATAATAATAATAATAATAATAATAATAATAATAATAATAATAATAATAAGAGGTTTTTATTATGGCGAAGTTAATTTTACAATTTTATTCCACTCAACCCTCAAAAGATAACTTAAAGTGTAGGAATTACAAAATAAATTAATTATAAATGCCTTAGTACGCAAAACAACAACAAAGCAATGTAACAAGAAAACCATTGGCAATTGTTTGCCTTAAATTTAGCTGAAAGAAAGGAATTCTTGAATATGAATACGATTTAATATAAGTACACTACGCAAACTGACTATTTTCATAAAAATCGGTAATATATCTCCGAAACCCTGGCAGAGAACATAAAGTATGTTCAAAAGGTAGTTTATTATACAGATGTGGTGCAACATAGGAGAAAGAGCTCCGATATTGGCTTGTATAATATTTAGGTATGGCAAACAAGTGACCGAGTCTTGTATTGAGCGAATGTATTTGTCTCCGAAAACCGAGCTTCTGATGTAGGTAATCAGGCCCCACACCGAGGACAATCTTGTAAGTTAAGCAAAGAAGATGTACTTTCCAGCGATTCCTCATATTCAGCCAATCTAATTCTTTCAAATTAAAAGAAACACGATCTGTTCTTTTTAGATTAAAGATGAACCGTAAACATAATTTCTGAACCTTTTCTATTCTTTGTCGATTCCAACTGGCAAGGGCAGGTCCATACACAACATCTGCATGGTTAAAGCGCGAGAGAATCATTGAGTTTAACAGGAGAGCATTTACTTTCACTGGAAGGCAATTTTGGTGGCTATAAAAAGATTTTAATAGGGCAGAGCTAGCTCTACGAAGATTAGTGACGTGATCAGAAAATTTTAAATTGTTATCTATTATGAGATCAAGATTTTTTGCACATTGTTTTGTTTCCAAGCGACTCCCATCTATTAAAAAATCAATATTTGAAGAACAAACCCTATTCTTACTGATCTTTCTACCAAAATAAAGTACGCAACACTTATTGATATTTACCGCAAGATCATGCTCCTTTGCTGTCGTTACTATAACTTATCAAGGTCTGTATTGAAACTTGTTATAGCGTCTAAGGCATTTTTGGCAATAAATGCTTTGTAAAGCTGGGTATCAGCGGCATAGAAGTGTACTTTGTGCGAAATTATTTGTTCTTGAAAATCAACCGTATACATATTGAATAAAAGGGGGCCTAAGATAGAGCCCTGTGGAACTCCTTTTAATACACTCAAAGAATCTAGTACATCCAACCCTTAGACAACCCTCTCTGCTCTATCTGAAAAGTAACTCTCTATAAACTGAACGGCATCATGACTGAAACCAATATATTGTAACTTCGAGCACAATAATTCATGATTGATCGTATCAAAAGCTTTACTGTAGTCAAGCTATACCAATTTTTATCGTTAGCTGTGAGGATGTCATCACTAATATTTGCTAATGCTGTTGTGGTAGACGTGCCCCTAACAAATCCAGACTGTCCATTTGGCAAGATGTTGTTGTCCCCAAGGTAAGCGTTTATCTTTTCGTACATCACTTTTTCCAATAATTTTGAAAGAATTTTTGATTAATTTTGATTAAGCTCAGTTGGATTGTTTCCTTTTGGAAACATGAAAACCTTTGCAACTTTCTAAACTTTGAGAAAGCATTTTGTCTCAATACAAAAGTTTATAAGATGAAGCAGATGAGGGAGAATTTCTGGGAGACATAGGTTAATCATGTCGATACTCACACCATCAAAATCTTTAGCTTTTGTTTTTATTGAGGCTACGTGTCTCATAATATCTGCTTCATTGACAAGCTTCAAATGGAAGTTATTTGCATTTTTGTAAATATCACTATTTAATATGTTTTAATTATCTAATATTAGCTCTCCTACTGTTAGTAGACGTGGGGTATTGATCTATTTTGTTTACATCACTCAGATGTGATGGTAACACATTATCTTTTTTTTGTAATAATGCCAAATCTATTAGCCGAAGACCAGACCATTATTTCACTTCTAGACAACATACCCTCCGCAAAGGTAAGTTTTTGTTTTTTTATGGCATTTGTAGTACGGTTTCTAATTAGTTTATAATTTTGCCAGTCAATGGGATCGCGACTACTTTTGAACCTATTATAAGCTTTATCACGTTGTTTCATAATATTTTTGATATTATCCGTTAGCCATGGAGCCGGCTTTTTCGTTATTCGTCCCGTAACGATAGGGGCATGCGTATCAAAAAGTTTAGTCAAACCATTAATAAGTAATGCTGCTTCAATCTTCAGCGCTGTTTAATCTATAATAATACATCCAGTCTATTGCAGAGATATCACTTTTGAATTGATTAATATTAAAATGTATGTAACTTCTAAAGGTATGATAGTGTCTTTTAGTGATTCTACTTTAGCCAAAGATAATATGCAATATACAAGACAATGATCAGAGATAACATGAATATCGTTTGTATTAGCTTCTGATATACCTAGCGACTTATCAACAATAACAATGTCAAGAAGAGACTGTGAACTTTGCGTGAGTCTAGTCAGCTTCGATATGAGTTCTAACAGATCGTACGAGTAAAGAATTTCATAAAATTTCAGAACAGCTGTGTTGTTTTTTAGTAGATCAATGTTAAAATCTGATAATAAAACCATATATGATATGCAGGCATTATTAAAGAAAGAAACTCATCAAAGCCATCCAGCGCACTAATCATATTTTGATCTGGAAGTCTGTACAAACAGCAGATCAAAAAGTGTTCATCATAAATTTTAGTTGACAGAGTGAGATATTCAAAAGCATCAGAATGCACACTAGTTGAAACTACAAGAACGTTTAATTTCTTACTTACCTAGCACAAGACTCCACCACCGTGGCCACTTAACCTATATTTTCTCACAATATTGTAGCCCTTTATTTGTATAGCCTCATCCGTAACATTAGAAGTTAGCCAGGTATCGGAGACAACCACAATATCAAAATTATTTTCCTCAATTAAAATTCTAAAAGCTGTAAAATCAGAGAGTAAAGATCTTACATTTATATGCGTAAAACTATATTTGTTGATTTCTTTTTTATCCATATTTTAAAATATTATATAGGTAGTAAAGGTAATAAAGAATAGCTAGATATAAATAGAATAACTAAAAGCGATAATAAAGCAAGCACGTATTATTTTACTTGTAAAAAGGAGACGATAAAGTGTGATAAGTTATCAAAAATAAATAAAAACTCGGGACGCAGCAAGTGCGTTATGGTAGTGAATTTTTATTAAATGCTTCAAATTTAAATAACTCAATTTTCTATAAATTGAAAGAGTTTAATTTTAATACGTAGTAAGGTCTTCTCTGGGGCAAGATATCCACAAAATTTCATTAAAATAACTAAAATTTTTTTTCGAAAGAAAACTCAAAATTTTCCCGGAAAACCCCGTCCGATTTTTCTGGCTAACAAACTCATCCAAGCCATTAATAAAAGAAAGGTACTCGCCAAGTATTATCGAAATCGGTTAATTATTTTTTGAGTTATCAGACGGATACATACATACATACATATATATATATATATATATATATATATATATATATATATATATATATATATATATATATATATATATATATATATATATATATATAAATATAAACATATAAAAATTGAGGGGTCCTAGTTCGCACTCATTTGAAAGAATTTTTGCAAAGTCTCACCATCGATACCTCTCTATTAGTGATTTTTAAAAAATAAAAATTCACTAAAAATGTATACTGTCTATCTAATCGTCTGATCAATTAAGCAATTGAAAATATAAATATTTTTTAGACCAAATAAATAAATACTTTTTGATTAGAACAAAAAGCAAATATTATAAAAATGATAGTGATCGTGTAAACAACAAAGTGATTTTTTATCTCCGAAAATTACAAAGATTTTGATGAAATTTTGTGGATATGTTGCCTTTTTCCCCTCAAGGCTCGTCCGCGGTCTTGCCGCCTTGGGAAAGACCTTAATAAATACCAAAATTCAACTTTCTAGGTTGATAGAATATTGAGTTTTAAAATTTTAAGCATTTAATGAAAATTCGCTACCATAACGCATTTGCTGCGTCCTGAATCTTTTTTTACATTTGTTTAAAGCTTTTCCGTTAGACTAACATATTGTATTAGTTTTACTTACATTATTTATATACTAACAAATTTAAAAAAAATCACTTCCCAATTATTTTAAAATTTATTTCCAATTGGCTTCTAGAGCACTAGGTTTTGCAAAGTTTTCCCAACCCCCCACACTTCCCGAGATGCACCGCTATCAGCGGCTACACGTTCCAAAGTCACCCTAATTAGTATTTGTCATTGCACATTTAAAAGACACACTTATCAGGAGCAACGAAAGTATGCCGACTTGGTAAAATGTAAAGAATTAGTTATTTAACTTTATTTTGCTGCCGTCACATTATCGGGTTGCCAACCATATGATTTTAATATCAAATTGTTCACATCTCGGATCAGGATATCATAAGATCAGAAGATGTCTTTTAGTTTAAATATCATAGCGGATTACCACTGACTAAATAGAGATGGTAAAACTCAATGATAATATTATAAATTATGGTAGGTAAGAGTATTCATTGAGTACTTTCGGTGAAATATTTGAGGCTTCGTAAAATAAGATTTAAACCCTGAATAATTAGTTACCCACACTGCCTAAATATAATAAATAATTATAATACAGAGGTGATAAATGATGATAAATTATAATAGGGTTATATACAATCGTGAATGCAGCCAATGATTAACAATCAGTGAATTCAGTATTATTGACATTTCTCTGAATCATAAAAATGAATATCATGAGTCAATGACAATAATAGCTGTCATTGACTAAACAGCGGCGCATTACTGTTTTCGTGTATTAATATACTCCTTGACAGCTTACGTACTCCTGGTGGGTCAGGCTTAAGTGAGAATCGAAAACGCTATTTCAAGCAGTTCCAAATTCTTACCTTACTGTTGTTTTGTTTGTGGTGTTTCGTTATTGAACAAAAAATTTGAATAACTAAATTTTCTATAAACTTAGAAAGTTGAATTTTGGTAAGTGGTAAGGTCTCTTCCAAGGCAATATATATAGTAAATTTCATTAAAGCAGCTTTGTTATTTTCGGAGAAAAAATTTTTTTTGAAAGAAAACTCAAATTTTTCCCGGATAACCTTGTCCGATTTTCCTGGCCAAGGAACTCATCCAAGCCATTAATAAAAGAAAGGTACTTGCCGAGTTTTATTGAAATAGACTAATTATTTTTTGAGTTATCAGACGGATACATATACATACATATATATATATATATATATATATATATATATATATATATATATATATATATATATATATATATATATATATATATATATATATATATATATATATATATATATATATATATATATATATATATATATATATATATATATATATATATATATATATATATATAAACATATAAAAACTGAAACTGACCCCGGATATGAGTTCTAGGGGCCCTAAATCGTGCTCATTTAACATTTTTTTTGCAAAGTCTCACCATCGATACCTCTCTATTAGTGAATTTTTTTAAATAAAAATTCACTAAAAGAAATTCGAGTGCAGTCTGCGACGGCAACCTGCACAATATACAAAACACAACCAAATTTTGTTTGACAAAGCAAACTAGATATAACATAGATATATTTGAGTACTACAACTATCAAACTTCTTAACTTTAAATATTTGGATTAGGTAGATCATTTAGTGATGCAATACGGAGCTTCTGTTTATTACAGGTATTAACATATACGTTGCCGTTCCAACTCCAGGCATTGTCTATGCCATATACTTCCTTAGCCTTGCTTAGAATGTTGAGATTGTTGTAAGTCAGGTCCTCTGCCACGAAAATTCCCCTGTATTTTAATATAGCTGTGTTTCTTGTTATTCGAGGTTTATATTCAATGTCTGTGAAAGATTCCAAAATCGGAGGTTTCTGATTATTTCGCCTTTTTAAACGATAGCAGGTGCGAATGTTGTTTTCAGATATGTTTACATTAATATTTTTGTTGAAAAATTCTACGACTTTATTTAAAATGTTTTCATTGATTTCAGCTGGTATATTGAAAATTCTTATATTTTTTCTCTCATTGTGTTGTTCCGATACAAGTCTTTTTATTAATTTTTTGTTTTCTTCAGATATACAATTTACCTGAGTTTCTTGCTCTTTTAATCTTTCCTCCATCCCAAGTAAAGCTTCCTTCGCGGCAGAAGACGTGATTTCTTTCATGAGCGTGTAGTTTTCTTTTAGAGTTTTCGACACACAACAATCAATCAATTCATTGATTTGTTCTAATTGACGTTTCGTAAAGGCCATTCATACAGATAACACCACCAATAGACACTACTTTACTTCTAGAACACTTGTGCACAATACTCTTTGCTTTTGCAAAAATTGCAGGAGCGATCGCAACACGTGCACACACTAGCCTTTCATTCGTACGTACAAAGCCTTAACTTTCTACCATAACAAAGCCTTAATTTTCTACCATAACCTACATTGTTCTCAATGTCACTGAAATTTTTGCAGAACATTAACTTCAATACACCTGTTCTCTGATGCTTTGGCAATAGTTCAGGGGTTAAAGTTCGTAATTTATTAGCCTAAGATTTCAGCGAATTTTCAAAGAAAAAATCTGGATATAATTTCTAAACGTCAATACGTCTCGGTTCGACATTATCACATGTTCAGAGACTCTGGCACCTAGTGCTCTCTCTGTTCTTCCTATACAGACAGTGTAACATTGAGAAGTAAAAACAACGCTGATAATACGACTGCAGTTTTCGGACGTCGCTTGAGAGAGAAAGCGGTCACAGCTTAGATTAAGAAGACAATGCCAGGTTCCTGTATCTATCAAGTTTTGGCACCAAACAATCGTCCTAGAAGAATATATATAAGTATATATATATATATATATAAGTATATATATATATATATATATATATATATATATATATATATATATATATATATATATATATATATATATATATATATATATATATATATATGTATATGTATCACACCGATAACTCAAAAAATAATTGACCGATTTTGATAAAATTCAGCATGTACCTTTCCTTTGTAAGTAACTTAGATAAGTTTGTTAGCACGTGTTCCCTCTTGCTGTACTGTGTGTACATGCAGGCGGTTGTGGAAGCTTAAAACAATCACAACATCAGAGGTGCAGCTTCACGCTATTGTCCATTTCATACTATGGTAATGCCTGCCTTGAGGTTGAGTTTAGGAGTCCTAAGAAGGACGAAACCGGTCTGTGTCTCATGCTATACAGATATATATATATATATATATATATATATATATATATATATATATATATATATATATATATATATATAGGTGTGTGTGTGTAAACATGCAAGGCAAGGTCCGAAACTGATCACAAATTTTGGTTTTATGTGCTTTATTTCCAATCATTTGAAAAATCATTACCTCCCTCAAAGAAAAATTTTCTTTATGAAAATTCGGTAAAAACATGTTGTAATACGAATTCTGACATCTATTTTGAAAATAGCTGGGTCATGTTTCTTATTTCGCAAAAGTCTGGACGCAGCAAGTGCATTATGGAAGTTCATTTTAATAGAAATGAATTTAATAGCAAATATGTCTCACTATCGCAAGCAGACATCAATCTAGCTACCTGTATAACCTATATAGTAGAAACGATGTACCATATTTTATCAAAATAACAAATTGTGTGAAAATGTACAAAAAATTTTCGAAAATAAACTTAAAATATTTCCGAGAAAACTGGTTTCCTAGCCAACAAACCTTAAGTTAGTCGCAAAGTGAATTATTGAAATTTGAAGCATTTAATGAAAATTCGCTACCAAAACGCATTTAGTGCGTTTCGATTTTTTTCTTACAAACATGTATCATATGTTGTTAAAAAATGGAAAAATTCTATATTATAAGGGTGTTTGAAAACCAATTGTAGGTATCACCAACGACTTATCGACCCCACTGTGATTGTCGAAATAATTTTATAAGGTGCAGCTCAAGACACGCTATAATTAACGTACACAACTTTTTCTCGTATCTTGTATAATAACAATTATATTGAGCTTTACCGTAGAAATGCGCCACCTGTATATATGTAAACAGATAAAAACTGGAACTAAACCCGGATATGGATTTTAGTTTGCGCTAATTTGAAGAAAACGTTTTAAAAATCAAAAGTCGCGGTCTCCTCATTAACGAATTTTTTCTGCGAAGATTAGCTAAAAATTATGGACTGTTAAACCATAAAATCAACGAAAACTACTGCCAAAGCATCGGAGAAAGGGTCTACTTGAAATGAAATTTCTGGAAACATTTTAGTAAAATGAAGGACAATGACGGTTGAAGCTGAAACTTAAGGGTTTGCAGAACACTCTTCTTGCGACATTTTCTTTAGATAGTCCGTATTTGTTTCAGGTTCTTTGCCTAAGTGTTGCCAACTTTGACGTTTAAAATCTCATATTTGACGTTTTGAGGACAATCCATTTTTTATATATTTAAACGCCGGTAACTTTTTTGTCTTTAAACCTACGGACCTAACTATTGGTAAATGGTTCACTCTTTATAGCACAAATACGTTTACCAACTTTGGTTGCCCTTACATTGTCACTTACAGTTTACGGTTTAGTAATAATTTTTTGCAATACCTGCTTTAACGGTTTTTTTTTTGAATTTGCATTCTTTTTTAATAATTACTGCGTGAATAGATGTCAGACTGACAGCACTGACAGTCGAATTAATTAGATGGATTCTAACATACTACTTAACAACAAGTAGCTTGTGACTTGGTTGTTGTGTTGGGTTACTAAGGACGCTACGGGTAAACAAACAAAACTAAACGCTGGCTGCAGTTCAGCACAGGTCCAGGTTGAACATTAATTTGTATTTTAATTGTGATTTTTGAATTAAAATTAGTGTTGAAGTGACTTTGAATATGGAAGAATCTGACATCGAAGAAGCGGCAGGTATTGCTTGTTTGTCACTTTTACCAGAAAAGTCTAAGCAAAGGTATGAAAGTTGCTATGAGGGTTTCAAAAAGTGGTGCCACACTAAAAAGGTTGTAATACATACCAGTGAGACAGTTTTACTAGCATATTTCTTGGAAACATCAGGTAAATATTCTGCTCCATCAAGCTTATGGTCCGAATACTCTATGTTACGATCGACAATCTCTTTGAATGACAATGTTGATATTTCCAAATATGCAAAGTTAAAGGCATTTTTAAAGAAGAAAAATATTGGATATGTTTCAAAGAAAAGTGAAGTGTTTACGATTGAGGAAATTCAGACCTTTTTAAGTGAAGCACATGACCAAATATACCTGATGAAGAAGGTGGTTGTAGTTATGGGAATTGCCTGCCGTAAAGATGAATTATGTAAGCTAACAATCAATAATGTTATTGATAAAGGAGACATTATTTTGGTCAGAATACTTGACGCTAAGAATCATCAATCCAGAAGTTTTACCATTGTCGACAATGAGAATGAGAAGTTTCACTTTGTGGCATTAGTGAGGAAGTATATGAACCTGCGACCAAAAAATTCAATACAGAGATTCTTCTTGAGGTATCAAAATGGGAAATGCTCTAACCAACCAGTTGGAAGAAATATTTTTGCCAAAATTCCTTCTGAAGTTGCGAAATTTCTACATTTGGAGAATGCGGAAAAATATACTGGGCATTCCTTTCGCCGAACTTCCGCTACTTTTTTGGCTAATAGCGGAGTTGACATTTTAGCACTGAAGAGGCATGGCGGGTGGAAATCCTCGGCAGTAGCTGAAAGCTATGTGGCGGATTCCTTGAATAATAAAGTACAAGTCGCTAAGAAGATATTTCATATTAGCAACCAAGAAGCCAGCTCCTCTCGCCAAATCCCTATTATTGAGGTCGGTGATTCTTCGAATACTCCGCAAGATAGTCTTGATAATTTAACATTGCTAGAAACTGAAGATAATAATATAAAGAAGAGCATGGCGTCAATCCTTACTGTTAATCATATGACTAATTGTACTTTCAATATTTCGATGAATTATAATAATTAATAAATCTTCTCAAACAATTTGTTCATTATTCAGATTTGCTATTTATAGGTTTGCAGTACTTACCGTACCTAGGTAAGGTAAGTCTTACCGTACCTAGGTATGAAAAATGTCCTGTTCTCATGGAAACTGACAAATGCTTTAAAAGTTCAACTTACATTGTCAAAAAACTGTCATTAAAAGTGAACTTACTTAACAGGTATTGCAAAAAATAATCTTTACCATGTTTTCAAACAAAACGCCAAATACTTTTCTAGATATTAAGGTGAATTGAAATTCAATTTCTTATTTTAACACCCTCTATCTCTTTTAATTGTGACTTTTACAGTGAATTAATTTTGGCAAAATCCTGATATTTCGATGCCAGTAATGTAGTCATGCTCTGTGTGCCATTATTTTTGTAACATCCTTTATAAATAAAAATAAAAATGTGTTAATACATAGGTGCAGCACTCAGAAGCACTTAATATCTACCAGGAGAATAGCATATACGGTTTGTGCTAACATGAAACGTACAACCAATTATTTTTTCTGCTGGCAAGTAATTGATAGAAATTCGGTAAAAGAAATAAATTTTTAACTTCTGGAAGTACTTAAAAACTTCCTGGTGATTGACTTGGTATTAAGAGAAACACGTCTCAATACTTAAGCTGAACAGGATTGAAACTTCTTATAAAGTTTTTCCTTTTAGTATTTTCCTTCTAAGTACAGCAAACAGTGGGGTCTAAATTACAGAAAAAACCTTTTTTTTGTTGGCAAAAAACAACGTCATTTTAAAGTTTCTCTCCCAAGCGATCCAAGTCGGTTGAGAGCTTTCAATGATATCGCTCAATTGTTTCTTTAAAAGTGTAAATATAACGTTAAATTAATGAAATCAATTAGGTCGATCATGTTAAAAAAAACTTATTCTTACATCATATTTTAAGAAAATTAATCTATTAAAACGCAATTTATAAAGGCTACTAACATACAAAATGCACGTGAAGAAAAACTAAGGTCATGATCAAATATACCGGGTATATGCCAAATCAGGGGGATACCTCTGTGACGTTTTTATTTAAATAGTTACGAAAAAAATATTTAGAAGATCTCACTGTCTTAGAAATACCGACAACATAACGTTATTTAGATTTATTTAAAAACATAATAGGCTCTACATTAAAAAAACAGTTTGGACGCAGCAATTGCGTTATGGTAGTGAATTTTCATAAACATATTTTAAATAGTAAATATGTGTTTTTTTAAAGAAAACAGGCATCAAATTTGGTTACCAGTATAACGTATATAGAAGGAAGAATGTCCCACATTTAATTAGAATAGTTTTATTGTTTGAAAATGTACACAAATTTTTCGAAAATAAACTTAAAATGTTCTCGAAAGAACTAATTTCCTGGCCAACGAAACTTATCGGTTAATAGCAAATTGAGCTATTTAAATTTGAAGCATTTAATACAAATTCGCTATCATAACGCACTTGCTCCGTCCCGAATTTTTTTCTTACAAACATGCATTATAAGTTGATGGTCGAAATTCAATACATTGAAGGTCAGCTCAGAACTGGCACGGACCGGAGGAATCCGAACATCTAATTAAAACAAAGCATTGTTTAATCTATTTGAACTGATCAGGCTTTTCCTGATTAACGAACTTATCTAAGTCACTTCTAAAGGGAAGGTACTCTCCAAATTTCATCAAAGTCGACTTATCGGTGTGACACACACACACGCACAGACACACACACAAATATATATATATATATATATATATATATATATATATATATATATATATATATATATATATATATATATATATATAACCAAAAAAAATTAAAACCCACCTCGGACTTGGGTTCCAGCGGTCCTAAATCGCGCTAATTTGAAGTCATTTTTTTTTAATTATTTAAGTCTCCTCATTAGTAATTTTTTTTAAAGAAAATTCACTAAAGAGTCCAGGAGCAAATGCGTTTGGTAGCGAATTTGAATAAGAAAGGATTTCCTTAAAAATCTGTTAAATGATAAATTAAAGTTAAAAGCAATAATAATAAAAGTTTGTGGAGAAAAAATAAAAATATGAAGAGGTCTAAGCATTTCACGAGATGCCAAAAATTCTCAGTTTTATCAAAACTAATTTTAGATCTGATATTTGTCAATAATGTACAAGCAATGTAACCATGAACTAGCCAATATATTTCGTCCTCTGTTCTCGTTAAATTTTTCGGTATTTTTGAGTCCCTTAACGTGGAATATCTTTTTTGCCAACGAGTTCTCGTTAAATTTTTCAGTATTTTTGAGTCCCTTAGCCTGGAATATCTTCTCTGGTAACGAAAATAAATAAATTGTTTTTTCCTTGAGCATTGTTTAATCTTGTGCTCTCCATTTGAGAACCAATTTTGAATGCTGAGAACTCAATTTTCTGTAAAGCAGTAAAATTGAATTGATTTAGTATAGTTATGTATACTATCTTCAAAGGAATACTTTGATATAACTTTCACTTAAATTAGAAAGGCTTCTCAGAAAAAAATTACCGTAATAGCTGATCGGGCTGCCTAACAAACTTATTCAAGCTATTTACAAATACAAGGTACCTGCCAAATTATTAACGCGGTGGATATTTTATTTTATTGTAGCCAACCAAATCTAATGTGTTTTTCCAAAAGCAAAAACGTTTTTTTAAGAACAAAAATCTCTGAAACTATTACATTATTTTTATATAATTTAGCATTTATGGTGCTTTTATAAATGTTTTGTGTGTATCAAAATTAAAAATTCTCGCTCAATAGGAAAATGATTTTTTAGATATCGAAATATTTTGGGAAAGTTCGCTACTATCTACTATCTCCATTTTCAACACAACGACAAAAAAAACATTTTTCCAGAATTTTGAAACTGATAAATTACTGTAAGTTTTCAGGTGAAATTGGAAAAAAGGCCAGTTCAAATTACTTTTTGCAAACATATAAGAAAAATGAAATAAGGCAACATCTTAAATATTAATTTAAGAATATATTAAACACATGTCACGCATACTTTTGTTCTTCAGAAATTTCGATAGTAATCATGTAATGTGAGACTAACCCCTGCTACAACCGGCCACCCCTCCAGGAATAACCGACTGTCCCAAATGTTAAGTAACCTCGCCCAAAGAGGTCTATTTTAAAGAAATTTTCTATAAATATTTAATCAAACGAAGAAAAGTAACCACTGTAACATAAATTTGGGATCATCTGTCATGGAGAACCAGAATGCTTTCACTATCTCGGTCATAACGGGTCTTCATGCGGTCGTTTTCTATTCGTATATGCATCTCGATAGCAGAATGGCTGGTTTTACTTCTCGTCAATATGTCGGAGCTTTCTTTAAGCGAAGTTCTTACGTGGTACTGGTTCTTCCGTGTAGTTGCTCTTGTTCTTGTGTTTCTACTTGCACAAATATCTCGACGGGCCCTATTCATTCTGTTGACATCGACTCTCAGATGTGTTCACTGGCCATTTTCTGGGTTGTCTTCACATTTACAAAGTCTTTACACCCTTTGTCTTCTACTTTTCTCATAATGTCTTCTCCACTTGCTTCTGACTGAGTAACTGGATCGTCTCTTCCTCTCACAGCTCTCTTCACTGGAATGGCACTTTCACGGCAGGCGTTGCTATTTTCCTCTATGGTGATTTTCCGCACTACCAGGTTATTGCCAGGCGACATTATTATTTCTTCACCGCCGATAGTCAGGATGTTAGTGCCAAGATCAAGTTTAGCGCACTGACCATGAAGTATGTCCAAGCCAATTATAATCGGGTCTGATATGGCGGCGACTATGGCTCTCTGCTTTGTCCCAATTTGCAGCTCGACGTCAGTTTCGCCAAATACCTGGATTCGATCACCACCGGCTGCATTTACTGTGTGCACTCTGTCTGACTCTCTCACTCGCCATCTTGGAACCATGTCGCGGCGAATAATCGTCCTAGGTGCGCCTGTGTCGACGGCCATCTGGGTCTTATTATCGCTTACGTATCCGTCTACGACGAGAGCACTGCCAGAATTGCTAACATGAGAAATGGTTACCGGCCTTAGCTTTATTTTCTTCCTTATGCGTGTTCTTAGAGCCCAACATTCGCCCCTTATATGTTCCACCTTGCCGCAGTTCTAGCAGCGCAAGGCATTTGCACGGTGTGCTCTTATTGGGTGTCCATGAGACGCCGGCCTTATTTGTTCTGCTATTTTCTCTAGTAGCTGCATGATACTGGATGGATCTGTTTTATTTTCTTTTTGAAATTGAAGCCTGCGAACATTTAAATGACTTTCAGATGCTTGCTTTACCGCTTCGAACTCCAAGGAATGTGCCAAAGCATCGTTCAAGTTTTTGTGTCTCACCATCCTCAGCGCCTGTTGCGTGTCGGTACTTCTGATGCCGTCAATGAGGGATTGCAGCGACAGCTGGTTTAAAAACTGCTTCGGAGCTATGGGGTAGGCTATTCGTGTCAGTCTGACAACGTCGGCGTGGAGATGTTGAAGACTTTCGCCCGATTTCTGACAACGATTTTTCAACTGCAATCTATACAGCTGTTGCAAATACTGGTCGCCAAACCTCATCTTCAATTGATGTTTAATGCTGTCAAAACTCAACGGTTCTTCCCTGGGAATACCTTGGAGCACATCTAGAGCATCTCCTATCAGAGCTACAATTAGCGAAGTCGCTTTCTCTCTCTCGCCCCAACCATTTGCTATAGCAGCGACTTCAAACTGGCGTAGATAAATACCCCATGGGACTGTGCCATCAAATGTGGGGACCTTAATTCTTACGACCGGGCTATATTTGAGTCTGATGATTCCCTTGGCTAGGGTATCACACCTCTTTTCTAGTGTTTGCATTTTCTGCTTAACTTCTTCTTGTATATTCGTCAGCTTGTCATGTACACCGTCGCTGATAACATTTACTCGCCTTTCTACTTGCTGGAAGATATCGTCTTTTACCTGCTTCATACGTTCGTCCACACATAAAGTAATATTCTCAATTCTAGTTGCTTGTTCCTGCAGAATTTTCTTTGTTTCTTCATCCCTTTTTTCAGTTCCTCTCTCGTCTCTTCATCTCTTTTTTTCATTTCCTCTTTGGCTTCTTCGTCTCTTTTACTCATTTCTGCTTTGGCTTCTTCGTCTCTTTTTCTGTCTTCATCTCTTTCTCTCGTTTGTCCTTTGGTTTTTTCGTCTCTCTTTCTGGCTTCTTCATCTCTTTTATTGCTTCTTCATATTTTTTCTTATTTCTTCTTTGACTTCTTCGTCTCTTTTTCTGGCTTTTTCTTTCATTTCTTTAATCAATTCCAATAGCTGGGTGTCCATATTGGCTGTTGCGCTACGTGTCTTAGGCGTAGACGTACTTAAAGCTGGTACACTGTTTATTCTGTTTCAAGAACACACCTAGTTATAACTTACTGCTGACACTGATCTTCCAGAGATTCTAGAAATTTTCACGTTGTTCAACGAATATTCTGGAAAATATTTTCGCTGGCAGCTTGAAAATCTCACTTCTGACACCAGTTGTTAAGTTCTTGGGGGTTCTCGATTTGTTGACCAGCAAAACACAGCATTTCAAACAACTAATTTATTATAAGCAACTATTTTTCCACACCAGTATCAGCTAAAATATTTCTCTCTATTATTAAATGCCCATAGAACTTTATTCCATTATTCGCCTTCTATGATCGCTTCTTAAGCATCAACACTTACTGCTGACTCGCTTAATATTCTATGATAACTTACTCTGCACCACACTAGTTCAATACTGAACTAACTCACTCTATGTACCGTCCATCTATTTATACTCTCCATAGAGATTCTAAACCTTCTACACTTTTCTACACCGATCACTTCTGGTCCCTTCTAGAAATATCATTCCAGAGTGTTCGCTGTTACCAACACACTACAACTGACCACAGAAGTAACTATAAAATTAATTCTCATAGACAAATGTGTCACTATGTATATATATATATATATATATATATATATATATATATATATATATATATATATATATATATATATATATATATATATTTACGTTATCTATGAGCCGATTGTTATAAGATAATTACCACGATATCTATTCCGATATCATTCACTCAGCAAGACATCGACCTCCACCGTTTACGGAGTTGAATTGGAAACCCCATCGTAATTAGTGATGGGTCGTTATTTAACTATGTGTTACTTTTAAACGGTTGTCGAGCCGCAACGGTAGCCACCACTTATGGATTTATAAAAATAACAGGTACAAAATAACGCTTTTTACATTCAACTAGAATTCGGACTCGTATCTGTTTCAGTTCCATTGCAACTAAGTTCGATGAATAAACATCGGTTTTCATTGGGAACTGTTAAATTTAACTAGTTAACGGGATGAATGGACATGAGACTGGGAATGATAAATATGTATGGGTATGCTATGCAGTATAGAGCGGACTTTACTTCATAACATATTACTTAACAGGTAACACGTTATTAAACTAGTGTGCTCGCTCTCGCTCACAGATTTGGGAATGTAGGATACTATCGATCGACTATCCAGTTCAAAATAACAGATAAATAACTGAAGCTGTTATTTTCAACGGTTATTATGAAATAACGTAAACGGCTTCAACTGTTAATAGAAAATAACGGTTTTGCACATCACTAACCGTAATTAATCCTAGTTTATAAGTAACACTAATGTTAAATTAAGAATCACTCATTACTAATTCACTAATTCATGTTATTGGCAACATTCATTGTTCGCTAATATTTACTTGTAATCAATCATTTCATTATTTTATGTACTTTTGGTTTTAATTAAATTATTTTTTATCACGAAGTCAAAAGGGCATTATTTATCTGGCGCTGCGTTATCGGTATCCGGTAACGACTTTTTAGCAACAGTAAAAAGGTCACAAAATGTGCGTCGTTTTTGAACGTTTGAACGTTTGCGCTGGAACAAAGAACCCAAAATTCAAGAAGCAAGATCAAGGCTTTGGAAGAAAAGCTACAGATGACCAACAAGGAAATTTGCTTTATAAAAATTTACTGAAATAGAACTGCTAGAAACAGCTACTCAAACTGAGTCTGAGAATTGTTTAATTATTTGCAAAGGACTAACTTTAAAAAATATTTTCTTGCATGGACAGAATCAATATTTCCTTAAGTGGTAATAGAATTCAGTCTTACAGAGCGATTCTTATCTTTAACATTTGAGCGTCCTCTTTTTAATTCCGCAACTGAACTTGTAATAATAGCACACTAAGCGAACATTGATACCTGTGATGAGCACTGATAAGTACACTTGGCGAACCCAAATCACAACACATTTTAAGCAACCTAACGATCGCTTTATCAGATAATAACTAATTCTAGTTATTAATTGTCTGATGACGCGAACTTGGTTAGTGAAACGATCGTCAGGTTTTTTGTAGTGATTTGGGTTTTGGATATCAAAGTTTGACCGTTTATTTACGTAACATCCTAGTTGTCACCATTGCAACTAAATTCATTTGGCTCATTGGAAAGTTTTCTGGATAACTAGATCTCAATATAAAAAGATAGTTCTGCTTCTTGTTAACAAACCTACCTAAAGTTTGGACACTTCTTTCGTGAGTTATGTTATAAACAGTTTGCATTTACGAGGTTAATTTCTTCAGTAATAACCCATCATTTAAGTCGAATTACATTATGCAGTAACGTGTCCGTTTCAATATAAACATAGTTCCATATATACTATGTTGATATTGTCACATTTAACCAGTATGTACACAAGCTACTGCTTTCAAAATAGTTTCAAAACAATGTAACGCAAACCAGAGGCGTAGATGAGGATCAGATATAATAATATATTGTATAATTTATTGGCTACCATATAATTGTTAGATATACAGTGTGGAAAGGCATGTACACGCACATATTACTATCAGAAATACAAATGTCATGTATTTTTTTGATATCTTTTTTAAAAATTTTTAAAATGTATACTTTTTTAATATAATTATATATAAATAATATATATATATATATATATATATATATATATATATATATATATATATATATATATATATATATATATATATATATATTCATATATATATATATCCAATTTTCCAATTAAAAAACACGGAGGTTGATACTGGGACACTTGGTGCCAAGGGGTGCGTTATGGCTCACTAGACAAACATGAATTAGACCACGGTTCAGTAGGTATTCGCTAATAAGAGTAGAAATACAAGGTTCTACTTAAAAACTATTCACAGTTTGTTTCTTAATACTAAAATACTAGGCTAATTATTACAAACTATTATTTAAATTTTTAGTTTACATTCTTTTAAAAACTTAAATATTATTTTGTATACGAAATGATCTGACAATGCTAACACTTGAGTTAGCTTTAAAGGGGAATATATATATTTTGCAAAGAATTACTCAAGCATTTTGTGACGTGGCTTCTCATAGTAGGAACAATGAAAAAATATATGATTTAGGTCACAAACATAAGTACCGTCACAACCACAAACCTCTGTATTTGCCAATCCTATGCGATAAAGGTGAGCGGGGTAGACACCATGACTGGATTTTAGTCTGACCATAGTGGTGTTGTAATCTCTACAATTTGTAATTCTTTGTTCCTTGATGCGTTTTGGTAGCTCAGGATATAAAAATACGTATGGATTTTGTTACGCTTCCACGTATATCTTCCACTCAAGTGCCCGTTCTTTGTTTTGTTCTATTTTACTTTGTAGATATAAATTGTTGTAAGGTACCTGCTGTAAATGTGTTTCTTGTTGTTTTTGCAAGTTTATCAACTATATCATTACCTTTAACATTTTCATGACCCTTATCCACAAATGCTTTAGAACGCTACCTTGCTTCTTTAGCAGGCAATGTGATTGGTATTTTATTCCGGGCGTGGAAAGGCCAAATGGAATAAATTCAGTATAATTTCTAAACGTCAACACGTCTTGGTTTGAGGTTATTAAAGAAACAAGAATTAAAGGTTTTTCTACCAGACAATATTTTTATTTTTAAACAACTCTACGCGTTTCGATTCATCTAAACCATCTTCAGGGGTTAAAAACCTAGAATAAGTTCTATCAGAAATGAAAACCATGTCTGCTAGAAAATCATTTAATTCTCACACACCTCACGAATACGTATCATTAGACAACCGTCTAATCGCTTGGCAAGAATTCCGCAGGATACCTCGGGGTTTTCCTCGACAAACGCTTAACATGATGTCCCCATGTCCAACATGCCCGACCGAAAGCTTCAGAAATTCCAAATTGTCCATGAACAATAAAGTGCTTATATGTACAAATTCGTAATCCGACTAGCCTTGACCTACGCATCCCCTGCGTGGGGCACAGCGGCCGACATACATATCAAGACCCTTCAAATCATCTAGAATAAAATTCGGAAAATGGTTTCCGGTGCGCCATGGTTTGTCAGAAACAGTCAGATTCACTCTGATCTGAAGATGCCTTCGATACTTGAGTTTATAACTCAACTATATACCACTCGGTTCTCACCCAATTGCTCTTCCCCGTAGCGCCACGGATTACGATGAGTACCTTCTATTTACGCATACGCCTTCAAAGCTTTTCATTACCCCGCGGAAAAATATAATGGAAACATTCAAATCCATACGTCATTGTGCGAAATCTTTCCGACGGAGGTATGGACTAAACTCCGGTACTCCAGGGAGCAGAGTTTAGTGAGAAAGAGTACCACAGTACCTCGTGATCCCACACACCACGGAGTTGTGAATGAGGTCTGCATGCAGCATACTCCACTCCTTTATGTAGAAAAAAGTAAAGCGTACGTAATACTTATAAAATAAAAGAGCGACCTGGATATCTCAGCCCCCATTTATGGCTTAATACAGATTCCAAGAGAGTGATACTTTACTCACACTGAGTCTTTATATAATCTATGTGCGCAGTCCACGGCAGATTTTTTTTTCAACAAGACACCACGAGGGCTTACAGCCTAAATACTATCGTCCTTGGTGTCGACAGGGAAAAAAGAGGCAACTTGTTAATTGTGGACTTGAAGGGTTGGAGGTTCGGGGGAGAAGGAAAAACATGTGCCGGCAAGAAATTCCACAACTTGGAAGTCCTCGGGACAAAAGAGAGGGCATAACAAAATGTTCTATGTCTGGTGACCTGGACAGTAAAATGGTGAATTCGCTCTGTTTCCCTGGTAGATCTGTTGAGGGCAGCAGGTGGAGGAACTATGGAAGAAAGCTCCTCTGAGTAGCGCCTGTGCAGATATTTATTAAAGAGAGGGAGGTTACCAACGGCACGTCGGTGGGCAAGGGATGGCAGCTAGTGTATCTCTTATGACATAGAAAGCAAGACTGAGATTTGGTAGAGTTGAATTGTACAAGTTTTCTACTTCCCCAGTCTAATATTTTTTGGAGATCCACAAAGGCAGAAACCTCCAATATTGTATATTTAAGTGGAGGGTGTCGTCCGCGTAACTGTGTACTGGGATGGATGTGCTAGAGAGGAGGTCATTAATATGGAGAAGAAACAAAGTAGGGGCTAAAGCTGAACCTTGAGGGACTCCTCCATTAATTGGATACAGTTTAGAGGAATGGCCATCCACGACAACAGAAATGCTCCCGTTGGAGAGGAAATTTGCTGTCCAGGTACAGAGTTTTGGTGGTAGGCCATAGGCCGGAAGTTTATTAAGCGGCGCTGTGTGCCAGACCTGGTCGAATGCTTTGGATATATCTAGAGAGATAATCTGGGATTCACCGTGTAGTTCTATGGACTTGTTCCAAGAACGGGTGACAAAGTAAAGGAGGTCGGCAGTTGATCTGCGCTGACGGAATCCGTAGTGCCTGTCGTGTATTAGACTTTGCTTTTCAAATTTGAGTAATTCGGTGTTTATATACTTTCCATCACGTTAGAAACGACTGAAAGGAGAGAAATAGGCATGTAGTTGCTAGGAAGCCCTTTGGATCCTTTCTTGGGGACGGGTTGTACTCGAGCAGATTTCCAGGTACTCGGGAATATTCCTTTATTGTAAGATGTCTGAAACAAACGAGTCAGGACAGGAGCAAGTTCTGGTGCGCATTTTTTGAGAAAAATTGCTAATAGGATCCGAAAATATTTGATATGATTCGTTGTTTTGATGTCTACGTTGGGTGTGCTTATTGTTTCAGGCATTGATAAACGCGGTCTAGTAAAACACACAGTTATCTACTCCACTGATTTTAGCAATCATGAGGGTATTGTTTTATTCATCTTTATTATGGTAGAGCGATCAAGTATGTGACAGTTTCATAATGGAAGTAATGATGCACAATGCGTCCATAATTTCCACGTGAGTCAATGTTTAATTTTTAGTGTAAACCTATTAATTATAATCAAATAAATTGTTTCCGCATTACTGCATATAATTTATAAACCGCTTTGATACCGTATTTAAAAATATTTTTGAATTTATTGTACAATATGCAGGGTGCACCAAGTATCCTTCTATGTATGGGTATCTTTTAGTGAATTTTCATTTTTAAAAAAAATCACTAATAGAGAGGTATCGATGGTGAGACTTTGCAAAAGTTTTTTTAAATGAGCGCAACTTTGGGCCTCTAGAACCAATATCCGGGGTCGGTTTCGATTTTTATATGTTTATTTATATATATATATATATATATATATATATATATATATATATATATATATATATATATATATATATATATATATATATATCCAACCGATAACTCAAAAAGTAATTAACCGATTTTGATGAAACTGAGCAAGAGCCTTTTTTTATTAATAGCTTGGATGAGTTCGTTAGGCAGGAAAATCTTAAGGTTTTGCGAGAAAATTTTGAGTTTTTTTTCGAAAAAATTTGTTTTCTCCGAAATTACAAAGCTATTTCGATTAAATTTTGTTGACATGTTGCTTTTGGCAACACCTAACAATGTACCAAAATTCAGTTTTTTAGGTTAACATAAAATTAAGCTATTTAAATTTATATTTAATATCACCGCTTTTTATGGACAATGGTAAAAACTATTTATAGGATTATGAGATCTAGTATGTTTGAGTCGTTACCTAGCAACGGAACATTTTGATATCATTGCGCAGGTCAGTTACACGCTGTAACTGACCTTTATCGTATATTATTAGATCGTTTATCAATTTTCAATTTCAGTTGACAAATTATTTGTGTTATTTGGGAATTTTAACATTATAATAAATTATTCATTTACGATTTTATTAATGTGGGTGGACTAAACAGTGTTTGTGGTGTTTGTCAACAGATATAAAAGATCGAAGATTTACAAAAGGCGGTGATATGCAACAGGTTAGTTATTTGGCGGTAGTTTTAGTTAAGATTATGGTTTAACGGTTCATAATTTTTAGCTAATTTTCGTACAAAAATTCGTCAATGAGTAGACCGCGACGATTTGAAAAGAATTCTTTAAATGAGCGCAAACTAGACCCCTAGAATACATATCCCGGTTTACGTTCAGTTTTTATCTGTTTACATATATACAGGGTTACGCATTTCTACGCTAAAGCTCAACATAATTATTATTATACAAGAGACGAAAAAAAAGTATAAGTTAATTATAGGGTGTCTTGAGCTGCATCTTATAAAATTATTTTGACAATCACAGGCTAGCCCATAAGTCGTTGGTGATCCCTACAATTTATTTTATTGCAATTTTTATCAAATAATTTTTGCAAGAAAAAAATCTAGACGCAGTAAGTGCGTTTTGGTAGCAAATTTTCATTAAATGCTTAAAATTTCAATAACTCAATTTGCTATTAGCCTAATGTTTGTTGGCTAAGAAACCAACATTTAAAGTTCATTGTCGGAAAATTTTTGTACATTTTCAAACAATAAGTTATTTTGATAAAATTTGGCACATTGTTTCTACTATATAGGTTATACCGGTAACGAAATTGATGGCTGTTTGCATTAAAAAGACATATTTGCTATTCAAAGCATTTTTTAAAAATTCACTTCCATAACGCACTTGCTGCGTCTTTTTTATTGAAAGAGCTACAAGGTCTGCTAAATTAGAGAAAAGTTACGTAATTATACTCCCATTAAAATGTCATTCATTAATTAGAAATCAGCGGATCCCAAAATATTTGAAAAAAAAAACCTGAAAACTTGTCAAAACCAAAAATCTTTATAACTTCGTTATTCCTGGCAATTAAAAAAAAGTTGGTTCCACATGTAAATATACATATTTATCCACATTTTCATCTAACATGATTTTTTCGCCTACTAGATTTTGAGTTACCATCACTATATTTTGTTTTTATTATGGCCGTCATATTGGAATTTTACATGGTTAGATAGAAAAAAGTCTGGACGCAGCAAGTGCGTTATGCTAGCGAATTTTCGTAAAAATATTTTTAATGGCGAATATGTCTTGTTTTTACAAGAACGACATTTGGCTGACAATATAACCTATATAACACAAACAATGTACAATATTTCATGAAAATAGCTTTGTTGTTTCAAAAAGTAGAAAGATTTTCCGAAAATAAACCTTAAATGTTCCAGAAAAACTGGTCCGATTTTCCTGGCCAACGAACTTCTTTTAGCTATTTACACACCTGATAAGATGTAATTATTCACAAACAGCTTTTGGACCAAAATTGAAAAAAATATATGATAATTTCTTTTACATAAATTGCCCTCAGTAATGTTACACCAAATTATATTTTTCACAAAAAATCGACAACTTTTTTTTTACAATAACTGACTAAACATTTATTATTCATTACCAATATATCACAAAAATCTTAAAAAAAATAATTTCTACGGAAACACTAAAAACATTTCTGCGAAAACATCTCAAATTCAGCCACTAGTTGAGAGTGGCTGTATACGGCAGCTCGATTTTTTCGACGAGTAATACAAAGAAAATGGGGCTCCGCTATGTATTGATAAAAACGCGATATCACAATTTGTGATATGTGCCAAAAACGTGAAAAGTTGAGCAATATTATTATTTTTTTTTCCTTACAAACATGCATTATAATTTGAGGGAAAACACAAAAATGCAATAACATAAGGGGTAAGACTAGATGCATTCTCGCAACAATTAGAACCGTAGACCGGTTTCGCTTGCACCGGTCTACATACTTTGTCCCTATATTGGGGTAAAAATGGGCCAGGGCTGACAATTTTCTAAATTGTTAGTTAGTTGTATACAGTCTCTATTTTTTTAACACTTTGTGTTATTTGGAGCTCGCGTGACAACATACTACTTGGTGTCGCAACTAGGTGGCGGCACGTCCACCACTCACTTAGTAACATAAGGGGTGTTCTATTAAAAAATAAAGCGTTTATCACCAATGACTTATGGGCCACCCTGTTATTGTCAAAATAGGTTTTTAAGATACAGCTCGAGACATCCTATAATTAACGTATATACTTTTTCCTCATCTCTTGTATAATAACGGATATATTGAACTTTACCATAGAAATGCGTCACCCTGTATATGTGTAAACAGGCAAAACTGAAACTGACCCCGTACTTTAGGGGTTCTAGTTCGCGCTCATTTGAAGAAATCTGATATATATATATATATATATATATATATATATATATATATATATATATATATATATATATATATATATATATATATATATATAATTCATAAGTCGCGGTCTTCTTATTAACGAATTTTTTCTATTTTTCTACGAAAATTTGCTAAAATATAGACTATTGAACCATAAACTCTATAGCGGAAAATACTACCAAAGCATCAGAAAGAGGGCCTATTGAAATGGATTTTCCAAAAATATTTTAGCAAAATGAAGGACAGTGATGGTTGACGCTGAAACTTAAGACCTTGTGAAACACACTTATTATGACATGTTTTCGACATAATCTGTATTTGCTTCAAATTCGTTGTCTAAAAATTGCAAATTTTGACGTTTAAAATCGCATTTGACGTTTCAGCGAGAAAAATTATATAATTTTTAAAATATTTTTATGCTACTTCTTGTCCATTTTGCTCCAAGAAAACTTAACCGTTGCATGTCATATTCAATTGGTTTTGTTAGTCACACAAAATATTTTGTTCTTGTGCTTTCCTCTGATCACCAGTGGCACCCAAACTTTTTTTCTTTAAATCCCTATAACTTTTTTTATTTTAACATAGAGATCTGAATTTTGGTGCGTAGGGTAAGTTTGATTATATATATATATATATATATATATATATATATATATATATATATATATATATATATATATATATAACACATTAGTGAATTTTTCCTTTCACGAAAAATCGCTAAAAAGGGAGGAATCCAACGATGTATCACACTTACTACTTTAGTTAAGAACAAACCCATAAAAAGCTCTTTTTAATTTTTATTAATCAAACAAACGTCATAGGTATAAAAATATTGGAAAACAATATACAAAAATAATTAAATAAACAGAAATAAAAACAATAAAATAAACAACAAACGTAAACAATGAAACATAAAATTAATTCAAATACTCAAACTAGCTACCATTATTTTGTAGACAGCTGTTGCAGCGGTTAAGGACACCATCAACAGCGCTCCTAATATGCTTTCGTGGCAATGCTATTATTTCTCTATGAACTGCCTCTTCCACTCCCTCAATACTACCGTAGTTCTCTTCATTAACTATTTAAAAATGCTATGGTTTTAAAACTTATTGGAAAAATCAACAATAAAAAAATCACCTGATTGATGAACTTCGCTACAACACAATCAAAAATTATTAACTAAACGTGTTTCATTCTTAATAATGAAAAAAACACACATCAATTCTAATGTAGAAGATGCTTAAAGTTCATGCCGTGAACGCCTTGACAGCGTCCTAATCGTAAATAAAAATATTTTTTAAGGTTAATCAAGATCCGAGGCGTCACCGACCTAATCGCAATCGTTATTATTGTTCTTAAATCATTTAAATTGCATGGTTCAGTTGTGATCTCCTTCAAATAAAACATTTTACTATCAATATGATGTACAATATGATATAGTATGATGTAGTAAGTGGAAAAGCTGTTATCTAAATATTGACCTCAAGTGGATCTAAATCCGGTCGGCAGTGAGGTCACCATTAGCTGTTGAACCCTAACCTAATGCATCTATCTATCAGATTTTATTATTTGCAAGATCAGAAACACTGGTAAGGTCAAAAGATGTTAAGAAATAAAGCTTACTAATTACCTAGTTCTGATTTGTTCTGTCAGAGGTCCCATATTTGTTGGATTCCCTGATCAGAACCTGGTTACTTTTAAGTTTTAGATATCTCGGAAAAAGGTAGTCAGAATTATATATTGTGTCGCTGTCAAATGTGGGAAATATTGGCTAGGAATTGCTTTTCAATTAAACGGATATGTTAATGTAACAATAATATTAAATTTATTCATACAATTGAAATTAGGCTTAGAAACAAAATTAAATAAACATGGTTGGAAAATCTCCAATAAACATTAATCATACACAAATAAAAATTAAATAAACAGCAAGAACTTCAAGGAAAAGAAATTATTATTTCACGTGCATATGACAAAATAATAAGATAAAATGATTGTAGGTTACTAAAATATTAACATTAGCTACTTGAGGTATATTAAAAGTCAAATTCTGTATTTTACAGCTCAAAAGTAAACACAAAGTATCAGGTAAACTATTTGACGTTTGTCAATAAATTCGGTTAATTCTTCAATGAGTTAACTGGCCAGTTCCTTGAGTGAGGCTCCATTTAAAAAAGTATTCCTACGTGAAATTTCTACATTAATGATCGAAAATGAAATATATTAAAAAGAATGTACAGGTTATATATTTTGCAGACGAAATTTGCTAATTACAATTTCAAGAACTATGTATTTAAATTCACAAAATTGAGAAAATTCTAAGATTAAACAGGAAATTTACAGATATCCTTACAGCACTTCCCTGACACTATTTAAGTTCAAGTTTGATTACGTTATTTTGAAAGTTCAAGTTGTAAGGGTTCAAATATTAGATTGCTGCATGAAAAATTCTGCTGGTTCAGAGATAAGATTTATATCGACTCACCAAGTCCTGATATCTGGAGTTACCTGATGACCGTTTGAAGATGCTTTCCAAGTGGGGTCAACTATCAGAGCCTGAAACATGCTCACAAACTCCAATAAGAGAGGGAAGGCTGGAGAGAATGAGTGGTACTTCCCACTAACGATCATTAGGCAGGTGGATTTTGTTGCTAGAATGCTGGGTGAGACACTTGACGGAAGTTTTTCTACAGCAATTAAAACGCAAATTGGCTCAAGTTAAATTCACTGCCAATTGACTCAAAATTCGGTAGTACTCAGAAACTCTTTCTGAATAACGTAAGAAATGCACCAGGTCGGGGACAAAGAGTCACTACTTAGTTCACGTTTTTATGCCAAACACGTCGTTTATTTAAATTCAAAAACCGCTTAAATGACTTTAAACAATCACTGACAGCTGTTATTAGATAGTATTGATAACGGAAAGGATTTTATCACTCCTTTTTAAGATAATTTTTAGCCACTGCAACTAAAAGGTGTTCACTCGGTAACGTGCCAGCTACGACTCCTCCCGACCCAGCGCGCTGTGCGTTCAGATCTAACCTTTTTTCCTGACCTCTCACCTCCCCGTGTCTACAGTTCAAGGTTTTGCCGGGAATATCTGTTCAACGGCTCAAACGGTCATTTTTAGGTGACATCATCGATACGGAAAAATACAGACCAAGTCGCAACGATATTTATTTCTTAGATATATTCCTCCAGCAAAATGCGACGTTATTTTCCTTGACAAACATATATTGAATTTCAACGTACAAATTAGAAATGCACTAAATGGGTTTACGGTACGTGAAGATTTAGCGACTTTCATCAAAATAATTTTGAAATCAAAACATGAATTGCCTTGCAGATATTGGATTGTCGGCTCTTAATTAATTCTCTTACGGGTTTGTTTTGCATGTTTAAAGTAGTAACGAAACGCAATCTTTACACAGTTTTGTATACCATAGTTTTCACATATCTTCATAAGACTAATACCCAGTTTCACAGAGCTTGATTAAATGTTTAACGGCTGGTTAGTTAATCAAGGCTTCAGACGACCAATCACAGCTTCAAAATGTTTGGTTGTCATGGCAAAAATCCGAATCATAGTCTGTGATTTGGTGTCTGAAGCCTTGATTAACTAACCGGCCGTTAAATATTTAATCGGACTTTGTGAAACTTGGCAGAAGTCTAATAGTGTAAGAATCATGATGGCCATCCTAATAATCCTCGCTTTCTTATCTACCGCAAAACACTAAGTCGAGGTACCGCCCGATTTTGATTCGGTAATGTGCTGGTGCTCCATCCTGCGGGAACCATATCACGTTCTTATCTTATTTTATCTTTCGTATTTTTATCTGCCGGTCTTATCACATAATAGGAATCGTACGGGACGCAGCATGTGCGTTATGGTAGTGAATTTTCATTAAATGTTTCAAATTTGAATAACTCAATTTTCTAATAAACTAGAATGCTGAATTTTGGTATGTAGTTAGGTCTTTTCTAAGGTAACATATCCACTGTTTCACCCAATTTCATTATAATAGCTTTGTAATTTTTGGAGATAATTTTTTTTCCGAGGAAAACTCAAAATTTTCCCGGAAAACCTTGTCCTAACTTTCCTAGCTAACTAACTCATCCAAGCCATTAATAAAAGAAAGGTACTTGCTGTGTTTTATCCAAATCGGTTAATTATATTTTGTGTTATCGGTTGGATACATACAAAAACACACACACATACTCACATCTATATATATATATATATATATATATATATATATATATATATATATATATATATATATATATATATATATATATATATATATACAGTGTGGAACAGCCAAATGGAATAAATTCGATAACGGATAAATGAGGGCGTGTTGGGAAAAACGCTTGGACACGTCGATTTGTATTTTTAACTGCGCATCTTTTTCAAGAAAAAAAAATTATATAGGGTGCGTCATGTGACAGTGGCCAATACCAACTTTCTTATTTTAAATACAAGCCCCTGTATATTATTAATTTTTTGGATTCTTCAGAAAATTCTAGACATAATTCATGTACAATGTTCTATACCTATCTTCAACTGTTTCGGAAATATTAAGTATTTTCAGATTTATTACAAAAATTAACATTAAAAATAGAAAATTATTTTATTTCACAAATTCGCTACATTGCATTCAATACTTATTTCCCATTCAGCTCTTGATAATGAGAAAGTAAACAAAAACCATTCCTGCGTTTCTTTTTACTGATATGAAATGAAACAAAAACAAAAACAGTTTTCTTTCTGTTCGTATAAAACTCGTAGCCTTAGCAACTTGTTGTCTGCCTGCATGACAGTAGTGATTAGTGTCAGTGCTATTGTCGTTTGAATTTCGTTAACTGTACGTAATAATATCAGAAAAATGGTTCATTTAACAGAAATGCACAAAATAACCATTCTACAAATGATTGGTTATGGAGATAACACACGGACACAGATGGAAGTGTCTCGCTTATTTCACGAAAAATTTCCAAATTTGCCGCCTGTATCCCAAGGAACAATTAGCAAAATAGAAAAGCAGTTTCGCGAGCTTGGTCATGTGAGACAGATAAAAAAAGTAGCTGCCAATGCAGTAAGTGATGATACGAAATTGGATATTACGCTTGAGTTTCAAGAAAACCCACATACTTCTGGTCGACAAGCAGCCCAACTATTCAACGTTAGCCACACAGCAATTTTTCGAACATTAAAGGAAAGTAAAATGCATCCCTATAAAATGATACCAACTCAGGAGCTCATGGAGGACGATTTCGATAGGAGAACGTATTTTTGTGAACAAATGATGGCAATGTTAGATAACAATGTGATCTAATTAGAAGATGTTTTGTTTTCTGATGAGAGCACATTTACACTTCACGGTCATGTTAATCGTCAAAATTGCCGCTATTGGTCTAATGAGAATCCTCATTGGATGAGAGAGGAACATACGCAATATCCTGAAAAAGTTAATGTTTGGGCAGGAATTGTTGGAAATCATATCGTAGGTCCCTTTTTCATTGATGGCAACTTGAATGGGGATAAATATTTAGAACTGCTCCAAAATAATGTCGTGGCAACTTTGACAAACTTATATCTAGATCCAGCAAACCCACAAGTTCCTGCCAATAAAATATGGTTTCAGCAAGATGGAGCACCGCCCCATTACCAAATCAATGTCCGGCAGTACCTGAACTAAATTTTTCCAAATCGGTGGATAGGGAGGCGCGGATCGATAGAATGGCCAGCACGATCTCCTGATCTGTCGCTATTAGACTACTTTTTGTGGGGATATGTCAAAAGTATTGTATACAAAACTAAGCCCCTCAACTTAGATGACTTAAAAAGACGAATCACGCTTGCGATTAGATCAGTCACGCCTGAGATGTTGAGTAATGTTAGAAGACATTTCTATACCAGATTAGCATGTTGCCAAGATGTTCGTGGCGAGCATTTTGAACATTTACTACATTGACATTAATTTTTTTTTGTTTTTTTAAATTATTAAGAAATAATCAGTATTTCTTATTAGAATTTGTGAAATAAAATAATTTTCTATTTTTAATGTTAATTTTTGTAATAAATCTGAAAATACTTAATATTTCCGAAACAGTTGAAGATAGGTATAGGACATTGTACATGAATTATGTCTAGAATTTTCTGAAGAATCCAAAAAATTAATAATATACAGGGGCTTGTATTTAAAATAAGAAAGTTGGTATTGGCCACTGTCACATGACGCACCCTAAATAAATTTTTTTTCTTGAAAAAGATGCGCAGTTAAAAATACAAATCGACGTGTCCAAGCGTTTTTCCCAACACGTCCTCATTTATCCGTTATCGAATTTATTCCATTTGGCTGTTCCACACTGTATATATATATATATATACAAAAATTGAAACTGACCCCGGATATGGGTTCTAGGGGTTCTAGTTGGCGCTCATATGAACAAACTTTATTCGCTCATT
The DNA here is from genome assembly GCA_964006375.1 of Tillus elongatus. Classification (NCBI taxonomy): domain Eukaryota; kingdom Metazoa; phylum Arthropoda; class Insecta; order Coleoptera; family Cleridae; genus Tillus; species Tillus elongatus. Next base: position 63,889,618 of record OZ023263.1, on the reverse strand, counting down.
AATTATTGTGGTCGATTCATTTTCTTTTTGTTAAAGATTAAATTGAATATAAAATTAAGTACTGTTGGCAATAATTACTGTTAAATATTAGATACCCTAGTCTTCTATTGGAATAAGGGAAAAACCCTGTGCCTGGGTAAGTCATTTCTACTGCAGTTTGAATTGACACATGTTGCTAATAGCAGTTTAACGCTTTGTGGATTTTTTTTTTCTTCTGGGGTATTTTTGATTAATTACCCTGTAATTTTATGACAGGAATCAGAGCGGTTTACTGGTGAAAGCTTTGATTGAGGAATTTTGAGAGTAAGCTGTCAAATATAATTCCTTATGGCTCTGAAAGTGTGAAATTTAATTGATGGGGGATTTTATTTAAGGGCGTTTGTTAGTGGTTATCCCATACCCTGGAGTTTTGTAATTGGTGATTGCAATTATGGTCAAGGAACCTGTAGAGAAAATGTTCATTCAACTTATATATATATATATATATATATATATATATATATATATATATATATATATATATATATATATACAGGGTCGCTGATAAGTCTGGAAACGGTCGATTATCCGGGAAAATATACAAGGTGTCGAAAAAAGTTTTATACAAAAGTTTTTGGGTTCTTCAATGTCTACTAGGCGGTGATAATTTCATTTATACAGGGTTGGTCATACAGGCGTGGCACACCAATATTAATTTTTTTTTTAATGGAACACCCTATATATTATTCGATATTTCAATCCTTCTCTTAATTTTGAGCAACATTTATCAGAAGCATGATGTACATAAACTCAATCGTTTCCGGGTAAAAAAATAAATAAAAATAAACGCTATTGTTTTTAAAATCTATTGGATGGAGAACAAAAATAAATGAAAAGTAGAATATCTCTTGAAAACAATCTGTGAGTGTGAAAAGAACCGGTTGCGATGTTTTTAACATTGTTTGAAATCCTATTTTATAAGATGTTCAAAGTGTTCTCCATTGACCTCCTGACAATAATGAATTCGCTTAACAAAACATTGCACTGCATTTACAAGAGCGTTTTGAGGAATGTTATTAATTTCATGCACAATCCTTGCTTGCAACTCTTCAATATTCTGCGGTCTATTTTGGTAAATTAAATTTTTTACATGACCCCACAAAAAAAAGTCAAGCGGCGTCATGTCGGGAGACCTAGCTGGCCATTCAATAGTTCCCCTGCGCCCTATCCATCTGCCAGGAAAGGTTTGATTCAGATATTCCCGTACCTCAATTCCAAAATGAGGGGGTGCCCCATCCTGCTGAAACCATATTTCTTCCGCTGGTAGATTTGGGTCGTTATTGTTCGGAAATAATCGACTAACGTCTGGAACAATTGATTCTTGCAAAAGTGTCAAATATCGAGCAGAGTTCAAATTACCGTGTATAAAATAAGGTCCTATGATATGTCCACCATAATAGCACACCAAACATTTACTTTTTGCGGTCTTTGGGTGTGAATTTGTTCCATCCAATGTGGGTTTTCGTCTGACCAGTACCTACAGTTGTGTCGGTTGACTTGTCCATTCAAACAAAATGTAGATTCGTCGGAAAACAAAATGTGGTTGGCAAAGTTAAAATTTTGGCGTAACTTCTCCATAATAAGTTCACAGAACTCGATTCTGCGATCAAAATCGTCTTCACTCAGTTCTTGCAATAAATGAATTTTATATGGACGGAACTTTTCCCGCTTCGTAATCTTTTGAATTGAATATCGACTCATATTGTGATTTAAAGCCAATTGCTGTGCCGAAGTTTTCGGATTTTCCACCACATCCAATATTACATTCAAAGAATTTTCTTCATTTGTAACGGTTACTGGCCTTCCAGTTCTAGGTTTATCCTTGATACCGCCAGTTTCGTGAAAACGATGCAAAGTTTTCGAAACTGTGGATTTGGAGATCGATTCCCGCTCAGGATGCAACTCATTGAACATAATCACCACTTGAGCAAAAGTTCGTGTTCTATCACCGTACCCTATCATCATTAAAATTTCGATACGTTCGGTTTCACTTAAACTTGCCATTTTGCACAAAAACTGTTGACACTAAATTACTAATGTTTCAAAACTGTTGACACTGAATGAATGTTTGACATTCGTTGTCCTGGAAACATTTTAAAACAAAAGAATAATACTGCGTTTCTTATGGGCATCTTATCTTATCTTGGGATTCCAAACAATGTTAAAAACATCGCAACCGGTTCTTTTCACACTCACAGATTGTTTTCAAGAGATATTCTACTTTTCATTTATTTTTGTTCTTCATCCAATAGATTTTAAAAACAGTAGCGTTTATTTTTATTTATTTTTTTACCCGGAAACGATTGAGTTTAGGTACATTATGCTTCTCATAAATGTTGCTCAAAATTAAGAGAAGGATTGAAATATCGAATAATATATAGGGTGTTCCATTAAAAAAAAAATAATATTGGTGTGCCACGCCTGTATGACCAACCCTGTATAAATAAAATTATCACCGCCTAGTAGACATTGAAGAACCCAAAAACTTTTGTATAAAACTTTTTTCGACACCTTGTATATTTTCCCGGATAATCGACCGTTTCCAGACTTATCAGCGACCCTGTATATATATATATATATATATATATATATATATATATATATATATATATATATATATATATATATATATATATATATATATATAGAGAGAGAGAGAGAGAGAGAGAGAGAGAGAGTTAATAGTGTTTAAAGGCTGGATTACCCAACGTCTATGTAGATCGTGAATGTCGACAATATTAACATTTGTCTGATTTTTTATGTAAACGAGGCTGCACGTGTATTTTTTATGAAAGATATTAAGTCCATACTAAACGCCCGTTACAAATAGTAAATTGAATAATGAAGAAGTTCATTTGTTTATTGCGTGATATTAGAATTTAGAATGTTAGATATTATGAGGTTAGTGGTTGACAGTTTATAACATTTTATTAGTGAGAACATGGTTGATAGAGAATTTCCTAAGTCAGAAATAAGAAACCATAGAATTGAATACATGTATTGATGGCAGGGAGTAATTAAAGTAAGATATCCTTTTTTTTACTAAGTTGGAGTCTTATTTATTATCAACCCTCTTATTAGACTGCATATCACATCTTAAGAGAACTGACACTTTTAACGTAACAAATTTTGGCGATCATGCCATGATTTTGCGAAATTCAATTTTTCACTTTTACACCGTACATTCTCTAAATTTTGACTTTTAGATTGACCTAAGTTTACCCAAATCATAATATTTGATGTATGCTGCTTTGCGCACCATTACTTTTGGACCAATCTGTATTTAAATTACATGTATATTACATATCGTGTTATTAACTAATTTGTTATCGTTGCTTTTGCTTGCAATATTGAAATAATTATTGTCAGTACTTTGTCATTGCAGAAATAATAACTTTGTGTCAGCGATTGGGCAGGTGCCTTATAATTTTCACTCAACATAATAGCACTTGTTCATTTTAATTTTGTAACACATGCTGCGAGTTTTTCAAGGTATATGACATAATAAGCAATTATAATTACAAACTACATAACTCTAAGCATAAAAATAAACGTTACTTCGTTGTTATGTATTCTTATAAAATTATGCCATTTCATTGCATAATGGATTGCAATGTGACATTTACCTTGAAGGAAATGAACAAATTAATTATTTCATTTACACATTACCTTTTTATTTGCACCATTTAAATAAATAATAATCTAATTAAAACAGCGTTTGTTAAGAGCAAGTAAATTACATAACATTACATCAGATAAATGGGGCGTACTGTGTAAATTTATATATCGTTTTCAATACCTATAAAAGGACAGGTAGGGTTGTTTGAAGGTGTTGAGAACAGACACTGTTCGCAGGTAATTAATTCAATTTTTTTTATGGTTGTCTTTTGATCCGGATGTTGTGTGGATACACCCATTTCGGTCTAAACATGACTCATTGAAGCATTGTGTTCCCCGCAATAAAATAACAATAAAGCATTTCATTTCTCAGCAGGCTCTAAATTAAACAATCGAGTTAATAATAGTCGTGATCTTAAAAACTATCTTCAAGCTTGCTTAATGAGTCGCTATTAAAGTAGAGACCGTGTACAATAACTATGCATCTAGCCTTACATACTTTGTCCCTATATTAGGGTAGAAATGGGCCAGGGCTGACCATTTACTAAATTGTTAGTTAGTTTTATACAGCCTCTATTTTATAACACTCTGTATGCATCTACCCTTACATACTCTGTCAATATATTAGGGTACAAATGGGCCAGGGCTGACAATTTACTAAATTGTTAGTTGGTCGTATACAGTCTCTATTTTATAACACTCTGTATGCATCTAGCTTTACATACTTTATCAATATATTAGGGTAGAAATGGGCCAGGGCTGGCAATTTACTAAATTGTTAGTTGGTTGTATACAGTCTCTATTTTATAACACTCTGTGTTATTTGGAGCTGCCGTGACAAAATACTACTTGGTTCCGCAACGAGATGGAGGCACGTGCTTCGTGTCTTACATCTCACTTAGAGTCGCTATTGCTTACGTTTAAAGATTATTACATAGATTTATCATTTATATATACACGGTGTCCCAATAGTGCGTCAAAGTCCAATACCGGCTTTGTTAAAAAAATGTTCGGGACGCAGCAAGTGCATTATAGTAGTGAATTTTCGTAAGAAATGTACACTATTAGTAAGGTATATTATTAAAACTAATTCTGTAAATTTAAATGGGCCTGGGAGACCGGTTTTAGAGGTCCCAGTTAGCGATTATTTGAATAAGTTTCTTTTTTCTATGGAGCTAGAAAATTATAGATTGGTAGAGAATATGTAAGTACTCCAAGTCTCTTTAAAAAATTGTGTTACAAATTTCATTAAAGCCACAAAACTCTCTAGAAAAATAAATTATTTACAAAGGGAACGTACCTGCCAAATCATAAATATGGCAGGTATTTTTCCATTTAATTTCTTGGATGGTTTTGTTTTAGTCAACCCAATCAAACTAGTTTTTGCAAACAAAACAACAAAAAATGTTTTTAAGACCAGCTTGTAGTTATCCGCGAAGCTTATGTTATTTTTCTTTAATGTAGAACCCAGGTTGCGTTTACATAGTTGTTATTATGGTTAAAGATTGAAGATTCTAGCTTAACAGGAAATTGAGTTATCGTATTTCAAATATTTCTAAAAAACTCTCTACCATAATGTGTTTGCTGCATCCAGACTTTTTTCAACACTTATTTACTGTTTCTGTATCCACACTTTTTAAAAGTGATGAAATATTGTAGCTTTCTATGTAAGACTGACAATAACGGCAACTTAAATTTCATTTTTGGAAAAATATTTTAAACAAATGAAACGGGCTAACAATTTAAACATCAATTGAAAATCTTGGTTCGCTGCTTTGTCGCAGAGGTTCCCTTTCTGCATGTAAACAACCATACTCAGTGCATAAACAAAAACAATGTAAACAATAAAAGTTACTTGGGAACAACCCGCAAGAAACTTAGGAGACCTGCGGTAAATATAAGGGTTCTGGGCGGGATAAGCAGAATTTGAAGAAGGTATAGCTGCAAAATGGGATAAAGGCAGCTTATAGAGATCCAACTAAGCTGGTTTTTCGCACTTTTCGCTCACATTTACTTTTTATCTTCTTCCCCGCCCAACACCCCTAATCACTTCTGGTCCCGTAACTTTCGTGGGGGCTATTTGAAAGAAATATTTCTTGTGGTTTATGCATCCAAAAGGGGATTTAAGCATGTTTCTGATTTTTTTTCTAATAAGCCCCCGTGTGCTAATATGCAAATTTCCCGAAAATTTAATTTTTATTTATAAAACGAATGTACCTGCCAGATTATAAACGTGGCAGGTATTTTTCCTTATTAGTCGCTTGGATCATTCGTTTTAGTCCACTCAATCGAAACAGGTATAGCTGCAAAATGGGATAAAGGCAGCTTATAGAGATCCAACTAAGCTGGTTTTTCGCACTTTTCGCTCACATTTACTTTTTTATCTTCTTCCCCGCCCAACACCCCTAATCACTTCTGGTCCCGTAACTTTCGTGGGGGCTGTTTGCAAGAAATATTTCTTGTGGTTTATGCATCCAAAGGGGATTTAAGCATGTTTCTGATTTTTTTCTAAAAAGCCCCCGTGTGCTAATATGCAAATTTCCCGAAAATTTAATTTTTATTTATAAAACGAATGTACCTGCCAGATTATAAACGTGGCAGGTATTTTTCCTTATTAGTCGCTTGGATCATTCGTTTTAGTCCACTCAATCGAAACAGTTCCTGCAAACAAAATAACCAAAATCATTTTCTAGAACAAATTTATCGTTGCCTGTGAAGTTCATTGTGTTATTTTTTAAATTTAGTACCCACGCTGCCGCTTTTATATAGGTTCTAGTATGTACCAAAACTGAAGATTCTAGTTTAATGGGAAATTAAATTACCACCATTTGGAACATTTTTACGAAAATTCGCTACTATAACGCACTTACAGCACCTAAACCGTTTTCAACAATTATTTTTTATTGCTGTATCCATACTTTTGAAAATGAAATAAATAAATATAAAAAATACAAAATTTTGTAACTGAAATTTCAATAATTTACACTGAACATATGTTTAAAGGTATGGGTTAAAATACTGCATGATATTATGTAGTTTCATTTACCTCAAATTTTCCATATACGACATGAAGAGTATTTGATAATAATAATAATAATAATAATAATGAAAAATCACTAAAAACTAAAAGTAAACAATAAGTACCTTTTTCTAAAATTCTAAGGTATTAGCTGAGCCTTATTATTTTTTTATGAGGTCTGTAAACAAAGAAGACGAAGAAGGTAACCTCGAATTCGACCCCCCCCCTACTGTCAGTTTGCGAAATGACAAATGATAATGACAAATAGCTAACTGGCGTTGTCAGATTCAACTAGGAGAGGGCGATGGGTTATAAATACCTTGAAGAATGGGAAGCTTAATATTTATACATAATAAAACGTTGCTCTAGATTGCCTATAAACAAATTGAATAACTTTCATTAACATTTTTATTTATTACTATATATTTTCCTCATACCTTCAAATTCAGATGACAGTTTTGGCAAACGGCAACCCCGCTGATTATTTATTGTAATATACTTTTATAACCTGTTCGTTTGAAGTTTAATTTGGAGCTTTTGTTTGCAATTGCAGCGTAACCCTGATATATCGGTCTGACTTTGTCTAACATTATATGCACACATTTAGAGTAATTTCAGGTTATATCGTAAATTATTCATTTTTTATTTGGTTATACCTCAGAATTTACTGAACCGATTAGTTAAAATTTGGTAGAGAGGACGACTGATACGATATCTACGTGCGCGTTTTAGTTTCACACTTCTAGAAAATTCAAAAGATATTGCGTTTTCAAACAGTTTTTCACATTTTTCTGAAAGTATGTGAGTGTCAAAACTGTATAACGAACTTATCCAAGCTATTACCAAAATGAAAGGAATTGCCAAATTTATTTTCGATTGGTGAAGTATTTTTTGAGTTATCGGTTGGATACATACATACATACATACATATACATATATATATATATATATATATATATATATATATATATATATATATATATATATATATATATATATATATATATATATATATATATATATATATATATATATATATATATATTAATATAAACATATCAACTTTTCAACTGACCTTGGATTTGGGTTCTAGGGGCCCTAATTCGCGCGCATTTGAAGAAATTTTCTTAATGAAAATTCACTAATATTTAGAAATAAGTTTTTCTATGGAAGTGGTATGACATCAGAAAGCACACATTTTAAAATTGTTTCCAAATATACATGTGACTCACTACAGCGGAGTTTACTGATCAATTTTCTTAAAAGGGTCGTTCTGTTTATTTTTACATCTTGGAATCCGGCGTCTAGTTATCTTCCCAAAGATCTATGACTTTTTGGTGTTTGATGAGTTGTTGCCGAGTTACTCCAAAAAAATATGAAAATCTTGGTTGAAACCAGGTTTAATAAATTAATTTGCTGGGTGACTATTACGATTATTTAATAAAAAACCTTTTGCAGTTATGTAGCCAAAGGATGTTCTTAGACGACACCATCACCAAATATTGATGACCAACGTGATTTGTACACAAGCACCAATTTAGTACATTTTAAAGAGTGTTTCCTCAAAATTTTCAAATTAAAAGCCCTGTATATTATAACTACAATTTAGAGAACAAAATTCATTATAATACAGTTTTTATACTTGACGATCAGAGGGATGAATAAATCATCCCTCCGATGACGTTAACTTTGTTAGCGAAACCACCGTGAGGTCTAAAAACTGTATTGTGATAAATTAGGTTTTCCAAATTGTACTTATGAGAGCTAATCACAGATTCCAATCTTCACTCAGTGAAACCTGTATATTGTTGTAGTTCTGAATCCGCACATTAACCATCTAAATTTTTTATAAACCACGTTTTATACCCCAAGTTGGTAGTATCTTCAGAAATATTTTTTACTTTTTTACGACGGAGTGTTAAAATATCTTCTATTAGTGAATTTTCATTAAGTATATACAGGGTGTTGCGCATAAGAACCGACGCAGGGCTGGAGCATGTAGGGAAACCCAAAAGATTGTGACTTACCCCTATACTAAGTTGCACCCCTGAGAAGTTATAGGTCTTCAAAGTAGGGTTTCTAATTTCGAAAAAAATCAATATTTCAGTTATGCTTGAACTTCGAAGAAGTAAATTTGGTACACGTTTTGAGTGTACCCAGAGAAATAATCGACAGTAATAAAAATTCAATTGCAGGATTTTAAAGGGTTGATATGGGATGATTCACACCTAAAATGTGGCAGAACTTTTAACCTATTGGCGGATTTAAAAAAATATTATTTAATTTTATGGGGAATTTAATTTCAGAGCTTTCATTCCTCTTATTAATTTTCAACTTTGTGTTATTTAAAATTATCGGAAATTGAAACATTGGCTATGAACTTTAACGTCAGACTTGACAACCAGGAAAAAAGTTATAAAAGAATAATTTAGTAGAAAAACAAACAACTTAAACAATAGAAATAACATAATATTTGCACCGATAAATTACAGATATTGCTCAAAAATATCACCGTTCTCTCTCAGGCATAAATTTATTCTTCGTCGAAAATTGAAGTCTACTCTATCCAACAGCTGTTGATTGTTTCTAATGACTGTGCATTTATGTGTAATGTGAGTCCACAATTCGGCTCGAGACGCAATTAGCGAGAAAGACACAAACTATTTTAACATTCTCCAACGAAAGAAGTCACTTTTGTTGAGGTCTGGCGGTCGTGGAGACCAAACTTGTGGGCAATTATTTCCTCTTCCAATCCATTTATTTGAATAGTAGTGGCTTAAATAGTCTAGCAGCAATACTGAAATGAGGCGGTGCTCCATCGTGTATAAACAAAAGTTCCAGCCTAAGTTGTAGAGGCACCTCCTCGAGTATATCCGGGAGATTGTTTTGGAGAGATAAGTTTCTCCATTTAATCGACTCGTTAAAATATCTGGACCAATTAAATACCGATCAATAATACCGATCCAAACATTTATTTTAAACTCGCGTTGGAAATGTCGAGGAGTTACTGAATAAGGGTTTAAATCTTAATATTCATGATGGTTATGTTAATTTGTAATACCTCTGCACGTGAAACAAGCCTCGTCAGTAAAAAGAATTTTCTTTTAAAAATTAATTTCTTGATGCAAAATAACCTGACAGAAATTCACTCATTGAACCAAATCTTCCGGTAACAATTATTGCACTGTTTGGATATGACATGGGTGCAGTAGATTACGTCTTAATACTCGGTGAACAGAAGTTTGCGATATACCAGTTTGTCGAGATAGATTTCTATGACTAATATGTGGGTCATCTTTAATTGTATTCAAAATAAGTTTTTCGTCTTGTTCCCTGGTTGCAGTAGCACGTTCTCGAAACTTGCCTATTTCTCGAGTCTAGCAAATGTTTCTCTATGAGGGATTACACGATTAGGAAATCTTGTCCGATATTTTGCAACACTTCTTCTGTAGTTTACTTCACAGAAACCTAACACTAATAGCATGTAACTTGATTGCTAAATAGAAACCTCCCGGTCATTTTCACAACACTCAGCAAATATTACTAAAATAAAATGACTTATTTTCCTGATTTTCAAGTCTGACGTTAAATTTCATAACCAACGTTTGAATTTCTAATGATTTTAAATAACACAGCTCTAATACGTGTATTAGGTATTCGGAATTTTATTGAAAACGACAAAGTTTTTTTGAAAATTAATAAGGGTAATAAAAGTTTTAGAATTAAATTTCCCAGAAAGTTAAATATAAATTTTTTAAATACGCCAATAGGTTGAAAAATTCTGTCACATTTTAAGGGCCAATCATCCCTTATCAACCCTTTAAAATGCTTTAAGTGAATTCTTATTACTGCCGATTATTTTTCTTGGTACACTCAAAACGTGTACAAAATTTAGTTGTTCTATGTTCAAGTGTAACTGAGATATTGTTTTTTTTTCCTAATTAGAAACCCCACTTTCAAGGCCTATAACTTCTCAGGGGGTGCAACTTAGTATAAGGGTAAGGTGCGTTAAATCACGATATCTTGGGTTCCCTACATGCCCCTGCTTTGTGTCAGTCCTTATACAAATCATATATATATATATATATATATATATATATATATATATATATATGCAAAGTGTTTCAGAAATGATAGCCTACATTACAGGTGCATATTAAAACGCTTTTTTATATAAATATGGGCCCGCAACTGCGAGGTTTTTGAAATACAGCGTGTTAAAGTTATTTGTTTGTTTCTGTTTTTTTATGGATCATTTAACATTAAATAATGGCCGTGAAATCTGGGATACGGATTTTCGCAGACGAGGAATTTAAATATGTTATTGTTCTTGACACTGCTTGCAGATGGCGCCATCTTTAAGAGTATGCTTGCCTTCAGTTGGCCCTTATTTGTTTGACACCATGCATACCGACGTTTCGTACAGCTGTAATCCCCTATCAATTTTAAGCAAAAAAGGTATACTCGGTCGATATCTCTTAAACACACCTTTTTCGAGAGATTTCAATTTTTGTATGCCGATGTCGGGTCAAGAATTAATTTAGCGTTAAATGAAGAAAATTCATATAAATAAACTTATTATATTTTTATTGCGATCGGTATGTATTGGCTGTTTTTTGTGTATTAAATATTGCTCGAAAAAAGAATTGTTAAGCAACAATCATACGCACACGTTAAAACATAAAAACTTAATTGAAAACATGATTTGGGAACGAAATTTTTATTTTCTATCAGTCTGTAGATCTATTGGACTGTCAGTCTGTAGGTCTGTCGGTCGGTATGTGTGAATGCCTGTATGTCCGTATGTCTGTCTGCTTGTAGTCACGATAAGTTTCGAACGAATTGAGACATCGTCTCCAAATTTGGTATACGGTTAGCAACCGACAAACTACCGGTTCGGATTGTTTGTGAGTAAAATTGCTCCAGGATGAATGAGGAGTGTGCGATTTGGTGAAAATTGACATTTTTTCGTTAAAACTCGAGTAACATAACGTTCTAGTGGTTATGTATCAGAAAATTTTCAATTCATCTGTTGAATTTACCGGTCACCTTCTGGCAACAACTTTGTCCAGCTCTTTGAATACCTCTCTGAAAAAACCGACCATCTGATTTCTGAACATCCTTCCTCCGAGGTCACTATTCTTGGCGACTTCAATGTCCATAATAAGGAATGGCTAGGATCTTCAAAAACCGATCCACAAGGAAGAGCAGCGGAGGTCTTTGCAGTCAGCAATTCTTTAGCCAATATGGTTCAGCAACCTACTTACTTTCCTCGCATCCCAACAGACAGCTCAAATCCCTTGGATCTCCTTCTTACTACAAATCCTGACTGCTATAAGATATCAGTCACCCCCCTTGGTCGTCCAGATCACGGCATGGTCACTGATTCCTGCACAATGCAACTCGAGGTCACACAGTCATCACACCCACGTGTAGTTTGGCACTACAACTCCGCGAACTGGGACAAAATGCGAGATTACTTTTCCTCATTTCCATGGGCGTCTGTCTGCTTCTCTCAACCTGGCCCCTCTGACATCTCACAAAACGTCACCGAAATTATCTAAGCTGGCATGGAATTATTTATTCCTCGTACACAGAAAACCTCTGCAGCCACTCAAAAGCCCTGATTCTCTAAATCCTGTGACAAGGCCAGACTTGAAAAGGTCAAAGCTCACAAAACGCTTCTACACAATCCCAGTCAAGAAAACCGTCAAGCGTTTAACGACGCAAGAAGCCGCTATGTCCGCATTCTTCCTGAGGCAAAAAACTCGTTTAATAATGACATCAAAAACGAAGTCCTCTTAAGCTCCAGCGGCAGCAAACGTTTTGGGACTCTTGCTAAATCTATTGGGAACAATTTCTACAAGAGCACATTCCCACCTCTTGTCTCAGGGGATGAAATTGTTTCTACCGCCCTGGGCAGGGCTGCACTTTTTGCCTCGTTGGTCGCCGGCAATTCTACTCTCAACCCACCTCCAAATGTTTAACCACCAACAGTCCCCAATGTCGCGCATAAAATGACTGATATCATTTTCAAAACTAAAAAGGTACGAAAGATGCTCTCTTCTCTTAATACCAGGAAAGACTCTGGCCTTGACGAGATCCCAGTAATTGTTTTAAAAAAAATGCGCACCAGAACTTGATATTGTCCTGACTCGTCTATTTCAGACATCTTACAATAGAGGCATAGTCTCTAGTAACTGGAAAACTGCTCGAGTACAACCCGTCCTCAAGAAAGGATCCAAAGCGCTTCCTAGCAACTACAGGCCTATTTCTCTCCTTTCAGTCGTCTCTCAAGTGATGGTAAAGTATATAAACACAGAATTACCAAAATTTCTTGAAAAACACAGTCTAATCCACGATAGGCAGTATGGATTCCCTCAGCGCAGATCAACTGCCGACCTCCTTTCCTTTGTCACCCATTCTTGTAACAAGTCTATGCAACTACACGGTGAATCCCAGATTGTCGTTCTAGACATATCCAAAGCATTCGACCAGGTCTGGCACGCAGCGCTGCTTAATAAACTTCCGGCCTATGGCCTACGACCACAACTATGTACCTGGACAGCAAATTTACTCTTCAACCGGAGCATTTCTGTTGTCGTGAATGGCCATTATTCTAAACTGTATCCAATTAATGCAGGAGTTCGCCACGATTCAGCTTTAGCCCCTACTTTGTTTCTTCTCCACATCAATGACCTTCTCTCCAGGACATACAACCCAGTTCACAGTTACGCGGACGACAGCACCCTCCACTCCAATATACAATATTCTAAGCCTGTCTCTTTAGCACAATTAGATAAGGATCGCAGACTTATGGAGAGTTCTGTCTCCGTGGATCTTCAAAAAATATTAGACTGGGGAGGTAGAACTCTTGTACAATTCAACCCCACCAAATCATAGTCTTGCTTTCTTTCTCATAAGAGATACACCAGCCCTAGACCCATCACAATGAACAACTAAGTTATTCAAAGTAATTAGTCCTTTTCACTTTTCATTTCTGTGGATCTAAATCTCAATTGGCACCAACATGTCACATCAATTGCAGAAGCGGCTGCTAATAAATTAGGTTTCCTCTTCCGGGCTTGCAATTACTTTTCACCAGCTAATCTTTATACCTTTTATACTTTACAAATAAGACCAAACCTCCAATACTGCTCCCACATCTGGGGTTCCGCTGCCGCTTCTACACTCGCTATCGCTTCATTCAGAAGAGAGCTATAAGTCTAGGTGACCCTACCCTCACCCAAAGTCTGCCATCCCTTGCCCACCGACGTGTCGTTGGCGACCTCTCTCTCTCTCTCTTTTATAGATATCTGCACGGGCACTGCTCAGAGGAGCTTTCTTCCATAGTTCCTCCACCTGCTGCCCCCAACAGATCTACCAGGGGAACAGACGGAAGCACCCTTTTACTGTTCAGGTCACCAGACATAGAACATCTCGTTATGCCTGCGCTTTTGTCCCGAAGACTTCCAAGTTGTGGAATTCCTTGCCGGCATATGTTTTTCCTTCTCCCCCGAACCCCCAAACCTTAAAGTCCAGAATTAACAAGTTGCCTCTTTCCTCCTTGTCGACACCCACGGTACGATAGTATTTAGGCTGTAAGCCCTCGTGGTGTGTTGTTCAAATAAATAATAAATAAAAAATTCATTAAACGTCTGGTATTTTCTGCTTCAAATAAATTAGTGGTTGAATGTGTGGGGGTAAAATATCGGTGAGAGAAGTTTCTAATTTTAGTGAATTTTTGTAGAAAAAATTCACTATTGGGGAGATCCCGACTTTTGAATTTTGAAAAAAAAAATTGCAAATGAGCGCGAACTAGGACCCCTAGAACCAATATCCGGGGTCAGTTTCAGTTTTCGCATGCTTATGAATATATATATATATATATATATATATATATATATATATATATATATATATATATATATATATATATATATATATATATATATATATATATATATATATATATATATAACGATAACTCAAAAAATACTGGGCCGATTTTGATAAATCTTGGCACGTGCCTTCCTTCTGTTAGTGGCTTGGATAAATTCGTTAGCCAGGAAGATCGGGGCCCGGCTTTCCGAGAAAATTTTGAGTATTCTTTCGAAAAAAAATTATATCTCATAAAGTAAAAAAGCTATGGTAACCAAATTTGGTATTCTATGAAAATTTACTACCATAAGGCACTTGCTCCTTCCCGACTTTTATGTATTTTTTGCTGAAATGGCGTAAAGAGTCTCAAATCATATAGGAAACTTGATCGTGGAACGAATTTTTTTTTGTCTGTTGATTTGTCAGTCGGTCGGTCTGTCGGCCCGACGTCTGTCTGGTAGCATGCGTAATAATTTTTGAACAAATTCAGATATCATCTTTAGACTTGGTATCCAGTTAGCACCCGATATTATAACGTTTTCAGGAGTTTATGGGTACGGTAATACGAATATTTTCTGTATGGTCAAGTCATGGACTCTAAATTGATTTCATGAGAATGTCTTTCTGACGAAAGTTAGTTATCACAGCTAGATGGAAGTTATGATTCAATTTGCAGCACTATTTTAATCCACATTACTAAATCCTTTTCTCAGGTACTTAAAAGTAACAAGCTCATCTCAGGCCTCGTTTCTTCTATTGTTTAAGCGGCACTGCTTCTCCAATTTCTCGGCCTGTTATAAATTAGAACTGATCTCCATCCAGGTAACTTACTGTTTCACTTTTTATTCCATTTAAAGAAATATTTATTAGGTATGGAACTAGCAGCGAATGCAGCCGCTTTCAAGTAGTAGATGATTATAACACAAGTAAACAGAAACGCGCCCCAAACATGCAAATTATACTTGTTATCTAAATCAAATATTTTACTACGACGCTTAAAATGCAGCAATTTCTACAACCACTCACGGAATGCTGTACACACTAAGTGCGTAATCATTTTTGCTCTGCCACCCCTCTAAAGTCATTCACTTGTATCAGAAGGGGAGTGCTTTTAAGTACTATCGTTTAATGCACGACAGGGATGTGAAAACAGAAGGTAGTCATTCTCAGATAGATTAGATTACGCTGAATGATAATAGATGAATATGCTCACTTGCTGATGGCTTTAGTCATGTTAGTATAGATTCGGATAAACGCCATAGACCCCATGTGTTAGAAATGGTGTGAATGAAAAGCACTTAGCAAGGGGTGTAATTTTTAGGAGTGTTTCAACAATTATTCTTCCTATTTCAGTTATTAATGTTTCATCATCAGAGTCTAAAACCAATGTCGCCTTGCGTTTTAGCCATGGCTCTTCAGAGTTTTTTCAGCAGGTCTTTTAATTTTATTTTATAGCTTAGGCACTTCTTTAAGATGACTAAAGCTTTTGATACTGTCCACTTTTCCCTATTAATTGTCAAGCTGAAGAAATACGCTATCTCCTAATTAATAAATAAATACTATATACAGACTTGGAGACTACTTCTCTGGCTTCACTGTTGGAGTTTCGTTTCTGTAAATAAAGGACGTAGCCAGCGCGTAAGCTAACTGGAGCAAGTGGCCCTTCTGAATTCTAGATGCTCTAGGATATTCTTAAACGTTTCTGTAACCGGTTTCGGTTTCGCTGCTTGACAGCATCCCCAGACAGGAAAAAATCGAATAAATGCGAAATCATGACAACTAAAATTAAAGATCTGTTGCTATGTTATGATGTTTTGATCAAAAGACTCTTTAAAATTGAAAATAAAATGCAATACGCATGACGGATGAGGCCGTCAAAATGTCTATTTGATGTATGTGAATATTTAAAATAAAGATAGAACTAACCTATAACAGTGGTAACTATAATAACAGTTACAACAATAAGATAAGTAAACAAAAACAGTAATAGAGCAGACTTTATACAATGCAAATATCGACATACATGTATTAATTTTCTTATTACAACTTTTTCGAAAAAATAGTTAACCTTCTTTTTTTGTGAATTATTTTATTGGGCAGAAGAATATCCAGGAAAGAGGAATTCATTAAGTCAGTTTGCTCAATTAAAACAAAGTAGCCATTTTCGTGTGTGCTGTTTGACGTCGAAAGCTTAAAAAAGTCTAGTTTACGCTTGTCGTTACAAAAATGTAATAGTTTTATGCAGTTATTTACTGTAGGTTTATGTTGTGTATTAATAATATGTTTTTCAAAGATAGATTTGTCGGCGTGATTATTTATAAATGCAGAACAATGTTCATTGTATCGGGTGTTAAAATTTCTAGAAGTTTGACCCATATAGACTGCATCACAGTGTGTACAAGCTAATTCATAAACTACAGCTTTTGTCAAGAAACAGGATTTTTCTTTCGCGTTAAAAAAGAAATCACGCATCGTGTTGTAAGATTTAAAAGCTACCTTTGTATTTGTATAAGTATTTAAAAGTTTTAAAGTGTTTTTTGAAATGATTCCAAAATAAGTTATCGAAACATACCTGTTGTCTTTTTTGTCTCTAATATTTGGATAAATTAAATTAATCGCTAATTTCGATCCTTTTCTGTTCATTTGAACAATTATTTTAACCGAATAGTAATCACTAAAAGCTATTTGCTTGATTATTGATTTTTTTTTCAAAATTGTTTTGGGACATAGGTATCGAAAGTGCACGATGTATCATATAGCTGACAGTTTTTGTGAAAAAGGGTGGCATGAATCGTGTGGCGTGGTTGTGTCAGTGTAAGTTGGTTTCCTATATATTGAAAAGTCAAATGAATTATTTTCTAACTTTATAATCGTTAAGTCTAAAAAATTTATACAACTGTTAGCTTTTTCTTCTGAAGTAAACTTAATATTTGTGTGAAGGTTATTAAAAAAATCATTTAATTCTGTATGACTACCTTGAAAACATGCTAAACTGTCATCTACGTATCTGTACCAAAAACAATATTATGCGAAAGTGCTGATGTTAATATTAGGTTTTCTAAGTTTTCAATGAATATATTGGCCAATAAGGGAGACAACGGACAACGCATAGGTAGGTATTCATTTTGCATATAAACTTTATCATGAAATTTTAAATAGTTTTGTTTTATACATTCGTTAAAAAGATCCATTTTTCCTTGTCTTTTTATGACCTTACGTTCTTTTCTATAAAAACATTTTCTAGTATAGGTAGGTAAACATTCTCTATGAGGTATCTTAGAATACATGCTACAAACATCAAACGAGACTAATGTACCATTTGTACGAATAATTAAGTTTTGTAATTTTTGTGTTAGTTCAGAAGAATTCTCAACTGATTATTTTAAAATGTAATTGTATACTCTAATAAGTGAAATCAGTTTGCTCGCTATCTTATGATTAGGTGTATTAACACAGCTAACTGCTGGTCTCATCAGAATATTTGGCTTGTGAATTTTTAGGTAGCCATACACATTTGGTGGTTGTGGGCTTTTATATAAATTATATTTATTTTCTTGTTGATTAAACAGAGAGTAATTTTTAAGTTCATTTTTTAGTTTTGTTTGAAATGAATTTGTTGGGTCTCTCCTAATTGCTGTTAAATTTTCGGCAGTAATATACAAATATGCATTAGATTTCGATGGAAAATGCTAAAATGTAATAATATAAAGCGCGTTTGATTAAAAAAAAATTGGTATCACCAACGACTTATGGGTCAGCGTGTGATTGTAGAAATAATTTTTTAAGATGTAGCAAAAGACACTCTATAATTAACGTATACAATTGCTTCTCGTATCTCGTAGAATAACAGCAATATTGAGCTTTACCGTAGAAATTGGTGACCCTGTATATATGGAAAGAGATAAAAACTGAAACTAACCCCGGGTATGGCTCCTAGGGGACCTAGTTCGTGCTCAATAAAAAAAATTAAACTTCAAAAGTCGAGGTCTCCTAAGTAGCCAATTTCTTGTACGAAAATTTGCTAGAAGTTCTGGAGAATTAACCATAAACTCTATCTAAAACTACCGCTGACGCATCAGAGAAAGGGTCTGAAACGGATTTTCTGGAAACGTTTGAGTAAAATGAAGGACAATGACGGTTGAAGCTGAAACTTAAGGACTTTTAAAACACATTTCTTTCAAGATTTTCTCTACATAGCCCATACTAGCTTCAGGTTTTTTGCCTAAAATTTGCCAATTTTGACCTTTCAAATCGCCACTTTGACGGTTTAAGAGAAAGTTATCAAATTTTCAAAGTAATTTTTCTGGCATTTCTTGACCTTTTTGCGCTAAAAAACTTAGTCTTTGTCTGTAGCATACCTACATACAATTTTGTTATACACACAAATTATTTTACTTTTGTGCGTTTATCTGGTCATCAGTGGCACCAAATTTTTCTCTTTAAACTGCTAAACTTTCTTTCCTTTTACCCTATAGATCTAAGTATTGGCACTTAGTTCACTTTTTGTGACATAACCGAGCGTAGCAAATTTGGCTATCCTTATTTTGTTATTTCCGGAAATATCAAAATTTTCAGGGAAAAACTGGCCTGATTTTCTTGTCCAACGAACTGATCCAAATTCGCCCATTATTTTCGATTGTGATCACGTCAAAGGCAATTTACCATCTACCGATTTGTGCAATGATAAATATGGTAAATACGTGCCCGAGAATTTACTTACATTTGTCGATTTTTAGAGATTATGTTTTGTTTTATAATGACTACAGTTTTACACTTCACGCCCATGCTAATAGTCTAAATTGTCGCTACTGCGATCTAAAGAAAATCTACACTTGATAAGAGAAGAACGCAATACCCTGAAAAGGTTAATATTTGCGCAGTAGTAGTGTAAAAACATGTTACAGGCGTTTATTTATTGGTAGCGATTTAAATGGTAATAATTGTTTAGCACTGCTCCAAAATAATATCGTTTCCACTTTGGCAAACTTATATCCTGATCGAGCAAACCCACGAGTTCCAGCGAATATAATATGCTTTCAGCAGGATGAAGCACCACCACATTACCAAATCAATGTCTGGCGGTACCTCGACTTAACACCTGGACGAAAACCCTTATCCCAGACATCTTGTCGTATGTGAGGTGTGAACATAGAAAGCTGGATTACCATCTGACCCCGTTCCTCACAGGTCACGGTGCATTTGGTTGTTATAGAAAGAAGATGCGGATAAGTGAATAAGGCGCGTGCACCTACTGTGGAGCCACGGACACTGCAGGATACACAGTGTTTGTGTGTAATAGATGGACTCAAAGGAGACAGCAATTGTAGGCGTAGATAAACGCTGAAAATCAATGTCTGGCGGTACCTCGACTTAACACCTCCATATCGGTTGATAGGGAGGAGAGGATCGTAAGAATGGCCAGCACGATTGCCTTACCTGACGAAATTTATCTTCTTCTTATGGGGATATGATATACAAAACTGAACTACGCGATTTAATTGACACAAGAAGAAGAATAACGACTGCAAATAGGTCGAAAACGCCTTAGATGTTGAGTAACATTAAAATGCACTTTTATTTACGATTACGATGCTGCCAAGACAGTTAAGGCATGCATTTTGAACATCTCTTACATTAAGATCGATGTGTTTTATATTTTTTCTTATTATCAAGAATTATACGCTACTAGTTATTAATTACTTCCACATCGACAATAATGTGGAAGTATGCTATCGGTGACTGAAATTTCAAAATTGTTTTTCCGTTAAACGTCGTAAAAAGTGCCAAAACATATAAAAAACATAATTTGAGAACCAAAATTTTTATACAGTTAGCACCCGGTAAAAGAACGGTCCGGATTGTTTTTGTCAAAATCGCTGCAGAGGGTAGGGGATGATTGGGGGTGGGTGATTGGTGAAAATTGACGTTTCTTCGTTAAAACTCGAGTAGTAGAACGCTTTAGGCTTTGTTTATTGGAACACTTTTAATTCCATCAAATATCTGGTATTCTGTGCTGAAATTTTAAATCAGGGGTATAATGTGTGGGGGTGGAATATTGGTGACAGTGATTTCGAATTTTTTTATTGCTAAAACGGCGTAAAAATCTCAAAACATATAGAAAACTTGATTCTTGTATAATTTTTTTTTTGGTCTGTCAGTCTGGCGGTCGATTGGTCTGTCGGCCTGTACGTCTATCTGCTAGTAGGCGCAACAACTTCCGAAAGAGGTTGGTGTACATGCTAGCACTCGAAAAAGGAACGCTTCGAATTGTTTTTGGGTAACCTCTCTTCAAGAGGAGTGACCATTTTCAATGTGATCTGCATGTCAAACGCTCATGTACAAAAAGCTACCACAATTATTCTGAAAATTCGAGTTACATATAAAAAATGTCAAGCGGAAGGTTCCAGAACTTTTCACTGGCTATCTGAAGTTTACCTTGTGTTTGATTTTCATATATAGTTTCAAAAGTTTATGAGTACAGGAATACGAATATTTTCTTTGTGGTCAAGTCATGGACCCTAAATTCATTTCATGAGAATGTATTTCTGAGGAGAGTAGATTATCACAGCCATGCGGAAGTTATGATTCAATTTGCAGCACAATTTTTTCTGTCATTTTAATTTTTTTTATTTCAACATTACACCACGAGGGCTCACAGTCTAAATACTATCGTACCGTGGGTGTCGACAAGGAGGAAAGAGGCAAATTGTTAATTCTGGACTTGAAGGTTTGGAGGTTTGGAGGAGAAGGAAAAACATGTGCCGGCAAGGAATTCCATAACTTGGAAGCCCTCCGGACAAAAGAGCGGGCACCACAAGATGTTCTATGTCTGGTGACCTGAACAGTAAAAGGGTGCATTCGCTCCATTCCCTTGGTAGATCTGTTGGGGGCAGCAGCTAGAGGAACTATGGAATAAAGCTCCTCTGAGCAGTGCCCGTGCAGATATCTATAAAAGAGAGAGAGAGAGAGAGAGAGAGAGAGAGAGAGAGAGAGAGAGAGAGAGAGAGAGAGAGAGAGAGAGAGAGAGAGAGAGAGAGAGAGAGAGAGAGAGAGAGAGATCACCAACGGCACGTCGGTGGGCAAGGGATGGCACCGTTTGGATGAGGGAAGGGTCACCGATGAGACGTATAGCGCTTGTCCGAATGGAGTCCAGGATAGCGAGTGTAGCGATAAATGATAATATGTAGACTATTTTATCCAAGAAAATAGTATATTGTGATTTTACATCAATAATGCAATGCCAAATAGTGTTTGTGAAGGGTGGAAAATGAAACAAAAAATCTCGGCATATTAGTGAATTTTCTTAAAAATAATTCATTCATGAGGAGATCCCGACTTTCGAAGTTAAAAAAAATATCTTCAAATGACCGCGAACTAGGCCCCTAGAACCCATATCCAGGGTCAGTTTCAGTTTTTATATGTTTATATATATATATATATATATATATATATATATATATATATATATATATATATATATATATATATATATATATATATATATATATATATATATATATATATATATATATGTGAGACATGCTTGGTTCTCGGGTTAAACCGCGTCCAGAATTTATGGAAACTCGACGTTTCGGCTCCTGTTTTGGAGCCATTTTCAAGAGGTAAAGGAAATATGTAAAGACACTCTAAGGCCTCAATCTGCCTACTCCGTAGAGTGATGGACAAAGGTGGGTAAAGGAAATATGTAAGGACACTCTAAGGCCTCAATCTGCCTACTCCTTAGAGTGCTGGACAAAGGTGGGTAAAGGAAATATGTAAGGACACTCTAAGGCCTCAATCTGCCTACTCCTTAGAGTGGTGGACAAAGGTGGGTAAATGAAATATGTAAGGACACTCTAAGGCCTCAATCTGCCTACTCCTTAGAGTGATGGACAATGATGGGTAAAGGAAATATGTAAGGACACTCTAAGGCCTCAATCTGCCTACTCCTTAGAGTGGTGGACAAAGGTAGGTAAAGGAAATATGTAAGGACACTCTAAGGCCTCAATCTGCTTACTCCTTAGAGCGGTGGATAAAGGTAGGTTGGGTTGTTGTAGCTCGATTACGGGGCCTCAATCTGCCTACTCCCCAAATCTCGCCGGAGATCGTCTGTGAGGTCTCAATGTGTTCAACCCTAGGCCTCAGAGAGATCTGGCAGTTCGTTGCAAGTCTTGTCTTATATATGTCGTTCCGTCTACCTGTTGCGTCATCAGTGAAAGTAGTGGGGTCACCGTCAATTAAGTGGGGGGCTTTGTTCACGGTATCTAGAGGAAGATTAAGAGGGTCACCGGCATTTGTTACGGCAGATAATGATGCAATAAAATTGTCTGTGGAATTTATTTCCTTTTTGTGTGTTTGTAAAGAAGATATAATAGGTTTCCAAGTAGTCGGAAGGCGAAGACCATCATCTCTCTTATTTAAACAATTGGGACGTTTTTCAATCTCGATTGCTTCGCGGATAATTCTCGTTTTGAAATTGTAAACCGGTGCTATTGTTTTGGCATTATCGAAGTCTATTTTGTGCCCTGTATGAATATGATGCATGGCCAGCGCCGATGAGGGGTCGGATTTTCTAACTGCGAGGGTGTGTTCGTATATTCTATTGTGGATGCGTCTGTTTGTTTGTCCTACGTAAGTTCGGAAACAGTCGGAACAAGGAATTTCGTAAACTCCGTGGGATTCGTTTGGAATCGTATCCTTGGGAGTTTTTATAAGATTTGACAGTTTTTGGTCTGTTGTGAATACGGTTTTGATATTATGGGTTCGGAAAATTCGGCTGATTTTGTCGGTGACACCTTTAATGTATGGTAAAAACGCTGTGTGTTGTGGTGTGGAGGCTGTTTGTTCTTGTTGTGGTGTAGTGGTTTGTTGTTGTGCGTTTCTAATGTTTCGTAGTATGAGATTGTTGTCGTATCCGTTTTCTAGCAATGTCTGTCTTAAAAAGTTTAATTCTGTCTGTTTGTTGTTGTTGTCCGTTAGTCTAAGGGATCGTGTTACTAATGTTCGAACCCCAGAATTTAATTGCGATGGGTGATGGTGAGATTGGGCGTTAAGATATCGATTAGTGTGGGTTGGTTTTCGGTAGACAGTGTAAGAAAATCCTCTGACTGGGTTTTTAGTGATGCGTACATCTAAGAAAGGCAAAGAAAAATTATTTTCCATTTCCATGGTGAACTGGATTTGGGGTTGATGTTATTTAGGTAAGAAAGGAATTCGTCTAGAGATTCTTTGCCGTGTGGCCAGACAGCGAAAATGTCGTCAACGTATCTTAACCAACACGTTGGTTTAAGTTGGTATGAATTGAGGGCTTGTGTCTCGAAGTTTTCCATGAAAATGTTGGCCAATGCAGGAGAGAGGGGTGAACCCATTGGAGCACCTCGAACTTGTTTGTAAAATTTGTTTTGAAAAAGGAAATAAGTGTTAGATGTGCAGTGTTCTACAAGAAATATATATATATATATATATATATATATATATATATATATATATATATATATATATATATATATATATATGTATTACACCGATAACTCAAAAAAGAATTATCCGATTTAGATAAAATTCGGCAGATACCTTCCTTTTGCAAGTGGCTTGGTTAGTCAGGAAAATCGGCTCAGGTTTTCCCGGAAAACTTTGTTTTCTTTCGAAAAAATTTTATATCTCTGGAAATAACAAAGTGAGGGTAACCAAATTGGGTACTGTAGTTTTTATGATAAAGAGTATTATATGTACTAAAATTCAGATCTCCATCTTAAAAGGCAAAAACGTTAGAGGTAAATTAATTTTTAATTAATTAAATCTGATTCAAGAAAGTTAAAAACATAAAAATTGATTGATCAAAATTTTAGTGAAAAATACTACAAGAAATGACCAACAAGCTCCTAGATATATGTCTATGTCGTTATTTTTCTTGATTACGTTCACATATAACCGAAAAATCCATTGTAAATCCAAATAGTTTTATGTAAATTGTAAAACCTTGAACAATACGATATTGTTGCTGTAGAATGCATATAGTACGTAGCTCAGTGGGCTAGGTGTACAGTGGTCGCTGTACATCGTAATAATCGACTCTCAGATGACGAGTTATAATCCTAGTTAGTGACATTTTATAAATTTTCTTTAGTCTAATTTCACTTTACAGTTATCTGATCTGATCGTTGTTATTCCGATTAATTTTTTAGCGAGTTTTTGTAAAGAAAATAATTTAATAAAGAGGAGATGTAAGCTTTAAGACCTAATTCAATTTTATTAGCATATCTGGTTGTTTTTTCATGCCCTAACTTAGCGAAACTGCTTCATAGTTAATACAGTCGTAGACTTTTCCCGTTGCTTCACAAGTGCTTGTTTTAGGGAATTTTCTTTAAAAAAAATCACTAACGAGGGTTCCCAACTTTTTAATTTAGAAAAAATTTCTTCAAATGGGCGCGAACTAGTCCACCTAGAACCCATATCCAGGGTCAGTTTCAATTGTATATATATATATATATATATATATATATATATATATATATATATATATATATATTATATATATATATATATAAAGGGTGAATAATTTACCAAAATTTAGGTCTGTAAGTTTGAAGACAAAAAGGTGAAGGCATTTAAAAAAAATGGGGTTTTCCTCAAAACGTAAAAATGCGATTTGAAACGTCAAAATTGGCAACATTTAGGTAAAGAACCTGAAAGAAATACAGATTATGTAGAGTGTTCTGCAAACCCTTAAGTTTCAGCTTAAACCATCATTGCCCTTCATTTTAATAAAATATTGCCAGAAAATTCATTTCAAATAGGCATTTTCTCTGATGCTTTGGAAACAGTTTTAGTTAAATTTAAGGTTTAACGGTCTATAATTTTTAGCTATATTTCGTAGAAACAATTTGTTAATAAGGACACCGCGACTTTTTAATTTTAAAAAGATTTCTTCAAATGAGTGCAAACTAGGCCCCCTAGAATCCATATTCGAGTTTACTTTCTGTTTACATATAAACAGTCTGACGCATTTCTACGGTAAAGCCCAATATAATTGTTATAATGCAAGATACGAGAAAAATGGTATACGTTACCTATAGGGTGTTTTGAGATGCATCTTATAAAATGATTTTGACAACCACAGGATGACCCAAAAGTCGTTGGTGAGACATACATTTTTTTGAACATTCCTTACTGCATTTTTCATGGAAATATGATGCATGTTTGTAAAAAAAATCGAGACGCAGTAAGTGCGTTTTAGTAGCGAATTTTCATTAAACGCTTCAAAATTCAATAACGAAATTTTATATTAACCTAAGATTCGTCAGCTAGGAAACGAGTTTTCTAGGAAATGTTTTTAGTTTATTTTCGGAAAATTTTTGTACATTTTCAAACAAGTTATGTTGGTCAAGTATGGTACATTCGTCCTACTATATAGCTTATACCGGTGACCAAATTGATTCCTGCTTGCATTAGAGACATATTTTCTATTAAAAACATTTTAAGAAAATTCACTTCCATAACGCACTTGCTGCGTCCAGACTTTTATTGTCTTTGTCAGACTTTAAAAGAAACATTTAACGGGGTAAGGTCTTATGTGAATTGTCCTTGGTTTATGCTGATCGATACGAATAATGTGTAATAATTTTACACTTGTCCCTACATTATCCAAACAAAGGCACTGAACAAGTATTTACTGCCAGTCCTAAGAAATCTAACTATACATCCTGTTTTATCAGCATGTCGTATCTGCGGCTGGTATGTTGTTCGATCCCTTGGAGATCATATATCTGATATTGCAATAGAGAAATCATAAAGAGATCCCATGAAACAGAAGAAGGGATGCTGTTTTCAGCTGAACAGAAAGCGTGGACTAATATAAAAATCCAGCTGCGTTCAATGGTGCCCTATATTTCTTAGTTATATCTGGCCGGGTGTCTGGCTATCACATTCTTTCCCCATTTACTCCCGTCCTTCCTGTATATTTTATTGTTCAACTGCCTCAGCTTTTGCTTGTCGTGTACTCCACGCTATCTCAACAGATATTTAGTTATATATAGTGTTTTGTGCACATTTTCAAGTGGAAAACGTTGGTTTGTACACCCAGATGTGTGTAAATTCTCGATGTTGTTTCCGAGAGCAGTAGTATAATACCTTGGAGTTTTACGCCTCTGGCGAAGGTTCTAAATGATACAAGCTTATATTTGTCTTCTGTGTTTCACTCCTTTTGATTTGCAAAAAGTATATTACGATTTAATTTCGTTTCACAATATTTACAGGATAAAAATAAAATATGTAATAAAAGTTTGAAAATGTGCTTATGGTTGTTTACTACTACTACTACTATTACTACTACTACTACTACTACTACTACTACTAATCCTACTACTGCTACTAATAATCCTTCCTAGAGTGTGGAAGGTGGCTACAGGGCACTTGTTATGGAAGGGAAAAATCACAGAACTTCTTACAGCTTTCAGGCCTCTTTGTATGCTTAGCGTGCCAGGAAAGCTTTACGAAAGACTAATCAAGCAAAGAATAGAGGCCGAGATACAAAAAAAGTGCGGGTTTTCACAGTACGGGTTTAGAAAGGGTCGTTCCCCGGTGCAAGCAATAGAGAAGGTGGTGGAATCTGCAAAAAACACTCATGGTAAATGGTTTGTGGTCATCACACTAGACGTCAAAAATGCTTTCTACTCGGCTACTTGGAGCAAGATAATAAACGAACTCCATCAGAGAGGGTTTCACAATACTTGATAAATCTAGTTGAGAGTTACTTCCCTAACAGGAAGATCAAAATATCCAAATCAACGATAAGAGAAATGACCGGGAGAGTTCCACAGGGATCAGTGTTGAATCCTCTTCTCTGGAATGTGCTGTACGACTCAGTCCCGGCAGTGCTCCTTATAGATGGAGCAGCCACAGTAGCGTATACATATGATCTAGCACTCATGGTTGAGGCAGCGGACGACCGTAAGCTTCAGTACAGGGTAAACGAGTCGCTGGAAAGAATAAACCCGTGAATGATTAACAACAACTTGGAACTTGCCCCCCAAAGAACAAAAGCAATCATATTGGGAGGACCTCGAAAGAGACAACACATCCACTTTGATGCATTAGGGACCCATGAATTCCCAGTCAGACAGATAAGGTACCTGGGGGTATACCTGGACGACAGGCTAGCATTTGGACGCACCGTGAAAAAAGCCCAAACAAAAATGGGTGCATTGACAAGAATATTGCCAAACGTAGGAGGTCCAAGCGGCCCAAAGAGAGAGCTACTGTGCAGCGTTGTGCTGTCTATTGCTTCATATGGCTCGTCAGTGTGGCACCAGGCTACGAAGATCCGAAGATACCGAGATATGCTCTTGGGTCTGCAAAGGAAAGCCCTGTTGAGAGTGGCGAGTGGCAATCGGAGGGTATCAACTGCTGCCATCCAGATTATCACGGGAATCGCACCCATCAACCTGCTTGTAAAGGAGAGGCTCCGATTGTATCATATAGAAAACGCTCACGTACCGTCTGTAGAAAGAGCTAAGTGGGAGAAGATACTGAAAAAATAGCAGGAGACATGGAATGAGCATAGAGACATAGAGACATCGCAGCCTGGACGAAAACCCTTATCCCAGACATCTTGTCGTATCTGAGGTGTGAACATAGAAAGCTGGATTACCATCTGACCCAGTTCCTCACAGGTCACGGTGCATTTGGTTGTTATAGAAAGAAGATGCGGATAAGTGAAGAAGACGCGTGCACCTACTGTAGAGCCACGGACACCGCAGGACACACAGTGTTTGTGTGTAATAGATGGACTCAAAGGAGACAGCGATTGTAGGCGTAGATAAACGCTGAAAAAAGTGAAACCAATTTGATACAAATAATGTTAGAAAGCTCGAAAAACTGAAGTAGAATATCCAGCTATATAAACCAAGTCATACAAAAGAAGAGAGCAGAAGAGCGTAGAACAGAAGTATAGAAAAATGACCACCCGGCATTCCTGAAGTTATGTCACTGAACGTGATCGTTTCCGGGTCCATGTCGAGAAGAATAAGGGGGTTTTAGTCGGTAGGAATCCGACACACCACTTCGCGATAGAACCATAGCGAGTGGCGTCCAAGGCAGGATTTGCCCCTTCCTAAAAAAACTACTAATACTCCTACTACTACTACTACTACTACTACCAGGCACGCCACCGTCAGGGTCTCTCGCTTGGTGACTAGGTGAATGTTGATTACGCGGGGTGCACACACACACGCGCGTACTATCACACACACATACGCGCACATATACATGACCACTTATACGCATACACACCTTCCTATAAACTGTATGAAATCAACTTATGTTGTTTTGCCGTTTATCAAAATCTGCAAATCTGAGTTTTATGACCGGGTTGATAAGAACTGTATTTATACCTGTTTATTTAAGCAAATGTGAAACTACGGAAATTTATATATGAGATGTAGTTAACTTAGTTAACCGTATGTTTGCACCAATACTAAATTTAAGCTCTGTATTTAGAGCTTCGGTGGTTCAAGGGCAGGAACGTGTGCCTCTGAACTGAAGGGTACTGGGTATGATCCCAGGGTCCTCCTTTCACCTTTTCAGTACAAACTGTAACATTAACATCAACCGAGGTTTTGGAATTGTATTTGAGCCAGTTGAATGTCTGCACGTTCCGCCCTTCGGAGGGGGTAAAGCCGTCGGTCCCGTGTCCATGCAATGTTGGGCACGTTAAAGGTCTCTACCCTCCTTACAGAAAGGCAGGGATTCGGCAAAATTTCCGGCATAGTGAGCTGAAACTGCTCCCTGGCGTCGGTGATTGGCCATAGTCGCGGAAATTGGCCGACGTTAAAGAAACAAAAAACACACTATAAAAACACAGCTCTGTATTTATTCCATATACAAAAAAAAAATTAAGAAAAATCGTTGTCGCACTTTTAGGCCGTAACAATAGTAGTTCCTAAATAATAATTTGTGTCTAAGAGAAATACGTATTTAAATAGGGATAATTTATGTCAGAGAATAATCATCGACGTGCCGGCAAACAGAGTTCGTTGGTAACGTACTCATAAACAAAGCAGGACTGTTAAAGTCAAGCGAGTCTAAGACGGGCTATATGCGTACTCTTTTCAATGCCAAATCCGCTTTGAGTTTTAGGAGACAAAAAAGCACGCTAGCGAACACATACAGGTCGGCTGGATTTAAGCAAACAAAGAGTCGACGAAGAACCAGTCAGTCGGCTGGATATTTTGTTAGAGAGAACAACGTGATTCGGCCAGATCAACAAGAACGGTAACGTCGTAATAAGTTTGGGGTCCGCTGCCTGAGATTTCATAATTTATAGTAATTATTTTTGTTAGGTAGTAAATGAAGTAGTCTCAGTCAAAATGAATAAATTTCTGACTGTGATTTCTGTTTAAAACAAACCTCATCTTAAACGATGTTAAGTCAAAAACAGTCCATTCTTTTCTATCCGAAATTTTACAACGTTTTGTTTGTTTTATTACAGAGGTTTTAGGTTTTTGCCTTTGCACTTTTAATTTTGGTAATGAGTCTCAGTTAAGTTATAACTCCTGAAAGTTTAGTTCTAAAATTTCCAATTTTGATTTCCAGTCAAGTTATAACTCTGGGATGAAAAAGTTTTGAGCTTGAGCTTGCCAGATTTTGGCTCGTGGTATTTGATTCTGGAATTTTGGTCTTAAATGGGAAGCACGAAATTCAAGACAAGCTTCTCGAAGGCAAATTAACTGGTTACAAAGAGCCGCCGAAACAAGTCAATCCACACTTTTGAACTGAATTAGCTTCGTTGTATTCTTTTCACCCGCTCAAACTTTTTTAGCAACCTGATTGAAAAATGACCAGGCCAGTTAAGAAAAATTAAGTTTAATTTTTTTGCAGTGATATTGCCAATATAAAGAAAGGTAATTAAATTTGAAATAGCTTTTACTTAATGTGTAATGTAGCTTAAAAATATGAAATGAAATTAATTTACTGTAATTCTACAACTAAAATATTTCGAACGATCACATTAACAGTCTTAGTAGTGCTGCCAATCTAATTTAAATCCACCACTTTAATAATTATTCTAACAATTCACTTTTTAGTCTCCGATAAAAGATTTTTCTTTTTCAAATTAAATCGTAAACAGCAAATGTCGACCAAGGAGCATTAGGCTCGAATTTATTGCTGTAGCATGGCGTACAGCACTTATCACTAAATAACAAATCTGTCCCGATCATAAGAATAATAACTTTTAATATACCACTTATTTTAGAGATCGACTGACAATGATAACAGCTGATTTGATTGTGGATATCATTGCATCATTAAATAAGAATTTTGATAATATATTGGACATAGTAATTAACATTGACCTGATATTTTCATCGGATGTTATATTTATCCACCTAATAAAACTATTGTTGTGTATTCCAGAATTAACAAGTTGCCTTTTTCCTCCTTGTCGACACCAACGCTACGATAATATTTAGGCTGTAAGCCCTCGTGGTCTGTTGAAAAAAAAAACTTTGCCTGTTGGGTTGTTATTTCCAAAATTTAAAAATTTTCCGAAAGAAAACACCGAATTTTCCAAGCGACTTCCAAATGGCAGGTACTCTCCAAATTTTATTAAAATCGGCCCATTATCTTTTGAGTTATTGGTGTGACACGTAAATATATATATATATATATATATATATATATATATATATATATATATATATATATATATATATATATATATATATATATATTGGGATATTGCACTACACTGTAATCAGTTTTAAATATACACTTTATTTAGTGTAGCGTGCTGATGTTGCAGTCCACGCAAACCAATAAGAAATCACAAACGTACAGCAAACAAACAAAGTATATATATATATATATATATATATATATATATATATATATATATATATATATATATATATATATATATATATATATATATTGTTATATTATTGTTTATGCTTGGGTTTTTATCACCATGAATAATTTTAATGTTATATATAATTGCCCTACGATAGGGTGTTAGTTGAAATAGAAAGGTTTAGTTTTTTTTTTAGTTGGATTTTAAGTATTTTAGCTTTTAAGTTTTTATTTGCCTGTAAAGTTTAGTGGGTAATGTGTTGTTAATGTGTGTTCACCAAAGGTTTGTGTGTGTATTACACCTTGGTGTATTGAATGCCTTTATACTGCTGTATTGCGCATACAATTGATCACATGAATTAATTAGACTCTCAAAACAGGGACTAGTGGGTTCAAGTCCTTTAAAATTTGTATGACTTCAAATATATGAATTTCCCTAATACTTATATATGCATAAACCAAAATAAAGCAAAGATTTTATATTTGCACAAAACTCCACTATTTATTAATGTTAATATAGATGACAAACACCTAATTCTATATTATTCTTTTTTAAAGCTTTTTTTTCTTGTTTTTAACAAATTTCAACCCCCGGAAAGAAATGACTGGCCAGTTTTTTTTGTTTACTAAAGTTTCTAAATTGCTTAGGTATAATATAAGTCTCTTATTCTACAATTATAGAATAATAAAAACAACAAGAAATGGTAACCGCTCAGCAAAGTTAAATCCTTAACTTTGAAGTGTAGTCAATGAAAGTTTCTTCTTGGCAAATTATGCCTACTGGTCTTACGGTCGAAAGAGGGCCCCACAAGCGCCTTGTTCTGATTGATGTAGAACAAATATTGTTGGTTCAATCAGTTGGAACCTCTTTCAAGTGAACTTTATAATAGTTTTAATGCCTTTTTTACAATATTTCCGGTAGCTGTGAAATTAGCCACACAAAGACAGTAAGCGCTTATATTCTACTTACTCACAGTATGTTGTTAGATTAAACTCTGCTTTTTTAACACTTTGTTCCAAACTTATAAGGTTTTGCTCTTCTCTCTTAAATTTATTCTTTTTCCCAAAACTCAATAATTGTTTCTCCTCTGTTTACTTTTTTACATCACGACCGTAACCAGTCGAAAAATCCTGTTGGCCAACTTCAAAATTCCTCTTCAGATTTTTACAACAATCCTCTTCATTATTTCTGCGGTTACCTCATTTTTAATATTGTTGCATTGACTTTACTTCCTTAACCTATCTAAATTGTTTGTATTCTCCGTTTGACATCTGCCAGTAAATTTAATCATTTGACAGCATTTCTTAACCTATATAAATTATTTATAGTGTCAATTTGACGTCTTATGTTAAACAAAAACATATGTTCTAAATCCTAGGTTATACAGTTTGACAAGCCTAATCCTAATAAATATTAATACCATAAATTTCCCAATTCTACTAAACATAAACATCTTAACCTACCTAAAAACTACTTACACATTTCTTATTGTCCAATATTTACATTAAATTAAAAAAAAGGTTTTAGGGTCTTTTTAATCTAGCTTTATAGTCTTTGTATCTTATTTGTCCGCACTAAGTTAAATCATTTTTCTGCAGTCTATTCTGTTCTGGATATAATTTTCACTTCGTGTAAACCTTTCACTACTATAAACTAATTTACAACTATTATATTCCCATCTTACCTTCCTTAATCTATGCATATAACATATTAGGGAATCAATCCTGATTTGGATTTTAATTTTTTTGATACCAGATCTTATGATATGCCTGTAAAATTTCACAGACAGACTAACAGTTCATGGACTTTAATCTTTCACCGCCTAGACATTATACATCCAAGAGTAGGTTTTTTGTTGTTTGTTTGGTTTTGTATGGGGTGTTTTAAAGAGTGTGTTGTTGGCTTGTATGTATGTGTATATATGTATATGTGACCCCCTTATAGAAACCATATCAATATATATATATATATATATATATATATATATATATATATATATATATATATATATATATATATATATATATATATATATAATATATATATATATATATATATATATATATATATATATATATATATATATATATATATATATATATATATATATATATATATATATATATATATATATATATATATATAAACATATAGTCTAAAACTGACCTAGGATTTGAAGAATTTTTTTTAATTCAAAAGTCGCGATCTCCTCATTAATGAATTTTTAAAGAAAATTCACTAAAACGGTAATAAAAAAAGATGGCACTTCACACATTACATTGACCTCGACTGTTGACTACTTTGGGGAGTAGAAAAAAAAATCGTAAACAATCATAGCATTTTAATGCGTAAAATGCACCAACCTCATTTCTGCAGCTACACTTAGTAATTGAAGGATACCCGAGGATTTGTCGATATGTACCTTAGAATATTGCAAATCTTTAACAAGCTGAAAATTGAGAAATAAATAAAACCGTTGTTTATGTAACTGACCTTCAGCGAAACCTTTTTAAGTTATATCCCGTTAAAGGGTTAACGTGGAGGTAGAACGAATTAAAAGAATGTAATTTTAAGGACCAAGTGCTAAGATATAATTTCATCAAAGAAATTTGCTCAAAGCATTTCAACCATTAAGCCCCTTTGTAATTACAAAGCGATAAACTTTTCGTCCCAGGAAGCATTTTTCTTTCTTGTGAATGGTTCAGTCATATTTTAACAAGAACAAAGAGAAAAGTTTAACCAAAGATTCCGTATTTATTCACTTATACAACAATCGTGAACTTAAGACAACAGATGCAAGGTCAGTCATGAGTTAATATTTCAAGTAATCAATTATTAAGTCAACGACAAAAGTACTCTCTCGTCTCCAGGTAACCTTGTCCATAAAAATAATAAAAGTGTAGTTTTTTTATTAATGACTATTTATTAGAATATAAATGGTAATAATTTCTATTATAACACTATTATAATACCCACTATTATAATTTAATATACGTAGGAATAATAATATATTTGACCAACGTGACACAAAATATACCGGGTGGCGAATTGAAAACGAAACAGACTGATTTGTGTCCAGGGAATTTATTTTAAGAAACGCTGAAACATGTTAATTTTAATATTTAGGGGGACATGTTTTGACAAAAAACTCAACTTTGTCACATCAACCCCTTAAGGGTGGTGATAACCACCCTTATATTTTAAATAAGGAACATGGGTCGAGTGTTACATCATTTGAAAGCTCTTTATTTCCTGAACTCAGCACACTATTTTTTTTGGAAATTATTCACAGTTGAGTTGCAAGAACGTATTTCATTCATTGTGATAAGAAATGCACTATTTAGTCAATTTTTCGTTAAAAAAAAAACCAAAAAAACAAAACCAAACGTTCAAAAATGTTTATTCAGTTAGGTAAGTGTTCAAATTGTTGACCTCCAGCTTCCATACAAAAGTACAAATTTTGTTCAAAACGAGCTGAATAGTTCGTCTTTTGAAGTTTGAAAGATTGGCCAATTTTCCTGTGCTCAAAGTTGGGTCTGCAGCAATTTGTCCTAAATTTTCAATATCAGTAGTCTCATTTCTAACCGGAAATTCACGTTCAGGATCCCGTTTTTTGTTGGCTACTGAACCACTTTGACGAAACTTTGCAACTAACTCCAAAATGTATTTTTTGTTAACATGTCTGTTAGGATGTCGTTCATTAAACAAATTTGCGGTACGGTTGGCACAGTCATCGTTTCTGAAAAAAACAGTAATTATCTCAACTCTTTCTTATACAGAATACACCATTGTGAAATTAATATTCGGTAGTACTATCAAGTATCAAACCGACCGATAAACTGGAATAATAAACCGCATTTCTCTCATTCCGATAATAAATGTTCTAATAGTCAATTTTTTTGTTTACAAACCAACAAAACATTGACTATCAGCACATTTCTTATCAGAATGAGTGAAATGCGATTTTGCATCTTCAACTGTGAATAGATTTTAAACCAGTTGATAAAACTTCAAAAAAAAAATTGTGTGCTGAATTCAGAAAAGAAAGAGCTTTCAAATGATGTAACACTCGACCCATGTTCCCGATCTAAAATATAAGGGTTGTTATCAGCACCCTTAAGGGGTTGATGTGACAAAGTTGAGTTTGATATCAAAAAAAGTCCCCCTCAATATTAAGATTGACGTGTTTCAGCGTTTCTCAGAAAAAAAGTTATCTGGACGCAAATCGTTTTGTGTCGTTTTCAATGCGCCATTATATACATATATATATATATATATATATATATATATATATATATATATATATATATATATATATATATATATATATATATAAACTCTAGATAAAAGTCACCACTTAAATATCATCTTCTAAAAATTGTTCAATGTTATAGTAACATTTTGTCTTTAGAAATGCTTGAATTTCATTTTTAAAGCTACGTATGCCCAAGTTTTTAAAAACATTAGGCAATTTATTGCTTCACTATAATAGCGAGACTTTCCAAATCCAGCAGTCGAATGTAAAGGGGCGTCAGTTCTAAGCGATTTTTGGTAGGGTAAGAATGACTGCCATTATTCCGCTCAACTCAAGAAAGATTGTGTCAATAAGCTACAAACACTTATAAATATATAGGCACGACAGTGGCATTATATATATATATATATATATATATATATATATATATATATATATATATATATATATATATATATATATATATATATATATATATATATATATATGTTCAGAAAGATTTCCGCGGTCTTTAATGTGAAACATACTTGGTTCTCTTCTCGGGTTGAACCGCGTCCAGTTTTGGAGCCATTTTCAAGAGGTAAAAAGGTAAAAGAAATAAGCAGGGACCTGAATAACACAATAGAATATACGAACACACTCTTGCAGTTAAAAAATCCAACCCCTCATCGGCGCTGGCCATGCATCATATTCATACAGGACACAAAATAGACCTCGACAATGTCAAAACAATAGCCCGGGTTTACAACTTCAAAACCAGAATTATCCGCGAAGCGATCGAGATCGAAAAACGTCCTGATTGTTTAAACGATAATTGTCTTCGTCTTGAAAAACGTCCTGATTGTTTAAACGATAATTGTCTTCGTCTTGCGATTACTTGGAAACCTTCATTACGAACACAAAAAAGGCAATTCAATAGACAATTTTATTGTCCATTACCTCACTCAACAAATACCTGCAAACCTCTTAATCTTTTAAGTACCGTGACGATAACCCCTGACTAAAGTGACCGTAACCCGACCAGTTACACTGATAACGAAGCAGGTAGACGAACCGGTACATACAATACAAGACTTGCAACGAACTGCCAGATCTCTCTTAGGGCTATGGTTGAACACACTGAGACCTTAAAGACGATCCCGGTGAGATTTGAGGAGTAGGCAGATTGAGGCCCCGTAATCGAGCTACAACAACCCCACTAACCTTTGTCCACCGCTCTAAGGAGTATGCAGATTGAGGCCTTAGGGTTCATATCCTTATATATTTCATTTACCTCTTGAAAATGGCTCCAAAACAGGAAACGTCGAGTTTTAATAAATTCTCGACGCGGTTCATCAACCCGAGAACCAAGTCTGTCTCATATATATATATATATATATATATATATATATATATATATATATATATATATATATATATATATATATATACATATACGTATATATATATATATACATATACGTATATATATATATATATATATATATATATATATATATATATATATATATATATATATATATATATATATATATATATAATAGTGTTTTGTGTGTTTTTATATTTAGTGTGATTGTGAGATTTATGTAAATTTGTTCTTAAAAAATATATGTATTTCAACAATTTAATATTGTTACTACGGAAAGTCCTATGTTTAGGGCGCTAATTATAGTATTTTTATTTGTGTGTTTTGTGTGTATATATAATTATTTTTCTTTAAAACTATATTATTCATTAATTTGTTTTATGTTTAGTTGTGCATAATAAATGCAAGTTAGGTTTAGGTGTATAGATTTTAATTGTAAGTGTATTTTATTTTGTAAATATAGTTTAAGGTGTATATATTTCAGTTAATGTGTATGTTAGGCTAGCAAAATTTGGTGAAAATTTACATGATATAGCTCATATTTTTACAGAACTTTCCTAAAAAAAAATCACTCACATACGCAGTTTGTTGTTAAAATGTCGGATTCAAGGAAAGCTTTGCACGTATTTACCAATAAATTACGTCCATTGCCCCAATGTTGAAACAAAATGCCCTAGATATAACTAAAACGCCTTGGTCGAAATGCCTTGCTGGACCTATTATTGACTTCTTTATTACTTTGAGTTTATTCTCCACAATGGTAGAATACACTTACATTTTACATGAAAATGACATGTGGTAATTTGGAAGCCGACCTATTGTTAGGGCGACTTTACGTGAATTTGACTTACAACGTTGCTTAGGGACTGCACACTATTTAGTATGTGTTATATTCTGAAAATAAATGCGTGTTGAGAAAAACTCTATAGAATAGGATTCACCAAGAAAAACTGTATACAATATGATTCAATAAAGAAATAATACTTTAAATCGACAGTAACCATATGATTTCTATTCAACCATTCTTTGGATTCTTAGCTTACCACATGATAGACACAACAAAAATAACGATGTACCTTACTGGTAATTAAGGTACAGCACAAAATTACTAAATATCTTAAACTAATCAGGAACAATAATTTCATATATGACTAATCGTTCAAGACAAAGTAAATGATTACTAAAGCTCAAAATAAAAGAATATGTCTGTTCTTAATTTGCAGTTATAAGTTACGCCTAATTACCATACTGTGGCCACACACTTTGTTTTGTTATTATTTTCCTTCATACTGTAAATCACTATTCATCTGATACTTACACACGAAAATTTACAAGAATCTTGGATCAGAAAAATCCTAACAGAAAAATTTATTTAATTATTGCAACACAAATAATTTTCATTCTAACACAAACACACAATTATACAGTCTGCTATGTTTGGAATTAAAATGGTTAAACGTTAATCTTTAACAAGAGCATCGGTGGTTCAGTGGTGAGAACGTGTGCCTCTGAACCAAAGGGTACTGTGTTCGATTCCCAAAGTTCCCCTTTTACTTTTTCAGGATATACTGGAAAATTAACATCAACCGAGGGTTTGGCATTGTATTTGAGCAAATTGAATGTCTTTAATTTCTTCCCTTCGGAGGGGGCGGGAAGCCGTCGATCCCGTGTTCATGCGATGATTGTCACTTTAAAGATCCCTACCCTCCTTACAGAAAGGCCGGAGTTTGCACAAATTTCCAGGATAGTGAGATGAAACTGCTCCCTGGCGTCTGTGATTGGCCATTGTCGAAGGAAAGGGTAATCGGTCGTTGTTTTCCATTTCGTAGGTTACTTGATTTAAGGGAATCTACTGTTCAACTTATTAGCAAAATTAATAATGTTATCTTTAGTAAGGTCAAATATGGCCAAAGTATCGTCGAAATATCTCAACCCACCGCTCCATCAAAGTAACCTGGTATTACGTTATCCGGAATGGCAACATCCGGTACTAAGGCATCCGGTGTTGCATCATGGGGGTGTTGCATCATCAGGTATTTCATCATCCGGTAATGCATTATTGGTATTGCATCGTCGGGTATTGCAGCATCCGGTTACGCATCACCGATATTACGTTGGTGGTGTAGATAGGGTTAGGTCTAAAAATAGGATAATTCTGATCATACAGTTAGTGTGGCGACAGCTACTGATGAAGACAACATGTCCAAATACGTATCTACCGCATAACTCTTTGTTATGATTTTGTAGTTTTTCGGGTGATTCTGCTTTTTGTTTCAGTTTCTAACGACAGTGCCCAACCTCGGTCTTTTATGAAGATAATAACGATTGAGCAATTTACGACCATCTTCAAATAAAAGAACCTTTGCCATCAATATGATGTAAAGTATTATGAAGTAAGCGGAAAAGCTGTTATCTAAAGATTGACCTCAACTGGATCTAAATCCGTTTGGTAATGAGGTCACCATTAGCTGTTGAACTCTAACCTAATGCATCTATCTATCAGATTTTATTATTTGCGAGATGAGGAACACTGCTAGGGTCACAAGATGTTAAGAAATAAAGCCTACTACTTACCTAGTTCTGAGTTGTTCTGTCAGAAGTCCCATATTTGTTGGATCCCCTGATCAGAACCTGGTACCTTTAAGTTGTAGTTATCTCGGAAAAAGTATATATAAATATATATATTTATATATAGTATATATAAATGTAACAAAGTATTAAATTTATTCAAATAAATTAAATTTGGAATAGCAAGCAAAATTAAATAAACATGGTTGGTAAATCTCAAATAAACATTAATCGTAAACAAATAGAAATCAAATACACAGCAAGAGCTTCAAGAAAAAGAAATTATCATTTCACATACATATGACAAAATAATAAGATAAAGAAATGGTTGTAAGCTTACTAAAACATTAATATCAGCTACCTGAGGTATATTAGAAATCAAATGCTTTCTGATTAACGTAAGAAATACACCAGGTCGGAGACAAAAGATCACTGTTAACTCGCGTTTTTATGCTAAACACGGCGTTTATTAAATTTAAAAGCTGCTTAAATTACAATCACTGACGATTATTATTAGATAGTATAGATAACAGAGGGTTTTATCACCCGTTTTTAAGATAATTTCTAGCCACTGCAACTAAAAGGTGTTGACACGGCAACGTGCCAGCTTGGACTCCCCTCGAGCCAGCGTGTTGGGTATTGAGGTGTGACTTCATCCCCCCTTTAGCACATACGTCCCTCGCCTATAGTTCAGGGCCTTCAAGGTTAATTTCGTGACTGAATTGCAGATGTAGTTCCGACTCCCCTTAACATTGTCAACGGATTTTCAAGATAAACTATATTTTGTTCTAGAACATTCTCAACGGATATTTTGTTTACTTTAACGTCCTTCTAGGAAAATGCGACACATTATTTACTAACAAAGCTAATTGCTTCTTTAGATGTTTGGATTTTTTAACGTGCTTTCCTAGTTGCAGCACGGAGTTTAGAGCAGTCAAATATTGGCGACTTTTCATCAAATAATTTTTGAAATCCAAAACTTGGAG
This sequence comes from Tillus elongatus, assembly GCA_964006375.1. Classification (NCBI taxonomy): domain Eukaryota; kingdom Metazoa; phylum Arthropoda; class Insecta; order Coleoptera; family Cleridae; genus Tillus; species Tillus elongatus. Next base: position 63,849,037 of record OZ023263.1, on the reverse strand, counting down.
TATTTAATACAGATAGGGCTTTTAGTGTTATTTAGATACTTGGGGGCTTTCTAAGTGATTTTAAACCGGTAATGATTCCAGGTAAAAAGTGAATCGTTACAATTTATGATTTTTAGTGTATGTATTTTTCATGGTGCTTGTGGAAGATAGTGAGTCTGTACATATACTAATTGTTCGGGTGAGTTGCATGCCATACTTTTACTGCTTGAAAAAGGTAAACGTTCTGGTATAATACCCACAAAAGTACGTTAATATTTCCAGTTATTAACCGTGTCGTTTTAGATATATTTCGTATTAATATGAGTGAAGTTTCGTAGAAAAAACTCACTAATGAGTAGAGCTTGACTTTTGAATTTTATATATATATATATGTATCAAAAAATAATGGGCCGATTTTGATGAAATTTAGCAGGTACCTTCCTTGTGTACGTAGATTGGATCAGTTCGTTATGGCCAGGAGAATCGGGCCAGGTGTTCTAGGAAACTTAGCATTATAACTAAATAAAATGTTCGGTGTTAGATAAATTTTTTGAAAATTCATTACCACAACGTTCTTGCTGCGTCCAGACTTTTTTTATTTTTAACGTATACCTTATAGTCTATTTTTGTGAAAAAATCTACATCTATAACATATATAAAGGTGTGCAATTTTATTGCAAACAATTCACATCGTGTAGTGACTAATTATAAACATAAATTACGTACAATCAGTGTTTCGAACATGCAATTTTAAAGTTTTAAATTCAGATTTATCACTTTAGGCTTAACTGTATGCGGATTGGATATACGCACCATATCTGGGCTGGTAACCAAATTCAGTTTATGGAAGAATAAGCAGGGGTCGTTATGCGTTTTTGACAATGAAAAATGATTTAAATGCATATGCGCTAGCCACTCCATTATGGCATCATATATCCTGCAATGAATTATATTACCTTCTAGCGCGAGAAGAGAGAATTAGCAAAAAAGTGTGGACGCAGCAAGTGCTTACGGTAGTGAATTTTTAAAAGAATGATCTGGCGCCAAAATTTTTTGAACTTTTTTTTCTTGTAACATAGAAGTCTAAATTTAGGTATATAATTTACTTTTTATATCATAAACCTACGAACCAAATTTTGTGGACATAGCTTTGTTATTTTCGGAGATACAACATTTTTTCCAAAAAAAATTAAAATTTTCCAAGAAAACCTGGTCCGATTTTCCTGGATAACGAACTTATCCAAGCCACTTGTAAGAGAAACCCACAAAATCGGCCCATTATTTTTTAAGTCATCGGTGTGATATATATATATATATATATATATATATATATATATATATATATATATATATATATATATATATATATATATATATATATATATATATATATATATATATATATATATATATATATATATATATATATATATATATATATATATATATATAGTAACGATTCAGTTTTTATGTTGAATCATTACTGGTTTAAAAACACCTAGAAAACCTCCAAGCATAATAAATAATAGCAGAAACCCTATCTATATTAAATATTTCAAGTTTTGGTTTCAAAATAATATTGATAAAAATTCGCTAAAAAATTATGTATCGTAAGAAGCGTACTAAACTCCCCATAATATACGTCGAAATCTAAATATTGAAAAACGTTGTATTTTGTTGGGGAAAATAAACATCTCTATTGTCCTGGAATTCTAGGCAAAATCTGACGTAATTATGATGAAATCTATAAAAACAGTTAGTAAATGAACGGACGAGTCCATTATTGTGGAGGTGTGTATAGAAGACGTCGGTGACTTCGCCAGCGATTGGAGGTCTCGTTTTATCTCATTCGAAGAATAAAGGCGAGAAAGAGCTCGCACATAGCGACTAACGCTCATGACTCTGAAAATTTCGTGCTGGGGTCAGGAGCAGCAGAATGCTCTCTACCTCTGGGAGTCTGGCACTGACGCCTGTGGCGTAAACACGTTGACTTTAGGTGTCTCTCGAATTGTCTTATAAACTGAGTTTTTAATAGTCTTTCTGTTACCTATACTGCCTTCTAACAATACTCAGTGGTTATTTGAAATGTTTTAGTGATTTTCGACTTTAAATAAACATCGTAGTTAACATAAAAACTCAGTGGTTATTTGAAATGTTTTAGTGATTTTCGACTTTAAATAAACATCGTAGTTAACATAAAAACGGAAGTTAAGTTGTGGTTCTTTGTTTCAACCGGTTGGTTTGCTGCTTTAATTTACATTTAAATTGCGATCCGAGAAGTTTCCAACAAGCGAATTCAGAATATCGGCCTAGGTGTCAAATGGTCTTGTACACGTGAAACAACAAATCCACCTGCAGTGACCAATGGGAAGCATCACTGATTTGCCCAGCTTCTTCTCTCATATCGAGGTCACTGAAACTTGTGTCAGGCATTCTTAGTAGATCCAACTTGGAGGGCATCCCCAATAGAGTCACAGGTAATTCAAGCCAGGAAAGTTTGGTGAGTCCACATAGAATTGTTCTCTGAACCAGCCAAAATTTCATGCAGTCATTTGATATCTGAACGTTTTATAATCTGAACTTTCAAACTCACTTAATCAAGTTTTGAGTTTAAGCATGTCAGGGAGGTGCTGTTCAAATAATTATGGATTTCCTGTTTAATCTCTGGAATTATCTCAGTTTTTGTAAATTAAAACATTTAGTTTTTGCAATTGTAATTAATAAATTTTGTCTGTAAAAATATCCAACTTATGCATTATCTTTAATATCACTTATTTTCAATATTTACTATAGAGTTTTCACGTTAATATTTACATATATATTTTTAAATTGAGCCTCACTCTAAGAACTGGCTAGGATCTAAATATAAAATTAACCAAGTTAAATGACAAACGTCAAATAATTTACATAATAATTTGTTTACTTTTGAGCTGCAGACACACAGTATCTGATTTTTAATATACATCAATATATAAGTGCTTATATTTCTTTAGTAAGATACAACCACATTAATCTCATTATTCTGTCGTATGCATGTTAATTGACAATTTGTTGTTATTGAAGCTCTTGCTATTTATTTGATTTCTATTTGTGTACAATTAGTTTTCATTTTGAGAGTTACCAACCATTTAAATTTATTTTGTTCACCATTTCAAATTCAATTCATGTGAATAAATTTAATATTTTGTTACATTAACATGTTTATCTAATTGAAAATTAATTCCTCTTTAAACCCTTTTGACCTTCCGTGACGACGCTTATAAGAACTCTTGATCTCGATTTCCTAGATATCGAAAATAAACTTTTAGAAAAATCATCGTAACCAGGCACTAGTTTGGGGCGCTGATAAATATGAGACTTCAGGCAGGGCAACAACACAACAACAGCGTAAGTAGTAAACAATATTAAGATCTTCAAACCTTATAAAGCATTTCTAATCTTGCTAATTATAAATCTGATAGATAGAAACTTTTTAGGGTAGGACTTTTAGGAAACAGTGACCTTACTACTGACCAGATTTGGGTTCACTTGAGGTTCCGCATATATTACTACTACTGCCTGCCTATTACCGAGTTATAAAATATTTATATAAGAGAAGTTACAAAAAAAATATATATATATATATATATATATATATATATATATATATATATATATATATATATATATATATATATATATATATATATATATATATATATATAACATATAAACATATAAAAATTGAAACTGACCCTGGATATGGGTTCTAGGGCCCTAGTTCGCGCTCATTTTAATCAGTTTTTCAAAATTCAAGAGTCAAGATCTCCTCAGTAATGAATTTTTTCTACGAAAGTTTACTAAAATGGTATACTTACGAGACACAGACGTCAAATATGTGCAAGTTTCAAGGATAAACGATATCTACTTCGTGTTTTCATAACACAAAAAATTTAGTAAATAACTTCGGGTTGTATCTTGTATTAAGTTGAATGCAAAAAGACATAATAAAGTTTTGTTGAGTTTGTTCAGTTGGATGTCCGACGCTTATTACATTACTTTTGACTTGGAGATGACGTTGCTTCAAACCCAGATGTGTGAATTTTTATTTATTTATTATTATTATTATTATTTTTAACGTTATAAGATCAGATTATGTAATTGAATTGAATATTTGGCGACTTTTTATAAAAAGAATTAATTATTGAGATGGGTACTCTTAATTCAAATTTTAATAGCAGATCAGGTTGTTTTGGTGCGCTCTAACTTGGTTAAACCATTCCATACTGAATACAGACGTCTAGGCTTTTCCTGTGGCTTCACAAGTGCTTGTTTACTTCTCTTTAATCGGTTTCTCTTTTTACAGCATCGTCAGGCAAAATAAATTTTCTTTGTGGGTTCGCAGTCCCACGTCTGTATTTAGATCAAATTGTATAAATTTTAATTCATTGCATTAGCGAATTTTCATGCACAAAACCTTCTTGAAATAGCAAATTTTCTTAAACTTTTAAACGAATTGCTTAAGCAAGAAAAAATTTTTGTAATTTTCTTGGAAGAAAAATTTGTTTCGAGTTTTTGTGTAAAAGATATTAGGTAAAGTTTTAATGGAATGTTTTTTTACAAAAATCGTGAAAAAGAATGTTTTAGGTAATGAATTTTCGAGCAAAAACATTTTTTAGGGTAATTTCTGAGAAAAATATTTTATAGAATTTACTACGTAAAATTTTTTAACCTATTTTTGTAGAAGTACTATTAAGAATTATCATAGAAAATCTTGTTTAATCAATTGTATAGAAAATCGGTTATGAGAAAATCACGACTTTGAGACATTTGACAAAATTCTTTCAACTAGTATCCTTAAGACAGTGAACAATGTTATATATATATATATATATAATATATATATATATATATATATATATATATATATATATATATATATATATATATATATATATATATATATATATATATATATATATTTAAATCGAGCACCTTTATATTATTGCCTTTTTGAATTTTTCATCGAATTGTAATACAGGCTTGCGAGGAAAAAAATTGAAAGTCTTCATAGTTTTTGAGTTATCTCAGTTGTTTTGCAACTTTTCGCCCATATTAAAAATTATGATACGGTGTTTTTACCAAAAATCTGCAGTCCCATGAAAATGATGCAATCAGAGGGGTTTTCGTTTATTATGTATATCGAACAAATCGATATGCCATATACAGGGCGCTCTCAAAGAGTGACTGGATTTGAAAAAACCAAACTGCCGTAATTCAATTTTTTAAAATCGAATAGCCTGTATTTTGTTTTTTAGAAATATAGGTTTGCCCATAAGTCGTTGGTGATAAAAAAATTTCTCCATTTTTCGAACAGCCCTTATATTATTTAATTTCTGCTTTTTTTTATCTATTATATTGCATGTTTGTAGCGGGAAAATGTATAGCTTTCATTGTTTTTGAACTATTTACATTGTTTTGCGACTTTTCACATTTTTGGCACATACAAAACATTATGGTACGGCTTTTTTCCAAAGGATAGGAGAGTTTCATGAAAGTCAGGCATTCAGAGAGGTTCCAGTTCATATTATTCGTCGAAAATATCGACATACCGTATACAGGCCGGTCTTAAATAGTGTACTTATTTTAAAAATTCAAACTGTCCTAACTCAATTTTTTCAAGTCTCTAACCTAGAGAAGCTAGTTTTGGAATTTTTTTTTGCATTTTCTTTTTTTTTTTCAATCTTAGTTACATATTAGGTATATAATTTGAATTTTATGTATTCTTTAGGCCATTTTTTTTAAGTAGTTAGTCAATTTTCGTAGAACATTTTTTGTGTTTCCGCAGAAATCATTGTTTCTAAGATTTTTGTGACATTTTGGTAATATTCCTACATGTTTCATAAGTTATTGTAAAAAAGATATTTTCGGATTTCCGTGAAAATATTGTTTGCAATTTTCATGCAAATCTTTTTTGGGAGTTTCGTCGGAAAGTGTTTTGTACATAATTATATCTTTCTAGCTGGGTAAATAGCTGGAAGAGGTTCGTTGGGGATAAATGGGAAAAGTTTTTTCCTGAACATTTTAAATATATATTCAGAAACGTCTTGTACTTTTTCAAACAATAAAGGTTTTTAATGAAATGTGGTACATTGTTTCTACTATATAAGTTATACATGTAACGAAATTTAATGCCTGCTTTAATTTAAAAAAAGACATATTTACTATTAGAAACATTTTTATGAAAATTCACTACTATAATTACCTTGCTGCGTCCAGACTTTTGAAAATTTTCTTGTCCTCTTTAATCCTCAACCTAGTGATAAAGCACATATTTCGGTTAAATTCAATAAATACTACACTTATTATTTCGGCATCGTCAATACGTATGTATGGTAGAAATATGGCATCGCGAACAAAAATTAAAAAAATCCTTTTTTTTTATTACACGTAGTAGAAAGTGGCAAAAAATATAGGAAACACGATTTGGGAACGAACATTTTTTGTGTCTGTTGGCCTGTCGATCTGTCGGTCTGTCGGTGTGTCGGTCTGTCGGTCTGTCGGTCTGTTCGCCTTTCGGCCTGTCGGTCTGTCGATCTGTCTGTCTGTATGCCTGTTTGTAGCCACGATAACTTTAGAAATAATTAAGATATCGTCTTCAAATTAGGTATACAGTTCCCACCCGACAAACAAACGATTCGGATTGTTTTTGAGTAAAATTGCTCTATGGGGTAGGGGATGAACGGGGGACGATTTGGTGAAAATTGATACGTTTTTCGTTAAAACTCTAGGATATTACAAACGTTTTACGGCCTGTTTATTAGAAAACATTCAATTTCATAAAACATCTGGTAATCTGGGCTGAAATTAAACTACGGGTGAAACGTGTGTGTAAGAGGAGGGGGGGGGGGGTTGGCTTATGATAATTTCGATGACATATATTTCTTTTTTTTTGCTAAAACGGCGTAAAAAGTTTCTAAACATATATAAAACTTGATTTTGTAACGAAATTTTTTATCTGTCGGTCTATCGGTCTGCACCTCTGTCTGTCAGTGGGCGCAATAATAACTTTTGAAATAATTGAGATATCCTCTTCAAATTTGTTATGCAGTTAGCACCCGACAAACGCTTAGAAATATTTTTGGGTAAGATCGCTTTAGGGGGCAGAAGATAAATGAGGGGTGATTTGCTGAAAATTGCCAATTTTTCGCTTAAACTCGAGTGATATAACGTTTCAGAAGCATATGTGAACAGGAATACGAACATTTTCTTTGTAGTAAAGTCATGGACCCTAAATTCATTTTATGAGAATGTCTCTCTAAAGAGAATAATCTAGCACAGCTATGTGGAAGTTATGATTCCATTTGCAGCACTATTTTTTATTGAAACTTTTATATGTGTTACGGTAGCAAAAACTCCCTTAAATACGGGTTCACTTATGGATACATTATTTGTAATTATTGCTTTTAAGCAAAATAACTCCCTATAACCAATTATAATTCTCACTTGCATTTTTTATTGGCCATTATTCGTGAAACAGTTACACGGATTTTTCGTTATCTGTGGTATCTTAAAAAACGTTTTTAAGTGTAACCTTATTATTCTGCCTACGCTAAGAATCGACTAAACAGAGTAAAGATTAAGTTACCTAACACAAACAAAGATACCTTTTCGTTAATACACCGCTTGCGAGTAAGTCAAGTGAGAAACGACTTGATCCAAATTCAAACTGAAAATTCCATTTATCCAAACACCTGTAACACCAATTCTCAATGATTAATGGTAGTAGCGTGATGCGATCTCTACTCTTGCAGTTCAGAGCTCTTATAGATAGACCACGGCCCTGGCAGATCGACTGGAGCCTTCTAAAATATGAAACACATCTCTATCGCATTTTATTCACAAATCTCGGATCGTGACTTGTGTGACCTTAGATTCGCATATTGTGTGCTCAGTCGGTCCAGAAAAACAAGGACATCTACATCCAGATATTTTCTTTTCGTTTATGTGTGTAAACGTATAATGTGAGATGAATATTAGCGAGTATAACATTATATAAATCTACACTGATATCTGTTGGATACTAGTTTGTATTTTGTATGCTTCGCTGGTTTAGAAAGATAAAAGGGATCGGAAGAAAATCGTTTTGTCATATTTTTGCTTGGAATCGGATGCTTTTAAGTTTTTATTGGTTCTTTTGTAAGGAATGTATTTTCTAGTCCTAGTCAGAACGTCATTTTATTATGAAAACACTATTATTTAATAGACACGTTTTTATGTACTATATTGGTAAGAGCATTATTGCATACAATTAAAGTATTAGATGAGCCAGACGCGCTTAAAAATTATTTCTCGTCCTAATACTACATCTTACTTAGATTCAAGGGCCTCACAGTATCCACACCTCAGTTATCTGTACACTTGAGAACTAGTTTAAAGAAACTATCTCGGAAACGTTTTAGTCTATCATCTAATTTAACATAAAGAATGCATCGTACCGTTAAACGTGTTAGTTGTGGTAAGTTTAGTGGTGCTCATTTTGTTTTTGTAATTCAGCTGAGTCCTATCACATAATTCATATTTGTTTGTTTATTGTACAGCTATTCTTTGCCTAATTATGTGTGTGTTTTGTTTCTTTAACGTCGGCCTATTTCCGCGACTATGACCAATGACCGACGCCAGCGAGCAGTTTCACCTCACTATCCTGAAAATTTTGCCGAAGCACCGCCTTTCTGTAAGGAGGGTAGGGATCTTTAACTTGCCCAACATCGTATGGACACGGGACCGACGGCTTTACGCCCCCTCCAAAGGGCGGAACGTGCAGACATTCAACTTGCTCAAATACAATGCCAGAATCTCGGTTGAGGTTAATATCACAGTTTGTACTGAAAAAGTGAAAGAAGGACGCTGGGATCGAACCCAGTACCCTTCTGTTCAGAGGCACACGTTCTTACCCCTGAAGCACCGAGGTTCTGTTGCCTAATTATAAGTTGAGAAATAATTTCAATAAGTATATGATTTGAGGGTAGTTTTTGGAAATCATTTAATCACTAGCTTATATAAAATAAAGTGCAGCTGTGTTTAAATTAGGTTTGTTATTTATATGAGGCTAAGTTATAAATTGAGAAGTAATTAACTGATGTAAATAAAAGGGCTTTATGAAATAATTTAAGGATTAGCCAAGTTTAAATTAGGTTTGTTACTTATACAAGGTTAAGTCAATATTCAGAAATTAGGTAAGGGTTGAATTATGTCAGTTTGTTTAGAGTAAATAAGGTAAAGTCTGTTTGAAAGTAAATTGATGATAGTTTGGAAGGTGTGAGGGACACCTTCGCTGTTTGCTCACTCAGTAGGGCGCCATACTGGTAGAGGCGTTGGGTTTAGGCCCAAGTTACGTAACCGCAACACGGTTGTTTGTTTGCATCGATGGATTTCGGTAGGGATACAGCTGAGCTCGCTCTAGGTATCTATTGCACCTACTCCCGTCGGTAGCTGGATATTGGAGAGGACACACCGTAGAGAACACTTCGATTTGTTGTTGTACTTCTCAGTATTCACGGTGGTACCGTTGTTACATTTTTGGTCGATCTGGTAGCATGACCGAGACACTGTGGTCAGTTCACCCGTTGGTCTCATTGCACGGTCAGTACCAGTGAAGGAGTTGGGATACTTGGAGAAGGGCACACCCTGGAATGTGCATCGTTGTGCCCATTGCACTTCTCGGTATCCAACTCTGACAGCAACGGGCACTCTATATGAGGCATTGAACTGTGCCTCATTGCACACCTGGAAGCCGGCACTGACCTGGTGTCGGGTACGGCACCCAATTAAAAACACACGTTAAACTATTGGTTAAGTAATTATTATTATTTGAGTAATTATTATTTGAGTAACTATCGTGTGAGCAACTACTTAAGTAATTATTGTTTGAGTAGTTATTGTTTGAGAAAAATGATTGTTGAGCAGTATAGGCATTGTTGAGAAGCAGTTCTGAGGCACCGATGTGCGCTGTTCAGAGATTATGATGTGGCTCAGTGTAGCCGTGAGTAGGAACTGCTTTTAATGTTGAAGTTGCTCAGTCGAGCGTTATATCAAAACTGCTTTTAATGTTAGCTTGCTCAGTGGAGCGTGTAATTGATAAATGTTTAATGAACGAATAATTTAATGCCCCTCGTATATATTAGTTTGTGCTTTAGATAAACGATGCTGTGTTCAGGTATGTTTTAAATTACAGGTTAATGATGTTGTTACTGGACACTTTTGGCACCCGCTCGTTCGACTCAACACGCTTTGCCATCATTCTGACAAGTAATAAACCTTTTGCCTTTTGCATGATTACTCTTAAGTAGATAACACAACTGCTAACTATTATATAGACTGGTGATTGATTGTTGAGCTATGTAATTATAATATGTATCCTTGTGTCATCGAAGGGTTGCGTTCAATATAATTATTCTATATATTTATTATATTTGCACAAAAAAAAACGTACCCCTTACACTTTATTCATTGTCTGTAATAATGATCAAGTGTGTTTGTATACATCGTGGAAATAAAGTAACTGGTAAATTGGATAACGCCGTTAAAAATAATTTTCTGGGAAAAATCTGGAAGGGTATAACGATTTTACTAATTTGACCTTTTATCTTCTTACGTCATTTGTTTTTCAAGCTATGTGGTTCGATATTTTTTTAAGAGACAACCTTTTTTTGTATTATTGATTTGGATAGTAAGTACTTTTTATTCTCTTTTTAACGGTATAAAAATTTTAATATGTTACATTGGAAAAAAAATGAGAAAAAAACCCTTAAAGTTGAAATATTTAAAAATTGTTTATCTTATTATCACTAACACAAATTACCTAAATAGACAGAATAATAACAATTTTAGGACACTAGATGTTCAAACTGATAACCTTGTATCAACTGGCAATACCCAAGACGATTGTAAAATTCATTTCTCACATTATGCAAAGTTTGCGGGGATATCAACCTAATCTCATATTTAATTTTTTCCTTGAAGTCTTCTAAATTATTGTGTCGACTTTTAAGTACCCTCAAGGAGAGAATTCTAAATGTGTTAAATCGAAAAAACCTAGCCGACCATTCTATTGGACCTATTCTTCCCATCCATCTTCCTGGTAGAACTGGGTCCAAATAGCTTCCAAAATTAATAGTATAATGTGGAGGAGCACTATCATGTACCAAACGTAATTGTTTAGTTACTCAGGACTTTTTGCATTGAAAAATAATTCAACCAGTTCAGGCATCAATTGCAACTGTAAAAATTGCATTTTCTTCTGTTAAATTATTTTCAAAAAGTAACGGGCCTATAATATGGTCGTCAATAATTCCCGCTCATACATTAACCCTTCTATGATGCTGTGTGTGAACTTTCCGCATCCAATGAGGATCTTTCCAAGCTCAATATTTATAATTCTGTCTATTGATCGATCCGTCTAAACAAAATTACGCTTCATCTGAAAATAGAAGACGCTGGTAAAACATTGGACCTTGAAGACATAATTCCATTATCTTTTCGCGGAATTCTTGTCTACGATCAAAGTCATTTTCTGTCAACTGATGAACTAATTTTACCTTTATATAATAAGTGAATTTTAGAAATTTTTAATTTTTTTAAACTCATGTCGTAAACCAAAGCAATGCTTCTACTAGTTGCATGTGGATTGTTTTTAACTCCTGATAGAACATTAATTTGTTCACTAAATATCTTTCGACGTTCACTTTTTGGAAGATTCTTCACAACGTTCACGAAATTTGTTTTAAATCCTACTAAAAGTTGGTTGACTTATTGGCTTATCCGGGTAGTTTTTTTCTAAAAAGTTGACATACTTCTTGACGTGTTCTGACTTTTTCGCCATATCCAATCATCATTAAGACTTGAGTTCTCTGTTTATCGCCCAATTGAACCATTTTTATTAGCAACAGGTAAATTCTACTGTAAAATAAGCAAATAACATTTATTTATTGTTGACTGTCACCATGGTTTTATCATTTATGTGGTATATAATTCATTCTTCAAATATCGGCAAATTCTTCCAAAGAAATTGTCTTTTTAGTAAAACTTTACTGGCAGCTGCTGACTTAACAATAAACTGACAGTGATTAATTAACAATGTGGAATCTGCCATTTCACAATGGCCTACTATTTTACCTCGTATTGCTCTTATAAATCATGGTATGTGAATATAAACGTAAATAATATAAACACTAGCAGTTTTGAACATATCTGTACTTAGCAAAAGTTCAAGCTGAAGATGAGGCCGTGCTATACACAGCGTAAAACACAGGTGTTCCATTTGAAAAAAAAAGTTTTCGGGTTTAGAATCTGCACATATTTAATCGCTATTTACGAACATTATGTATAAGTAAACATATCGTTTATACAACAACAATGTGACGTCGTCTATGGACGAACAAATTGGAGTCTCTAAATTTAATAATCGGTAAAATAATGACAATTACAGGCTGCAGGTGAATTTCTTTTTTTTTTTATAAAATTCAAAATATGTTTTAAACAAAGCACAATAGCTAAAAATGTACTTCTACAAATTAGATTCAACATTAAAGAAGAGGTTCAAAAATTAAGTAATATACAGGGTGTTCCGATAAAAAATATATTTGCATGTCTGCAAATATGGGACATCCTGTATAATTACAAATCATTTTGGAACGTGCAACCTGGCATTCTCTATAATATCGTAATTATATATTTTTTGTATTGTGAATAATAACATTAATATTGAGCTCTACGGCAAAAATGCGCCACCTGTATATGTACATATGTATATATGCACATATAAACATATAAAGTCTGAACCTGACAACGGTTATGGGTTCTAGGAACACGAATTCGGGCTCATTTGAACAAAATTCGTAAGCCGTAACCCCTCTGTTAGTGAAATTTTCTGGGCATATCCTGGGATATAACAACCCTTTTACAAAATTATTTGAAGGATACATACTTGTAAGATGCCGGCCAGGAAAAAAAGTCTGGACGCATCAAATGCGTTATGGTAGCGAATTTTCGTAAAAATATTTTTAAGGTCAAATATGTCTTGTTTTGAAACGGATATTTGGTTAGCAGTATAACCTATATAGTAGTAACCATGTACCAAATCTCATTAAAATAGCGTTGTTGTTTGAAAAAGTACAAATATTTTCTGAAAATAAACTTTAAAAGTTCCAGAAAAAACTGGTCTGATTTTACTGGCCAACGAACCTCTTCAAGCTATTTTCACACCTGCTAAGATATACATATTGATAAACAGCTTTATGACCCAAGATTTAAGAAAAATATGAAAATTTGCAAAAATTTCTTTTACAAAAAATCACCATTTTTTTTGCCGAAATTACCTTCAGCAATGTTATACTATATTATATTTTTCACAAAAAATCGACGACTTTTTTTACAATAACTTACTAAACATTTATTATTAGTGACCAACATTTCACAAAAATGTTACACAAAATGATTTCTACGGAAGCACTAAAAACATTTCTGCGAAAACTTGTCAAATTCAGCCACTATTTGAGAGCGCCTGTATATGACATCTCGATTTTTTAGACGAGTAATACAAACAAAAACATCTCTGAATGCGTTATTTCCATGGGGTTCAGCTATTTATTGGGAAAAACGCCATTTCACAATTTGTGATATGTGTTTGAAATCACTCAAAATCGATCAACGATATGAATTGTTTTCCTTGCCAACATGCATTTAATGGAAAATCCCAAAATGCAAAAAGATAAGGGGTGGTCTATTAAAAAAAGAAAGTGTGTATCACCAACGACTTATGGGCCAGCCTGTGATTATCAAAATAATTTTATAAGCTGCAGCTCAAAACACCCTATAATTAACGTCTACATTTTTGCTCGTATCTGGTATATAAACGAAAATATTGAGTTTTACCGTAGAAATGCGTCAACCTGTATATGTGTAAACAGACAAAAACTGAAACTTTCCTCTATATGGGTTTTGGGGGTTCTAGTTTGCGCTTATTTGAAGATCTTTTTAAAATTCATGAGTCGCTGTCTTCTCAAAAACAATTTTTTTTTACGAAAATTTGCTAAAAGTTATAGACTGTTAAACCATAAACTCTATAGCTGAAACTACTGCTAAAGTATCAGAAAGAGGGTCTCTTTGAAAGGGATTTTCCAAAAATATTTTAGTAAAGTGAAGGACAATGATGGTTGAAGCTGAAACTTAAGGCTTTTACTTTACTTATTACGACATTTATTCCACACAATCCGTATTTGTTTCAGAGTATTTGTCTGAAATGTGCAAATTTTGACGTTTCAAATCGCGGCTTTGATTTTTAAAGAAGAAAAATGATAACATTTTAAAAATATTTTTTTCTGCTATTTCATGACATTTTTGCGTCAAGGAATCTTAACCGTTGTACGCAATATTCAATTGTTTTTGTTACCCATACAAAATATTTTGTTCTTGTGCTTTCCTCTGATCCCCAGTGGCACCTAATTTTTTTTTAATGCATATAACTTTTTTCCTTTTAACTTAGAGATGTGCATTTCAGCACGTAGGGCAAGTGTGATAGTGGAGACGTAGGTGCCCAATTTGGTTGTCATAGCTTTGTTATTTTTGGATATACAAATATTTTCCGAAAAGGAACCGAAAATTTTCCTGGAAAAACTAGTACAATTTTCCCGGATAACAAACGTAGCCAAGCCGCTCACAAAATGAAGGTATCTACTAAATTTCATCAAAATAGACCCACTATTTTTTGGGTTGCCGGTTTCCCGCCTCTTCGAAAATGGTTTTTTTTTGTTTTGTATTTGTTTCTTTAACGTCGGCCTATTTCCGCGACTATGGCCAATCACCGACGCCAAGGAGCAGTTTCACCCCACTATCCTGGGAATTTTGCCGAACCCCAGCCTTTCTGTAAGGAGGGTAGGGATCTTTAACGTGCCCAACATTGCATGGACACGGGACTGACGGCTTTACGCCCCCTCCGAAGGGCGGAACGTGCAGACATTCAACTTGCTCAAATACAATGCCAAAACCTCGGTTGATGTTAATGTTACAGTTTGTACTGAAAAAGCGAAAGGAGTACCCTTCGGTTCAGAGGCACACGTTCTGACCCGTGAACCACAGAGGTTCCTTCGAAAATGGAAAAAAATGAATTTCCTGTGCTCATCAAGAATTATTTTTTTGCGGAAAAAACATCAGTCAAACCAAGGCTACGCTTGATAAATGCTATGGGGACTCTGCACCATCAATTTCCAATGGTAAAAAAGTGGTTTACTAAATTTCGTTGCGGCCGTACAAGCACAAATGACGCCGAACGTTCTGGACGCCCAGTTGATGTCTCTACACCCGAAACAATTGAAAAAATTCAAGATATGTTGTTGGCCGATCGGAGATTGAAAGTGCGGGAGATTGTCAAAGCCATAGGCATATCACATGGCTCAGTGGTTTCGATTTTGCATGATAACTTGTGTATGAGAGAGCTATCCGCAAGATGGGTGCCGCGTTTGTTCACAATCGACCACAAACGCAATCGTGTGACAACTTCGAAGGAGTGTTTGGCGTTGTTCAACCGCAATAGGGACCAGTTTTTGCTCCGTTTCGTAACCGTGGACGAAACATGGATTCACCACAACACACCAGAGACCAAGCAGCATTCAAAACAATGGGTTTCTCCGTGCGAATCGGCGCCGAAGAAGTTCAAAGTGGGTTTGTCAGCCAATAAAGTCACGGCAACCATTTTTTTTGGGACGCACGCGGTATAATAAGCATTGATTACCCTCAAAAGGGAACAACAATCAATGACGAATATTATACCAACTTATTGGACAGATTCAATGACGATTTGAAGAAAAAATGATCGCATTTGACCAAGAAAAAAGTTCTTTTCCATCAAGACAAATCAAGGGTGCACACATATGTAATCTCCATGGCGAAACTGCATAAATTGGGTTACGAATTGCTCCCTCATCCGCCCTATTCTTCGGATTTAGTCCCGAGTGACTATTTCTTGTTTCCAAACTTAAAGAAATGGCTCGGCGGAAAGATATCATCTCACAAACAAATACCTATTTTCAGGACCTCGACATATCTTATTTTTTGGAAGGGATAAAAAATTGGCGAAACGTTGGACGAAGTGTATAGAGCTCAAAGGAGACTATGCTGAAAAATAAAATGATTTTTTGTCAAAAAACCTGTGTTTCATTCAAAAAGTCACGGACTTACTATACACTCGCAAGGCGACGAATTATAAAGCTCTATATTCTCGTTAGATATAAATAATTCCTATGATTCTTGAAAAAAATGCAATTAGGCGAATCAATATCTCAATTTTATAAGCTTTTTTATAATAGATTTTTTGAGAACTTTGTGGGATTGCCAATGATTTTGATAGGTAGTGATCTTTCGTCTTATATTACGTGTATAATAATACCAATGTTATTCAAGCACCATTAATTCTAATGATTCGTTTTTTTTTTGTAGAAGTGTGGTTATATTCCCGCTATATTGTTTGAGGCAACTACGTTTTTAAAAGTTATTATTGTGGTCTAATGTAAAAGCAACTATTATAGCTGTTTACGCTACAACTGTGTTTAAGTTTTATTCCCTATTAAGTTTTTAGAAGGATAGGTAACGAGAACGTTTGTATAAAATTAGTTTTAGAAACTAATGAAAAAATCCTATACTTTTAACAAGAAGAAAATTACTATATGGCTTTCACCGGATAGTATATTATGTGGTTAATGTCAGATGTTTTGTGAAACCAATTGGTTTATTGTTACTGCGCGTAATAAATAAGGCTCCGTTGTGTTGCTAATATTTTTCATGAATTTTCATATAAAAAATTCGTTTATGATGAGTTCGCTACTTTTAAATTATGAAAAATTTCCTCAAGTGAGTAAACGAAGATTGGAACCTGCGATGAGCACTGATAAGTACACTTGGAGAACCCAAATCACCAGCACGCACATTTTTAAAGACCTGACGATCGTTTTACTAACAAAGTTAGCGTCATCAGAGGATGAAAAATTCTAACTACTTATTACTAACATCACCTTTTATACTGAATCTTAGATAAAGAACGATACCGAGATGAAGACTAAATCGCATACAAATTTTTCAGTGTACTGTATTTTAATTGCCGGACGGGTATTTGAACTTCCTTCAGCACTTACCTGACAGGTTTCGGAATGTTTATCTGCACCAAAGACAGAGCGCAAGCAGAGGACCAGAACCAGTCGCGCAGTTCGGTTTAAGGAACTTTTGGTTTTTGGTGCCCTAGAAACATAAATACTTTCGTACGAATATAGCTTCGCTGGCGGTCTCAAATTTTTGATAAGCTTCAGATTTTCTTCGTCAATGTGGTGTTTATTATCCCAAATATGTTGCGCCACGCATGACTTGTCTACACTACCGTATCTCAGCTGTGCCAGATGTTCACGAAATCTAGTCTTAATGGTTTTCTTAGTCTGCTTAAGATTACAGCCTTTACAACCTATCTCATAGATACCCGACATTTCAGTGGCTTTATCTTTATCCTCTGGAGACCCCTTGTGATATGTGGTTCAAAAGATTGTTCTGTGTCTATTAATTAATTTTTCCACTAAGCAATATGAATATCCGTTATACTGGGCCACGTTTTCAATGTACTCTAATTCTATTCTATATCTGCTTTTACTTAAGGGACATTTTATTAATCTATTTACTAATAAATTTAAACCGGCCGTTTTTTTTGTGCAAACGTATGATGTGAGTCATTCGGAATGTAACTTGGAGTGGCAGTTTCGTTCCTGTGAGCATAGAATACAAAAGAGTCAATATTTTGAATAACTAGTATATTTAGAAAAGGAAGCTTACTCTTAACTTCTAATTCGTGGGTGAATTTTATTGAATCAAATTGACAGATCAGGCTTTTAATAAAAGCATCTACTTTGCATATATTTGTGTTAAACACAGCAAAAATATCGTCCACATAATGAAACGATACTATAGGAAAATACCCACTTTAATTTTTTTAAATCCGTCTCAAATCTCCAGATTAGAAGGTCCGCAATTTATGGAGAGAGTGGGTTGCCCATTGCCGCGGCTTCAGTTTGTTAAAAAAACTCATTGCTAAATTAAAAAATATTTTGTTTTATAGAATGTTAAACAGCCACCAAAGCTAAATGCGTACAAAAATATTTATATTTCTAGGGCAATAAAAAGCGAAAGTTCCTTAAACCGAGTTCCGCCACTGGTTTGTACTCCCCTGTTGGCGCTCTGTCTCTGATGCAGATAAATATTCCGAAACCTGTCAGGTAAAGTGATAAAGGAAGTTCCAAAAAACCTCTTTCGGCAATTAAAATAGAACAGAGAAAAATTTGCCTGCGATTTAGTCTCCCGCTCGGTACCGTTCTTTACCTAAGTTTCAGTACAAAAGGTGATGTTAGTGGTAAGTACTTAGAATTTTTCATCCTATGCTGACGCCAACTTAGTTGGTAAAACGATCTTCAGGTATTTAAAAATATGTCTTTCAAATTAGTACGAACTGGGACCACTAGAGCTGAAAATAGGGGTCACTTTGAATTTTTATATGTTAATATCTACAGAGTGATTAACTATTAATAGGGGATCTGCTGCTGGAGATACTACATGTCAAATCGTGACCATTGGCACAAACATGCCTCATCCGAAAGTTGATAGTTCACATAATGGCCGCCCCTCATCATGGTTGTTAAAAATCGCCAAATCGCCGATCTTTTCCATTTTTTTTTTGAAGACAATATTTTGGCAATATGTAGATGTAGTGTTGCAGGGCCTCTAGCACAATGGATGAAGTTGTGACCTGTCGAACATTTCTGTAGAGTTTCGAGTTCAATTTTTTAGAATTGTTCAAATTTATCCCCTGAAGATGACCTCTTGGAGTGTCGAAACGCGTCGGGAGTAAGAGAAATCTAAAATAAATTTTGGAGTCTGGAGGAGAAGCCTTTTATTTCAAGGTTTAGGAAAGTCGACAGTTTTGGAAACACGGGGTGTTGAAAATTAACATTTTAATTGTCCTTTTGTCATTACTGTGAACATACCTAGGTTATGAAGTTGAAAATTTGTGATAATGTTTTTTTAGTCGACGAACAACACGCGCATTGCAAATATCGCGTTGCTCATAGAGGGCGAAACTTAGGACCGACTTCACTGACATTTATAGTTGAAAACCCTTCACCCTCTACGGCTTACATAAAATTTGATTCAAACCCTCAAAGAACAATAATTTTTCAATTAATTATGTATCCTTGAACAATGTGAGATAAACAATAGGGTCGTCATCTGGGTGCGAAGCTAGACAGTATGTTGTCACGACAGCTCCAAATAACACAAAATGTTATAAAATACAGACTGTGTACAACCAACAAACAATATTGTAAATTTCCAGCCTTGGCCCATTTCTTCCCTATTATAGGGACAAGACTAGATGTATTATCACCATAATTAGAATCACAGACCGGTTTCGCTCTAATACGAGCTTGTCCGTACGATATACTAATTGCAGCGAGAACAGAACTATAAAGTAATATTGCTATAGTATTTATCCTTCCAGAATATTGCGAGACCTACGACAGGAATGCCATCTCGGTGCGGAACCAGGTAGTATGTTGTCAAGACAACTCCAAATAACCCAAAATGTTATGCGGTTATAATTATGGTGAGAATACATCTAGCCTTACATACATTGTCCGTGTATTAGGGAATAAATGGGCCAGGGCTGACAATTTTTGGTTCTACACGGTCTCTATTTTTTAACATTTTGTGTTATTTGGAGCTGTCGTGATAACAGACTACCTGGTTCCACACCGAGATGGCGACCCTGTCGTACATATCGCAATGTTCTAGAAGTCTAGCTACTATAGCCGTATTACTTTATGGGTGTGTTCTCGCTGTAATTAGTATATCGTACTAACGAGCTCTAATGAGAGCGCAACCGGTCTGCGGTTCTAATTATGGTGAGAATGCATCTAGCCTTACTTATGTATCCTTGTTTGATTTCTGGTTCTCGATCCGTTTTCGAGAAAAATAATTTAACCCTTTATTATGTTTTGATAATACGAGAAATGAAAGGTGACACAAACCAAACTGCGTTTAGCAGGCTGTGTGTCATAAAATAAAATACCATCTTCTCCGCCATAGAAACCGGTAAATAATCATGACTGCTGTCACCTAAAAAATTATTTTGTGTAGTTTTATTTGTGATAATAATAATTTGTAATAAGAGTCTGAAAATGGTACGTCACTACGAGTTTTAGAATAATGAAATAATTTATATGGTCTGTGTTTTTGCGCAAAAAAAAATACAATGGCCTTGGTTCAGCTCGAAGATATTTCGAATTATATGACAACGGAAGACAACCAACTCACAAACTATTTTGAAAGTTTTATAATCGCCCAGGAAAAACAGGATCTTTCCGTCCGAAATGTAATAACAGCGCTTCAAAAAGTATTTCGGTTGAGCAGGAAGAGGACGTTTTGGTTAGAGTGACCGAACATTAAGGTATAAATACTTGCATTTTAAGTACTGCTACAGACTGGGATTTGGAGAATTCATTTTATTGCTGTACACAATTTGTTACCTCAAGATCCTCCCGCTCGTCTAAGTTTGCCTATTTTTTGGAAGAACAGGAAGCTAACGATCCTGCTTTTTTGGAAAAAATCTTATTTACCGACGAGGCGAAGTTTATTCGCCGTGGTGCCTTTAACTTTTTTTATGTCAACAACACACCACGAGGGCTCACAGCATAAATACTATCGTACCGTGGGTGTCGACAAGGAGAAAAGAGGCAACTTGTTAATTCTAGACTTGGAGATTTGGAGGTTCGGAGGAGAAGGAAAAACATGTGCCGGCAAGGAGTTCCACAACTTGGAAGTCCTCGGGACAAAAGTGCGGGCACAACAAGATGTTCTATGTCTGGTGACCTGGACAGTAAAAGGGTGCATTTGTTCTGTTCCCCTGGTAGACCTGTTGGGGGCAACAGGTGGAGGAACTATGGAAGAAAGCTCCTCTGAGCAGTGCCCGTGCAGATATCTATAAAAGAGAGAGAGAGAGAGAGAGAGAGAGGTCACCAACGACACGTCGGTGGGCAAGGGATGGCAGCCTTTGGGTGAGGGTAGGGTCACCGATGTGACGTGTAGCTCTCTTTTGAATGGAGTCCAGGATAGCGAGTGTAGAAGCAGCAGCAGGACCTCAGATGTGAGAGCAGTATTCGATGTTTGGCCTTATTTGTGAAGTACGTAAAGTGTAGAGATTAGCAGGTGAAAAGTATTTGCGATCCCGGAAGAGGAAACCTAATTTCTTAGCAGCCGCTTCTGCCATTGATGTGACATATTGGTGCCAATTGAGACTTAGATCCACAGACATGCCAACAAATGAAAAATACTTATTGCTTTGAGTAACTTGTTTGTTTATTGTGACGGGTCTAGGGCTAGCGTATCTCTTATGAGATAAAACGCAAGACTGAGATTTGGTGGATTTGAATTGTACAATATTTCTACTTCCCCAGTCTAATATTTTTTGGAGATCCACAGAGACAACACCCCCATGATCCTCATCTAATTAGGCTAAAGAGACAGGTTTAGAATATTGTATGTTTGAGTGGAGGGTGCTGTCGTTCGCATAACTGTGAACTGGGTTGGACGTGCTAGAGAGGAGGTCATTGATGTGAAGAAAAAACAAAATAGGGGCTAAAGCTGAACCTTGAGGGACTCCCGCATAAATTGGATAGAGTTTAGAGGAATGGCCATTAACGACAACAGACATGCTCCGGTTGGAGAGGAAACTTGCTGTCCAGGTACAGAGTTTTTTGTGGTAGGCCATAGGCCGGAAATTTATTAAGCAGCGCTGCGTGCCAGACCTGCTCGAATGCCTTGGATATGTCTAGAGCGACAATCTGAGATGCACCGTGTAGTTCCATAGACTTGTTCCAAGAATGGGTAACTAAGGAAATGAGGTCGGCAGTTGATCTGCGCTAACGGAAACCATACTGCCTGTGGTGGATTAAACTTTGTTTTTCAAGACATTTTAGTAATTCGATGTTTATATATTTTTCCATCACTTTAGAGACGACTGAAAGGAGATAAATAGGCCTGTAGTTGCTAGGAAGCGCTTTGGACCCTTTCTTCTGGACCAGTTTTACTCGAGCAGTTTTCCAGTTACTAGGGAATATGCCTCTATTGTAAGATGTCTGAAACAGACAAGTCAGGACAGGAGCAAGTTCTGGTGCACATTTTTTGAGAACATTTGCCGGTATCTCGTCAAGGCCAGAGGCTTTCCTGGTATTAAGAGAAGAGAGCATCTTTCGTACCTTTTTAGTTTTGAAAATGATATCCGTCATTTTATGCGCGACATTGGGGACTGTTGGTGGTTGAACATTCGGAATTGGGTTGAGAGTAGAATTGTTGGCGAAAAACGAGGCAAAAAGATCAGCCTTGCCCAGGGCGGTAGAAACAATTTCATCCCCTGAAACAAGAGGTGGGAACGTGCTCTTGCAGAAATTATTCCCAATAAATATAGCAAGAGTTCAGAAGGGTTCGCTGCCGTTGGAGCTTGAGAGGACTTTGTTTTTGAGTGGTTATTAAACGAGTTTTTTGCCTAAGAAAGAATACAGACATAGCGGTTTCTTGCGTCGTTAAATGCTTGACGGTTTTCTTGACTGGAATTGTGTAGAAGCATTTTGTGAGCTTTGACCTTTTCAAGTCTGGCCTTGTCACAGGATTTAGAGACTGGCGAAATAAGGATTTGTTGAACTCTGAGAATCCTCATGGTGTACTAGGTAAGGCACTTCAAACAGGTTAAACTTATGCTGTGTTTTCGGCGTTTTTTTGACGGACCTTTGGAACTTCCTTCTAGTTTAAATAGCCATATGTACTCTAATTTTATTTAACAAAATTTGGCAGAATTGTTTGAAGAAGTTCCGCTTTATTAAGTAAAGCACTTTTTATGAAAATCACTTTTTATTTCATATAATAACACACAAAACAACAACAAATGTGGTCAGAGAGTTACCGATATAACAATACTATGAATATATTAACTTAATATTCAAAAGGACACCCGTTGTTAGCCATAACTTTTCGACAACGACACAGCATTGATTAAATTAAATTTTGAGGGGAAATAGTTGGCACATTCGACCAATCCTCGTTGATTTTATCAACTAAATGCTGTTTGTTTTGCAATCTTGTGACATGAATCCCACATTTAACTGCTTTCCAAAGGTTTTCGATGAGCTTCAGATCCGATGATTGTGTGGGCCACTGCAGAATATGCACATTGTTGTCCTGAAACCACTCCTGATCAGAGAGAGATGGGTGTTGCAGATCATTGTCCTTTTAAAATACGCGTTGCGAAGGCATCGTCTACCTAAGCATGAGGCAGCATAAGGTTTTGGAGGAGTTTCATGTATACGAATATGATCATGGTCTCGCTTATAAAGTGTAATGGACTTCCTCCATCCCATTAAAAAACAAACATATAAAACACACTACCCAATCGGTGCTTTATTGTTGATGTAACGTAATTTAGGTGAAATCTTGTATCTACCGGACGCCTTACACGCCTCATCCCGTTAGACTGAAACATTTAGTAACGAGTTTTGATATTAAATAGTATCTTTTCCCAGTCTTAAAGTGTCCACTTAAAGTGTCGTTCTACAATTTCAGATCTGGCCAGACGATTTCTTTCGGAAATCAGGTTTCTTGGCCGGGCGTCTGCTAGAAAGTTTCGCTTCGACTAATCTTCGTGAACAGTGCGCAGACTAAATTTCGGCATCTATTCTTGGACGTTCTTTTTCAGATTCTTTGGCACAGCCTCGGTGGTCTATTGGTAAGAACATGTGCCTATGAACCCAAGGGTACTGTGTTAGATTCCAAGTAGGTGATCCCTTCACTTTTTCAGTACATGCTCTGTAAAAATAGCTTCAACTTAGGCTTGTGGAATTGTATTTGAGCATCTTGGATGTCACCACGTACCGCTTTTTGCGGTGGGCGTATAGCCGTGGATCTCGTGTACCATGCGATTTGGGGACGTTTAATGTTCCAACCCTCCTTACAAAAAGGCTGAGGTTCAGCGAAATTTCCATGATAGTGAGCTCCCTGGCGTCGATGATTGGCCATAGTCGACTTGATTTTTATACTCATCCAAAACGTAGTTTTGGCGCTTTTTAAGAGAAACTGTCTGGAATTAGCAGCCGCATTCTCTCCTTTTGTAAACCCGCCTACCACCATTAGTTTCATTTCTTTACAGATTGATTTACCTTTTTACATATTAATTTACTAAGCATCATAAATTAATTTTTTATGTTACCTTTATCAAAGTCTCCTTTCTTTAAACAAAATCGAAAAGTATGTTTACTTTTGTCCAAATAAAAAAAATTCTTTAAATAAAACATATTTGACATCCTAAATCTATGTGATAGCAGGCTACTATGAGTTTCGAAAATAAAATGTTTTTAATTTTCGCTGTTGCATTTTATTTTCGATATTTAACTAGTTGAGTTTATCAAAAAAGTTGGTTGAATTTTGTCCGATAGTATATATAAGGAGAACCTTGTCTTTTCAAAATTATTTTTCTGATGACTTACACAATTTTCAAAGTAATTTTTCTCGTATTTCTTGACTTATTTGCGCTATTAAAAAATGTCTGGACGCAGCAAGTGCGTTAGGGTATTGGAATTTCATACAAATGTTTTTAATAGCAAATATGTGTCTTTTAAAGAAAGCAGGCATAAAATTTGGTTACCTGTATAACCTATATTGTAAAAACAATGTGCCATATTTCATTAAAATAACTTTATTGTTTGAAAAGCTACAAAAATTTACGAAAGTAAACTTAATAGATTCCCGAAAAACCTGGTTTCCTGGTCAACCTTATAGGTTAATAGCAAATTGAGCTATTCAAATTTGAAGGATTTAATAGAAATTCGCGACCATAACGCACTTGCTGCGTCCAGAATTACTTTTCTTACAAACATGCATTATATTTCGATGGAAGATGTAAAAATTCAATAACATAAGCGTGTTCTATTGAAAAAAAAAGGAACTTTTTATCACCATCGACCTATGGGCCACCTGTGATTGTAGAAATATATTTTAAGATGTAGCTCAAAACACCCTAGAATTGGTATATACAATTTTTTTCGTGTCTTCTATAACACCAGATATATTGATCTTTATTGATTTTTTACGAAAATAAGATAAAAATTATGTACCATTAAATGATAAACTCTATAGCTAAGATAACTGCCAAAGCATCAGAGAAAGGGTCTATTTGAAATGAATTTTCTGGAAACATTTTAATAATATAAAGGACAATGACGGTTGGAGCTAAGACTTCAGGGTTTGTAAAACATTCCTTCTGACACATTTTCTTTCCATAGCCCGTATTATTTTCAGGTTCTTTGCCTATGGTGCCAATTTTGACGTTTTAAATCGCGACTTTGACAATTTACTTTTCTTTAAATTTTTGGTCTTTTAACTTACAGCTAAATTTGTGCGTGATTTACCAATAGTAATATAAATATGCGTACCAAATTTGGTTGCCCTTACTTTGTTATATCCGAAGAAATATTTTTTTTTTTCAAAAAAATCAAAAAAATTCCGGGGAAACCTGGGCGGATTTTCTGGCTAACGAACCTATCCAAACCACTTACAAAAGGAAGGTATTCACCAAATTTAATCAAAATCGGCTTGTTATTTTTTGAGTTATCGGTCTGATATATATATATATATATATATATATATATATATATATATATATATATATATATATATATATATATATATATATTTGAAGAATTGTTTTCAAGATTCAAAAGTCGGGAGCTCCTCATTAGTGAATTTATTAAATAAAATTCACTAATAAATGTTGCCTGTAAATATTTCATAGATTTTGTTTAATACATACAATATTTTGGTATTGCATCTTCTCCGACTTTTAGTGACACTAAAAGTTTGCTTCATTAAATAAGTTTAACTTTCCCTTATTTTAACTTAGTGATCTAAATTTTGGTCTATAGTTTGGTTTTTAAAATGTTAACCATCCTCCTAAACTTGGCTGCCATAACGTTATTTCTGGAGATATGAATTTTTTCTAAAAGAAAACCTAACATTTTCTCTAAAAAAACTCGTCTGATTTTCTTGGCTAATGAACTCGACCAAGCCACTTGCAAAAAAATGTTACTTATCTGATCTTTGCAAAATCGAGCCATCCTTTTTTGAGTTATCGGTGTGATACCTATATATATATATATATATATATATATATATATATATATATATATATATATATATATATATATATATATATATATATATATATATATATATATATGTATATATATATATATATATATATATATATATATATATATATATATATATATATATATATATATATATATATATAGGGGGCCTAGTTTGTGCTCATTTGAAGAAATTTTTTCATAATTAAAAAGTCGAGATCACCTCATTAGTGATTTTTTTTAAGAAAATTCACTAAAAACAAAAATGCGAATAAACCCATTCCTTAAGTTGATGTGCGAAGAAATAAACTCCGCCACTTTCTCGTCGTGAAATAAAAACGCCACAAGTGTAAGAACCCTTACCGTGGATTAAAAATTAAACTTTTTGTGTAAAATGTCATGTCCACTTATGTTAAAACAAAAGTAGAAATTGTTGTTTTGGTGATTTTCATTCATAGTTTGTGACCATTGTTCCATTTTTGGTACATTTAATTTTTGTTTAATAAAGTAATTAGTTATTTATGTGTTAGGTCATTTAACTAAACAGATTTTAATGTGAAAACACATAGTAAAAAATAATATTTACCCTCGAAGCAAATTCGGTCCTTAACAGGTTTAAGTTGTCATCGTCAAATTAATTAAGGGTTCTCCTAACTAACTGAGCTTTCATAAAGTCTCTACTGGCATATTTAGGTAAAAGGCGTGCAAATTTTGTACGTTATTAGCTTTAAGTATCTTAAGAACTGCTTTCGCTTCAACAACATAAATTTGATAGGTAGATTCCATGACTTCATATTTTTGCAATATTAAATTCAATTCACATTCCGACTGATATATAACTACTGGCATAACGATTACTAACTATCTGGAATGCGAATGTGAAATTTAATTTAATAATTTTCATTCATACTCTGTCATTACATTAACTACTACCTGAACTAACATTTTTTCACGTGATCTTATTCTAGACATATTTATAAAGCGATATTCATGTCTGCGTTTTATCAAAGAGCCCATTATAATCTGACTAATATAGTAATTCAACTGCCGGTAATAATTATACGGGTGTTCACAAATTAACTGTCATTTTCACAGTACAATATGTCGATACTCTTCTTTATAAAAGTGCTGTGAATTTTCATTTTACCAACCGTCGTGTTTTCTGCTTAAATCTATCGCTTGAGACGAAATCAGATATTATCGCTAAAGAGTGTGTCCCAAACTGGATGGAAATGTATTGCTATCTCCGTTATTATTAGAGCTATGGAGACGGTTAAATTAAAAATGTTTTGTAGAATTTCATGCTCGTTCCAAATATGACTTGTATTTTGCCCTGCCTCTTTTTGTTTTCGAATTATTTTGAAAAAAACAAAATTTGTCGATTTTTTCTTCAATGTCTAAGTAGACGTTGATCTGACATGTCTGAGACTTGCACATTATCAGGACACTTTTTACAGATTAATCTTTTTGTGCTATTCTCAACTTTGGATTGTAATTTGTTTTTGAGCTACATGTATTAACGTTTGTTTTTATTATGGCAGCCATATTGTATTTTTCGCTCATGTGGTAGCCTGTGAAAAGAGCTTTCCAATGATGTACAACATGCTTGAGAAATCTTGTAATTGCACTGACAATTTTGAGAAAAACCGCTTTGAGGATAATAGGCTATGAAATCCAATACCAGAAAACAAATGACAAAAAAAGTGTTTAAAAACAGTAGGCCATGGAGTCTAACAATAAACTTCTACTTTTAACATAATTTTCCGTAATGATTCACGATAAAAAATAGGAACTTTGAGCACACCAATGAATCGGCCCATTATTATAAATGATATTTAAAATCACAACATTATCCTAACAAAATATTATTATTTAATTAAATAGGTAAACCTAGTAAATAACTAAATTTATTAACAGAACTCAATAAAAAGCAGATTAATGATTTACGAAGACGCCTTTGAAAATTGTTTGATTTTTAAACGCAAGTCAACTGGAAAACAACAGAAGAAAGGTTGTTATGGATATAACACTATCGCGACAATAAATAATACTATCATTCTTAATTACCTGAACAATTTAAGGTGTATTTAACACTTTGCTTAAAATTTTACAATCACATCATTTTTAATTTCATGTTATTTGTCATTTTAACGTCGTGTGAGGGTAGGGTGGATGTACTTTCGCGTAATAGCATGGTGTTGGCAACGATTTTCGGAACTTTAGTGGCCGACATTTCTTAATCGCTAGTTTGGGCAGTATGTTTTACCCATTTATTTGTATTGTTTGGCCACGTAGTAGTAGTAGTAGTAGTAGGTATCAATCCACGTATTGCAGCTAACTACTCTGTCTGCCAGTCACTGGACTTTAACCACTTAAGTTGTTTGGTTTGAATTCATGTCTTTACGATTTTATATTAAGTTTGAGAAAATGCCAAGTTTTGTGTACGAAATTACATAAAATTCACGAAAGAGGTTTATCTACACCATTTCTAACAACATGTCAAGTTTCATTCCAGTTACAGTTCAAAAATATAGTGTATTAAAAAATATTTTTGTATATTTTTGTGGGAAAAAATGTCCGTTATAACTGACTTACGAACTGGTCCTTGGTCTTAATTAAATGAAGATATGTGCCAAGTGGAAGGCTTACCATCGGTGCCGCCGTTTTAGTGAATTTCATTAAAGAAATTCACTAAATATTACAAAATTCCGATATTCTCTAACAACATCTAATTTCACAAATGAAACGGTAGGTGGTAGTGGACTTTCCCTTTACGTGATAGTAAAGGATTTTTTTCACGTCCGAGGAGGTACCACCCCTTACATCAAGGGGCCGGTGAAGTCCCAACGGACGTTTCCGGTTCTGGTGTATGAGTCTCTTTCCCTTATAAGCAAAAATGATGATGGCTCATCTTTGTGCAAAAGATTTCGGAGGTAAAATACCCCTCCATTCGGATCTACGGCAGAGGGGTGTACAGAGGGCGCCAGCATCAAGATTTAACATATCCTTCTCGAATATATTTGGCCTAAATTCTAACCTGAACTTCGTCCACCATTTACTCCAGGCTAATAGGCCCCAACTCCTCTTCCTTACCGAAACTCGAATCAGTGCCAAAACAGCCACTAATCACCTTAATTTCCCAGGGTATGAGCTCCTTACTTCCTTTAGATTGCATGGAGGCGTGTACGCCTACGTCTATAGCAGTCTATCCTGCACCAGACTCCCCAATTTAGAAGCTGGAAGAAAATACATTATATGGATAAAACTCTCTCTCAGGGCAGCAACTAAATTCATCTGTTGCATTTACCGGTCGCCTTCTGACAAAAACTTTGTCCAGCTCTTTGACTACCTTTCTGAAAAAACCGACCATCTGATTTCCAAATATCCTTTCTCCGAGGTCACTATTCTTGGCGACTTCAATGTCCATAATAAGGAATGGCTAGGATCCCCAAAAACCGATCCACAAGGGAGAGCAGCGGAGGCCTTTGCAGTCAGCAATCCTATAGCCAATATGGTTCAGCAACGTACTTACTTTCCTCGCATCCCAACACACAGCTCAAATCCCTTGGATCTCCTTCTTACTACAAATCCTGACTGCTATCAATCACCGCCACCCTTGGTCGCTCAGACCACGGCATGGTCACTGCTTCCTGCGCAATGCAACCCGGGGCCACACAGTCATCACACCCACGTATTGTTTGGCACTACAACTACGCGAACTGGGACGAAATGCAAGATTACTTTTCCTCATTTACATGGGCGTCTGTCTGCTTCTCTCATCCTGGCCCCTCTGATATATCACAAAACGTCACTGAAATTATCCAAGCTGGCATTGAATTATTTATTCCACGTACACAAAAAATCTCTGCAGCCACTCAAAAGCCCTGGTTCTCTAAATCCTGTGACAAGGCCAGACTTAAAAAAGTCAAAGCTCACAAAACGCTTCTACACAATCCCAGTCAAGAAAACCGTCAACCATTTAACGACGCAAGAAACCGCTATGTCCGCATTATTTCTGAGGCAAAAAAACCGTTTTATAACCACATAAAAAACAAAGTCCTCTCAAGCTTCAACGGCAGCAAACCCTTCTGGGCTCTTGCTAGATCTATTGGGAATAATTTCTGTAAGACCATGTTCCAGCCTCTTGTGTCAGGGGATGAAATTGTTTCTACCGCCCTGGGCAAGGTTAAACTTTTTGCCCTGTTGTTCGCCGGCAATTCTACTCTCAACCCATCTCCAAATGTTCAACCACATAAAATGACGGATATCATTTTCAAAACTAAAAATACAAAGGATGCTCTCTTCTCTTAATACCAGAAAATCCTCTGGCCTTGACGAGATCCCAGCAATTGTTCTAAAAAATGCGCACCAGAACTTGCTCCTGTCCTGACTCGTCTATTTCAGACATCTTACAATAGAGGCATATTCCCTATTAACTGTAAAACTGCTCGAGTACAACCCATCCCCAAGAAAGGATCCAAAGCGCTTCCTGGCAACTACAGGGTTGTTTATCTCCTTTCAGTCGTCTCTAAAGTAATGGAAAAGTATATAATTACTGAATTGCGTATTTTTCTTGAAAAACACAGTCTAATCCACGACAGGGAGTATGGATTCCGTCAGCACAGATCAACTGCCGACCTCCTTTACTTTGTCACCCATTCTGGGAACAAGTCTATGGAACTACACGATGAACCAAGTCTGGAACGCAGCGCTGTTTAATAAACTTCCGGCCTATGGCCTACCACCAAAACTCTGTACCTGGACAGCAAATTTCCTCTCCAACCGGAGCATTTCTTTTGTAGTGGATGGCCATTCCTCTGAACTGTATCCAGTTAATGCAGGAGTTCCTTAAGGTTCAGCTTTAGCCCCTACTTTGTTTCTTCTCCACATCAATGACCTACTCTCTAGCACATCCAACCCAGTTCATAGTTACGCGGACGACAGCACCCTCCACTCAAATATACAATATTCTAAGCCTGTCTCCTTAGCGCAATTAGATGAGGATCGCAGACTCATGGAGGGTTCTGTCTCCGTGGATCTCCATAAAATACTAGACTGGGGAAGCAGAAATCTTGTACAATTCAACCCCACCAAATCACAGTCTTGTTCTCTTTCTCATAAGAGATACACCAGCCCTAGATCCATCACAATGAACAACAAAGTTATTCATATTCAAAGTAATAAGTCCTTTTCACTTGTTGGCATTTCTGTGGACCGAAATCTCAATTGGCACCAACATGTCACATCAATTGCAGAAGTGGCTGCTAAGAAATTATATATATATATATATATATATATATATATATATATATATATATATATATATATATATATATATATATATATATATATATATATATACTTCACAAATAAGACCAAACCTCGAATACTGCTCCCACATCTGGGCTGCTGCCGCTTCTACACTAGCTATCCTGGACTCCATTCAGAAGAGAGCTATACGTCTCATCGGTGACCCAACCCTCACCCAAAGGCTGCCATCCCTTGCCCACCGACGTGCCGTTGGTGACCTCTCTCTCTCTCTCTTTCTCTCTCTTTTATAGATATCTGCACGGGCGCTGCTCAGCGGAGCTTTCTTCCATACTTCCTCCACGTGCTGCCCCCAACAGATCTACCAGGGGAACAGAGCGAATGCACCCTTTTGGTGTCCAGGTCACCAGAGATAGAACATCTTGTTTTGCCCGTTCTTTTGTCCCAGGACTTTCAAGGTGTGGAATTCCTTGCCGGCACATGTTTTTCCTTCTCCCCCGAACCTCCAAACCTTCAAGTCCAGAATTAACAAGTTGCCTCTTTCCTCCTGGTCGACACCCACAGTACGATAGTATTTAGGCTGTAAGGCCTCGTGGTGTGTTGTTGAAATAAAAAGACACATCCGGAATAAGCTTAACAAAACCCATATTTGATATTATTAAAGATTCAGGATATATTGCTCAACATAAGCACATAGTACGATAGGACGCAAAACATGGGCATAAAAACTGGACATAAACTAGAAACCATGAATAAGCACATGAGGTTAAAGAGCGTGAAGGGACGATATAAAAGAAATAAAATATAGTAAAAAAAACTGCAAAAAGTATTAAAAAAAATAGAGCATTAAAAGGTCTGAAGAAAGCCAATATCCATGAAAAGAACCAGACCATCTCATAATACATTTAACAGTCAACAAATCCTTGCTAATCCAAATTTAAGGTATGGACGAGTCACGTTTTTTTTTTTGCAAATCAACCAAGGTGAACAGTGTTTGTAAACACCCGATAGTAAATTCAATTGCCGTTATTAATTATAGTACAGTAGCTTAGAACAGTTGACTTGATACATATTATTATGATAACCTGGTTTGGAGTTATCGTTAAGTCACTTTTACTTCTTGTTTTACTCGATACATTCCGGTCCAGTGATCAATGATCTAATTCTTTGTATTTCTTGTCATCTGAGCAGCGTTATTAGAAAGTGATTGTAAGTCAATAGGATGATGAATGTATAAATAAAAGTCTTGTAAGTCGTTATTTTCAATATTATTATGGAAAATCCGAAGCTGTTAATTATGAAGTAAAAGTTCTTATTATATAGACAACGTAAGATAGCTTTGTCGTTTTTACCCTAGGAACTATACACTACTTAGTTTTTAAAAAGTGTGGACGCAACAAGTTCGTTTTCATAAAAATGTTTTTAATAGCAAATATGTCTCTTTAATGCAATGTAATAATGTACCATATTTTATCAACATAACTTAGAGTTTGAAAATGTACAAAAATATTCCGACAATAACTTAAAATCTTTCCGAGAAAACGGGTCTTCTAGGCAACGAACCTTAGGTTTAAAGCAAATCGAGTTATTGAAATTTAAAGCAGTCAATGAAAATTCGCAAACAAAACGCGCTTAGTGCGTCTAGATTTTTTTTCGTTCAATCGTGCATCATATTTCGCTGAAAAATGCAAAAATGCAGTAATATAAGGGATGTTCGAAAAAAATTTATCGCCAACGGTAGGTACACTTGGAGAATCCAAATCACCACCACACATCCTTTTAAAGACCTGAAGATGGTTTCACTAACAACAGCAGAATGCAGAATTTTTCATCAGCTGATGACGCAGTCTTGTTCGTGAAACGATCGTTAGGACTTTAAAAATATGTGTTGTGGTGATTTGGGTTCTCCCAGTGTTCTTATCGGTGCTCAGCACAGGTTCCAATCCTCACTTAGTATCACCAACGACTTATGCTCCAGCCTGTGTTTGTTAAAATAATTTTATAAGATGCAGCTCAAGACGCCCAATAATGAGTTTTTCTCGTATCTTGTATAATAACAAAATAACAATTATACTGAGCTTTACCGTAGAAATGCGCCAGCCTGTATAAATGTAAACAAATAAAAACTATATATATATATATATATATATATATATATATATATATATATATATATATATATATATATATATATATATATATATATATATATATATATATATCGTATCGATAACTCAAAAAATAATATGCCAATTTTAATGAAATTTGGTACGTCGCTTTCTTTTGTAAGTGGCTTGCATAGGTTAGTTAGCCAGGAAAATCGGACTAGTTTCTCCGGGAAAATTTTGGGTTTTCCTTCGGAACATTTTCGTATCTCCTCAAGTAACAAAGTTATGACAACCAAATTTGGCACATACGTTTCTACTATCCAACTTACCCTACGCGGCAAAATTCAAATCTCTGATTTAAAAGCAAAAAAAGTTATAGGCATTTTAAGAAAAAAAAATTGGGTGTCACTGGTGATCAGAGAAAAGCACAAGAACAAAATATTTTGTCTGACCAGCAAAGCCAATTGAATGTTGCATCTAACGGTTAAGTTTTCTTGACGCAAAAACGTAGTTTCAGCTATAGAATTTATGGTGTAATAATCTATATTTTAGCAAATTTTCGTAGAAAAAATTCGTTATGCGAAGACCGCAACTTATGAATTTTTAAACTGACAAAACGTCAGTAGCATAATGTGTCAGATATTTATTTTATTATGTTGCTTATGTTTCAACTTATCTCCAGGGCTACCGTTATTTAGAGGATGGTATGAACGATATTATACACATTTCAATAAAAAGAAAACTTTGAACCGGTGTATCTCTTTTCGTATTTGATTTAACTTATGCAAATTTGGTATGATAAGAAGGCTTATGAAATTTTGTACTCATTAAAATCACAAAATATACAGGATGTTGCATTTAGAAAAAAATATATATCTTATGAAACCTAATTTGAGCTGAATTATAATTTGTTGATTACTAGCTTAACGAATCATCTAATATTGTCCTCATGCTTGTCTATAGAACTATTTGGAAGAGTTAGCTAGTTAGTGGGCGAGGTCAACATGATTAATGAAAGTAACTGACGAAATAAGAGTATTTTCTGATAACACCTAGGATAACTTTACAACGAGTCGATTTAGGTATAGGGAAAGCTAAATTGAATTAATAAAGGAGTAAATAAGCTACCCGATAGCGATGTAAAATATAGGGTGTTCTATTTATAAATTTCGAGAAAGTCTAAGATTCCCGTTTTGGGGCATACTGTAGATGGTTTACAATTTGACGGATACTTCTCGATATGAAAATAAGACAGACCACATGTCGAAAGTATATCGCCATAAAAAATAATTGGTTACGTTAGTTCTTGGGACATACCAGGTTATCAATACATGTCGATTCAGAGAAACAAATGGCCATATCTTTAAAACTACCCTGTATAAAGGGCTTAAACTTCACTCAGGTAATAAATTAACGAGAAAAATCTACATCTGCAATTATATATAGGCTGTTCTATTTAAAAAAATATAAATTTGGTGCAACACTGTATATATCCACTCTGTATAAATGAAGTCAATTTTAAAATGTGCACTCGTGGAACACCTTTCGCCTCAAGAAAACGCCATTTTAAAATATGGCCTCAGTGAGGAAGTATATTCCGCCCATAGACAGATAGAACACCTCTATGTAGGTATAAATATCTATAAATTCAAAACGACTTTGGATATGGATGCTAGGGGTCTTAAGTCGCCCTTATTTGTAAAAATTTCCTATCGTTACCTCTCTATTACTGCATTTTCTTAAAGTTTACTGAAAGTTAACACTAAAATCTGAATGAAAAGGCTTCTTACCAGACAACACATTTATTGAATCAATCACTTTCCAACGCGTTTCGACCTCTAAGAGGTCATCCTCAGGGGACCTCTTAGAGGTCGAAACGCGTTGGAAAGTGATTGATTCAATAAATTTGTTGTCTGGTAAGAAGCCTTTTCATTCAGTTTTTAGTGATGTCTATCCCAGACTGTGTGACGTTCATAAATGAACTGAAAGTTAAATTATTAGAAGTCTGGTCGCAGCCAGTGCGTTATGGAAGTGAATTACCTTAAAATGTTTTTAATAGAAAATATGTCTCTTTAATGCAAGCAGGAATCAATTTGGTCACCGGCATAACCTATATAGTAGGAACAATGTACCATATTTTACCAACATAACTTGTGTGAAAATGTACAAAAATTTTCCGAAAATAAATTTAAAACATTCTCGAGAAAATTCGTTTCCTAGTTGACGAACTTTAGGTTAATAGCAAATTGCGTTATTGAATTTTGAAGCGTTTGATGAAAATTTGTTACTAAAAAGCACTTACTGCGTCTTGATTTTTTTTACAAACATGCATCATATTTCGATGAAAAATGCAAAAATGCAATAAGGAATGTTCAAAAAAAAATTAGTCATCATCAACGACTTATGGGCCATCCTGTGGTTGTCAAAATAATTTTATAAGATGCAGCTCAAAACACCCTATAGGTAACGTATATAATTTTTTCTCGTATCTTGCATAATAATAATTATATTGAGCTTTACCGTAGAAATGCGTCACACTGTATATATGTAAACAGAAAGTAAACCCGGATATGGATTCTAGTGGGGCTAGTTTACGCTCATATAAAGAAATCTTTTTAGAATTCAAAAGCCGCGGTCTCCTCATTAACGAATTTTTTCTATGAAAATTGGCTAAAAATTATAGACCGTTAAACCATAAATTTAACTAAAACTGCTTCCAAAGCATCAGAGAAAGTGTCTATTTGAAATGAATTTTCTGGAAATATTTTATTAGAATGAAGAAAAATGATGGTTTAAGCTAAAACTTAAGGGGTCGCAGAACAATCTTAACATAATCTGTATTTATTTCAGGTTCTTTGCCTAAATGATGCCAATTTTGACGTTTCAAATCGCGACTTTTTACGTTTTGAGGAAAACCCCAATTTTCTTTTTTAAATGCCTCTAACTTTATTGCCTTTAAACTTACAGACCTAAAGTTTGGTAAATTATTCAC
This sequence comes from Tillus elongatus, assembly GCA_964006375.1. Lineage (NCBI taxonomy): Eukaryota > Metazoa > Arthropoda > Insecta > Coleoptera > Cleridae > Tillus > Tillus elongatus. The sequence continues at coordinate 63,812,438 of OZ023263.1, read as the reverse complement.
CCTTTATATATATATATATATATATATATATATATATATATATATATATATATATATATATATATATATATATATATATATATATATATATATATATATATATATATATAATCGAAACTGACCCTGGCTATGGGTTCAGGGGGGCTAGCTCATTTGAAGAAATTTGTTCTAAATTAAAAAGTCCGGATCTTCTCGTTAATGATTTTTTTTTAAAGAAAATTCCCTAAAACAAGCACTTGTGAAACCACGGGAAAAGTCTACGTCTGTATTAAATATGGCTCCGTTTCACTAAGTTAGAGCAACAAGAAACAACCAGATATGGTATTCAAATTGAATTAAGTCTTAAAACTTTCATCTCCGCTTTATCAAATTATTTTTTATAGAAAAACTCGTCGGAATAACAACAACCAGATTAGATAATTCTAAGGTGAAATAAGACTAAAAAAGCGATTGATAAAAAGCGAAGTCACTAACCAGGATTAGAACGCGTCCTCTGGAAGTTGATTATTACTATGAACAGTCACCAATGTAAACCTAGCCCACTGTGATACGCACTATATGCAATTACCAGCAGGAATATCGTATTGTTCAAGGTTTTACAATTTACATAAAACCTTTTTGATTTTCAATGGATTTTGTGCTTATATTTGAACAAAATCTAAAAAAATAACGACCTAGACACTAGATATAGAGCTTGTTAGTCATTTCTTGTCGTATTTTTCAAGCACATTCTGATCAATCAGTTTTTACATTTGTAACTTTCTTGAATCAGACTTAATTAATTAAAAATTAATTTACCTCTAACTTTTTTGTCTTTTTAGATAGAGATCTTAGAGATCTGAATTTTGGTACATAGGATCCTATTTGTGACAGAAACCAGCGTAAAGAATTTGGTTGCCCTCACTTTGTTATTTCCAGATATATATATATATATATATATATATATATATATATATATATATATATATATATATATATATATATATATATATATAAAAGAAAACACATCTTCCAGGAGAACCTGCGTAGATTTTCCCGACTAACGAATTTGCCCAAGCCACTTGCAAAAGGAAGGTACTTGCCAAATTTGATCAAAATCAGACTATTATTTTTTGAGTTATCGGTGTGATATATATATATATATATATATATATATATATATATATATATATATATATATATATATACAGGGTGTCCCACGTCGAGTAATGTGTTAGATTATTTCCGAAAATATACATTTTTCAGTGCTAAAAATTTGTATACGGGGGTTTCCAAAGATGCTATGATGGAAATAATTTCCAAAATGGCGGACTTCCGGTTACACCGTAAATAGATATAAACATCGGTATTTCAAATGGAACACCCTGTATATCATTGAATTTTTAGAATACTCATCTAATTTAAGGTTAAAAGTTATTAGGGTATACTCTCCCTATCTTTAACAGTTTTTGAGTTATGTCAATTTATTTGAGAATTCTGTTCAAGGCGAGGCTGACTTAATGAAGGTGATTTCGTGTCGTGTTAGGATGCTGAAAATTTTTTAATTTGTCAGACACGTTCCAAGGCCATTAAGATTCCCCATGATTGTAAGGAAAAATTGTTTTATGTACAGAGTGTTTTGTAGGATGTATTAGAATTTAAACTAGAATAACTCATTTATTTCAAATAGAACTGTATATTATCTTCTCATTGAATAGAGCAGATAATTTTCTTTCAAACTGTATTAGCATTCCCTATACCTAAAGTTGATAATTGTCGAGATATTTGCGGTTTACCAAACAAAACAAAAATATTTAATTTAATATTTATAAAATTGAGCAGAGAACAGAGAATAACCAAAAGTATTGAAATTTGAAAATGATTATGACTAGCTAAGAAACTAATGATTGATATTGTTCAAATTGTGTACTATTCGCACTAATACATCGCTCTAAGCGTATTACAACTCCTTCACTTGTTGTACGCCGTATTTCTGCGGGATCAATATTATCCCAACAATTACGGACTCTATCTTCAAGTTTTTCCCTAGTGTTGACTGGAGTCGCATAAACATCTGATTTCAATTTACCCCTTAGGTAAAAATCCAGAGGAGTGAGGTCGGGCGACCGTGGGGGCTAATTGTATGTTCCGCCGCGTCTCATCCACCTCTCTCCGAATTCATCATTTAAAAAGCTCCTCACCTCTGCTGAATAATGCGCAGGAGCCCCATCTAGTTGATTATTAGATTATTTCCGAAAATATACATTTTTCAGTGCTGAAAATTTGTATACGAGGATTTCCGAAGATGCTCTATTTAATGGAAATAAGTCTCAAAATGGCGGACTTCCGGTTACACTGTAAATAGATATAAACATCGTTATTTCAAATAAAACACCCTATATATATATATATATATATATATATATATATATATATATATATATATATATATATATATATATATATATATATATATATATATATATATATATATATATATATATATAAACTGAAACTGACCCTGGATATGGGTTCTACGGGGCCTAGTTCGCGGTCATTTGAAGAAATTTTTTCAAAATTCAAAAGTCGGAATCTCCCCACTAGTGAATTTTTTTAAAGAAAATTGTACAATGTTAATATAGATTCAAATGGCCGTTTATATGGAGTTATTAACTTAGGATCTCGGATCTGAAGATTAATTTGGCTCTAAAATATCTAAAAAACACTCTTGTGGTCCCGACCAGCTTTTTATCTACACACATATATTTTCTAGGTGATTTAATTCTACTATCGGAAATGCCATATAATGTGTCTCTATAAATAACTAATTGTTCGAAAAAGAAAAAAACCTAAGCATAAATCACTTAAATACATAGGATTAAATATTGAATGGACAGCCCGAATATATCCCTCTCTTCCTGCTTCCCTTCCACTTGGTCCCGACACAGTTAGGCCTCTCCCTGTTTATCAAGAAATCAGCTCTAAATGTAAATTTACGGCGAACCGAGTGAAAAAAGTGCACATTTCTGTCCGATAGGTTGTGCACTGAAATCGAAACGCGAAATACGATATTCGGAAGTCAATATATTCCAATCAGCGTCGCATAAGTTGCATTCGATGGACCGTTATGGGTTGCCAATGCTGCCAACTGAACTTGCGAATTTGTGATCTCAGTTTTCAGCAACATGCCATTGCAGCCAACGTCGCGCCAGAGGCATGGAAAATTACCCTGTTATAGATGCCAAATACATGTTCCAACTACCGCCACACAACTTAGCGTTCCTCTATTGTTGCGCTTGATCCAGATTCAACGTTGGTTTTCAATGCTTACAAGCTGAGCAGTGAAATATTTGTTTTTAGAAATCAACCGAGGTTTCTTTCAACTAACAAAGAAATGGGGACATTGTCTGGTTTCTGTTTGCTTGTTTGTTATAACATATGTGACTTATCTTGTTTTCCAAGGAATCTATTCTGAATTAGGATTTTATTTAGTGAAGGTATGCATTGTGTAGAATTTATTCCATTGAGCAGCCACCACAAACAGAAATTTGCAAATCCGGCGATATAAAACTAACAACTACGAAAGCATACAAGCTTAGGCATTTCTTACAGGTCATAAGATTGATAAAATGCAGTTAGATATTTTTTCTCAAATATTTTTTGCGTTCAAATCTCTTCATATCTAATTAATATGCATTTTAAAACGAATGAATCGGCTCGTCAAAAGTCATGGTACGCCGACTAATGGCCGGTTGGAACCTGTGAGGAGCACTAACAAGTACACTTGGAAAACCCATTCCAAACAGTTTTTAAGACCTGAAGATTATTTCACTCACAAAGTTAGCGTCATCACTGGATGAAAAATGCTAAACCCTATTAGCTACTAAAATTTTAAATTAGGAGAGAGAGAGAGAGAGAGAGAGAGAGAGAGAGAGAAATCACAAACAAACATTTTACGTTAAGATTATTATTTTTATTACCGGAAGTCCCTTTAAAAATTTCGCTGCACTTGTTCCCAGGCGGTCCAAGCACCTTTCAGCGAATTTTCATTATGAAAAAATCGCTAATAGAGAGGTCACGATGAAAATCTTTTGAAAAAATTTCTTCAGATAAGCGCGAATTTGGGTCCCTAGAACCCAAAACCAAGGTCCGTTAACATTTTTATCTTTATATATATATATATATATATATATATATATATATATATATATATATATATATATATATATATATATATATATATATATATATATATATATATATATATATATATATATATATATATATATATATATATATATATATATATATATATATATATATATATATATAGTATTAAGTTTTAGTGACGGTAATAGTGTTATTAACTCAAAAACTTGTGGCAAAGCCGTCAGTTTTAAAATAAAACTCTTTATTAATAAGCCAAGCTTTCGGAAAAATTTATTCCATTCTCAAGGCTACAACATGGAAAGAAAAAAGTTTACAATTTATATAGGAAAAATATAAAAGTTTAAAATACTTACATATAACGTGAGTTTTCCTAAACTAATTGTTCAATAACAAACATAAAAAAAAACCTTTATAAATTTGAGTGAAGTCGAAAAGTGACAAACTGACATATAAAGCTAACTATTGTCTAATTGAATTTGTTTTTGTCAAGGAAATATAAATAGGGGTAGTGATTTCTAAAATTATTTTCTTTCTTTAAGTTTATTAAATTGCCGTTAAAAGTAATTCAAATTCTTCTAAACACATTCTTTTATTACTTAAGGTTTCACAGTGTAAAATAGAAACATTACTAAAATTTATATTGTGGCCAGTGTCGAGATTATGTTCTGACCGAGCGCAAGTTCTTTTTTGTAAACGTATGTCACTTTTGTGCTGTGTTAATCTATCTTTAAGGACTCTGCTTGTTTGGCCAATGTATCTAAAATACAATTATTACATGGAATACAATATACCACTCCAGAGACTTTTGAAATTTCATCCTTACTTTTGAGTTTACTGAAAATGTAATTAATTGTTTTTGAATATAGAAACGTTATTTAAAAATTGGTTTCATCTTTAAATACAGACTTTAACCTATTGGAAATACTTTTAATGTATGGGATTGATATGTAAAAAAAGTTAGGTGTTTCCGAACTCGAAATTGAACACTTGTATAAAAGTTTATTAAGTAGTTTGGGAGGATAAGAGTTGTTAACAAAAATATTAAAAAGTTTTCCTAAATTTTTTTCGTGGAAAGAAGGATGGCATATCTTTAATATTCTATTTTTTAAACCTAATAAAATGGTAATTTTAGTTTTAAATAAATGATCTGAATGACAATTAATATATCTTTGAGAAACAGTTGGCTTTATATACCAATCTAAAATTATGTTGTTATCGTTGGTTCTAATTAAGTTTGTATCTAGGGATGGTACACTGTTATCTGTTTCCTCTTTTAATGTAAATTTAATAAATTGGTTGTAAGAATTAAAAACATCTAAAATGTGTGTTGTTAAATTTAGAGGAATACTACAAATAATGTCGTCAACATATTAAAAAAAAGGAATATTGAAATTTAATTTTGGTATACATAATTCAAGTAAATAATCTATAACATATTGTGCAAGAATTGGAGAGATACAAGCACCTATTGGAGTTCCAAAAATGGGTTTATAATATGTGTTTTCAAAAACAAAATAGCTTGAGTTAAAAATAAAATCAACTATTTCAAGGAATGTATTTTTTGGAATGTATGTTTCTAGAGAAATAGAAACCCATCTTTTCTCAATGATATCTTTAAAGAATTGAAGTAGTATGTTAGTAAAAAGTGAAACAATATAAAGACTATGCCTTTGTCAGATCTTGTAACTACAAGGTTGTTATGCGATTTAAAAAAAGAAACTGATTTTTTGTAAAGTATTTCTGGGTAGGTGAACTTTGTTTGTTTTTGATAAAAATTAGTATATATATGTATATATATATATATATATATATATATATATATATATATATATATATATATATATATATATATATAAAACTCAAAAAATACTAAACTTATATCAATCTAATTTGGCAAAAATCTTGTTTGGACGAAAACCGAGGTCGACTTCCTTAATCAGCCTTTAGGCTAAAGTTTTTCCGGTGGAAAATCAGGAAAAACTTTTGCAAAACGCTATATTGTTATAAGTATCAGAGCAACTAGAATGAGGCTTTACATGTGGCTACAAATAGTGCAAATAAACCTATGTTGTGAATTTTAAGTTATGTGGTACAGAATATTTCTAGTTTTTTTCCAAATTAAAAATAAAATGCCAAACGCATGCGTTGAAACAACTTAATGGTTAATGTCAAATACCTGAGAGACAGAGTAGTTAACTGCCATATATATACCAGGTAGAAAACATATAACCCGAACCAACAATCGTGAAATCTCGGCCGCAATAATGGAAAATGACAGACGGCATGAAATTAAAAATTTGCCAACTGATTGTCGTTTAACTGGGGGACTCAATGAACTATTAAAACACACTATATTTATAGCTTGATTAAGAGCCCCAAATACAGTTCTAGCGCAGCATAAATATATTATGCTGTCGCATGATATAGCAAAAGTTTAAACAAAATCAAGCCAAGTCTCCATAAAAAAGATTCTAAAAGAGTTTCTTTAATCCTAAAACTTAAACATAAGACGAAATATAAGACCGAAACAGTCGTGGGATGTGTTTCAATGGTAACTCTACTAATTCTGTAATTAATGATTGTTAAGTATACATTGAATATAATATCACGGACATGAAGCCGATCTAAATATCACGTAAATATGCCTAGATGGCGCAGGGGGCCTCGCGCTTGCCTCCCAAGCAGAAGGTTACGCGATCGAATACAGCTCGATGAATTTATGTTTTTTATCTTTTATTTTAACATTTGGAGAAACAATAGTGCACAGCTTTCATACGTTTTGAACAAGATCTCATTTTTGTTTAAAACGCCTAAATAGGTTTGTCATCTTTAAGTCTGAAATTATAATTTTGTTATTGTTGATATTGAAAAAAAACCGGTTTGATTAGTTTGACTAAAACGAAATCATACTGGCGATTAATAAGGAAAAATAACTGCTACGTTTATAAATTGGCAGATACTTTACTTTTCTAAATATGACCTAAGTTTCGTTCTGGAAATCTTCTATATAACTTAAATACAAGTATGTTTTAAAGAGAATTACACTGTCTACAGATATAGCAAAATATAGTTCTGTAGCTGCATAGAAAATGGAGTTTTGGGCATTTTTCTTAAAAGGAGTTAGAGCACAAGGTTTTTTTGTTAATAGAGTGATATCGATGGTAACACTTTTGAAAGACCTCTTCAAATGTGCGCGTACTAAGGCCTGTAAAATCGATCTTCCACGTCTTAGTACAGGCAATAGAGGAGCCCGTTACCCTTGTCCATAATGCACTAAACTACAGAAGTTTTTTTTTTTTGATAGATAGGTTCAGAATTACGTACTGAATGTAAAAACACAAAATCCTTACAAATTGGAAGTGCCGCCATTTTGAGAAAAACCGTTTCGACCTATATCTCCATAACCGTGCACTTTAGGCCAAAATGGTAATGAGCTTTATTATAGATAATTGTATTTTTCATCTTTTTTGTTAAATAATTTTTTTTGTATCACTCACCGCGTACAACTTATACGACTATTGGCATTCATTTATAAACTTTTTTACCCATATCTTTGTTAATAATTGTTTAAAAAATAAAATTCTTATAACTTAACTTTTCAATAGACAAATTTCCTACAATTTTTGCTAAAAACTTTTTTTTCTAAAATCAATATTTTCAAAGTGATAACACGTTAAATGTTGCACTTTTCAATCGACAAATATTTCCGGAAATATTTTAGTAAAATGAAGGACAATGACGGTTGAAGCTAAGATTCAGGCTTTGTAAAACATTCTTCTTGAGACACTTTCTTTCCATAGCTTATATAAGTTTCAGGTTCTTTGCGTAAATGTTGCCAATTCTGACGTTTTAATTCGCGACTTTGACGTTTTGAGGAAAACCCCAATTTATTTTTCTTTAAATGCCTATAACTTTTTTGTCTTTGAACCTACAGACCTAAATTTTGGTAGGTAATTTACCTATAATGACATAAAACCGTGTACCAAATTTAGTTGCCCTTACTTTGTTATTTCCTGGGATATGATTTTTTTAGAAAGAAAACACAAAATTTTCCGGGAAAACCTGGGCCGATTTTCTTGGCTAACGAACTTATCCAAACCACTTACAATAGGAAGATATTCACCAAATTTAATTAAAATCGGCGTTTTAGTGTTTGAGTTATCGGTGTGATATATATATATATATATATATATATATATATATATATATATATATATATATATATATATATATATATATATATATATATATATATATATATATATATATATATATATTGAAACTGACCCCGGATATGTGCTCTAGGGGGCATAATTAGCGCCTATTTCATTTTTTTTTTTCAAAATTCAAAAGTCGGGGTCTCCTTATTAGTGAATTTTTTTAAAGAAAATAATTTTAGAAAAAAAAGTTTCAAGTAAAAGTTCTAGAAAATTTGTCGATTGAAAAGTTAAGTTATAAGCAGTTAATTTTTTTTGAACAATGATTAACAAAGATATAGGTAAAAAAGTCAATAAATGGATGCTAATAGTCGTATAAGTTGTAAACGGTGAGTGATACAAAAACAAATATTTAACAAAAAAGATGAGAAATGCAATTGTCTACAATAAAGGTCATTACCATTTTTGGTCTAAAGTGCATGGTTACGGAGATATAGGTCGAAACGTTTTTTCTCAAAATGGCGGCACTTCCGCCCTCCTAATTTGTAAGGATTTTGTGTTTTTACATTCAGTACGTAATTCTGAACCTATCTATCAAAAAAAAAAAAAACTTCTGTAGTTTAATGCAGAAAAAAATTCTCTATTACCTGTACTATCTGTGTAAGTTTAAAGTATTAACTTCACTAATATGCCGTATAATTTTAGTGTACAATTCTTTTGAAAATTCGCTACTATAAGGCACTTGCTGCCTCCCGAATTTCGTCTTCAGTGCGAACAGTAAACCCTTGAGAAGTGGCGGAGCTCGGTTCAAACTAATTATGTTGTTTATAGCGTTAGAAACAAAAGTGGTCTCGTAGCCGTCTAATACCACCGCTTGTCTAACATGTTTGTAAGCTTCAGGTTTTCCTGATCTATGTGGTGATTATTATCCCAAATGTTGAGCCACGCTTGACTTTTATACACCACCGTATCTCGTCTATGCCCTATATTCCTTAAATCGGGTTTCAATGTTACTTTTAGTTTGGCCAACAAACAATCTGCCGACAAAATAAGGAAAACTGTGTTTTATGATCGACCAAGCGTATTGCTGATCGATTTAATGACTCTTGGGAGCACTATAAAGGCTGACAGGTATTGTGAGATAACCTAAAACTCAGAAGGGTGATAATAAACCAGAGCCTCGGTGGTTCAGGGGTAGATTGTAGATCGTAGATTGTTTAATGAGTCGTAAAGAGCTTTGACCTCAAAGCGTTACGACTTCAATGGGTCTTTTGTGCATATCTCTTTTTTCTAGTAGTTGCCCAAAATGTCAGAGTGTTTATGTAGTCTACTCTCTTCTTGGGGGTTCTTTCGCCTATTTACTGGGGTGTTAGGGTCACCCCTAACTTTGAGACGTTTGCAGAACTGAGCCATCAAGTGAAGGTTGGAACCTGTGATGAGCACTTGAAGGCACACTTGAAGAACCCAAATCATCACAACACATTTTAAAAACCTGACGATCGTTTCACTACCCAAGTTAGCGTTATCAGAGGATAAGTAATTTTGAGTCATGCAGTCGCATAGCAAGTGTTCTGTTGTTTCTGCGACTTTATTGTAGTATGTCCAGTTTTCACTGTCCCCCTCTCTTTGGTCATAAGATGATACCTTACTGGAGAGTGCCCTGTCAAAAGTCGTGTGATTATTACAGAGTCGTTCCGGTTCAAACCAAAAACAATTGAGACTTCTCCGTTGATATGGTGATGAGCCGCTTTGACTGCCTTAAACCGGGCGTTTTTCTGCAGTATCACAGCATTTGGCTCTTCTCCCAAGTATCGTTTATTATGTGGATTTTTTTAGTACACAATAGGGTTTTGGACCACAGAATGGTGTCGTTCCTGTCCTTTTTTCTGCTTGCTCGTTTCCTTCGGTGCCTTGATGGCTTGCTACCTACGTCAAATTTACTTTGTTGTTCGCCGCCAGTCGCCTCAAGAATTGTTTGCATTCCCAGGTTAGTTTAGACTCTGTTTTAAAAGATTTCAGTCTTTAGTCTGACTGACTCTCTCACACGATGCAGATCTATATATTTTTGAGCCTTCTTTATATGCACTCCTGTACGCAGAGATTTATAGTAAGCATTTGTGCTTGGAAGCTGGTGAAAGTTTTCCTAGGAACTTATTCCTAGTTCTGCTCCCTCCATTTGTCTCTGTACCATACAGATGAGTTGTTTGTCAGCATCTCACTCTGTCTGTCTTATGTTTGGCGGTCATTTATGACCACGTCGAATGAAACTTTAAAGTTCACTTTGGCTGGCAATTGGTCTGTTCGTTTGACAAGTGACTCCAATGGAATAAATTCCGAGATTTTTAAGTGGCCAACCAAGTCTACTGGTTTGAATTTCTTGGAATCGTCTTGAGGCACTTAGTGCTACTTGCCTCTTCACGCATATGTGCAGTGAAGCAAGATTCAGCAGTGTCTCTATAGCAGCTGCGGGGTATGATTTCATGGCTCCCGTTATTCCAGGACATATCAGCCTGTGCAATTTTTGCAATTTCCTTTGTGTTGAGGCTTGTTCCGTTTTTTGGCCACCATATTATATATACACATCTAACCATGGGTTTAGCACAGTTTGGTATACCCAGTATACCATCCTAGGATTCAGCCCCCATGTTTTCCCACTGAGTCTACGGCATGTTCAGATTGCAATTGTGGCTCTCAAAAGAGTTTTTGCCAAGTTTGTGTTTTAATTCAGTTTTTGTCAAAGAAAATCTCTAAGTAGTTACCTTCATTGGAAAATTGTGTCCGTGTTCCATTTATAGTGGAAGCTTTTAAATTAAGTTTTTTTCTGTTCGTGAATGAAACAAAAACTGTTTAATGAGGATTATATTTCTCTACTATATTTAGGGCTGTTTACATTGTGGTTTCATCACCCACCCACCCTATAATCCGAAAATAGCACCTAGTGACTACCAATTGTTTTCCAAGTCCAAAAAACATTTAGCCAGGCGGCGTTTCGGCGACGACAACGAAATAAATGATGAGATCCAATGATTTCCGAACGTGGCAGCTTTAAAAAAATGCATCGACCGAAACTGCAATTATGTAGAAAAATAGAGGAATGTACAAGCTTAAGTGATTATTCATTTATTAAAAATAAACGTTTCTGTCTATAACACTTGGAGAACCTGGATCACCACAACACATTTTTTAAAGACCCGATGATCGTTTCACTAACAAGGTTAGCGTCACCAGAGGATGAAAAAAAAAGAATGTTTCATCCTTTGGTGATTCTAACCCTGTTAGTGAAACAAAGATGTGTTATAATGATTTCGGTTCTTCAAGTGTACTTATAAGTGCTCATCACAGCTTACAATCTTCACTTAGCTTTTCTGTCATCAAAAATAGTTGACCTTAGTTTTGAAATCACCCTCGTATATATGTTACCTTCACTGAAAAATTGTGTCCGTGTTCCATTTAAAGTGGAAGCTTTTAAATTAAGTTTTCTTCTGTTTGTGAATGAAACAAGAACTGTTTTATGAGGATTATAGTTCTTTACTATATTTAGGGCTGTTTACATCGTGGTTTCCCGTTACTGTTAGGACAATATCGTTTGCGTATCCTTGAATGGTAAATACAGCTGCGCTCAATGCAGTCAAAAGCTTGTCGACAACAAGCGACCACAGCAGAGGTGATAGCACTCTTCCTTAAGGACAACCTTTTGCCGTCGTCACTGTTGCGATCAGGGGCAAGAACGTATGCCTCTAAACCGAAGGGTACTGGGTTCGACTCTAAGTGTCTCCGTTTCACTTTTCCAGTACATGTTGTAAAATTAACATCAGCCGAGTTTGTGGCATTGTATATGAGCAAGTGGAATGTCTGCACTTACGCCGTTTGGAAAGGACGTAAAGTCATCGATCTCGTGTCCATGCGATGTTGAGCACGTTGAAAATCGTTACCAGCTTTACAGAAAGGCAAGGGTTCGGCACAATTTCCAGGATAGTGAGGTGAAACTGCTCCCTGGCGTCAGTGATTTCCCATAGTCACGGAAATAGACCGACGCTAAAAAACAAAACAGACACACCCACGATATAATAATAATAATAATAATAATAATAATAATAATAATAATAATAATAATAATAATAATAATAATAATAATAATAATAATAATAATAATAATAATAATAATAATAATAATAATAATAATAATAATAATAATAATAATAATAATAATAATAATAATAATAACACCACTGTAGACAAACTCCTCAACCAGAAGTCTTTGACTTGTGCGGGGGGAGCTTACATACACATATAGATGTAGGACACCACTCATAACTTATCAGAAGGTGGCCTTTCCACATTCGAGTGAAAAAGATCGACTCTCTGAATACGGGATTCGAAACCGCGACCTCCTAGTCCGATTCTATATATTACTCACCTCGCGAACTGCACTACTCGGCCTGTATAAAACCTGAAAAGAGGAATGTTGAGCAAGGTCTTGGGCTTCGTCTACGACAACGCTCGTCCCCACGTCGCCCATAAAACCGTCGCTCACCTGTAACGGTTCATTTGGGATATCATCACCCACACAGCCTATAGTCCGAAATTAGAACCCAGTGACAACCAATTGTTTCCAAAGTCGAAAAAACATTTAGCAAGACGGCGCTTCAGCGACGATGAAGAAATAAATGATAAGATCCAATGCTTTCCGAACGTGGCAGCTTTAAAAAGGTGCATTGACCGAAACTGCAATTATGTAGAAAAATAGAGGAGTGTTCAAGCTTTAAAGTGATTACTCATTTATTAAAATTAAACGTTTCTGTCTATAAGTACACTTGGAGAACCCAGATCACCACATCACATTCTAACCTTGTTAGCGAAACGAAGATGTGTTATAATGATTTGGGTTCTCCAAGTGTACTTATCAGTGCTCATCACGGGTTCCAATCTTCACTTAGCTTTTCTGCCATCAAAATAGATGACCTTAGTTTTAAAATCACCCTCGTATATTTATTTGTAAGTAAAAAAAAATTGCCAGTAGAACAAGCCCACTAGAAAGCAGTTTATTCTTCACGATCATAAAGCGCCTTTTTGTCTAAAACCACAGAGGTAGGTGCCTTCACAATGCTTAACAGTACTTTGAGTCAAAAAACAAAATTTTGTTCTTAGCTTGCTTAGTTCATTTAAGCTCTGATGAAATTAACTTTGCTGGTGAAACAAATATCTGGTCTAAAGATTGTGTTGTGGTGAATTGGGTCACCAAAGTTCGCTCATGTCCTGTTTTATTAATGTTCACTTAGTGAAAACTCTTCGAAAAGTAAAGAATTTTAAGACGCTCCTTATATTAGTGATTTTTTATCAAAAAAAAGGTCACTAATTGAGATAGAGAGGTATCGATGGTGAGACTTTGCAATTTTTTCAAATGAGCGCGAACTAGGACCCCTAGAACCTATATCCGGGGTCAGTTTCAATTTTTATATGTTTATATATATATATATATATATATATATATATATATATATATATATATATATATATATATATATATATATATATATATATATTGATATAGTAAGTTATTTATTTAATCTATCTAGGAAAATTATAGTCCCACGTTTTTGTGCGCTAATTGATATAATGATAATTTATGCTATGGTTGTTTTAGTCCCACTATTGGGTAATAATTGAAATAGGGAAAGGTTTATTTTAAGTTTTATATTATTATTATTAGGTATATTGAAATACTTGATATGGTAGCTAACTTAAATATGTTTTATTGCTTTTTGTGATGTTAATTTCGAAGTGTATTTTATCTTGTGAGTTTTATCTACTTGTAAAGTTGAGTGAATTATGCTGAAAAAAAATGTTTATAAAATATACGTGTATTTAACTTCCACCCTGGTGTACCCAATGTCTTTTATTGCTGCATGTGATATAAACAAATTGATAGCATGGATATACTTACTCTTTAAAACAGGGAGCTTCTTTAAGCTGGTGGGTTCAAGTCCTACCAAAATTTTTATTATTTTTTCCAAAAGTATGATTAAATTTTAAATTTTGAAATGTATTCCCCCTCTGATCTTTACTCAAAATGCTTATAAATATATGTTAAAGAAAACAAAGCAAAGGTTCTTATACGCTCACAGAACTTAAATATTTATTAAATTAACATATATGACAAAAACCTAAACCTTATGTATTACTTATACCTATTTGAATTTTACACTATAAAAGGGAAAGAAAGAAAATAAAATAAATTTTAACGGTACCGACACCTATTGGTGTTTATATTAATTCCACTGTATTGTGGCACTTAGTCAATAGACACAGAGTTCCACGCTGACTATCAGTTACAGCCAAAAATGGATCCCCTGCCTCTATAAGTATCTTGAATGTCGTATAAAAACCAAAGCGCAGTTTATGTACTTATTTTTTTTTTTAGCGAGTTTTATTGCTCCTTTTATTTTTACACTACTCACTCAGACTGCTGCTGCCTCTCCTGTATTTGCTGAGTCGGACTATCGGATCAGCGACCCTCTAGATTTTTGCATCCTCTAGACTAAAATTTCTCCTCTTGCTACTATCCCTTTTCAAACCCCTTCTATCTAATTTCTCAAACTATATCCTTATTACCAAAAATTCCCATCTAATAATTTAATGACAATTTCAAACTTTTTTCATCTCAAAAATTTTAATCTGATGATTTTTATCCAAACTTTTTTCCTCTGTTTTATTTTTCCTTGTAACCAGCGTAACTAATCAAAAAAACTGCTTTATGCCTGCTTCAAATAAAATATCCTAACAAATTTTAACACAATAATCGTTTTTCATCATCTCCTCGGATACATACTTCTTATTGTTGTTAGTCAATGAGAGAATAATTAACCTAACTATAATTTTAGTGTCAGTTTGACGTCTGTCCTAAATAAAAACAGCTGACTTAAATATAGGTTATGAAATGACATTTCTTACAATTTAACACTCAAATTTTGACATCTTACTATTCTTAAAGCTAACAATATCCTTAATTCTAACAAACAATAACATCTTAAATTACACAACATCTAGCAAACAATAATACCTTAAACTATCTAATTAAACTTGTCATACATTTACACTTGCCTTGCCTCCTTTTAACACACATATATATATATATATATATATATATATATATATATATATATATATATATATATATATATATATATATATATATATATATATATATATATATATATATATATATATATATATCTGTAAAATTTAGTTTCTCCCTGCCTTACAGTGCAAAAACATTGCATACACCAAAGGTAAGTTGTTGTTTGTGTTTAGTATAATTTGTGGTAAAAAATGTGTTTATGTATGTGTATATATGTATATGTGGCCCCCTTTAGTAACCATATCAATATATATATATATATATATATATATATATATATATATATATATATATATATATATATATATATATATATATATATATATATATATATATATATATATATATATATATATGTATCCAACCGCTAACTCAAAAAATAACTAACCGATTTCGATGAAACTTGGCAACTGCCTTTCTTTTATTAATGGCTTGGATGAGTTCTTTAGCCAAGAAAATCGAAAAAGGTTTTCCGGGAAGATTTTGAGTTTTTTTTGAAAAAAAAGGTCTTACTACATACCAAAACTCAACTTTCTAGCTTTATAGAAAATTGAGTTATTTAAATGTTGAAAAAAAATTTTTTCTCCAAAAATTACGAAGCTATTTTAATAAATTCAACTGTCTTGGTTTACATAAAATTGAGTTATTCAAAATTGAAGAATTTAATAAAAATTCACTACCATAACGCAGTTGCTGCGTCTAGAACTTTTTTATTTAAATAATTGGAACCATAGCATGTTATGGTTAAAATTTTGTATTTATTAAAGTATGTTGTATTGTCATAGAATAATTTTATGTATTGTATTCTCGTGCAAATTTAGATATATCAGCCGCTAAGATAAAATAGAAAACAATAACAAGAGGAGGTAACTCTCCAAGTGGCAATTTGTGTTGGTTCAATATTTACCAGGAATGGGAACCTTGTCCAGTATTATAAACAAGTTATAAAACTTGACCATTCTAATAAAAATGATCCCGAAGATCCTATGTGTGGAAGTTGTAATAAAAAGCAAAAACGAAATTGGGCAAAATCTCTAGAGGGAGAAAATAAAAAAGGAGACTCGATTAAGGTCAAGCACCATCAAAATTAAAGCGATAAAATATTATTATTGTCACTGTCTAATAACAGCCATTACTATAATATTATATTATGACTTTCCTTCATCGAAACTTTATTTTCAGAACTTTTCTCGTATATGTGAAAACATGCCAAGTCAAGGTATAAACAAACGTATTTTTGCAATATCAGAATGGAATTTGTTGAATGGAGTATATCTACAGTGTGCTTCTAAAGTAATAGTACAATAATGAGGACACTTGGAGAACCCAAATCACCACAACACATTTTAAAAAGGTCTTTAAAAAATGTGTCGGTGATTTGGGTTCTCCAAGTGTACTTATCAGTGCTCATCGCAGCTTCGAATATTCACTCAGTAAATAGTACACTGAGAAATAGCAGATTCTTAGCATCATTAATATTGCGATTTGGCAATACTTATCTCAGTCCTAAAGTTGAAATTAAAAGAGAAACGGGATGACAAATAGAAGGTATTGCCTTAATTTGTCTTTAGCAAGTGGAGTGCACTGTTTACAATACCCTTTAAGTCTTACAAATACTCACACCTTTTTGTTAGAATCGCTAGAAAACTATTGGTTTAAAACTAGTATTCGCCTGCATTTTCTCAACAAAAATGTATACCTTAAATGATGCTCAAATCCACTGTTTCCCAAAAATTTTCGATTTCAAATGTAGTTGCGGTAGCTACAAAATTCTGAACTGTTTTTAAATCATCTCTTATTTACCTCACTGTAAACAAATTCATGAAAATCATGCATTGGTGTCTTTTTTTAGTGAATTTTCTTAAAAAAATTCACTAATGAGGAGATCCCGACTTTTGAATTTTAAAAGAATTTCTTCAAATGAGCGCTATTTACGACCCCTGGAACCCAAATCCGAGGTCGGTTGCAGACTTTATATATATATATATATATATATATATATATATATATATATATATATATATATATATATATATATATATATATATATATATATATATATATATATATATATATATATGTTTATATATTTATGTGTCACACCTATAACTAAAAAAATAAAGGACTGATTTTGATAAAAGTTGGTGAGTACCTTCCTCTCGCAAGTGGCTTGGATAAGTTCGTTATCCAGGAAAATTCACCGAGGTTTTCCAGAAAAATTTTGTGTTTTTTTTTTCGAAAAAAAATTAAAATAATTGATATCTCCGGAATTAACAAAGTAAGGGCAACCAAATTTCGTACGCGGATTTATATCATTATAGGTAAGCTACCTACCAAAATTTAGCTCTGTAGGTTTAAGGACAAAAAAACAGGCATTTAAATAAAAATATATTTGGGTTTTCCTCAAAACGTAAAAGACGCGATTTTAAACGTCAAAATTGGTAATATTTAGGCACTGAACCTGAAACTAATATGAGCCATGGAAGAAACATGTCTCAAGAAGAATGTTTTACAAAGCCTGAAGTCTTAGTTTCAATCGTCATTGTCCTTCATTTTACTAAAATATTCCCAGAAAATTTATTTCAAATAGACCCTTTCTCTGATGCTTTGGTAGTAGTGTTGGCTATAGAGTTTATCTGTTAATGGTATATCATTTTTGTCGAATTTTCGTAAAAAAAATTTAAAGTTCAATATATCCGTTATTATAAACGATACGAAAAAAAATTGTATACATTAATTATAGGGTGTCTGGAGCTACATTTTAAAAAAATATTTTACAGGTGGCCCATAAGTCGTTGGTGATTCAAGTTTTCTTTTTTAGTGAATTAATTTTTTTAAAAAAAATTCACTTTTGGGGAGATCCGAAAATAACAAAGTGAGGGCAACCAAATTTGGTACGCCTATTTGTATTATAAAGAGAGAACCACGTACCAAAATTTAGGTCTCTAAATTTAAGGACAAAAAGGTACGAGCCGCTAAAGAAAGAAATTTTAGAGTTTTCCTCAAAACGTCAAACCGCAATTTAAAACATCAAAATTGGCAACGTTTAGGCAAAGAACGTGAAACAAATACGGATTGTGAAAAGAAAATGTTGCAAGAAGAGTGTTCTGTGAACCCTTAAATTTCAGATTCAACCGTCCTTGACCTTTATTTTACTAATTCATTTCAAATAGACCCTTTCTCTGATGCTTTGGCTGTGGGTTTAGTAAAGTTTATGGTTATGGTTTGACGGTCTATAATTTTTAGCTAATTTTTGTAGAACAAATTCGTTACTGCATTTTAGCATTTTTTATCGAAATATGATGCATGTTTGTAAGAAAAAAAAACTGTACACAGTAAGTGCGTCTTGGTAGCGAATTTTCATTAAATCCTTTAAATTTCAATAACTCAATTTGTTATTAACGTAAGTTTTGTTGGTTAGGAAACCAACATTTAACTTTATTTTCGGAAATTTTTTGTATAAACGCGGCAAGGGCGTTTTGGTAGCGAATTTTCATTAAATGTTTCAAATTTCAATAACTCAATTGCTATTAACCTAAGGTCCATTGGCTAGGAGACCAGTTTTCTCAAAAACATTTAAAGTTTAATTTCGGAACATTTTTGTACATTTTCAAATAATTATTTTGATAAAATATGGTACATTGTTCCTACTATATAGGTTATACCGGTAACCAAATTGATGCCTGCTCGCATTAGAGCGATATATTTGTAATTAAAAACATTTTAATGAAAATTCACTTCCATAACGCACTTGCTGCGTCTAGAGTTTTTTGTTATTTTCATATGCTTTTGTAAAATATTACTCATAGTGTCCCTTAATTAAATGTTTTGTAAATGAAAAAATGCGAGTAACTTTTAGCTTTTATGCGAAAGAAAATTTTAATGGATATAAGGCGTGCACAATGCACACTGAAAAGTATTCAAACACTGTAGTGGCTGTCAGATTATTCCTATCTGAATTATATTATACAAGAGGAAGTGAACATCCATGACCTCCAGACAGTCCTGATTTAAATCCTCCTTTTATTGATTTTTAATTTCTGGGGATATATTAAGTGCCTAGTTTATTATGGCCCCACTGTTCATACCAGAAATGAACTGTAGCAAAAAATAGTAACTGCAGCAAATGAAATTAGGCAAATCCATCCGACATTCTTCCCAAGTAGAAAAAAATTCTTAGAAGGCGTAGAAAATGCGTTGAAGCAAATGGCGGACATTTACAAAATCAACTTTAAAACCATGATTTTGTTTATGGTATTGCTTTTAGCTTAAAATATAATTTTTTTAACTTGTTATTTTCAAAAGTGGTTTACCTTTCATGCTATCATATTTTTCAATCTTTAGGGTTATGTAGTTTTCGTTGTCCGTTGTTATAAAGACAGTGGTAACAAGGAACGCGTCGTAATGTAAGATTTAACAGCTACCTTTGTAATTATACTGGCATTTAAATTTTTTGAAATGTTTTCTAAAATAAATACAGACGTAGCGACTTTTTCTTGGCTTCACAGCTGCTTATTTGTTTTTCTGTAACCGATTTCACTACTTTATGGCAAAATTTAACTTTTTAATTGTAACTTTTGGACAGCGGTACATTACATTAAGCCTTATCATTTTGACGCTAATAATCATCTACCACTCTGCATATCTTTACTTTAGGATGCCCTGTATATATTATCACTCTACAGATGAAATTCCTAAAGTTATCTAAAACTGCATAGTTTTCAAAAATCTGGGAAACTGTTTCAAACTAAAGTTTACTCGGTCATGTAATGTGAATTTAACTATACCTACTCTACAGAATTCAGGCGTATATTTCCGACGAAAATCACGGATCTAAACAATGCCCCCGAGACACAAGAACAAAGCAGATAGCTAGAAAACTTGTTTAGAAGTTTACAATACCATTGCAGTAAAACAGTTTTCTCTACAAAAAAGTAGTTTTAAATAACCCACAAAAATATTTAGTACACAATGCACGTTCCAACAAAGCTGTAAACCCATGGATTAGCGACTTATTTATATTTAAATATAATTATATTTAAATTATATATAAATTTTACACTTTATCAACAATGTTATCTCTTCCTTAAAATGATTTGAAAACCAAGGTCTAACAACTGCTGTGGAAAGTTTTCCTTTAAAGCTCCAACTTTTCGTTTCCATTCTTATAAGCATTAGCACCTTCTTTTGTAAATTCAACTACACATTTCAGTTTAGATATATTTTAAGCCAAGTAGAATGCTGACATGGCCTAGACTTTTCTTGATTACAGAAACGGGTTTTTATGAAATGGTATATTAAAGTCGAATCTTATGTGTTCTCAGAGAATGGTCGCCTACCTGCCGATCGCGAGCAACAGGTAGCTGGCAAAAGCAAGTAGCTCATAGCATATTTTAAATTTAAAAAATGCGAAGGTAAAAAAATCATAGAGGCTGCCATAGATTTCGCAGATTCTCATGATAAGCACTAACAACGCCAACACTGCGGAGAGCGATCTGCGCCGAAGTCACCATGCTAGAATCGGTTAAAACCGACCAACGCGCCAGTGTTCTAGAATGATCCGTGTTGCTCTTAACGGGATATATACACGTGGCGCTACGACATTGTGCATCATTTCCGTCCAGTATCAAATAAATGATACTAAAAAAGAACCACGTGCGAAAACTAACGGAAACCCCACGACAAACGAGACTCAAACAGACTCATCAAACAAGGACGATCCGCCCTACAAGAACTCCGCAACAACAGTTGGGAGGAACGCCTGCAAACCCTGTCCGCCCAAGACAATCCCATCTGACAAATAGAAAAAGGCATTCGCTTCCAAAAACTTCCGATCTCCCCACTTTGTGGCCGAAACGGCATCGCATATACGGATGCGGACAAAGCAAGTGCATTTGTGGATCATCTGGATTGCAATTCAGCTCGAATTATGACAACGTTAATCTGTCGCACGTCGCGAGAACGCACCGTTATGTCACAAACATCGAGCCAGCTACCTACGAAGAAGTTTCCCAAATAATCAAAACACTAAAAGATAGGTCCGGGATACGATGGAATTTCCAAAGTAGCCCTGAAAAATCTCCCTAGCAAATCAGTGGTATTCATAGTTACGATTATGCATGCCGTACTGTAATTTCAACATTTTACATCCTTGTGGAAACTTGCCAAACAAAATGTAAATTTTCACCAAATCACCCCTCATTCATCCCCTACCTCCTGGAGAAATTTTACCCAAAAACAATCCGAACCGTATGATTGCCGGATACTAACTGCATACCAAATTTGAAACAGACTTAGAGACCGAAAGACCGACAGACGGACAGACCGACAGACGGACAGACCGACAGACGGACAGACCGACAGACAGACAGACTGACAAACCGACAGACCGACAGAGAGATAGACAAAAAATGTTCGTTCCAAAGTCACGTTTTCTATATGTTTTGAGACTTTTACGACGTTTAAGTAAAAACATTTTTGAAATTTTTATCGCCGATGTCATTTCCACACGTTGTGACGATGTGGAAGTAACTATTTGCAAATTTTTATGCAATGTTTTTTGGATGTTGCGTCGAAAAGCTTTTTGTGGATAATTTTATCTTGGCAGGTGGGTAAATATCTTGAGTTGTTTCGTTGGCCTGGAAAATGGGACCAGTTTTTTCGCGAACATATAATTTTATTTTCGGAACATTTTTGTACTTTTTTCAAATAACCAAGTTATTTAATAAACTATGGTACATTGTTTCTACTATATTGGTAACCAAATTTGATGCCTGTTTTCTTAAAAAAAACATATTTGCTATAAAAAACATTTCTATGAAAATTCACAAGACAATGAGCTCTTAAGATACCGGGTGTTTTGTTTAAAATATTCTCCTTTATGTGGTTTCAAGTGTTGAAAAACAGTGTATAGTTTGCGAACATCCTGTAATAAGAAATAAAATTATGGTTTGACATCTCAAAACAACACCATTAGCTGTTTGTGTGTACCAATCTGTGTAATGGTTTGTTGCTAAACTACTGTTTTTTTTTTTACTTATGATGTTCCATATGAATTTAGACTAGGATTTTACTTATAATTCGAAAATATGATAACATACATCTTCTTCTTCTTAAGACGCCGTCTCCCTACGAAGATTGGCGATCCAACTGGCTATCATGGTGCGTGATACCGCACCTCTGAAAATCTCCACAGATGTCCGTCCGAACCATCGACGCAGATCTTTCAGTCATGAGTTCTGCCGTCTGCCCACAGATCGTTTGCCCTCGATCTTTCCTTCGATGAGGAGTCGGAGGAGCTCGGACCGCTCCCTGCTCATAATGTGCCCGATGTATTTGAGCTTTCGTTCTTTGATGGTTGTCAGCAGTTCTTTGCCTTTACCTATTCTCCTTAGCACTTCCTCGTTGGTTATCCTGTCTACCCAGGATATACGCAGTATACGGCGATACAAGTACATCTCAAAGGCGTCAATGCGGATCTCCATTGATTGGCAGAATGTCCAGCTCTCGGAGCCATAGAGTAGCACTGGGAAGATATAACAGCGCAATATACGTATGCGAAGCTGTAGGTTTAAGTCTCTACTGGTGAAGAGTTTCTTCATGGAGATGAATGTCCTTCTGGCATGTTCTATCCTTGATCTGATTTCCATTTTAGGGTCACTGTTCTCGTTGACGAGGGCTCCAAGGGATTTAACGGACGGCACCTGTTCCACAACCTGGTTGTTAATTTGAAGATCGTCCGTCTTGGTGCCCTGGAGAACACAACCACCTTGGTCTTGTCAACGTTTATGTGTAAACCATACCGTGTGCTATGCTCAACGATGAGGTCCATCATATTCTGGAGATGTGGTAGGCTGTCGGCGACCACGACCGTATCGTCGGCGAATCGTATATTATTAATAAGGGTGCCGTTGATTTTAACGCCATCTTTCACATTCTCCAGTGCCTCCCGGAACACCATCTCCGAGTATATGTTGAAGAGTAGAGGGGACAGGACACATCCTTGTCTAACACCCCTTCTGATTTTTGTTTCTTCGGATGTTATGCCCTCTATTCTAAGCTCCGCAGTCTGATGCCAGTACAGCTGCGTGATGATGTTCAGATCTCCCGCATCGACTCCGGTGTATTTTAGGATCTCAATGAGCTTCTGGTGCGAGACACAGTCGAAAGATTTTCGGTAGTCAATAAAGCAGGCGTATATATCAACATTCATGTCTCTGCATCGCTGTGTGAGAACGTTGAGAGAGAAGAGAGCCTCGCGCGTGCCCATTCCGTTCTTAAATCCACACTGCGTCTCCCCAGCCTGTCCCTCACATCTGGCGTATATTCGAGTGTGAACAATGCGAAGAAACACCTTGAGGACGTGAGACATCAGGCTTATCATTCGGTGGTCGTCGCATTGAGAAGCGTTCGGTTTCTTTGGCAGAGCGATGAACGTCGACCTCAGCCAGTCCGTTGGTATTTTTCCAGTTTCATATATTGAGTTGAACAACGATGTAAGAAGTTTTAGGCTTCCATCATCTGAACTGATGAGCAATTTCAGGGTTTCCGCGTGAATATTGTCTGGTCCTACAGCCTTGTCATTTTTCTGAAGTTTTATAGCACGTCTCACTTCCTCTGCCGTGATAGCAGGGCTGGGTTCGTTAATATCATCATAGTCCCTAGGTGGTTGGTGGGGTCGTAGGTCATTGAAGAGGGCCTCAACATACCCCTTCCATCGTTTAAGCTTTTCTTCAACGCTTGTTAAGATCCTGTTGTTAGTGTACTTCAAAATACCGTGGATCTGCCTTCGTTGTGTGTTTGTGAATTCCTTGATCTTTTGTGGAGATTAAACGAGTCGTGCTTTTTTCTAGTGTCTCCATTTCACTGCATTTTTCAGCTAGCCATCCTTCCCTTGCTTTTCTGCATTCCGATCTCACCGCCCTCCAGCTCCTTGTATCGGTTATTGTCTGTGGCCTTGTATTTCCTTCTTTCGTTCATAAGTTGGATAATTTCGTCTGTCATCCACTGTTGCTTTTTAAAGGCTTGTGCATATCCAATGTCATCCTCCTGGGTTTCCAAAAGTGCCTTCTTCAAAACAGTCCACCGAGGCTCTACGTCGTCGTCATTGCAAGAGTTAGTTGTTTGTAGGTGCGCCTCGAGACTCTCGGACTGCTCTGGCTCGTATCTCGGGATCAAGAAGTCTTCTGACATCGACTCGCTTAGGTTTATTTGGACGTTGTACTCTATTGAAGTGGCGAAGCTGTAGACTTATTGCTACGGGATTGTGGTCGCTGTTGACGTCGGCGCCAGGGTATGTTGTTGCTGATTTGACAAACTTCATCAAATGGCTCTTAATGAGGATGAAATCGATCTAATTTCTCACTATGTGATTATCACGATCTGCTGGGGATTTCCATGTGTAAAGACGTCTAGGATATTGATTGAAGTAGGTGTTGGCAGCAGAGAGGCGGTGCTCTGTACAAAATTGCACCAGACGATCCCCTCTAGTGTTGCGTGTTCCCAGACCATGATCTCCGCAGACCCCGCCATCAGCGACCTTCCCGATTTTGGCGTTTAAGTCGCCAAGAACAATTGTCATCTCCCCTTGTTTTGTTGTTTTCATAGCTTCTTCTAAAGCAGAGTAGAATTCTTCAACCGCCTCATCAGGTTTGTCCCCTGTTGGATCGTAGGCTTGAATTACGTTCATAACTCTATGAGTAGTGTGGAGTCTCAAGAGCATCACTCGATCTCCGAGTGGGATAAAATCAATTACCGATTTTTCTAGTTCAGAGGAGATGAGTATAGCTACGCCGTATTGGTGTTTGGGGTCGTCGCCACCAGAGTAGTAGAGAACGCCATTTTTAGTCCTGTGATTCCCAGTGCCTGGCCATCGTACCTCGCTTAGCCCCAAGATCTTGACTCCCAATCTATACATTTATGCATCTACATTGGCGAGTTTTCCTGCCATACATAGGCTACGTATATTCCACGTTGCAATTCTGGTTTGTTTTCTATATATTTGTATTCTGTTGGTTTTCATGGACGGGGGGATCCTTCGCATCCTCTCCCCACTTAAGGGGTGCCCCGGACTGAGGGCCATGTTTATATTTGTTTTAGCCATGTTGAATAAATGGATTGATAGTGTAGTGGGACTTCCGTTTCCCTTCTGCATCGCAGTGTGGAAGCCGTTGGAACTGCTACAGTGGCGCCTCCCACTTCCATTATGACGCTGTGTGTGAAGTACATCTTCGGCACCGCCACATGGTACTGTTGCTGCTGCTGCCCAGCAACAGATTTTTACCATATCTGGTTATCTTTACTTAGTTTAGCCTGCAGGTCGATGCAGTTGCCCGCGGCGTGGCACGAGGAGCCATAAGTGAAAATTGGGTGCCCTGTGAGGACCGGTCATCGTCGACCGCTCACCGACTATGACGCCGAGCGCGACCGTCCTCAATGAAAAGTGCTACCTCTTCAGCGCAACCTCAACACCCCATATACATCTTGCTCTATTTAAAATAGCAGCGTTAGTGATAATTTTGTGTACAACCGCGAGGGTAGCCATTTTAAAATTATTTTAGCCATAATGGCTAGATTTAAATTTTCAGAAACAAATTTCAGCTACTAGTAGGAAAACTTTAAACGAGTGTATATTGAAACCTGTGATGAGCATTAATAAGTACAATTTGGAGAACCCAATTCACAACCACACGGTTTTCATATGACAAATAAAAGAAAAACTTCAGCACGCGGGATAAATGGACCACCAACAATGAGCCATTGTAACACCAAGTCGCCTTACCATGAACAGAATAGCTGAGTCAGCAGAAGGATAGAAGGCGCCTTCAAATAATCTGATGTGCAAAACTTGGACGACGCAGTAAACAGAAGACCGCACGTGGGAAACAGAGTCAGCGCAACCCAAAGTCACCTCTGAAAGACAATAGTGCCACTCCCGGGGGAGTTATTATAAATAGACTGAACGCCTGCATAGCGTCGTTCTGGGCCACCGCGGCCGCAACACACATCAAGACCCATCAAATCATCCGGAATAAAATTCTGAGAATGGTTACCGGAGCGCCATGGTTTGTCAGAAACGGTCAGATTCACTCTGATCTGGAAATGCCTTAGATAGTTGAGTTTATAACTCAACTATCCACAACTTAGTTCGTAAAAGCCGCTTCTCACCCAAATGCTCTTCTCCGTAGTGCCACCGTCTACGATGAGCAACTTCCACATAAGCATAAGCGTCCAAAGCTTATACTTACCCGCTAACGCCCCTGCGGCAAAAACGGAATGGAAACATTCAAACCCAAACGTCACTGTGTGTAATCTTTCCGACAGAGGTATGGATTAAGATCCGGTACTCCTAGGGAGGCAGTTTTATAGTGAGTAGGTGTACGAGTCTCACAGTACCTCGATATCCTACGCACTACGGTGTCGTGAATGATATCTGCATGAGGCATCTCTCCCTCCTGTATCCAAAAATAAATAAATTGCGTCGTTCATTCTTGTTTCCAAGTTAAGCTAGGCACATCGTGTGCTAACCTTTTTCATATCACACTTATGTTGATATTTATTTTTGTATCTAATTTTATATTATTATTGTATTAAGTAGTCATTTTATAAAGTAGTGGATAAATTGTTTTTAAAAATTCAAATGTCTTAACCGTAAAGTTAAGTCCCGGAAAAATAATAAGGCCAGTGTCCTCGAAACTGAATGGAGAAAAATCAGTGTTATTTATCGAAAACAAAAAGTCTGTGGCTAATAAACGTTAGCATCTGAAGTCATCACTGCATTCACACACACAGTTTTCAGATCTGATGGTCGTTTCTCCAACAAAGTTATCGTCGTCAGAGGGGTTAATAAATTAACCGAATAAAAGCTAGAAATCCTATTTATATGATAATTGACAAGCAATTATCAAATATAATACATGTATAACCAGTAGTAAAAAATTGCACACAGCAACTGAAGGAATCTTACAAAATTACAGGAGAAACAAGTGTACCATATTTTGTTAAAGCAACCTTTATATTTTCAAAGGTAAACTTTTTTGAAACACCGTGTGGCCTTTCTGATATAAAAGATTTTCATGATACTTCGCTACCATAACGTATTTTCTGCGTAGGGACTTTTTTCAACTTCTTAACACATAATCACATTTTTAGCCTGGCTGGATGACTACTAATAAATGTTGGTAAAGAAATTATTTAATCAATCAATAATGGCAATCTCTACCGCCCATCTTATCATAGTTGTAGAAAAACTCTATAATATGGAACATAACGCAGGACATCAAATGACCAACAAAAAGGTATGACATAGTTTTGTTCTGGAATAGATGTCACAGGACACGCCGGAAAGAGAATCACCGATTTATTTTTAGCAGGGAATTGCAACTGTGTTTTACTGTTTGCTACATGATGTTATTCTTTTACAATTCTATTCTGATACCGAAATTTCACCTAAACTGGATGTTTTTGTCACCTGAAAAATTCGTTAACGCGAGTAGCGTTTCCTGAGCTAAAAATATTTACTTTCAATCGCGGTTTCGGAGATTCGTAACAAACTACTAGCAAAAATATTACATTTCATACTGCTATAACTACCACGCTTTATCTCAGATTTCTACAGTCTTGATAAAAAGCCTGGACGCAGCAAGTGCGTTATGGTAGTGAATTTTCATAGAAATTATCTGGCACAAAATATTTTATTATACCTTTTTTTTTGTTGCAACATAGAAATCTAAATTTTGGTGTGTAGTTTAACTTTTATATCGTAAACCTACCTACTAAATTTGGTTATCATAGCTTCTTTACTTTTTGAGATAAAAATTTTTTCGAATGAAATCTCAAATTTTTTTCAGAAATCGTCGTCCGATTTTCCTGACTAACGAAGTTATCGAAGCCATTTACAAAAGGAAGGCACGTGTCAAATTTTATCAAATCGGCCTATTATTTTTTGTGTTATCGGTGTGATACATACATACATATATATATATATATATATATATATATATATATATATATATATATATATATATATATATATATATATATATATATATATATATATATATATATATATATATATATATATAAACATATAAAAATTGAAACTGACCCCGGATATGGGTTCTAGGGGTCCTAGTTCGCGCTCAGCTACAAAAATTTTTTCAAAATTTAAAATTGGAATCTCCACATTAGTGCATTTTTTCTACGTAAATTCACTAAAAAGGAAAAAAGTTGAAAGAGAAACTCAAATATAACTGAGATTTGAACCAATACCCCTTTGCTCATGAGCCAGTGATGGAATCCTCAACGCTACCGAAGCTTGGGAAACAAAGTATAATAACAGGCAGGTAACTCATAATGGTCTCCAGTTATTTATTTGTAATAATATGTAAAGTCTATTACAAAAGAAAGGTACATACCAAATTTGATCAAAATCCGCTGATTATTTTTTGAGTTATCGGTGTGATATATATATATATATATATATATATATATATATATATATATATATATATATATATATATATATATATATATATATATAAACATATAAAAATTGAAACTGAGCTTAGTGAATTTTTTCTACGAAAATCTACTAAAAAGAACATGAACAGCGAGCATTGACTAACAGTAGAAACGACAAAACAGACAGGACGGTGAAAACCGTGTATGTTAGGCAGAAATGGTACATTATCTGCAGAAGGGATCATTGACTAATACCTATTTACAAAGACGAAATCTGCTCGTTATGATAATTAAACTAGGGGAACAGGAAATGTATTGGTAAGTGACATCACGTTATAAAGGTGATAAATGTAGCAGGAGACCACGTAAGGTACGTAAAAAGAAATTTCAAGTAATTTGTTAGGTCACACAAATAAACGTTACATAGAGAGCAAGCATTGACTAACAGTGTAAATTAAAGGTACAATTATAGCAAATGGACACACGATGCCTATTAAGAGGATGCTTCTACAATTTTCATTCTCGATAGAACAGACTAGTGATCTTTGCAAAAGAATCATAAAGAAGAAAGAGATGATAATAAACCGAAAGTGAAGCTACAAGAACGTCTTATGAGGTGGAATACAAGTAGGTTTTTGTAGGCTGATATGTATGTAAAATCGTATAGCAGTAAGAGTAAGCAAAGCGTCATGTTAAGAGTAAAGACTGTAACAGCGGCAGAAGCAGAAGTCAATGGAAGCCACGTGTGTTCGAAAGGAGCAAATTTTAGGAAGAAACTATTGACTTTTGATAATAACAATAGACTAAAAACGATGAGAGTTGTAAGGAAAATAGAAATGATCTGGAACAAAGTATTTTATTATAACTTTTTTTTCTTGTAACATAGAAATCTAGATTTTGGTGTATAGCTTACTTTTTATATCGTAAACCTACCTACAATATTTGGTTATCATAGCTTTTTTATTTTTTGAGATACAATTTTTTTTCGAATGAAAACTCAAAATTTTTCCGGAAAACCTCGTCCGATTTTCCTGACTAACGAACTTATCCAATCCACTTACTTAGAGAAGGTACGTGCCAAAGTTTATTAAAATCGGCTCATTATTTTTTGAGTTATTTGGGGTCTAGTGGTCCTAGTTCGCGCTCATTTGCATAATTTAGGGATCTCCCCATTAGTGAATTTCTTCTACGAAAATTCACTTAAACGCGTGCAACGTGCACACTTTTACCTCAAATGAACATAGCAAATGATGCCAGCTCATGCACAAAAGAGTAGTTAACATTTAAATTTCGTCTGGGGTGACGCGTAACCCCACTAGCATTCTAGGGTTAAATATGGTTTCTCCTTTTGTATCTTTTTCTAAATTTGTAGCAAATAATAGTTCTTGGCGTATTTTCTCATTAAGTGAAGATTGGAACCTGTGATGAGCACTGATAAGTACACTTACAGAACCCAAATCACCACAACACATCTTTTTAAAGACACGACGATCGTTTCACCTAACAAGGTTAACGTCATCAGAGGATGAAAAATTCTAAACTGCCTAATAATAAACACCACCTTATATACTGAGTTTTAGGTAGAGAACAATACCGAGTGGAAGACTAAATTGCAGGCAGATTTTCAGTGTATTGTATTTTTATTGCCGAACGAGGTTTTTGAACTTGCTTTATAACTTTACTTTAAATACGTTAGGTAGACTAAGAGAACCATGGACACTAGATTTCGTGAACAGCGGGCACAGCTGATATACGGTAGTGTAGACAAGTCATGCGTGGCACAACATATTTGGGATAATCACCACCACATTGATAAAGAAAATCTTAAACTTATCAAAAATGTTAGACAGCCAGCAAAGCTAGATGAGTACGAAAGTATTGATATTTCTAAGATAATATAAAACAAAAGTTCCTTACACTGAGCACCACGACTGATTTATAGTCGTTTGTTTGCCCTCTATTTGTAATACAGATAAAATATTCCGAAACTTGCCAGGTAAAGTTATAAAGGAAGCTCAAAAACCTCGTCTGGCAATAAAGATACAATATACAGAAAGTTTGCCTGCGATTTAGTTTCCCTCACGGTATCGGTCTCTACCTAAAACGCAGTATATAAGGTGGTGTTTATTAGTAGGCAGTTTAGAATTTTTCATCCTCTGATGACGCTAATATTGTTAGTGAAACGATCGTCTGGTCTTTAAAAAGATGTGTTGTAGTGATTTGGGTTCTCCAAGTGTACTTAAATGTTTTCTCATCATTGATATATCTCACGATGACATTAACAAGGTTTGTTTGATTGGTAAATTGGACTCATCCAACTGAATTGAAATTGTGTGGCGATGACAATAAATAGAGTAATAAAAAATAAACCAATATTACAGCCTACTTTACTTGGTGGTTAGCGTATTTTTTGAGTCTTATTTTAAACTGCATTTTTTTTAATCTGCCCGCCGTCCGTACCGACGTAACGCCCTCTAATTTTCTCTGAGCCTTCAACTGCCCCGTTGAAAGCCACCAGCGCCCACAAGTGGGTGTTATCGCCCACGTTGGAAATGGGTTGCATTAGACTAATAATATATCATGTTTATTGTTGTTCTAATCGAGAGGTCTATCTGTCTTGTCTGTCATATCTGTCGTCGGGCCTCAGCTCCTACAATCTTGCCACATTGACCAACAAGCACGGAAAACATTTACTTTTAGATGCAACATTCCCCCTTATTAAAATTAAAAGTAATTCTAACCATAAGTAAGATAAACTTGTACAGATTGACATTATAATTATGTATAATAGTCTTTCAGATATTTTAGTCTCTTCGCAGTTCGTCCTGACCTTGTGCTTGGATTGACATTTAAAAATTACATCTGCATCGAATCCACAATCATTGGTAGTTACATTTTGCATCATTTGACTACTAACACTAAGAGTGTTCTTTTCACTTTCTACGTTTGAACATAAATCTACTTTACAATAAGGGTTCACTACTGTTTGTTTTTTGTGTGTTTAAGAACAGAAGAATTTCAACGGTAAATATTGCCTTCTAGATCTACAACTCCGTTCTTGGTGGGGCGTCGGTCTCTACTATTTTTCCCCTGACCCCAAGATGCGTCTTCTTTTTACTAGCATCATCTTTTACAAACTCACATCCTGATTGTGCCGATACATCATACTGGTCTATTTTGGCCTGTTTCTGCCGTTTTGTGTCACGAGTATCACTAGTTTTTAGTTTTAAAAGATTTACTCCCACAGGTGGTCTTGTTCGTAGCATTAAACCACACAATAGTTCACCAGGTGATATATTTATACCACACAATAAGATGTCTATACTTCGGTAAATAATTATAAAGATTATCTTCATATTCACTTTTTATTAGGATCTGCTTGCATATTACATATATATGAACGGTTTTTTCTGTCAAACCATTAGTTCTTAAATATTTCTGACTCGTGAACACACAGTCAATATCACTTGTTTTACAAAATTCTTTGAATTTGTAGCTATTATGTGGGATATTGTTAAAAACGAATTTCCCAGGGAGTTCTGATCTATTGATTTGTTCTTAATTATTTTTTTTTGTAATTATATACAATTACTATAGTAATCGACTAAAAGCAAGTAAGAATTTTCTCCAAACTCCAGGATTTCTGAAGCAACCATTTCAAAACAGAGTTTAGGTGTCTAATGATAAATAAGTGGCTCTTTCATAGGATTACTGCTATGTACTTCACATGTTTTACACTTACTAATAAAGTTTTCTATATCTCCAGACAAGCCAGGCCAGTAAAAATGTTTTCTTGCTTTTGATGTTGTTTCCTCAATGCCTAAGTGAGTTTTGAGTAGCTGATTTAACATAGGTAACCTAATACTCTTAGGAATAGAAATACGACCATTGCCATTAAACTATTCTATTAGTAGACACTAAATCTTCCTGTAATTTTGAATATTGTTTAATCTCACTGAACAGTATCAACTTTCTGTTAATAGTATATTAAGTTTATTGTATTGTTGTAATCGAGAGCTCTTTAATGTCTGATCTGACTTGTCGTTGTCTGTCAATATCTTTTTGGCCCGCAACTCTAACAATGTTGCCACATTAACTTACAACCACAGAACATTCACTATTATATGCAACAGTTTTTGCAATCTGTAATTTTTCT
Source organism: Tillus elongatus (assembly GCA_964006375.1). NCBI lineage: Eukaryota > Metazoa > Arthropoda > Insecta > Coleoptera > Cleridae > Tillus > Tillus elongatus. The sequence continues at coordinate 63,779,377 of OZ023263.1, read as the reverse complement.
ACCTGAGTTAATTGCATCATCATCAGTACAGGTATTAGGTAAGTCTGGTAGAAAAAATTCACTAATTAGGAGATCTCGAATTTTGAATTTTGGAAACATTTCTTCAACTGAGCTACGTCAAAATTTGAAGTTCTCTGAATTTGGTGGAGAAGTGTCAAATTAATTTGGATGTAACCTTATAAATTGTGAAATGAGACAGCACAAACCTAAGACTTCTTGTATTGACATACTGTAGGATTTTTCCCAATAAACTAACGACATGATTGTTAGTTTTTTTTAATATGAATGGAACTGAAAAGAACTACCTGCAAATTTTCGATGTTTCTATGACGTTTTTCTAAAAAAATCAAGCTGTTAGTTGTTGTAAACAAATGTAGATCCAGAAGTATATTATATATTGTCGACAGCAAATATTGTACCAATTTTTCTAATTAAAGTGTTCGCTATATAATTAGTGAATTAATCAATTTAATTCTTGACATTTTTTATCATTTAAGTACAGATGCAAACCACTTTTGTGGGATCACGAGTATTTGTTGTCTTCTGTGTAACTGTTTTCGCACTTTATGTAAATCAGGAGAAATATAATTTATTTTTGTGCACTCACTTCTTTTGCCTGATCCTACTGTAAAAGGCGAAGCCGGTTACAGAGAAAAAAAGAAACACTTGCGAAGTCAGCTAAGTAGTGTCTGCATCTGTATTTAGTATCCAACGATTTCATCAAGTAAGGGCAAATTTTATCATTTAGCTATTAATGACAGCGTATTATATTTCTAGCATGCCATCGAAAGATTATTTTTCTGAATAGGTAATTTGCATAAAACTTAATACAGATCTATTTCCATTTTTCTCTACCTTAATGTTATGGTAAACATCAATGATTAAAAATAAATAAGAAATACTTGATTTTAAAGCTTTTATATGTGTTTGAAATTCGTTGCTATTTTATATTCTGTCACGTGACCACGTCCGTCTATTGTTGTGACGTCAGATGTTCCAACTAGTCTCGCAGACGCAAGGTGAGGTGGGTACGTTTACATATACCAAGGTGTAAACAGCAAAGGTATTTTGTGTTTTGTGTTATATTATACGTGTGAAAGCATTTATTAAAGAAAAGGGTAGATGCTGGATTTTTCAAAGTCCATTGCGACAATTATTGAAGCTAGATGGTCTAATGGCGTCTTCATTCTTTGTAAACAAACCGAACTTTGTAAGCCTGCCTGGTACGTTATTTGTGTTCTATTATTTGTGGTGGTTTGAGTTTGTCAAATATCAAAAAAAAATCTCTGGACGCAGCAAGGGCGTTATGGTAGTGAATTTTCATAAAAATGTTTTAATTAGGAAATATATTTTTTTTAAGAAAGCTTGCATCAAATTTGGTTACCATTATAACCTATATAGGGGCAACAATGTACCATATTTCATCAAAATAACTTTATTGTTTGACAATATACAAAAATATTCTGAAAATAAACCTAAAATGTGCCCAAAAACTGGTTTCCTGGCCAACGAACCTTAGGTTAATAGTAAATTAAGCTATCGAAAGACACATTTTATGAAAAATCGCTACCATAACGCAGTTGCTGAGTCCCGAATTGATTTTCTTACAAACGTGCATTATCTTTCGATGGAAAATGCAAAAATTGTAATACTATAAGGCATGTTCGTTTGGAAAAAAAATTGCATCAGCAGCGACTTATGGGCCACCTGTGATTGTAAAAATAATTTTATAAGATGCAGCTCCAGACATCGTATAAGTAACAGATTAATTTTTTTATTATATCTTGTATAATAATAGATATTTTGAGCTTTACCCTAGAAATGCGTCACCCTGTATATATGAAAACAGATAAACACTGAAACTAACCCGGATATGGGTTCTATGGGACCTACTTTGCGCTCATTAAAGAAATCTATTCAAAATTCAAAAGTCACTAAAATTGTATCCAACTCTATGAGTAAATTGTGATGGCCGAAAATAAATATGATTGTAAGAAGAAGGCAGGTCTACATTTGTATTACAAATGTCAGAAAACAAAATACTTATTTACATGTCACTTTGAAAGTAGATCTGACATTTATCAAAATAATTTTTAAGTTGAATATGACATGTACTGTTGCCGTGGACTATCATTATGCACTATTGTATTACGCCTTATAAGAATCTTGTTGTTTTTTGGAGTACGAAAGCTTATTTTACTGTAAAAACATTTTTCCATCCCTTAACCTAAAATGGTTTTAGTTTCATTTGACGTTGTTTCATTATAGCGTCACAGTAGGTTTTAGAATCTAGAAATTATTCTATTTTGTGTGAGTTTTTTCGTTGCATACCTAGAACAAATTGTATTTTCCTTTAATTATAAATGATAATTTTAAGTTAATTCCTATATTTTCTGTGCCCGATGTGTTGAACGGATGCGAAACGGGAGAAGGAAATTTTATTTAAAGTTAAAATGACGAAGAGAATTTTATTCCAGGCACAAGCGTTGTTTTCATTTTTTTTTTAAATATTAATAACATTTATAGGTAAAATAGCAGATGAGCGTATTGTTCGTTTTTTGAAAAAATTTTTTAGAAGCATGCTTAGAGGAACCCCTTTATGCAATAACCATCGGACAAATGCTGTGATCTCAACTCCACAATACAGTTAAGAGACCTAAAGTCAATTTGAGATTCTGTGCAAAGTAAACATGCTACAACGGAGCTAGAAATGCAAACGGTAAAAACTAACCTTGCAGAAGTCCATAGGAATGAGAAACTACTTACCAACACCGTTTCTCCATAAAAAAACCTCCACATTGCACAACTGAAAAAAAAAACGCTACATAAGCGTAATCTGATTCCTTAAAATTAAATAAATAACTGAAACTGCTACCAAAGCATCACGTAAAGGGTCTATTTTAAATTAATTTTCTGCAAATAATGTAATAAAATAAAGAACAACGAAGATTGTAGCTGAAACTTAAGGCTTTTTAACTTATTTTATGACATTTACGCTGTATAGCCCTTCATGTAAGTTCTCCACCTAGAACATGTGAATTTTGACGTTTAGAATCGCGACTTTTTTGACGTTTTAATAATAAAAACTTAGAAGCTTATAACTTTCTTTTATTTTAACGTAGAGATTAAAATTTTGGAGCGTGCTTTTCTTTTTATGATATAAACCTTCGCACCCAATCTGGTTGCCCTAACTTTATTATTTCTGGAGATATAAAAATTTTCCGAAAGAAAACGCAAAATTTTCCAGGAAAAACTAGTCAAATTTTCCTGGATAACGAACTTATCCAAGCGACTTGCGAAAGAAAGGTACTCACCAAATTTTATCAAAATCGGCGCCTTATTTTTTGAGTTAGCGGTGTGACACATAAATATATAAACATATATATATATATATATATATATATATATATATATATATATATATATATATATATATATATATATATATATATATATATATATATATATATATATATATATAAACATATAAAGTGTGAAACCGACCTCGGATTTGGGTTCCAGGGACCCCAGATAGCGCTCATTTGAAGAAATTTTTTCAAAATTCAAAAGTCGGGATCTCCTCATTAGTGAATTTTTTTTAAGAAAATTCACTAAAACAGACGCTGGATACAAAACTATAGACGATAGATCATACATGATTAAAATGCAAGTGGGTGTTTAAGAACTCAACTGTTTTGTACATATTGTATCATCTTTTTTTGTGTTAGGTACTGACATCCGCACCTCAATGTCTAGTAGTGTAATTACTTGATAAAGAATCTCTCCTCATCAGTGTACACCCTTTTTTTCTTATTGCTTCGTCTAGGAAATTGAAATAATAATTTTTGAGGAGTTTTTATACAAATCCTTTTGCACATTAGCACAATCCATATTTGTAACTAGTCGACGTTATTGGTTCGTTTTTCTATTGCAAATCGGTGCTATTATCAAATTAATAAACTAGTCAAGAAAAACGTAAAATACGACTAAACAGTTTTACACACGCACAAAACTAACTAACTAACTAACAAACTAATGTTTATCCTATTCCTTCGGTGTACCATTTGGCAGGCAGCCATTTCTTTTGGAACAAGTGACGTCACATCGACGTTTCTGCATGCGCGCGCGTTTGTAACTTGCTGCATGCATTAATTTTCAGATAACTTGTAACGATTCAGTTTTTACGTGGAATCATTACTGGTTTAAAAACACTTAGAAAACCAACAAGCATAATAAATAATACCAGAAGCCCTATCTATATTAAATATTTCAAGTTTTAGTTTCAAAATAATGTTGATTAAAATTCGCTAAAAAATTCTGTATCGTAAAAAGCGTACCGAACTCCCTATAATATACATAGAAATCTAAATATTGAAAAACGTTGCATTTTGTTGAGGAAAATAACCATGTCTATTGTACTGAAATTCTAGGTAAAAGCTGACGTAATTATGATGAAATCTAGAAAAACGGTTAGCAAATGAACGGACGAGTCAATTATTGTGGAGGTGTGTATAGAAGACGTCGGTGACTTCGCCAGCGAGTGGAGGTCTCGTTTTATCCCATTCGAAGAATGAAGGCGAGAAAGAGCTCGCACATGGCCAGTAACGCTCATGACTCTGAAAATTTCGTGCAGGGGTCATGAGCAGCAGAACGCTCTCTGCCTCTGAGAGTCTGGCACTGACGCCTGTGGCGTAAACACGTTGACTTTAGGTGTCTCCCGAATTGCCTTATAAACTGAGTTTTTAATAGTCTTTCTGTTACCTATACTGTCTTCTAACAATACTCAGTGGTTATATGAAATGTTTTAGTGATTTTTGAGTTTAAATAAACATCGTAGTTAGCATGAAAACGGAAGTTAAGTTGTGCTTCTTTGTTTCAACCTGTTGCCCTGCTGCTTTAATTTACGTTTAAATTGCGATTCGCGAAGTTTCCAACAAGCGAATTCAGAAGAATTTCTTGTTATTGAAGCTATTGCTATCTATTTGATTTCTAGTTGTGTACAAGTAATGTTTATTTTGAATTCAGCAGCTATTTTTATTTCAATGTGTTGCTATTCAATTCATATGAATAAATTCAATATTTTGTTACATTAATATGTCTGTTTGATTGACGATTATTTCCTCTTTAAACCCTTTTGACTTTTTGGTGACGACATAATAAAGACTCTTTAATATCGCATTCCTAGATATCGAAGAGAAATCCTAATTAAAAAAATCATCGTAACCAGGCACTAGTTTGGAGCGCTGATAAATATGAGACTTCAGGCAGTGCAACAACACAACAAGAGCGTAAGTAGTAAACAATATTAAGATCTTCCAACCTCATAAAGTATTTCTAATCTTGCTAGTCATCTGATAGATAGAAACCTTTTAGGGTAGGATTTATAGTAAACAGTGACCTCACTACGGACCAGATTTGGGTTCATTTGAGGTCCCGCATATATTACTACTACTGCTTGTCTATTACCGAGTTATAAATTTTTTATTTAAGGGAGGTTACAAACTATTTTCTTAAGTTGAACAACCTCTCTATAAGGCACTTGTGATATATTAAAATGTTCCTTTTATTGCGTACAATAAGCTAGAAAACATAAGAAAAGTCCTGCAAATTCCCTTTTGTAACATGACGTCACCAAATAATTCATAATGATATTACGTTGATGCCCTCAAAAAGAAACCCATGAAATTTTAATAGCTTTTATATGTATATTCCGAGCACTGTATGCATTTTAGCTGATTGGCTTTTTTCATTTAGCCCAGCACCGATAAAATAAGGACTGTCGCTGTTTTAACGATATAAGAGATAAATTATGATAGTAGCAAAGCGTGCCGGCGTTCTCGGCAACGAATCCAGAAGTCTCCAACCTAATTTCAGCTATCGAGGATATCAAAGTCCTGTATCTGTTTCCTTTGGCGAAGTTATAAGCTTTCTTTGTCGACTTTGAAATTTTGCTCAGCAACTTAGGTCTCTTTGAACGGGCGTCCTGCTAATTAAATGGAAATTTTACCGAGCTAAGTAGTTTTTTATTGTGACATTTGTTGGTTGCGGAGTCCCATTCTTTTAAGTGGAGAGGAAATGTAAAGTGGAACAATTTCTGAGAGTTGGTGGCAAATTGTAAAGGTTTTTCAATTTGGAAGGGCTTAAAGCAATTTAAATTTAAATGAATTTCGCAAGAAGTTTGCATAAAAGAAATTATTATTGCTAAATAATGTATTTAAGGATTGTATACAAGAAAAAACTTGGTAATTAAGACGCCGAATAATTTGATGTCAACGGTATTCAATTTGTTGGTAAATAGGTGTGAAAATACAGTCGTGTCCAAAACAAATGGGTGAATATTTAAACAAACTTAAAACCAGATAACATAACTGCATATAAAAAAAGTTCCATCACTATCATCAGAATCTAGGGGCGACATCGCTGTGTCGTCGCATCATGGTTGTCTGTCCGCGCAGCTCTTAAACCACAAAAGTCATAGGCATTTAAAGAAAATAAATTGGGGGTTTTCCCTAAAACGTCAAAGTCTCGATTTGAAACGTCAAAATTCGCAACATTTAGGCAAAGAACCTGAAACAGATACGGATTATGTAAAGAAAATGTCGCAAGAAGAGTGTTCCGCAAGCCTTTAAGTTCCAGCTTCAACTGCCATTTTGCTAAAATATTTACAATTTTTTTTTCCAGATAGACCCTTTCTCTGGTGCTTTGGCTGTAGGTTTAGTTAACTTGATGCTTTGGCTGTGGTTTAGTTTGTGGTTTAACAGGTTATAATTTTTAGCTAATTTTCCTAGAAAAAAATATTTAACGAGGAGACTGTGACTTTTCAATTTTAAAAAGATTTCTTCAAATGAGCGCAAACTAGGCTCCCTAGAATACATATCTGGGTTTACTTTCAGTTTTTATCTGTTTGCATATATAGGGTGATTCGCAACGCAATAGACACAGAATGTCTGCGTGTAGGTGACTTCAAAACATGCCGATTTTGTAAACATATTTTTTCTCTGACGTTCATGGTTGGTGGGATATTGACCTCGGCAGATTCTTTAATAATTACAAGAAACAGCTGTAGTGCAGCAGTGTCGTAACATAAGATAACCAAATCTGGTGGTATAATTATTGGCGCTGGCACCCGAGGGTTAATAAAAAAAGTTCACAACGCAACAAGTGCGTTATGGTAGTGAATTTTTATTAAATGGTTCAAATTTCAATGACTCAATTTTCTATAAACTCAGAAAGTTGAGTACATCAAAAAAGCTTTGTAATTTTCAGAGATAAAAATGTTTTTCGAAAAAAACTCAAAATTTTCCCGGAAAACTCTGTACGATTTTCCTGGCTAACGAACTCGTCCAAGCCATTAATAAAAGAAATATTCTTGCTGAATTTCATCAAAATCGGTTAATAACTTTTTGAGTTATCGTGTGGATACGTATATGTATATATAGGGTGGCGCATTGAAAACGAAACAGACTGATTTGCGTCCAGAAAATTTTTTTTAAGAAGCGCTGAAACACGTCAATTTTAATAATGAGGGGGACATGTTTTGACACAAAACTCAACTTTGTCACATCAACCCCTTAAGGGTGGTGATAACAACCCTTATATTTTAAATAGGCAACATAGGTCGAGTATTACATCATTTGAAAGCTCTTTCTTTTCTGAATTCAGCACACTAATTTTTTTGGAAGTTTTATTAGCTCGTTTAAAAATTATGCACAGTTGAAGATGCAAAAACGCATTTCACTCATTACGATAAGAAATGTGCTGATATTATCGGAATGAGAGAGATGCGGTTATTTCAGTTTATCGGTCGGTTTGATACTTGATAGTACTACCGACAATTAATTTCACAATGGTGTATTCTGTAGACGCAAGAGTTGAAATGATTACTCTTTTTTTCAAAAACCATGACTGTGCCAACCGTACCGCAAATTTGTTTAATGAACGACATCCGAACAGACATGTTAACAGACATTTTGGAGTTAGTTGCAAAGTTTCGACAAAGTGGTTTAGTAGCCAACAAAAAACAGGATCCTGAACGTGAATTTCCGGTTAGAAATGTAACTACTGAGATTGAAGTTTTGGGGCAAATTGCTGCAGACCCAACTTTGAGCACGAGAAAATTGGCCGCTGTTTCCAGCATCAAAAGACGAACTATTTAGCGAATATTGAAGCATCATAAATTTCACCCGTATAAAATTCATCTTGTACAACAACTGAATGAAGATGATTTTGATCGGCGACTGGAGTTTTGTGAAGTTATGACTGCACGAATAGCTGATAACGAGAACTTTCTGTTCAATATCTGTTTTTCAGACGAGTGTACGTTTTTATTAAACTCTACAGTCAATCGTCATAATTGTCATTATTGGGCAGATAGTAATCCAAGAAATTTTCCACACTCAAGCTCCACAGAAATTGAATGTCTGGACTGGCATTTTTGAAGACCGTTTAATCGGACCAATTTTTCTTGATGGTAATTTGATTGGCGAAACGTATTTGGAGTTGCTAGAAGATATCGTTTACCCTCTACTAATTGACATTGTTGAAAATGATGATCGCTATCAAGAAAACCAATTAGTGTTTTAACAAGATAGAGCTCCTCCGCATTTTTCACAACGTGTTAGGGAGTTTTTGAACAGAGAGTTTCGAGGACAATGGATTGGGCGTAGAGGTGCTATTGAGTGGCCCTTTACATCACCGGATTTAACTTATTTAGACTTCTTTCTATGAGGCTATTTAAAGAGTAGAATTTACGCAACAGAACTGGAGTCTCTGGAAGAATTACTATGACGCATTGTTGAATAATGCCGTCTAATAACTCCACAAATGCTCCAGAATGTCAGTGTTTTGTGGGTACTAAATTAAAGAAAAATAACATAATGAGCTTCGCAACTAACTACAAATTTGTTTTGGACAACATTTTTTGATGTTTTGTTTGCAAAAACTAGTTTGATTGGGTTGACTAAAACAAAACCGTTTAAGCAATTAATACGCAAAAATACCTGCTATATTTATAATTGGTCAGGTACATTCCCCTTGTAAATAATAAAAAAACATTCTCGAAAACTCTTGTAACTTTAATGAAATTTCTAACACAACTTTTTTAAACAGGCTTGCAGTACTTACATATATGCACCAAATTTTAATTTTCTATCTCCATAGAAAATATAAATTTCTTCAACTAATTGTTTGCAGATACCTCAAAACCGATCTCCAAACTTCATTTAAATTTAAAGAACTAGTTTTAATAATATACGTTACTAATAGTGTACAAATCTTATGAAAATTCACTACTATAATGCACTTGATGTGTCCCAAAGCTTTTATTTTAAAGGGAGCGTACCAAAATTTACACATACTAGGCTAAGCAATCATTATAATAAAATAATACTTTTTAACAGCAACAATTAAAACAAACCATAATTTACTCATATCTAGCTCAAGCAAAATGATTTCCTTTTTACATTCGTTAGTTATACCAAACACTCTGTAGAGAAATTACCCGATACCCGAATATATCACCACATTTTCTATTTTAAGCATATTGAGGACACTAGTTCCTTTATGGAAAATGTTATAATATACAATTCCATTTGTCACAGTTTTAAATTTTTGCATTTCTGCGGCATGAAAACTTCTTGGGTCGGTAAAGGATGGCAATGCCGTAAAGCACAACTTTACGAGGATGCTAAAGAAGGTATGGTTTATATCACTGCTCCATGAAAATTTACGGCCGCTTTATTTCCTGCTACGTTTATTTTGTTTGCAAAATATTGTATTCTATTTGAAACAACACATCATGCCTCCTGTGAACCAATTTCCCACATCCCTCTGCAGTATTTACCCACATTTCAAATTTAGTGGAAATTGATGGTTAAAATTGAATTGTGTACTTCCAAATCGGTATTGACTGTAGTCCAAATAATTATGTGTGCAGACTGTTATTGGTGATGGATAGTGAACGGCGTATTTGAGATTTTCAGTCTATAAAATGTTATGGACCATTCGGCTCCCTTTGGTACAGCTTTATCTGTTAACTTGTATTCATATTTAACTTATATTCTTTAAACTACATTGTTTTTGTAATTATTTACCTATTTAGAAAACAAATAAAAACGTACATACACTATAAGTAATATGCCATGTAAGGGTAGATATATATATATATATATATATATATATATATATATATATATATATATATATATATATATATATATATATATATATATATATATATGTGTGTGTGTGTGTGTGTGTGTGTGTGTGTGTATATATACAGGGTGGTCCACTTCGCGTAAAAAGCCCAGTTTTCCATATTACCCTCAGTTTTACCAAAAAAATTGCAACTGAAAGTTGTTCCTATCAGTCAGCTGCGATGGGCTAATGGAAAATTACCCGTAGCCAAAAAAAAGCGCGAACAACAACAGTCAGCTGCGTAATTCAAAAATATTTTTTATTTACACAGGGTGTTCATTTTCTCCGTGGCAGACCAAACATACCTTTTTTTAAGTGGAACACCCTATATTTTCTATCATCAGACGGTATCGCGACAAGCAAATTGATACCCCACATGATGGATCTACGTCTCACCGTTTCAGAGTTATTCATTTGTTTATTAAAAATATTGGTCTAGTTTGGTGCGAAAATACTTCTATCCTGCACAATGTTTTGGCTGCATATTCAATGGAGTTAATTTTGTACACTCCTCACTATAACAAAATGCAACATGGTAATTCTTAATGTAACCTGCCTATACAGAGTGTTAAATTTTGCAAAACTTAAATTCTCTCGAAAATTTGAAATAGATCTCCCTGTATATTAGAACGCTTTTAGATGCAAATTTTCATAGCCTTTTCAAAACTACCATGTGTGGTGACATTATTTTCAACGGTTTTAAAGATATAAAGTCTTAATTACAAAATTTATCATTTTACAATATTTATGAAACTTATCTCAAAATCTAAGGGCGGCTTTGACAACGCCACTTGGCATTTGAAAAAATAACCAAATTATTGACAGGTAGCTTTCTTAGTTACCTGCTTTTTTTTCTTGATATCAGCATGTTTTTTACTGAAGAACTTATGTCAATGCTGTACGTGATTGCTGAAAATGATGGAAATTTTGCCTTAGCAAGGATAATCTATAGGCAGAAATACCCTAATCGACAACAATCTCAGTTGAAAGCATTTAGATTGGGGAAAGCTCGTTTTGATGCATACGGCAGTGTACAGTATCGGGCTCCCGTAAGAAACAAAACTGTTCTAAATGAAGGTACGTCTGTAAACATCATAGCCTCAGTCATTGAAAATCCACATATCAGCCAGCGACAATTAGCTTCGAATTTAAATATCAGTAAAACTTCTGTCCAAAGATGTTTTAAAGCAAACAAATATCACCCATACTATGTTAGAAAACTTCAAGAGCTGTCTGCAAGCGATAAGCAGCAAAGATTGAATTTTTGTATTTGGGCTCTACAGAAGGACAACCAGGAACCAGGATTTCTTGCAAACGTGCTATTTGCAAATGAAGCTAATTTTTCAAACTATGGAGGAATTAACATGCACAATTTGTATTATTATGCTGATATAAATCCACATTTTTTGTGGCCATTGGATCGTCAGCATAGGTGGTCCATAAGTGTGTGGGCTAGAATTTTGGACCCGTATCTAATCGGAGCGTATTTTTTCGATGGAACTCTCACTGCTGAGCGTTATCTAAATTTCTTGAATAATGATCTACCAGAGCTGTTAGAAAAAATTCGTCTACAACTCCGGGGTGAAATGTGCTATCAACACAATGGAGCGCCTTCACATGTAACAGGAGCTGGTAGAGCATTTTTTAATCATAATTTTAAAGAACGATGGATAGGTCGAGGTGGACCAACCCCTTGGCCAGCAATATCTCTTGATCTTTCCAAAATAGATTTCTTTTTGTGGGGTGACATTAAAGGTAAAGTGTATACGACTCCACCAAGAACCAAGGACGACATGCGCGCAAGGATTTCAGAGGCTTTCAATTCTGTAAGCAAAGCAACACTGTTGAAGGTGCAAAACTGTATACCAAATTTGAAGATGATATCTAAATTCTTTCTAAAGTTATCGTGGCCACAAACAGAGAGACATACAGCCCGACACACACAAAAAAATTCGTTTTCATACCATGTTTTCTATATGTTTTGATACTTTCTACGACTTTTAGGCGAAAAAGTATCAAAACGTATAGAAAACATGATTTGGAAACGAATTTTTTTTTGGTCTGTCGGTCTGTATGTCTGTCTACTTATAGTCACGATAACTTTAGAACTAATTGAGATATCGTCTTCAACTGCCTTAGTAGTGACATGGATGTGAAGTAGTTATCATAATAAACAAAATAATGTTTTCCAACCAGAGATCTAGACAAATCCGTAACTACTCGAGATCCTACTGTTTCTTTGCAATCTCATTCTCTTGTCCAGTATATATTTGTAATTCGTCAATATACTCATTTACGTCCGCTCTAGTCCAAACTTTGTATCCCTACTTTATTGGCTTATTAGGCATATATTCACAGATTGACGAACGCCCTTTGAAACAGATCATTGATTCGGCTATAGACACTGTTTTGTGCACTCTATCGTGAGAACTGAAACTATGTAACAATGAGTTCAAAAATGGACACAACTTATAAAGTTTATCCAAATCAGGGTCGCAGCGCTTTGGCCGAACAGCGTTATCATCTTGATGAAAATTTCCTAAGAGCCAATTGAGTCGAGTGCGGTTCATCAGAGTTGACATATGAGAATCCCTCAGCTCCGGTGATGTGGACCAGTAATCCCGATAGCTGGGAAGCCTCTTCACCCCCATCAAAATATTTATGGCCAAAATATTTCGCTTATAGTTATAGGAACAAATTTTTCCCCCATAGGTAGCGTAAGGATTTGTTTGAAAAACAAAATGTTCTATAATTTGTTGACTTACAAGGCACCCAAAAATATCAACTGGCAATTCAACGTCATCAGGTATGTTAGCGGGTCCAACTTTTTCTGAAAATGCATCCCCGTGATTACTTGTTTTGGTGACTGTTTCGGACTTTTTCTCATTTTTGTCATTTGACACAAGATCTGATAGATCATGTTCTGGGTCTTCATCATCTGCTGAATAGGATACATTTTATGTAGGAGTAGCTGCAACAGCAATTTACCCCGTATCCATGGTATAAACGGAACCTTTCACTTCCTCCTCCTCATTAAATTCGTCAGCAGATTCTCCACCAGAAGGTGTTTCTAACAGGAAAGCATCAAACTCTTCGGGATTCAACTTTTCCAAGTAAGTAAATCGGAACGTTCTCTCTAACACACAAAAAATATCACAAAATTTTAATGATGACGTTGTGATTTATTGGAAACAGCACAAAGAAATGACGATCGAGAGCAACATTTTTATGTAACTATTTATAATTATGGTATAATCGGCTACTAATACAGTATAATAATCATATGAAGGTACTTACTTGTGATTAGTTTTTGTTTTAGTTCACGAATACCTGTAACTAATAATTTGGAACGTGAATTCACAACAATGCACAACAAATTAATTTGCAGTAGGCACCTTCAGCCAGCGATCAGATTTTTTTCGCTGCACAGCCGCAGGTGGTAGTGGAATTTTCCTTTACGTAATAGTAAATGATTTTTTCACGTCCGAGGAGGTACCACCCCATACTTCAAGGGGACGGTGAAGTCCCAACGGACGTTTCCAGTTCTGGTGTCGGTCGGTTTCCCTCATAAGCAAAAATGATGATGTCCTCCTTGCACAAAAGATTCCGGAGGCAAAATGCCCCTCCATTCGGATCGCCGGGAGAGGGGTGTACAGGGGGCGCCAAAATCAAGATTTAACATATCCTTTTCGAATATATGTGGCCTAAATTCTAACCTGAACTCCGTCCACCATTTCCTCCATGCTAATAGGCCCCAACTCCTCTTCCTCAGCGAAACCCAAATCAGTGCCAAAACAGCCACTAATCACCTTAATTTCTCGGGGTATGAGGTCATTACTTCCTTTAGATTGCATGGAGGCGTGTGCGCATACGTCCGTAACAATCTAACCTGGTTCAGCAACCTACTTACTTTCCTCGTATCCCAACACACAGCTCAAATCCATTGGATCTCCTTGTTACTACAAAAGCTGAATGCTGTAAGATATCAGTCACCGCCCCCCTTGGCCGCTCAGACCACGGCATGGTCACTGCTTCCTGCGCAATGCAACCCGAGGTCACACAGTCATCATACCCACGTATCGTTTGGCACTACAACTCCGCAAACTGGGACGAAATGCGGGATTACTTTTCCTCATTGCCATGGGCGTCTGTCTGCTTCTCTCATCCTGACCCCTTTGATATCTCACAAAACGTCACCGAAATTATCCAAGCTGGCATGGAGTTAATTATTCCACGTACACAGAAAACCTTTTCAGCCACTCAAAAGCCCTGGTCCTCTATTCTTGTGACAAGGCCAGACTTGATAAGGTCAAAGCTCACAAAACGCTTCTACACAATCCCAGTCAGGAAAACCGTCAAGCATTTAACGACGCAAGAAACCGCTATATCCGCATTCTTTCTGAGGCAAAAAAAAACTGGTTTAATAACCATATCAAAAACAAAGTCCTATTAAGCTCCAACGGCGGCAAACCCTTCTGGACTCTTGCTAAATCTATTGGGAATAATTTCTGCAAAAGCACGTTCCCACCTTTTGTCTCAGGGGATAACATTGTTTCTACCGCCCTGGACAAGGCTGAACTTTTGCTTCGTTGTTTGCCAGGAATTCTACTCTCAACCCACCTCCAAATGTTCAACCACCAACAGTCCCCAATGTCGCGCATAAAATGACGGATATCATTTTCAAAACTAAAAAGGTACGAAAGATGCTCTTTTCTCTTAATACCAGGAAAGCCTCTGGCCTTTACGAGATCCCAGCAATTGTTCTCAAAAAATGTGCACCAGAACTTGCTCCTGGCCTGACTGGTCTATTTCAGATATCTTACAATAAAGGCATATTCCCTAGTAACTGGAAAACTTCTCGCGTACAACCCATCCCCAAGAAAGGATGCAAAGCGCCTCCTAGCAACTACAGGCCTATTTATCTCCTTTCAGTCGTCTCTAAAGTGATGGAAAAGTATATAAACATCGACAGATCGACTGCCGACCTCCTTTCTTTTGTCACCCATTCTTGGAACAAGTCTATGAAACTACAAGGTGAATCCCAGATTGTCGCTCTAGACATATCCAAAGCATTCGACCAGGTCTGGCACGCAGCGCTGCTTAATAAACTTCCGGCCTATGGCCTACCACCAAAACTTTGTACCTGGACAGCAAATTTTCTCTCCAACAGGAGCATTTCTGTTGTTGTGGATGGCCATTCCTCTAAACTGTATCCAATTAATGCAGGAGTTCCTCAAGGTTCAGCTTTAGCACCTACTTTGTTTCTTCTCTACATCAATGACCTCCTCTCTAACACATCCAACCCACTTCACAGTTACGCGGACGACAGCACCCTCCACTCAAATATACAATATTCAAAGACTGTCTCTTTAGCCCAATTATATGAGAATCGCAGACTCATGGAGGGTTCTGTCTCCGTGGCTCTCGAAAAAATATTAGACTGGGGAAGTAGAAATCTTGTGCAATTCAACCTCACCAAATCTCAGTCTTGCTTTCTTTCTCATAAGAGATACACCAGCCCTAGACCCATCACAATGAACAACCAAGTTATTCAAAGTAATGAGTCCTTTTCTCTTGTTGGCATTTCTGTGGATCGAAATCTTAATTGGCACCAACATGTCACATCAATTGCAGAAGCGGCTGCTAAGAAATTAGGTTTCCTCTTCCGAGCTCGCAAATACTTTTCACCAGCTAATCTCTATACCTTATATACTTCACAAATAAGGTCAAACCTCGAATACTGCTCCCACATCTGGGGTGCAGCTGCCGCTTCTACACCCGCTATTCTGGACTACATTCAAACGAGAGCTATACGTCTCATCGGTGACCCTACCCTGACCCATAGGCTGCCATCCTTTTTCAACCGACGTGCCGTTGGTGGCCGCTCTCTATTTTATAGATATCTGCACGGGCACTGCTCAGAGGAGCTTTCCTCCATAGTTCCCCCACCTGCTGCCTCCAACAGATCTACCAGGGGAACAGGGCGAATGCACCCTTTTACTGTCCAGGTCACCAGACATAGAACTTTTTGTTATGCCCGCTCTTTTGTCCCGAGGACTTCCAAGTTGTGGAATTCCTTGCCGGCATGTTTTTCCTTCTCCTCCGAGCCTCCAAACCTTCAAGTCCAGAATTAACAAGTTGCCTCTTTCCTTCCTGTCACCACCCACGGTACGATAGTATTTAGGCTGTAAGCCCTCGTGGTGTGTTGTTGAAATTTAAAAAAAACATGGTGGATGTCAAAGTACGGATCAAGTAGGCGGTACGTAAAATATACCGCAAAGCAGCATCGATAAAAATTGTTAAATTTGTGCTATGTGTAGTATAGAAGTGAGCGGGAAAGCATTAAAGAGTGGTACGATACCAATAGGCCTCCATCACGAATTAATTATACCCAGTACAGTATATATGCCTTAGACATTTTCGAGCCACTCCTCAGAAGGGGAGTGCTTCTTGAAATTTGCTTGATCAATTTGTCCATATGGTTTTTACAGCCCAATCTTGTATCCTATTTCATTCCACGAAAGTTTATTGAATATTTCAATAGGATTGATATTGATATTTCCAATTCAAAATTGTTTTTGCTTCCTTGCTTGCTTTAGCGTGGAACTCAAAAACCGTTGATTTGTCAACATTAAACGTTAAGTTATGCACTGTGAAGCTATATTTCACTATAGTCAAAACTTTTCGTATCCCTGTGGATGTTATGGTCCGAAAAAATAGTGGTGTAAATTGAACCATAGTTTTCTCACAGCTGTGATAATCTACTCTCCTCAGAGGCATTCTCATGAAATGAATTTAGGGCCCTTGACTTGAACATACAGAAAATCTGCATATTTCTGTACCCATGAACATCTGAATCATTATATTACTCTAGTTTTAACGAAAGAATGTCAATTTTCACCAAATTACCCCTCATTTATCCCTACCCCCTAAGAGGATCTTACCAGAAACAATTAGAAGCGTTCCCTTGTCGGGTGCTAACTGGATACGAAACTTGAAGACAATATTTCAATTCGTTCGAAAGTTATTGCGCCTGTTAACAGACGGACATACAGGCCGACAGTTCGACCAACCGACAGACAAAAAAATGTTTGTTCCAGACTCAACTTTTCTATACGTTTTGAGACTTTTCACCTAATCACCCCCCATTCATCTTCTACCCCCTGGAGCAATTTAACCCAAAAACAATCCGACCGTTCACTTGTCGGGTGCTAAATGTATAGCAAATTTGAAGACGATCCCTCAATTTGTTTTAAAGTTATCGTGGCTACAAGTAAATAGACATACAGACAAAAAATTTTCCTTCGCAAATCATGTTTTCTATGTTTTAGCACTTTTCACGACGTTTAAGGGAAAACGAATTGTGAAATTTTTGTCGCTGATGCCACACTTTAACACCTATTGACTATGTGGAAGTATTAATAGCGGTGCTTTATACTACTAGAGTTTTGGCGACAAGTTTTAACTAAAACACCTGTCATTTATTCCCTACCCTTGAAGCGATCTTACCCAACAACAATTTACCAGCTGACAATTTACAAAATTGTTAACTGGTTATACACAGTCTCTATTTTATAACATTTTATGTTATTTGGAGCTGTCGTGACAATATACTACTTGATTCCGCAACGAGATGGCGACTCCTGTCTTACAACTCACTATGTGCTGGGAGGTTGGCTACCATAGCCGTATTACTTTACTGGTGTTTTCTCGCTGCAATTAGTATACCGTACTGACGAGCTCTAATTAGAGCGAAACCGTTCTACGTTTCTAATTATGGTGAGATACATCTAGCCTTACATACATTGTCCCTATATTAGGGAAATGGGCCAGGGCTGACAATTTACAAGATTGTTAGCTGGTTGTACACCGTCTCTATTTTATAACATTTTGTGTTATTTGGAGTTGTCGTGACAACATACTACTTGGTTCTGCAATGTGATGGCGACTCCTGCCTTACATCTCAGTATGTGTTTAAGAGTTTGTTTATTAGAAAACTTCAATTTCATCAAACATTTGGTGTTCTCTGCTGAAATTAAATTAGGGGTTGAATATGTAGGGGTGGAATATCGGTGACAGAAATTTCCATTTTTACCATAACGCACTTGCGGGGTCCAGAAATTTTTTTTTTTTAGCGCTATAATACTCTGAACTTTGGTAGAAATTATTTTTTGAATTTCATTGCATGCTTCATTTACATCTTCTATACTGTATAAATACACCCAATTAATAGACATTATTTCTTCTTCAACCCTTCTTGTCTTCTTGTCAAACCCAGACGTTATGATGTTCAGAAATAATATCATCTCAGCGAGGCTGGCTGTCGTCACCAAAACTTATGGAATGTTGTCGAGGTCTTCAATCGTATTATCTCTCAGAATTTGGTTCCTGACGACCTGCATCAGGAGGGAGTTCTGTCCCAGGTTCATCTGCAATATGATCAACAAGACAGTCCCAAGTTGTTTTGAAGCGCTTTCAAGGAAATTTAAGAGTTCTGTACCTAGGAGGAAGTTACGCATGGCCTACTCAATGAAAGAAGAGGTCGACCTTAGGATGAAGATAGTGCACGATGTGCTAGCAGGTAGGTTGTGCATGCTCGAGTAGGACACTTTTATGAGAATTAATCATGAACATTTATTATCTTTCCAATTTTATAAGAAAAATTCACTCAATTGAAAGATTGCTCATTTACAAAGGATGAGAGATAATTCTTCACACTCCAGAACCTTAAAATTCAGCAATCATGTATTTCACGAAAGATTAAAAAATTTGTCATTATTTGATCAATTTGACCCCTCTCATGTCAACCTGTTAAGGCAGGGACTAAAGTTCGCAATCCCACCAAATATTAAATCCTTCATATTTGACACGGTTAGGGATACGGAAGTTTTTCTGAGAAGGTTTAGGGTTGATAATGCAGATTTTTTACGTGGTTTGATCCATAATGTAATTTCCAAGTTCAGAGCCAATTCGATTGGTCTTAATACATACGGCTCAGTCATTTCGTCACTAAAAAGAGTTATCAGGGACAATGACTTGTTTCTATCTAAGGAAGACAAGGGGCATTGTGTAGTTATTCTGGATAAGAATGACTACGTTTCGAAGGTCGTCAGTTTCTTGAATGACAATGGAATCTTACTAGTAGATTTTAATCCATTGCCTTCTTTCGTTTCAAAGTTTAAGAAGGTCTACGATCGTTTTGCACCGGTTCTGTAAGAGAACTACAAACATTTATATCCAATGAATCACATTGTTCCCCGTCTGTATGGTTTACCAAAGATGCACGAAGAAGGTTGTCCCATTAGACCCGTCGTTTCGTTCGTGGGTTGTCTCACGTACAAGCTCTCTGGTTTCCTTTCGTCTTTCCTGGTGTCTAAAGTGGATTTAGGGTCCCCTTGCTCAAAAAAGAACTCAATCACACTAGTAGAGAGGCTTCGAGGAGTGCCGGTATATAGTGGTACGATCCTGGTGTCTTTCGATGTTTCCAATTTGTTTACCAGTGTCTCGGTCAATCAGACACTTCTTCTATTAAAAAATCTCCTTGCTTCCTCTTCACTCAATCGCGAAGTGCAAGGAGCGCTCAACACTGTGGTCAAGGTATGTGTGTCACAGAATTTCTTTTCGTTTAATGACAGAATTTATGTCCAGAAGGACGGTCTTTCTATGGGTAACCCACTTTCTCCCTTATGTGCAGAGGTTTTCATGTCGTTCTTTGAGAGGGAACTTGTCTTCAATAATTTCAATCCATATAAGGACTTCATTTCGTCCTGGACACGGTATGTGGATGACGTGTTGGTGTTGTGGTCGGGTACCTTAGAGCAGCTTCACCTATTTCTAGGTTGGTTGAACGACCTACATGTCAATATTATCTTCACAATGGAACTCGAAGAGAACATGTCCATCAGTTTTCTGGATCTGAAGTAGACAAGAACAGACAACTCAATTGAATTTGACATATATAGAAAACCGACACAAACAGACCACCTAATCCCATACAGATCTTGCCACCATATGTTCCACAGATTGGCGTCCATAAGATATCTAATTGATAGAGTGTTTCGAGTCCCACTGTCGGGGACGAATTTTAATAACGAGATTAATGTTATAAAATAGTTAGCAGTAAATAATGAATACCATGTCGACTTAATAGACAGATTGATAAGAAGAAACAGCCGTCAGCTTTTGAGAGAGACAAGTTCTAATATCTCGCCAGCCCAGCCAGAGAGCCCCTCATACTTTCCTCTTACATATTGTAGCCCAATTGCTGCTGCAGTCTCTCGTGTCTTAAAGAGATACAATATCAAGTTCGCATACAGGTCAAGGGATACTGTTAAGATGATTCTGATTCATAACAAGGATTCTATTCCTCACCTCAAGAAGTCGGGGGTATACTGTCTCACCTGTGGAGACCCCCAATGTAACACTGTTTATATAGGAAGAACGGGAAGGGCACTGGGTACCAGAGTATCTGAACATCTTAGAAGCAGAAATAATGTCGATAACACCACTTCGGTCTTCGGTTGCCACCTCAGAGATAGCGGCCACACCTTTGAAAAGGAGACCGATGCTAGAATCCTTCACCCATCTAGTTTTGGTATGGAACAGTTTGTCCTGGAAGAAACGGAGATCTACAAGTACATAAATGGCTCCAATAATAATTTTCTTAATGTTTCAAACACCAGCAATATAAACTTTCCTTCCATTTACAGAAATCTTATTCAATAAACTCTCAATGTAGTGCTCTAGCTTCACATAATCAAGTGCTTCTTTTGGTACCAAGTTCAAGAAAGACCTTCTTTTCACGTATAGAAAAATCCTTAGTGAATAGACTTCTACTTGCAGAAACCTGACTGGAACTTTTAATGGTAGTGCTTCAAATGACGCATGATCGATTCCGGCCATAGAACAAAAATAGGCTGTTTTCTTTGGTTCTCTCTCCACGCCGTTAACATCTCTCCGCTGCCCGTGGTTCGTATTTCACTTCTGGCTGTCATGTCACATGTCACTTGTCACTTGTCACATTCGGTTTGCATTTCTTGAGTTGATCCATGTGACACCATTTTGTTCGCTTGTTAAGAAATTCGACTAAAAAACAAGCGTCTTTTCCATTCATCCTCTGGTTTTCTTCAAGTCTTGTGATGTTCCTGCTTTCCTGGTTTTTGTAGTTTCCGTTTGGTATACTGAGGACAATAAATGAAAAGCCAAACCTTGGCAACTTTTCATACAGCATCTTTCTGTAGTTGAAACAGGAATTTTGTAAGTATTAGCCCAGATGTGGCGTCCATGTCCGTCTTTTCTTTTCTTTCTGAATTTAACATGTTCAGATGTTCTCGGGAGTTCTGCTCGGCTGTGCAGCCTGCTTTTCTTTTTATGTTTGTGCTTGTCTGTAGCTTTTTTATATAAATTGACTAGTTTAAAATTAACTTATTGCTTGTGACTCCATGAGAGTGCTGTTCATGTTTGTGGGACCCCAGTCCCGTTTTTAAGTTTTTAAATCTGAATTTGTACATTTTTATAGAGACTTTTATAGAGGTGTTTTAGAACTCCTGACACTAATGTCAGTTTAAATATTGCATGACTGTTAGTACTGATCTTCATTTGAAGTTTCCCTTTGTTGTACTTTGTATTCTTTCTGTAGTTGCGGTGTTAGTCACTCGCATGTTAGACCTACCAGAAACATAGTTTCTGACAACCACCTTTTTACATTCTAGGTCTAAACCCCTGAAGATGGCACGTTAATGTGTTGAAACGCGTAGGGTTTTGAGAATAAATCAGTCGGTCTGGTAGTATAAAGCCTTTAATTTTCCTTTAACCATTTCTTCCTCTGTTGCACAATTTTTTTTAAGTTTAGTTTATATCGATGACATAGTAATAATATTGAAAATACAAGAAACCAAGAAAAAAAGAAATTTGAAATGAAGATTGTATTTCCTGGATTAGGTGCTACAGCCGCAACACAATTTATAAAAACATGTTTACTAATAACTATTACTCACTTATAATATCTGGATTTATTCTACCTGGTGTTTCCGCATTTCAAACACCAGCGTTGTATATAATTACGTGTAATTAAATATCTATCATTATAATTTAGGTAAAATTTTATATATCTAACACGTGACAGAATTATTGAAGAATATATAAAGAGATCTAATTAAATGATATCTGGGATATCGTTGCATAACAAATACTAAGCCAACGAAATGCCTTCTATTATATCTCACTGCTCTACCTCATCCTTCATTTCTTATTATCTGATGGCATCACTTTCACTGTGGGAGATTTATGGAGGAGACATTACCATTTCTGAATTTGTATTCAAAATAAGCAACAGTGATATCACAATGATAGTAATACGAATAAGCCTAATAAGAGTTACTTGAGCTAAAGTTTCGTGAGGATATCACGACTTCTCTCATTTCTTCGCACCAACGCCTCATGAAATGATGTTTTTTTGCTACATGTTTGCTGGTTGCAATGTAATTTTGTAAGAGTTTGGTTGCCATCCTCACGTTTCATTTCGCAATAAGATAAAATATAATTACATTGTGGATTTATTTATTATAAGAATGAAACAGCGTTGCAGACAATTCATGGTATACAGGTGTCCCACGGTCGTCGTTAGTTGGAAGTATTTGAAGAGCCGCAAAAGCTAGCAAATAAAAATTTGGCAAAAGCCATTTGAACCTACTATCTATTGATTTAAAATAATTTCAAAATGGCGGAGCTTCCGGAAGTACCGGAAACTGATAACAACTTTGTTATTTTAAATACAATAACCATGTTTTTTTCTTGTAATTCTATGTTAAACTTTAGGTCGACTTTATGAAACATACTACTAACCTAAGACGTCAACTTTCTGAGATATAAACTGTTTTATGTCAAAACTGACCACAATACTCAGTGTTAACAAAGTTTTTAACAGTAGAACTAACAAAGATAGAACAAAAAAAAATGTGTGAATAGGCAGTCAAAACAATTAAGTTCCTTTTTATTAGTGAACCTTCTTATAAAAATTCACTAACGGGGAGATCCCGAATTTTGAATTTAAAAAAAATATCTTTAAATGAGCGCGAACTAGGCCCCCTAGAGCCTATATCCAGGGTTAGTTTAAATTTGTATACGTTCATATATACATACATATATATATATATATATATATATATATATATATATATATATATATATATATATATATATATATATATATATATATATGTATCTCACACAGATAACTAAAAAAATAATGGGCCAATTTTGAGCAAATTTGGTACATGCCTTCTCTTTCTAAGTGGATTAGATAAGTTCGTTAGACAGGAAAATAGGCTCAGGTTTTCCCGGAAAATGTTGTGTTTCCATTCGAAAAAAATATATCTCCGGAAACAACAAAGTAAGGGAAACCAAATTCGGTGTGCTGGTTTCTGTCATGAAGATTATGCTACGTACCAAAATTCGGATCTCTGAACTAAAATACAAAGAAGTTATAGGTAAATTAATTTTTAATTAATTAAATCGGATTAAAAACCAGTTAAAACGTCAAAATTCATACTTATGATGGGAGTACGAATGTGAGTGAAAAATACGACACGAAATGGCTAACAAACTCGTAGATCTGTGTCTCAGTCGTTATTTTCCTTAATTTCGTTAAAATGTAAGAAAGTCTAAGTTTTAAACAAGAGGTGGAGAGGCAGAGTGGATTTAATAATGGACTCCTATAACAGGCGTTATAATCTCAGTTAGTGACGTAACTTTCTTTTGAATAGTTTTTTAGCTTGTTTGATTTTACGCTTATCTAGCGCCTCCGTGGCCGTGCGGGAAAGTCGATTCAGACTTTCCAATACGGACTCGGGGTACCACGGTTCGAGACTCACCGGCGGCGGACGATTTTTCAAATCACTGTCGTCGTTGAGATCGAGCTCAAGGTGGAGGGTAGGTTAGTTTAGATGAGCAAAAAGGGACAGCAATGGCCTAATTGCCAGTAAGCATCTTACCTTTACCTTTTATGGTTATCTGATCAGATTGTGTAATGCCGATGAATTTTTTAGCGAACTTTTGTATGACAAATTCAATTAGAACGAGATGAAAACTTTTTAAGAGTTAATTGAATTTAAATAGCCCATCTGGTTGTTTGTTATTGCCCTAACTTAGTGAAACTGTTCCATAGTTAATACAGCCTTAGACTTTTTCCGTGGCTTCACAAATGCTTGTTATTTTCTGCAATTGATTTCAATTTTGAACGGACGTGGCAAGTACGTTATGGTAGCGAATTTTCATCCAGGTTTCAAATTTCAATAGCTCAATGTGCTATTAACATAACGTTCTTTGGCCAGGAACCACTTTTTTTCGGGAACATTTTAAGTTTATTTTCGGTAAATTGTTGTACATTTTCAAACAATAAAGTCATTTTGATGAAATATGGTACATTGTTTCTATTATATAGGTTATACTGGTAACCAAATTTCATGCCTGCTTTCTTTAAAAAAAGACATATTTCTTATTAACATCATTTTTATGAAAATTTAATACCATAACAAACTTGCTGCGTTCAGCCTTTTTTTAATTCTATTATTTCAAAACAATAATACCCTAGTCTATTTTTGTGTGGCTTGCCTTAAAGTTTCAACACACCTACTATCAATATTATATTAATTTGCTGCAAAACCAACAATGTCCATAAATTTGTTGCAAAGGTAACAATCTCCGCAAATAAGCTGCCTTTTATAGCTTTTATTACCCATAATATTATTACCTTTTTGACTTTAAGCATTTTTAATCATATAATTTCATTATGTTTCATATTGCACTCTACATCGTCTATTTCATTTTTTAAATGTTTTTGCTAATTTCTCGAAACCTGTTATGAAGGAGAATGTGAGTTTTGAAACCAGTGATTATATATATATATATATATATATATATATATATATATATATATATATATATATATTGTGAAACACACTTATGGAATAACATTCATTATTCAGCAAAAAATAGTTTTTGTGGAAAACCCTGAGACACGTGAAGTTTAATTTGTCGAAGATTATCTTATAATCATAGTTTAAAAAAAACTCCCACCATTTTACCGCCACCACTTTATCAATTTTTTAAAAATAGTAACGCTACATTTTTTCAACAAATTTCGATGCATCACATTTTTCTGAATGCGGAGATACCCCATATTACAGTTTTCAATACAAGTTGAAAATTTAATACCGGAATATTCAAACTAAACAGTTTACCCTGAAATTCAAATATAAAAAAATAAACTTAATAAAAACGTCCCTTTCCTATAATAAATGTTCAAAATGTTCTCCATTCACTTGCACACAACGAAATAGTCTACTCTGGAACTCTTCCCTAACTCTGTTCAACACAGGCGTTACGTTCATAATTTCTGTTGTTATTTTCATTTTCAAATCATCTAAGTAAGCAGGTTGCGTTTTAAACGCTCTGTTTTTAAGGTATCCCTACAAAAATAAATCATGACGTGTAAGATCTGCTAATCTAGCGGGACATTCTACGAAACCTCTTCCTCCAATCAATCTTTGTAAAAAGACTTTGTGTAAATACTACCGTACTTAAGGAATAAAGTGGGGCGGTGCACCGTCTTGTTGAAACCACATCCTTTCATGGGGAATATTAGGCTCCATTACATTCGGATACAATTCTGCTAACATTGGGACAACCTGTTCTCTTAGCATTTCTAAATATTTTGGACCGCTTAGATTTTCTGTAAAAACAGGTCCAACTACGTGATCGTCAATGATACCAGCCCAAACGTTCAACTTCTGAGGACGTTGAGTGTGTGTCACATCCAGTGGAGGTTTTCGGCAGCCAAGTATCTGCAATTGTGCCTGTTTATATCGCCATTCAAAAGAAATGTTGTATTATCGGAAAACAGATCGTCAGCAGAAGAAATAACATTTCTACGTAACATGTCCAGCGGTTGTTCACAAAATTGTAGTCTTCTATCAGAATCACAGTCAAACAACTCTCGAACGTGTTGTAGTTTATAGGGATGCATTTTTTCGTTTTTGAGACACCTTAAAAATGTTGATTGACTAACATCATTTTCACGTGAAACTTGACTGGTGGAAGTTGTTGGTTCTTCTTGACAAGCCAATAAAATATAGAGTTTTACATCTTCTTCAACAAACTTGGGTGTCCTATGCCAGCGTTTAACGTGCCCATAATCAAGAAACTGTGAATATATCTTAGACACAATTCCCTGGGTTAGTGGAGACAAATCTGGATGTTTTTCATTAAATAGGTTACCAAGTTGTGCCTGTGTTCTACACATATCACGATACCGAATCATCATTAATATTTCTGTTCGCAGAGTTTCAGTTAAGTATCGCATTGTTAGACCAAAAATTAATTGAAATTATCTGAACAAAATTACCACTAATTTATTAGGAGACCATGCAACACAATACACTACAAAATAAAACAGAACTGTTGAATTTCACCTTTCACACTGCAAAAGTTGGTAGTTAATAAGAAACGATTAATGATACCAAGTACGTTTTAGATAAAAGACAAGATAATAAATTTAAGATAAGAGTCAGTGAAGAATTTCAGAGCGGATTATTTCGTTGTGTGCAAGTGAATGGAGAACATTTTGAACATTTATTATAAGAAAGGGACGTTTTTATGAAATTTATTTTTGAAATTTTAATTTCAGGGTAAACTGTTTAGTGTAAATATACTGGTATTAAATTTCCACACTGTATTGAACACTGTAATATTAGACCATACATATGAAGTATTTCCGCATTTAGAAAAAAGTCTGGACGCAGCAAGTGCGTTATGTCAGTGAATTTTTATAAAAGTGCTTTGAATATCAAATATGTCTTTTTAATGCAAGCAGTCATCAATTTGGTTACCGGTATAACCTATAGTAGTAGAAACAATGTGCCATATTTTATCAAAATAACTTATTGTTTGAAAATGTACAAAAATTTTCCGACAATAAACCTTAAACGTTGGTTTCGTAGCCAACATACCTTAGGTTAATAGCAAATTGAGTTATTGAAATTTGAAGCATTTAATGAAAATTTGCTACCAAAACGCACTTAGTGCGTCGTGATTTTTTTTCTTACAAACATATTTCGATAAAAAATGCAATAAAATAAGGCTGTTCAAAAAAAAATTGTAGGGATCACCAACGACTTATGGGCCAGCCGGTGATTGTCAAAATAATTTTATATAATGGAGCTCAATATACCCTATAATTAACTTATAGAATTTTTTCTCGTCTCTTGTATATTAATAATTATATTGAGCTTTACCGTAGAAACGCGTCACCCTGTATAAATATAAGCAGATCAAAACTGAACGTAAACCCGGATATGGATTTCAGGGGGCCTAGTTTGCGCTCATTTGAAGAAATCTTTTTAAAATTCTAAAGTCGCGGTCTCCTCATAGACGAATTTTTTGTACGAAACTTAGCTAAAAATTATGGACCGTTAAACCATAAACTTAACTAAAACTACCGCCAAAGCATCAGATAAAATAACTAACCTGTTGCATATCAGCTACTTTTGTAAAACTTCGATCCTTTATATGTGTTGATAAAACATAACAAACACTGCTTAGCCCACCCACTAACATTAATAAAGGAATAATTTGCACTTGTATATAAACATTTCCCAAATAACAAATAATTTGTCCACTCAAACAGATAAACATATAAAACAATCTCAAATCTCATACCAAACGTCAGTTACAGCGTCTAACAGACCTGCGCAATAATATTAAATGTTCCGTCGCCTAGCAGCGACATAATAGATCTCATATAAGCCAGGTTTACGATTGACAGTGAAACGCGGTGATATTAAAAATAAATGTTTCAAATTTGAATAGCTCCATTTTCTATAAACCTAGAAAGCTAAGTTTTGGCACATAGTTAGGTCTTTTCCAAAGCAATATATAAACCAAATTTAATCAAAATATCTTTGTAATTTTCGGAGAAAAATTTTTTTTTCAAAAGAAAGCTCCAAATTATTTTTTGAGTTATCGGTTGGATACATATATATATATATATATATATATATATATATATATATATATATATATATATATATATATATATGTATATATATATATATATATATATATATATATATATATATATATATATATAGATATATAGATATATATATATATATATATATATATATATATATATATATATATATATATATATATATATATATATGTGTGTGTGTGTGTGTGTGTGTGTGTGTGTGTGTGTGTGTGTGTGTGTGTGTGTGTGTTCAGAAAGATTTCCGCGGTCTTTAATGTGAGATATGCTTGGTTCTCGGGTTAAACCGCGTCCAGAATTTATGGAAACTCGACGTTTTGGCACCTGTTTTGGAGCCATTTTCAAGAGGTAAAGGAAATATGTAAGGACACTCTAAGGCCTCAATCTGCCTACTCCTTAGAGTGATGAACAAAGGTGGGTAAAGGAAATATGTAAGGACACTCTAAGGCCTCAATCTGCCTACTCCTTAGAGTGGTGGACAAAGGTGGGTAAAGGAAATATGTAAGGACACTCTAACTCTAAGGCCTCAATCTACCTACTCCTTAGAGTGGTGGACCAGATCTCTCTGAGGCCTAGGGTTGAACACACTGAGACCTCACAGACGATCTCCGGCGAGATTTGGGGAGTGGGCAGATTGAGACCCCGTAATCGCGCTACAACAACCCAACCTACCTTTATCCACCGCTCTAAGGAGTAGGCACATTGAGGCCTTAGAGTGTCCTTACATATTTCCTTTACCTACCTTTGTCCACCACTCTGAGGGGTAGGCAAATTGAGGCCTTAGTGTGTCCTTACATATTTCCTTTACCCACCTTTGTCCACCACTTTAAGGAGTAGGCAGATTGAGGCCTTAGAGTGTCCTTACCTATTTCCTTTACCCACCTTTGTCCACCACTCTAAGGAGTAGGCAGATTAAGGCCTTAGAGTGTCCTTACATATTTTCTTTACCCACCTTTGTCCATCACTCTAAGGAGTAGGCAGATTGAGGCCTTAGAGTGTCCTTACATATTTCCTTTACCTCTCGAAAATGGCTCCGAAACAGGAGCCGAAACGTCGAGTTTTCATAAATTCTGGACGCGGTTTAACCCGAGAACCAAGCATGTCTCATATATATATATATATATATATATATATATATATATATATATATATATATATATATATATATATATATATATATATATATATATAAACATATAAAAATCTAAACTGACCCCAGATGGGTTCTAGGGGCCCAAATTCGCGCTCATTTGAAGAAATTTTTGGAAAGTCTCACCATCGATACCTCTCTATTAGCGAATTTTTTAAATAAAAATTCACTAAAATGTGATCCATCGAATTGTGATGAAAAAATGTAGGGTTGCTATTTAAAAAAAAAGATAAAGTGGTGGGGATAAAACGGTGGGAGTTGAATTTTTTTAACCATGATTATAAGATAATGTTCGACAAATTAAACTTCAAGTGTCTCAGTGTTTTCCACAAAAACAATTTTTTGCTGAATAATGATTTTTTTTCCATAAATGTGTTTCACACTGTATGGTAACATATAAAAATTGAAACCGGCAAGGAATATTGCTTCTGGGTAAGTCTAGTTAGTACTCATTTGAAAGAAATGTTTTCAAAATTCAAAAGCCAAGGTCTCCTCAGTAGCGAATTTTTTTCTACATAAATTTGTTAAAATTACAGGTTGGCTGTAAGTTCAAGTAGAGCACTATTCCTTACTTAGTTAACTAGTGTGACTGGGTATGGAATACACCGCGAACCAAATTATCATTAAATGAATACAAATTTACATTATAAATCATATATTGCCTTATTAATATACCACATTTTCAATATACAATCCATCATTAACATTTACATTAACAGTATTTCATCTACGGTTAATATACAGTTATAGCCGCTGCTTGCACACGTATCTTTTATCTGACTGAAGCTAACGCTATTTCAGTTAGGTAGTATCTGATCGTTAGGGTATAAGAAGTCAATTACTGCTTTTGCATCTCATCACTGGATTACTGGTATGCAAATGACGCTGGCAATTAGAGAGGGAAGGAATAGAGTTTATAGCTGATGCACCTGGCTTGCGTCTACTGACAGCAATGCATGTATCATCACAGAACATTGCGTCAAATATATGCAAGTTATTTAGTGATCGTGGTTTTTGTTAGCTTTGATTAATGATTCGATAGGAGCATTAGGGACTAGTTAAATTCATCAGGTTCTTGTAGCAGCTCCAGGAAAGTAATGAGGGCAGGTATTTGGTAGGAGATGCTTCGCTTCACACTAGAGCGATTTACTTCGCCATTAAATGTTTGACGAGTTTTTGGATTAGAACCGAAATGGATTGACCGTTAACAAAATCGAGAATTTTGATTTATTTATAGATGTTATTTAAAAATTAATTAAAAGGTGGGGTTGCATTTGACGTTGCCACAACAGGTTGAATATTCCACTTGGACACAATTGGCCTTTTGTCTCTGCGCATGTTTGCGCACACGTTTACTTATCATTTAAATTTAATTCAACATATTACAGAATGTTTTCTATTTAAAAATTTCAACGAAAATTTGAGAGCGATAGTTTTTTCAATGAAATTGGAAAACTGGTGGGTGTCACTCAATAAAAAACGACCCTGGTGTTTTCAAAGGAATTTCGCAGTCAATGATCAGCTGATCGTGTACATGCATTCTAGTTGGTGGTAGTCATTTTTTTAATTTTTTATTTCAACAACACACCACGAGGGCTTACAGCCTAAACACTATCGTATCGTGGGTGTCGACAAGGATGAAAGAGGCAACTTGTTAATTCTGGACTTGAAGGTTTGGAGTTTTGGGGGAGAAGGAAAAACATATGCCGGCAAGGAATTCCAGAACTTGGAAGTCATCGGGACAAAAGAGCCAGCATAACAAGATGTTCTATGTCTGGTGCCCGTGCAGATATCTATAAAAGAGAGAGAGAGAGAGGTCACCAACGGCACGTCGGTGGGCAAGGGATGGCAGCCTTTTGGTGAGGGTAGGGTCACCGATGAGACGTATAGCTCTCTTCTGAATAGAGTCCAGGATAGCGAGTGTAGAAGCGGCAGCAGCACTCCAGATGTGGGAGCAGTATTCGAGGTTTGGTCTTATTTGTGAAGTATATAAGGTATAGAGATTAGCTGGTGAAAAATATTTGCGAGCCCGGAAGAGGAAACCTAATTTCATAGCAGCCGCTTCTGCAATTTCTGTGACATGTTGGTGCCAATTGAGATTTCGATCCATAGAAATGCCAACAAGTGAAAATGACTCATTACTTTGAATAACTTGGTTGTTTATTGTGATGGGTCTAGGGCTGGTGTATCTCTTATGAGAAAAAAAAAAGCAAGACTGTGATTTGGTGGGGTTGATTTGTACAAGATTTCTACTTCCACAGTCTAATGTTTTTTGGAGATCCACGGAGATAGAACCCTCCATGAGTCTGCGATCCTCATCTAATTGGGCTAAAGTGGCAGGCTTAGAATATTGTATATTTGAGTGGAGGGTGCTGTCGTCCACGTAACTGTGAACTGGGTTGGATGTGCTAGAAAGGAGGTCATTGATGTGGAGAAGAAACAAGATAGGGGCTAAAGCTTAACATTGAGGAACACCTGCATTAATTGTATACAGTTTAGAGGAATGGCCATCCACGACAACAGAAATGCTCCGGTTGGAGAGGAAATTTGCTGCCCACGTACGGAGTTTTGGTGGTAGGCCATTTGCCGGTAGTTTATTAGGCACCGCTGCATGCCAGACCTAGTCGAATGCTTTGGATATGTCTAGAGCTACAATCTAGGATTCACCGTGTAGTTCCATAGACTTGTTCCAAGAATGGATGACAAAGGAAATGAGGTTGGCAGTTGATCTACGATGAGGGAATCCATACTTCCTGTCGTGGATTAGACAGTGTTTTTCAAGAAATTTTAGTAATTCGATGTTTATATACTTTTCCATCACTTTAGAGACGACTGAATGGAGAGCAATAGGCGTGTAGTTGCTAGGAAGCGCTTTGGATCCTTTCTTGGGGACGGGTTGTACTCGAGCAGTTTTTCAGTTACTAGTGAGTATGCCTCTACTGTAAGATGTCTGAAACAGACGAGTCAGGACAAGAGCAAGTTCTGGTGCGCATTTTTTGAGAACAATTGCTGGGATCTCGTCAAGGCCAGAGGCTTTCCTGGTATTAAGAGAAGAGATCATTTTTAGTACCTTTTTAGTTTTGAAAATTATATCCGGCATTTTATACGCGACATTGGGGACTGTTGGTGGTTGAACATTTGGAGGTGGGTTGAGAGTAGAATTGCCGGCGAACAACGAGGCAAAAAGTTCAGCCTTGCCCAGGGTGGTAGAAACAATTTCATCCCCTGAGACAAGAGGTGGGAACTTTCTCTTGCAGAAATTATTCCCAATGGATTTAGCAAGAGTCCAGAAGGGTCTGCTGCCGCTGGAGCTTAAGAGGACTTTGTTTTTGATGTGGCTTTTTAACGAGTTTTTTGCCTCAGAAAGAATGCGGACATAGCGGTTTCTTGCGTCGTTAAATGCTTGACGGTTTTCTTGACTGGGATTGTGTAGAAGCTTTTGGTGAGCTTTGACCTTTTGAGGTCTGGCTTTGTCAAATGATTTAGATAACCAGAGTTTTGAGTGGCTGCACGGGTTTTCTGTGTACGTGGAATAAATAATTCCATGCCAGCTTGGATAATTTCGGTGACGTTTTGTGAGATATCAGAGGGGTCAGGATGAGATAAGCAGACAGACGCCCATGGAAATGAGGAAAAGTAATCCCGCATTTCACCCCAGTTTGCGGAGTTGTAGTGCCAAACGATACGTGGGTGTGATGACTGTGTGACCTCCGGTTGCATTGAGCAGGAAGCAGTGACCATACCGTGGTCTGAGCGACCCAGGCAGGAGGTGGCTGATATTTTATAGCAGTCAGGATTTGTAGTAAGAAGGAGATTCAAATGATTTGAGCTGTGTATTGGGATGCGGCGAAAGTAAGCAGGGTGCTGAACCATATTGGCTAAAGAATTGCAGACTGCAAAGGCCTCCGCTGCTCTTCCTTGTGGTCGGTTTTTGAAGATCCTAGCCATTCCTTATTATGGACATTGAAGTCACCAAGAATAGTGACCTCGGAGGAAGGATATTCAGAAATCAGATGGTCGGTTTTTTTCAGAAAGGTAGTCAAAGAGCTGGACAAAGTTGTTGTCAGAAGGTGACCGGTAAATGCAACAGATGAATTTAGTTGCAGCCCTGCGAGAGAGTTTTATCTATAGTATGTATTTTCTACCAGCTTCTAAATTGGGGAGACTGGTGCAGGGTAGATTGCTACGGACGTACGCGCACACACCTTCATGCAATCTAAGAGAACTAAGGAGCTCATACTCCGGAAGATTAGGGTGATTAGTGGATGTTTTGGCACTGATTTGCCTTTCGGTGAGGAAGAGGAGTTGGTGCCTATTAGCCTGGACGGAGTTCAGGTTAATTTTTGACATATCCCCAGAAGAAATAGTCCCTTGTGGTTAGATCTGGGTATCTTGTCGACATGCGAGCAGGTCTATTATAGCCTATCCATCTATCTCCAAACGCCTGGTCTAGATAAGCTTTTACGGCTCGGCAATTGTGTGCAGGTGCACTGTCTTGCTGAAACCATATGTTAGCTCTTTATTGCAAAAGGAAGTTATAAAAAAATCCATAAGGTCATTAGTTTACAGATGAAGGTATCTGTCGCCATTCAGCCTATTGCATATGAAAAATGGTCCTATAACTGGATCGTCTAAAAGGCCACACCAAACGTTTACACTCACCCTATTTTTATGTCGCTACTCATATAAAAGATAAGCAGTCTCTGTACTCTGGTAACGACGATTCTGTCTATTAAACAAACCATTATTTGTAAATGTACTCTCATCCGGCCACAATATGTTAGCTCTGAAAGCATTGTGGATTTGCAACTTCCTAGCAAACCATTGGCAAAACTGCAACCGCCGGTCGTAATCTGGCTCATAAAGTGCTTGCAATATGGTGTATTTATAGGGATGGTATTTATGTTTTTTCAGAATTATTCCACATTCTCTCGCAATATGTGTTTTGGATAAGCTGGAATTTATACTGACTTGAGCAAGAGCATTGAGTTCGTTAGCACTGGGTTCCACATTGTAGGAACACGCTTTCTTATCAAAGTACCAGTTTCCTCCATCACTTTTGCTATTCTGGCGAAGATATGCCGACTTGGCTGCACACGTTCTGGATATTTTTCTTGGTATAACTGGCAAGCACTGGTCGAATTTCTAAAACTTAGGATGTGTGCTCCATACATATCTCTTCTCTCTTCCACAGTAAATGGAACCATTTTGGAAATATAATTTTAGAACAAATTTAACACAAGTCTTGAAACAAAATGTTTTTAATGCATCAATCAAGTAGAAAAATTCAAACTGACAGTTCAAATAAATCGTGACAACAAATTACAAAACAATGACACATACCTACTTTATATTTGCGACCATAATTTGTTTTTTATTTATTTGTACAATGCTAATGAAGAAAAATATGAAGTGTGTTATACCATTCGAAAGGTGAATTTTTTTGCTATTTAAAAAATTAAAGATCCAATATGGCGGCTATAAGAGAAAAAAAGTTGACTATCGCTGCGCAAAAATTAGAACAGATATATCAATTCTGGTTCTGTCAGTTGAGTGCTCATATCAAATTATGCTCAGACAGCAAAAATTAGAAGTCCAAATAAGGGATTTATTGTGAAATTTTGAAAATTGAGTTTTTCACCTTTTTTCAGGATATTTCAGGAACGAATCGACACATAAAAATTTGTTTTATAACCAACTCTGTATATCTTACCGTTACTGAGATGCCAATAGTGAGAAATTAATTAGTTGTATATATATATATATATATATATATATATATATATATATATATATATATATATATATATATATATATATATATATATATATATATATACATTTATGTGGTTATCCACGTCTTAAATATTTTTATAACTATTACATTCATCACTAAAATATAAAAGACCAATTGATTAAGTGATAAATAGTGCTATTTGCAGCCAGTAAATGGCAATATATTTATATATAATATGACCTCGTAAAGTACATACATACTTTATATATGTGGTAATAACAATCCATGCATATTCTCATGATCTAATCAAGATTACTGTAGCACATCTAGCTTTCTACTCGTGTGGTGGTAGAAACGTGATTACACCTTCAGCTCTGTTCTTCGACCAGTTACATAACTACGAAAACAATACCAGTTCCTGAGCATGCAACCTTATTTTAATCATAAAAAGCAATAAATTTTTGAAAGAATGTATGTGTGTGAGAGCGGTGGCGGGGTTCGCTTTGTGGGTGCGCGCCACTGTGTCTCTTGGCCACAGGTCATTTGTTCTTAAGTTAGGGGATCTTCAATGGTTTGCAACTGTTAGGTTAAAGAGGCATAATTTAACCATTATACATATACACACATAACCTGTTGGCAGTTCACAGTTTAAAAATGCCTACAGTTTATAATGAACACCGGGACACACAATTGGAAGAATTTAACTAAGCTCACTAGTCGTAAATCAGTAGGCCATATTTGCTTGCGGTACTGAATTGGTCGTACCTTCACTAATAGGTCGGGGTTGTATTTAACGTAAGAAAATTTTTACCATCCAGTTGACGTTTGAAGCAATCTTACAAAAAAAAACTTGCTAATGTTGGTGCAACCTTTATCTTGTAATCCGTGTGCTAACTTTTGTGTGAAATAGCTGCAATGTTTCTCCCAAGCTCGCAGTGCTTTCAAAATCTTCACTGAAAGCGTCTAATTTTGAGGTTTCAAATCGTCACCTTCCCACCTTGCCTTCTAAATCGATCTCAGAAATAGTCCCTACTAACAGAGTAATATACATAACACTTGCTAGAATCATTGTAGGGCATGGTGCTACCAAAAAGCAACTATTTAAAAAGGGGTTGGCAGACAATCCACTGTGTAGTTGTGATGAAACAAGTGTGTGTGATATTAATCATATCTTTTTTAATTGTACAAAACACATCCACGCATGTAACAATCTAGTTAAAGAATCTCTTGATCAAGGAGTTTCACTACCAGTGAATATAGAATATCTGTTGCATGTAGCGTTTTATGTTTAAAGGGAAATGTTGGATATACTTTTGAAGTTTATTAAGTGTAATAAATTACATGAGGTAATTTAACTCAACTTAAAAAGATATAAAATGTTGTTTTGTTTTTTAAAATAATTTTGTTGAAGCAATTGACATGATTGTTAATAGTCATATAGTTATAGATTCCTTTTGTCTGCCCCTGTGTTTGTCTCAAATAAAGTCGCCTTGGTGGACCCCTAGTCGTGAAGTTTGTGATCCCATGTCTTTTTTTCCTTAATTATAATCCTAGTTAAGAAGACTTAAACACATACACCTTACCCACAAAAACAAAATGTCAAGTATGATGGGCATAGCCTCTCTTCGTAAATTATTATTGGTTTACATGAAGTAAAGGAAATTTGAGGGTTTGTTTGCTGAGCTTGGTAGACGATAGCATAGAGAATCCCTTTTGTTTTTTTTTATGTAAAACATCGTATTATAGTAGGGAGCTGAAGCACAAGTTGTTGACCTGGAGTGACCGTGACTAAAAGAGCTTTGCTCTAAAACAAGTTAAAAAAAATCGTCACCTTGATTATTTGCAGAAGTAAGACCATATGACTTTTAATTTAATTTATTTGTATTAAAATAAAATCGTATTTTTGTATGGGCAGACATAAAAAAATTATTCAATCTATCTTCGTCAGACATATAGCAAAGTACCAAAACAATTGTTTGAGTTTTCCGCACCAAATAACTCAATCTTTGTCTGTGATATTTAATATATTTTTTTACTAGAAATTTTTATCTTTCGCCCTACTTTGACATTAATGCAACTGATTTTTGGTCTTGAAATGCTCGGAACTTTTTTAGCGAATTTTTGTACAAAAAAGTGTTTATAACGAGACCACGATTTTGCAACTTTTTAAATGCGGGCACATTGAGCCCCTTAGAACCCACACTTTGGGTCAGTTTGTTTGTTTAAATATATATATATATATATATATATATATATATATATATATATATATATATATATATATATATATATATATATATATATATATATATATATATATATATATATATACATATATACATTGTCATGAAGTTCCTAATTATAGAAGGATTATACAACTTAGTTATCGACCAGAAACTGCAATTACTTCATTTACAGTAAATTAATGATTAAAAAATATGTACCAATATTTGTTAAGTTGTATTTTATACTTATTTATTCCGATGCGATCGGCGAAAAGCAAATAATAATGTAACAATTTAAGTACAGTTGACCATGCAGAGTGTATGACAGGTTCAGCGACAGAAACAGGTTTGTTTATGCTGGCCTACTTGGCGATCGCGGCGCAAGTTAGCGAGAATTTAATAGAAGGGATCGCTCACCTGACAGAAGCCGGATCAGATGCAAGAAACAATAGTTTAGTAGTTCCAACGCCATTTCAAGTACAGTGTGTTGTCCAGGTCTAAGCAGTTTTGCCGTCATATTTGTTTCGGCTTCGGTTTGTTTGCTCTTAGGTACTGTAGTTTAATCGCGGTGAAGAGCCCGAACAAGCAGTTTTTGGATGATAGCAACAGGTGCACCGGGTCGCAGAGTCGCAGCCGTGATATTGGTCGAGTCGTTACAAATTTTCAGTCTCCCTGAGAGCGTTAGAGCATAGGCAAAGCGGTCATCTACAAAAGAACTGTCATCGTGGGGATTGGGCCATTGACAGTTTTCAAAGCAAATGCTCGTTGAGTCCCTCTCACGGCCCCGGCAAGCGCCAGGAACGAGGATATTCCTAGACTGTTGTATATTCACACAGGATCGACTGTGTTAGTGCGGATCGAAGCAGTCAGGTGGCACTCGGTCTCCAGACTTGGTTCGGGTTCATTGCTTTTGGGGGTCTCTGAGTGCCTCCCGCCACGTTGGGGAGGAAATGATTTTTTGCTGCTGTTGGGGGTACACTTCGCCTTTGAGGTAGTTGCCTAGGAGTCTTGTTTGGTTAGGTTCACTGCAATGCACGGAGCTGGGGGCGTAGCCGTTCATCTGTCTATGTTCACGGGCTGATCTGGGGGAGCCGAAGGGTTGCAATCCAAAGTTCTGATCTCCCCGAGACCGTTCGGGCAAAGATCAAAGCAAACTTACTGCGTGTCCATTATCATCGTGGCGATTGCGCCATTGGTAATCTGCCAAAAGCGGCCTTCCGTACCCATTCTCACTAGCAAGGCGTCGGAGTGGGGATATTCCTCGGCTGTTGTAGATTCGCACAGTTGCGACTGGGCTAGTGCGGATCGAAGCAGTCAGGGGATACCTGGCCTCCTGGTCTGTCCGGGAGCTTTGTTTGGAGAGGTCTGGGCGCGTTTCCGTTGTGGAAAAGTTCCATCGAGGGCTGAACGCCTTCTGCATATGGTAATGTCCCCCAGGTGCTTGAATTCATTGTATGAATGCTGGGGCGTTGATAACCTGTATTAATAATAGATTTTAGTGCGCAGCTAACTGCACGGCTACAACTTGTTGGTGTATCTGTTTTATTTTATATGCTGTATTCCCGCTTATAATACTTGCTTGTGTCAAGTGCTTTTCTTGCAGCACCGCACCGCTTGTTAAAGTCCCGACTATTAGTCGTGTTGCCGCTTTACCCACCCTTCGCGAATACCAAAGCTAATCAATTCACTTAGCTGCATCTGACTCTGGTTTCCCATAGTTCGGTGATATGAATATTATAGTTTCGTTGGGAAGCCAGAGTTAGTACCCTCGCGTTTACTCATGTGTACAAGATAACACATTACAGTTTTCTTGTGTAAACCTCTTTTGAAATTTCTTCTTGTAAATAACTTGTATATAGATTATTATTGCTACTCGGAATTTCATCCAGTTCTTCCTGAAAATCCGCCCAAATATAATTTATAACAGTTGACCTCTAACACAGGCCGTAACTAGAAGTTACGCGGTACGTCGCCTTACGACTTAGGGAACCCTGTCTTATCTGTACCTTAACCTGGGTCTAGGTAGCTGTTGTCAGCGACTTGGTAGGAGGCCTGGTTAAGTGACAACTCCCAGAGGGAGCGCATCGACTGAGCATGATCCCGTACAAGAACCATATTGGTAATTACCGCAGAAATTATCCATATTATGGAAAGGTAATATTACCCCGAACTATACACGTTACAATATATATATATATATATATATATATATATATATATATATATATATATATATATATATATATATATATATATATATATATATATATATATATATATATATAATCAGAAAAAATTAAAGCATTCATGCAGGCAGTATGCAGCTTAAAACGAGTCTTAATAAGGTAGGAAAATTCTGTAATACCTAATATGTACTTAATATTTCAGCCTCATGAAAAAATATTCCAGCTCTGTTCATCACTAGAAACCCAGAATCCGCATCTTCACGACAATCTGATGACATAACGCCAGGAAAAATGTTAACTGAAATAAACCCGATTCCTGGGTACTTGTATGCATCTAAAGCAGCAGCTACTATAAAAAGGTGACTTGCTTTAGCTAAAATTTTGGTCTCTCCTCAATATATTGGAAAGAGAAAGCCTGCTAAATTGAAACAGACTAAACGCAAGAAAAAGAAAAAAAAAAGAGAGCTGAGGAATAAAGAAAGTAAGAAACAAATACGTACATCTAATCTATAAAAACGAGTCAGGAGACATTTATATTCAGGACAAAAGCGACAAGCTTTCGGCACGATACAAAAATGAATGCGTTGCGTGCGGCGACGAACACAATTCTACCAGGAAAGACCACACCAGTTGGGTGTTGAGATAAAAATAAGCGACAAACATCAACAAATCATAAGTTTAAAATCTTTTGTTAATGAAATGTAGACCAAAAACTACTTTGTATTGGCAAAACGGCTGTTAGGTTTAAAATTGAAAATGCAGTTATGAGTTCTTTTAAAATGCACTTATTAGTGCTCACCGTAAGTTCTAAATTTTCTTATGCAGTCAAATTCATTACATATTTTAATTTAAACTTACCTTTCTCTAAGCATTTTTAGTATTGAATGAGTTTTTTTAATTTCACAAAGATTTTGCACACACTTGCCAGATAAATATTTCACTTTTCGTCTCCTGTTTCAGTCACTCACAACTTGAAATCAACTAATTGATATAGTTTGTTTTTTGAGACAGCGCAGAAAATGGCCTACTACTTATCCGCATATGAAAAGTTCCCCCATTAAAGGAAATGTGACAGTTCCCTAAGACAGACGACTTAGTTGACGTTCATAACTTTAAAGTTAGATGCCTTATTGCCTGGTTTCATTTTTAGTTAATTTTTATTAAGAAAATTCACTAATAGAGAGGTATCGATGGTGTGACTTTCGGAAATTTTCTCCAGATGAACGCGAATTAGGACTCCTGGAACCCATGTCCATGGTCGGTTAAAAAGTTTATATATATATATATATATATATATATATATATATATATATATATATATATATATATATATATATGTATATGTATATGTATATTTATATATATATATATATATATATATATATATATATATATATATATATATATATATATATATATATATCCAACCGATAACTCAAAAAATACTTCACTGACTTGGATCAAATTTGGGAATTAAACTTATTTTGTTAATGGCTTGGATAAGTTCGTTCGTCAGATCTAACGCCCTAACAAAAAATTAAAATAATATTTTTTAAAACGTGATATCTCTCAAGTTCCTTAAGTGATTGTAACGAAAATCTACAATTCAAAAGAACATAGAGAGACACGGTTGTGTACAAATTGTCAAGTTTTTTAATTATATAAAAATAAAGTTAACCGAAATTAAAATTAAAGTAATCCTCGACATCACTTCGGATTCTGTAATGCAATATCTACAATGTTGGGCAAAGAGAGAGATGACGTTACCTGTACTGCTATGCTATTTAAATGAATGGTGGATATAAATCTAAACCATATAAGTTACAAGTATCATTGCAAGATGTCAGAATATCGAACATTGTGAAATGTACCACAGGGGCGCCATCTCGGTGCGGAACCAGGTAGTATGTCGTCACGACAGCTCTAGTTAACACAAAATGTTATAGATGGAAACTGTATACAAGCAAATAACACTTTCGTAAATTGTCAGCCCTGGCCCATTTCTTTCCTAAAACTGGGACAATGTTTGCTTTCAAAAGCGCTAAACTTTAGCATGCGACTGCAAGCGGCTTGATAGCTGATTGACGTTAGACGACACCGCTGATCTTTGACAGCAGCAAGTTGTTTGCAAGCTTAACGAGCGCAGTATTTCTACGCTTCGTCACTTGCGCTTGTTATGTAGCTTTATTGAGATTTTACAACTGACTTTTAACTAACCTAACATATTTAAAACATGGATATAGATATTGAAAATAAAGATTGGACGATGGTTATAAATGAAAATTGTGAGTTAATGACTTAAAACAATATAATTTTGCGTAAAATAGAAAATCAGTATGTCACTAAATCCTATTCTAAGAGCAGTGTTAACACTCGGTTTTTAATGTTTTTTAATTGAACCACGAAAACAGCACCCCATATCCATTATTATTATTGCATAACCAGAAGAGATAACTAATAGTAACAGTATGGGCATTTTAGTGAATTTTTATTTTAAATAATTAACTAATAGAGAGGTATCGATGGTGAGACTGCAATTTTTTTTTTCAAATGAGCGCGAACTTGGACCCCTAGATCCCATATCCGGGGTCAGTTTCAATTTTTATATTTTTATATATACAGGGTGATTCGTAACGCAATGTACACACACTGTATGCGTGTAGAGGGCCTCAAAATATACCGATTTTTTATGTAATTTTTTTTAGGCGCCCATGGTTGGTAAGATATTGACCTCGAAAAATTCTTTAATAATTACAAGAAACAGCTGCATAGCAGCTGTCCCAACATAGAACACCCAAATTGGGTAGATTGCTTTCCTTAATCAACGTGTTATTTGACAAAAATTTGGAGTGGATATAAACTTAAAAATGGATGAATTAGGGGTGGGTCACCATTTAAATGACATGTTTTTTAAACCTTAACCTAACTAAAAACTAAAGTCCATCAATTTTATGGAAAATAAAATTTTGTACCTTTTTCTCCTCTTGTCAATTTTTCAACAAACCACCCGTTTCTGAGAAAAAATAGGTTTATATAGTTGAGATCAAAACAAAATTATTTCCCTTGAAGACTTTATTAGACATTAACATCTGAAATTTAACAAACTCTGTTAAAAACTAATAAATAGAAAAACAATAAAAAAACTCTAAATATATTGTTCAAAATGACTCCCATTTTGCCTTTTTCATAAAAATGCGGGAGGGCACCTTCATGTGTTTAATAAAGTCTTCAAGGGTCATAATTTTGTTTTGATCTCAAATCTAAAAATCCTTACCTGACTTCACCTGGCCCCACCGACCTCTTCTCACATGACCTCACCTGTCCTCCGCTTTTTCATCAGTTTATCGGCCGCTACTGATGAAGACAACTTTGTTGTCGAAATACGTGTCTAGCGCATAACTCTCTGTTATTTTGTGTGGCTTTCGGGGCGATTTTGCTGAGTTACCTACAAACATTAAACCCAGACGATATATTTTAAGCCGGTGGGCCATCTATAACCAGATTCTGTCCAACGTTACTTAAATACAAAAGCAACGTCGATACTTATCCGAACTGCAGCTTCTCATAATTGCATTCCACAAGTTCTTAGCTGCGCTCTTTAATTAAAATGGAGCCAATTGAAAAAAAAAATGTCGCCAATAATAGATGGTGCTAGCATGCGCAAAAACCTTGGATTTAAAGCAGGGGCGGCTCCTCAATAAGTGCGCCCGTGCACGCGCACTGCCGCCTGCCGTGGAAAAAAATAATATTTTTGCTATGCTATATTTTAATAAATTTTGATTTACTTTTTTACCTCCTGCATTCAACAAACAAGATTAGTATATCAAGGTCGCAGAGAGTCGGCAGCCATTAATACGGATACAGAAAGTGTTACTCGTTGGAGACGTTATATATATCCATATAAAGCAGTTGGGCGGCGGTGTGTATTTATCGGCGCTCTCAGGAAATGCGATAATCCGTGCGAAATGATCACCGAATCTTGATGATCTTCGTCGAAAACGATCGAATAAGCAATCTGTTGTGCGCTATAAAATTACACACTTCCAGTTTGTAGTGGACTTTTGGTAGAGCGTGTGTACCTACTACCTAGTAATTTTCGTCTTGGCGTCGGATTGATTTTTAATGAGATCATTTCGTTGTTGTTTAACAAGACAATTATTATTATTATTATTATGGTTACTACTTCGGGTTGCTTAATAAGTTCACAAAATAATTGTGATACTATAATTAATTCAGTGGATATTTTAAATTTAGAGGTTAACTTTTTAAGGGACTTTTTAACTACTATAACGTATAACTAACTAGAGAAAGACTTGGTAAGTAGTTAATAATTATTAAGTTTAGTAAGTAGGTTTCTTTATAATACATTTTCGAGGAAAAAATAGGCGAGCCCTTTATTTTTAGTGAATTTTTATTATAAAAAATTCACTAATAAAAGGGGTATCGATGGAGAGACTTTGCAAAAATGTTTTCAAATGAGCGCAAACTAGGACCCCTAAAACCCTTATCCGGGGTCAGTTTCAATTTTTATATATATATATATATATATATATATATATATATATATATATATATATATATATATATATATATATATATCCCTCCTCACCCAAAAAATAAGCAACTGATTTC
Source organism: Tillus elongatus (assembly GCA_964006375.1). NCBI lineage: Eukaryota > Metazoa > Arthropoda > Insecta > Coleoptera > Cleridae > Tillus > Tillus elongatus. Next base: position 63,735,207 of record OZ023263.1, on the reverse strand, counting down.
GCTGAAACTCTGCAAGTGCCTTTCTTTTATTAATGGCTTGGACGAGTTCGGATAACGTTTTCCGGGAAAATTTTGAGTTTTGTTTCAAAAAAATATTTTTCTCCGAAAATTACAAAGATATTTTAATGAAATTTGGTGGATCCGTTGCCTTGTAAAAGACCATCTTACTACGCACTAAAATTCAACTTTATACATTAAAAAAAATTGAGTTATTCAAATTTTGAGTTTTCTTTTGAAAAAAAAATTTTTCTCTGAAAGTTACAAAGTTATTTTGATTAAATTTGGCGGATATGTTGCCCTGGGTAAGACCCTACCATACACCAAAATTAAACTTTCTAGATTTGTAGAAACTTGACTTATTCAAATTTAAAGCATTTAATAACAAATTACTACCAGAACGCACTGGCTGCGTCCCCAACTTTTTTTTTCTTGCGTACCCCCAATGCATTAAGGCACGAGCCGCTACCGATTTAAAGCTAATATTTATGCCATCTATAACTCTAATATCACTGTAAGATACATTCCAAAGATTCCAACTAGATTTTTGCTTGACTAATAACTACAATTATATAATCACAGGCATAGGAATCTTTGTAATTTGAATGAATAAGTAGATTACCAGCTGCATTTACAAGACAAACCAATATCATGCCATAGAGCTTCGCATTTATGCGGATTATTTAATCCATTATGCGTCACTGTACCATTCAATTACGCAACAAATAAAAATAATAAACAAGTTCACCTATTCGTTGCAGCCAGTGGAAAATGCAAACCTACCTAACGGTACTAAATGTAATTAATCCGCTTTGCAGTTGTTTTTTTCATCCATTCGCGTAATGTCAATGAACAAGGAAAACGCGGAGTTTTACATTATGCATTTAACATTATGCTGTGTTTCAGTGGATGTATAATAAGTAAAGAAAAGGAATGTAGGAGTCGAGAATGTAAATATCTGTCAATTGCCCTCGGGTTACTATTTGTATTCACTCTCTGAAGGTCAGGTCTTAAATGTTTGTGTTGAATAACGTTAGAAAGTATCCGTGCTGTTTTATGGATGTTTACCAGAGACGGATTTTGCGGTACTAAATGTTTAACGACAGCCGGTAATCCAAGAGATATCAGAACTAGTGATGGGAAAAACTGTTATATTGCTTTAACAGGTCGCACCTGTTACTGTTATTTAGAAATAACAGTTAAATATAACAGGTTGAATATAACAGTATGAACTATGAATTATTAAGAATTCCACGTAGACGTAGTAACAGTAGCTGAACCCGTCCGGTGGTGTAGTTGGGTAATGTTTAAAATAAAAAATATTCTTGTATTATGTTTAAAACAATTAATAACTTAAAAAAATGATGGAGGTTTTTTTTGGGTATTCATCACTAATAATAATTTGGTAAAAAATTCAACAATGCAGAATTTCTTTAGAATTTTCTTAACTAATTAAGTATTAGTTAAGCATTGAGCTTGAAAACCTCTATAGCCATTTTTTCCTTGAAAATGAGAGTTATATGAATACATGAATTATTGTAAGCAAAAAATAAAATAAATAATTTAAAAAAATTAAAACTAATTTTTTTCTCTCTACCTATAGGGCGAAGTGTGTTTGGTTTCAACTATACCGGGTACAGGGAATATTTTTATAATTTCATTAAAATTGGTACTGTTTCTGAGATTTTTTAAGTTTCAGGGATTTTTTATTTTGCAGTAGTAATAAAAAAAAGATGTTTAAAATCGGACCTATTTCTTAGATTTCCAAAGTGAAAAGTAAAAAGGAATATTGATTTATTAGTTACATAAGACAAAGAAGAATGAGCAAAAAACTACCTAATATAATATAATACATAAGGACTCACGTTAAAGCATAACTGTACGTTTGTATACATATCAGTTTTTTCTTAAAACAAAAATGCCATCAGCATATCGAGTTATCTAATGAAGATTGAGTTTACGTCAACGCCTATGTGATTATTTTTTTATATACGCGGTGACCTGATTTTATTTTTACAGTGATATAGTTCATTTTTAATAATTTTCACTTGCTACATATACAGCCTTTTTATTTACATTTTTCATATTTTGTGTTTGTTTATAAATTGTAAATATATGTGTGTGTCTTGTGTGAATCAACAACCTGTCAAAATTTAAGAGTTTCATTGTACCGACGACCCTACGTTCCCAAAGCTGTGAGCACACTAGTATAAAGTAGTATGTTATGAAGTAAAGTCCGCTCTATACTCTATACCCCATTCCCAGTCTCATGTCCATTCATCCTGTTATAACAGTTGCGGATGAAAACAGTATTATGTTATGAAGTAAAGTCCGCTCTATACCCCATTCCCAGTCTCATGCCTATTCATCCTGTTATAACAGTTGCGAATGACAACAGAAGCTGCTTCATCGTAGCAGTGCAACAGAAACAGATACGACAACAGAAACAGATACGACTCACTGCGCAACAGCATCCCCTCCACTGTACCTGTTATTTGTATAAATCCATAACAGGTTGTTACTGCTGCTGCTCGACAACAGTTAAAATATAACAGACTGTTAAATAACAACCCATCACTAATCAGAACATATATGATTGCTACAGATAACTGTTTGTTACTGGATTGGAATGATTTTATTTGTATATGATTGAAAACAACCAAGCTATCCACTCTTTGGAGAAAAATATCTGATAATTATCTTTAGCCATGTGTAAGTCGCTATCGGTGTGTAGACCAATATTTCGGACATGTACAGTGGGACGGTCTCTGTTACCTTCCTAATTTAGCTACCTGTTGTTACCTCCTTCAAACAAAAAACTAGAACCGTGGTATATTGTGATCGACCTCAGGTGGATATAGATCTGCTCAATAGTGAGGTCACGATTGCCTATAACACCCCACCCTAAAAATACCTATCTATCAGATAATCATATTTATTTACATTAGCAATACTTTTGGGAGGTTGACATATCTGGATGTAGCTTGATACTCACGTGCTTTTTGATTTGTTTCGCACTGCCTAGGGTCCTATATTTGTGGGCGCCCCAGACTAGTGCCAGGTTATATAGAAATTTAGATAATCGTTAGTTAGAATGAATTGTTTGCGCTGACGCCAAAAGAAAGGAGACATTAAGGGGGAATTTCTCTTCAATCAAACACATGTGTTAATGTAACAAAGTATTAAATTTATTCACATAAATTAAATTTGGAAAAGCAAACAAAATTAAATAAACATGGTTGGTAAATCTCAATTAAACATTAATCAAACACAAATAAAAATCAAATAAACAACAAGAGCTTCAAGAAAATGAAATTATCATTTAACATATATTTCACAAAAAAAAATAAGATAAAGATGGTTGTATATTACTAAAATATTAATGTTAGCTATTTGAGGTATATATAAAAATCAAATCCTATATTCTACAGCTCAAAAGCAAACACAAATTATTAGGAAAGTTACTTGAGGTTTGTCAATCAATTCGGTTAATTCTTCAATGAGTTAAGTGGCCAGTTTTTTGAGTGAGGTTCCATAAAAAAATATTCCTACGTGAAATTTCCACATGGATTATTGAAAATGAGAGATGTTAAAAAGAATGTACAGGTTAGATATTTTACAGACAAAACTTGGTAATTGCTATTTCAAGTGTTTAAATTCACAAAATTGATCAAATTCAGCAGATTAAACAGGAAATTACAGTTATCCTTATAGCATCTCGCTGACACTGTTTAAGTTCAAAATTGTTTACGTTATTTTGAAAAGTTCAAGTTATAAGGCTTCAGATATTAGATTGCTGTATGAAAAATTCTGCCGGTTCAGAGAAAAGAGTTACATAGACTCACCAGATCTTCCTGCCTTGAATTACCTGATGACCCTATGAAGATGCCCTCCAAGAACTATGAGTGCCTGAGACAGGTTAACAGACCCCAATAAGAGAGGAGAATCTGGAGAAAATGAGTGGAACTTTCCACTAGCGGTTATTGGGCTGGTGGATTTATTGCTCCAATACTAGGAAACCATTTGACAGCTATGTCGATGTTCTGAATTTTCTTGACGGAAACTTTGCAAATCGCAATTAAAACGTGAATTTGCTCAAGTGAAATTCATTGCTAACTGATTCAAGCTTCAATAACATGCAGGAACTCTTTCTGATTAACGTAAGAAATGTATCGGGTCGGAAACAAAGAAGCACAACTTAACTCGCGTTTTTATGCTAAACACAACTTTTATTTAAACTCTAAAACCGCTCAAGTGACTTTAAATAATCACTGACAATTATTATTTGATAGCATAGATAACAGAAAGGATTTTATCGCCCTTTTTTAAGATAATTTTTAGCCACCGCAACTAAAAGATGTTTACGCGGTAACGTCTCAGTGTCGACTCCCCAGAGCTAACGTCTATTTCTCTCGAGATTAAAATTCCCCTTCCCTTAACACCTACGTCCCTCGCCTATAGTTCAGGACGTTCAAGGTTAATTACATCACCGAGCTGCAGATATATTCTCGGCTCCCCCTTAACATTGAAAATGGACTCGTATCTTACCTAACGAATTTTTAATAGGATGAAGTAATAATTGGTTCCAGAACATTCTCAACGGATATCTTGTTTACTTAAAGGCTCTTCCCAGGAAAATGCGACATATTATTTATTAACAAAGCCATATTGCGTCTTTAGTGTTTGAATCTTTAACGCGCTTTCCTAGCCTGAAGTAAAGGGGTTTACGGTACTTGAAGATTTAGCGACTTTTCATCAAAATAATTTTGAAATCAAAACATGAATTGCCTTACAGATATTGGATTGTCGGTTATTAATTAACTCTCTTACGGGTTTATTTTGAATATTTAAAGTAGTAACGAAACGCAATCGTTACACTGTACGTTAGTTTAGAAGCATTTGTAAATAGGTGCAGGTTAAAGATTTTTTATCAGCGTTTCAGTGCATGAGACCGAGGCGATTATAGGCGAATGTATTTTATTTGGTTACCTGAAGTACCCAGAAATGTCTTATTTATTTTTAAATTGCATAACACAAAGGTAAAACATTGGAAGTGTGCTATATGAAATTATGTTGTAATATCAGGATTTTTTTAGCTATGTCCCTTACGCAACTCTTTTGAAGCAGAACAACGCTATTTGCAAAAATTCACTCGATGAGTGTTCATTGAATCGTGAAATTGATTATAACGACGAGGAAGACGATGACAAGGATCTTTTAGAACTTGGTGTTTTTTTGACGACGTTGAAGATGATGTTCCTGTCAGTGCATACAGACAACACCTTAGAAAAAAATTACCAACTCGAAAAGAGCTGTGCCTACGTGAAATATCCGAACCAGGCAATAAAATCATGTCATTCGTTCGCCGACATCCAGCTTCCTCACAAAACCTATCAAAGAGCTAGGCAAATGATATATGGAATTGTTTAATTAATGAACACATGTTAACTATTGCTGTAGAAAATAAGAATAAATGCATTGCTTCTACAGGAGGAATATCTTCCAGCGTTAGAAATGCAAAGTTGACAAATATTTTGAAAATTCGTGCCTTTAGAGGTTTACTGTGTCATGCATAAATATTAAAAGCAAATTATCTAGATGCAGGTGATTTGTGGGAAGCGGATGAATCTGAGGTAGAAATTTTTCGTTTCACGGTGTCTTAAGTTCGGTTTCGGTTCTTCCTAGGTGGTCCAGGCTCAATGAAAAAACCACCAGTGAAGAAAAAAAGAACAAGAACAGACTTGCACCAATTAGACAGTGTGTTAAAATGTTTGTATGAAACTGCAAAGCTGGACAGTCGGAATATGTTAAAACTGATGAAAAGCTAGAAGTTCTCAGTATGCGATATAGCTTCCTACGATATAGACCATCTAAGCCCAACAAATATGGAATCAAAATTATTGCGCTATCGGATGGCAAAACTTTCTACACTACTAACATGGAAGTGTGTGTTGGACAGCAACCACAGGGGCCTTATACATTTAGTAGCAGCTCTCGTACAATCCTTGGGCGTCTATCTGAGCACATATGTGGTCTGGTTGAAATCTAACAAAATATAATCGATTCGCCAGTATTAGCCTAGTGAACGCCTCATTTAAAAGAAAATAATAATAATAATCTTTATTCCATTTATGATACATAAGTTATATACATTGATACAGATGCACCATATATTCTAAAACCGTACTCCACTTATATATCTGGAATAGCACGCGGTTTAGTGTGCTAGCAATGATTAGTCACACGCTGCCACTGGTCTTCCACCGCTACTACAGCCAAACATACATTGGAAAAAAACATATGCACAAACCTTTTGAACAAAAAATAAATAAATAAAATAATCTAATCTAATCTAATATCACAAACACACTAGTAACCAATCCATACCAAACCCATTTATAAATTTACCCAACCCATATTATCACCGCATGATAGTGAATGCCTAATCTTATTCTCAAACTCGACTGCCATTGCAACGCCAACACCCAAAGCACTACACCAGGACATTGCTAAGTAACCCGTTGACAAGACAATTTCCGACGGTACCAATAACGGAATCTGTTCACAGAAAGATTTCTGGCCTCAACAGGGAGCCCATTGTAGAATCTCGCCACACCGAACTTGAACGATCCTTCAAACAACGCCGTTTTATGTAACGGAGGGGTCACCGTAAACCTATGTCTCAAATTCAGTGTGTGCACGTCTGTTCTAAAAGTGATTTTGTTGTAGAGATAGGGAGGCTTATGTGTTTTAATGATCCGATAAAAAAGACATCCTAAATGATACCCAACTCTTCCAGCTATATTTAACCACCCACTAGACCCAAAAGCAGCTGATATACTGTGATACTTCCTTATACCATAGATTAGCCTAATACAAGAGTTTTGAACCTTTTGAATTCTTGAAACATCACAAGAACGTAAACAGAGCACATAGACAGATAAACAATGATTAAAAACTGATAGCACCAACGAATCACACAGCAAGAGCCTACTTTTACGATTTAAATAATGCCTGCAGGCATATACTCTCCTAAGCCTTGAAAATGCTAGCATAATACATCTTGATATATGACTTTCAAATTTTATATCGCTATCCAGCAGCAACCCCAGACTTTTCCCACTCTCTTGAAGAGGCAATTGTAAGCTATTGATTTCTACATCCACCAGCTGGAAATAGTTGAGCCTGTCAACCTTCCTACCAAATAGAAGTAAAGTGGATTTCGCAGGATTCAGTTCCAAATTATGTGCTGCTGACACTTGGGAAATAGTATTCAAATCCTCTGTTATCCGACGACACGCTACAGTCATATCCGAAGGCATAAATGAGTAGTACACCTGGGTGTCATCTGCGTATGAGTGAATTTGTGAATACTTAATGTGGCTGAACAGGTTACATGTATAAACAGCATATAATAGAGGGCTCAGGATAGACCCCTGCGGCACGCCTGTTTTCAAAGGTATCTCCCCGGAAAGCTTTCCCCTCAAAAAAACCCTCTGCGATCGATCACTTAAGTAACTTTCCACCATTTTTATTGCAGAATTAGCCAGTCCTATAAATTACAAAATGGAAAGAAGAATTGCATGGTTCACCGTGTCAAAGGCCCTGCTATACTCCAGCAGTACAAGTATTGTCATCAACCCTTTGTCACTTGCTGAAAGTACATCATGCACAATATCCAGCATGGCTGTATATTGTATTTATGTATATGGGACTTCAGCTGCTCGTTCATTACTTTTTCTAAAATTTTTGACAACACTGGCAAAATGCTTACAGCCCTAAGATCACAGAACTCTTTAACACGTGCTGACTTTGCAGTCGGTATCACCTTAGACTTCTTCCATTCAGTGGGAAACCAGGATGTTCTTATACAAGCGTTCATCACATGCGTAACATATGGAAGAATAAACGGACAACAGAGCAAGAGAAATGTACACGAAATACCATCAGATCCAATAGCTTTTGATTTAATCGACTTTAAAGAATTCAGTACCTCAATTTCTGACACCTCCCTAAATTTAAATGGGAATTCAAAATCACATTTTTTTGTGTCCCTATATTGATTAGCAGTCTGACTCGCCTGCCCGTTATCAATCTTTGGAATGGAGTCAATAAAATACTTGTTTAACTACTCAACATCAGATAGGTTCACTGGAATAGAATTCATTGCCCTTTTTCCGAGATTAACACCTATATTATTTAAAGATTTCCATAGATTTGCACTATTAGACAGCTTATGTTCAAAATATGCATTTTTTTCAGTTTTGACTATAGAGGTAACTAAGTTACGTAACTGCTTGTAATAAGTAAAAGTACTTTGATTGCCACTTTGCTTAAACTTCAGCAAGGTACTATCGCGCAACTTCATTACCCTCTTTAAACTCTCAGTTAACCAACCTTTGTCTTGCTTTCTACACCCTAAGTGGTGCATGCCTATCCAGTAATATAGTTAAACATTCATGCAAAAACAACACCTTATCATCCGGGTGCTCTAGGTCATAGATATTTCTCCACGGAATTGCGCACAACTCAGACTCAAGTTGGATCAAATCAATCTCATGCAAATTTCACCTAAGATAAGATTTCGTATCCGCTGTCGGGATCTGAGTTCTCAACTCACAATAGACAAAATCATGATCAGTTGATAGGTCAGGGAGACGTAGCACACCAACACTACTAACGAGGGACTCATTGTTGATCAAAATTATGTCAATAAGGGAAGTGTATCTCTGAGTAATACGAGTCGGTGAATCCACAATCTGCATTAGACCAAGAGATGCACACAGTTTAACAAAAGATTTTGAGCTGTCATCAAGAAAATTGATGTTTAAATCACCCACGATGACAATATCATCACATATTGGAATTACTGTGTATAAATTGTTCTCAAAGTTAGCCATATAGTGAGGGTAGGTGTGAAAATTAGGCCTATAAATACAACCAATACAGGACGAGAACCCGTTAGCCTCCACCCTAATCCAGAGCTGTTCTGTTACTCTATCATTAGGTATAGTAATAACATCATAAGCTAAAGAATTCTTAACATAGAAACATACCCCACCTCCTCTACTCAACCTGTCTTTGCGCACTAACGAATAACCCGAAATTGTGACAACCTCATCCACAATGTCCCAACGCAGCCACGTCTCTGTGACACCCACTATATCATAGGCCCCCTGATGGAGATACCGGGCAAGAGCGTCGCAACTACCAGTCAGTGATCTAATATTAATATGACCTAACCTAAACGAATTACCTACCATCAAAACATAAAAATAAATACATATATAAGTGAACAAAAATCACATTCCATAAATTTTAACTATTAATATCACCTTATAGGCCACTCTACCATTGAGAATTTACATCATCCCATATATACATACACTATATATACACTCGTATACACATGTATACACACAGAAAAATATTAATTATTACAAACAAAAAATAACAAAACTATACGTAGATATGAATCAAAACTATTATGAAGAGATACAATTTGACGTACTACTCAAAAATATAATATAAAAAACGATATAAAAGAAAAGGCAAACAAGAGAAATAAATAAAATAATAATACTAATTACAAAATATTATCTGGGTGAGGATTACAAGATACGATAAGAGAAAGTCCCAATGTCTGTATGCTCAAGATTAATTAAGTGTAATGGTTATCGGTTTCTGATAAGCTCCAAACATATGTACTTACAAAAGTTATAATATGCGTGTTCTAATAATTTAAGATGTCATCCCGGCAAGAACCGCTATATAATCCTGTGTATTTCGAATTTTATGAACTTTATTCTTAAATTTTACAACAAAACATCATCATATGTCCATATTTTTCCTTTCCCAAATTTTCCAATGGCATCTTTTAGCAGTTGATGTGTTTGCCGCGATACATCTTCAGTCACTACAATACGCGTTCCCTTCAATAATCTCCTCTTGCTCAATATCAATATTTTTAATTTGTAACTGCCCAACCTTAAAATTGTTGGCCGTCGATCTTCTGCGCCGTCATTGGGTTTTCTTCCCACTTTATAACATTCTTCAATTTCTGTGTGACTTATACTCAGTTGAAGTTTATCATTCAATGTATTAACGATATTATTTCCGAGGTCCTCAGTCATGTCGTTGTTCCCCATTCCGTAAATTCTTAAATTATAGCGTTTCACTTGCTTCTCATAAATATTTTGCAAATTTGATACTTGACCTTCAAGGTCATGGATCTTTTTCTCTTGGACCTCGACGTTATCTTTAAGTTTTTGTAACTGGATTTTATCTGCTACTTTATTTGCAATTTCAATAATAAACTTTTCGTTAATAAGAGATTATTGAACTGTTTCCTTAATTAAGTTTTTAATGTCACAAATTTGACTTTGCGTGAACGGCATTTTGTATAATTATTATTTAGATAAGATGGCAAAAGTGCTACTTACACGCTAATATTAAGCAGGCAAATTAACTCACTGTACTTCACGCACTAAATTCAATTTTTGTGGAGCTACCGTTAACACGTCTACTCGGTTCGACACATAATATGTGAACTATTGGAACTATGCAAAAAAAGAAAAACAAACTTCAAATACCAATAGAATTTTGTCAACCAGTAAACGGTCCAGAAAAGTCAAGCTTGCTTGGTTTTTAAAAACTACACCATTGTCTTATACATACTCAGGCAAAACACAAACGTCACCAAGATAATGGAATTGATAAAAGTACTGTCGAATCCCGTAAGCTTGAGATCGTAACAATGTAAAACAAAATTAAATGTGGTGTGGATGTTGCAGACCAGCTATATTCAAATTATAACTGCGCTAGGAACACAACGTGCTCGACGATTTTATTTAAATACCTTTTAAATTCAATATTTGGATAGACTGACGCTGACTTAGCGCCTTTACTTCTTGCACGTTACAATGGAAGAGAGTTTTCAATTATTTTCGTTTAAAAAAGTCAAATAATTTATATCACGGCTTTTTACAATATGTGTCCGCTCGGATTATCAGACGCCGGTTCGGACGATCGTTCGGGAAATTTCATGAACCCGATCTTTGAAATTTTGACATTTAACCTAATTTTTGATTATTTTACAATTATTATTTATATTTAAATCATTTGGAATATCACAGGATCAAACTATCTCTGGTTTTAGATACCTGAAAATATATAACGACTTAACTTAGCTTTCTTTTAGTGGCGTTTCGTAACTTAACTCCTTTTTATAATCTTGTTTTGAATAAAATTATGTCACCTTAACAATTGAGTTTTTACATTTGGAGTACTTAAGATATAATACAGAGACTTAAATTAAACCTTAACCAAAAACAAACTCTGATTATTCTTGCAGTTCAAACTCTGTATATTGTTATAGCACTTTTAGTGACACAAAAGGCATGCAAGATCTTAGGTTTGGCTTTAGGAAGTTTATACATGACCTTGAGATAGTTCTTGCATTCTTGTCACTACACTTTTTCTTACAGTGTTTATATTAGTTTAATGCTTATATTTTAACAGATAAATGCTTATCAAACAATATAGCTTAACATTGTTTACCTTATTAAACCCCTCTTTGTATTTAAATATCTCTTTTAAATTAAAATGTTCTTTTAACAAGTTGCGCTCTGGAAAATTGAGTTCATATATTTTTTATAGCTTTATTCTCAGTATACTTTGCTTTAATTTACATTTTATTTTTTTATTCACAGGCCATTATTGGATAAGATCAGAAAATGCAACATTACCACAGAGATGCTTCCGTTACCAGAGAGCTTTACACGTTCGGCAAGGCTTTATATATTTATTTTTCAAATGTTACCCCTTTTTCAAATAGTGTTGGATTTTAATGTGTGTATATAGGGTGGCGCATTAAAAACGAAACAGACCGATTTGCGTCCAGACATTTTTTTTAAGAAACGCTGAAACACGTCAATTTTAATATTGAGGGGGATCATTTGAAAGCCCTTTCTTTTCTGAATTCAGCCCACAAATTTTTTTGGAAGTTTTATAAACTCGTTTTAAAATTATTCACAGTTGAGGATGCAAAAACGCATTTCACTTATTCCGAAAGGAAATGTGCTGATAGTCAATGTTTTGTTGGTTTTCAAAAAAAAATTGACTATCAGAACATTTTTCATCGGAATGAGAAAAATTTGGTATATTATTTCACTTTATCGGTCGGTTTGATACTTGATAGTACTACCGAAAATTAATTTCACAATGGTGTATTCTGTAGAAGAAAGAGTTGAAATAATTACTCTTTTTTTCAAAAACGATGACTGTGCCAACCGTACCGCAAATTTGTTTAATAAACGACATCCGAACAGACATGTTAACAGAAAATACATTTTGGAGTTAGTTGCAAAGTTTCGACAAAGTGGTTCAGTAGCCAACAACAAACGGGATCCTGAACGTAAATAGAAATGAGACTACTGAGATTGAAGTTTTAGGACAAATTGCTGCAGACCAACTTTGAGCACGATAAAATTGGCCACTGTTTCCAACGTCAAAAGAAAAACTATTCAGCGAATATTCAAGCATAATAAATTTCACCCGCATAAAATTCATCTTGTACAACAACCGAATGAAGATGATTTTGATCGGCGGCAGGAGTTTTGTGTCGTTATGACTGCACGAATAGCTGATAACGGGAACTTTCTGTTCAATATCTGTTTTTCAGACGAGTGTACGTTTTTATTAAACTCTACAGTCAACCGTCATAATTGTCGTTATTGGGCAGATAATAATCCTAGAAATTTTCACGAAGTCCACACTCAAACGCCAAAGAAATTGAATGTCTGGACTGGCATTTTTGGAGACCGTTTATTCGTACCAATTTTTGTTGATGGCAATTTGAGTGGCGAAACCTATTTGAAGTTACTAGAAGATATCGTTAACCCTCTACTAATTGACATTGCTGAAAATGATGATCGCTATCAAGAAAATAAATTTGTGTTTCAACAATATGGAGCTCCTCCGCATTTTTCACAACGTGTTAGGTTGTTTTTGAACAAATAATTTTCAGAGCAATAGATTGGACGTAGAAGTGCTATTGAGTGGCCCACTAGAACACCGGATTTAACTCCTTTAGACTTTTTTCTATGGGGCCATTTAAAGAGTAGAATTTTCGCTACAAAATTGGACTCTATGGAAAAATTACGATGACTCATTGTTGAATAATGCCGTCTAATAACTCAACAAATGCTCCAGAATGTCAGAGATCGTTTTGAACAAAATTTGTACTTTTGTTTGGAAGCTGGTGGTCAACAATTTGAACACTTACTTAACTGAATAAACATTTTTGAACGTTTGGTTTTGTTTTTAGTTTTTTTTAACGAAACATTGACTAATAAGTGCATTTCTTATCACAATGAATGAAATACGTTCTTGCAACTCCAACTGTGAATAAGTTTTAAACGAGTTGATAAAACTTCCAAAAAAATTAGTATGCTGAATTCAGAAAAAGTAAGATATTTCAAATTATGTAACACTCGACCCATGTTTCCTATTCAAAATATAAGGGTTGTTATCACCACCCTTAAAGGGTTGATGTGACAAAGTTGAGTTTTATGTCATAACATGTACCCCTCAATATTAAAATTGACCTATTTCAGCGTTTCTTAAAAAAAAATTCTCTGGACGCAAATCGGTCTCTTTCGTTTGCAATGCGCCAGCCTGTATGTTTAGGAGTGTATTCGAGACTGCTCTGAGCATATATATATATATATATATATATATATATATATATATATATATATATATATATATATATATATATATATATATATATAACATATAAAAATTGAAACTGAACCCGTATATGTGTTCTGGGAGTCTAGTTCGCGCTCATTTGGAGAAATTTTTGGAAAATTTTTAGGTAGCAAAATTCTCATTAGTGGTTTTTTTTTCAAAGAAAATTCACTAAAAAGGAAGCTGTAACACACATTATAATTGTTATTAAATAAACTATATCAAACTTTGTTATTTACAATTTTGGTTACAATTTTAGGAACTTTACACTTTATTAATAGCAATTAAATTTTGAGAGATATAACTAATAAACTGTTATTTACTTTCACATCGTCTTAAACGCGTGGAGGTATGATAACGGGAACAGAAAGTCCCAAAAATATTCCGCATAATGTCTTAAAACATATCAAAAAACCTGATTAAAAATTGTGTCTGTCCGTCGGTCCGTCGGTCTGTCGGTCCGTTAGTCTGTCGGCATGTAGGTCTGTCTGTCTGTTAGTTACCGCGAATTCTGTAGACAGGTAGCATCAACCAACGAACATATGGTTTTTGAGCAAAATCACTCCAGAAATGGTTAGATATAGGTGATTAATTGTTTGAAATTTGCACTTTGACATTGAAAACCGAGTATTATGATATTTTATGAATTAAAAAGAAATATATAAATTCAAGTAGTACTACACACCTGGCATTGTCTAGTGAAATTTAAGCAGCGGTTGATCACGTAGGGATGTAATATAAAATGCTTGTATAACTGAGCCATCGGCATTAAATATAGTACAAAGGTAGATGTTCACAAGCGACGAGTCTCGGTTATTTGCGATTGAATTCGCTACAGAAAAATGGGAACGGGGTTGGTTGGGGGAAAATTGATATCATTAGGATCGAGTTGTATAATGTTTCACAAGTTTATAGGTACAAATTTATGAATATTACTAAACATCTGATATTATCTCATTAAATTCATGGCTGGGTTCAGTTTGTGGAGATAAATTTCGAAAACAATATGTCTTTCAATTTCAATTGTGTTCAAAATAAGCTCTTCATATGATCCCTGATTGCAATAGCACGTTAGCGAGTGATACTGAAAAACTTGCGTGTTTCACGAGCTCATCTTTCAACATTGGAAAATCTTTCTCTATGGGGGACCACACAATTAGGGGATCTTATTCCATGTTTTTCAACACTTTTTTCTACAGTTGACTCCGCAGAAACGTAATACTAATAGCATGTCAACTTGTCAACGGCAAATGAAAACTTTCCGACCATTTTCAAAACAATCAGCGAACAATTACTAAAATTAAATAACCTTATTTCCTGATTGTCAATTTTGACGTACAATTTAAAAGGCAACTGCTGAATGTTTGATAATCTTAAGTAAAATTGATCGTATACCAAATTTGTGTTTTTTTTTAAGTTCTAGTATTACTGAGATATAGATTATTTCAAAATTTTAAACCCCAGTTTGAAGCCCTATAACTTCTCAGGGTTTTTTTTAATTTAATATTATTGGCTGCGGCATCTCAGGCCATTAGCACATTCATTTCCCATCATTCAATATTTTTACCAATTTTCCAGACAAAGTCAACTTGGCTCGCCCGGGAATCGAACCCGGACCTCTCGCTTAGCAGGCTGGCACCTAGCAACCTGCGCCACGAGGGCGTCTTCTCAGGGTTACAACTTGGTACATGCGTAAGTTGTGTCAAGTTATCATATTTTAGGTTCTTTATATGTCCCTGCTCTGTGTCGGTTCTTATGTGAAACACCCTCATTTGAAGGCAAGTTTTAAGAATTCTAAAGTCTAGATCTCCCCATTAGTGAACTTTCTTTTTTACAAAAATTGACCGAAACACAATCAAGTATGAAGTATTTTATAGTAATAATGTTTTTTTGGTAAAAGTAAAAGTTTTTGTCGCTATGTGTGTTTATAGCCGCCAGGATCGCAACCGTTGGGTTTTTGGTGGATTTTTGTTAATCGGTTATGTTCCAATCTTTAGATACGGACCTGGTACGATAGCCTTACATTGCACCTCTACTCGAAACATGGAATCTTTACTCTATTATTAGTAACTGTTGTTTAATTTGTGCATCGCTGCTAATTTAAGGCCATCAACGTGAAAAATCTTATATCATAGATATGCATCATTTACTATGATGGATCTAGTATAATTATTAAGACATGAAAAATAAGATGTTGACGCAAAACAACAGAGGTTATTGCTTTTTGATAAATGCGAAGATGAAACCTGTTATTAATCTCTTTGTTTGGATGTAAATATATGTAAAATAATTCGTTGAAATATTACAAGATGCGGTTGTTTTGCCTTTGGGCTGAAAATAACTCAAATTTGTTAGAAAAAGGTATACCTAATATAGGAAATGATTGTTGTAACGTACCTCTATAATTTGGTTAGCTCTTAAGTAAGATTATGTAGTTTTTGAATTATTTTTGAGTTATTAATGTAGAAAATATATTGAACTATTCATATTTTTTTTAAATATGTTGCATAACTTTAGACGAGGATATTAGCGAAGTCACATGCGAAACCAAAATTATTTAATCGTTTTTCAACGATTTTCAAAACAGCTTCTCTTTGACTTACAAATAGAATATATATATATATATATATATATATATATATATATATATATACATATATATATATATATATATATATATATATATATATATATATATATATATATATATATATATATATATATATATATATATATATATATATATATTGCTATAGATAGCAAATATGTCAGAAAATTAGAAACATTATTGTGGAGTAAAACGGGCCAAGTGCATAAAATTAATACGCCCTAATATTTAAAAGCCCTGTATAATTGAGAGTGTAATATTTTAGGTTTAAATAAGGAATAACAAGACAGCTAAAAGAATACAGAACAATAATTTCTTTTTTACATGTAGTACATTTTAAGTTTCACTAAGCAAAAGTCGTTGGAATACAATAGAACACAGAACAGAATATAATAATTATATTTTATCCGTAGCCAGGAAGTAAATGTATAGTATTAAGTTTTTTGTCAATACCAATTATTAGAAAAGACGCAGTGTTAGTTGATAAGGATAGTTTTTTTGTGGTTGTTTCAAAGGAGTGCAACGAACAAGAAGTTGGAGAATGGGAAAATGCAAGGCCTATAAACTTTGTTTTACCCAGGTACAGCGAGAAAAGATTTTTTGTAACACAGGTGTAGTTTATTTAAGGAGACGGCGACAGGACGATTCGCAAATGAACTGCGAGAAGTGAAACTTGAATTCTTTTGACGTACGGCGACACTGAAAATATGGAAGTTGAGAATTGTACGTGAAAGGCAAGTGCCTCATAATAAAATCATATTCAGCTTGAAATAGGGAAAATAAAAATTAGTATCTGGTACACGGTTTGTTCAGACCGTTTCAAATAATATGGAAATTAATTAGTAATCACAGGCAAGCTACAAAATCCAAACAGTAGATCAAATGGAAAGCAATAAGTACCCATCAAATCAAAGAAGCAATTAGACAACATTCAGTAAGTCGTTTTATAAACTTTATCGTAATAAATGTGCAGACCTTTTTCTACAGTGTGAGTAGTTTGTAAGAATATTTTTGTCCCATTGATTAACTTAATGTATCTTTAGCTCACTAAGGGGGATATTAGATAAAGGCCGAATCACTAGATCATAGTTAGGTAATTCATTGTTTAAATAAACTTGATTTGTATTGATTTATCGACAATCAGCGATGATAAATTTGATATAACCCTTTTTAATGAAAATTTGTAAATCTAGTCAATCAGAAATAAAACATACTAGATTGTACTTACATAATCTGTTTAATTTTGAACTCAGATTAAACAAATACTAGTTATATGATAAAGTAAGGCTATTTTTCGCCGTTAATTAAAAGTAAAATCAAAAGAAGAGAATTATATATAATTTTTTTTTGAAACTTCCAAACACTCGGGAGTACGATAATTAATAAAAACGATATATCAAACAAAAATGCTAGCCCAAGCACAGAACCCTACCCATGAGATGAGAGAAAAATTTAAAATCACAGCAGTAAGTAAACAATTTTTGGCATAATTTCAGGATCATCAATATTAGTTTTTTTTTTAAATAAAGACGCAAAGTAAATTCTCATGCTTTGCAATTAAAAGTGCTAACGAAACCAGAAATACCATAGCAATATATATATATATATATATATATATATATATATATATATATATATATATATATATATGTATATATATATATACATATACTGGATATATATATATATATATATATATATATATATATATATATATATATATATATATATATATATATATATATATACCAAAGCTGAGTTAAAAGAAAAAATATGTATGCAAAAAAAATGGATGCCACTGGTGACCACAGAAACACACAAGAGCAAAAGATTTTGTGTGGGTAACAAAATCTATTGTATATTACAGATATTAAGTTTTTTTGACACAAGACCAAAAACTACCAGAAAAATTACTTAGAAAATGTTATAGTGGTTTTTCCTCAAAACGTTGAAATTCCTTAAAATTCGTTGAAATTGTCAATTTTTTAACAAATATTCTGAATCTCCTGCCTTAGCCGCCATTGTCCTTCGTTATTAAAATATTCGCAAAAGTTTAATTTTGAATAGATTCTGATGCTTTGGCAGTGGTTATAGAGTTCGTTAAGTGAAGATTAGAACCTGTGATAAGCACTGATAAGCACACTTGGAGAACTCAAATCACCAGAAAACATTTAAAAATACTTTACGATCGTTGCACTAACCAAGTAAGCGTCATCAGAGGATGAATAATGCTAGAATTATAGAGTTCGTGAAATAGTCTATTACTTTAGCGAAGTTTTGTAGAAAAAAATTCGCTAACGAGGAATTCGCGACCTGCAACAAGTGTTGGTAACAAATAAGATATCAATACGTACTATGATATATATATATATATATATATATATATATATATATATATATATATATATATATATATATATATATATATATATACTTATTTGTTTGCTGTACTTTCTATGATTTTTTATTTCTTTACGTGGACTGCAGTTTCGAACCTTTTTGCTTCATCATCAGCACGCTACTGACTCTAATCGTTCCTGTGTATTCTATGTCTAAAGTTGTACGTGACCGCTGGGTATTGAGGCGTCACGTAGAACTTTAGACATAGAATACACAGGAGGGATCAGAATCAGCAGCGCGCTGATGATGAACCAGGAAGGTTTGAAACTGCAGTCCACGTAAACAAATATAAAATCACAGAAAGTGCAGCAAACAAATAAATTGTATATTTAAAAGTGATTACATTGTAGTGCTACATTCCAAAAGATATATATAACTAATATTATTGATTACCGATAATACCTTTTTTAAACAGTCAATATTCAATAACAGAGAACTTTATTCTTTAAGATGTTTACAGTACAGATCCTAGATTCTAACTAACTAAAACTTACAGTAAATTATGTACATAGAAGGAGAATGTAATATAATATTTTATGCAAGATTGCTATAACGTCTGCGACAATAACAACCATGCCGTGAGAACGCTGATTCACACAGTTTTATTGTAACGGACTATTACAGTTGGTGATATAACTCCCCCATCCTTAAAACGAAGCTCCTCCTGGAAGCTGAGTTGTTGACCTGCCGGGTGCCGGTTGAATTTCTGGTTCATCAGCTGACACCTGTTTATTTTTGTGAGCCTGAAACCACTTCACGAAAAAATAGATAATCAAAATTAAGAACACAATGTAAAGCACTATTGTCCATAAGCTAGGGGTGTAATAATTTGGGTTCAACTCTCCTGAAATGGGTATGATGGGATGTGCTGAAATATCTTTCAGGTTGAGGGTCTTCAAGTCGATCTTGAGTGTGGGTATATTCTCTTCTTTTAATTTTAGTGAAAACTCGTTAAATAATAACGGTTTTCCAAATGTTTTCTCCAGGAACGCTAATTCTTGTTGTCTGAAGAATATCTTGCAACCCTTTTCCTTCAGCAATTAGATTCCCTTAAGTTTTCTTGTGACTGTTTCTTTTTGGCAATTAATTTCTAGAGTTTCTTCTGTGGGAAATACTGCCAAATATTGGTTTATTTCAGGAATGATTTCGATGTTGTTGCTTTTTATGTCCAGTTTGATGAACTGGCATTGAGAAGAGTTTCCTGTGGTGAGCACTTGTTCTTCGCATAAGGCCCTATGGTTAGTTTGTATTTTATTCGAGCAGTGAAATATTTCGCCTTCGGTACATATGTCACTGAGAGCCTTTACAATTTTATTATTGGGGTTTTTAATTGATTTCAATAAATATTTAACATCAGGAATTATTGTTACGAATTCTGATTCGTATTTTGTTGGAATTGGGAGTAAATAGTGAAGTTCGAATATTTCCTCATAGTCAATAGGTACAGAAAGAAAATAGTGTATTATATCACCTTCTAATTTACAAGTAATTTTCATAATGGCTTCAAAATTTAATATGTTTTCGTATTTTAATTCATAAGGAAATTTTTCGTTATAAAATGAGGATATCTTTTGTAATTCTAAAAATAAATCATGAGGTTTCATTACGCTAGGATGAATAGTGTTGAGTTTACAAAATGTGAGAGAATTTTCAATATCTTGTAGTAAATTAAATATAATGTTGTACATCATGATCAATTGATTATACAAGTCTTTAGCAAAAAGAACATTTTGATGCGTAGCCACACCTTTAATTATTTCATTTAATTCGAGTATTCTTGATTTTAATAAAATCTGATTATGCCTAATATCCCCAACTGTGGTGTTGAATTTTTGTATAATATTATGACTAACGCTATACTGCATCTTTAACTGTTCTTGTAATCGCAGCTGGTTTGTACGTAAATGTAATAAGATATCATCAATTCTTTTGCCGTCTGCTGCATCTAGATTACCGGTCACGTATTTGACTAATGTACCAAGTCCATTAACAAGACCTCTCTTATTTCTAATATTACTAGAATGAGTAAAAATATTTCTTATCTTATCGTTAATATTACTACGGCTATATTGAACTATTTTTTCATAGTTTTCTAATTCTAGATTATAAACGCTATTATTTACACTAATTCTAATATTACTATACTGGGTGTTTAAATTATTATACTCATCGTATAAAGGTTTTAAATCATAAAAATGTACAAACGTGTGTTCTGTCCATTGCAACTTTGCGGGACCTAAATTGATTGGCAATAAGCCAAGGTTATGGCTGATGTCTCTTATTTCTGCTCCTTGTCCGATTGAGAGGGACCTGGAAGATTTTTAAACTTATAAGTTTGTTTTCTCGGCCTTCTGATATTTGATAAATGAATTTTTTCATGAGTATTGTGATGCTTAGGATTAATTTTTGCGGTTTTTAAATCGGTATTTACTGTAGTTATTTTTTCCGGTTTAAATTTATTTTTGGTTTTCGATTGCTTTTGTTTATTTTTAACAAATACTTGTTCCGGAATTTCGGGTAGTTCTTCCCTACTCATGTTACACTTTTCAATTACTGTTTGTTTTTTCTCCAGTATTTTCTTATTTAAATTCTCATAGAGAAGTTTAATCTTCCCTTTGTGGTTTTCTATATAGTTATTAACAATTTGTTTATCTATTTCTAAATTAAAAGGGGAATCTATTCCCAAATGACCAGTTATTATTTCATAGGGTTTAAGATTTGTTACAGAGTGTATTGTATTATTGTAGGCTAATAATGCGTAATTTACTTTTATTTCTATGCTATCTTTTTTATATTCATTTTGGTTATTGAAAAGCCGTATATGCTCAATTAGAGTAGAATGAAAGCGTTCAATTAGTCCATTTGATTCTGGATGCTGTGAACTAATAAAATGTAATTTTACTTTATGGAGCTCAAATAATTCTCTAAGTAAAGAGCTCTTAAATTCACCTGCATTATCCAGTATAATTTGTTCTGGTATACAGTGATGTGTAAAGTACTTTATTAAATTATTTACTATTTCTATAGCTTGTGCAGAATTTAATTTGTAAGCTTGTGCATATTTTGAAAAAGAATCAATTATAGTTAAAAATTTTACATTTTCTAGTGATATGCAATCAATATGTAATATTTGAAAAGGTCTGATTGCAGTAGGCGTGACATTAAATTTTAGATTTAATGGTCGTCGGTCATACTTTGTTATTTGACAAATTTCGCATTCATTAATATAGGTTTGAATAGACTTCCTTTGATTAGGCCAATAGTATTTATTTTTAATTCGGTTTTCAGTTTCATCAATCCCTCTGTGATTAGTCTTACTTTCATGATAATTTTGAATTGTATTTACAATTTCATCTTCGTTTACTATATCGATCAATTTTTGTGTGCACTTAATCATATTAATTTCTGAGTTCTTAAAATACTTCTGAAGAACAGTACTAAATTTTTCATACAATGGATCTTCAAAATATAAGTAATATTTTACTTTTGGCACTATGTAATCTTTTAAAAATTTAATAATTTCTTTCTCAGCATTATTCTTTGAAAATTGCACTAACATTCTTTGCTTATCTTTGAATAATTTTACAATTACAGGTACTGATGGTGAAAAGTTTACTTCTGAAATAATTATCTGATTTTTACCAAAATTAACTGGACATTCGACTACTGGTACTCCAATTACAGGATTTTCGTGATTTGAATGAATAGTTATGTCATCGTCGACATTATTATCTATATCTTCAACTTCTACAATTAAAGATTGCGTTTCTTGATTATCGGTATTCTTAGCCTGAATTTCCTTATTAAAATTTTCCATATATTTAAATATGCCACTTGAATCTTGTGCATTATTGTCGTTTAAAATATTTAATTCTATACGGGATAAAGCGTCCGCATTTTTATTTAATGTTCCTTTTTTATAAGTAATTTCGTATTCATACTCTTCAAGCTTAAGGCGCCATCTAAGCATTTTAGAATTTGGCTCTTTTAACGAGAATAGCCATTGAAGTGGCTTATGGTCTGTTACTATTTGGAATTTTCTGCCATAAAGATATGGACGAAAATATTTTACAGCCCACACAATTGCCAATAATTCTTTCTCAATCGTTGAGTAGTTTGTCTCGGAGGTATTTAAGGTTCTTGACGCGTAAGCGCAAGGTAAATCGACACCAATTTTTCCTTGAGACAATACAGCACCAATAGCATAATTGCTTGCGTCTGTAGTCAGTACAAAAGGCTTTGTGAAATCGGGGTACTGAAGGATCGGTTCGTTAATTAATAATTCTTTACACGTGTTGAAACAATTTAGATAATCGGGATCCTTTATATCTATAATCGCGTCTTTCTTTAAACACTTAGTAAGGGGTTTTGTAACCTTAGCAAAATCTTTAATGAATCTTCTGTAATATCCCAGAAGTCCCAAGAAACCTTTTAATTGTTTCGTATTTTTTGGTATAGGGAAATTTTTAACAGCTTTAATTTTGTCTGGATTGGGCTTTACGCCAGATGGCGTCACAATATGTCCGAGATAAGCTACCTCCTTTTTTAGGAATTCGGACTTGTCTAATTGTATTTTAAAATTTGCTTTGCTTAACCTCTCGAACACGTCTCGTAACCGAGATATATGTTCTTGTAAACTAGTGCTAAAAATTATAATGTCGTCCAGGTAAACTAGACATTTTTCGTTGTGTATTCCACGTAAAATATTATCGATTACGCGCTGGAACGTGCTTGGACTACATTTTAAGCCCATCGGCATTCTTAAAAATTCATAATGGCCATTCTGCACGTTGAACGCGGTTTTTGGGATGTCATCTTCGAACATTTCGATCTGATGAAATCCGGATGCTAGATCCAATGTGGAAAAATATTGGCATCTACCCAATTTATCTAATAATTCATTAATATTCGGCAACGGATATTTGTCACCGATAGTTTTTTCGTTAAGCTTTCTATAGTCAATGACTATACGCCATTTACGCTCGCCTGAGGCATCTTGTTTTTTGGGAACAACCCAGATAGGAGAGGACCACGGAGAGAAAGATGGTCTTATTATTTTTTGCTCTAACATTTTTTTTATTTGCTTTTGCACTTCTTTTGTATGCACTTCTGGATAACGATATGACTTTGTGTAAACGGGTATTTCATCTTTTGTTCGAATTCTATGTTTTATTTCGTTAGTAAAAGTTAGGGGTTTATTTTCATGATGAAAAATATGTTCGTATTCTTTTATTAACTTCAATATTTCCCGTTTTTCCTCAGAATTCATGTGATTAGTACGAATTTTTGATAAATCGAACTTAAAATTATCTGCATTATACGTGTTAAAATTAGAACTGTGTGTCTGCTCGTATTCATCGAACATTTCTACAGATATTGGTTCATTAAATTTCAAAGTCACTACATCTTCCGATGGGTTAAGAATAGTACAAATCGCCTTATAATTACGTACCTTAGTAACGCATTGTGGTATTTCTAAGTTTTTAATTTTTGTATATGGAATAATCACTTCGCCTTCCTTAACATTTTTTACATCTATTTTTATTACCTGTTCGGATCTCGGTTGTACTACTATACAATTCGTACAACGAGCATTGTTTCCTATTTTATGATAATAAATTTTTACTTTTCCATTTGGGAATATTAGATTATTAGTTTTAAAATCTATCGAAGCGTTCAATAGTTTTAAATTATCTAAGCCTAGGAGGCAATCAAAATTATTATGAAAATCAAATAAGTAGAATTTTAGTGACGTGCCTTTTTTTTGTGCAAACACTTTTGAGCAAGGCACTAATGTGCTATATTTTTCTACAGATGTTCCATGTACCGTGGACACCTGGAAAGGGTCATTTTTAATTGACCTGGAGTAAAATGCATTTGCGATTTCTGGTTTTATAAATGACCTCGTGCTCCCTGAGTCAACGAGCACCCTTAAATTATTTTCCGGCCAGATGACGTAAGGTAGTTCGCTAGCGTTATCTGTTAAATTCATTATTGAGAAGTTTGGTTTTCCGAGGCACTGTTTTCTAAAAAATAATTTTCTTCAGGAAACTCGATCGAAGGCCCCGCTGTGTCAGGTTCTTCGATATTATGTAGCTCTTGTATGTTTGCTCTTGGCTGATTTTGCCTATAATTGTGATTTTGGAAGGTATTTCTTGTCGAAATACTCATTGGTGTAGGTTTAAAATAATTCCTGTTTTCGTTACCTCTAAAAACATTTGAATTTTGATTTGGAAATTGGTTTCCTCTAGGGAAATTTGGTACATTGTTAAAATGTTGCCTTTGATTAAAATGAGCTTGTGAGTTATGGGGATAATTTGTTAATTGAGGTGGCGAATTTTGCACCCTTGGTTTGTAATAAGTATTTTGATTATTTTGATTATTTTGATATCTAAATTTTGGACGTATATTTGGTTTTTCAGCCTTGTTAATTTCTAATTGGAAATCATTGGTTAACATATTTAAAGCCGTATTTAAATCTATAGGATTTTTAGTCCTCATAAGGGATCCAATCGGTTCTTTTAAACCACGTAATAATATGCGGAGTGCAAATTTACGAAAATAACCTACTAAGATATTTGCCTCGATTTCAGTACAATGTGTAGTTAAATATGCAGTTTGTAAGTTAAGTAAATGCTGTAACCGGTTATAAAAATCAAACGGCGTTTCATTGTGCGCCTGTTTGCATTCAGTCATTTCAATATTTAAACTATAACAGTCTCTTTTATCTGCGTACGTGCATAACAGAGCACTTTTTAAATCTGCCCAATTTTCGACAGCACAGGAGGAGATATTTATAGCAGCTTCTCCCTTGATTTTTGACAAAATGCTAGACATCAAATATTCATTTTGAAAGTCCTCAACATTTTCTAAATTATAAAATTTATTAACTAATTTTTCTGCGATGTTTATAAATCGCGGTAATAATTCTGTTTCTCCGCTAAATTCAGGTAACATGTTAAGATACTCTGATCTTAGAGCAGGAGTTTCATTTTGATTTACTGCCATTTTAATTATATTTAATTGATTGGTTATTTGTGATTTATTGGAATTTATAATTAATTTACTTTGATTTTTTCTTATATCTAATGAGCTAGAATCAGAATCCGAACTATCAGAGTTATAATGAGAATTAGGCTCCCTATAAGACATAAAGGTACTTACAGCAAAATAATCAATACTGCCATAGGTCCTGATATTCTTTCAGCACACACAGGAGTATCTTCTCAGAACTGGTTCGTTTGTTGCTCGATGCACTGGAACACTTGTTACTGAGTCTCTAACACTTCACTTAGCTACTCAATCCACCAAGTGTGTTAGAAAGTTCGATAGCTAATTAATCGTAAAAACGAATCAAATATTATCAATATATTCGATTAGCTATACTACCGACTGCGCCACTAATATTATTGATTACCGATAATACCTTTTTTAAACAGTCAATATTCAATAACAGAGAACTTTATTCTTTAAGATGTTTACAGTACAGATCCTAGATTCTAACTAACTAAAACTTACAGTAAATTATCTACATAGAAGGAGAATGAAATATAATATTTTATGCAAGATTGCTATAACGTCTGCGACAATAACAACCATGCCGTGAGAACGCTGATTCACACAGTTTTATTGTAACGGACTATTACAGTTGGTGATATAACTTATATATATATATATATATATATATATATATATATATATATATATATATAATTCTCGTAAAATAATTTATATCATTTCTATGAAAAATCTCCACCATAACAAACTTGCTGCGTTCAAACTGTTTTCCCATCAAATACCCACCTACCATGTATACTTCAATATTTGTGGGCTCTGTATTAAGGACAAATATAAAAATTTACACACACAGCTTAAAGTTGACAATGTAGCTAAGAAGATTTGAAAATTACAAATACAGTTTCAATAATCGGAATAGTAATATTTATCAAGACAATTTTACAGTATGTTTTATACAAACAGTCCGACTTTTTTACTACATATGTAAATATATTCAATACAATATACAATTTTGGTTTAAAAACCCTAGCAGAAAAATACACGCAGTCCTTACATCAGCAAAAAACAGGTGCAAACTAGTAATCGATTAGTTACGAAATGACTTCCAATATTCAAGACGTGAAAGAGTCATCCAATGTCCAAACAGCACCCAACGTTTGTGGTAAATGGCAAAAATTATGGGTAGAAAGTACAAGCTTTTTTCCTCCCCTGGCTTAAAATTATGAAGTATTCGCTCAAAAAATCATGATCTATTTGCCGGTGTATCTGCCTTAAATTGCACGCTTGATTTTTAGGGAAATAATCCATCATTCTAGCTGTATAGCAAACAATGGGACAAATATTTTTTAGATATTGTACCGTTGAGCACATGCTGGAAAATTTAGACTTCAAAAAGGCATCAGGACATCTTATAAAACGTCGAAAAGAGGGGACACAATACTGGCGTCACTTTAAGAGACCGCATTTTTTAAGGCTTGTTGCTGGAATTGCTGGAAACCGGTTCTGATGCCTTTTTGCATATATGTACCTATGTGTGCCGCTATAATACAACAAAAAATCATTTAATAAATTTAATGAAATTTGCCAGGCGTATTGCTGATACCATGGTTGATTTTGTTTGCTAAAAAATCAAACCAGTGTTTCAGCGAAAATATCTTTGAGAATGATAAATTTGCCTAGATAAAATCTGGTACCTATGTTTTCGTTATAAAGACTATATCATTTAAAATTTATCCACTTCTAAGACAAGGGAAAATTGAGTTATTGGTACAACGAAGATAATTAACGCTCTTAGTTTTTCTTGTGTTTTGTGTAAACGTAATTACCATAAATTAGGTTCAGTTTATTTGGAATTATACACTTATAGGTAAACTAATCAGGCAGATTGTCTGCTACTGTGAAAGCACTTCATCAAAAAATCTGTGCTGGCCTCAAATCCAATATTCATGATTGTTTTATCAAACGCAACAAGCTACACTAGCTTATTCTTTATAAATCCGGATTCTCCAGTTAGGTAGCGATGGAATAAAACAATGCTTGGAAGGGCAGCTTCCTGTAGAGCGGTTTCTTCACATCCACTGTCTGATTACGGCACTAAATGGTTTTCCCTTCAACTTATCAACGTTTATTTTCCTCCTTTGCTGTTTTCACCTGACGGCGAAAGTCTACTGCATCTCTCTCATAAATGATATATTTCTTGTTCTCGAGCATTCTCGGGCTGTGATTTATTTTTTGTTCCATTTTCACTTATTTGCGCCAGTGGAAATTCTTAGTGTATTTATTATTTAGAACTTAAGGATCGCTCTTAAATTTCGAGTTTGAACTGAAAATTTTATGAGCAACAACATTGCTGATGTAGTAGCTGGGTAGGTAAGGTAAAAAAATGGTATAAAACCCAACGATTTTTATTAGTACGCGAGATTTTGACAAATAAATACTGCAACAAGAATAACGTGCAGAAAAATTTAAGAGATTGTGGAAGAAACTACTTTATTGGCTAAAAATGACATAACAAAAGGAGATGCAAAATCCAATTTTCTTCACCCTCAAAGCAGATCCTAGAGGCATGCGGGGCAAAACCTGTTACAAAATTAATTAAGATGTATTAATGCAACGCTAGCATTGGACCTGGCCAACATCTTCATCCAGTCAAACTGCACAACCTATATATAAGTCAGCTCACGGAATGCACTTACCCCATTCATCAGTTATTGCTGGCGGGAGTACTATAATTCACAATAAACACATAATGATCAACGCTTTTTGTATATCTCTCTTCCTCTTTAAAAATCGTATCCGTTCTTGATTTATTGGTGGTCTTTTTGTTTCTTTTGTGTGGTTTTATCTCTACCTTTAGAAGAAAGCTTCCTCTTCTCTCATTGACGCTTAACAGAATTATTTCCCTGAAGCCTGATAGAATATAGTTATTTCTGTCAAAACTTCTGCAATAACGTGACGTCTTCTTGTGGAAGTGGTTCCTCTGTTACTTATAGGGGCTGGCATTACCTCCTTAGAAGACGTAATAAAACTTCCTGATATTATCAACAAATACGCTGTAGTGTCCGGCTGGCTGAAGGGCCTTAGAATTCTTCAGGTGTTGCTTTCCTCATTGTTCTTTTAGTTGCTGGAAATATTTCTCTAAATGTTCTTATAGCTGTTGTGATTATTTTCATGCGTGATTGCCCAAAAGATGGTTTGGTGATATCTTCCTAAATATTTGCCTGGAAAGGTCAACTAAGGTGAGACTTCTCTTTTTAGAACTTCTCCAATACCTTTGCATTTCACTAAGCTTTCACTTAGTGCCTTGAACAGCCGCAATGTGTATCTTTACAAATAGGTGATGCTTAGTGAAATAAATTGCTCTATTAAAAAATATCTTGATACAGCGGTTTGGAAAATTGCAGTTCTAGTTAAGCTTGGACAGGCAATCTGTTGACTTAATACTAGATAGGTGCCATCCAAGCGTAAGCTCTCAACCACGTTTTTATTTCCTCCTTCCTGTATATGTAGTGTACCTACTGGTGCCATTAAACCAAATCTTGAGGCTGCAGTTGATATGTAGAAGGAGGCAGACATCTTGGTAGAATAGCACCCTGTGTTCTAACGAAATTTATAAAAGACATGTTTTTATAATGTGGTCCATCTACTTGTATGACAGGTGAAATCTGTTTCGGCTTGTGTGCAATCAAACAGATCATCTTTCATTTTCTTTCTTGCAAATATCAGCTGAGAAGTAAATAATGACTAGCAGCCGAATTACATAAAGCAACAGTTGTCATCTGACCGCTTTTAGTCCAATGACGGTCCTACCTGCCGTCCCTCCATAGAAATAATCTTTGACTGACTCTTAGATACCGTAGTTAATTAAGTTAGGTTTACGATGTAGATTCTTGTTGACTAAGAGCTATACTTTTCCACCAGGCTTGTCAATAGATCCAGCAATTTGTCAATAGACACTTCGTTGAAACCCATTGCTCTGGCAGTGGACGTAGCCTCTGAACTTCGTAGCGACAAGTTCTAATACGGTTTTTAAAATCCATTCAACTAGATGAGTCCTTGATGTTAAAGTTGTGCTGTACGCTATTCCTCTGAGCAACCCATATACCAGTCGTCTCAGTTTCAGCTGTTGTCACAGAAACTTTTCTGAAATTTTGAAATTTTTCATCCTCTGATGACGCTAACATTGCTGGTGAAACAATCGTCAGGTCTTTTAAAGGATGTGTTGTGGTGATTTGTGTTCTCCAAATGTACTTGTCTGTCCATACTACTAAATCTTGTTTTTGTTTGGACAACAATAGACATTTATATTGTTCCATTACTGTTAAAATAATTCTATGTAGCGTTTCTATAAGTTTTTCCTCCAAGATTTCCACATATATTTGCTATCCGCCTCCTTCAATGTTGTCCCATTCCTTATATTCTCGATGCGGTCCGCCAAAATGCTCTGGAAAACTACGAAAGTATCTGCGGATTGTTTATATCGCACTGCACCGGTTTGGAAAGCATTAATCGCTAGTAGCATGTTATCCTGTAATCAGTTCTAGACGTCTAATTTCCTATGCTGACTACCTTCAGAATCTGAAAGTAACAAAGAGATAGAATTTTTAGTATATATCAGTTAAAAAATTTGTGTTAGATACAGTCTGGTTGAGTACAGGGCAAAACCGGCTACTATCACTTCATGCCCCACACGGTTTTGCTTCTACTGTATCTCCACAACAAATTAACTAACATAACCTCTATCATATGCTACAATGAAACACTTTTCCAACACAAATGCACTAACTAATCATGGGTTTTGTGCTATACGTAAACAGTATCTATCAACGGAATTCTTATTGCATTGAAGAAATAAATTTAGATAATATAAATGGCATCACGTAATTGTCAAAACACTTATTGACAGATAGCTCACAAACGCTGCCATGGTGACGGGAGTGTGCGGTTTATTTTGTAACGTTGCTTCTAGATGCCACTACCGGATGTGGAATCAAATTCGGTACCCCACTTTATCTCAGCGCCTCACCCCTCTTTCCCTATTTTTTAATGATTTTCTGAAAAAAAAATCACTAATGGGCAGATCTCGACTGTTTTGAAAAAAATTCTCCAAATGAGCGCGAATGAGGTCCTATGGAACATATGTCCAGGGTAAGTTTTATATGTTTATATATATATATATATATATATATATATATATATATATATATATATATATATATATATATATATATATATATATATATATATATATATATATTACTGGGGTTGGTTTTGTGGAAACTTCTTCATTTAAAAACAAAATATTAAAACATGGTTTGTGGGTTTGGATCAATGACGTTTTAGCGCCCCATGCACGGCTTCCTTAGGCTTTTTTTATCTTACTAAAAACAAAGTTAGTTATCTCTAACGTGATCAAACTAGAGTCATTGAAACCATATCGCGTCAGCTTTAATTAAAAAAGTCTGGACGCAGATAGTGCGTTGTGTAAATGAATTTTCATAAAAATGTTATTAATAGCAAATATGTCTTTTAATGTCAGTAGGCATCAATTTGGTTACCGGTATTACCTATATAGTAGAAACAATGTAGCATATTTTATGAAAATGATTTATTCTTTGAAAATGTACAAAAATTTTCCGACAATAAACTTAAAATATTTCCGTGAAAATTGATTTGCTAGCCAACAAACCTTAGTTTAATAGAAAATTGAGTTATTAGTGAATTTTCTTTAAAAAAATTCACTAATGAAGAGATTCCGACTTTTGAATTTTGAAAAAAATTCTTGAAATGAGCACTAATTAGGCCCGCTAGAACACATATCCGGGCTCAGTATCGACTTTTATATGTTCGTTAGCCAGGAAAATCGGCTGAGGGTTTCCCGGAAAATTTTGTTTTCTTTCGAAAAAAATGTATATCTCTGGAAAAAAACAAAGTAAGGGCAACCAAATTCGGTGTACCGATTAACATCATTATAAGTAAATAAGATGCCAAAACTAAGGTATGTAAGTTAAAAGACAAAAAAGTTATAGCCATTTAAAGAAAAATAAATTAGGGTTTTCCTCAAAATGTCAAAGTCGCGATTTAAAACGTCAAAATTGGCAACATTTAGGCAAAGAACTTGAATCTGATACGGGCTATGGAAAAAAAAATGTCTCAAGAAGAATGTTTTATACACCCTGAAGTCTTAGTTTCAACCGTCACTGTCCTTCACTTTATTAAAATGTTTCCAGAAAATTCATTTCAAATAGACCCTTTCTCTGATTCTTGGCAGTAGTCTTAGCTATAGAGTTTATCGTTTAATGGTATATAATTTTTGTCGAATTTTCGTAAAAAATCAATAAAGCTCGATATATCCGTTATTATACAAGATATGAAACAATATATACATTAATTATATGGTGTCTTGAGCTACATCTTAAAAAATATTTCTACAATCACAGGCTGACCCATAAGTCGTTGGTGAAAGAATTTATTTTTTTCGAACACGCCTTATGTTATTGAATTTTTGCATTTTTCATCAAAATATAATGCATGTTTGTAAGAAAAGAACTTCTGGACGCAGCTGGTAAGCTATGGTAGCGACTTTTGATTAAATGCTTCATATTTGAATAGCTCAATTAGCTATTAACCTATAAGGTTGACCAAGAAGCGAGTTTTTTCGGAAACACTTTAGTTTACTTTCGGAAATTTAGCCATTTTAATATAACATGGCACATTGTTTTTACTATATAGGTTATACTGGTAACCTAATTTGATGCCTACTTTGTTAAAAAAAACATATTTGCTATTAAACACATTTTTATGAAAATTCAATACTATAACGCACTTGCTGCGTCCAGACTTTTAAAACTTTGAAGCATTTAATGAAAATTCTCTACCAAAACGCACTTACTGCGTCTTGATTTTTTTTTACAAACAGGCATCATATTTCGATAGAAAATGCAAAAATGCAATAATATAAGGGATGTTGGTAAAAAAGTTGTAGGTATCACCAACGACTTATGGTTCAGCCTGTGATTGTCAAAATAAATCTATAAGATGCACCTCAAGACACCCTATAATTAACGTATACAATTTTTTCTCGTATCTTGCATAATAACAATTCTATTTAGCTTTGCCGTAGAAATGCGCCACGCTGCATATATGTAAACGGATAATAACTGAAACTAAACCCGGATATGGGTTCTACGGGGTCTACTTTGCACTCATTTGAAGAAATGTTTTTGTAATTCAAAAGTCGCGGTCTGCTTAACAACGAAATATTCCTACGAAAATTAGTTAAAAATTATAGAGCGTTAAACGATAAACTTAACCAAAACTACTGCCAAAACAGCATCAGAGAAAGAGTCTATTTGAAATGAATCTTCTGGAAATATTTCAGTAAAATAAAGGACAATGACGGTTGAAGCGGAAGCCTAAGGGTATGCAGAACACTCTTCTTGTGACATTCTTTACATAACCCGTTTTGGTTTCGGGTTCTTTGCCCTAATGTTGCCTTAATTTGGACGTTAGAAATTGCAACTTTGGTGTTTTGAGAACAACTCCATTTTTTTGTATATGCCTATAACTTTTCTGTCTTCTAACTTACAGACATAAATTTTAAGACACGGATCACTTTTTATAATACAAACACTCGGACCAAATTTGGTAGCCATTGCTTTGTTATTTCCGGAGAGATACAAAATTTTCGAAAGAAAACATAAAATTTTCCTGGAAAACCTGTGCCGATATTCCTAGCTAACGAATTTTTCCAACTCACTTGCAAACGGAGGGCAGTTACCAATTTTATTAAAATCGGCCTATTATTGTTTGAGTTAACAGTGTGTATAAATATATTATATATATATATATATATATATATATATATATATATATATATATATATATATATATATATATATATATATATATATATATATATATATATATATATATATATATATATATATATATATATATATATATATATATATATATATATATATATATATATGTAATTTGCGCTCATTTGTAGAAATTTTTCAAAATTCAAAAGTCGGAATCTCCTCATTAGTGATTTTTTTTTAAAGAAAATTCACTAAAAAAACCAACCCACAAATTACTTGGCTAATTTTAATAAAACAATCAAAACAACACTATTTTTAACTGGAAACCAGTTAGTTTGTCGAGTGCTCACTTTGTACCAAAGTTGAAAATGCTATTTAAAAAAAAATTTGGAATTTCTGTCACCGATATTCCACACCCACAAACTCATCCCCTAATTTAATTTTAGCACAGAATACCAGATGTTTTATGAAATTAAAAGGTTTGTAATAAACAAACCGTACAAAGTTATATTGCTCGAGTTTTAACCAAAAATGTCAAATTTCACCAAATCAACCCCCATTCTTCCCCTACCTCCTGGAAGCGATTTTACGCGAAAACAACCCGAATCGTTAGTTTGTCAGTTGCTAACTCTATACCAAATTTGAAAACGATATCTCTATTCGTTCTAAAGTTATCGTGGCTACAAACGAACAGACATACAGACCGACAGACTGACCGACCGATAGAGAGACAGACAGACAAGCCGACGGACGTATAGACTGACGGACCGAGAGACCGACAGACAAAAAAAAATCGTTCCCAAACCATGTTTTCTATATGTTTTAACCCTTTTGACGGCGTTTAAGCGAAAAAATTTTTTATTTTTATTTTATCGCCGATGCGATACTTCCAGACGTTGTGACGACGTGGAAGTAAAACTGAAGTTAAGATTCCAATAATAGACGACTACTGAGTGAGCAAAAATAGTTTGAATATATTATATAAATGCGAAGTATAACGTAGGTTACTTATTAAACGGATTGTGGTCAGTTTCTGCCATTGTACAAATGTACATATATCTCAGCTTTTTGATTTATTATATCGCAATTTTGTTTACGGGTTAATAAAACATCTAAAGTTAATATTCTGACACGGCATATAATAGACACCATTTGTCACAACTTTGTACTCATGTCGTTGAAACACCTGCAGACAGAAGATCATTTATTCTGAAGTGTTGGATCTGCGGGGACACATAACCAGAAGTGTGTGTTTCTTTCCGAAAGGGAGTGTCACAATACATTACAGTTTGTCGGGAATTTCATGCTGGTGAATTATTAATCAACGAGTCGTAAAACTATCCGAAAAGATATTCCACAGAGCGCAAAAGAAGTGGCAAAAAAGAAACAATTACGTACGGAACTTGGGTGTAATGGACTTCGTATGCTTTTTGTACGCATCACATATAATAAACGTTGTGCCGTAGATGCCACTTTATTAAAGCTCTAGGATAAGCTCACCACATCTTTTTTCAGAAACGGTGATATTTAAGCAAATTGTTTTCATAAATATGCGGGTGTTTCCAAATAATACAGCCAAATTGGCAAGTAGAGGTCAGAAAAGGTAGATTTAAGCAAATGGAACTACATACCCAAATGCACCACTAAAATGTTACAGCCCTCTATAGCTAATAATAAAAAATATTATTGTACAGTGTGTCTGGATTTGGTTGCTTTTGTTGGGTATCTCGATTATGAGTGGAGATAGAAGGTTGCGGTTTCCAAAATGCTGTTCTACTTTATTTTTCGTAAAACGAAAAATTTACTAATGAGGAGATCTGTGTCTATATATATATATATATATATATATATATATATATATATATATATATATATATATATATATATATATATATATATATATATATATATATATATATATATATATATATATATATATTAGGATGGTCCGTGTTTCAACAAAAAATATATTTTTTCAAATTATGTTTGCGAAACCTCTTAGAACCGTTTCAATTGATTAAAAAATGATCCCTACAAAATCTGAATGCAATCGGATAACTGGAAAACGTGTCCCAAGCCAACTGTTTTTAACAATTTCACAATAATTTCTCATAAAATTAGACACTAATTTTAAGAGTGACTACGCTTTTAGGACGAGGGGGGACAAGGGAATTTGTTACTGGAGAAAGTGATTCTAACGATGACGAGATGCAATCTGAACTTGCAATACCTGGACCATCACAGTCGAAGAAAAAAGGGCTCGTCGTGAAATAGTGAGCTTGAGGCTCGTCGGAGCGCTGGACAAATGTAGAGTAAGCGATAGAGACGCAGTTCACCCTCTAGTCGCTGCAGCTGAAGAATTTGGACAAGATCCGAAAGATTTTATTATAAATAGATCATCTATTCGCCGTTGTAGAAAACGTTTGCACCGGGAAAGAGCAGAAATCATTCAACAACAATTTGAAAGCCTCGAATTGCAGCAATTGTCGTACATTGGGATAGTAAACTTGTAACAGTATAAATTGAGCAGCTAAACAGCTAGGCTAGATTGGGTGTATTTGTGGTTCCTCCTCTGCTTTAAACAGAGAATTATTGGCGACAATCATGGTTGTTTCTTCTGGCTATCCCTCGTATACTGAATGAAATTGAGATATTCCGTTAAATCATTTCTCTTTGAACTACCCCTGGTATATCTTGTCGGCTGCCGCGCTTTGGATTTTGGCTAAACATGCTGGTGGTTCGAGAATGATCTGCATATTGAGAAAGAAAGATGGCTGGGGACGTATAGGATGAAGTGAGAGCAAACGATGGCGCTGCAGGCTGTCAGGTGGGAAATGCTAATATTCCGGAAGGTTCGAGAGAGATTTTTTTTGGTAGTAGAGTTTGAGCTAACACGTGGTTCTTTTTGGAGAAGCAAGTCGGATATTATCTATCCCCATAGTGGATTAAATTGCACTCAGAAAATATCTGCAGTCTTTTGGCGATATCGTAATTTAGGTATTTGGTGTTGAAGACTGCAGAGATAACCCGTTTGAGGGGATATAAGTACCACTTTGATCTTGTCACGTTGGTTGGAGTTTCGTATGCCCTCTTTGGAGGTAAGAAGTCATCATCTCTCGTAACTATAACACCTCTAGCATTCCGTTACTTATTGTTTTTAGGGTCCTTGTACTGGGCAGTCCTTGTATTGGGTAGAAAATCCCTGTATTGGGCAGAAATTCATGTATTGGGCAGTTATCCACGTAGTAGGTAATCTGGATTTTAACTAGGAAGCCCCAGTGTTGGTGGGCTAATACCTTTGGCGAATTCACGTATCATATGAGAATTTTGAATGGAATACCTCTCGCATGGATTGGCGAATTTTCATGTACCGAAAGAAGTATGGCTATTGAGTTAAATGGAGTTTTTATGTGCTAGTCAAGAGCAACGATAATTCCCGTCAGCTGTGAAATCTGTGGTTTATGAATCAGGATCTCAGTGAGGAGGTCTTCGCTTTCCGTTGTTGCATTGCCTTTCCGTTTGTTGCATTGCCTTTCCGTTTGTCGCTTTGTTCCCGTGGTTGCAGTTCCGTACCCTTAAAGGCCCCAGTTTGGTATGGAAATTGTTGGTAATTTTATGGCCTAGAAGGCCAGGATGTTCAAGTAAGAATTTTCCGTTTTGTGATAAAGAGTATAGTGATAAGAGAGACAATCTTGATAAGCTAAAATTTTAAATATTCACATCTGTTAAATTTGCTATATCAAAGAATAAGTTTTACTACGATCAAATCAACCTGAATTTATTTTATTTAAACTTCAATAAATGTGGTACAGATTTTTATGAGACCCTTGTTAATATAATTGCTTCACTTTTGATAGTTACCACAGTTTATTATATATTGTTAGCATTAGTTAAGCTTATTGATTATTCTTTGGGACTTCATATTTAATCAGGCCACTTAACTTAACTAACGTGTAATTAATTACTATTTGGGGAATAAGTTGTAAGCTTTGCGTGCATGAAAAGTGGAATTTTTTCCATAGAACAATTATAGTTTTGGAGCACATTCATGCATACTCATTAGATATCTTGATTATTTTGTAATACGCCATTTCAGTTATATAATATAGACTTTTTATTTTAGATCAGAATTTTAGAACAGCTTTTTAATAATTTCTTGTATGCCAAAGAAGCGTAATAAAAGCCCTTATTTTATCATATTATAGGTGTGTTTTGGCTTTGTGGTTGTGGTTTGTTTTCAGGGCTGTTGAGAATACTTAGTGTTATTAGATCATTACCGTTACTTTTACTTGTGGGTCTATGAGACCATACCGTTCTGAGTTTTAGTTTGTTTTACCATAATTATAACTCCCTTGCAGCGTCCTGTGCTCGATTGTGATTGGCTATAGTTGCCAGTGTGATCCAAGAATTCTTGGTTGTGTTGCATCTGTGCAAGGAAGTATATTAGTGAACATCTTGTTAGAATATCCGGGAGTGGAGGTTAGACAATCAAGTGGCGCCCCTAGTTAACATCTTATTTTGACCCACGCCCATCTCCACTGTGTAAAGGCTGGCGGCCCTCTAATTTCCCGGTAACTTAGCTTATGCCAATGACAAATTAGGTTTGTGAATAGATTGGGAATTATTTGAGCATTGTCATCTGGTATAAAAGGAAGTGCGTCGCAAACTGCTTCCAGCCGTCACAGGTAAGGAAACTGTCGATAGGCTTGCTGTAGTAATATCAAGCGAAGACACAGAGAAAATGCTAGGAGTACCAAGAAAGAAATCCGGAACAGGAGGAGAATAGGCTGATGCTGTTTTCCAGACTCTGGTTGAATGGGATCTTACGGAAATGGTGCAGGCAGTATGTTTCGATACAACATCATCAAATACTAGTCATCTGAATGCTGCATGTATTTTGTTGGAGCAACTCTTGGATCAAAAACTGTTGTATTTACCCTGCAGACATCATATATATGAGTTAGTTCTTAAAAGCGCATTCGATGTGAAAATTCCCGGATCTACAGGCCTAGAGGTAAAGGTCTCTAAACGCTTTCAACAGTCCTGGTCTCAGATTAATATCAAATACTTCAAATCGGGATTTGAGGACGCGTAGGTTAGTAAATATTTGAATAATTCAGAAGTTCTTGCGTTTGGGCGATCATATTTAGAAAACCAGCAGCACACTAGGGAGGATTACAGGAAATTTCTTGAACTCACTTTATTATTTCTTGGGGAAATTCCTCCCCGTGGAATATCTTTTCGCATTCCAGGCGCTATGCATCAGGCGATTTACTGCCTAAAAATAATCTTGTTTTGTGATGAATCTTAACTTACAGACAAAGAGAGACGTGGTAGATCTAATGTTTGCATATTTATTACCACTACGTATGTTGTAGCTTGGTTTAGTGCACTCTTTACTATTGAAGCACCTAGTCAGGATCTTACAGTTATCAAAAAACTTGGCCGATCCCGATATACCTTATGCAGCAGTGAATGAATTTAGGAACCACTAATGGTACTTAAATCCTCAAGCAACTGCTTTTCTATTTTTTGACCTAAAATTGCCAGTTGAAACTAAAATGAGGATGATTAAATCATTAAATCAGGAAAATGAAGCCGACAACGAGACTATCAAACGTCTACAAATAAGAGAGGAAGATGTCGGTGAATTTATACAAAAAGGAATTGAGAAATTCATTTCCGCCGAAACATAGAATTTTTTTACAATGTTTAGCAGATCAAAATTTTCTTTCAACAGATCCCTCAACTTGGTCTGAAAATGTTAGTTTGAAAAAAAGTTTAAGTCTTTTAACACTTTACATTCTTTAATATGCTTTATAAATTGGATAAAATTAAAGTCTTGTAAGAAAGATAAAGGTTGTAAATGGCCTAGCAGAGACGGGTGTAAAGTTAATAACAGATTACAATAAATCATTAAGTAAAAACAAAGATCAAAAACAGTATATTTTGCAGGTTGTCACCGATTATCGTCGACAGCCTCCTGACAGTAAGAGAGACATTACTTCAGCAATTATAGTAGGTTCTAAGCATGTTTACGAACATAATATAAAATTTTTCGTTATAAATGTTTTCTTTCCCATTAGAAACCTTAATCCAATTTGGTAAATTTTCATTCAACAAAAATATGGAATTTTAGGAGACATAACTGCAAATCTCTTACAACAGGAGGCCCTGGGGTACGTTTTCCCGTTATCCGATCGAGCTCAAATTTTGTAGGGGTCATTTTTTAACTAAACATACCTGTTATGGGGGGGGGGTGTCGCTGACAAAATTTGAAAATCAAAAAATAAGAACCACCCTTATATATATATATATATATATATATATATATATATATATATATATATATATATATATATATATATTATTTATATCTAGATATATATATATATATATATATATATATATATATATATATATTTTTATATAGATATATATATATATATATATATATATATATATATATATATATATATGTCACACCGATAACTCAAAAAATAATAGGCCGATTTCGATGAAATTTGGTAGATACCTTTCTTTTCTAAGTGGCTTAGATAACTTCTTTATCCAGGAAAATTTGAGTAGTTTTTCCGAGAACATTTTGCG
Organism: Tillus elongatus; assembly: GCA_964006375.1. Taxonomy (NCBI): domain Eukaryota; kingdom Metazoa; phylum Arthropoda; class Insecta; order Coleoptera; family Cleridae; genus Tillus; species Tillus elongatus. The sequence goes on along the minus strand of OZ023263.1, from coordinate 63,694,998 downwards.
TTTCCTTTCGTATATATGTTTTTACTATCAAACTTACCCTAAACGCCGGAATTCAGATCTCTACGTTAAAAGGTAAAAAGTTATAGGCATTTAAAGAAAAAAATTCTGGTTGCCACTAGTGATCAGAGAAAGGCACAAGAGTTAACTATTTTGTGTGGTTAACAAAACCAATTGAATATTCCATACAATTCAGTTTTCCTGTCACAAAAAGCTCAAGAAGTATCAGAAAAAATATTATAAATTTTTTTTAATTTTTCTTCTTAAAACATCAAAGTCGCAATTTGAAACTTAAAAAATTTACAATTTTCAGACAAATACTCTGAAATAAATACGGATTGTGTAGAAGAAATGTCGTAATAAGTGTGTTTTACAAAGCCTTAAGTTTCAGCTTCAACCATCATTGTGCTTCATTTTACTAAAATGTTTTCGGAAAATACATTTTAAATAGACTCTCTATCTGATGCTTTGGGAGTAGTTTCAGCTGTATAGTTTATGGTTTCATAGTCTATATTTTAGCAGATTTTCATAGAAAAAAAAATCGTTATTGAGAAGACCACGACTTATGAATTTTAAGAAGATTTCTTCAAATTATCGTGAACTATAACCCCAAAAACCCATGTACGGGGTAGGTTCCGGTTTTTTGTCTCTTTGCACATATATACAGGGCGATACATTTCTACGGTAAAACTCAATATCTTCGTTTATATACAATATACGAGCAAAAATTGTACACGTTAATTATAGTGTGGTTTGAGCTGCATCTTATTAAATTATATTGATAATCACAGGGTGGCCCATAAGTCGTTGGCGATACACATTTTCTTTTTTAATAGAACACCCCTTATGTAATTGGATTTTTACATTTTCCATTGAATTATAATCCATGTTTGTAAGGAAGAAAAATGAAATCGTTCATCGTTTTTAAGTTATTTCAATTGTTTTGCAACTTTTCACGCTTTTGACACATATCACAATCACATATCACAAATTGAAAAACGGCGTTTTTACCAATAGATAATATATGTGTATATGAGTCTACACTATACATTTCTATAATATGTAGAGAATTGAATTATATCTTTGGAATGTACTGTGGCCGGCTGAACTTGATTTCCGAGGCCATCCCTTCGTCGAACACAACAACAACAACAACCAATAGATAAATTAAATAACGCATTCATAGACCTTTTTGTTTGTATTACTCGTCGAAAAAATCTAATTACCGTATGCAGACGCTCTCAAATCTTGGCTAAATTTGAAAAGTTTTCGCAGAAATGTTCTTAGTGTTTCCGTAAAAATCATTTTTCGTAACATTTTTGTGAAATGTTGGTAATTAATACTAAATGTGTAAAAAGTTATTGTAAAAAAAGGTTGTCGACTTTTTGTAAAAAAAGATAATTCAGTGTAACATTACTAAAGGCAATTTCGGCAAGAAAATGTAGAATTTTTGTAAAAGACATTTTTGCAAATTTTAATTTTTTTTAAATCTTTGGTCATAAAGCTCTTTGTCAATAATTATCTTGGCAGGTACGTAAACAGCTTGAAGAGGTTTGTCGGCCAGGAAAATCAGTCTAGTTTTTTCTGGAACTTTTTGAGTTTATTTATTTTTACCACAGAGTTGTAGAACTGGGGGCGGTTACGTAATAACTACTGTGTAAGAGTTAACATCTCAGTTGCCGTCTCTTCTCTGCTAGTTAGGTTTGCTCATAAGACATCAAGTCTCTTATTACAATGCAATACGTCTAAAAACAGTGGAATTATATCATGATATTGGGGTGGTTGTGAATAATATTTTTATTTGTCTAAAACTTCATCAAAAGATTATTGAGTTTTGACAAATACACATTAATTCCGTCCAGGGGCGTGCGGTGACATTTGAAATAAGGGAAGCGTTTCCCAGAAATTTACCTATTTATAGTGTAACTCAATTCTTCTGTCGTTTTTGGAAAATTCGTTAATAATGTCGTCATGTAACTGTGGATTCTGGGACATTTACTGGACGAGTTTATTTTCAACTGACAAAATTGAAAATTGGGAAAGTCTTTCCTGTCCTGTTGAATTTCTAGCAAAACTCTTGATACGTTTCAATGTAGAAAAATTTCGTTCTACAGACGCACTAGTAGCAGGACTTGTTAAAACTAATTCACATAATCTGAATACTTCAGAATATGCATTTTCCAGTTTTGATTGTTTTAAGAAAGTTAAAAGTTCACTCGCGTTAGTTTTTGTGTCAATAACATCGGGTTCATAAATGACTGCAAGTTCTGATAGTAATAAGGCTTTGTCAAAATAATGTCCATAGTGGAGAAATAATGATTTGAATGAATCTTCTGGGAAAGGTATCCCTTTAAATCCTCCAAAATTACACAATTCAAAAAATTTCAGGTCACTGAGATGATCAAATCTGCAGTTTATTTGCAGCTGAATTTGATCTATAATTTCGTAGAAAAGGCGGCGGTAAGACGCTTTCTTCGTGGCTCCACTTCTCCTAATTCAACTGTTTTTTCCCAGAACTTATCAAATTCATTCCTTTTTTGAATTATAATGGATTTAAATTCACTGATTTTTTTCAGGCAAAAACCAATCTCATTTATTTTACATTGCAATATGTTAAATACATTATCTGAAAACGGAAATATTTCCGAAAATATATTAAGTAAAAAATTAAAATTAAAGTCTCCTTTCAAACCATCCAAAAATCCTCTAGAACTATTTATTGTTTCTGCGTCCCAATTTTTGCTATTTTCCATTATGTTTTCAAAAACTTCAATTAACGATTCACGGTGTTGAAATATAGTTAACACAACCCTGCCGTTGTAGTTCCATCGGGTAAACGTTTTTTAACAAATGGGTCTAAGGCTTGTGTGCGCTTCGTAGACACTTTACATTCTTTAATTTGATTTATAGATTGGGATAAAATTAAATTTAATTTATGAGCACAACAGTGTACAAATAGAGCAATGGAGAACGTTTCCCGCACTTTAGCTTGAAGACCTCCTGAACGTCTGACCATAACAGCAGCCCCATCATAGCTTTGGGCAATTAATGTATTATCAGCCTCCTCAATATCTTTCATAATATTAAGCACAATTTTATATAGAGCGTTTGCGGTACGATCTTCTCTCACATTTTTAAAGCCTAAAAATCTCTCTTGTACACTCCCATCCATTTTTACGTAGCGTATTACTACAGATAGTGGACTTAAATTAGTTACATCGATTGTTTCATCTAGAACAATAGCAATGAAACGAATCTGTTTAATTTCAGATTTATTTCTGTTCAAAATAATAGTGGGAGCAGCCGAAATTAAGTCATTCTGAATGCGATTTTATGTTCCGCGAAAAACGTTAGACTGTTCCAAGTGATTTTTTAAACAAATGTCGTATTTGGCTATTAAAGAAACTAGGTCTTGAAAGTTTCCTCTATTTGCAGATGTAGTTGTTTCGTCATGCCCCTAAAGCCCAATTCATGCTGCGACCAAGAAAACACACAGCATCAATAAGTCTTTTTAATATGTGCGGTGAATTTCTATCTGCTTGTCAACGGCGTATTCAATTCGCGTTTTTCCAAAGACACTTAATTTAAAATGGTCTGTAAATGCGCTTTAGACATAACATGTCTTTGTACTAGTTTATGTAGATTATTCAAGTCGGAAAACCCACTTTTATTCCACACCGCTTTTCAGTCACAAATAGACTACAAGACCAACAAAACAGTTTATTCCAGTTTTCACAACCCGTTATATTGTTTATGAGTTTTTTCCGCGTTGAAATGTCGAATAGGTACATGTTTTAATTATTGTATGTAAGTTTTTTATAGTAGGTTTCGGCCTACCTATATTAATAATAGCAAGTTTTTCAGCAAACAGTAAAGCTTAAAATCCGTTAGTTATCAAAAAACATACAATACAATCACACTTATTATTACTACTTGTTTGTAAAGTTTGTAAATCCCGACCCCCACCGTCACCGCTGTTAAAAACTGATCTACTTGCAGCCATATTAATAATCATAAAATGCCAATGTATTTAACTTACTCGGATGCTTATATCTACGAAATAATCAGCCACATTCGCTTTGAACGCGCACCCGGTCTTCGTAGTACAACACGTTCTAAAAACACGCGTACATCGCGCCGAGCCGAGGTTTCTTTTATAAAGTTGCCTGCTGACTACGTGTATTTAACTGTAGTCACTGCATGCATCCACTCGTAGTATCAGATCAGGTTCATGCTGTCCGCATGCGGTCGCATTCACTGGGACTAACGACGTTATTGCTAGGAGCGTATATACAAATACAGTATGATGCATAATAAATAATTATGTGTGTGAGCTTGCCAAATAAAAAATTTAATAATTAAATTAGTTTCAGAATTTGAAATTTAATATTTAAAATACAAAAAGGATTTTAAATAATGCGGTTTAGGTATGTAGTCGTTATTTTAAGGGAGGCAATGCTTCCCTTGCTTCCATGGACCGCACGCCACTAATTCCGTCAGTTTAAAATGTTATTTTCAAGGTTATAATTGCTCATATTTAATTAACCAAAATGTGATTGGACAATCGATCAGTATTAGAAATATATAATTATGGTACATTATAAAGATACCAAATTCAAATTAAAAACACAGGCAAATTATAGATTCGACATAATATGCTGCACACAGATAAATTGTGGAGTTACTAAACTAATTACAATATCGTTCAACATCGTTTAGAGAAACAACTCTTAACAAAATTTGACAAGTGGATTAAGCTTATAATCAAGTAATTACCTAAAGCCAGAATAATTATGACCGCCCACTTATCTCAAATCAAGTGAATCGCGTTAGTCCAAAAAACAATTGAACGAGGAAATATTTCATTGCCAAAGATTAGGGCAATTACACTTAATTTGAGAAGAACCCGTGTATTTAACTTTCAAATGGTAGAAGGCTTGGCTTTATTCAGAATCCTCGTTACTGTGTTAAGGTTGAATATTCGTTAGTGTATAGGCAATTATTTCATTATTATTATTATGGATGAAGATTAAATCAAATATTTAAAAGATGCTGTCACGTTTTGGTGAAATCCATAGGTAATTAACTGTTAAGATTGAATAATAATGTAATATCAATTCATCACCGAAAAAAGTGATTGTATTAATGCCAATTTAAAGGCATTTGTGTATATATGAATTAATATAGAGGTTAATAAACGCTACATTACCAAACAAATTAATTTTCATGTAATTTCATATTATATTCTTTCGAATATGGTGTAATCTTTTATAATAATACCAATAATGATTAATATGTAAGAAATTGTCGAAAACTTAAATAGGTAATTTTATTTCTTTAAAGGTATTATTATATTGTCATGGTACAAATATTTTTGATGTACGACATACGAAAAGTAGGACACTATTTCGTTGCCTAAATGATCAGAAGACCTGAAGCAAGAGGTGCGTTGTAGCAAAATTTACTAAAAAAAATACTCACCTTACAAAGGAAAAATTATAATGTTATTAAAACTCAAATGTTCTAACATACCAATGCGTTATGTTAAACATTTTCGTAAGACTGAATATCTATAAAAATTGTCAGTAAAGCAATTAATAAAAATTTCAGGACGCCGCAAGTGCATTATCGAATTGTATTTTTATAACAATTGTACACTATTAGTACGACATATACAGGGTGTCGTATTGAAAACAAAGCAGCCCGATTTGCGTCCAGAGAATTTTTTTTAAGAAACGCTGAAACACTTCAATTTTAGAATTGAGGGGGACATGTTTTGACATAAAACTCAACTTTGTCACATCAACCCTTAAGGGTGGTGATAACAACCCTTATATTTTAAATAGGGAACATGGGTTGAGTGTTACATAATTTGAAAGCTCTTTCTTTTCTGGATTCAGCACACTAATCTTTTTGTCAACTTGTTTAAAAATTATTTACAGTTGGAATTGCAAGAACGTATTTCATTCATTGTAATAAGAAATGCACTAATTAGTCAATTTTCCTTAAAAAAAGTAAGAAACAAAACCAAACGTTCAAAAATGTTTATTCGTTTAAGTAAGTGTTCAAATTGTTGACCACAAGCTTCCACACAAACGTACAAATTTTGTTCAAAACGAGCTCTGACACTCTGGAGAATTTGTGAAGTTATTAGACGGCATTTTTCAACAATGCGTCGTCGTAATTCTTCCAGAGACTCCGGTTCTGTTGCGAAAATTCTACTCTTTAAATGGCCCCATAGAAAGAAGTCTAAAGGAGTTAAATCCGGTGGTCTAGGGGGCCATTTAATAGCACCTCTACGCCCAATCTATTGCTCTGGAAACTCTCTGTGCAAAAACTCCCTAACACGTTGTGAAAAATGCGGAGGAGCTCCATATTGTTGAAACACTAATTGATTTTCTTGATAGCGATCATCATTTTCAACAATGTCAATTAGTAGAGGGTAAACGATATCTTCTAGCAACTCCAAGTATGTTTCGCCACTCAAATTCTCATCAAGAAAAATTGGTCCGATTAAACGGTCTCCAAAAATGCCAGTCCAGACATTCAATTTCTGTGGAGTTTGAGTGTGGACTTCGTAAAAATTTCTTGTGTTATTATCTGCCCAATAATGACAATTATGACGATTGACTGTAGAGTTTAATAAAAACGTACACTCGTCTGAAAAACAGATATTGAACAGAACGTTCCCGTTATCAGCAATTCGTGAAGTCATAACTTCACAAAACTCCAGCCGCCGATCAAAATCATCTTCATACAGTTGTTGTACAAGATGAATTTAATACGGGTGAAATTTATGATGCTTCAATATTCGCTGAATAGTTCTTCTTTTGATGTTTGAAACAGTGGCCAATTTTCCGATGCTCAAAGCTGGGTCTGCAGCAATTTGTCCTAAAACTTCAATCTCAGTAGTCTCATTTCTAACCAGAAATTCACGTTCAGGATCCCGTTTTTTTGTTGGATGCTGAACCACTTTGTCGAAACTTTGCAACTGTAAAATGTATTTGCTGTTAACATGCCTGTTCGGATGTCGTTTATTAAACAAATTTGCGGTACGGTTGGCACAGTCATCGTTTTTGAAAAAAAGAATAATTATTTCAACTCCTTCTTCTACAGAATACACCACTGTGAAATTAATTTTCGGTAGTACTATCAAGTATCAAACCGACTGATAAACTGAAATAATAAACCGCATTTCTCTCAATCCGATAAAAAATGTTCTGATAGTCAATTTTTTGTTTACAAACCAACAAAACATTCACTATCAGCACATTTCTTATCGGAATGAGTGAAATGCGTTTTTGCATTGTCAACTGTGATTAGTTTTTAAACGAGTTGATAAAACTTCCAAAAAAATTTATGTGCTGAATTCAGGAAAGAAAGAGCTTTGAAATGATGTAACACTCGCCACATGTTCCCTATTTAAAATATAAGGGTTGTTATCACCACCCTTAAGAGGTTGATGTGACAAAGTTAAGTTTTATGTCAAAACATGTCCCCCTCAATATTAAAATTGACGAGTTTCAGCGTTTCAAAAAAAAAAATTCTCTGGACGCAAATCAGTCTCTTTCGTTTTCAATGCGCCAGCCTATATGTTGTACTCTAGTAATAACTGGAATTAACACTTTAAATTTAAACAGACCTTGGAGACTGTGATTAAATGCGCTAATACAGGCTCATTTGAAGTATTTTTTTTTGAAAGTGGTAAAATTGACACCTCTGTATTATCGAAAAACATTTTACTCTTGTGTTCTAGCTCTTTTTGAGACAAGTGCCCAAAATTGAATTTCTTATCAAGCAACAAAATTAAAATTTGGTAGATCTAGGCACAGTCAGTCTCTTTGAAAGAAACTTCTATTACAAATTTTATCAAAGCTACAAAAGATTTCTGAAGGAAACTATTTAGAAAAAGAAAGTATTTGCCAGATTATAAACGTGGCAGGTATTTTTCTAACAATAAAAATGTTTTTTAAAAACAAATTCTCGCCTTTTTTATCAACAATCATGCGTAGCTCAACCTATTTAGGATAATAATCACCACATAGATAAAGAAAACCTAAAGTTTATCAAAAATGTTTGACAACCGATGAAATGAGACGCCTATGAGAGCTAAACCCATAAACAGTAAAACTGCTTTAAACCGTACTCCGCCACTAATAAATAGTTCGCTGTTCATACTGCCTTTTTGAATTGAAAAATATTCCCAAACTCAGTAGCTACAATTATAACGGGACTTTTAAAAAGGTCACCCGGCAAATAAATTATAGACCAGAAAGCTTGCCTATGATTCCTCCCTCTCTAGGTTATCGATCTTTCACTTGAATCGTGGTACGAATATAATGTGTTAGTTAAGTAGTTTAGAATTTTCCATCCTCTGATGACGCTAACTTTGTTAGTAAAACGATCCTCAGGTCTTTAAAAGATGCGTTGTGGTGATTTGGGTTCTCCCATTGTACTTATCAGTGCTCATCGCATGTTCCAAATTTTACATGCTGACATGGCACTCTTTGTTTTTGAGCTACAGGGTGTGATTTTAAAAATGTGTCATTTTTAGGCACTTACTGTATCTCCTTTATTTGATAAAATATTAAAACTATGAAAATTAATTCAAATATTTTTTTACGTAGAAAATATAACTTTTATAGTAGCCTCGGTGGTTCAGTGGTAAGAACGCGTGCCTCTGAACAGAAGGGTACTGGGTTCGATCCCACGTTTCTCCTTTCACTTTTTCACTACATACTGTGACATTAACATCAACCGAGGTTGTGGCATTATATTTGAGCAAAGTGAATGCCTGCACGTTCCGCCCTTTGAAGGGGGCGTAAATCCATCGGTCCCGTGTCAATGCGATGTTGGCCACGTTTAAGATCCCTATCCTGCTTACAGAAAGGCGTGGCTTCGGCAAAATTTCCTGGATAGTGAGGTGAAACTGCTCCGTGGCGTGGGAGATTGGCCATAGTCGTGAAAATAGAGCGACGTTGAAGAAACAAAACACACACGGGTTCTGGGGTTTTAATTCGCGTTCATATCAGGAAATTTTCTGTAAGTCGCACTCTTCAGCCTTCTCTACTAAAAAGATTTCTTAATGGAAATTAAATCAGTGGCGTCGCTTAGTTTAATTATCTTTTGTTATTTATGGCCTCCAAAATATACATACTCTCGTACCCATCTAGCCTCGCCGATTATATCACATTTTTGGTAAGTTTCAGATTTTCTTTATCTATGCGGTGGTAATTATCCCTAATATTTTGTGCCACGCAATACTTGTCTACACTACCGTATCTCAGTTGTGCCAGATGTTCACGAAATCTAATCTCTATGGTTCTTTTAGTCTGCCCAATCTATTTAAGATTCCCGTCTTTACAACTTATCTCATAGATACCCCACAATTTCAGTGACTTGATCTTTATCTTTCGTATTACCTAACAAATTTTTTAAATTATTTTTGTCGACAAAGTTAGCCGCAAATCGGCTTTCTTAAAAATCTTCTCGAGGCCCCTTGTGATACGCGGTTCAAAAGGTAGGCAAACCATTTTTTTCTCTATTTTATCTTTCGGGAATATCGCGGATTCCGCCAACATCTTATCTGTTCTGTCTCTATTGATTAATTTTTCCACCAAGCAAATTGAATACCCGTTATATTAAGCCTCGTTTTTAATGTACTCTAATTCTCTACTGCATCTACCTTTACCTTTTAAACTGCGTTTCAGAAGCGGTCTCGAGAGCATTTTTAAGGAAACCGATTTGCAGCTAACTTTTTTGACAAAAATAATTTAAAAAATTTGTTAGGTAATACGAAAAATAAAGAAAAAGCCACTCGAATGTCAGGCATTTATGAGATAAGGTGTAAAGATTGTTACCTTGGATACGCTGGGCAGACATATTTGGGATAATATCCACCACATAGCAAAAATTTTAGACAACCAACGAAGCTAGATGCGTACAAAGTATATATTTCTAAGGCAATAAAAAACAAAAGTTCCTTAAACCGAGCGCTGCCACTGATTTATAGCCCTTTGTTTGCGCTCTGTCTTTGCTACACAAAATATTCCTAAATTTAGCACGTAAAGTTATAACGGAAGTTCAAAAACGTCGTCCGGCAATTAGAGTGCAATACACAGAAAAATTTCCTGTGATTTCATCTCCCTCTCAGTATCGCTCTTTGCCTAAGGCTCAGTATAAAAGGTGATGTTTAGTTTCAAGTAGTTTAGAAGTTTTCATCCTCCGATGAGGCTATCTTTGTTAGTGAAACAGTCGTCAGGTCTTTAAAAAGGTGGTGATTTCGGTTCTTCAAGTGTACTTATAGATACTCGAATGCTAGGAACAATAAACTTTGCTTAAAAAATTCAAATATAACACGACTTGTGGACGGCGGACAGAAATTTCATCCTTTAGTTCATAAGATAGTTAACCTAATTTTATACCTGATTTATTATCAGCTACACACGTGTTACCATTTGCCAGAAACAAGTAATTCTAAACCGCTCTAAAAGTATTACAGGAAGCAGCATAGCAGGAAGAACGTTAAGGTCTCATTTCATTGGATTCTCTTAATGCGATTGTTCTAATTGACTCTACGTAATGATGTCTTTCAGTGTTCTGAGGTGAATACTGACTAGTTGCCTTATTGCGATGAGGCATTTTTTCAACTTTGAATTTGAATTAGTGTAACTTAGGCCGCCATTATTTATCCTTTTAGTCAATTTTCTTTAAAAAATTCCCCAATGAGGAGAGTTCGACGAATTGTAATGCAAGCTTGTTTTCGAGTTATTGAAATTGTTTTGTAACTTTTCACATTTTTGGCACATATCAAAAATTGTGATACGGCGTTTCTACCAATAGAAATCGGAGTCCCATGCAAATAACACATTCAGAGAGGTTTTCGTTTAAATTTATACAGGCCGTTCGCAAATAGTCACTGAATTAAAAAAGAATTGAGCTGTGGTAAATCAATTGTTTAAAATAGAACAGCCTGTATTTTGTGTTTCAGGAGTGAAGGGCATAAGAATAAATGTTTAAAAGTTCATTGATTGTTGTTGCCCTTACTTGGTGAAACTTGTCCATACTACATACAGACTTGGAGACTACTTCTCTGGCTTCACTGTTGGTTTTTGTAGGTGAAGGACGTAGCCAGCGCGTGAGCTAACTGGAGCAAGTGGCCCTTCGAATTCTGGAAGTTCTAGGATGTTCTTCAATGCTTCTGTGACTATAGTTTCGCTGCTTGACAGCATTTTCAGACAGATTAAAATTGAATTAGTACGAAATCATGACAACTACAAATAAATATCTGCTGCTATATTATGATATGATGTTTTGATCAAAAATTTTTATCAAATTGAAAATAAAATGAAACACAGATGACAGATGAAGTTTTCAAAATGTCTATGTGATGTATGTCAATATTAATTTAAATTCGTGATACTTTGCTTCTTTATATCAAGGTAATCCATTCAGAACTTGCTTATAAATTACATCCAGTAGAATTTGATATATTAGATGACCAAATACATATTTTAGTTAGTGAATTGAAATTTAAAAAACGCTTAACACAGACAAACAAAATTAGAAACCTAGAAAGCACACAATATTTACATAATCGAGAAAGATCTCCCCCACAAACACATAAGTTTTACAAAAGGTTTGAAAACCTAAGCGATACAATTTTTACAACTGAAGAAATTTCTTTTCTAAATAAAGGATATAAATACTGCCCAAAATTTAAATTTACAAACATAATTAAAGAGATATTAGCTTCTGAATCCGAAATTGCTTCCAGATCTATAAGGCAATATGAAAAATTAAAAATATGTGAATTTTTAAGACATTTAACTTCAAAATATGACAAACGTCAAATTAAAGAAACTCAAATTTTAAAATCTGTTCAGCATAAAATATTAGACAATGATCTAGTTTTTACTAAAGCTGATAAAGGAAATACAACTGTAGCTATAAGTAGGGACGCATATAACATTAAAATTAATGATTTTATTACTACAGAAAATTTAACAGAAATTAGGAGAGACCCAACAAACGCATTTCAGACAAAACTAAAAAATGAACGTAAAAATGTGTCTCTGTTTAGTCAACAAGAAAAAAAAAATCTTTTATATAAAAGCCCGCAACCACCAAAATTATATGGCCACCTGAAAACTCATAAGCCAAATATACCGGTGAGACCAGTAGTTAGCTATGTTAATACACCTAATCATAAGATAGCGAGCAAACTGGTTTCACTTATTAAAGAATACAATTACTTTCCAAAATATTCAGTCAAGAATTCTTATGAACTTACACAAAAATTAAATAACTTAATTATTCCCACAAATAGTAAATTAGTCTCGTTTGATATTTGTAGCATGTATTCTAAGATACCCCCTAAAGAATGTTTACCTCTATTGGAAAACGTTTTAATAGAAAAGAACGTAAATGTCATAAAAAGACAAGAAATAATGAATCTTTTTAATGAATGTATAATTTGAATTTAATAATAAAATTTATATGCAAAATGAAGGTCTGCCTATGGGTAGTCCGTTGTTACCTTTATTAGCCAACATATTTATGGAAAACTTAGAAAACCAAATTTTAACATCAGAACTTTCACATAATATTGTCTTTTGGTACAGATACGTAGATGATATTTTAGCATGTTTTCAAGGTAGTCATACAGAATTAAATGAATTTTTAAATTTTATTAATTTCTTTCACACAAATATTAAGTTTACTTTAGAAGAAGCTAACAGTTGTATAAATTTTTTAGACTTAACAATTAGAAAGTTAGAAAATAATTCATTTGACTTTTCAATATATAAGAAACCAACTTACACTGACACAACCATACCATACGATTCATGTCACCCTTTTTCACAAAAGCTATCAGCCTACCATTCTATGATACATCGTGCATTTTCAATACCTATGTCACAAAACAATTTTGAAAAAGAAATTTTAATAATTAAGCAAACAGAATTTCATAATGGCTGCTCTGTTAAAATAATAGATAAAATAATAGAGAGAAAAGAATACAAATTAGCGATTAATTTAATTTATCCAAATATTAGAGACAAGGAAGACAACAGATACGTTTCGATAACTTATTTTGGAACCATTTCAGAAAACATTTCAAAAATTTTAAACACCTGTACACATACAAAGGTAGCTTTTAAATCTTACAACACGACGCGTGATTTGTTATTTAACGCGAAAGAAAAATCTTGTTTCCTGACAAAAGCTGGAGTTTATAAATTAGCTTGTACACATTGTAACGCAATCTACATAGGTCAAACTTCTAGAAATTTTAACACCCGATACAAAGAACATATTTCTGCATTTAAAAATAACCACGCTGACAAATCTACGTTTGCAAAACATATTATTGATACCGAACATAGACCTACAATAAATAGCCGCATACAACCACAACATTTTTATAATGACAAACGTAAACTAGACTTTTTTGAAGCTTAAGAAGTCAAAAGGCACACACACGACAATAACTACCTTGTTTTAAACGAGCAAACTGATTTAATGAATTCCCCTTTCTTGGATATTCTTCTTTCTAATTAAATATGTCAAAGAAAATAAATTTAACTATTATTTCAAAAAAGTTGTAATAAGATAATAAGTTGATGTATGTCGATATTTTCGTTGTATAGAGACTACTTTTATACTGTTATTGTTTAGTTATTTTATTGTTGTAACTGTTATCATAGTTATTATAGGCTAGTTCTAGTTTTTATGTTAAATATTGACATACATCACATAGACATTTTGAAAACTTCATCTGTCATCTATGTTTCATTTTATTTTCAATTTGATAAAATTTTTTGACCAAAACATCATATCATAACATAGCAACAGATATTTATTTGTAGTTGTCATGATTTTGTACTAATTCAATTTTAATCTGTCTGAAAATGCTGTCAAGCAGCGAAACTATAGTCACAGAAGCATTGAAGAACATCCTAGAACTTCCAGAATTCGAAGGGCCACTTGCTCCAGTTAGCTCACGCGCTGGCTACGTCCTTCACCTACAAAAACCAACAGTGAAGAATTAGAAAGAATTAGAAAGATGTCCCTGTTTTGATCGTAACACTTCTGGCTCAACACTTGTAGGCTAAACAGCGCTTCTCTTGTCCCCATGCCACTCCTAACACCGAACTGATCATGTCCTATATCTGCTTCGCATCTTCTAAATAACCTGTTATGTAATATTTTTAATAGTGTCTTAAGGGCATAGCTCATAGGACTTATCAACCTAAAGTCCTCGCATCTGGTTGTTTTGGCAATGGTACGAAGATCGACTCCATCCATTCGTCTGGTATTCTTCCTGTCTCGTAAATTTTATTAAACAGGTAAGACTCTGGTGTGAGATATATTTAAGTTTACCGATAAGATTATGTGACTCTTCGGTGAATTCACGAATAAAAATATCAAAATACTCCTATTACTCGCACATCGTCACAACGTGTGGAAGTATCGCATCGGCGACAAAAATTTCGACATTTTTTTTTTCACTTAAACGCCGCAAAAAGTATCAAAACGAATATAAAACATGATTTGAGAACGAATTTTTTTTTGGTGTGTCGGTCTGTACGTTTGTTTGTTTGTAGCCACGATGACTTTTCAAAATTGGTATACAGCTGGCAGGCGACAAACGAACGGTTCGGGTTGTTTTCGGGTAAAATGGCTTTAGGGAGTGGGGGATAAATGGGGGTGTTTTTTTTTTACATTTTTTCGTCAAAAGTCGAGTAATATAACGTTTTAGGGTTTATTTATTAGAAAACATTTAATTTCATCAAACATCTGGTATTCTGTGCTGAAATTAAATTTATGGTTGAATGTGTGGTGTAATACCATTAACAAAACTCTTGATTTTTTTTTGTTGATAAAACGGCGTAAAAACTCTCAAAAGATATAGAAAACTTGATTCTGGAACGAATTTTTTTTCTCTGTCGGTCTATATGTCTGCTTTTAGCCACGATAACTTTAGAACGAATTGAGGTAACCTGTTCAAATTTGGTGTACAGTTAGCAATCGACAAACGAACGGTTCGGGTGGGTTTTGGGTAAAATTTGGGTAAAACTTGGGTAAAATTTGGGTAAAATTTGCGTAAAATTTGGGTAAAAATGGGGGGTGATTTGGTGAAAATTTACATTTTTCGTTAACACTTTAGTAATATAACGTCTTAGATTTTATTTATTAAAAACCTTTTAATTTCAGTAAACACCTGGTATTCTGTGCTGAAATTAAATTAGAGGTTGAATGTGTAGGTGTGGAATATTGTTGACCAAAAATTTCGAATTTTACTTTGATAAAACGGCGTAGAAAGTCTCAAAACATATATACACCTTACGAAATTTTTGTTGTCTATGGGGTCTGTCGGTCGGTCGGTCTGTCAGTATGTTGGCATGTACGTCTGTCTGTTAATAGGCGCAATAACTTTCAAACGAACTCAGATATCATCTTCAAATTTGGTATCCAACTATCACTCGCTTCAAATTGTTTTTGGATAAGACCGCTTCAGGGGGTAGGGGCCAAATAAGAAGTGATTTGGTGAAAAGTGACATTTTTTTCAATAAAACTCTAGTAACATAAAGTTTCAAAAGTTTATGGGTACAGGAATACAAATATTTTCTTTGTGGTCAATTCATGGGCGCTAAAGTCATTCCATGAGAATGTCTTTCTGAAGAGAATAAATTATCACAACTATGTGGAAGTTATGGTTCTATTTGCAGCACTATTCACTTTGGTACAAAAACGTAAGAAATCATTAATTTAATAGCATTATTTACATTTTCGTAACATCTGTTTCACACACTTGTTACATTTTCAAGAATGTCAAGTGAAACCTTAAAGTAGCAGACTTAAGTAATGTTCTTATTTCTGACAGCTTGTGACAAAAATGTAAGTATGTTTCCACTTTTATCTTTCTTTATTTCTATGGGTTCAAATTCAAAGATAATATTGAAAAAAATAGCTGTTTTAATTCGCTTTATTTTAAATTTTAATTAAGAACCTCGGTGGTTCAGGGGTAAGAACGTGTGCCTTTAAACCGAAGGGTACTGGGTTTGATCCCAGGGTACTCCTTTCACCTTTTCAGTACAAACTGTAACATTAACATCAACCGAGGTTCTGGCATTGTATTTGAGCAACTTAAATGTCTGCACGTTCCCCCCTTCGGAGGTGGCGTAAAGTCATCGGTTCCGTGTCCATGCGATGTTGGGCACGTTAAAGATACCTACCCTCCTTACAGAAAGGCAGGGGTTCGGCAAAAATTCCCAGGATAGTGAGGTGAAACTGCTCCCGACGTTAAAGAAACAAAAACACAAACACACACAAAATTTTAATTACAGATTAGGTACAGAGTTTTAATTTTATGGATTTCAGCGCAAAAATTTTGTTTGTGTGTGTGTTTTGTTTCTTTAACGTCGGCCTATTTCAGCGACTATGGACAATCACCGACCACAGGGAGCAGTTTCACCTCACTATCTTGTCAAAATTTGCCGAACCCCTGCCTTTCTGTAAGGAAGGTAAGGATATTTAACGTGCCCAACATCGCGTGGACACGGGATCGACGGCTTTACGCCCTCTCCGAAGGGGGGAACGTGCAGACATTCAACTTGCTTAAATACAATGCCAGAACCTCGGTTGATGGTAACGTTACAGTTTGTACTGAAAAAGTGAAAGGAGTACCCTGGGATCAAACTCAGTACCCTTCGGTCCAGAGGCACCCGTTCTTACCCCTGAACCACCGAGGTTCAAAATTTTGTTTAAAAAATATTTAGTTAGTTTCTGCAGAATTTCTTTTTCCGTTGAAATCTTTTTTTTGTAAGATTTTTGTGAAATATTGTTGTAAGTTATTGTAAAAAAAAAGTTTTCGAATATGCGTGGAAAAAAAATAGTTAGGAAATTTTCGTAAAAAATAAAATTTTCGTGTAACTTTAATTGAACCAATAAAGAATGTCAAATTTCGTTAAAAGAAATTGTTTGCACATTTTTAGCCAAAAATATTTTTATACATTTTTGTCAGAGGGTTTTGTATACTTTGGCAGGTGTGGCTTAAAGAGGTTCGTCCGCAGAGAAAATCGGACCGGTTTTAATATTGTAAGTTTATGTTCGGACAACTTTTGTTATTTTTCAAACAATAAAGTTATTTTGATAAAATATGTTGCATTGTTTCTACCAGTTTTTCCGGGAAAATTTTTCGTTTTCTTTCAAATAAATTTTATATCTCCGAACAAAGCTAGGGCAGGTTTATCTTATGAAAAGTATGTTATGTGCTAAAATTTAGATCACTTAGTTTACAGCAATAAGCTTTAATTTTAAAAAATCCAAAAAATATAGTTTGGCGCTGAAGTTCAGACTACTGTACAAGACCAAAATATGGTAAGCAAACTTTATAAAATATTACAGGCAATTTTGATTTTTCTTTGGCGCCTACCTATATAATTTTTGTAAAAAAAATTCGTAAATCCCTTCTAGATATTTAGTGAACTTTTATTTTAAA
The DNA here is from genome assembly GCA_964006375.1 of Tillus elongatus. NCBI lineage: Eukaryota > Metazoa > Arthropoda > Insecta > Coleoptera > Cleridae > Tillus > Tillus elongatus. The sequence goes on along the minus strand of OZ023263.1, from coordinate 63,677,495 downwards.
AAATTCACTAATACAGAGGGATCGATGGTGAGACTTTGCAAACATTTTTTCAAATGAGCGCGAACTAGGACCCCTAGAACTCATATCCGGAATCAGTGTCAAGTTATATATATATATATATATATATATATATATATATATATATATATATATATATATATATATATATATATATATATATATATATATATATATATATATTGTTATAGTTATGATTTAATCTATCTAGGAAAATTATAGTCCCACTATTGGGTGATAATTGAAATAGGGAAAGGTTTATTTTACGTTTTATATTATTATTATTGGGTATATTGAAATACTTGATATGGTGGCTAACTTAAATATGTTTTATTGCTTTTTGTGATGTTAATTTCGAAGTGTATTTTATCTTGTGAGTTTTATCTACCTGTAAAGTTGAGTGAACTATGTTGAGAAAAAAAAGTTTATTAAATATACGTGTATTTGACTTCCACCCTGGTGTACCCAATATCTTTTATTGCTGCATGTGATATAAACAAATTGATAGCATGGATATACTTACTCTTAAAACAGGGAGCTTCTTAAGCTGGTGGGTTCAAGTCCGAAATATCTTTGTTTATTTTTTTGAATTTTGAAATATATTACCCTATCTGTTTTTGGTTTTTAAATACTTATATACATATAAAATAAAATGAAGCAAGAATATTAAATTCACACAGAACTTGAATATTTATTAACTAACACAACTGACAAAAAACCCAATACTTATTTGCTATTTATCATGTACTTCTTACTTTTGAATTTAGAGCTCTTTGTTTATTTTTTTAACAATGCCAATAAAAAAAACTGATCAGTATTATTTGTTTTAAATTTTTAAGACCACTTATATTTATGACTCTCACGCACTTCCTAAAGCCAAACGGTAACGGCACCTATTGATGTTTGTATGATTTATACAATGCCTTAGTACTACGTGCAGTCAATGGACGAGTCCCTTCACTGGCTGGGTATGGTTACTGGTTTTTCAAGCCCTTGGTGTGTGAAATGCAAACCAAGATGGTTGTTTTTTTTACGATGAGACCTCTCTACTTTCGTTTGATGTATCATAATTTTGCGAGTTATTTACTATTCTTTTTGAAGCTGGGGATATGTCGCACAATAAATGTAAATATTTATTTACTTTACTCACAGTTTATCTGGTCTGTTTCTGAGCTTCCGTGTTGCGACTCCTTTTGATTGTTTACTTCTCTTCAAAAATGTACCTCCTTCTCGTTTTAAATTTTATAAAAATATTTCAATCCCTTTTTAATATCAAAAAATTTCGATCTATCTAATCTTTTATTCAAAATGTCCCCGTCTAATAATTTAATAATAATCTCAATCTTTTTTCATCCCAAAATTTTTCAATCTGATACTTTTATCAAAATTTTTCCATCTCTTTTTTATTTTTCATTGTAACCCGCGTAACTAATCAAAAAACTGCTTTATGCCTGCTTCAAATAAAATATCCTATCAAATTTTTAACACAATAATTATCTCCCATCATCTCCTCGGATACATATTTCTCATTGTTGTTAGTCAATGAGAGAATAATTAACCTAACTATAATTTTAGTATCAGTTTGACGTCTGTCCTAAATAAAACCAGCTGACTTACATCTAGGTTATGAAATGACATTTCTTACAATTTAACACTCAAATTTTGACATCTTACTATTCTTAAAGCTAACAATATCCTTAATTCTAACAAACAATAACATCTTAAATTACATAACAGGTAGCAAACAATAATACCTTAAACTATCTAATTAAACTTGTCATACATTTACACTTGCCTTGCCTCCTTTTAACACATATATATCTGTAAAATTTAGTTTCTCCCTGCCTTATAGTGCAAAAACATTGCATACACCAAAGGTAAGTTGTTGTTTGTGTTTAGTATAATTTGTGGTAAAATGTGTTTATGTATGTGTATATATGTATATGTGGCCCCCTTTAGTAACCATATCATATATATATATATATATATATATATATATATATATATATATATATATATATATATATATATATATATATATATATATATGTATGTATGTATGTCTTCATTCGATAAATCAAAAATTATTAACTGTTTTCGATTTAACTCAGCAAGTGCCTTTCTTTTGTTAATGGCTTGGATGAGTTCGTTAGCCAGGAAAATCGGACAGGGTTTTCCAGGAAAATTTTGAGTTTTCTTTCGAAAAAAGTTTTTTCACGAAAATTACAAAGCTGAATGAAATTTAATGGATATATTGCCTTAGGAGAGACCTTACCACGTACCAAAATTCAATTTTCTAGGTTTATACAAAATTGAGTTAATCAAATTTTGAAATTTCTTTCGAAAAAAATATTTTTCTCTAAAAATTACAAACTTATTTTTATGAAATTTGGCGGATATCTTGCCTTAGGAAAGACCTTACGACATACCAAAACTAAACTTTTTAAGTCTATAGAAAATTGAGTTATTCAAATTTGAAGCGTTTAATAAAAATTCACTACAATAACGCATTTGCTGCGCCCCGAACTTTTTTCAGTGTACTTATCAGTGCTTACCACATTATTCAAACTTAACATTCTGTTTAAATGACAAAAAGTTTCTGCCACAAACAAATACACCTGCTAATGCAGTTTTAAGTCAGATAGAAAAGCTAAAGTCTAGTCCACCGGAGTTTTGCCCGGAGCTTGTTGTGTACAGAGGAGAGTGAAGCTGAGCGCGCCGTTCTTGGGCGGGAGCGATTAGAAAGTGCTTCAGCGACCGGTGTTCAGTCTCTCGCGGACGTCTCATCGTTGTGTATACATTTACGCTACTCTGTGCTTTTCCGCATCCATCTCGTATGTTTGTAGTACGCTTCTTCCCGATACGCTGCGACTTGCTGTAACTTTTTTGAAAGTTAAGGGATAGTGATGAGGTGATTTGTATCTATCAAAGGCATCTGTTGTGACATTTAAACACTTAGTTTTGAACTGTTCGCAACTTTTGACGACACTTCCTCAACTTTTGCCGGAGTTTCTGTGAGTATCTTATTTGCAGATTTTGTGTCACGTGCAGTGAAGTGATTTGTAGTTTTTATCGTTTTATCCCAGAATAGTTCGTAGCGTTAACCCTTGTATTTAATGTAAATGAAAAATATTTAAATTAAATTTTAAATTGCCATGGAAAGTATCCTAAAAGTTTTAAGAAATCTTAGACTGGGGAAGTAAAAATCTTGTACAATTTAACCCAACCAAATCGCAGTCTTGCTTTCTTTCTCATAAGAGATACACCAGCCCTAGACCCATCATAATGAACAATCAAGTTATTCAATGTAATGAGTCCTTTTCACTTGTTGGCATTTCTGTGGATAGAAATCTCAATTGGCACCAACATGTCACATCAATTGCGGAAGCGGCTGCTAAGAAATTAGGTTTTCTCTTCCGGACTCGCAAATACTTTTTACCAGCTAATCTATATACCTTATATACTTCACAAATAAGACCAAACCTCAAATACTGCTCCCACATCTGGGGTGCCGCTGCCGCTTCTACACTCGCTACCCTGGACTCCATTCAGAAGAGATCTATTCGTCTCATCGGTGACGCTACCCTCACCCAAAGGCTGCCATCCCTTTTCCACCGACGTGCCGTTGGTGACCTCTTTCTCTCTTTTATAGATATCTGCACGGGCACTGCTCAGAGGAGCTTTCTTCCATAGTTCCTCCACCTGCTGCCCCCAACAGATCTACCAGGGGAACAGAGCGAACGCACCCTTTAACTGTCCAGGTTGTGGAATTCCTTACCGGCACATGTTTTTCCTTCTCCCCCGAACCTCCAAACCTCCAAGTCCAGAATTAACAACTTGCCTCTTTCCTCCTTGTCGACACCCACGGTACGATAGTATGTAGGCTCTAAGCCCTCGTGGTGTGTTGCTGAAAAAAACACAAGCCCTATGGTTTTTTTGTTTGTTAAGATATCGATTACAAAATAAAAATATTTCTTAAAGACATACACTCACACTCTTACACACACACAAATATATATATATATATATATATATATATATATATATATATATATATTATATATATATATATATTATATATATATATATAGGCAAATTGCGTAAATCCTGTACTTTGATTATTGTGCATATTTATAGAAAATTACAACAAATTTTACCCCTATATTTAAACCGCATCAAGTGACAGTTGCAAAGCCCAAATTTTTAAATAGGAAGTAGATGCTTGTGTTAGTTTATTTGTCAGATCTCTTTATTCTCTAATCAAAAATGCTATGGTTTTAAAATTGATTTATTGCAAAAATTAACAATCCAAAAAAAGAAATTCATCTGATTGGAGTGTGCTGCAACACACTAAAAAATTAATAACTAATGGCGTTTCATTCTTGGTAATAAGAAAAAATTGGAAGCACACAAATCCTCATGTACGAGATGTTCAAAATTAATTATTTGAAAGTTTTGGCAGCAGCCTAATCGTAATAAAAAATGTCTTCTAACGTTAATCAACATCTGAGATGTGACCAAGTGAGAAAAAAATTTAAAAAACACATCGACCCCGATGTAGAAAATGTTCAAAATGATTGCCTTGAACCTCTTGGCAGCATCCTTAACGTAGATAAATGCATCTTCTAAAGTTAGTCAACATCTGATCCCCCATAAGTATAATTCTAAGAGCGTAAGATCAGGTGATGGTGCTGGCTATTCTAACAATCCGCGCATCCCTATGCACCAATTTATAAATATTAAGTCGATGGACTAGCAGAAATTGATTTGATAATGTGCTGGTACTTCATCCTGTTAGAACCATATCACATAAGCACCTTGTGAGTTGATTCGATCAGGATATAAGTTTGCTAAAGTTTCACGACTTTATTTTGGAGCAGTGCTGAACAATTATCTCAATTAGACTTGCCACCAAAAAGCCATCAATGTCATGGTTTCCAACTGTTCCTGCCCAATCATCAACCTTTTCAGGGTATTGCGTATGTTGTCCTTTCATCCAGTGTAGATTTTTTTCAAATTTGTGGAGTACTTTTCTTTTGCCAATGGCTTGGATAAGTTCGTTAGCCAGGAAAATCTGCTCAGTTAAAATAGATTAAAAATGATTTGTTTTAATTTCACAGTCGGATTCCCCCGGTCAGTATCTGTTCTGAGCTGACCGGAAATGTATGGATTTCGACCACGAAATTATAATGCATGTTTGTAACAATATAAATTCGGGACTCAGCGAGTGCGCTATGGTGCCAATTTTTTAGAATGCCTCAAATTTGAATAGCTCAATTTGCTATTAACCTATAAGGTTCGTTGGCCAGAAAACTAGTATTTTCGGGAATATTTTACGTTTGTTTTCGAAAAATTTGTGTACATTTTCAAACAGTAAAGTTCTTTTCATGAAATATGGTACATTTTTTCTTCTACTATACATTTATACTGGTAACCAAATTTGATGTCTGCTTTCTTAAAAAAAACGTATTTGCTATTTAAAACATTTTTATGAAAATTCACTATCATATATATATATATATATATATATATATATATATATATATATATATATATATATATATATATATATATATATATATGTATCACACCGATAATTAAAAAAATTATGGGCCGATTTTGATGAAATTTGGTGAGTACATTCCTTTTCCAAATGGATTGATTACGTTCGTTAGCCAGGTAAATCGTTCCAGGTTTTCCCGAAATATTTTGTGTTTTCTTTCAAAAAAATTCATATCTCCGGAATTAACAAAGTAAGGGCAACCAAATTTGCTACGCGGGCTTCTATTCTTATACGTAAGTCAAGTACCAAAATTTAGCTCTCTAGGTCAACAGGCAAAAAAGTTATATCCATTTAAAGAAAAATAAACTGGGGTTTTCCTCAAAACGTTACGATTTAAAACATCATAATTGGCAACATTTAGGCTAATAACTTGAATCTAATACGGGCTATAAAAATAAAATGTCTCAGGAAGAATGTTTTACAAACCCTGAAGTCTTAGTTTCAACCATCATAGTCCTTCACTTCACTAAAATATTCCAGCAAATTCATTTCAAATAGTAGACCCTTTCTTTGATGCTTGGCAGTAGCCTTAGCTATAGAGTTTATCGTTTAATGGTATATAATTTTTGTCGAATTTTCGTAAAAAATCAATAAAGCCAATATATCCGTTATTATACATGCCTGCTTTCCTAAAAAAACACACATATTTACTAATAAAAATATTTCTATGAAAATTCACTACCATAACGCACTTGCTGCGTCCAGACTTTTTAGTAGTTACAGTCAACTTTTATCATCATAGAGTATATAATAATTCTATTGACGTATGTCATATGTCAGTGATCCTACTGGCCGGCATCTCTAACATCTAATTTACTCTATGAGATTTCCCCTTTAAAATAAACAAACAAGCATCACACATCTTACATTATAACATATAGTAAGATTTGTTTGAGTTTCCTTATATTTAAAAAACTCTGGACGCAGCAAGTGCGTTATGGTAGTGAATTTTCTTTAAAATGTTTTTCATTGCAAATATGTGTATTTCCTTTTTAAGAAAGCAGGCATCAATTTTGGTTACCAGTATAACCTATATAGTAAAAACAATGTGTCATGTTTCATAAAAATAACTTTATTGTGTGAAAATGTACAAAAATTTCCAAAAGTAAACTTAAAGTGTTCCCGGAAAAACCCGTTTCTTGGTCAACCTTATAGGTTAATAGCAAATTGAGCTATTCAAATTTGAAGCATTTAATGAAAATTCGCTACCATAACGCACTTGCTGCGTCCCGAATTTCTTTTCTTACAAACATGCATCGCTGAAAAATTCAAAAATGCAATAACATAAGGCGTGTTTCATTAAAAAAAACCTCTGGACGCAGCAAGTGCGTTATGGCAGTTTTCATAAAAATATTTTTAAATAGCAAATATGTGTGTTTTTTTAAAGAAATCAGGCATCAAATTTAGTTACCAGTATAACCTATATAGTAAAAACAATGTACCATGTTTCATCAAAACAACTTTATTGTTTGAAAATGTACAAAAATTTCCGAAAGTAAACTTAAATTGTTCCCGAAAAAACTGGTTTTCTGGTCAACCTTATAGGTTAATAGCAAATTGATTCAAAATTTGAAGCATTTAATGAAAATTCGCTACCATAACGCACTTTCTGCATCCCGAATTTCTTTTCTTACAAAGATGTATTATATTTCGATGGAAAATACAAAAATGCAATAACATAGGGCGTGTTCGATTAAAAAAATTCACTAAAAAAAAAAGGAAAATTTGAATCACCAACGACTTATGGGCCACCCTGTAATTGTGGAAATATTTTTTAAGATGTAGCTTAAGACACCCTACAATTAATGTATACAACTTTTTTTCGTAACTTGCATAATAACGGATATATTGCGCTTTAATGATTTTTTACGATAATTCGACAAAAATGATATTGACCATTAAACGATAAACTCTATAGCCAACACTACTGCTAAAGTATCAGAGAAAGGGTCTATTTGAAATGAATTTTCTGGGAATATTTTAGTAAAATGAAGGACAATGACGATTGAAACTAAGAGCTCAGGCTTTGTAAAACATTATTCTTGAGACATTTTCCTTCCATAGATCATATTAATTTCAGGTTCATTGCCTAAATATTAACAATTTTGACGTTTAAAATCACGACTTTGACGTTTTGAGGAAAACCCAAATTTATTTTTCTTTAAATGCCTGTAACTTTTTTGTCCTTTAACCGACAGCGCTAAATTTTGGTAGGTAGCTTACATATAACGATATAAACCCGTGTACCAAATTTCGTTGCCCTTACTTTGTTAATTCCGGAGATATAAATTTTTTTCGATTTTTTTCGAAAGAAAACACAAAATTTTCCGGGAAAACCTCGGCGGATTTTCCTGGCTAACGAACTTATCCAAGCCACTCGCAAAAGGAAGGTACTCACCAAATTTTATCAAAATCAGTTCATTAATTTTTAGTTATAGGTGTGACACATAAATATATAAACATATATATATATATATATATATATATATATATATATATATATATATATATATATATATATATATATATATATATATATAACATATAAAGTCTTAAACCGACCTCGGATTTGGGTTCCAGGGGTCCTAAATAGCGCTCATTTGAAGAAATTTTTTCAAAATTCAAAAGTCGAGATCTCCTCATTAGTGAATTTTTTTTAAGAAAATTCACTAAAAAGAAAATTTGTATCATCAACGACTTATGGGCCATCCTGTGATTGTAGAAATATTTTTTTAAGATGTAGCTCAAGACACCCTATAATTAATATATACAAATTTTCTTCATATCTTGTATAATAACGGATATATTGAGCTTTATTGACTTTTTACGAAAATTCGACAAAAATTATATACCATTAAACGATAAACTCTAAAGCTAAGGCTACTGCCAAGCATCAGAGAAAGGGTCTATTTGAAATGAATTTTCTGGAAACATTTTAGTAAAATGAAGGACAATGACGGTTGAAACTAAGACTTCAGAGTTTGTAAAACATCCTTTTTGAGACATTTGATTTCCATATCCCGTATTAGATTCCAGTTCTTTGCCTAAATGTTGCCGATTTTGACGTTTTAAATCGCAACTTTGACGTTTTGAGGAAAACCCCAATTTATTTTTCTTTAAATGCCTATAACTTTTTTGTCTTTTGACCTACATAGCTAAATTTTGGTAGGTGGCTTACCTATAAGGATATTAACTAGTGCACCAAATTTGGTTGCCCTTACTTTGTTAATTCCGGAGATATAAATTTTTTTCGAAAGAAAATACAAAATTTTCCGGGAAAACCTGGGCAGATTTTCCTGGCTAACGAACTTATCCAAGCCATTTGCAAAAGGAATTTTTACACCAAATTTAGTCAAAATCGGCCTATTATTTTTTGAGTTATCGGTGTGATACATATATATATATATATATATATATATATATATATATATATATATATATATATATATATATATATATATATATATATATATATATATATATATATATATATATATATATATATATATATATATATATATATATATATATATATATATATATATATAAACATATAAAAATTGAAACGGACCCCGGATATGTGTTCTAGGGGGCCTAGTTCGCGGTCATTTGAAGAAATTTTTTCAAAATTCAAAAGTCGGGATCTCCTCATTAGTGAATTTTTTTAAAGAAAATTCAGTAAAAACATTTTAGCAGTCTGTACGGCATGTTCGGCTTCTCCGTTAAGTCTTGCATATGTGGTGAACTTGTAAGTATTTCAAAATCATATTCCATGGCAAATTTCCTGAACTCATACGATCCAAAGGGAGCATTCTAAGTACAAAGATATCTCGGAATTCCGTGAGTTCCAAATTAAGTTTTTATTTTTTATTTTTTTAAGTTACAGAAGTTTTAAATGCCGCTGACAGGTTTGTAGTTACAGTCAATTTAACTTCGTAGAGTTTATCATAGTTCTTTTGGCGTATGTCATATGTCAATGTGTCTACTGGCCGGCATCTATAAAATCTACTGTATTCTATGACATCGGGAAATATTAAAGGACACAACTATAAAGTTTGTGTTTCCTGACAGATCGTGATAATACTTTTTTAAGTTTCACAATCTTAAGGAAATGCATGAACACAATCACTTTTAAAGACAGAATAATAAGTAATTATGTAAATTGTCAGACATTATTCTTAAAGCTTAACGACGCATGTGGTATATTTGTTATTTCCAACACAAATTAATTATAAAATTATGCAGATAACCAAACACGAAATTGCAAGTATATTTCACCAGCAGATCATTCATAATTTTGACAGACTAATTTTTCTTGTACAACGTGAAACTATCGCTGTTCACCTACATAAATCAGAACCTGTAGATCATTACCGTGCAAACAAATGACTAACTCAAGTGGCCATGATCTTTAAAACTTAAATAGTAAAGCGCACAAAAACAGGCAATTTAACCAGTGTAGCACATCTATTATTCTAGTTGCAGTTTCAAGTCGTACAGTGTAAATAGAAGAAAGACACGCTACGGTGATGAGACTTGGAATTAACAATTGTTTTAAATTGCCTTCCAGGGTGGTAATAACTGGTATTCAGAGACCTTAAAATATTTTTCCTTAGCGTTGTTCACTTTATAGCTTAATGTTTTGTTTTAGACAATCCTCGCTAATTATGAAATTAACTGCTACACCATATTTTTAGTGAATTTGCGTAGAAAAAATTCACTAATGGGGAGATCACGACTGTTGAAATTTTTTTTGCAAATGAGCGCGAACTGGGACCCATAGAACCCATATCCGGGATCAGTTTCAATTTTTATATGTTTATATATATATATATATATATATATATATATATATATATATATATATATATATATATATATATATATATATATATATATATATATATATATATGTATCACACCGATAACTCAAAAAAGAATGGGCCGATTTTGATAGTTTGGCACATACCTTCCTTTTGTAAATGGGTTGGACAAGTTTGTTAGTCAGGAAAATCGACCAAGGTTTTCCGGAAAAATTCTGAGTTTTCATTCGAAAAAAATTTTTATCTAAAAAAAATATGATAACCCAATTTGGTAGGTAGGTTTACGATATAAAAAGTAAGCTACACACCAAAATTTGGATGTTACAAGAAAAAAAAGTTATAATAAAATATTTTGTTCCAGATGATTTTTATTTTCCTTACAAGTCGCATCGTTTTTAGTCTATTGTTATTATTAAAAGTCAATAGTTTCTTCCTAAAATTTGCTCTTACCGTACACACGTGGCTTCCATTGACTTCTGCTTATGCCGCTGTTACAGTCTTTACTCTTAACATGACGCTTTGCTGACTCTTATTGCTAAACTATTTTACATACGTATCACCCAACAAAAACCTACTTGTATTCCACCGCATAAGACGTTGCTGTAGCTTCACTTTCGGTTTATTTTCCTCTCTTTCTTCTTTATGATTCCTTTGCAAAGCTCACTAGTCTGTTCTATCGAGAATGAAAATTGTAGAAGCATCCTCTTACTAGGATCGTGTGTCCATTTGCTATGATTGTACCTTCAATTTACGCTTTTAATTTACGCTTTTAGTCAATGCTCGCTCTCTATGTAACTTTTATTTATGTGACCTAACAAATTACTTGAAATTTCCATGCAACATTTCTTTTTACGTGCCTTACGTGGTCTCCTGCTACATTTATCACCTTTATAATGTGAGGCCACTTACCATTACATTTCCTGTTCCCCTAGTTTAAGTATCATAACGAGCAGATTTCGTCTTTGTAAATAGCTATTAGTCAATGATACCTTCTGCAGAGAACGTACCATTTCTGCCTAACATACACGGTTTCGACCCTCCTGTCTGTTTTGTCGTTTATATTGTTAGTCAATGCTCGTTATTCAATTTCCTTTTGTGAATTTTCTTAGAAAAAATTCAGAATGGGGGAGATGCCAACTTTTTAATTTAAAAAAAAAATTTGCAAATGAGCGCGAACTAGGACCTCTAGACCCCATATCCGGGGTCAGTTTCAATTTATATATATATATATATATATATATATATATATATATATATATATATATATATATATATATATATATATATATGTGTGTGTGTGTGTGTGTGTGTGTGTGTGTGTGTGTGTGTGTGTGTGTGTGTGTATCACACCGATAACTCAAAAAATAGTGGTCTGATTTTGATAAAATTTGGCATGTACCTCCCTTTTGTAAATAGCATGAAAAAATTTGTTAGTCAGGAAAATTATACCAGGTTTTCCGGGAAAATTTTGAGTTTCCAGTCAAAAAAAAAGTTTATCTAATAAAAAAGCTATGATAACTAAATTTGGTAGGTAGGTTTACGATATAAAAAGTAGACTATACACCAAAATTTAGATTTATATGTTACAAGAAAAAAAAAGTTATAATAAAATATTTTGTGCCAGATCATTTCTATGAAAATTCACTACCATAAGGCACTTGCTGCGTCCAGGCTTTTATTGTTTCTTACTCAACTCGTTCCATAGCTACTAACATTCCTCTTGTATGCAAAATTTACAAATTCAATTATTGCTATTACCGGTGAACCTTTTAGAAGTTTCAGGACCACATACAGAAAAAAAATTGCGCATCCTGACAAATCTACATCTGCAAAATGTATTATCGACCCTCAGCATACGCTCACAGTAAATGACCGCATGGAAACTCAACATTTTTTCAAAGCCAAATGCAAAATTGAGTTTTGGTGAATTCTCTTTAAAAAAAATCACTAACGAGAAGATCGCGACTTTTGGATTTAAAAAAATGCCTTCCCTGTGGAAGTGGCTTGGATAAGTTTGTCAGCCAGAAAAATTGGCCCAGGTTTTCCGGAAAAATTGGCACAGGTTTTCCCGGAAAATGTTTTTTTTTTTGCGGAAAATTTTGATATCTCCGAAAATTACAAAGTAATGGCAACCAAATTTGTTACGCGTGTTGGCATCATAATAGGTGAAGTATGTGCCAAATTTAGGTCTATGCCTAAAGACCAAAAAGTTATAGGAATGAAAGGAAACAAATTTGGGGTTTTCATCAAAACGTCAAAGTCGCGACTTGAAATGTAAAAATTGGTAACATTTTAGGAACCTAAAAGAAATACGGGTTATGTAAAGGAAATGTCGCATGACGAATGTTTTACAAACCCTCAAGTTTCAGCAATCGTCCTTGTCCTTGATTTTAATAAAATGCTTCCAGAAAACTCATTTAGAATAGACCCTTTCTCTGATACTTTGGCTGTAGTTTTAGTTAAGCTTATAGCGTTTACCTGTCTATAATTTTGGCTAATTTATTATAACTTTTTTTTCTTGTCACATAAAAATCAAAATTTTGGTGTATAGTTTAATTTTTATATCGTAAACCTACATACTAAATTTGGTTACCATAGCTTTTTAATTTTTTGAGATATGAAAGTTTTTCGAAAGAAAATTTAAAATTTCCCCGGAAAACCTGGTCCGATTTTCCTGGATAACAAACTTGTCCAAGCCACTTACAAAAGGAAGGCACATGCCAAATTTAATTAAAATCCGCCCATAATTTTTTGAGTTATCGGTGTGATGCATACATACATATATATATATATATATATATATATATATATATATATATATATATATATATATATATATATATATATATATATATATATATATATATATATATAAATAAACAAATAAAAATTTAAACTGACCCCGGATATGGATCCTAGTTCTCCCCATTAGTGAATTTTTTCTACGAAAATTCACTAATACGGCCCTGCATCAACAGTCAATCAAACATAATGACACCCACACAAGTGAATATAAATACACTTTAATCAACTCTTGATATCACTTGGCAAAATGGACCGCTTCATTTTCCATTGGTGATGCTGGTTGTGCCATGAAAGAAAAACAAATTGTTTTACATGATGCAAACGATTTGTACTACAAACGTGGGTTCCGTTGTGTATATTTACGTCATGATTCGATGCGAGTTGATACCGAGATTATGTGGACTTTATGCGTTCGCCGGTCAGATCTAATTTTCCCGCTGCGTGACCCATCTCTTTATCTGGACTATATTTTCATGCAAATTTTTCAGTGAACGTTCGATTTTCCGACGTGATTAAAATCTGGATTGTCAAATCAGTTTTTATAGGAAATGATTGACTTGCCAGTGTGTAGCGGAAAGTCTTTTGAATGCAAAAAAAAACAAATACACAAAAGCTTTTGTTGTAACGTTACCATATTTTTTAAATAATCTGTAGGAACATCATCATCCTCACAATCTATTGGCGATGTTGACCTGTCGTCGTAATCACGATTCTACGTCTTCAGCAGTTCTCTTTATTTCATTATAACTCACACACTTCATCAGTTGTGCCAGGTTTCCCAGAAGTTTTTCTATTGGTCTCTCTTCCTTTTTTTTTCCAAGTATGTGGCCTTCAGATAATCTTGCCAGATAGTTATTCTGTCTCTGAATATGTCCAAGAAGTTTTGCCTACCTTTAAATATTGTACTGCAATAAATAAAAAGTCATCTTTTAAACATTTTACTAAACAGAATATGCATCAGGTTTTTAGAGTACTCTGTATACAGTCTGTCTCAAATTGGCGGTTGATGTATTGGGATCCGAGAACCTATAAGACATAGAAAAATGGTAAGATAGGAAAAGTTGTAGTAAATTCAGTTCTGAAGTTATATTCGTTCGAAGGCCAGTTGTAACTGCTGGTTTTAGTGAATTTTCGTAGAAAAAATTTACTAATGGGGAGATCCCGACTTTTGAATTTTGAAAAAAAATTTGCAAATGAGCGCGAACTAGGACCCCTAAAACCCATATCCGGGGTCAGTTTCAATTTTTATATGTTTATATATATATATATATATATATATATATATATATATATATATATATATATATATATATATATATATATATATATATATATATATATATATATATCACACCGATAACTCAAAAAATAATGGGCCGATTTTGATAAAATTTGGCATGTACCTTTCTTTTGTCAATGGCTTGGATAAGTTCGTTAGTCAGAAAAATTGGACGAGGTTTTCCGGGAAAATTTTGAGTTTTCATTCGAAAAAAATTCTTATCTCAAAAAATAATGGGCCCATTTTAATAAAGTTGGGCATGTACCTTCCCTTTGTAAATGGCTTTGACAAGCTTGTTAGTCAAGAAAATTTTGATTTTTATTCGAAAAAAATTTTTATCTCAAAGAATAATGGGCATATTTTGACAACATTTGGCATGTACCTTCCCGTTGTAAATGGCTTTGATAAGTTCGTTATTCGAAAAAATCGGACGAGTTTTTCCGGAAAAATTTTGAGTTTTCATTTGAAAAAAAAATTTATCCTAAAAAATAAAAAAATTATGATAACGAAATTTGGTAGGTAGGTTTACGATATAAAAAGTAAACTATACACCAAAATTTAGATTTCTATGTTACAAGAAGAAAAAGTTATAATTAAATATTTTGTACCAGATCATTTCTATGAAAATTCACTACCATAACGCACTTGCTGCGTCCAGGCTTTTTAGGATATTTGTAAAACCATGAATGTGCATTATTGAAAAAGGCTGCAATTTCTTCAATTCAAAATAATCATAAAACTTGTGAGTACATTACTAAGACACTGTTTTGCCGCCTATGAACTGGTCTATTTAGTTTTCAATTAAGATGTTTCGGTTCTGAGATACCATCATCAACTTATTTTTTCTTATGGTAGCCATTTAGCTTTTTAACATAATTAGAAACTTTTTTCTCCATTTATAAAGATGTACCACACTTTATGAAAGTATTATAATTAAATCTTTTTCAAGGCTAGCGATGGGTTTGGCAGCCATTTATTAACACTCTAATTTCAAAAACAAACGAATCAATTTCAACACAATTTATAACTAATTTTATGTACTAGGTCTGCCATATCTTCTATTCGCTCAGCTTACACAATGTATTTCAATTAGGAAGAAATTGTTTGGTCTTAAATCTGGCGAATGCACTGGCCACTTGAGAGATCCGTTAGTCGCGATCCATTCTCCAGGATAAGTATTACTTAAGTACTGGGTAACTGAAACCGCATTATGGGCAGGTTCCTCATTATGTTGCCACCACAATGTTGTTACCAAAGTGACCTCCCCCAACAAGGTAAGAACATCGTTTTTCAGAAACGCTGGGTAACGTTCGCCTGCTGGTAATCATTCGAACGAAAGGAGAATCACCAAACAGCACACCACACATTGACTGTGAATTTACTTTGATTGCCTATTACCTTTGTCAGTCTACGATTTCTGCGAGACCACTATTGGCAATTATGTTGTTGACGAGGCCGTTATTGTGGAAATGGCTTTGTGTCAGTCCATAAAATATAATTTAAAAAATCGTTGTCGGTCGCTACTATGTGCATACCACATTCGTGATATTAAGGTTAATCTTCCCTCAGAATCTCCAGGTCGTAAATAATGCACTAAGTGTATTTTATATAGGAGGAACTTATTTTTCGAACGTATTCTTTGATATGAGGAATAAGATATACCAGTTTCTACTGAAATACTTCTGATTGATATGTGCGGGTTTCTTTCTGCGAGCTGTAGTACTTTTGCTGAATGTTCAATCGTGGCAACACTCACACGATTTCGCTTTGACTGATTGACACTTTGGTGTGCAAGCAAATTAATTTTCTAATTTTTAAATGTTTTGCGATCTGAAGTCGTCCTGTTCGGGTATCGCCTCGAATACGATTTCACAGCTGCATTGGCGTTTTTCTTTACACTCTCCATTAATAATATTCATGTTATATTTTTCTTAGTTTGTGAATTGAACCATAATAATTAAGTGCTTGTCGACTTGAAAAACGATATTATAATGTATTGTTGACAGTTTGTATTTGTGATATGTCACCGAGAAATTTAGTTATAAGCCTACTACAAGCAATTACAAGTTACACCAGAGAAGTCATATAGTGGCAAGATATTGATAATTTTTAAACCATATATGCTTATCCTAAACACTTAAGAAGTCATTTTTTATTTTGTTTTATTTGCAATAAGTAGCAAATGCTAATATGTTTACGACTACTTTGAATTCTAAATCCGCCATATCTAATTTTGCAGAATCTAACAGATAAAAATATTGTACACCAGCGCAACTTATCAATTACCTTTAATGCATTCTGCTAAAGCGTTTAAACAAAAGTCAAGAGATTCCCACTGTTCCTACCCACTATCTAGCGAAACCACTGCCAAGGGAACGGGCTTGGAAAAATTGACCTAGATCGTTAAGTTTTCATGAATTACAAAAATTATTTTCTAACCTCAAGTTGTAATCTTCCAAAGTTTCATAATAATACGTACCTCCATTATCTCAAAACCTGTCACTTTATCAAAACGTTTTGATAGAACAAAAATTGTTTGTAAATAATAGGTGATACCCAAAAAATACTTCTTAAAGTTCCTACCACCAAATAATTCCTTTCGATGCCAGCGCTACCTATAATCTGCATACGATATATCTACCTTAGAAACTGCTAAACGGAGCCTCCGATGGGCGCAGGCATTTGTATTTTACAAAGTTGAAAAATTCCTACTTGTTACCAAGATATGTGGCCTGGGAGGATTACGTGAATCAGCCTCTCTCTCTCTCTCTATATATATATATATATATATATATATATATATATATATATATATATATATATATATATATATATATATATCTACAAGCCAATAACAAACTTTAAAAACAACTCATACAAAACCTAACATAAACAAGAACTTACCTCTGGTGTGTACGATGTCTTGGCAGCCAAAGATCTATATCAAAATTGATTCCCAAATAAGACATATATATATATATATATATATATATATATATATATATATATATATATATGGGCTTAAATAAGGTAAGGCAGGTCTAAGTTACTTTATAGAGGTGGTTCAAATAGTTTTAAGGTATTTGTTGCTAGTTTTAACAATATTAAGAAGTCAAAGCTGTATCAAGGACAGAAAATAGACTGCTAATAAATGATATGACATATTTCTAATAAAATACAAAGACTATAAAGCTGGATAATGTGAATATATGGACAGTGGACTGTATAAGTAGTTTTAGGAAATGTAAGATGTTATTGTTTATATTTACGACAAATGTCAAACTGACAAATAAAATTAAAGTATAGATTAACAGATAAGAACCACATGTCAAACTGACAGAAAATGTAAAATATAGGTTAACTAATCTGTCAGGGCAACAACAATGATAAATTATGTATCCGTAGTAAAAATGAAGGGGGTTAGTATTGTATAAAAATTTGTTATTATTTTTCATTTGGAAGAACGCATAAAGCAGTTTTTTAATTAGTTACGCTGGTTACGTGAAAAAAATAATAAACAGATGGAAAAATTTAGATTATAGTATTAGATGGGAATTTTTTGGTAGTAAAAAAAATGGTGTGAAAATTAAGATAAAAGGGATTTGAAAAGCAATTTAGTAGCAAGAGGGGATTTAGAAAGTTTAGACGACAAGAAGTAAAAATCTACAGGGGTCGCTGATCTGATAATACAACTCAGCTACAGGAAAGGCAGCAAAGGCAATAGTTTGAGTGAGTAATGTAAAAATAAAAAAACATACCTCTATTGTTCGACATCTCCAGCTTCAAAAATAAAATAAAAAGGAGTAATGAAACTCGCTAAAACTAAATAAATAAAACAGAAATAGAGAAGTCTAATCGTACAAACTATCATTTTGGTTTTGTACGGTAAATTCAAGGCATTTGCAGGGGCAGGGGGCCATCTCTTGGCTGCAACTTATATTCAGCGTACCCAGTTTGTGGAATTCTGTGTCTATTGACTAAGCGCCACAATACGGTGTAATAAATCATACAAACATCAATAGGTGTCGGTACCGTTTGGTTTTTATTTTCTTTTTATAAGAAGTGCGTCAAATTCAAATAGATATAAGTAATACGTAAGTTTTACGTTTTTTGTCATCCATTTTAATTTAATAAATATTTCGAAGTTGTGTTCATTTGAAGTCCTTGCTTTATTTTGTTTTTTTTAGACGTATATAAGTATTTGGGGAGAAAACAACAAAAGAAAGAAATCAGATAGGGCAATAAGTTACTAAATTCAAAAACAAACAAATATATATCGGACTTGAACCCACTAGCTAGAGAAGCTGCCTGATTTGAGAGTAAGTTTATCCATACTATAAATTTATTTAGGTCTCAGGCAGCAGTAAAAGGCAGTGGATACACCAGGGTGTAAGTCACATAAATTTTTATTTTACAAGCATAATTTACAACATTGCACAAAACTTAAAAGATAAAATACTTAGAAATTTACACAATACAAAAAGCACTAAACATATTTAAATTAGGTACCATATCAAGTACCTCAATATACCTAATAATAATATAAAGCCTAAAATAAAACCTTTCTCAATGACAACTAACAACCCAATCGTGGGTAAGTAACCTAAACTTTATCAATATATATATATATATATATATATATATATATATATATATATATATATATATATATATATATATATATATCCTAGGTAAGTATATATATATATATATATATATATATATATATATATATATATATATATATATATATATATATATATATATATATATATATATATATATATATATCATTCTAGAGGATTATACGCCATATTAAGTTTGTTGCCTTTTACATATGTTTGTCTTTCTGGTTAAATATCTAGCTGGTTTGATCATGAACGCAAAAGACGTGTTTCCTTACAGGTGAACTACTTCCTCGAAATTCCATACTGGTACCCACCCACATCAGCAATTTTCAACTTTATGATAATTACCAAAACGTTCAGGAGTGCATAATATAATATCCAGAGCTGAGTTCTGGTCTTTATCAACAAGTTTACCAGCAACCGCATCCACCACTATGTCTTTCAGACATCCACACGGGTTCCAACTATATATAACTTATTCTAGTGTAATAACTAGTCTAGTTACACAAGAAGTAATGAACAATGACAGGGCCTTGTGTCGTTGCAACTAAGTAACTACGCGAAATTTCATATCAGCACCAGCTGCATGCATATTAGCTAGATTCAATGGGAGATGAAATATTCATCTAGTAACAGATGCGCCAGTATTATCGATAGAAACAATTGAACAGCGTGAATCCCGGCTTGCAGCGATATCTCTGATGGTAGAGACATGATTCAAATGAGGCAACGTGAGAACAAATTAACTATCTTAATACTTACAGTATTCGTTATTAACGGAAATAAGTTATTATTATCGAATGGATTAACCTAGAAAATGTAATTACTTGTAGTTAAATGTATTTATTCATACAGTTAAAAATTTATGGCAGTAATATATTACTATAGACCAGCAATTACTTCCTTTGGTCTTTGAAAGACAGCCATCTGCTTTTCATGCACTATAAAGTTTTTATTGTGTACAGCCTAAAAACGTGTATTTAATTGAGATTTATTGAGGACAGTCAAGAATCCCTGACGTAGCAAGTGCGTTATGATAGAAAATGTTCATAAAAAAAATAGTTTTTTTTATTTACACAGGAAAATTCTTTGTGGGGGTTTACTTCGTTGGATAGTGCTTAGAGTCAAGTTTTTTAATGGAAAATTGCAAATTTTCTCTTAGAAAATGCTATCTATATCTTTGAAACTGCCTAATTTGTTTTTACCAAATTTAACTTATATATTGACATCAAACTAGAGACGACATACGCCAAAATTTAGCTGTGTTAAATAATTATGGCAATCAAAGTTTTTTATGAGTCAATTGTTTATAAAAATCAGCTACTTAAATTTAAAATTTGTGTGTGTAGGCACGTAGGTAGGTGTGTGTTTGTGTGTAATCAAATATATTCAGCACATCTGCAATAATTAATGAATTTTCATTAAGAAAATTCACTAGTAGAGAGGTAACGATGGTGAGACTTTCGGAAAATGTTTCCAAATGAGCGAGAATTAGGCCCCTAAAACCGATATCCAAGGTCCGTTTGAATTATTATATATTTACGTATATATATATATATATATATATATATATATATATATATATATATATATATATATATATATATATATATAATTTTATTTACGTATTATCATAAATCGTACAATATGTCTACTAGGCTTGTGCTGTATATTAACATAATTAAATAAAATTC
This sequence comes from Tillus elongatus, assembly GCA_964006375.1. Lineage (NCBI taxonomy): Eukaryota > Metazoa > Arthropoda > Insecta > Coleoptera > Cleridae > Tillus > Tillus elongatus. Next base: position 63,656,685 of record OZ023263.1, on the reverse strand, counting down.
CACTAAAAACTGCTTTAAAACTCCATCCAAATGTAACATACTTCTAATTTTGACATACCATTTGTTTGGCTTCTACTTGTTCCATCTAATAAACCAGTCTTTGCCTTCACTCTTCATTGATTTTAATCCTTCAAAACCAAAATTCTTTGTTTATAGCCGAAATTTTCATCCAAATTGTTAATTTTGAATATAACTAAATATGACAAATTATTTTGACAAATGTCATATATATATATATATATATATATATATATATATATATATATATATATATATATATATATATATATTCGAGCGATAAGTAAAAAAAACAACTGATTTCAACAAAACTTGGCACAATGTATAACGGACTATTTATTAGTGAATTTTCTTAATAAAAATAGGCCACTAAAATTATTTCAGTTAAAATATTGCAATAAAAGCCTGGACGCAGCAAGTGCGTTATGGTAGTGAATTTTCATAGAAATGATCTTGCATAAAATATTTTATTATAACTTTTTTTTCTTGTAACATAGAAATCTAAGTTTTAGTGTATAGTTTACTTTTTATATTGTAAACCTACCTACCAAATTTGGTTATCATAGATTTTTTATTTTTTAAGATAAAAATTTTTTAAAATAAAAACTCAAAATTTTTTCGGAAAACCTCGTCCGATTTTTCTGATTAACGAAATTATCAAATCCATTTACAAAAGGAAGGTACATGCCAAATTATATTAAAATCTGCCCATTATTCTTTGAGATAAAATTTTTTTTGAATGAAAACTCAAAATTTTTCCAGAAAACCTCGTCCGATTTTCCTGACGAACAAACCTGTCAAAGCCATTTACAAAAGGAGGGTACATGCCAAATTTGATTGAAATCGGCTTATTACTTTTTGAGATAAGAATTTTTTTCGAATGAAAACTCAAAATTTTCCCAAAAAACCTCATCCGATTTTCTTGACTAACAAACTTGTCAAAGCCATTTACAAAAGGAAGGTACAAGCCAAATTTTATTAAAATTGGCTTATTACTTTTTTAAATAGGAATTTTTTTCGAATGAAAACTCAAAAATTTCCCGGAAAACCTCACCTGATTTTCCTGACTAACGAACTTATCCAAGCCATTTACAAAAGAAAGGCACATGCCAAATTTTATCAAAATCGGCCTATTATTTTTTGAGTTATCTGTGTGATACATATATATATATATATATATATATATATATATATATATATATATATATATATATATATATATATATATATATATATATATATATATATATATATATATATATATATATATATATATATATATATATATATATATATATATATATATATATATATATATATATATATATATATATATATATATATATATATATATATATATATATATATATAAACATATAAAAATTGAAACTGACCCCGGATTTGGGTTCTAGGGGTCCTAGATCGTGCTCATTTGCAAAAATTTTTTCAAAATTCAAAAGTCGGGATCTCCCCATTAGTGAATTTTTTCTACGAAAATTCACTAAAAATTGACATCGATATGGATCAGAACGTCTTAGACGGTGTTGGAAAGTAAATGCAGTTTAAGTGATAATGATTCGTAAAATAGAGGCTGAATAATTCTGTAGAGTTCGTTGTGCAGTTTACCTCAGAAATGTTAATACCAAAGATAACCAGAATTCAAGGTGGTAATAGTCAGAGAACTTAGGTAATCTCACGTCGTTCTCCCATTATTACTATTATTGTTGTTATTATTGGAAGGGTTTTTCAGTATCATGTTTTGTATCTGGCCCAGGCCAAGTCACTTTACTTTTATTGGCGAAGGAATTTTCACACTGTATTACATGTGTGCTCAGTATTACGGCTTTCTAAATGTATGTGTATGCCGGTCGACATGTAAAGGGTTATGAGGTATTCGATGAATGGTGGAAGTGTTCTTCCTGCTACATGCAGTGCTGGATGCTAACTTACTTCTGTTTCCAGATCTCTTTTATTTCACTCTCCAAGGTAGAGGACTTAGTCATCTTCTCTGCGTACCTGTGACCAACGTTGTTTGCGATTATACTGTTCTTTGAGTTTGTGAAGCAGTGTTATGTCAGGTCTGTCTCCTGTTATCGTGAGGTCTATGTGGATAGTGCGGTTCTAGCAGCAGTTTAGCTTTATTCTCCATGACACTTTCTGGCTTGTATTAACAACATTATTTATTATTATTATCATCATTATTTTATTATCTCCTAAATTATACTATTTCGTGGTACACTCGGAACATTGCGCAACGAGAGATTTGGATCACCTTCACCTTTATCGACCTGAAGACTGTTACAATGAATGTAACCTTTTCTTTCGTACTATCACAAGGACAGGATTTCCCTTACGGTGTAGGACGTCCCAAGGAAAGCTGCTTTCTGCAGTGTTCTTGAATAAGTGGTATTTATTATTATTATTATTATTATCATTATTATTATTATTATTATTATTATTATTATTATTATTATTATTATTATTATTATTATTATTATTATTACTATTATTATTATTATTATTACTATTATTATTATTGTCGACTTTATCCTGAAGGGCTTTCACACTCCTTCAAAGGGGAACGTTCGCTAATCCTAGGTATCTCAGATACCAAAGGGACTGAGCTCGGATGGAGCACATTCCAAGTTGTCGGGCCCTGAACGACAACGCGACACATCCGCATTTCTCAGGAATATTCGCACGGCGTGGGCAGTTGAGTATTACCGCCTTCTGCATAACCTGATAAAGATGCTCCCTAAGGCCCAGTCTATTAATTTTCTTTTGAAAATTATTAGAAACCACACAAGTTGACGACATCACTATTGGAATCACTGGGACACTATCTGCCCTCCATTGTCTCTTGTATCTCGAGGTCTCGGTACTTAATGATTTTCTCGTTGTACTTTATCTCTAGATTATTAGTATTTGGAATGGTGACATCAATCAGCGTCACTTGGTTGCAGGATTTATCCAATATTATTATATCTGGCCTGTTGTGGGCAGCTCGTTGGTCTGTGAGTACGGTCCGATCCTAGTACAACCTGTATCCCGAGTTCTCCAGAACAGACTCAGAAGTGTATATAATTTTGTAGGCGAAATTACTTAAAACTCACAACAGAAGATCCTTCACTTCATTTCTAACTACATATTAAATCTCATTCTAGTTATTTTAATACTTTCAAAAAACTTGGCACAATCTATAACGGACACATTTATTTTTCCCAAAAAATCTACAAAACAATTTTTTAACACGCTATATTTTTGAAAGTATTAAAATAACTGGAATGAGACTTAATATATAGCTAAAAATGAAGTGTTGGCCTACAAAATTTTAAGTTTTTTCCCAAATTGAAGTAAAATCTGGAAGACATGAATCAAAACAACTTAAGTAGTTAAAGTATGATGCCAGACAAAGATAGAGTAGTCATCTGCCACGCGTAGATTGATACATATACCACAGACATACATAATAATGCAGCGATAATCAAACACCCATGTAAGGTCGGATCACCACAACATTCTAATGTGCAACGAACGTGCACACCCGAACTGTGGCGATCCCAGCCTAATGACCGCCTTTGGGTATATCAGAATGCGCTGATTTATAAAACGTTTTAATCTAAAAGTGAGAGGGGAAAATAAGAAAGTTTTATTTTAGATAGATAGTGTGTTATGTTTATTTATTATGATTTGACAGTTCTGTTTTTAGGTTAAGTAAATTATCGCATATTGCTTTTAAATTTTGAATTTAAGGAATAATAACCAGTTTTGTTGATTTGTTGTAGTCTGACAGTTCTGTTTTGAGGTTAAGTAGTAAATAATTGCCATTGAAATAGATAAAACGACTTGCATCTTTATTATGCTTTTAAAATTGGCAACCAAAGAATAATAAACTGCTTAGTTTATTTATCATTGTGTGACAGTTCTGTTTTGATGTTAAATAGTTAAATGATTTTATAATATGTTTCCAAAATTTGAAATCAAAGAATAAAAATATTAACGTCAATATTCGTTGATTGATTGTTCAAGTATGTAAGTTATTTGAATAATGAATTGACTTATTGCGTATGAATTACCTTTTCTTCTGATTAGCTTTTATATATTTAATGAAATTTGGAATTCAAGTTTCTTTTAAATTCTAATTTTCTAGCGTCATAGGAAAGTGAGTTTTGGGCTTTCAAAGTTTTTCTTAAAAGGAGCTAGAACACAAGATTTGAATATTTTTTATGATAATAGAAAGAGAGAAGTTCTTCAAATCAGCTTGTGTTACTTTTAGTAATATGCCGTACTAGTAGTGTAAAATTCCTATGAAAATTCACTATGATAACACACTTGCTGCGTCACAAATTTTTTTCTGCTGATCACTACCAAAATATAGGTATTAAATATTCACTTTGCAAGGTTCCTACCTTCAAATAATAGCTTTAGATATATTTTAAAATGTTTTTAATTATCTGCAGATATAATCTAAGGCAAGCATCTGCAAATACCGACGTTACGTCCACTTTCTGGTGGAGAAAACGCTATGTAAGCTCACCTCTCGCCTAACATTATTCAGTTCCTTACAAGATCTTAATTCGGCCTTTCGAGTTCCTATCGAGCTCTCTCTGAGTTCTAACTTTTTCCGGAGTTCTTCCAGAGTTCTTCTCTTCGAAGTTCTCAAGTCGGTTCTTTTAGAGTTCTCACTTCTTTCCAAGTCCTTCCTGAGTTCCTTCTCAGTTGTTAGCTCAATTCAGTTCTTTCTACCACCCGAAAATTGGCCAAGCCCCTCCCTCTTAGTAAGGAGAGTAGTAACCTTTATCGTACCCAGCATCGCATGGCACACAGCTCCGACGGTTTTATTCCACCTCCGAGAAGCGAATAGTGCATACATTTAACTTCCTTAGATGTAGTGCCACAAACACATTAGTAGGTATTGGGCCACTTTGGACAGACAGTGACGTCACATGTGGTTAAGTATGGGATCTGCGTTACCGACATGACAGTTGACAGTTGACAGCTGCCAGTTACCGACCCAACAGTATATAGATAGGGGGCCCCGCCCACAAGGACTCCGGCCCTTCCAAGATGGCGGACTTGGGCCAGACAGTCACAAACATGTAAACATTCTAAGGTCATTGTCCTGTCTAGGAAACTTGGGCCAGACAGTGACGTCACAGGAAGTGACGTCACTGGCGCCACGCCCTGGCGCCGGCGCCTAGCCACGCCCTGGCGCTTGCCCCGGCGCCGGCGCCACGCCCTGGCGCCTACCCTGACGCAGGCGCCTGCACTGGCGCCTGCCCTGGCGCCTGCCCCGGCGCCAGCCCCGGCCCCGGCGCCTAGCCACGCCCCGGCCCCCGGCGCCAAGCCCCGGCGCCAGCCCCGGCGCCCAGCCACGCCCTGGGCCAGACAGTCACATTTAGTCTTGTTATGTAAACATTCTAAGGTCATTGACCTGTCTTTGGCCAGACAGTGACGTCACATGACTTGTGCCAGACAATCACATAAGTGTCTAACCTATTACTTCAAATTATTATATTTTGAAAAAAACCATTTGGTGCAGGTGAGTTTCGAACCCGGGGCATTCAGATGGGAGGCAACGATGCTACCCGTTAAGCTAAGCAGACGCTTGTTAATTTATTGTTTTAGGTTGGTATATATATATACGACTTTTAATTACAAACCATACATGTAATATAATTAAAGTTTATTATTAGACAAATGGATGATTTACAAAATAATGTTTAATATTAGAGGCGGAACCAAAACGGAAGAACCAAAATGGCGGAATGAAAGCCTGTGATACCTTAAGCTGACATTATAAAAAATGGCGGCTTTCTTTCTTAAAGATGGTGCCTTTCGCTGATAAAGATGGTTGAAGACTTATTTAAAAATAACACACAGAGGTCGTTAGCAAACAAAAGAAGGAAGTTCAGAAACATACTGTAGGGGGCCCCTTGATGGGTAAATGGTATTCGTGTTTGAGCTTGTCTAGAATACAGCCGTTAGAAGTATGACATCATCCACAAACCTGTTCCACAAACCTGTTTGAGTTTTGTCTGTACGGTTGTTATCTAGTGTAATTTCCGTTGAATGACATCACCCCATTATTTGTGTCTGAACTTGTCTGTGTATCTGTTTAATATACGCAAGAGAGAGGCCCGCTTAGGGTAAATAACGTGTCAGTTGATGACTTTGGTGAATGTTATCTTGTGTTATATCTGTTCAATCACCCCCATTACTCGTGTTTGAGCTTGTCTAGTACAAACCGAAAGGATGACATCATCCATGTAAATTGTTCACTACACACTGTTAAACTCATTCAAAATTTAGTTATCGTAGAGGTAAGACGTGCTTCAGTTAACTCTAACGTATCCAAGTGCTCAGTAGTGTGTTTAAAATGGCTACATTAAATGATGTGTGCTACCAGCAAATTAAAGACAACTTCTGGTATGGTTTATTTGCAGACTTTCAATTAATTATTGATAAAAACACTGGTTATTTTAATGCGACTAAGCTGTGTAAAGATGGTGAGAAAAGATTCAGACATTGGTTGGAAAATAAGAAAACTAAAGAGTTGATTACCTATTACAACGGTCAGGCGAAGAAACATTTAGGTAGCCAGAATACCGATTACCTTAATATTTCAACCGAAGATGTCCACTTAGAGTCACATCTAGGGGGCCGGAATTCCGGCCCCCTAGATGTGCTGGAAGCAACATCTCAACTAACACCTACAACCGCTACATACTTGGTGGACTTTGGTGGAACACAGACTGAAAACAACTTGATATCTGGTACATATGTCTGTAAAGATTTGATATTAAATTTGGCTTGTTGGATATCCAATAGTTTCTATGAAAAGTGCAACCAAATTATTTTTGATTTTTTCGTAAGTGAATTTAATCAAAAATACAAGGATAACCTCAAAGAAATTGAAGTGAAATTAATGGAGATAGATGATGAAGTGCAGCGTATGCGAGAAACAAATGCTAAAATCACAGAACATTTAGAAGATATATCTCCAAAACCAAGCAACCCTGGAAAACTTTGTGTTTTTGGTTTGCTTTCAAGAAATGAGAAGGATACTACCTATCCATATCATGCTGTAAGGACTCAGAAGAAAAGTTTTAAAAGAGCTGTCAAGAACTTTAAAAATAAACACCCTGATTCCGAAGTAGTTTTAAACATGTTGTATGATCCAAATTCTGTAAATCTCTTTAACAGAATAAAGACCGAAGTCGAATACCTCAAGGCGAAGAGAAACGATCTACAGATAGCAGATGTACCTCAGGAGAAGTTTATTCAGGATATTATTGATTTACGATATAAATTGTAATTGTTCACTTAGCTTAATTGTATGTAACCAGATGAAAAAATAAAATAACATTATTTTAATAAAGACTTTTATTTTATTCTAAGTACATTAATACATTAAATATATAAGCTTATTTAACATCATCTGAATTTATCCAAGAATTCTGAGATTTATCAAAACCCAGCCATTTTACATAGAGCTGCTTGCCTTTCTTCCTCAAGATGCGTTCAACCAGATAGATGTCTGTTTGTTTCATGGCGATGTTGGATTTAAAAGTATCCACTTATCATGTAAATCTTTTAGTTTGCTGTCTATTTCTCCCAGCTTATTCTTTAGCTTATTATTCTTTAATACATCAACATCTTTTAAAACTTGAGCAGTTATGTTCTTAGCTAAAATTTTCAATTTATTTTCAAATTCGTTTTTTAAATCTTCCAACTCAGGTTTGTGTACAGCTTCAAGTAGTATGGCAATGATTCTTTGTGTTACCTCATCTTTGTTCTTCTGATAGTCGTCTATCCATACATCAACAAATTTTTTATTTACACCATCTGTTGCATCGCCTGGATCAGCTATGTTACACAATCTATGGCTTTGCAAATCAAAATCACCACTAGTAGTTCTTGGGAAAATCTCTCTTTCAATAATTTTAAACTTAGAACCTTTATTGGATTGGGAACGTCCGAACTTATCGATAGACATTTTTATACTAAGCACTAAGGTAGGTATATCTTTGATATATGTAGGTATACTAGGCGATAACACCAACCTCCTTCAGTTCTTCAATGATTGACTGAATTTCATTGTTATGAGCATTATTACCAGCAGCCTGGGAAGCTACTAAAAGTCTAAGTCTATCAACCAGCTCATTTATGTCATCCCAATAGACATATTCTATTTGTTTGTTATTTTGTAGCATATAGTTGTTAGTGTTGCTGCTTACATTCTGAGCTCTAGGTTCAGTTTTTTGTTCTGCGTTATGATGTGTGTCGTAACCAAAACCTTGAGGAGTTGAGGATCTACGACCTCGTGGATTTATCACCGGTTTTATTAGAGTCAGGTACTTTTCAGAGGAACAACCCTTGGTTCGTGCGTTAGGATCATAGTTCATTTTATGCACACTAGTTGCTTCTAGAATATCTCTATAGTGTTGAAGATCGTCATAGGTATACCCTCTAGGTGTTTTCATAAATATCAATTCTAGCAGACCTTGTGTTTGCGGATATCTCCGTTGACCTAGTCGAATGTCATTATCAGTAAAATCCAAGTGTTTATTGCCAAGACTCCAGCTACCGGTATCTTTAGCGTAGCGAGCACCATACGTTTGATCAATGGTAGCGAGCCTTGGTGGTTCAGTAAAATACTTGTCTACATAATATCGAACTCGTTCAGGATATTGCTCCAAAAATTCTTGATATGCAGGGTTGGATGTGACAGTTTGTAGATCTGCCTCAAGCTCTTCAAATGTTGGGATATCCTCATCGGAACTTGTCTCCTCAGCCTCTTCCCTAGGTTCAGCTTCAAAAACTTCATGGTCTTTAAGGAACTGTACTTGGGGTTTCGTTTCTGGTACCACTTCTTCTTTGATTTGTTCAGCCTTTGGTTGTTGCTGGGGCTGCTGCTGCTGCTGTGCTGCTGTGTTTTTAGATATTTCACTTAGGGGCTCAACAAGTGGTTTATATAAACGTTGCAGAGCATCATCATTCTCGGCTCTGTTAAGTTTAAGCATTAAATGTTTTTTTCGAATATTGTCAGCAAGTTGTAAAATCCTTTTCTTAACTTTTCGCTCTTCCTTACCCAACACTTCCATTGTGCTACAACTGGTCGGTATTACCAGCTGGTCTAATAATTTGTTTGAGCGATACAGGTTGTGTGGTGGTTTAACATATACTGACTCCTTCATGGTACATGCCTTCTTATTTATCACGATGTCTGGCTGTCTTGTTAGACAGCTGTGTTAGACAGCTGTGTTAGACAGCTGTGTTAGACAGCTGTGTTAGACAGCTGTGTTAGACAGCTGTGTTAGACAGCTGTGTTAGACAGCTGTGTTAGACAGCTGTGTTAGACAGCTGTATGACAGCTGTATGACAGCTGTGTTAGACACTTGTATGACATCTGTGTTAGACACCTGTGTTAGACAGCTGACTGTCCTGTCTATCATCGTTTGTTAGAATAATATATATCTATCGAATCCTTTTCTATATCGACCTTTGTGTACATCGTTTTCCTTCACAATCACCAACACACCATACTTATTATCTTTCCAGCATTGGTGGCAGATAGTTTTAAATTGTTTAAAGTCCATATCGGTGGTCACATGATCGTCGTACACATGTTTTAAATTGGTTTCATCTTGCTTGAATAACACAATAACATTGGTGTTGTCACGTACCAGATGTTTGGGTATTCGTGTATATGTTTGACAGAGATAGAATGAATCAATATTCTTATGTCTGCCCATACTGAAGTATGCTCTTAGTTTATCTTGTTTGTCACAAGCTACATCATCAAATATAAACACAGAGTTGTCCTTGGCATCTTCCGGATCTAATATTTCATCGTTTTCTCGATAAGGATAGTAACCAACACCTTTTGTGGCATTCATCACCTCCTTTAACATCTTGTATTTCGGTTGATACAGAGACTTTGAATACACATACACGTTATCAAATTTTAAACCGTTTGCTTCAAACAACAAACTCAGCATGACATTAGTTTTACCACACCCACTGGGACCACATATGATACAGCGAACGGTGTTTGGAAAGAGGCTGAAACGTTGCGGGGCGTTACAAACACCATGAAAGTTAACAGAAAACTTAATGAGGGGTTTTATGTAATCAACTCGAAGCCAAAGAAGAAGGTTCCCTTTAAAAACATACTAAGTCTGATTGAGGAAGTTATAAAAGATAGAAATCTTATTCCAACAGCGAACGCCGTATTTGATATAGCTCATACAATCGTTAGAAACATTGGTGGGCGTAAGAATGTGCAGAAACCTCGAGTTATTCCAATACCTAAAAGTGGAGGCTTCCTTCCGCTGTTGCCTCTGATATTTGGTGGGCTGTCAGCACTAGGAGCTCTGGGTGGTGGTGCTGCAGGTATTGCCAAAGCCGTGAACGATGCCAAGTCTGCGAAACAGAAACTAGCTTTGGCAATACCTGCAGCACCACCACCCAGAGCTCCTAGTGCTGACAGCCCACCAAATATCAGAGGCAACAGCGGAAGGAAGCCTCCACTTTTAGGTATTGGAATAACTCGAGGTTTCTGCACATTCTTACTCCCACCAATGTTTCTAACGATTGTATGAGCTATATCAAATACGGCGTTCGCTGTTGGAATAAGATTTCTATCTTTTATAACTTCCTCAATCAGACTTAGTATGTTTTTAAAGGGAACCTTCTTCTTTGGCTTCGAGTTGATTACATAAAACCCCTCATTAAGTTTTCTGTTAACTTTCATGGTGTTTGTAACGCCCCGCAACGTTTCAGCCTCTTTCCAAACACCGTTCGCTGTATCATATGTGGTCCCAGTGGGTGTGGTAAAACTAATGTCATGCTGAGTTTGTTGTTTGAAGCAAACGGTTTAAAATTTGATAACGTGTATGTGTATTCAAAGTCTCTGTATCAACCGAAATACAAGATGTTAAAGGAGGTGATGAATGCCACAAAAGGTGTTGGTTACTATCCTTATCGAGAAAACGATGAAATATTAGATCCGGAAGATGCCAAGGACAACTCTGTGTTTATATTTGATGATGTAGCTTGTGACAAACAAGATAAAATAAGAGCATACTTCAGTATGGGCAGACATAAGAATATTGATTCATTCTATCTCTGTCAAACATATACACGAATACCCAAACATCTGGTACGTGACAACACCAATGTTATTGTGTTATTCAAGCAAGATGAAACCAATTTAAAACATGTGTACGACGATCATGTGACCACCGATATGGACTTTAAACAATTTAAAACTATCTGCCACCAATGCTGGAAAGATAATAAGTATGGTGTGTTGGTGATTGTGAAGGAAAACGATGTACACAAAGGTCGATATAGAAAAGGATTCGATAGATATATATTATTCTAACAAACGATGATAGACAGGACAGTCAGCTGTCTAACACAGGTGTCTAACACAGATGTCATACAAGTGTCTAACACAGCTGTCATACAGCTGTCATACAGCTGTCTAACACAGCTGTCTAACACAGCTGTCTAACACAGCTGTCTAACACAGCTGTCTAACACAGCTGTCTAACACAGCTGTCTAACACAGCTGTCTAACACAGCTGTCTAACAAGACAGCCAGACATCGTGATAAATAAGAAGGCATGTACCATGAAGGAGTCAGTATATGTTAAACCACCACACAACCTGTATCGCTCAAACAAATTATTAGACCAGCTGGTAATACCGACCAGTTGTAGCACAATGGAAGTGTTGGGTAAGGAAGAGCGAAAAGTTAAGAAAAGGATTTTACAACTTGCTGACAATATTCGAAAAAAACATTTAATGCTTAAACTTAACAGAGCCGAGAATGATGATGCTCTGCAACGTTTATATAAACCACTTGTTGAGCCCCTAAGTGAAATATCTAAAAACACAGCAGCACAGCAGCAGCAGCAGCCCCAGCAACAACCAAAGGCTGAACAAATCAAAGAAGAAGTGGTACCAGAAACGAAACCCCAAGTACAGTTCCTTAAAGACCATGAAGTTTTTGAAGCTGAACCTAGGGAAGAGGCTGAGGAGACAAGTTCCGATGAGGATATCCCAACATTTGAAGAGCTTGAGGCAGACCTACAAACTGTCACATCCAACCCTGCATATCAAGAATTTTTGGAGCAATATCCTGAACGAGTTCGATATTATGTAGACAAGTATTTTACTGAACCACCAAGGCTCGCTACCATTGATCAAACGTATGGTGCTCGCTACGCTAAAGATACCGGTAGCTGGAGTCTTGGCAATAAACACTTGGATTTTACTGATAATGACATTCGACTAGGTCAACGGAGATATCCGCAAACACAAGGTCTGCTAGAATTGATATTTATGAAAACACCTAGAGGGTATACCTATGACGATCTTCAACACTATAGAGATATTCTAGAAGCAACTAGTGTGCATAAAATGAACTATGATCCTAACGCACGAACCAAGGGTTGTTCCTCGGAAAAGTATCTGACTCTAATAAAACCGGTGATAAATCCACGAGGTCGTAGATCCTCAACTCCTCAAGGTTTTGGTTACGACACACATCATAACGCAGAACAAAATCTGAACCTAGAGCTCAGAATGTAAGCAGCAACACTAACAACTATATGCTACAAAATAACAAACAAATAGAATATGTCTATTGGGATGACATAAATGAGCTGGTTGATAGACTTAGACTTTTAGTAGCTTCCCAGGCTGCTGGTAATAATGCTCATAACAATGAAATTCAGTCAATCATTGAAGAACTGAAGGAAGTTGGTGTTATCGCCTAGTATACCTACATATATCAAAGATATACCTACCTTAGTGCTTAGTATAAAAATGTCTATCGATAAGTTCGGACGTTCCCAATCCAATAAAGGTTCTAAGTTTAAAATTATTGAAAGAGAGATTTTCCCAAGAACTACTAGTGGTGATTTTGATTTGCAAAGCCATAGATTGTGTAACATAGCTGATCCAGTCGATGCAACAGATGGTGTAAATAAAAAATTTGTTGATGTATGGATAGACGACTATCAGAAGAACAAAGATGAGGTAACACAAAGAATCATTGCCATACTACTTGAAGCTGTACACAAACCTGAGTTGGAAGATTTAAAAAACGAATTTGAAAATAAATTGAAAATTTTAGCTAAGAACATAACTGCTCAAGTTTTAAAAGATGTTGATGTATTAAAGAATAATAAGCTAAAGAATAAGCTGGGAGAAATAGACAGCAAACTAAAAGATTTACATGATAAGTGGATACTTTTAAATCCAACATCGCCATGAAACAAACAGACATCTATCTGGTTGAACGCATCTTGAGGAAGAAAGGCAAGCAGCTCTATGTAAAATGGCTGGGTTTTGATAAATCTCAGAATTCTTGGATAAATTCAGATGATGTTAAATAAGCTTATATATTTAATGTATTAATGTACTTAGAATAAAATAAAAGTCTTTATTAAAATAATGTTATTTTATTTTTTCATCTGGTTACATACAATTAAGCTAAGTGAACAATTACAATTTATATCGTAAATCAATAATATCCTGAATAAACTTCTCCTGAGGTACATCTGCTATCTGTAGATCGTTTCTCTTCGCCTTGAGGTATTCGACTTCGGTCTTTATTCTGTTAAAGAGATTTACAGAATTTGGATCATACAACATGTTTAAAACTACTTCGGAATCAGGGTGTTTATTTTTAAAGTTCTTGACAGCTCTTTTAAAACTTTTCTTCTGAGTCCTTACAGCATGATATGGATAGGTAGTATCCTTCTCATTTCTTGAAAGCAAACCAAAAACACAAAGTTTTCCAGGGTTGCTTGGTTTTGGAGATATATCTTCTAAATGTTCTGTGATTTTAGCATTTGTTTCTCGCATACGCTGCACTTCATCATCTATCTCCATTAATTTCACTTCAATTTCTTTGAGGTTATCCTTGTATTTTTGATTAAATTCACTTACGAAAAAATCAAAAATAATTTGGTTGCACTTTTCATAGAAACTATTGGATATCCAACAAGCCAAATTTAATATCAAATCTTTACAGACATATGTACCAGATATCAAGTTGTTTTCAGTCTGTGTTCCACCAAAGTCCACCAAGTATGTAGCGGTTGTAGGTGTTAGTTGAGATGTTGCTTCCAGCACATCTAGGGGGCCGGAATTCCGGCCCCCTAGATGTGACTCTAAGTGGACATCTTCGGTTGAAATATTAAGGTAATCGGTATTCTGGCTACCTAAATGTTTCTTCGCCTGACCGTTGTAATAGGTAATCAACTCTTTAGTTTTCTTATTTTCCAACCAATGTCTGAATCTTTTCTCACCATCTTTACACAGCTTAGTCGCATTAAAATAACCAGTGTTTTTATCAATAATTAATTGAAAGTCTGCAAATAAACCATACCAGAAGTTGTCTTTAATTTGCTGGTAGCACACATCATTTAATGTAGCCATTTTAAACACACTACTGAGCACTTGGATACGTTAGAGTTAACTGAAGCACGTCTGACCTCTACGATAACTAAATTTTGAATGAGTTTAACAGTGTGTAGTGAACAATTTACATGGATGATGTCATCCTTTCGGTTTGTACTAGACAAGCTCAAACACGAGTAATGGGGGTGATTGAACAGATATAACACAAGATAACATTCACCAAAGTCATCAACTGACACGTTATTTACCCTAAGCGGGCCTCTCTCTTGCGTATATTAAACAGATACACAGACAAGTTCAAACACAAATAATGGGGTGATGTCATTCAACGGAAATTACACTAGATAACAACCGTACAGACAAAACTCAAACAGGTTTGTGGAACAGGTTTGTGGATGATGTCATACTTCTAACGGCTGTATTCTAGACAAGCTCAAACACGAATACCATTTACCCATCAAGGGGCCCCCTACAGTATGTTTCTGAACTTCCTTCTTTTGTTTGCTAACGACCTCTGTGTGTTATTTTTAAATAAGTCTTCAACCATCTTTATCAGCGAAAGGCACCATCTTTAAGAAAGAAAGCCGCCATTTTTTATAATGTCAGCTTAAGGTATCACAGGCTTTCATTCCGCCATTTTGGTTCTTCCGTTTTGGTTCCGCCTCTAATATTAAACATTATTTTGTAAATCATCCATTTGTCTAATAATAAACTTTAATTATATTACATGTATGGTTTGTAATTAAAAGTCGTATATATATATACCAACCTAAAACAATAAATTAACAAGCGTCTGCTTAGCTTAACGGGTAGCATCGTTGCCTCCCATCTGAATGCCCCGGGTTCGAAACTCACCTGCACCAAATGGTTTTTTTCAAAATATAATAATTTGAAGTAATAGGTTAGACACTTATGTGATTGTCTGGCACAAGTCATGTGACGTCACTGTCTGGCCAAAGACAGGTCAATGACCTTAGAATGTTTACATAACAAGACTAAATGTGACTGTCTGGCCCAGGGCGTGGCTGGGCGCCGGGGCTGGCGCCGGGGCTTGGCGCCGGGGGCCGGGGCGTGGCTAGGCGCCGGGGCAGGCGCCGGGGCAGGCGCCAGGGCAGGCGCCAGTGCAGGCGCCTGCGTCAGGGTAGGCGCCAGGGCGTGGCGCCGGCGCCGGGGCAAGCGCCAGGGCGTGGCTAGGCGCCGGCGCCAGGGCGTGGCGCCAGTGACGTCACTTCCTGTGACGTCACTGTCTGGCCCAAGTTTCCTAGACAGGACAATGACCTTAGAATGTTTACATGTTTGTGACTGTCTGGCCCAAGTCCGCCATCTTGGAAGGGCCGGAATCCTTGTGGGCGGGGCCCCCTATCTATATACTGTTGGGTCGGTAACTGGCAGCTGTCAACTGTCAACTGTCATGTCGGTAACGCAGATCCCATACTTAACCACATGTGACGTCACTGTCTGTCCAAAGTGGCCCAATACCTACTCACATTTAATGGTAATTTGTCAGTATCTACTAAAAACGAAATGAACCTTCTATTGGGAATTGAACTCTGCATTTCAGAAACACACATTCCTACCACTGGGATACCGAGACTGCAAAACAAAATATAAAATTACACAATTATCACAAAGTTATCGAATAAGACGTAGAACATCATTTAGTATATTTTAACCTCAGCTCTGTAAATGAAATACAAATTTCACAATTTACACGTTACCATCACCTACATAGGTACATCAAGTTTTTAAAGTGTCAGAAGCAGGTGACAAAGAAATACTTATTATCGACCTTTCCTTGTCGGAAACTCGGTTAAATAAGTTTCTAAAAAATATACCTAAAAAGCTTGTAATTCCGTTCTCTGGAAAGCTCCACGCAAGGTTTGTAATTATGCAGTGGAATTTTGTGAGCTGATTGAATCTCGTAGAGTATTTAACCAAATTAAATCACACTTCTGTTGGACAACATAATCCAAAGCAGACACGTGTTAAAACGTCTGTCAATTGCACTGGCACAGTTGTACCACATAACAAGACACATATATCCTGTTCTATGTGTGTTTTCGTACGCTCTGCAGAAGTTACTCTGCTTGTTATATACATTATGAAATGCTGTCACAAAACTTGTTACGTACTGGTCACTAATCTTGGTACCTGTCGCGATTGACCACTAAAGAAATCTAACAATAATAATAATCTTTCTTGACCATGGACATACATATAAGTATTTGAGTAAGGCAAAACAAGTATGTCTAACAAGTATGTCTAAAATTCAAAAATGTGGAGTTGGAAATAGTCGGGACGCAGCAACTTCCTTTAGTAGCGAATTTTCATAAGTTCAACTTACTTTGTCTCCTACGCGTATCATTGGAGCTGTTTGAACGCACTAACGTTCAGTTTATTCTTTGTCTATTGGTTAACCTTCCAGTGCCGTCCGTTTCTTTGTACACACACAGGCGTACACACATGGTAAGCTTAAGTGGTTGATTTTAATCAACAATTCACCATTAAGCATCTGAATTTTCTATCAATTCATTATTAAAAGTCCGTCAAATTGTTGACATTGTTGCTTAAAAACAACGACCGTTCTAGATATAATGCAAATATATCCCAAGAGATACTAAATGGCGGATGTGGTTCCAAGTATTCGGTGCTCCTCCTCATTTTGAAATCAGTGTACATGAACATTTGAAGAGAAGTTACCCCAACCAATGGATAGGACAAGGAAGCCCACACAATTGGCTCGCACTATGCCCACATTTAACATGTTTGAATTTTTTTGGTAGGGTACAAAAAAGTATTCTTTTCAAAACGCCTCCGACTAACCGAGAAGTTATAAACTCAGAATACGAAGTGCTTTCCATCCACCACCTTCTTAAATGTTAATGGAAGTCAAAAAATCATTTGAGAAAAAATACGTTTATGCATTGAACAAGATGGCCGTCAATGGGAATATTTACTGTAGTGTGTTAAATTGTCATTTTGCTTGTTTGTTTTAGTTATGTTATCAAATTTTGAGATTTGTATAACCCAATTGAAGTTTTTTTAACTGTTGCAATAGAACATTCTTGATGAATGTGTTTCCGCGTTGAGCTACGAACTTACTCAGCCTACAATTTAAACGCTCAGTATAATCTAGGCATCCTTGATGATGGGAAGTGACATTTATTAGTGGACACAAACAATTCAAAATATCTCGAAAACCTAACCTTGTTAGTCAAACGATCGTCAGGTTTTTAAAAAGAAGAGTTATGGTGATTTGGGTTCTCACAGTGAACTTATCAGTGCTCATCACAGTATCAAATCTTCACTTAGTGTTAGTAGCTGCTTTATCGCAAACAACAATCAGGGTTTTGATTTGGAATTGATATGTTTGGATGAATAACTGGATGAATAACTGGATGAATAAGTGGATAATTTAAATGATAAAGATGGCGCAGTCTGTAGGATTATTGTTTCGGAAACCAACAGCTTCCCAGGGAAATCATGGATAAAGGTTTCTAAATTCGTCACATTTCGGAGATCTATAATGCTAGATATGTCGACTATATAGTTGTGAGAATAGACAATTGACAATGGCGTGTCCATATAAATAAGGAAGCATTAACATTTTCTGTTGCTGTATAATAGAGTTATTTGGAACATGGAGAAAGAAATGAATGCAACCCAAAATTTTAAGTGGTTAGTCTGTCGGGACTGGATAAAACTTTTTTTTATATAAGTATATAAGTATTGGCCTACTTTAAAAAAATAGTTAAAAATGGCGTCCAGGGAAAGCAATAAATATAAAAAATAATATTGTTGCTTTAAAATAAGAGTATACCATATACATGTACGCAGGTACACTGCAAACTTTATGCAAAATGGTTTACTGAACGCTTTAGTGTAAACTTGGCGGCGACTTAAGATAATCTTATTAGTCTCGTGTCCAAAGACCGTAGTTTTGCTTATAAAAGTTACCGAATTTCATCAATGATAAAACCCAACTTTAATTTCCAAAATTATTTTAAGGCAGCCATTTGAAAAACTTGTGACGTTTTCCATGGTCTTGTGGTTTTAGCTCTTGTGTCAACTGAATCTTATAGGCATGCAAGGCCAGTTCTTTCTATTAAGGTCGCCATGTTTTGATTGAATAAGGCTTTATTGCTGCAAGGGTGTGAAATTTAGATTTTTGAATTTTCAGCTACACTTCGAAGAACCAAAGCATTATTATCCACTGATCTTCTTTGATAAGTATGAACAGACGCACGCAAAACTGTTTTAGAATTCATGTACTGAAATCCACGAACCGTTTTCTCTGTTGGGCAATTATGAGGAAATATTCATGATTTTTTTGAAAAGCCTTTATTACAGAAGACGTATTTTGATAATAAGTAATAGGAAATAAACACGCTGCTCTCTTGTACATCACTCCACAAATTCAATTGTACTGGTTGACAGATTAACCTCATCTATACAAAAATTTTGAACAGTGTTTCCATATGGCTAACGAAACCTTAAAACATTTGATAACTCTTAACGAAAAACCGCTTTTACTAACGTTTTGATTTTCAAAAGTACTTATTTTTGTACCAGGAGAATAAGCACGCCGTTTTAATGAAACTTGGTACATAAGATGCCTGTATATACTATGTCCCAAACTAGATGGGAATGTATTGCTATCTCCGTTATTATTAGAGATAGGGAGACGGTTAAATGAGCAATATCTTGTAGAATTTCATGTTTATTCCAAATATGACTTGTATTTTGCCTCTTTTCGTTATCGAGTTATAGTGAAAAAACTAAATTTGTCGATTTCTTTTTTCTTCAATATCGAATCTTTTCTTCAATATCTAAGTTGGCGTTGATCTGACTTTTGTGCTATTCTTAACTTTGGATTGTCATTTGTTTTTGAGCTACAGGTAACAACGTTTGTTCTTATTATGGCAGCCGTATTGTGAAAATAGCTTTCCAATGTTGTACAACATGCTTGAGAAATCTTGTATTTGCACTGACAATTTTGAGAACAACCGTTTTGGGGATAGTAGGCTATGAAATCCAATACGAGAAAACAAATGTCAAAAAAAAGTGTTCAAAAAGCAGTAGGCCATGGAGTCTACCAATAGACTTCTACTTTTAAGATAATTTTATTTACAATACTTAATTAGGTAATAATGCTAGGTAATTTTATGTGAAACAGTTTAATAACGAAACCCGGCAATAACAAATATAAACTTAAACTCCACAAAACAACACAATTAGAAACGGAACTTAACAAATAATAACATAGAAAATTAAAAATACACTAAATAGAAAATTGTTGAATATGGCCACCGTTTTGGTCAATGCACTTTATACACCTTTTTTAAACATGCCTGCAAACTCTGGTGAGGGTGTTTTGGTTAATATGATTTATAGTTTCCGTGATTCTGTTTTGTAATACATTGATATTTTGTGGTGGGTCGAATTTATACACATCATTCTTCAGAGTACCCCAAAAATAAAAATCCATGTGTGTTATATCAGGACTTCGAGCACACCAATCAACCGGCCCATTGTGACAAATGACACGATTATTAAAATTTTAATCCAAAAATTCTTTGACGATCCTAGCATTGTGAGCTGGACACCCATCTTGTTGGTACCAAATCTCGTCTAAATTATCATGAATTCTTCTAATTGTTGGTAAGATATCATTTCTCAATAGATTAACATACCTTTCCCCGGTTAAATCATTTTCAAAAAAGAACGGACCAACAATGAAGCAACCTGATTTTTTTAAAATTAACTGTCTAATGTACAAATAAAAATAACAGTTTTGTTACCTAATAAGCCGCACCAAACATTAATACCAAATCTGTCTTGCAATCGTCTTTCTTTAGATGGGGGGTTTTCATTTGCTCAATAATGCCTGTGGGGCGATTATACACACAACAATTTGTAAATCTCGATTCATCAGTCCATATTATTTTCAAATGAAAAATTTTATCTTGCTGACATTGTCCTTGATACCATCTGCATAATTGAAGTCGCATAGGGCAATCGTCAACATTTCAGCCTTGTACGATTGTAGGTTTGTATGGATGGTAATGACTTTGTTTTAATCCACGGTATACCGTACTTTTTGGAACGTCAATTTGTTCACCATAAAACCGAACATATTGCGGAGGGTTTTCGTTTGAAACTTGTAAGTCGGCATTATTCCTTTCTTCATTTCTAGGCATTGGTAGTTTCTTTGCGTGGAAGTTCCCGTCGTTCACTAGATTTGTTACTATCCTGCGAAATATTTTGTTGTTTGGTTGTCGTCTTTCTAGGTAGTTGTTTTGATATGAATTTGCCCCAGTATTTCGGTTAGAACGAATATAACATTCCAACATGTCAAAATATTCTTCATTACTGAACAGATTGTTGAATAATATTTAAAATAAACAGGAAACAAACTATTTAGTACATAATTTTAAGCAAAGTGTTAAGTACACCTCAGATAGTTCAGATAATTAAGAATGACAGTATCCTTAATTTTCGCGATATTGTTATATCCACAGCAACCTTTCTTCTGTTGCTTTTCAGTTGTCTTACGTTTAAAAATTAAACAATTTTCAAAGGCGTCTTCGTAAATCATTAATCTGCTTTTTATTGTGTTCTGTTAGTAAATTTAGTTATTTACTAGGTTTACCTATTTAATTAAATTATACATTTTTTTTAGGATAATGTTGTAATGTAAAATATCATTTGTAATAATATACCGATTCATTGGTGTGTTCAAAGTTCCTTTTTTTTAAATCGTGAATCATTACGGAAAATTATGTTAAAAGTAGAAGTCTATTGTTAGACTCCATGGCCTGTTGTTTTTTGAACAGTTTTTTGTCATTTGTTTTCTGGTATTGGATTTCATAGTCTACTCTCCTCAAAACGGTTTTTCTCAAAATTGTCAGTACAATTACAAGATTTCTAAATCATGTTGTACATCGTTGGAAAGCTCTTTTCACAGACCATCACGAGAGCTAAAAATCCAATATGGCTGCCATAATAAAAACAAACGTTGATACCTGTAGTTCAAAAACAAATAACAATCCAAAGTTGAGAATAGCGAAAAAAAATTACTCAGTAAAAAGTGTCCTGATAATGTGCAACTCTTAGACATATCAGATAAACGCCAACTTAGATATTGAAGAAAAAAGAAATCGACAAATTTTGTTTTTTTCAAAATAACTCAAAAACGAAAAGAGGCAGGGCAAAATACAAGTCAAATGAAATTCTACAAAACATTGCTAGTTTAACCGTCTCCCTATGTCTAATAATAACGGAGATAGCAATACATTCCCATCCAGTTTGGGACACACTATATACGTTGCCATACATCCTGTACGAAATAATAAACTGCCAAGGAACACCTACACTACAAAATGTCGCGCCTTATGTTTAAATTAGTTATCCCAATTTCAAACTGAAACACAGATATCAAATATTTTAATAATGCTATGACTGCAGCAAAAAGAGCAATTTTGTATTGGCATCACAAACTATCTAAACGATTGCTTTAATTGCTCGAATATTACTGCAAATTTTGTAACTGCCACCGTAATATAACTATATAATTTGCTGTATTGCGGGAAATATGTTTAACCATTTGCAGGCAAAATAGTGAGCTAAAATTATTTTATTATGGCACAAAATCTATATTTTGTACAGTGTTCCAATTACATTAAGCAAAAAATATAACTAAATATAATAATATAAGACCATCAAGAATTTAAAATGGTTAATTCTAAATTATTGCCCAGTGTTATTTTGTAATTAATTTTACGTAAATCGAGTTTTTTTTGTTACATAATGATTTTTCTGTTGGTCAGGCAGGATAGGTTCATTCTTGTTTTTAACAATGATTAGCAGCATCTTTGCCATATAAATTTGTACACTTACAGTCCTCTGCTGCTTCTCTCTTAGAACCGTTCCATATTTTTGGACTTGCAGCACTTGTGTAAAAAAATATATAGACTTATTCACGGGACGCCCCTGACCTGGCGAGTTAGGGGGTAGCAACATAGCAGTAGCGGCTCGTGCCTTAATGCATGGGGGGTGCGCAAGGAAAAAAAAGTTCGAGACGCAGCCAGTGCGTTATGGTAGTGAATTTTTATTAAATGCTTCAAATTTTAATAACTCAAGTTTCTACGAACTTAAAAAGTTTAATTTTAGTGCGTAGTAGGGTCTATTCCAGGGCAACATATAGACTGAATTTCAGCAAAATAGCTTTGTAATTTTTGGAGAAAAAACTCAAAATTTGAAAAACTTAATTTTATATCAACTTAGAAAGTTGAATTTTGGTATGTAGTAAGGTCTTTACCAAGGCACTATATCCATCAAATTTCATTAAAATAACTTTGTAACTTTCTGAGAAAAAAAATTCGAAAGAAAATTCAAAATTTGAAAAGCTTAATTTTATATCAACTTAGAAAGTTGAATTTTGGTATGTAGTAAGGTCTTTACCAAGGCACTATATCCATCAAACTTCATTAAAATAACTTTGTAACTTTCTGAGAAAAAAAATTCGAAAGAAAATTCAAAATTTGAAAAGCTTAATTTTCTATAAACTTAGAAAGTTTAATTTTAGTGTATAGTATGGTCTTGCCCAGGGCAACATATCCACAAAATTTCATTAAAATAACCTGGTAATTTTCGGAGAATTTTTTTTTTAAAGAAAACTCAAAATGTTCCCGGAAAACCTTGTCCGATTTTCCTGGCTAACGAACTCATCCAAGCCTTTAATAAAAGAAAGGCAATTACCGATTTTATCGTTGTGAAGCATCTCTAGTTTCACATGCATTAAACCCTTCAGTTTCTTTATGTTATATATGCATAAAGATTAGGTGGTTGATGGAACCTCAAAGTACTTGAGCTCGTACTCCCCTTCGCTCACTGTGTCGTTAAGCATCATACTAAATATAAGATGGTACAGTTTTTACTAAAGATTATGCTTAAAACTTACGTTACATATATTAGAGCGATTTTCAACAAAATCACTATAAGTGCCCTCAAATGAGCCTGTTTTGTTTTCAAGCGGCCACCATGTATAATTTTTTACACTAGAGTTTTTTGTCTGTATTACAATTTATTTAAATACACAGTTTTGTGTTGTGTTTAGTAGTCTTCCGTTTACAGTACAATTTTTCCCGGTGGTCTTTTATTACAATACGTTTTGTTCCTTGTTTATATTTTATTATTTTTACTTGCTGGTAGCCTTTATCCGAGTACGCTTTGTTCAGGCAATCCTCGATTTCGTTCATTTGCATCAATTATTGGCCTAGTATGATCGACATAGCACAAATAGAAGAGCGAAATAAACAGCTCCAGCAAGTCTAAAATGATACTTATTTTTATTTTAGAATTCTGTGAAAAGCTAACATATTTTGCATTCCATAATGAAAAACTCAAACAATTAACACGCGATCGTTAAAGCAACACCTTTTACGTTCTTGTTTATATGAGATTTAAATTTACTTCGACCTTCTGGTTACCGTGTAAAACAACCCACTTTTGTTATTACAATAATCATAAGGAAAAAACTTGTATAAACAGTTTAATTTTATGACTAAATCTGGGTGTAGCTGGTATGCAGAATGTTAATAATTGCCCATATCGACCTGCAGAATACCGTTACTAACTTGGCTTGTTAAACTGTATTATCTATTCACACATGCTTGTCACTGAGAACCTCTATTTTTATTCGCTTACTCCTTGAAATATTGTGCAATATTTTCATAACAACTTGCTTTTCTTATTTACTTTGCTCAAACTTACATTATTCACTTTCAAAGGACGACTTGTGCAACTGCGAAGTTTACAGAGGTATGCGGCAAGAAACAAACGAGTTCATTTTCTACTGTTGTCAAAGCAGACTGTGAAATGCCAAAGAACTTAGTATGGAATCACTTTGTAATTATAGGTGGTTTTTGTTAACGCATTTCACAATCGACTAGTTTGATGCTGACAAAGAATGAACTGCGATCAATGATTTTAATAGCCTGTGTTCTATTCAAACCAAAAGCATTATAATTTTTACATTTTACACGGGCATAACATATAAGTTGTCCACTAAGTGAAGATTGGAACACGTGATGAGCACTGATAAGCACATTTGGAGAACCATAGCACATTAAAAAAAACGACGATCATTTCACTAACCAAGCTAGAGTGATCAGAGTGTAAGGGCCGTTTTTTTTTCTCTCGAATATATTGAACGCAAAATTTCGATGACATAAGGTTATAACCTTTTAATTAACAATAGAAGTAACCTATTATAATAATGACAATCGACTAATGGTCACCTAATATACTTAAATTGCTCAACAGTCAGTCACCAGTCGATACATCATGTAGCAATTGTGCTATCTGCTTTAGACTAATCATGCTGAAGGTTTATTACTTATCAGAATTGTAAGGAATGTATTTTCTCACCCTGCTCACAGCCCTATTTTATTATGAAAATTCTCTGTAGGTACTAGACACGTCAATATGTGAACAAGTTTCACATTAAGTTTCACACATATGGTCCAATTAAATTAAAGTGTAGGAATCTGGCCCATCGTCGCTTTTTTAAACATTGTTTATTTAAAGATATACGTGCGGGGTGTGTGTGGTTATAATGCAGCCCTCTTAGACTCAAGGGTCTCGCACTATTCATTTTATATTCCGCTTAGCATCGGTTGAAGTAAATCATATGTACACATTTGTGCGTTAGCCATGACCTGAGCTGTATTAAAATATGGCCGATATTAGTGAAATTTATAGTGCACGTAATATACCTTCATAAAAGGTGAGTCCTCTCACAGAATGCATATTACTTTGTTTATTGTACAGATATTCGTTGCCTAATTATAAATTGAGAAATAATTTTTCAACAAGTATATGACTTAGGGTGGTTTTAGGTAATCATTTAATAAATAGCCTTTATGAAATAATTTGAGAAATAGCTAAGTTTATTATTTATACGAGGCTAAGTTATAATTGAGAAGTAATTATTATTTGAGTAACTATCGTGTGAGTAACTACTTGATTAATTATTGTCTGAGTAATTATTGTTTGAGAAACTGATTGTTGAGCAGTTAGAGACATTGTTGAGAAGCAGTTCCGAGGCACTGATGTGCGCTGTTCAGAGATGATGTGGCTCACTGTAGCCTTGAGTAGGAAATGCTGTTAGTGTTGAAGTTGTTCAGTGGAGCATTATGTGGAAACTGCTCTTAATGTTAGTTTGCTTAGTGGAGCTTTGAGTATAAATAGTTATTGATGTTGAGTCGCTCAGTGGAGCGTGGAATTGGTAAATGATTGATAAACTAATAATTGAATTCGCCTCGTATATATGTTAAGTTGTGCTTTAGATAAACAATGGTGTGTTCAGGTATATTTTTAATTACAGGTTAGTGATGTTGTTACTGGACACATTTGGCACCTCTCGCCCGACTCATTACGCCCAGAAATTAAAGCTTCGCCATCATTCTGACAAGTAATAAACCTTTTGCCTTTTGCATGATTACACTTAAGTATATAACACAACTGCTAAGTAATATATCGACTGGTGATAGATTGTTGAGCTATGTAATTATATTATGTGACCGTTAATCGATTGTTATTATTATTATTATAGGTTACTTCTATTGTTTATTAAGAAGGTTGTAACCTTGTGTCATCGAAGGGTTTCGTTCACTATTATTCAATATATATGAAAAAAACTTACCGCTTACAGAATGATGGCGAAGTCTTTAGGTACGAGCGTAATAAGTCGGGCGAGCGGGTGCCAAATGTGTCCAGTAACAACATCACTAACCTGTAATAGAAAATGTACCTCAAAACATCATCGTTTATCTACAGCACAACCTAATATATGCGAGGATTATTTTAATATTATCTCATCAAACATTACCAATTACGCGCTCCACTGAGCGACTCAACATCAATCTCTATTTACACTCAAAGCTCCACTGAGCCAGCATTAAGAGATCAATCACTATTTACAGTCAAAGCTCCACTGAGCTAACATCAACAGCAGCTACTACTCAATGCTCCACCGAGTCACATTATAAGCTCTAAATAAAGCACATCAGTGCCTCAGAACTACTTCTAAACAATATTTCTAAATACTCAGCCAACAGTTACTCAAATAATAGTTTAACCTGTGTGTTTATTTGGGTGCTGTAGCCGATACTAGGTCCGTGCCAGCTTCGAGGTGTCCAATGAGGCAAAAGGTGAACTCACCACAATGCGTTGCCTAGAGTGCTCACTGCAGCCAGAGTTGAATACTGAGAAGTGCAATGGGCACAAAGGTGAATTCACCATGATGTGCCCTTCTCTAAGTACCCCAATCTTGCACTGGCACTGACACGTGCAACGAGACAAAAGGTAAACTCACCATGATGCCTCGGTCAAGCTACCAGGCCGGATCTCAAATGCAACAACGGTTTCAACTCTGAATACTAAGAAGTGCAATGGACGTAAAGGTTAACTCACCACTATGTGCCTTCTCCAATATCTACGCATCGACAAGATCAGTTGCAATAGATACCTGGAGCGAGCTCCACTGAACCCCAACCGAAATATGCCGATGCCACTAAAACAACCGTGTCGTGGTTACGTAACCCTGGTCTGAAAGGTCACGCCTCTACCAGTATGACGCCCTACTGGGTAAGCAAGCAGCGAAGGTATCCCACACACCTTTCAAACTATCATCGATTTACTTTCAAACAGACTTTATTTACTTTCTGCAAACTGACATAACTCAACAATTACTTAATTTATTAATGTTGACTTAACCTCGTATAAATAGAAAACTGAAAATAAAACTCAGCTACATTTTAATTCTATATAATCTGATTATAATTATAATCAGATACTTATTGAAATTATTTTTCAATTTATAATCAAACAAATAATAAGATGTACAATAAATAAACAATAAGCGTTCTGTGAGAAGCTCACCCATAATTGCAGAAAACAATAGTCATAACACTAAACTTCCACAGCACCAAGTACGATTAACGACAGAATGCTAATAAGTTCTTTATGGTAAACTAGATGATAAATTAGTAAGTCCCCGAGAACTTTTTTTGAACCAGTTCTGAAGTTTCTAAATAAATACAGTATGAATATAGCGATGCCCTTGAATCTAAGAGAGATATATTGTAACCCCACAGACATGTCTTCCAGATGCCATCAAGTAAATAATTTTAAACGCGCATCGCTCAACCACACACTTTAATTTTAATGGGACAATACTCTTACTAATGTAGTACATCAAAAGTCTTACAAGAGGACGAATAATTCTGACTGCATCCTCTGTAGACGCTAACTTGGTTAGTGAAACGATCGTCAGATTTTTTTTCAATGTGTTGTGGCGATTTAGGTTCTCCAAGTGTGCTTAAATTGTCCCTTATAAAATGTTGCACAAGGACTTTCCCAAGAACTGCTGAGAATTTCGAAAAACCCTAAAACATGTCGTTTTAGCTTGCAGAGGGAATAATTTTTTGAACAGAATTTGCAGTATATAACCCCTGACCTGACATGACTTTCACCTGCTTAATTTGAATAGAAAAGGTGGGTAGAATGGCACCTTTTGAAAAACTCTTTCGATTTTCTATTTAAAGCTGCAGGTGTAATATTTACTAATTATACTGATTGTTTAAATTTTGCTTTTGAAACCTAAGCTGCAATTTTAAAATATACCTACTAGTTTTTTAAATAAATTGCTTTTAGAAATCTAAAATAAAACAAGTTTATTAAAAAAATTATTGAACAATCTACATTGAAACTAAAAGTAAAAGAAAACATGACAAAAATGTATCAAAAAACTACCTACGGATTTATTTTTTTAGTGAATTTTCTTAAGTAAAAACTCACTTTTCGCTTGATTCCGAAATTTAAATTTTCAAAAAATTTATTCAAATGAGCTGAAACTACGACCACTAGAACCCATATCCTAGGTCAGTTTCAATTTTTGTATGTATGTATGTATATATATATATATATATATATATATATATATATATATATATATATATATATATATATATATATATATATATATATATTCAGAAAGATCTCCGCGGTCTTTAATGTGAGACATACTTGGTTCTTGGGTTGAACCGCGTCCCGAATTTATGAAAACTCGACGTTTCGGCTCCTGTTTTGGAGCCATTTTCAAGAGGCAAAGGAAATATGTAAGGACACTCTAAAGCCTCAATCTGCCTACTCCTTAGAGTGGTGGACAAAGGTGGGTTTCAAGAGGTAAAGGAAATATGCAAGGACACTCTAAGGCCACAATCTGCCTACTCCTTAGAGCCTTGGACAAAGGTGGGTTGGGTTGCTGTAGCTCGATTACGGGGCCTCAATCTGCCTACTCCCCAAATCTCGCCGGAGATCGACTGTGAGGTCTCACTGTGTTCAACCTAGATCTCTCTGAACATTTTAAATATTTATTTATTTATTCATTTAAGATAGAGAAGCGCTTGGGCTAGAAGCACATTTTTGGAACATCTGATTAATGATTTAAAAAACTTTATTAGAAAAAGGGTTCTGTTAAAGTACCTGGAAGAGGTAGTGAGACTTACCTTCTTGTAAAAGAAGACGGTTGAAGAAAACTAGGACATTTTGTGAGATTTTTTGTGATAGTGTGCACCTGTAAAATTTTATGTTTTAGTTTTAAGCCGCTTTTGTGAGAGATAATTAAATGTGAATTTTTCTGTTCATTTTAGTGAATTTTCTTTAAAAAAATTACTAATGAGGAGATCCCGAATTTTGAAAAAATGTCTTGAAATGAGCGCTAATTAGGCCCCCTAGAACACATATCCGGGGTGAGTTTTAATTTATATATATATATATATATATATATATATATATATATATATATATATATATATATATATATATATATATATATATATATATATATATATATATATATATATCACACCGATAACTCAAAAAATTATGGGCCGATTTTGATTAAATTTGGTGAATTCTTTCCTTTTGCAAGTGGCTTGGATAAGTTCGTGAGCCAGGAAAATCGGCCCAGGTTTTCCTGGAACATTTGGTGTTTTCTTTCGAAAAAATATTATATCTCCGGAAATAACAAAGCAAGGGCAACTAAATTTGGTTCGCGGGTTTACATCATTATAGGTAAGTTACGTACCAAAATAGCTTAGCTCTGCAGGTTAAAAGACAAAAAAGTTATAGGCATCTAAAGAAAAATAAATTGGGGTTTTCCTCAGAACGTCAATGTTACGATTTAAAACGTCAAAATTAGCAACACATAGGCAAATAACCTAAATCTAATAAGGGCTATGGAAAGAAAATGTCTCAAGAAGAATGTTTTATAAACCCCGAAGTCTTAGTTTCAATCGTCATTGTCCTTCATTTTACTAAAATATTTCCAGAAAATTCATTTCAATTAGACCCTTTCTCTGATGCTTTAGCAGTAGTCTTAGATATAGAGTTTATCGTTTAATGGTATATAATTTTTGTCGAATTTGTGTAAAAGATCAATAAAGCTCAATATATTTGTTATTATACAAGATATGATGAAAAAATTGTATACATTAATTATAGGGTGTTTTGAGCTACATATTAAAAAATATTTCTACAATCACAGGGTGGCCCATAAGGTGATACAAATTTTCTTTTTTTTATGTCTTATGTTATTGCATTTTTGCATTTTCCATCGAAATATAATGCATGTTTGTAAGAAAAGAAATTCGGGACGCAGCA
Source organism: Tillus elongatus (assembly GCA_964006375.1). NCBI lineage: Eukaryota > Metazoa > Arthropoda > Insecta > Coleoptera > Cleridae > Tillus > Tillus elongatus. Next base: position 63,626,493 of record OZ023263.1, on the reverse strand, counting down.
AGTGCGTTATGGTAGCAAATCTTGATTAAATGCTTCATAGCAGCTCAATTTACTATTAACCTATAAGGTTGACCAAGAAACGAGTTTTTTTCGGGAACACTTTAGGTTTACTTTCGGAAATTTTTGTTCATTTTCAAACAATAAAAGTTATTTTGATGGAACGTTGCACATTGTTTTTACTATATAGGTTATACTGGCAACCAAATTTAATGCTTGCGTTCTTGAAAAAAACACACATACTTGCTATTAAAAACATTTTAATGAAAATTCACTACCATAACGCACTTTCTGCGTCCAGGCTTCTAATGGATTGTAACCAGACAGAGAGGCCTAAACCAGAGTATTTTATATCTAACCCCCTGACCCTTAAAACTGATTAGCGAATCTTTCGTCAAGTTTTTGGCACTGGTTGATGAAAGACCTTGTGTGTTTTCCACTCGACTGCAACCGAAGCTGCTGAATAGTATTCATAGATACGGAAATGTTTATGTATATTCAAAACCATTTTGTGTAAAAATAAACTTTTGAATATCACAAATAAAAGCGAAAGTATATGAATTTTACAAACACTTTTACTTTTCATAAATTAGGTATATATTGTAACTGGTGAAATTAAATCAACAAAAATTAAATATTTATCACTTCTGTTTTATTATTCGCATAATAATAATCCATGAATAACTTAAGAACTCTAATTTCGTATCTTAATTAAAATTGTCTTCTTCCTCACGCTTCATTCGCAAATTAATTTGTAGATTTCAGCACTTTATTATTGAAGCAACTTGTTGAATTACGCTTAACAAGGCATAATTATCTCATAATCGAACTTGACCGGAATCCGATTTGGAAGCTTGCTATTTATGTATTTAGTATCAATAATTAGCATATTTATGCTTACTTAAATATTAGAAGATGTCCTTAATAAAAGAATAAAACTAAACGCATTTAACTGAGATTGCACATTACATCATTATGCAGACAAGCGTTTTGGGTAATTAGTGAATTTTCTTTAAAAAAATTCACTCATGAGGAGATTCCGAGTTTTGAATTTTGAATTTTTTTTTCAAATGACTGCGAACTAGACCTCTAGAACCCAGCTTAAATTTTTATATGTTGTAGCATGTCATGTTAAAATTTGCTCATTTCCGAATACTTCTGAAGATATACGAAAAAAACCGAAAAATGTAAATTCCGTTTTTATTTTTTACTGAAGTTATTTGAAAGGATATAAAAAAACGAAAGGCACTTCTTCATTGCCACTTTTTCTACCATATAAGATGTAGTAAACATGTTCTCAGTACAACGTTTCGTTTCGAAGAAAACCTCATCAACTTTGTTTTTTCATATGGCCGTTAAGATAAGTACACCCTGCATTAGAAAGCATATTTCATTGCAAATTCAATGATGTATAGCACGATAGGTTCATTATGTTGTTTCTTGCATTATTTTCAATGCAATGGAGACAAAATGATTGTCAAATCAGACATAAGCAACACCATGATAAACAGTTAAAAGAACATGGTTCAAAGATACAGCCCTTTAATGGTAGGACGGACGGACGGATCTACTCTTATTAGTAATGGGTTTCCGTTTCTGTATGAAACCCTAAAAATACGGTTCATTAATCTAATCTGCGCTTTATTTAAATTTGATAATTTACAATGGGTGGGCTTTGGACATGAAACACTAGTACAGCTGTCAAAATTCAAAATGCATAGAAACTCAACAATCAGACAGACGCCAGTTTTGCATCGTTTTGTATCTCAATCACGTTTAATTAATATCATTGTCAATAAAATAGTTTATTTGACGTTTTGATAATCTTGATTACAATGCAGTCTTGAAATGAAGAGCAAAGTTACATGTTAAGAGTTTTTTTATTTGTGCCACAGAAATGCGAAGTCAACCACATAAAACTGATTTTGCTAAGCTGGATAAACACTTAAGAGAAAATAGTTCATTCAATAAGCTTCGAATGCAATATGGAGGCAAAGTACGTAATCAAGAGGTGTCTGCTACTAAATAACTAATGTCTTAAGCTTAGGTGTTAATGAGGTAAATGCTCAAATAAATTGCCGTTTACTTGGATACATTTGCGTGCTCTTCTCCCCAACTTTTCAATAGATCGCTGAATTGATCTTCTGTTGATGGATCTACATGCACTAATAATCAGATTTTTTGGTTCATTTAGACTGGTTACAGGAGTTTTGTAAACTATGTCTTTGAGAGCTCCCCAGAGAAAGAAATCTAAGGGTGATAGGTCTGGAGATCTCGCTGGCCACTTTACACTGCTTCCATTTCCAATCCAACTGTTAGTAAACTCCCTATTTAAATATTGTTTGACATTTATCCCATTATGTGGGGGAGCGCCGTCCTGTTGATACCACAGATTAGGTAATGTGGCCAACGGAATCTCTATTAGGAAAAATTGAAACTCGTTAATCAAAAACTCTTAAGTACCGTTCAGACGTTAGATTTCCTTCAAAAAGATGTGGGCCCAGCAATCTGTCACCTATCCACCCAGCCCACACATCTGCACCAAACCTTACTTGTGGTCTGGCTTGTATGTGGCCTCTCGGGTTCTCCAAACTCCACACATGCTCGTTATTCCTGTTGAAAATTCCAACATTTCAAAATCTAGACTCATCGGACCAGACTATTTGACCCAGTTATTATTGGCCTCTACATTCTCCATCAACCAACGACACAATGCAAATCGCTTCTCACTATCACCGGGATACAAGGTTTGAGAAATTCAAATTTTATACGGTCTATAACCTTGCTTCCTCAAAATTCGCCAACACTTGATATTGTTGAGAGAAGGGATAATTGCTTCTGCCGCTACTTGTCGCGTTGATGCAGATGGATTTGCAGTTACCTGACAATAAACATTAAAATTGAAATCGGCGCAACTATATGGGAAATTTACTTTTACTTACATGTGTAATAACTGCAGTCACTTCCTCATTAGTTACTTTGATTCCATATTGTTTTCGAGGCTTACTAAATGAACCATGTTTTCTGAAGTGTTTATCCAGTCTAGCAAAATAAGTTCTATGTGGTTGACTTCGCTCGGGATATTGTTGAAAATACATATCTGTAGCACGAACCGCATTTCTGTGGCACTTTGCTCTTCATTAGAAAACTGCATTGTAATCAAGATGCTCAAAACGTCAAATAATGTATTTTAAAATTAATGATAACAATTAAACATGATTGAGATGCAAAACTGGCGAATGTCTGATTGTTGAGTTTCTATGCATTTTGAATTTTGACAGCTGTACTAGTATTTCATGTCCAAAGCCCACCCAATGTAAATTATAAAATTTAAATAAAGCGCAGATTAGATTAATGAACCATATTTTTAAGGTTTCATACAGAAACGGAAACCCATTACTAATAAGAGTAGGTACGCCATCCATCCTACCATTAAAGGGCTGTATCTTTGAACCATGTTCTCTTAACTGTTTCTCATGGTGTTGCTTATGTCTGACTTGACAACATCGTAACTTTTTTGTCTCTATCGCCTGCTACGCATTTAAAATTGTTGAAAATTTAAATAATGCAAAAAAACAATATAAGGAACCTATCGTGCTATACATCACTGAATTTGCAATGCAATATACTTTCTAATACAAGGTGTACTTATTTTAACGGCCATATGAAAAAACAAAGTTGATGATGCTTTCTTCGCAACAAAACGTTGTACTGAGAATCTGTTTACTACATCTTGTAGAGTAGAAAAAGTGGAAATGAAGAGGTGCCTTTCGTTTTTACATTTCTCGGTTTTTTTCGTATATCTTCAGAAGGATTCGGAAATTAGCAAATTTTAAGATGGCATGCTACAAGGCCCATAATTGCGCATATTTGCCTTCATTTAACCCAGCCTGTATCTCTTACGGTTTAGAATATACCCATGGTGAGCCTCGAATCTGTAGCACCCTGTATATATATATATATATATATATATATATATATATATATATATATATATATATATATATATATATATATATATTATATATTATTACGATATTTATAATTATTATGGTATTATTATATATATTTTTTATTATATTATTAGCAGAGCTATGAGTTCTTAATGCTCAGGGGTGCTTCAAGGTACTTACTTTTTAAATTTATCAAAGTGAAATCAAAACAAAGGAATATTCAAAATCAATTATAATTACTTATAAAAATTAACATTTTTTTTTTATTTATATTCAAACAACTTTAATTTACACTATAATATTTAGAGATCCACCCTACAAAGTGCACTTTTTCTAAATCGATATAAATTTAAATAATTAAATACTACTTACTTAATGATGGTACCCTTATTTTATTCCAATGTTTATCTTCTTAATCTGCTTTACCATTGACCTTTCTAATTGTTTTCTGCTTCTCTAAGGCTCCCTAATCCTTGTGATTAGAAACCTTTTGTATCAACTGTTGCACCAAGAAAAAGCTTTATAGACGTCGGACCTAATTTTCAAAACTGTACTAAACGCTGTTTGTGACATTGGCTTCAGTAACAAAACTTGAAAATGTTCCTATCAAATTTCACTTCTTGTTCAAAACTGTCTAGATAACTTTGCTTTCAACTTTACAAACTCTCGAATACTGGTTAACATTCTTACGTTTTCCTTTAAAACTTCCTTCAATGTATCTTCATAAAAAAAACACTTATATTTGCAACGTTCCAAATTCCTTCAATATATCTTTATAAAAAAAAAACTTATATTTGCAATGTTCTCAATTCCTTGAATCTATCTTCATAAACAAAACCAAACACTTTATCTTTGCAATCTTCCCAAAATTCCTTCTATCTATCTTCATAAACAAAACCAAACACTTATCTTTTCAATCTTCCCAAAATTCCTTGACATGTCTCTTTTCCCCTGACACCTCTCTAAAATCTCCTTTTTTGTTGACTTTTTTCCTTAACAACCTGGTGCCTGGATAATCTCGCTTATAATAAAACTATTTATTCTATTACTTGCTCTATTTTTTTGGCAGAGTACATATATACTGGCTGTTTTAAAGTATCTATTATTTTAATCACACCGATACCGATAACTCAAACAGTAATCATCCGATTTTGATCAAATTTGGCACATACCTTCCTTTTGCAAGTGGCTTGGACAGATTCGTTAGTCAGGAAAATCGTCCTAGGTTTTCCCGAAAAATTTTGTGTTTTCTTTCAAAAAAAAATTATATCTCCGGAAATAACAAAGTGAGAGCAACCAAATTTAGTAAGCTGCTTTCTGTCATATAGTGTATCCTGTGAACCAAAATTGAGATATCTATCTTAAAAGACAATAAAGGTATAGGTAAATTAGTTTTCAATTCATTAAATCTGGTTCAAGAAAGTTAAAACGTCAAAATTGATTAAGTACGAACGTAAGTGAAAAATACTACAAGAAATGACTAACAAGCTCCTAGATATGTGCCTAGGTCGTTATTTTCCTCGATTTAGTTACAATATGAGCAAAAAATCTATTGTAAATCGAAATGGTTTTGTGTAAATTTTAAAACATTGAACCATTGTATTACGGGTTATAGCTGATAGTAGACACATGTAGTGCATAGCTCAGTGGCTTAAGTCACTGTAAATCCGATAATCTAATTCAATTGACTCCTGCATGACGAGTTCGAATCCTAGTTAGTGACTTTACTTTTTTCAATGTTTTTAAGTCTCATTTCACTTTACCGTTATCTAATCAGATTGTTGTTATTCGGATGAATTTTTTTAGCGAGGTTTTGTATGAAAATAATTAGACAAAGAGGTGATGAAAGTTTTAAGACTTAATTCAATCTCAATAGCATATCTAGTTGTTTGTTCTTGCCCCCACTTAGTGAAACCGTTCCATATTTAATACAGTCGTATACTTTTCCCGTCGATTCACAAGTGCTTGTTTTAGTGAATTTTCTTTAAAAAAATCACTAACAAGTAGATCCCGACTTTTGAATTGAGAAAAAATTGCTTCAACTGAGCGCGAACCGGGCCCCTAGAACCCATATCCAGGGTCAGTTTCAATTATATATATATATATATATATATATATATATATATATATATATATATATATATATATATATATATATATATAAAGGGTAAACAATTTACCAAAATTTAGGTCTGTAAGTTTAAAGACAAAAAAGTAAGAGGCATTTAAAAATAATTGGGATTTTTCTCAAAACGTAGAAAGCCGCGATTTGAAATGTCAAAATTGGCAACATTCAGGCAAAGAACCTGAAAGAAATATGGTTCTGCAAACCCTTAAGTTTCAGTTTAAACCATCATTGCCCTTCATTTTAATAAAATATTTCCAGAAAATTAATTTCAAATAGACACTTTCTCTGATGCTTTGGAAGTAGTTTTAGTTAAATTTATGGTTTAACGGGCTATAATTCGTTATTGAGGAGACCGCGGCGGTTGCATTCAAAAAAGATTTGTTCAAATGAGCGCAAACTAGGCCCCCTAGAATACATATCCGGGTTTACTTTCTGTTCACACACGCATACACACACACACACAATATATATATATATATATATATATATATATATATATATATATATATATATATATATATATATATATATAGTGTAACTCATTTCTACGGTAAAGCTCAATATAATTGTTATTATGCAGGATACGAGAAAAAATTGTATACGTTATCTATAGGGTGTTTTGAGCTACATCTTATAAAATTATTTTGACAACCACAGGGTGGCCCATAAGTCGTTGGTGATACCTTCATTTCTTTTTGAACATCCTTTATTGCATTTTTGCATTTTTCATCGAAATATGATGCATGTTTGTAAAGAAAATCGAGACGCAGTAAGTGAGCTTTAGTAGCGAATTATCATTAAACGCTTCAAAATTCAATACCGCAATTTGCTATTAATCTAAGGTTCGTCAGCTGGGTAACGAGTTTTCTCGGAAATTTTTTTAAACATTTTCAAACAAGTTATGTTGGTAAAATATGGTACATTGTTCCTACTATATAGGTTATACCGGTGCTCAAATTGATTCCTGCTTGCATAAAACAGACATATTTTCTATTAAAAACATTTAAAGAAAATTGACTTCCATAACGCACTTGCTGCGTCCAATTTTTTTTCAGGTTGCTTTGGTAAAACTAATTTGCTGAAATAAATGCAATGAAATGACTATGGCGATGCTATCAGGAATTCTGCACATTTATGGAAGTACATAACCTGAAACTTATTGGGGTAATTGGGGTAAAGTTTTAATAAACTTGATATCGGATAAAACGTAGCGGTGTCCGCCAACACATTTGCCGTTTCAGGTAGCCGTTATTTCTTTGGAGCAAAAAAAGGACTTAAGAAAAGTTAGGCCACCTGGATAGGGATACCCGCAGGCTTATGCATAAACGCAGGCGATTACACTCGAGGTTGTCCGTTCCCTCGATTAGGCTTCCTTATTTTAATTTATTCACTTATTTATTAAAAAAAAAAAACATTTCAATAGGACTACTGCAATCCTGTGCCATTTAGTAAAAACCAATAATAAAATTTATTAACTATAAACAACAATAGCACGTAAGTTCCGAAGAACTTTTCTGTGTCGAACCTGTTAAGCTACATACTACATACAGCTTTCGAAAACACCATCATCACACCTCTTTCAGGCTATATCTTGCTCGGATGATTCAACTCTCCAATCTGATCCCAAATATTGATCACTAGATAAATTTGGCTATGACCCAAGATAAAAATCTCCTCCCCCTCCATCACAATAATAAGTGGCAATATGCGATATCTATAAATATTCATAAAATAAAATGCTTGCCTTACGTACCTATATTGACAAATAAAATAATGTCTACCCACTCGAGCACTTACCCATCCTCTCTTGCACGCTTAGCCACATATACGCGCATGCATGTACAGGGTGGCCAATTAAGCGAGGTAAGCGGCTGTATCTCGGAAACTGTTCACCATAGAGCTTTTGGAAAAAAAAATTCTTTAATAAATGTGGCCAAGAAAAATCGTTGGAAATTATTTTCAAGTTCTTCAGATGCCCGATAGGGGGCGTAACACCAAGAGGAAATGGAAAAAATAGGATATCTCAGTAATATGTCCAAATAGACTGTATTTAAAATACCTGCAAATAAATTTCGTGTGTATCACCAACAATTTCTGTTGTAACTATTTTTCTCTAACTCTTAAGATAAAGTGGTGGGGGTAAGGCAAACATTGATTAGGAAAAAATGCAATATCTCCGGATCGCCTCATTGGAAAATATTAAACTTAGTGTTATTTAAAAGAGTATTTCTTGCTCTATCAACTGCATTGCAAGCCATGTCTTTGTTATTGTTACTGTAATTACTAGATGGCGCTTTTTAAAACTTTAACACATTTTATGATTTTTCTCAAGAAACCTAAATACATTGATATAAATATTACTACATAGATAGAAAGAGGACTAGAGGCGAAAGCAAGCGGTGAAAATCCCAAGTCTCTATCTTTGGTTTAACCGGAGATATTAATGAAAAACTGATACTGAAACCTAAAACAAAATATTTCATTCTCTCTGTATGTAATTCTAAACGATAAGCACTTTAGTGTCTCCTTAAATGCTCAAGGTGTCTGCTGTCACGTTCTACACACTGCTCGAGCCTATCTCGGTTAGAAAAAACGGCAGCTTCCACTTCCGCTGTTGACAGACTACGAATTGCATTCGAACTCTATGCTTCATATCTTCCTTGCTCGTAGGCTTTGTTTGGAAGACAAGGTCTTTTATTCGTCCCCACAAACAAAAGTCTAAGCATGTTAAGTCAAGTGACCTCGCTGGCCAGGGAACTATGCTTCCCCTTCCTATCCATCGGCCTGGATCCGTCTCATCGAGATGTTCTCTCACATTAATTGTTAAATGTGCTGGACAACCACCGAGCTGCAGAAACACATTTTGCCTGGTTTCAACGGGCACATCTTCCAATAAAACTGGCAAATCATTACTTAGAAACTCCAAGAAGAGGTTACCAGTAAGAGACTGATCAAAGAAATAGGGTCCAATAATTGTAACTCCTATTACGCCACACCATACATAAAGACTCCAACGTCCTTGATGTTGAACTTCTCACATCCAGTGGGCGTTCTCAGTAGACCAATAATGCATATTATGCAAATTCACATTACCGTCGCTTTGAAAAGTAGCCTCGTCCGTCCAAAGAACTTGCGTTAAAAAATTAGGATTTTCATTGATCATGTCTAAAAGCCAATGGCAATGATCCAGCCTCCGATCATAATCCTGCTCATTGAGCGCTTGATTCAAAACAATATGATAAGGGTGTAGTCTAAAAATCAAAATGAGTATCATATATTCAAAAGGACATTGTAATAAAAATATGTTTATCTGCTGACATAATAGATGCATTATGTTATCGGATTTAAGTAACATAAAGCTGTTCATTATACCACAAGGGGCGTTCACTTAAGCTAGACAGTTACGTCATTTTGAGTAAAATAGTACTCATATACCAAAAATCAACTAAATTCGAGAAAACGTACTTGTTATTGATATACGAAGATTTTGGTGGTTGATGATGTAACTGTCTAGCTTGGGTAAACAGCCCATAGTGCGATAATGAGATTCACTATAGCACTACTGCTACTACAACGAGAAACAAAACACGAATCTTTGGCTAACTAATTCAATAATAAAGACAAACAAACGCTATATTCACACCAATAAAATTAAGTAAAAAAATGTCAGTTTCGTCGTATTGCAAATAAAATCCAAATCTTTTAAGGGTGTTAAGTTTTAATGAATGCCAGCAGATAAAGTTTTGTATCTTACTCGGATCATAAACGATAATTATGGTAACATGTCGTGTTACCATATCATAATTTTTACGACTGTCGTCTGATCATTTTCACAACCGTCATTATGATCCCTGTGAGATAAATAACAATAACTATTTTGAATTTCACGATATAATAAGCTTACCTATACTCTTTTAAAATAGTTTGGATGGTGGTCCGTGATATTCCCAAGTCAAGATGCAATGTTCTTGTGCTAACATGAGGATTAAATTCTATATATGCCAAAACATTGATAATATTTTCTTCAGTTCTGGCAAAACGGCGTCTCCGCAGCACCGGTCCGCTTAAGCTTCCAGTTTCACGTAAGTTTTGCACCAGGTGAGGAAAAACTCTTCTGTTGTAATGGTGGCGATTCGCATACCGCATTGCATACAATCTTTCAGCAACTGCCGCATTTTGAAAGCACTCAAAGTAAACACCAATCATATCAACGGCTTCATCATTTGTAAACAACATTTTTTATATTTAAATTATACACGAAAGAACTCAGAGTAACTAATTTGACGTTTCTTTAAAGTTTTGTCTTTTTTCCAAAGCCTACCTATTTCAGTTTTAGAGTTTAAATATTGGACCAAACGAATAAGTATAATTGCGTTAGGAATGCGTAAAAAAGTCTTATTTTTAACAAAAAACTATAAAACTATATTTGCAAATTAAAAAATTTATGTTTTCAATCTTTAAATTAGCCAATGCTGAAAGTGTTTTGTTTAAATTCCAGTTTTATCAGTTTTTCATTAATATCTCCAGCTAAAAAAAAGATAGAGACTTGGGATTTTCACCACTTGCTTTGCCTTTAGTCCTATTTCTATCTATGTAGTAATATTTATATCAATGTATTTAGGTTTCTTGAGAAAAATAATAAAATGTGTTATATTTTTAAAAAGCGCCATCTAGTGATTACAGTAACAACAACAAAGACATGGCTTGCAATGCAGTTGATAGGGCAAGAAATTCCCTTTTAAATGACACTAAGTTCAATATTTTCCAATGAGGCGATCCCGAGATATTGCATTTTTTCATAATCAATGTTTGCGTTACCCCCACCACTTTATCTGAAGAGTTAGAGAAAAATAGTTAAAACAGAAATTGTTGGTGATACACACGAAATTTATTTGCAGGTATTTTAAATACAGTCTATTTGGACATATTACTGAGATATCCTATCTTTTCCATTTCCTCTTGGTGTTACGCCCCCTAGCGGGCATCTGACGAACTTGAAAATAATTTCCAACGATTTCTCTTGGCCACATTTACTAAAGATATTTTCTTTGCAAAGCTCTATGGTAAACGGTTTCCGAGATATAGCCGCTTACCTCGCTTAATTGGCCACCCGGTACACTATTTACCCAAATATACATACTTACTATCAACACACATTTTTGTTTGAATCTAAATAATTTGTACAAATGTCACAATGTTCTTATATTTATGTTATAATGTTTATATATTTATGTGTCACACCGCTAACTTAAAAAATAATGGACCGATTTTAATAAACTTGGTGAGTACCTTCCTTTTGCAAGTGGCTTGGATCAGTTCGTTAGCAAGGAAAATCGGACTAGTTTTTCCCGGAAAATTTGGCGTTTTCTTTCGACAAATTTTTATATCTCCTGAAATAACTAAGTTACGACAACCATATTGGGTACGGAGAGTTATGCCATAAAATAATGCCATGTACCAAAATTTGAATCCCTACGTTAAAAGAAAAAGAAGTTATAAGCATTACAGTTTTTCTTTTTAACGTCAAAAAGTCGCAATTTCAAACGTCAAAATTGACATGTTCTAAATAAAGAACTTGAGACTAACATTACGGGCGATGTAGCAGAAATTTTGTAACAAGTGTGTTCTATAAAGTTTCAGCTTCAGCCACCATTATCCTTCATTTTACTTAAATATTTGCAGAAAATTAATTTCAAATAGACCATTTTTCTGATTCTTTAGCTGTGGTTTCAACTATAGGGTTATAATACATGAAAAAAAATTTGTACCTACCCCTTGTTAAGCACATTGCGCGCACGAAGCAATGTGATATTTGGCATAGTTAAAGTGTATATAAACAAGGAGAGCAGAAAGATAAAATGTATGTATAATATGTGATTAATAGATTAAACATTGCTTTCTTCTAATTAGACGAGCGTTTCGCGACAGTAAAAACTTTGATGAGTTTTTTGTCGTTTTAGCGAAATAAAAGACCTCCCTGACTGTGCTGTGTACACACAATCCTCCCAACTGACCTTCCTGACCTACCCTGACATCAGTTTGCCTAATCCAAAGCTAAAAGAAGTTAAAAGGGAAAGTAAAAGTTCATTATGCTCACATAACCTTGATATATGGGAGGGTTGATTTTCCTTCTCCTTTTAGCTTTTAGTTAGGCAAACTGATGTCAGGGCAGGTCAGAAAAGTTAGTTGGTAGGATTTTGTGTAGCATCACGTTAGGGAGGTCTTTTATTTCGTTAAAACAACAAAAAAATCATGCAAGTTTTTACTATCACGAGACGCTCGTCTAATCAGACAGTAGGATTGATTCCCAGTGTGACGGAAAATATATTCATGTCAATCTAAAACACATATTACTCCTAAGTTTAAACATAAAAAAGTTATGGGCAGTTAAAGAAAAAAAATGGAGTTTTCCTCAAAACGTCGCAATTTGAAATGTCAAAATTGGCAATGTTTAGACAAATAACGTGAAACAAATACGAATTGTGAAAAGAAAATGTTGCAAGAAGAGTGTTCTACGAACCCTTAGGTTTCAGCTTCAACCGTCATTGCCCTTCACTTTACTAAAATGTTTACAGAAAATTTATTTCAAATAGACCCTTTCTCTGATGGTTTGGCTGTCGGTTTAGTTAAGTTGATGCTTTCGCTGTAGGTTTAGTGAAGTTAATGGTTTAACGATCTATATTTTTTTAGCTAATTTTCGTAGAACAAATTCGTTAATGCATATTTGCATTTTTTATAGAAATATGATACATGTTTGTAAGAAAAAATCAGGACGCAGTAAGTGCATTTTGGTAGCGAATTTTCATTAAATCTTTCAAATTTCATAATTCAATTTACTATTAACGTAAGGTTTGTTGGCTAGGAAACCAACATTAAAGTTTAGTTTCGGAAAATTTTTGTACATTTTCAAACAATAAGTAATTTTGTTAAAATATAGTAGGTTCTACTGCATAGGCTATACGGGTAATCAGATTGATGCCTGCTCGCATTTGCTATTAAAAACTTTTTTTTTATGTGGTGGCCCAAGATTGTAAATCTCTCGGCCAAGGTATGCTACATTACGCTGTGATATGTTTTTTCTACATGACGCAGCAATCAAAAAATCACCCATTTTACCCCTTGTGCTCTTGTGTTAAATCACTATGGTGCGCGGTTTCGAGGAAACACAATTTTAAGTTTATTCAGAAATGAAACAAAATATAATTCAAAATGTTCTTTGTCCCCTCCCACGAAAACGAGACGCTTGTGTTTGCAATTTAAAAATTTTAATTAGACTATCCGATTTGTTATTACATATTTATTCATTGTGCCAATGTTTAACTTTTCAGGTAGCGCCATTTCTGAGATATTTATAAACGTCTGGGCGCAGCAGGTGCGTTATGGTAGTGAACTTTCATTAAAATGTTTTTAATAGTAAATATGTGTTTTTTTAAGAAAGGAGGCATCAAATTTGGTTACCAGTATAACCTATATACTGGAATAATGTGCCATGTTTCATGAAAATAACACTATTGTTTGAAAATGGACAAAAATTACCGAAAGTAGACTTAAAATGTTTCCGAAAAAACTGGTTTATTGTCCAACCTTATACGTGAATTGAGCTATTCAAATTTAAAGCATTTAATGAAAATTCGCTACCATAACGCACTTGCTGCGTCCCGAATTTCTTTTCTTACATTCATGCATTATATTTCGATGGAATATGCGAAAATGCAATAACATAAGGCGTGTTCGATTAAAAAATAAAAAATAAAATTGGTATCACTTATGGGCCACCTGTGATTGTAGAAATATTTTTCAAGATGTAGCTCAAGACACCCTATAATTATTGTATACATTTTTTTTCGTATCTTGTATAATAACGGATATATTAAGGTTTATTGATTTTTGGCGAAAACTCGACAAAATTTATTTAGGATTAAACGATAAACTCTATACCTAAGACTGCTGCCAAAGCATCAGAGAAAGGGTCTATTTGAAATGAATTTTCTGGAAACATTTTAGTCAAATCAAGGACAATGACGGTTAAAGCTAAGACTTCAGGCTTTGTAAAATATTCTTCTTAAGACATTTTCTTTCCAAGCTTGTATTATTCTCACGTTCTTTGCCTAAATGTTGCCAATTTTGAGGTTTTAAATCGCGACTTTGACGTTTTGAGGAAAACCACAACTTATTTTTTAATGCCTACAACTTTCTTGTTTTTCAATGTACAGAGCTAGTTTTTGTCAGGCAATTTACTTAATAAAGTGTAAACCCGTGTACCAAATTTGGTTGCCCTTACTTTGTTATTTCCAAAAAAAAATTTTTTTTTCGAAAGCAAATCCAAAATTTTCCGGAAAAACCTGGGTCGATTTTCCTGGCTAACGAACTTGTCCAAGCCACTTGCGAAGGCAAGGTATTCCCTAGATTTTATCAAAATCGGCCCATTATTATTTGAGTTATCGGTGTGATATATATATTTATATATATATATATATATATATATATATATATATATATATATATATATATATATATATATATATATATATATATATATACACATATAAAAATTGAAACTTACCCCGGATATGTGTTCTGGGGGGCCTAATTAGCGCCTATTTGAAGAATTTTTTTCAAAACTCAAAAGTCAAGATCTCCTCATTGGTGATTTTTTTAAAAGAAAATTTACTAAAAACTGACTTAAAAATCCACTTTTGGATTAGTATAAATTGTCCAATAGCCGAGGTTTTAGTTTGGCAGGAGATTTTCTGGACATCCTGTACTTCCGATAATAAATCTTTTTTCTAAATTTGTCGGACCATTATTTCTTTCAAAAATGGTCATAAAATACGTGAACATACTCGCAATAGAGTACATCATTCTTTTATAGCGCAAAATCCTCACTGCAGTTTTTCCTCCGCTAAATAAAACGAATAATCCAATTCAGTCGCGAATTTCAAACGAGCGCTGCAGGATAACTGTAAACTATGGCTGATTGGTGTAGAATTTACGACTGCTGTATTTACTTTTTCAGCGCGGAAGTAGATAAAAGCAGTTTCTAATTTGTTTTGTAAGCAATGTACATCAAGGTGTTACATTCCAAGTAATTATGCTTAGCTACATCATTTGCAACTTTGTTTCCCATACTCTATTCGCTCTTCGTAATTGAAATTACCGCCTTGACATGCAAGACTCCCGCTTCAATAAGTGACACTGACATTAAGGCGAATGTCTTAAGCACTTCAAATGCCACATTGTTTAGAATGACTTGATGTGATGTTTAACTCCTTACATTTTTGTTATGTTAAGTTAAAGTACCGTACTTAGGGCTATTGCCCACTGTTTTTGTAAAAAGCTTCTCAGGTTGTGGTTATGTATCTCATATATTTCCATGTGACAGCTTGTCTAAGGGCTGGAGTTCAACAAACTAATTTGATTCAATAATTAATTGTTGCGCGTTTTCTTATGGCAAAATATGACGAATTTTCGTATTTCTTCAGAGAGGAATATGGACATCGGGGCTCGTTATATAGGATTATCCAAATCAGCACAAAATATTTATCTCGCAGGAACGTTCCAGCTTCTATCAACTTATGCATGAATAAGTAAACCACATGCTGCAAGAAGCTTATAACTAATTTAAAATTTACTCATTGATTTTAATCTAATGAAGGAACAAAATTTATTAAAAAGATCATAAAATTTGACTTGGCTGCTCAGTCGAAGGCATGAGCTTTAATATAAATTAAACACAGAGCATTGGCTTTTGCACTCACACTTGGTATGATGTAAGATGTACAAATAAAATCTCTGGACGCAGCAAGTGCGTTATGGTAGCGCATTTTCTTTAAAATATTTTTAATAGCAAATGTATTTCTTTGATGAAAGCAGGCATCAAACTTGGTTGCCTATATAGTAGAAACAATGTACCATATTTCATCGAAATAAATTTATTGTTTGGAAATATATAAACATTTTTCAACTAGATGCAGCAAATGTGTTATGTAGGTGAATTTCCATAAAAATGTTTTTAATAGCAAATGCGAGCAGGCATCAATCTGATTACCGGTATAGCCTATGTAGTAGAAACAATGTACTATATTTTATCAAAATTACTTATGGTTTGAAAATATACAAAAATTTTCCGAAGATGAACTTTAATGTTGGTTTTGTAAGCGACAAAGCTTACGTTAATAGCAAATTGAGTTATTGAAATTTGAAGGATTTAATGAAAATTCGGTAAATTTGCAGATTAGCTCCCGAACGCTTTTCAACAAATTGTTTTCAGAAACATTACTAGGGCCCCACCTTGATGCACAAACCACAAGAAAAATTTCTTGTTCACACCCCCAAGGAAGTTATGGGACTGGGAGTGAATAGGGGTGCTGTGAGGGGTAGACAGGGTTTAAGGGGGATATGGCTTCAAGATGTGAAAAAGACAACTTTCAGGCCCGCTTTATTCGAATTTTCTATTTTCTGCTCATATTTCCTTTTCACTACCCACCTCGCCCAGCACCATACTCACTCCTGGTCCCGTAACTTCCTTGGGGAGTGTGAACAAGAAATTTATCTTGGGGTTTGTGGATCCAGGGGGTTCTAACGGGGGAGGGGGGTGATGTGCAGGCAGGTTTCTGAAAACAGTTTTTTGAAAAACGTTCGGGAGATAAACTGCAAATTTACCGAAAATTCGTTACCAAAACGCACTTACTGCGTCCGATTTTTTCTTACAAGCGCATCATGTTTCGATAAAAAATGCAAAAATGCATTAACAAATTTGTTCTACGAAAATTAGCTAAAAAAAATTATACACCGCTACTCACTCTTGGTCCCGTAACTTCCTTGGGAAGTGTGAACAAGAAATTTTCATTGAGGTATGTGGATCAAGGGGGGGGGGGTCTAGGCAGGTTTCTGAAAACAGTTTTTTCAAAAGCGTTCGGAAACTAAACTGCAAATTTACCGAAAATTCGCTACCAAAACGCACTTACTGCGTCCAGATTTTTTTTCTTACAAACGCATCATATTTCGACAAAAAATGCAAAAATGCATTAACGAATTTGTTCTACGAAATTTATCTAAAAAATAATCATGCACCCCTATTCACTCCTGGTTCCGTAACTTCCTTGGGGGGTGTGAACAAGACATTTTTCTTGGGGTTTGTGGATTCAGGGGGGCTCTAGGCAGGTTTCTGAGAACAGTTTTTTGAAAAGCGTTCGGGAGCTAAACTGCAAACTTACCGAAAATTCGCTACCAAAACGCACTTATTGCGTCTAGATGTTTTTCTTACAAATGCATCATATTTCGATAAAAAGTTCAAAAATGCAATAGCGAATTTTTCTATGAAAATTAGCTGAAAAAATTATGCACCCCTACTCACTCCTGGTCCCGTAACTTCCTTGGGGAGTGTAAATAAGAAATTTTTTGGGGGAATAGGGGTGATGTGGCAAGGTTTAAGGGGGATATGGCTTCAAAATGTGAAAAAGACAACTTTCAAGCCCGTTGTGTTCGCATTTTCTGCTCATATTTCCTTTTTACTACCTACCCCGCTCAGCACCCTTATTCACTCCTGGTCCCGTAACTTCCTTGGGGGGTGTGAACAAGAAATTTTTATTGGGTTTTGTAGATCCAGGGGGTCCCTAGGCTGGTTTCTGAAAACAGTTTTTTGAAAAACGTTCGGGAGCTAATCTGCAAATTTACCAAGAATTCGCTACCAAAACGCACTTACTGCGTCCAGATTTTTTTCTTATAAACGCATCAGATTTCGATAAAAATGAAAAAATGCATTAACAAATTTTTTCTACGAAAATTAGCTAAAAAAAAATTATAGACCGTTAAACCATAAACTTCACTAAACCTACAAATAAATATCCAAAAAGCCACCAACTTAACTAAACTGACAGCCAAAGCATCAAAGAAAGGGTCTACTTGAAATGGATATTTTGTAAACATTTTAGTAAAATGAAGGGCAATGACGGTTGAATCTGAAACTTAAGGGTTTGCAGAACACTCTTCTTGCAACATTTTCTTTTCACAATCGGTATTTGTTTCATATTCTTTGCCTAAACATTGCCAATTTTGACGTTTAAAATTGCGAGTTTGATGTTTTGGGGAAAACTCCAAAATTTGTTTCTTTAACTGCCCATAACTTCGTCGTCTTTAAAGCTAGAGACCTAAATTTTGGTACAGATTTCACTCCTTATAATACAAACACGTGTACCAAATATGTTATTTACGGAGATATGATTTTTTTTAGAAAGAAGACACAACATTTTACGGGAAAACCTGTTCCGATTTTCCTGGCTATCTTATCTAAGCCACTTACAAAAGGAAGGTACTCACCAAATTTGATCAAGATCGGTCGATTATTTTTTGAGTTATCGGTCGTATATATATATATATATATATATATATATATATATATATATATATATATATATATATATATATATATATATATATATATATATATATATAAACACAGATGTCCTCATTAGCGATTTAAAAAAAAATCGTTAAAAATCAAAAATACGGTTAAAACTGGTTTATTGAAAATTCACTGAATTTATATAATGCTAACAAAGGTGAATTTATCGAGATGAATGAAATTATATAAAGCAATTGACTATATGTTTCATGATGAATTGTGGTTAAATTATTTATGCTTAAAAAATGATACAGATAAATGAAGTACTTAGCTTGGGATTCCATTGACTGCCGCCATTGAGGAGGCGACTCAAGGCTGCCTATACCATTGTTGAGTTTTCTACCTACAGAAGCAGGGCAGAGGCAGGGCAGAGGACAGCTTTATAATGGAAAAAAAAAACGGCCTCTAAGGCTGGAGTCCAGAATGCCATCGTAGATGGCGTCAAAAACAAACGGCGTCAAAAAAAATACGGAGTGACTGTAACAGTTGAGGTGTATAAGTGTCTGTCGAGTTCATTATCATTTACATGGTGCAGCCTGCAGTATGTTCACGTTAAATACAAAATTTATCTGCATAAAAATAAATAAGAAAAATTAATTGACGGTTAATATTGAATATTGCAAGGAAAGTACCACAAGCCTCCATGAAAACAATATAGAAATCATATATTAGACAAAGTAAATTCACCACTGTAAAACAAGCAAGCAATAATATATAAATAACAAATAAAGCAATTGACAAAAACAATTATAAAATAAGCGAGCATTATATCTTTCTCCTTGCCTCATCAGCCGTGCTGCCTTCTTTTACTACTTATCTAGTTAATGGCATGTTTTGATATAGAATTTTTGGTAAGAGGGGAACATGTCTCGTGATTGCAGGGGCTTTCAAAGGCTTCTTATCTTGAAAATACATCTGACCAACTTACTGTCACGTCTGAAAAATAGTTCTCACTGACCAACAACGCGGAGGAATAATTGACAACGAGCCTGGTGAGCCGCGTCAATGGCTATGACGTCATTATGTTGACAACTGTTCCTTACTGAATAAATATTGTAAGATGTGTTCATGAACCTTCTAATTTGGAAGAGGTTTCAACACGTGTAACATGTTACAAGCTCATCAACAGTTACATCCTACCACAGTTTCCCTTTTGCACCATAAACGCGTTTTTCCCTAAATTAGTACAGTTCATAATTTCTTGTATAATAACTGGAGCTTCGAATAACCGAAACGCTTCTTTCCGTGTTGCAGCTATATTAATTTATTTTTGCTAAATGTTCCATACTCTAATCGAGACCACTTGGAGCAATGGAGCCACTTGAGAAAGCAAATTTCGGATTACCAATACATCAGCATCATCCTCTGAATTATGGTCGCCATCATCACTGCTGGTTTCAGAATACTACCCAGAAAACAAATCGATATTTATGTCTTTTGTGCCATTTCCTGCTTTTGATACACCACATTCCCCAAAAGAGAGATCATCACATTCAGCTGCCCACTACAACAGTATTTCTTCGTAGCCGTCGTCAGCAACTTTGACGCTTTTCACGTTCTTTTTTGATGCCAGTATCATAACTTTCTCACAAGTTTATCCAATGCAACTTTTATTTCAACTGAATGAATATAGGCTGCACCTAACTTTATACATCAGCTTGTAACCGTCCTTAAATAAAAAATGAGTAACGTCGTATATAGTGATAGACCTCAAGTGGATTTGAACCTGTTTGATAGTGAGGTCACGTTTGCCTAGTAGCCCTACCCTAAACTCACCTATCTATCAGATTATTATTATTATTAAGACTAGAAACACTTTAGGAGGTTGGCAAATCTTGATATGGTTTGATACTCACCCTATTTTTTTGTGTTGCTCTGCCTGTCCTATATTTGTGAGCGCCCCAGGCTAGGGCCTGGTTATATAAAATCAAAGAAATCTAGATAAACGATAATTAGAATTTATTAATGGTGTTAGTAGGTAATGCGGCACTTTGAGCAGACAGTGACGTCACAGGAAGTGACGTCACGGCGCCGGCGCCACGCCCTGGCGCCGGCGCCACGCCCTGGCGCCTGCCCTGGCGCCGGCGCCACGCCCCGGCGCCTAGCCACGCCCTGGCGCCGGCGCCTGCACTGGCGCCTGCCCTGGCGCCTGCCCCGGCGCCAGCCCCGGCGCCTAGCCACGCCCCGGCCCCCGGCGCCTGTCCCGGCGCCCAGCCACGCCCTGGGCCAGACAGTCACATCCGTGTTATTCTGCATTCTAAGGTCATTGACCTGTCTAGGAAACTTTGACAGTGACGTCACACGACTTGGGCCAGACAGTCACATGCAAACATTCCAAAGTGTCTAACCTATTACTTTAAATTATTATATTTTGAAAAAAACCATTTGGAGCAGGTGAGTTTCGAACCCCGGGCACTCAGATGGGAGGCAACGATGCTACCCGTTAAGCTAAGCAGACGCTTGTTAATTTATTGTTTTAGGTTGGTATATATATATACGACTTTTAATTACAAACAAACCATACATGTAACATAATTAAAGTTTATTATTAGACAAATGGATGATTTACAAAATAATAATTAATATTAGAGGCGGAACCAAAACGGAGGAACCAAAATGGCGGAAAATGGCGGGATGAAAGATGGCGGTCTAACCTGTGATACATTAAGCTGACATCCCTGACATTATAAAATGGCGGCTTTCGTTCTTAAAGATGGTGCGCTGATGAAGATGGTTGAAGACTCCATTATTTAAAGTTACGTCACCCCAACCTTTAGAGCCGACAAATGAGAGTGTAGACATAAGACATAATAATTAATATGTTTAATATTAGACAGACTAGAACGTCACAATTGTTATATGGGTAGGTTCTAAAAATAACACACAGAGGTCGCTGGCAAAACAAAAGAAGGAAGTTCAGAAACAAAATAGACAACAGGTTCAACCGTGAGATGTACGATGGAACCAATACATGCACGGTGTTAAGGAGGCCAAATCAAATTGGAATATACAATAAAATGGCCACTTCCGGTCTAAACTTTTAAATCGTTATATCTTTTGAAGGACAAGTGATAGAAAGGAACTGACTTCAAAAATGTATGTTTCGTAACAAGGTCTACAAGAAAATGAGATAAAAAACTTTAAACCCTTATCGCGGAAGATCCGTGAGATGTACGAGAGAACCAACACATGCACGGTGTTAAGGAGGCCAAATCAAAGTGGAATATACAATAAAATGGCCACTTCCGGTCTAAACTTTAAATCGTTATATCTTTTCAACGACAAGTGATAGAAATGAACCGACTTCAAAAATATATCGTTTCATAACAAGCTCTACAAGAAACTGAGATAAAAAACTTTAAACCCTTATCGCGGAAGATCCGTGAGATGTACGAGAGAACCAACACATGCACGGTGTTAAGGAGGCCAAATCAAATTGGTATATACAATAAAATGGCCACTTCCGGTCTAAACTTTAAATCCTTGTATCTTTTCAACGACAAGTGATAGAAATGAACCGACTTCAAAAATATATCGTTTCATAACAAGCTCTACAAGAAACTGAGATAAAAAACTTTAAACCCTTATCGCGGAAGATCCGTGAGATGTACGATAGAACCAACACATGCACGGTGTTAAGGAGGCCAAATCAAATTGGAATATACAATAAAATGGCCACTTCCGGTCTAAACTTTAAATCGTTATAACTTTTCAACGGAAAGTGATAGAAAGGAACCGACTTCAAAAATGTATGTTTCGTAACAAGGTCTACAAGAAACTGAGATAAAAAACTTCAAACCCTTATCTCGGAAGATCGGCGAGATGTACGATAGAACCAACACATGCACGGTGTTCAGCAAGTCAAACTCTATTAACATATCCAATAAAAATGTTACTTCCGGTAGACACTTCCGGTATAGCTATTCTTAGAGCTACATACATGTGTGACACCTCAAAATAATCGTCTTGTTGAACAGAAGAAAGAAATATAGTTTTTAAGGAAATCAAAACAAGTTGTGTTAACATCTAAAAACAACACACTCTCTCTTAGACTTAATGAAGTTACTTTCAGAGAAATTTTCAAGCTTACCATGAGGACCAGTATTCAATGGCGTATTTAAATGTTGACTACATCAAGTGATGCGTGCTACAGACAAATTTTAGTACACCCTCTTAGACTTATTGAAGTTGACGGCACAGGCAGCTGTCAAGCGTACCTAACAAACCAAAGTAAATATGTCTTGAAGAACAGTCTTGAATTGCCCTAAACCAACACATCTCTATCATTTCAGAGTAATCTTAGCCATGTGATCAGTTAAACTAAGTATCTTGAAGTGTAGCTTTTATGTTTATGAGATATAAAATAAGAAAACCAAAGAGTTAATTGTCTATTACAACAACAAGTAGAAGGGGTTGACTTGGTACCTACAGCTGTTACATACTTGGTAAAAATGGGGTGCCACTAGCATTTCAGAGTAATTTTAATCATGCAACACTCTAACTGTCTTGAGATGTAGCTTTATGTGTTAATGGGTGGAAATAACAAAACTAAAGAGTTGATTGTCTATTACAACTGTCAGCTAAAGAAGCATTTAGGTAGTCGGAATACCGATATCCTAAATATTTCAAGAGTAATCTTAGTCATACAACACTCTTAATTAACTGTCTTGAGATGTGACTTTATGTGTCATTGGTTGGAAAATAAGAAAACTAAAGAGTTGATTGTCTATTACAACTGTCAGCTGAAGGAACATGTTGGGTTATCGGAATACCGATAACGCCGAATGTTCCAACCGAAGGAGCCCACTTAGAGTCATCTCCAGGGGCTCGGAATACCGATGCCCTAGAAGTGTCGGAAGCAACATTTCAATTAACACCAACAACCGCTAAATACTTGTTGGACTTTAGTATATTTGGTATTAAATTTGGCTTGTTGGATAACCAATCATTTTTATGAAAAATGCAACAATTTTTATTTCTGCGTAAATACATGTAAATTTTGTAGTCTACTATGGACAGTCAAGTCTACCTCTGGACATTTAAGTCAACCCTGGACATAATTATAACGGTGTTTAAATGCAAATAGATTGAATTATTTTGCTGGGAGTCAGGTATGGACAAGGTGTTATTAATAATAAAAACAGTGGTAAAATATAAAAATATAATATATTTACTCAAGTGTACACTACAGCAAGTTAACTAATTTGAAAATTGTCTGTCTTTACAGTAAAATGAGATCTGTCAGTTGGTGTTTGTGACCTTGGAATGTAATCTGGGTGTTATTTCCGTAGGATGACATAATTTAATTTTCGATAGTGTAAAATAAAATTAAAAAGTGTGATATATGAAAAATAAGAAAACTAAAGAGTTGATTGTCTATTACAACTGTCAGCTAAAGAAGCATTTAGGTAGCCGGAATACCGATATTCTAAATATTTCAAGAGTAATCTTAGTCATACAACACTCTTAACTAACTGTCTTGAGATGTGGCTTTATGTGTCATTGGTTGGAAAATAAGAAAACTAAAGAGTTGATTGCCTATTACAACAGTCAGCTAAAGGAACATTTGGGTTATCGGAATACCGATATGCCAAATGTTCCAACCGAAGGAGCCCACTTAGAGTCACATCTAGGGGGCCGGAATACCGGCCCCCTAGATGTGTCGGAAGCAACATCTCAACTAACGCCTACAACCGCTACATACTTGGTGGACTTTGGTGGAACACAGACTGAAAACAACTTGATATCTGGTACATATGTCTGTAAAGATAAGATATTTAATTGACATGTATTAAAGGCTTAGCGGTTTTCACTTGAGTCATCGTCATTCTAAATGTATCAGAACGAAAACCAGGTCCTTTACTCTGGTATATCTTACTCAGTAGGTGCCAGACGTCTTCGAAAACAACATTCTTTGCTTTACGAAATGGGAGATGGGCAGCCCCCCTTGTCGAAACCTTCCGAGCTAAAGGTAAACCCCACTCTGTCTTCGGCATCGACATCATGGACTATATGACTCACAATATCTTTAATATGATCTTTGACCCACTTCTCTGGATCGCGGACATCGTCAGGTATATCTTGTAGTCTAAAGCATACGCTTCGTCTATCAAGTTTAAACTTCTTATTGGAGGTCACTGTATCTTCAAGTATTTGGAATGCCATTGTTTCGTGCTACACAACTGACTGTGTTGGTTAAAGGACCGAAGTTTAGCCTCGTGTTTATTAAAGACTAAAGTTTAGCAGGTACTAATTGTTTTCACATTCACTGTTGGCTACCGACTGAACCTTAGCTCCTCGTCTTAATATTCGACAAACAACACAGACAACACAACTTATTGTTTTCACCTTCACTGTTGGTTAACGACTGAACCTTAGTGGACGCTTCTGAGTCAAACAAGAAGAAAACAATTTAAAACACATCTACGATGACCATGAGGCAGCCGACATGGACTTTGAACAATTTTTAAAAATAGATGCGGCCAGGTTAGTTGATCAACCATCCAGGTCAGTCTTCACCTTTACTGTTGGCTACCGACTGAACCTTAGCGGAAGCTCCTCGTCTTAATATTCGACAAACAACACAGACAACACAACTTATTGTTTTCACCTTCACTGTTGGCTACCGACTGAACCTTAGTGGACGCTCCTCGTCTTAATATTCGACAAACAACACAGACAACACAACTTATTGTTTTCACCTTCACCGTTGGTTAACGACTGAACCTTAGTGGACGCTTCACGTCTTAATATTCAACAGACAACAACGACAGCTGTCATACAGCCGTCTGACATGACAGACAGCTGTCATACAGCTGTCATACAGCTGTCATACAGCTGTCTAACACAGCTGTCTAACACAACTGTCTAACACAGCTGTCTAACACAGCTGTCTAACACAGCTGTCTAATACAGCTGTCTAACACAGCTGTCTAATACAGCTGTCTAACACAGCTGTTTAACACAGCTGTCTAACACAGCTGTCTAACACAGCTGTCTAATACAGCTGTCTAACACAGCTGTTTAACACAGCTGTCTAACACAGCTGTCTAATAGGGCAGACATATGCCTGACACATGTCTAGCAGATGTGTAACAGTCACTCTTTTGCGGAACATAAGCTGAATGTTTTTAAGTCAAACAAGAAGAAAACAATTTAAAACACATCTACGATGACCATGAGGCAGCCTACATGGACTTTGAATAATTTTTAAAAATAGATGCGGCCAGGTTAGTTGATTAACCTGTCTAATAGGGCAGACATATGTCTAACACATGTCTAGCAAATGTGTAACAGTCACTCTTTTGCGGAACACAAGCTGAATGTTTTTAAGTCAAACAAGAAGAAAACAATTTAAAACACATCTACGATGACCATGAGGCAGCCTACATGGACTTTGAACAATTTTTAAAAATAGATGCGGCCAGGTTAGGTGATTAACCATCCAGGTCAGTTACAGCTGACGCTATAAATAAAAACGATGCTGGAAGCGAGTGACGTCACAAGAAACGGTGGTGCATGTGCCCAGGTTATACCGGGTTAGCTCCATGACAAGGTGGTGGACCAGTCGGGTCAGCTAAGAGTCGGGTGGTGGAATGGTCGGGTCAGTCTAAACATAAATGACCACAATTATAAGTATTATATTTCTGATACACATCATGATTGTACATTAGAGTAGAGTCTTTAAGGTAACGCTGCAGCTCAACTGGTGGCTTCAAGTTTCCATATGAGTCAAAGTACACGGCTGTGTCACCACGTTTCTTAACTGCAACCCAATGACTGCCAGGTTCCTTGTTTGTTTGCAAATTCATGATAAGTGATTCATTCTTGCGTGGCCCATTGGTTGGTTGGTTGGGTGGTTGGTTAGTTGGTTGGTTGCACTTTTCATAGAAATGATTGGATATCCAACAGGCTAAATTTAGAATGAAATCTTTACAGACATATGTACCAGATATCAAGTTGTTTTCAGTCTGTGTTCCACCAAAGTCCACCAAGTATGTAGCGGTTGTAGGCGTTAGTTGAGATGTTGCTTCCGACACATCTAGGGGGCCGGTATTCCGGCCCCCTAGATGTGACTCTAAGTGGGCTCCTTCGGTTGGAACATTTGGCATATCGGTATTCCGATAACCCAAATGTTCCTTTAGCTGACTGTTGTAATAGGCAATCAACTCTTTAGTTTTCTTATTTTCCAACCAATGACACATAAAGCCACATCTCAAGACAGTTAGTTAAGAGTGTTGTATGACTAAGATTACTCTTGAAATATTTAGAATATCGGTATTCCGGCTACCTAAATGCTTCTTTAGCTGACAGTTGTAATAGACAATCAACTCTTTAGTTTTCTTATTTTTCATATATCACACTTTTTAATTTTATTTTACACTATCGAAAATTAAATTATGTCATCCTACGGAAATAACACCCAGATTACATTCCAAGGTCACAAACACCAACTGACAGATCTCATTTTACTGTAAAGACAGACAATTTTCAAATTAGTTAACTTGCTGTAGTGTACACTTGAGTAAATATATTATATTTTTATATTTTACCACTGTTTTTATTATTAATAACACCTTGTCCATACCTGACTCCCAGCAAAATAATTCAATCTATTTGCATTTAAACACCGTTATAATTATGTCCAGGGTTGACTTAAATGTCCAGAGGTAGACTTGACTGTCCATAGTAGACTACAAAATTTACATGTATTTACGCAGAAATAAAAATTGTTGCATTTTTCATAAAAATGATTGGTTATCCAACAAGCCAAATTTAATACCAAATATACTAAAGTCCAACAAGTATTTAGCGGTTGTTGGTGTTAATTGAAATGTTGCTTCCGACACTTCTAGGGCATCGGTATTCCGAGCCCCTGGAGATGACTCTAAGTGGGCTCCTTCGGTTGGAACATTCGGCGTTATCGGTATTCCGATAACCCAACATGTTCCTTCAGCTGACAGTTGTAATAGACAATCAACTCTTTAGTTTTCTTATTTTCCAACCAATGACACATAAAGTCACATCTCAAGACAGTTAGTTAAGAGTGTTGTATGACTAAGATTACTCTTGAAATATTTAGGATATCGGTATTCCGACTACCTAAATGCTTCTTTAGCTGACAGTTGTAATAGACAATCAACTCTTTAGTTTTGTTATTTCCACCCATTAACACATAAAGCTACATCTCAAGACAGTTAGAGTGTTGCATGATTAAAATTACTCTGAAATGCTAGTGGCACCCCATTTTTACCAAGTATGTAACAGCTGTAGGTACCAAGTCAACCCCTTCTACTTGTTGTTGTAATAGACAATTAACTCTTTGGTTTTCTTATTTTATATCTCATAAACATAAAAGCTACACTTCAAGATACTTAGTTTAACTGGTCACATGGCTAAGATTACTCTGAAATGATAGAGATGTGTTGGTTTAGGGCAATTCAAGACTGTTCTTCAAGACATATTTACTTTGGTTTGTTAGGTACGCTTGACAGCTGCCTGTGCCGTCAACTTCAATAAGTCTAAGAGGGTGTACTAAAATTTGTCTGTAGCACGCATCACTTGATGTAGTCAACATTTAAATACGCCATTGAATACTGGTCCTCATGGTAAGCTTGAAAATTTCTCTGAAAGTAACTTCATTAAGTCTAAGAGAGAGTGTGTTGTTTTTAGATGTTAACACAACTTGTTTTGATTTCCTTAAAAACTATATTTCTTTCTTCTGTTCAACAAGACGATTATTTTGAGGTGTCACACATGTATGTAGCTCTAAGAATAGCTATACCGGAAGTGTCTACCGGAAGTAACATTTTTATTGGATATGTTAATAGAGTTTGACTTGCTGAACACCGTGCATGTGTTGGTTCTATCGTACATCTCGCCGATCTTCCGAGATAAGGGTTTGAAGTTTTTTATCTCAGTTTCTTGTAGACCTTGTTACGAAACATACATTTTTGAAGTCGGTTCCTTTCTATCACTTTCCGTTGAAAAGTTATAACGATTTAAAGTTTAGACCGGAAGTGGCCATTTTATTGTATATTCCAATTTGATTTGGCCTCCTTAACACCGTGCATGTGTTGGTTCCATCGTACATCTCACGGATCTTCCGCGATAAGGGTTTAAAGTTTTTTATCTCATTTTCTTGTAGAGCTTGTTATGAAACGATATATTTTTGAAGTCGGTTCATTTCTATCACTTGTCGTTGAAAAGATACAAGGATTTAAAGTTTAGACCGGAAGTGGCCATTTTATTGTATATACCAATTTGATTTGGCCTCCTTAACACCGTGCATGTATTGGTTCCTGCGTACATCTCACGGATCTTCCGCGATAAGGGTTTAAAGTTTTTTATCTCAGTTTCTTGTAGAGCTTGTTATGAAACGATATATTTTTGAAGTCGGTTCATTTCTATCACTTGTCGTTGAAAAGATATAACGATTTAAAGTTTAGACCGGAAGTGGCCATTTTATTGTATATTCCACTTTGATTTGGCCTCCTTAACACCGTGCATGTGTTGGTTCTCTCGTACATCTCACGGATCTTCCGCGATAAGGGTTTAAAGTTTTTTATCTCATTTTCTTGTAGACCTTGTTACGAAACATACATTTTTGAAGTCAGTTCCTTTCTATCACTTGTCCTTCAAAAGATATAACGATTTAAAAGTTTAGACCGGAAGTGGCCATTTTATTGTATATTCCAATTTGATTTGGCCTCCTTAACACCGTGCATGTATTGGTTCCATCGTACATCTCACGGTTGAACCTGTTGTCTATTTTGTTTCTGAACTTCCTTCTTTTGTTTTGCCAGCGACCTCTGTGTGTTATTTTTAGAACCTACCCATATAACAATTGTGACGTTCTAGTCTGTCTAATATTAAACATATTAATTATTATGTCTTATGTCTACACTCTCATTTGTCGGCTCTAAAGGTTGGGGTGACGTAACTTTAAATAATGGAGTCTTCAACCATCTTCATCAGCGCACCATCTTTAAGAACGAAAGCCGCCATTTTATAATGTCAGGGATGTCAGCTTAATGTATCACAGGTTAGACCGCCATCTTTCATCCCGCCATTTTCCGCCATTTTGGTTCCTCCGTTTTGGTTCCGCCTCTAATATTAATTATTATTTTGTAAATCATCCATTTGTCTAATAATAAACTTTAATTATGTTACATGTATGGTTTGTTTGTAATTAAAAGTCGTATATATATATACCAACCTAAAACAATAAATTAACAAGCGTCTGCTTAGCTTAACGGGTAGCATCGTTGCCTCCCATCTGAGTGCCCGGGGTTCGAAACTCACCTGCTCCAAATGGTTTTTTTCAAAATATAATAATTTAAAGTAATAGGTTAGACACTTTGGAATGTTTGCATGTGACTGTCTGGCCCAAGTCGTGTGACGTCACTGTCAAAGTTTCCTAGACAGGTCAATGACCTTAGAATGCAGAATAACACGGATGTGACTGTCTGGCCCAGGGCGTGGCTGGGCGCCGGGACAGGCGCCGGGGGCCGGGGCGTGGCTAGGCGCCGGGGCTGGCGCCGGGGCAGGCGCCAGGGCAGGCGCCAGTGCAGGCGCCGGCGCCAGGGCGTGGCTAGGCGCCGGGGCGTGGCGCCGGCGCCAGGGCAGGCGCCAGGGCGTGGCGCCGGCGCCAGGGCGTGGCGCCGGCGCCGTGACGTCACTTCCTGTGACGTCACTGTCTGCTCAAAGTGCCGCATTACCTACTGGTGTTGCTGCCAAACAGAAGAGATATTAGGGAGGAATTTCTCTTCAATTAAACAGATATGTTAAGTAACAATAATATTAAATTTATTCATATAAATAAATTTGGGATAGTAAACCAAATTAGATTAATATGGTTGGTAAATTTCAAATAAATATTAACTCATACACAAATAAAAATCAAATAGAGAGCAAGACTTTTAAGAAAAAGAAATTATCATTTCATATGGCGTATGACAAAATAGTAAAATAAAATGGTTGTGTTACAAAAAAAAAATTAACATTACCTACTTGAGGTATATTAATGATCACATGCTATACTTTACGGCTCAAGAGCAAATACAAACTATTAATAAACGTGCTTGACGTTCGTCAATCAGTTCTGTTGATTTTCCAATGAATTAACTGGCCAGTCCTTTGAGTGAGGCTCCATTTAAAAAAATATTACTATGTGAAATTTCTACTTTAATGATTATTAATGAAAATATTAAAAAATGTACAGGTTAAATATTTTACCAGCAAAAATCTGTTAATTACAATTTCAAGAACTATGTATTTAAATTTACAATATTAACAAAATTCTAAAGAATAAACAGAAAGTTTACAGTTGCCCTTTTTTAGACACCACACTGACACTATTGAAGCTCAAATTTGATCATGTTACTTTGAAGATTTAAATTGTAAATGTTCAAATAATGGACTGCTGCATGAAAGGTTTGGTTGCTCCACACAAAATAAAGTTTAATCTACTCACCAAGTCCTGACACCTGGAGCTACCTGTTGAACCTTTAAAGATACTCTCCAAGTAAAGTGAGCCATCAGAGCCTAACACAGGCTTATAAACTCCAATAAGAGAGGAAAGTTTGGAGAGAACAAGAGGTACTTTCCATCAACGTTTATTGGGCAGGTGGATTTTGTTCCTCCAATTTTGGGGGAGACAATTTGGCCCCTAGCAACCGTCTTAAGTCGATGTTCTGAATTAACTTCACCAAAATCTCTCTACAGCAATTAAAATGCAAATTGACTCAAGTGAAATTTATAATGCCTACTAATTCAGAGCTCGGTAATAATCAGAAACTCTTTCTGATTAACGTGAGAAATGCACCAGGTCGGTGAACAAAGGATCACTGCTTAATTCGCGTTTTTCTGTCAAACACGTCGTAAATTTAAATTCAAATACCGATCAAATGATATCAAACAATCACTGACAACTGTTGTTAGATATTATAGACAACAAAAAGGAGTTTTATCACCTATTTTAAGATAATTATCAGCCACGCTAATTAAAAGATGTTAACTTGTCAACAGCCTAGCTCCGACTGCCCGAGGTAGCGTCTTGTTAGTTCAGATCTAACCCTTCTTCCTTAACGCCTAAGATCCCCTCGTCTACAATTCAAGGTTTTCTCGGGAATATTTGTTGAACGGCTTCAACGGTCGTTTTAGTTGACATCATCCACACGGAAAAATACAGATAAAGTCGCAACGATATTCAGGTAATTCACGTAATTTTCCTTGGCAAACATATATTGAATTTTAACCTACAAGTTAGAAATGCGGTAAAGGGGTTTACGGTACTTGAAGATTTAGCGACTTTTCATCAAAATAATTTTGAAATCAAAACATGAATTGCCTTACAGATATTGGATTGTCGGTTATTAATTAAGTCTCTTACGGGTTCATTTTGAATATTTAAAGTAGGAACGAAACGCAATCGTTACAAGCTCTAATGCAGATTTCAACTTGACAGGCACGCACAATTCGGTGCAGCAGTGCCTGACAAATTATAATAACTCTCAGCCGCCTATAAACAAGTCGATGCTTGTTTTGCAAGAACTATTAACACACGGGCCTCGAAGGCCCGGTTGATGTTAATACGGGATGCTAAAGGATTTTTAATTTCTAAGTACACTTACTTACCCAGTTTACGCATTGCGAGACGTACGACAGGGTCGCCATCTCGGTGCGAAACCAGGTAGTATGTTGTCACGACAGCTCCAAATAACACAATGTTATAAAATAGAGACTGTGTACAACCAACTAACATTTTGTAATTAATCAGCCCTTGCCCATTTCTTCCCTAACATAGGGACAATGTGTGTAAGGCTAGATGTATTCTCACAATAATTTGAACCGCAGACCGGTTTCGCTCTAATAAGAGCTCATCGGTACTGTATACACATTACAGCCAGACCACACCTATAAAGTACTACGGATCTGGTAGCCAGTCTCCTAGAACATTGTGAGATGTACAACAAGGTCGCCATCTCGGTGCCGAACCAGGTAGTATGTTCCAGTTAACACACAATGTTACAAATACATACGACCTGGTTCCGCACCAAAATGGCGACCCTGTCGTACATCTAATAGTGTTCTAAGAGGCTAGCTACCATAGCCGTATTACTTTATAGGTGTGTTCTCGCTGTAATTAGTATATCGTATTGATGAGCTCTAATTGGAGCAAAACCGGCCTGCGGTTCTAATTATGGTGAGAATACATCTAGCCTTAACCAGTTTATGCATTCCATGGTTTATATATTTATCAATGACGTCATATTTAAATTTTAGGACACATGTATAATATGTGTATTTTTTAGAGACTGAAAATTACAATACCAATCTACGTGTTCGCACAATTTTGGGAAAAAGTGCACTTTATTAGTTAAATTAATTCTAAAATACAAACTGGCACTGTGTAATTATAGTTTGATTTGTATATGCCGTCTGTCTATGTGGATCTAGAATAGTTTTTGCAGATTTGAGAATCAATCTACGAGAGCGGGCAAATAGGTCCGTGACTTTTGGAATTTCCCGCCTCTTCACAGGAAAGGCAACACTGCTCTTATCAACACGCATCTGTCAGTTGACTCCTGTCAAATTTTGAATAAGCTGCGTCATTTAGTTTGTGTTAGATAGTCACTGAAAGCAGACAACCTCCTAAGTTATAACGAAAATGAAAAAAAAGTGAATTGGGTGTACTCATCAAACAGTATTTTTTGCGGAAAAAAACATCACTCAAACCAAGGCTAAGCTTCTTGATAAATACTGTGGGGACTCTGCACCATCAATTTCCATGGTAAAAAAAGTGGTTTCCTGAATTTTGTTGCGGCCGTACAAGCACAAATGACTTCCGAACACTCTGAACGCCCAGTTGAGGTCGCTACACCCGAAACAATTGAAAAAATTCACGATATGGTGTTTGCCGATCGGAGATTGAAAATGCGGGAAGACATAGAAATATCACATGGCTCAGTTGTTTCGATTTTGCATGACCACTTGGGTATGAAAAAGCTATCCGTAAGATGGCTGCCACGTTTGCTCACAATCGACCACAAACGCAATTGTGTGAAAACTTCGAAGGAGTGTTTGGCGTTGTTGAGCCGCAATAGGGGTGAGTTTTTGCGCCGTTTCAGAACCGTTGGCGAAACATGGATTCACCACAACACACCAGAGACCAATAAGCAGTTAAAACAGTGGGTGTCTCCGTGCGAATCGGCGACGAAGAAGGGCAAGGTTGGTTTGTCAGCCAATAAAGTAATGTCGACCGTTTTTTGGGATGTACGCGGTATAATCTACATTTGTTACCTTCAAAAGAGAAGAACAATCAAGGACCCATATTATACCAACTTATTGGACCGATTAAAGGACAATTTGAACAAAAAACGACCACATTTGGCCAAGGAAAAGTTATTTTTCACCAAGACAATGCAAGGGTGCACACATGTGTAGTCTCCATGGCAAAATTGCATAAATTGAGCCATGAATTGCTCCCTAATTCGCCCTATTCTCCGGATTTAGCCCCGAGTGGCTACTTCTTGTTTCCAAACTTAAAGAAATGGCTCGGCGGAAAGAGATTTGACTCCAATGATGAAATCATCTCGCAAACAAATACCATATTTTAAGGCACTCGACAAATGTTATTTTTTTGGAAGGGATAAAAAAACTGGAGAAACGTTGGACGAAGTATATAGAGCTCAAAGGAGACTATGTTGAGAAATAAAATGATTGTTTGTCAAAAAAAACCATATTTCATTCAATAAGTCACGGTTTTATTGACCCGCCCTCGTACTTATAATTTCAAGGGTCATAAGCATTTTTACCTAATTCAAGATATTACATTTATTTTAAAATTAAAACAGGTGTTGGTAACTACTACTCTAACCAAGTATTCAAATTTCACTTTTCGTAGATTTGTAACTATTTAATTACCAATCCATAATAAATAAAATTGATACAATTTCCTGTCTAACTTAACCTTTAGATGTTGAGCAAATTACAGCTATTATAAACACTTTTGAAATTTGATCGATAAAATTTCTCCGACCAAATGAATCTAGGACAGTCCTTCTTTCATAACCACAAAAATATCAACAAAACCGCAGATCGATTTTGGTTTGAGATCTCATTACCTGTTAAACCTTTCTTTGTCGTTTAATTAGATAAGTGAAATCTAATCTACTATAACAAACATATTAGTGCATATTTTTATAAAAGTGTGTTAATCGCGATATGTGGATCTTCTTCAAGCTTTAGTACCGCTACGACATAAATGTCGACATCTACCCCAGGCCGGGCATCTCAACACTACGTTAGTGTAGTAGCATCAGGCCAACCCGTATTTGCATGTTTCGAAAGGACATTCCAGCCTCCCGAAGTCCTCTAATCCTACGTCGTTCAAATTCTGTTAATTAAACATAAATGCCAGGTCCTCTTCCATAATGCAATGCTAGAAGATGTTCTGGAATAAATAAAAGAAACTAAATTGAATATATTGGTCATGGTACACAGTATTGTAGTAGATTCTTGGTAGTTTTTTGCATGATTAAGTCGTGGCAAGTATTTATAACCTTTACTTAGAAAAGAAACCTTTTTTCTGTCATAAAGAGTATCCCTAGTACCAAAATTCAGATCTCTAGGTTGAAAGACAAAGAAATTACAAGCCTATGATTAAAAGACAGTTGAAACGTCAAAATTGATAATTCTGGTAGTCGTACATTAGTACGCATTGGCGCTTTGTGAGTTAAAAATACGGCTCGAAATGATTAACAAGCTTCTAGATCTGTGTCTCGGCGGTGATTTTCCTTCATTTCGTCAAAATACGAGAAAAAAATCAATTTTAAACAAAAATTGTATGGTGTAAATAATCAAGACGCTAGAAAAATAATATACTAGAGTATATACCTCTTAGTAGATACATTTGTCATGTCGAAAATGGCCGAGAGGTAAGGGCAGCAGTGTTGATTTAATAGTGGACTCCTATAACACGCGTTATAATCTCAGTTAGTGAGCACTTTTTTTTTAATTTTTTTTAGTCATATCATTTTACCGTCATCTGGTTAGATTGTGTAATTCCGATGAATTTTTTAGCAAGTTTTTGTATCACAAATTTAATTAGGACGAGATGAAAACTTTTAAGACTTAACTCAATTGAATATCACATCTGGTAGGTTTGTTATTACCCTAACTTAGCGAAACCGTTCCATACTTAATACAGCCGTAGACTTTTACCGTGGCTTTGCAAGTGTTTGTTCTTTTCTGCAACCGTTTCGAATTTTAACTGGACGCAGCAAGTACGTTATGGTAGCGAATTTTCATTAAAGTGTCAAATTTCAATAGCTCAATTTGCTATTAACCTAACGTTCGTTGGCCAGGAACCAGTTTTTTCGGGAACATTTAAAGTTTATTTTCGGAAAACTTTTGTACATTTTCAAACAATAAACCCATTTTGATGAAATATGGTATACTGTTTCTACTATATAGGTTATACTGGTAACCAAATTTCATGCCTGCTTTCTATAAAAAAGACATATTTGTTATTAAAAACATTTTAATAAAAATTGACAGACTTGTTTAATGAAAGCAGACATCAAATTTGGTTATCAGTATAACCTGTATAGTGGAAACAGAGTACCACATTTCATCAAAATCATTTTGTTGTTTGAAAAAGTACAAGAATGAACAAATAACATAACCGGAAGCATCTCTAAAGGGGTCATTTTCATGGCATCCGCTATCTATTGGTAAAACCGTTGTATCAAAATTTATTATGTGCGCCAAAAATGCTAATATTTGCAAAAGTAAAATAACTCGCAAACGATGAATACGATACATTTTTTTATTACAAACATGCATTGTAATTCGATGGAAAATACAAAAAAGTAATAAAACAAGAGGTGTTCGATTTAAAAAAAAATGAAAGTTTGTATTGTACACAACCTGTGATTATGAAAATGATTTTGTAAGATGCAGCTGAACACACTCTATAGTCCCAGATACAATTTTCCTCATATATTGTATAATAACGGATATGTTCAGTTTTACCACAGAAATGCGTCACACTATATATGTGGGGTCGCGCTTATTTGAAGACATCTTCCCACAGTTCAAAAATCCCGGTATCCTCAATAGCGAATTCGCTAAGAATTACAGACTATTAAACCATATACTCCATAACTAAAACTACTGCCAAGGTATCAGAGAAAGGATCTATTTGAAATTATTTTTCTGCAAATATTTCATTAAACGGAAGGACAATGCCGGTTGAAGCTAAAACTTAACGCTTTATGAAACAAGTCTCTTGCAAGATTTTCATACATACATAACCCGTATTTATTTCAAGTTCATTTCCTAAATGTTGCCAATTTTAAATTGCAATTTTAACGT
This sequence comes from Tillus elongatus, assembly GCA_964006375.1. Classification (NCBI taxonomy): domain Eukaryota; kingdom Metazoa; phylum Arthropoda; class Insecta; order Coleoptera; family Cleridae; genus Tillus; species Tillus elongatus. The sequence continues at coordinate 63,589,631 of OZ023263.1, read as the reverse complement.
TTTAAGGAGAAAAAATATAAAAATTTAAAAGTAATTTTTCTGGCATTTCCTGACCTTTTTGTGCCAAAGAACTTCGTCTGTAACGTACAATAGATTTTTGGTATCCACACAACATATTTTGCTTTTATGCGTTTCTCTGGTTATCAGGGGTACCTAAAATGTTTTTCTTCTAAATGCCTATAACTTTTTTTCTGTTAACTCAGATATATATATATATATATATATATATATATATATATATATATATATATATATATATATATATATATATATATATATATATATATATATATATATATATATATACAGGGTGTCCCTCTAACAATGGGCCAAACCCATATATTCGGATAGAGCATCAAAAATTAAATAGACTTTCATTAATACGTTTTGTCCGATTGTTGCTTGTTTTCGATATACAGTGTGTTAAAATTGACTTTGAAAAAAATTAAATCGCTCGTTTTTCTGCTAATTACTGGAATATTGATTTGGAACTTTGTAATACGGGGTTATCGAGGATGCCGCTTCCAACGGTGATACCTATTTTGAGCTACATCATAGTTGGCGCCACCTAAACTAAACACGAATGGTTTACAGGGGCATAACTTTTTCGATGATCAACTTTCTGCAAATCTGTTCAGAAAAACTGAAAACAACTAATTTTTTGTACGAAAAAGGTATACTTAGTTGAAACTCATAAAGTGAGTGGTTACCGAGATATTGCGGTTTTAATAATGGTGTGCATTGAAAATCTCTCAAATCTGAAATTTTATTAACATTATTATTATCACTAAATTATAAGAAAAAATTGACAATTATCGAACAATTCACTTAATAAGATTCTCAAAATGGCCTCCGCCTACTTCAATACATTTTTCTAGTCTCAACCCAAAATTTTGCCTCACCTTAAAAAAAGTTTGATAATCGTTTTTCAATATATCACTGGATTCGATTATTCTAGCCCAAAGTTCATCTCTGGAGTTACAAATATTCTTGTATACTAATTCTTTCAAATGACCCCAGAGGAAGAAATCTAGAGGATTGAGGTCGGGGCTACGTGCAGGCCAAGGAAAATCTCCACCTCGACCTATCCATCGGCGCGGATAATTTTGGTTCACAAATTCTCTGACAGGAAATCCATAATGGGCAGGTGCCCCGTCGTGAATGAACCATAATCTCCTGCGCACGTCTAGAGGGGCATCTTCCAAGAGAATAGGAAGTTGATATCTCAAGAAAATTGAATAATTCTCCACATTGAGCCTTGCAGGAAGTTCTATTGGTCCCAACAACACGTCGCCTAGTATGCCACACCAGACATTAATGGAGAACTCATGTTGAAAATGGTGTTCTCGCGTCAAATGAGGATTGCTGCTGTCATATGTGTGAGCATTTTTGAAATTGAAAACTCCTCTTCTTGTGAATGTCGCTTCGTTAGTGAATAGAATGTTGTTGAAGAAAAACGGATCGTCATTCTGATACCGACGAATGCGTTCACAAAAATCTAATCTAGATAGAAAATCTAGAGGTAAAGATTCTGCACTGGTGTGAAGTGGTAAGGATGTAACTTTTCTTTTCTGAGAAGTCTACCAATACTTGATTTATTTATTCCAGTTGCTGCAGAGTGGCGTCTTACGCTTGTTTTCGGATCTTCTGCAAGGCGTACTAATATCTCTTCCTCTTGATGTACAGGACGTCTTGGTCCACCAACTTCCGACTTCGAATTGAAAGAACTAGTTTCACCTACGAATACATTAGGGCGAGATGATACGCATCCGTGTAACAAAATGTGTATTTCACGATTTTTCCAGCCCTCAGGTGTGAATTTTGTCAAAACTTTCGTTTCAGAAATAATCAATGGCAATGAGTGCAGATTACTCTTTTACATACCTAATTTATCGTATAATCTTCTAAAGGTCTTGTGATCTGGTTGTCTACGACTAGGATATAATTCCAAGTATCTGGCGGCGGCTTGGTGGCTACGGAAGTTTGATTGCGCATAAACGCAGATCATATCTCTCTTCTCAATATTGCTAAACTCATTATGGCGAGGCATTTCAGAAATAATAACTACCTACTGCTCTTAATTGAAAAACCATGTGCTTGTCAAAATTGACAGATTATGTTTATTGTGTTGCGCAAATGACATCCCTATGAAAACGAAAAACAAAAGATATTTCATCTACTTCATTGACAGTTGTTGACCCGGCCAATCAACTGCTATAGTTATTAGCGCCGTGATATGTCCACAGGAATACATCTTTTATTTGCCAAAAACATACTTATTCTATGAAATCGAATTAAATCCAGAGAAACTTCCCAATTTTTAGGAATTGATTTAGAATTAGAAAATTATGATTAAAATACACCGACCTCAATCCTCTAGAATTTTCCATTGGGGTTACTTGAAACAACTGGTACATACAGAATAATGTTTGTAACTCCAGAGATGAACTTTGGGCCAGAACAAAATTTCAGATTTGAGAGATTTTCAATGCACACCATTATTAAAACCGCAATATCTCGGTAACCACTCACTTTATGAGTTTCAACTAAGTATACCTTTTTCGTACAAAAAATTAGTAGTTTTCAGTTTTTCTGAACAGATTTGCAGAAAGTTGATCATCGAAAAAGTTTTGCCCCTGTAAAACATTCGGGTTTAGTGTAGGTGGCGCCAACTATGATGTAGCTCAAAATAGGTATCACGGTTGGAAGCGGCATCCTCGATAACCCCTTATTACAAAGTTCCAAATCAATATTCCACTAATTAGCAGAAAAACGAGCGATTTAATTTTTTCCAAAGTCAATTTTAACACACTGTATATCGAAAACAAGCAACAATCGGACAAAACGTATTAATGAAAGTCTATTTAATCTTTGATGCTCTATCCGAATATATGGGTTTGGCCCATTGTTAGAGGGACACCCTGTATATATATATATATATATATATATATATATATATATATATATATATATATATATATATATATATATATATATATATAGGCTGGCGCATTGAAAACGAAACAGACCGATTTGCGTCCAGAGAATGTCAATTTTAATATTGAGGGGGACATGTTTTGACATAAAATTCAACTTTGTCACATCAACCCCTTAAGGGTGATGATAACACCCCTTATATTTTAAATAGAAAACATGTGTCGAGTGTTACATCATTTGAAATCTATTTCTTTTCTGAATTCAGCACACTAATTGTTTTGGAAGTTTGATCTACTCGTTTAAAAATTATTCACAATTGGAGTTGCAAGAACGCATTTCATTCATTGTGATAAGAAATGCACTGATTAGTCAATTTTTCGTTAAAAAAAAACTAAAAAACAAAACCAAACGTTAAAAAATGTTTATTCAGTTAAGTAAGTGTTCAAATTGTTGACAACCAGATTCCATACAAAAGTACAAATTTTGTGCAAAACGAGGACATTCTGGAGCATTTGTGGAGTTATTAAACGGCGTTCTTCAACAATGCGTCGTCGTAATTCTCCCAAAGACTCCAGTTCTGTTGCGAAAAGTCTACTCTTTAAATGGCCTAATAGAAATAAATCTAAAGGAGTTAAATCCGGTGATCTAGGGGGCCACTCAATAGCACCTCTACGGCCATTCCATTGTCTTGGAAACGCTTTGTTCAAAAACTCACTAACACGTTGTGAAAACATTAATTGATTTTCTTGATAGCGATCATTATTTTCAACAATGTCAATTAGTATAGGGTAAACGATATCTTCTAGTAACTCCAAATACGTTTCGCCACTCAAATTTCCATTAAGAAAAATTGGTCCGATTAAATGGTCTCCAAAAATGCCAGTCCAGACATTCAATTTCTGTGGAGTTTGAGTGTGGACTTCGTGAAAATTTCTTGGATTATTATCTACCCAATAACGACAATTATGACGATTGACTGTAGAATTTAATAAAAACGCACACTCGTCTGAAAAACAGATATTGAACAGAAAGTTTCAGTTATCAGCTATTCGTGCAGTCATAACTTCACAAAACTCCAGCCGCCGATCAAAATCATCTTCATTCAGTTGTACAAGATGAATTTTATAAGGGTGAAATTTATGATGTTCAATATTCGCTGAATAGTTCTTCTTTTCATGTTTGAAACAGTGGCCAATTTTCTCGTGCTCAAAGATGGGTCTGCAGTAATTTGTCCTAAAACTTCAATCTCAGTAGTCTCATTTCTAACCGGAAATTCACGTTCAGGATCCCGTTTTTTGTTGGGTACTGAACCACCTTGTTGAAACTTTGCAACTAACTCCAAAATGTATTTTCTGTTAACATGTCTTTCGGATGTCGTTCATTAAACAAATTTGCGGTACGGTTGGCACAGTCATCGTTTTTGAAAAAAAAAAGGGTAATTATTTCAACTCTTTCTTCTACAGAATACACCATTGTGAAATTAATTTTCGGTAGTACTATCTGGTATCAAACCGACCGATAAACGAAATAATAAACCGCGTTTCTCTTATTCCGATAAGAGATGTTCTGATAGTCAATTTTTTGTTTACAAAATAACAAAACATTGACTATCAGCACATTTCATATCGGAATGAGTGAAATGCGTTTTTGCATCTTCAACTGTGAATCAGTTTTAAACGAGTTGATAAAACTTCCAAAAAGATTAGTGTGCTGAATTTAGAAAAGAAAGAGCCTTCAAATGATGTAACACTCGCCCCATGTTCCGTATTTAAAATATAAGGGTTGTTATCACCACCCTTAAACGGTTGGTGTGACAAAGTTGACTTTCATGTCAAAAAATGTCCCCCTAAATATTAAAATTAACGTATTTCAGCGTTTCTTGAAAAAAAATTCTCTGGACGCAAATCGGTCTGTTTTGTTCTCAATGCGCCAATACATACATACATATACACACACACACATATATATATATATATATATATATATATATATATATATATATATATATATATATATATATGTGTGTGTGTGTGTGTGTGTGTGTGTGTGTGTGTGTGTGTGTGTGTGTGTGTGTGTGTGTGTGTGTGTGTTTATGTATATATACGTATAAAAAATGAAACTAAGCCCGGATATGTGTTGTAGAGAGCCTAGGTTGCGCTCATTTAAAAAAAAAAGTAGAGATCTCCTCATTAGTGCTTGTTTGAATAAAATTCACTAAAAACAATATAGTATAAAAATCACAGCAATGGATGATTGAGAATATCATCTATCTATTCTTTCGCCCACTCAATATTCTTTCACCCACTCAAAAACTCCTCAAAACTAAACAAGCACTTGTCTAAAAGGTAGGATTTTAAAGTTCAAATATCAACCATGGTTGGTGCCTTTTTTTTGTAAATGAGAAAAATATATTAGCATCTAAAAGCTGGTAACTCTTGCACATACTGGCGCAGGTTTCTTTAATTATAAATTCAATATTGATTTAAAGAAAAATATGTGCGTTGTAATTTGCGCACCTAATATACTCTCTTCTATCTAGTAGTAAATAATATTTAAATTAGGAAATTTGGTGTCAGAGGTGCCAAACTACTACAACCCTTATCATCATGTTCTATCATTTGGGTCCTTTATGTTTAACTCTTGAGATACGGAAACCACACAGAAACCTCAATGAAAACAGGGTGAACAAATATTTAGTTTAGGGTGGGAAAAGGTTGATGTTAGCTAGCCAGTAGCGTTGTCAGGTCTGCATAACAGCAGATATCACACCAGCTTGTTGAATAGCTCTGTAAATAGCATTGTCACAACTGTTTAACCTAGCCAAACGGACAAGAGGAAAGAGGGTTGGAGTATCATTATATCGGGTGGGGCAGGATGCTGATTCTATAATTGCATTGATACCATCGGGCATCGTAAAGTGGCAAGAGATATGAGCAAAAAGCACGGAAGCTTTAAAAGTCTGAGCAAATAATTTTTTCAGCAGCTGAAAAATATATTTTTAAATGGTGTCGTGTTTTGCGTAAGGTATAAGATTTCCCGCAAATCTGAACCCGGTAAAAAGACATCATGATTACAATCTAATGGCGATGTCGCTTTGTGGTTCAAACCAGGACACTCAGAGTCGTAAAGCCAGTTTATTTTATAGTGGAGTACACACTTTGTCAAGCGGGCCAGGTTCTCCATAAGTTTTCCTAATGGTCTATGTCTTCCCTTTTTAGTGAATTTTCTTTAAAAAAATTCACTAATGAGGAGATCCCGACTTTTGTGAATTAAAAAAAAAATCTTTAAATGAGCGCTATTTAGGACCCCTGGAACCCAAATCCGAGGTCGGTTTCAGACTTTATATGTTTATATATATATATATATATATATATATATATATATATATATATATATATATATATATATATATATATATATATATATATATATATATATATATTTATTTATGTGTCACACTTATAACTAAGAAAAGAATGGACCAATTTTGATCAAACTTGGTGAGTACCTTATCTTTACAAGTGGCTTGGACACGCTCGTAACACAGGAAAATCCGCCGAGGTTTTCCCGGAAAATTTTGTGTTTTCTTTAGAAAAAAATCAAAAAAATTATATCTCCGGAATTAACAAAGTAAGGGCAACCAAATTTCATACGCGCATTTATCTCATTATAGATAGGTTACCTCATAAAATTTAGCTCTGTAGGTTGAAGGAGAAAAAGTTACAGGCATTTAAAATAAATAAATTTGGGGTTTCCTCAAAACGTCAAAGTCGCGAATTTAAACGTCAAAATTGGTAATATTTAGGCAATGAACCTAAAACTAATATGAGCTATGGAAGGAAAATGTCTCAAGAAGAATGTTTTACAAAGCCCGAAGTCTTAGTTTCAATCGTCATTGTCCTTCATTTTACTAAAATATTCCCAGAAAATTCATTTCAAATAGACCATATCTGTGATAATTTGGCAGTAGTGTTGGCTATAGAGTTTATCGGTTAATGGTATATGATTTTTGTCGAATGTTCGTAAAAAATCTTTAAAGTTCAATATATCCGTTATTATGCAGGATACGAAAAAAAATGTATACATTAATTATAGGGTGGCCCATAAGTCGTTGGTGATTCAAGTTTTCCGTGTTTATATATAACGATATATGTATATATATATATATATATATACATATATATATATATATATATATATATATATATATATATATATATATATATATATATATATATATATATATATATATATATATATATATATATATATATATCGTACCGATAACTCAAAAAATAATGGACCGATCTTGATCAAATTTGGTTAGTACCTTTCTTTTGCGAGTGGCTTGGACAAGTTCGTTGGCCAGGAAAATCGGACCAGGTTTTCGTGGAAAGTTTTGTGTTTTCTTTCTAAAAAAATGTATATGTCCAGAAATAACAAAGTGAGGGTAACCAAATTTGGTACGCGTATTTGTATTATAAAGAGTAAATCATGTACCAAAATTTAAGTCTCTAAGTTTAAGGACAAAAAGGTACGTGCAGCTAAAGAAACAAATTTTTGAGTTTTCCTCAAAACGTCAAACTCGCAAAATTAAAACGTCAAAATTGGCAATGTTTATGCAAAGAACGTGAAACAAATACGGATTGTGAAAAGAAAATGTTGCAAGAAGAGTGTTCTGCGAACCCTTAAGTTTCAGATTCAACCGTCATTGACCTTCATTTTACTAAAACATTTACAGAACGTTCATTCCAAATAGACCCTTTCTCTGATGCTTTGGCTGTCGGTTTAGTTAAGTTGATGCTTTCGCTGTAGGTTTAGTGAAGTTTATGGTTTAACGGTCTATAATTTTTAGCTAATTTTCGTAGAACAAATTCGATACTCCATTTTAGTTTTTTTTTCGAAATATGATGCATGTTTGTAAAAAATAAATCTGGACGCAGTAAGTGCGTTTTGGTAGCGAATTTTCATTAAATCCTTCAAATTTCAATAACTCAATTTGCTATTAACGTAAGTTTTGTTGTTTAGGAAACCAACATTTAACTTTATTTTCGGAAAATTTTGTATAAACGCGGCAAGGGCGTTTTGGTAGCGAATTTTCATTAAATGTTTCAAATTTCAATAACTCAATTTGCTATTAACCTAAGGTTCATTGGCTAGGAGACCAGTTTTCTCAGAAACATTTAAAGTTTATTTTCGGAACATTTTTGTACATTTTCAAATAATTATTTTAATAAAATATGGTACATTGTTCCTACTATATAGGTTATACCGGTAACCAAATTGATGCCTGCTCGCATTAGGGCGATATATTTTTAATTAAAAACATTTTTATGAAAATTCAGTCCCATAACGCACTTGCTGCGTCTAGAGTTTTACTAATTATGTATCATTCAAACATTGTTGTTAGACACTTATTATGTCTCAGAATATGTTCCATAGATATTTACTTTCCCAAGCAGTTTTTATCTGTTTACATATATACAGGGTGACACATTTCTAGGGTTTCATAGGGTAAAGCGGTAAAGCTCAATTCATCCGTTATTATACAAGATGCGAGAAAAATACACACACACACACACACACAAATATATATATATATATATATATATATATATATATATATATATATATATATATATATATATATTCAGTGTGGCCCATTTAAAATGGTGACACGCCTGTAACTTTTGTATATATAACTCGACTTTTATGAACAAAAAATCAAAAGATATAGGGCCTACTAAGGTAGTTTTTCTATGTCGAAAAATGAGAAAAGGGGTTAGGGCCATTTTTGGGAAGCAAGTTAGTACGTCTCTGCATTCGGAATCCCTCAAAATAGATACATCCCAAATTCAATCAAAAAAGAATAATTATTAACCATTTCAGATAAGTTTATTTGTATGACTCTTGTATATGGAAACACCCCTGTAAGTTTTGTGTTTATAACGCGATTTTTTTAACGGGATCTCAAAAGATATAAAATGAGGAGGTCTATAGACCCGGTGAAAATTGTTTCCAATGTGATTCGATTACAGCTTACTAAAACTATTTTTATGCCACAGCATTTATGAACTTTTTTCTTCAACTTTCGAGATATTGTTGACTTTCGTAGTTCCGTCATAATAGTTATAACTTTATGAAATTTGGTAGGTAACAATTTTGAAAAAAGCGAATCCAGTGGCGGACTTAATTTTTCTTAAGACCAATCAGAAATGTTTTTTACAATTTTTTACATATAAAAATAGTTTTAGTAGACCGTGACCGGATGGCATAGGTAACAATTTTTACAGGATCTATGGATTTCTCCATTTTCTATCTTTTGGGATCTTGTTAAAACAAAATCCTGTTTTAAGTACAAAAGTTACAGGGTTGTTTCCACATGAGAAAGGTCACACAAATAAACTTCGCTGGATAATAATTCTTATTTTTTGACTAAATTTTGTGTGTATATCTATTTTGAGCGATGCCGAATCCAGTGCCGTACTTATTTTCTACCTAAAACGGTCTGCACTCTTGTTCATATTTTTTGACATAGAAAAACTGCATTAGTAGACCTTTGGTTAGGTGACATAGAGAACAATTTTGACAGCATTGATTGAGTTTTTTATCTTATATATTTTTTTATATATATTTTAACAACACACCACGAGGGCTTACAACCTAAGTACTATCGTACCGTGAGTGTCCACAAGGAGGAAAGAGGCAACCTGTTAATTCCGGGCTTGAAGCTTTGGAGATTCGGAGGAGAAGGAAAAACATGTGCCTGCAAAGAATTCCACAACTTGGAAGTCCTCGTAATAAAAAAAGCGGGCATAACAAGATGTCCTATGTCTGGTGACCTGGACAGTAAAAGGGTGCATTTGCTCTGTTCCCCCGGTAGAGAGAGAGAGAGAGGGAGAGAGAGAGAGAGAGAGGTCACCATCGGCACGTCGGTGAGAAAGGGATGGCAGCCTTTGGGTGAGGGTACGGTCACCGATGAGACCTATAGCTCTCCTCTGAATAGAGTCCAGGGTAGAGAGTGTAGAAGTAGCAGCGGCACCCCAGATGTCGGAGCAGTATTCGAAGTTTGGCCTTATTTGTGCAGTATATAAGGTACAAAGATTAGCTGGTGAAAAGTATTTGCGCGCCCGGAAGAGGAAACCTAATTTCGTAGTAGCCGCTTCGGCAATTGATGTGACATGTTGCTGCCAATTGAGATTGTGATCCACAGAAATGTAAACAATTGAAAAGGACTCATTACTTTGAATAACTTGGTTGTTCATTGTGATGAATCTAGGGCTATCTCTTATGAGATAGAAAGCAAGACTGAGTTTTGGTGGAGTTGAATTGTACATAATTTTTACTTCCCCAGTCTAATATCCTTTGGAGATCCACAGAGACAGAACCCTCCGTGAGCCTGCGATCTTCTGTCGTCCGCGTAACTGTAAACTGGGTTGGATGTGCTAGACATGAGGTCATTGATGTGGAGAAAACAAAGTAGGGGCTAAAGCTGAACCTTGAGGAACTACTGCATTGATTGGATACAGTTTTCAGGAATGGCCATCCACGACAACAAAAAAGCTCCGGTTGAAGAGGAAGTTTACTGTCCACGTACAGAGTTTTGGTGGTAGGCCATAGGCCGGTAGTTTATCAAGCAGCGCTGCGTGCCAGACCTGGTCGAATGCTTCGAAAATGTCTAGAGCAACAATCTGGGATTCACCGTGTGGTTCCATAGACTTGTTACAAGAATGGGTCACAAAGGAAAGGAGGTCGGCAGTTGATCTGCGCTTACGGAATCCATATTGACTGTCTTGGATTAGACTGTGTTTTTCAAGAAATTTTAGTAATTCGGTGTTTATATACTTTTCCATCACTTTAGAGACGACTGAAAGGAGAGAAATAGGCCTGTAGTTGCTAGGAACCGCTTTGAAACCTTTCTTGGGGACGGGTTGTACTCGAGCAGTTTTCCAGTTACTAGCGAATATGCTTCTATTATAAGATGTCTGAAACAGACGAGTCAGGTCAGGAGCAAGTTCTGGTGGGCATTTTTTAAGAACAATTTCTGCGATCTCGTCAAGGCCAGAGGATTTCCTGGTATTAAGAGAAGAGAGCATCTTTCGTACCTTTTCAGTTTTGAAAGTGATGTCCGTCATTTTATAAGCGACATTGGGGAGTGTTGGTGGTTGAACATTTGGAGCTGATAATTTGAAATGTATCAGTATTCACTTGGACAAATTCAAAACTTATGGCTCTCATTGGACACACAATTTAATGGTCTGCAACATTCATTCCACAAGCTATTCCATTTAGAATGGTCGTTTTCGTGTGATGGACGATTGAACGTCACTATAATGCGTTTTTCAGAAAGGTTTGTAAAAACCGCTGTTTATCAACAGTCGATTTCACTCATACTACCAGACCAGGGTCTTTATTCGATGCACAATTTAATGTTCTGTAACTTTTGTGATAATAAAGTACAGTTTCTGGACTACAGGCAAAAAAACACCAGAAAATTTCGCGATTTCTTGAACTTCCTGACTCGAGCGGCGATCGACGGACCCTGCAAACCTAGGATACTTCTATTTGATGTCAAATGAACCATTTAAAACAATAATTAGTTTTCCAACACTTATTTCCAAGACCGACCCCTCACATGAGCAAATAGTTAAAAAATTCCAACGGCTACTTTTTGATACCGATCGATGCCATTACTGGTGGGGTAGCCTGTATACACGTTGTACCAAATTTGATGCGTGTCATTAAAAAAGACATAATTGATATTAAGAATATTTTAATGAAAATTCGCTACCATAACGCACTCGCTTCGTCCAGACTTTTTCAAAAATCTTGAGCAAATTACAAACTAAGCGCCTAGTTAATTTATTTATTTTAATTCATTGATTGCTGTTGCCCTTACGTAGTGAAACCGACCTACACTGAATACAGATGTAGATGCATTTTTCTCTGGCTTCACAATTTATTGTTTTTTGTCTGCAGCCGGCTTCTCCTTTTAGAACATCGTCAGGCAGGAGAAAGTTAAATTTTAAATTGTTGTCAGTCATGCTAACGTGTAGGTCACCTTGAAGCAAATATAGGTAAATCTCATAAACATATTATCTTCAAATAAGGATTGACCATAAATTACTCCCCAGCATAACGGTTGTGTTTATCAATGAGGTAACATACATAAATATACATCTCCAATTAAGCGTATTAGGAACAACAATTGTAAACATACCATTAGTTTCTAGACATAATTCTAACCCAGACATGTAATACTGACCTATATGATCACGTAAACTATTAAATACACAACTTTACGACATCCCAGCGATATGCGACTACTGTTCCTCGGCTATTGGCATTCTATAATAGTTTACTCAAGTGAAAATAGTCGGCCATGGGAATATAATACGGCCTAGGACTTAATCACATGCTACTAAATATTTAATGGGTGTTATTTACACGATACGGTACAAATACGTTAGTGGTTTTGCTACCAACGACATCATCACACTCCTAAAGCGATGTCACCTCGCCGTTGTAACCGTGACCGTCTATTTCCAGTAGCCCATTTCATTATGATTGTAGCTGCCGCACTTCATCCGTTGACTCAGGCTTCTAAAAATTCGACTCTTGGTCTACATCTTCCCTTCTTTTCAAGTATACGCCCTTCGTGTAGTGTTGTTAGAAAGATATTAAGTCTAAAAATCTGATCGTAAAATTATATCTTTGTCCCATCAACTTCTTTCAGTAAAGATACCCCTTCTGTAGTCTCTTCTAAAACACTTCTATACATCTTTCTATTAAGGTATTTCATTTTTGTCATTTACTCCATGTTCACATTTTAAAAGCTTCTGTCCACTTAATTTCCTATTTAAAGACCAATTCTTCACTATGCACTAATTGTTCTCTTCACTTACGAAAACCGTTCTATACTAAATACAGATGTAGAGACTTTTCTTGGGTCACAGGATTATTGGCCTATACATCTAGGAAGAAAACTTGACTTTGAATTTTCTGAGTACCTTCCTTACTGATTAAATCGATAACAATATTTGTATCAACCGTTTGACTAACATTTTGTTCTAGCAAGACTGTGTGCCGCCACATAACGCTAAGAGCGTAGCCGAATATCAGTCAGAAATGGTCCGCTCAAAAGTTATTTCCAACAATGGAGACGTGCGTTGGCCAGCAAGGTCCCCCGATCTGTCTCGTCTAGATTTATTTCTGTGTGGAACTGTGAGAAATTATATTTATAATTGATGGATTGGCGAACTACACAGAAACATTACAACCATTTTCAAAACTAAAAATAAAGACGATACGTTCTGCGAGCCATACAGAATTAAAAAAAAAAGAATTAAATTGTGTTTGGAACTAGAGAGTGAATCATTCAAAAACCCCTTGTGATCTTTTTGGTTTACATTTAAATTTCTAATTTTGTTCTATTATGAAAAATATATTTTTGATCAATTATATTTCTCTAAATTTAAGACATAATTGTACTGGGAGAGTTAAAAAATTACAATTTTCAAAACATTAATTCAGTTTAGCTGTCAAATTTTTGATGTAATACACAAGTCAAGATATTATTGCCAAAAAGCCCTTCGTAGAAACTGTATTTTTTTAATTTTCTTAAAAGCTCTTGATTTGGACATATTACGTAATACAAAGTTGTTATCAGAGAAGAAAACTCTATTCAAAAATAAAAATACTAAGATGGTTCCTATGAGAAAAAATTGATGTTGAAGATGCTCCCAGAGAGGCAAAACGTTTTTGAGAATTTTGACTTAGCTGGCATGTTTTAAATTAAATACGGCTGAAGAAGGCTAAAACTGGTAAGAAAAAGTACATCAAAAATAAAATATCCTGAAAATGTAAGTTTTTCAGGATATTTCAGGAATTTTGAGACCTCTATGTGTTTGCTATTAGATTGTGTAACTTTTCCCTAATTTGGCTGACCCCCGTCTCTTACTGTTTATCAGATCCCATATTTGAGCTCGAAAAAGAGGCACCATTTATATTTATATATATATATATATATATATATATATATATATATATATATATATATATATATATATATATATATATATATATATATATAAAATGTTTGGACACGTCAACACTAGTTTTGAAAAATACTCTTTTGTGCGATAAAATTTGCGTTTCTCCGACTCCTGCTTTTCAAGTATGACGTCATGGACATTTTTTTATAGCAACTGCCGGTTTTGTTTTATTTTGATAGATTATTAAATTGTCTACACGCTACCAGCTACATTTTGATACCTCGAAATGTTAGGTTATCGAATGAAGGGCAGAAGGTGGAGGAACTATGGAAGAAAGCTCCTCTGAGCAGTGCCCGTGCAGATATCTATAAAAGAGAGAGAGAGAGAGGTCACCAACAGCACGTCGGTGTGCAAGGGATGGCAGCCTTTGGGTGGGGGTAGGGTCACCGATGAGTCGTATAGCTCTCTTATGAATGGAGTCAAGGATAGAGAGTGTAGAAGCGGCAGCGGCACCCCAGATGCGGGAGCTGTATTCGAGGTTTGGCCTTATTTGTGAAGTATGTAAAGTATAGAGATTAGCTAGTGAAAGGTTTTTGCGAGCCCGGAAGAAGAAAGCTAATTTCTCAGAAGCCGCTTCTGCAATTGATGTGACATGTTAATACCAATTGAGATTTCGATCAACAGAAATGCCAACAAGTGAAAAGGACTCATTACTTTGAATAACTTGGTTGTTCATTGTGATGGGACTAGGGCTGGTGTATCTCTTATGAGAAAAAAGCAAGACTGAGATTTGGTGGGCTTGAATAGTGCAAGAATTTCTACTTCCCCAGTCTAATATTTTTTGGAGATCCACGAAGACAGAACTCTCCATGAGTCTGCGATCCTCATCTAATTGGGCTAAAGAGATAGGCTTAGAATATTGTAAATTTGAGTGGAGGTGCTGTCGTCCGCGTCACTGTGAACTGGGTTGGATGTGCTAGAGAGGAACTCATTGATGTGGAGAAGAAACAAACTAGGGGCTAAAGCTGAACCTTGAGGAACTCCTGCATTAATTGTATGCAGTTTAGAGGAATGTCCATTCACGACAACAGAAATGCTCCGGTTATAGAGGAAATTTGCTGTCCAGGTACAGAGTTTTGGTGGTAGGCCACAGGCCGCAAGTTTATTAAGCAGCGCTGCGTGCCACACCTGGTCGAATGCTTTGGATATGTGTAGAGAGACAATTTGAGATTCACCGTGTAGTTCCATAGACTTGTTTCAAGAATGGGTGACAAAGGAAAGGAGGTCAGCAGTTGATCTGCGCCGACGGAATCCACACTGCCTGTCGTGGATTAGACTGTGTTTTTCAATAAATTTTAGTATTACGGTGTTTATATACTTTTCCATCACTTTAGAGACGACTGAAAGGAGAGAAATAGGTCTGTAGTTCCTAGGAAGCGCTTGGAGACGGGTTGTATCCGAGCAGTTTTCCAGCAACTAGGGAATATAACTCTATTGTAAGATGTCTGAAACAGACGAGTCAGGGCAGGAGCAACTTCTGGTGCGCATTTTCTGAGAACAATTGCTGGGATCTCGTCAAGGCCAGAGGTTTTCCTGGTATTAAGAGAAGAGAGCATCTTTAGTACCTTTTTAGTTTTAAAAATTATATCTGTCATTTTATGCGCGACGTTGGGGACTGTTGGTGGTTGAAAATTTGGAGGTGGGTTGAGAGTAGAATTGCCGGCGAACACCGAGGCAAAAAGCTCAGCCTTGCCCAGCGTGGTAGAAACAATTTCATTCACTGAGACAACAGATGGGAACGTGCTTTTGTATAAATTATTCCCAATAGATTTTGCAATAGTCCAGAAGGGTTTGCCGCCATTGGAGCTTAAGAGGACTTTGTTTTTGATGTGGTTATTAAATGAGCTTTTTGCCTTAGAAAGAATGCGGACATAGCGGTGTCGTGCGCCGTTAAATGCTTGACGATTTTGTTGACTGGGATTGTGTAGAAGCCTTCTGTGAGCATTGACTCTTTCAAGTCTAGCCTTATCACAGCATTTAGGGAACCAGGGCTTTTGAGTGGCTGAATAGGTTTTCTGTGTACGTGGAATAAATAATTCCATGCCAGCTTGGATAATTTAGGTGACATTTTGTGAGATATCAGAGGGGTCAGGATGAGAGAAGCAGACAGACGCTCATGGAAATGAGAAAAAGTAATCCCGCATTTCGTCCCAGTTTTCGGAGTTGTAGTGCCAAATCATACGTAGGTGTGATGACTGTGTGACCTCGGGTTGCATTGCGCAGGAAGCAGGGACCATATCGTGGTCTGAGCGACCAAGGGGGGTGATGCTCCGGACCGGACTCGATGGGATGTCCACTTGAGGTTTGTGTCCAGCACTGGTGGGTGTCGGGTTTAGACGATCCACGAGGGGAGCTGAGATATCTAGAGGTAGATTACAACTGGAGACTGGATGTTGCTCGAGTGCGGGACTTCATGTTACCGCCTCGAGTCAAATACTGACGGATGTCGGGTCCAAAGGAACGCGGAGATGGGTTGGCTTTCACTGAGCTTCGAAACGGGCAAGCTTCATTCAGATGGCAGTACACCTGCCAAACAAACTTTCACCTGCAAGAAAATATCGACTGCCGCAGGGAGCTGGAATTGATGGCGAAATTTAATTAATTACATGTGAGTCACAATAGAGCTAAGGTCGCAGTGGTGGGACTGGAATAGCTCACTGGAAATGCATCTAATCTAACCTAGCGGCAGACAGGGTGAAACTATAACTATATGACTTCTTAAAAAAATTAAACTAATGTCAATTGGTCTCTCTCTCTCTCTTTCTCTCTCTCTCTCATCTCTCACTACATCATGTGTTTAACATGGTGTCCAAAATTCTTTATTTTCTTGACAGGAAATACTACATCCAACAAATATGTTAAATTCAGTGGTAGTGAAACTTCTTGATCCACGCCTCTTTTAAGTAGACCCTGGAATGCGTGGCTGTATTTTTTACAATTAAAAATATGTGATTAATATCACAGACACTCACTCTATCACAACTACACAGTGGATTGTGTACCAACCCCATTTGAAATAGTTGCTTTTTGGTGGCACCATCCGCTACGGTGATTCTGACAGGTGTTATATAACTTACTCTATTAGTTGTAAGTATTTCTGTGGTTGATTTAGATGCCAAGGTGGGAAATATTTGCTGAAATTTATTTTTTACTAGCATTCGTTGTTTGTTACATTATTCTGACCATTATTTTCTCATGTACCACTGTTCCAACTGTTACATTATATAATGTCAAACCGTTACAGATGCTAACGTTGTCTCTACGTGCTTATCGGTCAAACTACAAGTTACGCAATCATATTGTCCCCTCCATATGTGTGTCTAGGACTAACAACAAGTGCAAAGGGTGGTTAATTTACAATATAATGGATTTATTGTGGACGGCAACTAGTCCTGTTGTGCGGTTATAGATTGCAATTATAGTAAACAGAAGCACTAAGTGCAAAACGACCGCACCATGTTGCCAACGGTTCGGAAATTACACACTAACATGAATTTACACTATACTGGTTACAAAATCGTTATTAATGTGTGGAGTGTGGTATGTATAACAGTGAGCAGCTATTTACATGGTGTTTAGACACAACGCAACAATAAAAAATGCCTGTTTTTGTGTTAATTTATTTATGCAGCAGTAATAAATAAAATATTTTATGTACGACACGGGATTTGTTTAAAAGACTGAGGTTGGACACTGTGCCTGGAAACGGACACAAAAAGCAAAATCACATCAAAAATTACGAAAATAATAACAGAGAATTATGCGCTAGATACGTATTTCGACAACGAAATTATCTTCATCAGTAGCTGCCGCTACATTGTTCAATGCGCTTAGTTTAGCGACAGATACTAATGAAACCAACGTCGTTGTCGAAATACGTATCTAGCGCATAACCCTGTGTTACTATTTTTGTGGTTTTTGGAGTGATTCTACTTTTTGTTTTAGGATTTGCTTAATGAAAGATATTATTTCTAAACATCAACAAATCTAGAAAGATATAGATACTTCACAGACTTTGGAGTAAAAGTCGTAAATAACTTTATCGCTACCCGCTTCGATCTTAATCTTCAGGGGAATAAATTGTGTGAGAGTTAATGGTGTGAACAGCCAATGGAGTGGGGCGTACCATATGTTCCATTTCGGGACCTGTACTTTATACGTTATATATAAACGACCTTCTTGCCTTGCTAGAGGACCGGGTGTGATGAGATTCGCACGTGACACGATCTTGCTTTGCGAGACTGAAACAGGACTTGAGAGTGAAAGCTGAGGACGGATTGGGAAAGTTGAAGCAATTGTTCGATTGTAATATACTTACTGTTAGTGCAAATAAGACTTGTTGCTTTTGCTTCGTATGTAAACGGCCTACCGGGTTTTGCAAACTGACGAGCCCTCGGTGTTTCATCTAGGTATAAAGATTACCAACACTTAAGGTAAAATTTGCATGTTTTAAACTTAATAAAAAAAGTTAGAAATTTGATAGGCAATTTAAATATTTAACGAGTTTCTTTGGTATGATCTGAGGATTTTGTACTTTTCTCTTGTTGGGAGTAAATTGAGCAATTGGATAACCGGTTGGGGGAGTGTACTGAGCATCTATTTTCATGCACTAATTGTGATACAAAAGTAGGTGGCCAGCAGAATTTACGGAAGAGAACTGTATCCCTGGGAAGCAGTATTTAGAGAAGCACATGTTATGGATATAAGGCGACTTTACGTCAAGAAATGGTTGCACCGGAATTCGATAGAATTGAGTCGCCCAAGTCACTGATATGATACAAGACGAGAGTATTTTACGGGTGTGGGGCCTATAAGGTCAGTGGATATGTGAAATTTCTTATGTATGTGGGAGCTAAATTTTTTACTAAATTATCGAATGATATTAGAAATCCCTCATTAAGTAGGTACAAGGTATCTGCTAAGAAATGGAGAATGGGTCTCGAGAGAAAAAGACTGCATGTTAGTTTTGAGGGTTAAAAGCTATGACTAATTGCGTAATTGTCGGACGACTGGAATCGCGGACCTGCATATGGTAGGGTTGGCTCGTTTTGCTCTGGTCTTTGGCCCTCTAGGCTGTGTGCGGGTTGCTGTCTTTGTGGGTTGTGCTGTTGGTGCTCTTGTGTTTTATGATTTAGTTGCTGACGGTGTGGTGTTGTTGACTGATTTGTTTCTCTTGTAATTGTTTCTACTATAGAATTAGTGTAGGTTGAACAACTCACTCACTCACAAGCTTAGGCATTAGTGAAGGATAATTGCGATTCTTTGTTAATTTTTTAGACTGTTTTATAGTTCTAATTTGCAATTATGTATGTATTATAAATAAGGGTGTTATATATATATATATATATATATATATATATATATATATATATATATATATGTATGTATATATATATATATATATATATATATATATATATATATATATATATATATATATATATATATATATATATATATATACTTTCATTTGTTTGCTGCATCTTGTGTGATTTTCATTTCTTCACGGTGACTGCAGTTTCGAACCGTCCTGGTTCGTCATCAGCACGCTACTCTGACTCTGATCGTTCCTGTGTGTTCTATTTCTAAAGTTGTACTTGACGTCTGCGCGTTCAGTCTCTATTGGGCGGTTTACAGTTGTTTGATTGGCTGTGTTATCGGTTTGTGTCGATTGTATCGGTTTGCTCTTTTCATTATTGTGGTATGATAGTTTGTGTATATTAGGTTTTGCTTAAGTTTTTACATTTGGATTTGTTCTTGGATTAATTGTTTCTTATTGTTTGTTTGTTAAATGTAGTATTGTTCCCAGGTTTCCATTGTTTGTGGTCTTTAGTATGTTTTATTAATTGTCGTCAATAGTCAATAGTTTATTTTGCTCTAATTCCATTTACAAATGGCTGAGCACGACAATTATTAAAATAAAAACAAAACTATAAAAACAAATGTAAAAAACAAACTAGAAAACATTTCAAACAAACAAACACAATAACATTTTCGTTCGTCTCCGCTATGTGCCCTACGGGTATTAGACAAATACTCCGCAATGGAGCAGTAGCAGTTATTGGTTAGGTATGATTTCAGCGATGTTTTAAATTCATTCACATTTTAAATTGCTTTTATAGTTTCCGGCAACCTGTTATATAGATCCACCCCCGCAAAAAGCGACTTTCAGTACATCATTTTACAGAACTGCATGTTTCTAAAGAGATTCCCGTGGCGGGTGGAGTAAGAGTGCATCTCAGACGGCGTTGTTAGCCCATCTTTGACACCATGAATATAATTGAACAGTTTATATAGGTAAACGCATGTTAGCGTCATTATTTTTGCATCCCTGAAAAGCGCCCTACAAAATTGTGTTACTCTCATACCAAAAATCATTCTTATTATTTTTTTGCAGTATAAAAACTCTTCCTCAACCGACTGCCCCCAAGCAACAATGTTGTAGGATATCAAGTATGAACTCCCTAGTAGTAGACAGTCATCAGAGCTTTGGTCTTTCGAACTCTGCTAATCGAAATATTAGGAAATGGGTCTGATTAAGCCTACCGCACACAACCTCAATATGTTCTTTCCATGAAAGATGCTAGTTAGTTACCCCTAATACTCTCACGCTTGTAGCCTGAGACACTACAGTGCCCTGAAAATCAAGGTAACTTGCCTGCTTTTTCTGAGCTCTGAATTTAAGAAGTACGGTTTTCTGGTAATTTATAAGGAGCTGGTTGGCCTCACACCACTTATTGAACCCATCAAGTAACGAGTTAACCTTCCGACTAACATCGTGTGCATCCGACCCCGACACAACCACTGTCGTATCGTCCGCGTAAATGAACAACTTCCCTTCTGTAATATGTTCAGGTAGATCATTTACATACAAGACAAACAACAACGGGCCCAAAACACTTCCCTGCGGAGTGCCAAGCTGTACGTCAAATTGATTGCACTACATCCACCGATACTACAATTTCTCTGTTTGTTAGAAACGAGAGCAGCCAGTCGCAAACAGGGCCCCGAACACCCAGGAACTGCAGCTTTTTCCCAGGCAGTTGCGGATTTAGCGTATCTAACGCCTTAGAGAGGTCAAACATAAAAGCCACCACGCGCGGGCCCTATCAAGTTCGTCGTATATGTACTGCACCATGTCAATAACAGCCGTTTCCGTTGATAGTCCAGGCCTGAAACCGTGCTGACACTTCGATATTATTCCCTGATCTCCCAAGAAGTTCTCCAATCGTACAGCCATCGGTTTTTCCATTATTTTAGAAAATACACTAAGTATTGAGAGTTGCCTGTAATTGAAAATATCTTGTTTGTCTCCCTTTTTTGCAGATGGAATTACCTTGGCTTGCTTTAGCTGACTTGGAAACTAACCGGCAACAAGTGACAAGTTCATTATATGGCAGATGCAACCGGCAACTGTTTTTGGATATCACTTTAATACCGAGATGGGAACTTCATCAATACCAGATGATTTTTTTATTTTTTAAGTTATTTATAATGTTTTCAATTTCAAAAGGAGTAAACGGTTCTATAAAAATTGACCGATTATTCACTCTAGTCGTTGTGCCACCCAAAGTCTGACCACCATACTGAGATTTGACCTGATTTTAAACTTCCGAAGAGAAAACAGGACCAAACAAGTCAACTATGGTTTTTGTATCGGAAATAATCTAACCATTATGTCTAATTTTAATATTCTTAGGCCCATTTTAAATATTTTTTGTATGTTGTAATTAGCTAATATCTGGTTTTTGGTGTTTCCTGTTGTGAATATGTGTAGCTACGTTTGATTCGTTGCTGAGTATGTGGATTTTATCTAATGCTGATATATTTTCCTTGAATCTTGTTTCTAATGATTTTTTAGTCATTACTCTATATTTTTTATTGCATGTGTTACATTCTATTTGATATATTCTGCTTAATTTATGTGGGTTGTTTTTGATTTATTTTGTTTATTATTTTGTTGTTGGTTTTGTAGCTAATTTATAAGTAGTATTGTTTGAATGTTAGTTATTTTCTTGATGTGGTGGTTATAAGTGAATGCTGTGTATCTTTGTTTCTGTTGTTTTGTTGATTTGTTTGTTGTTGATTTCTTTTGATTTAGCTTTTCTATTGTTTTTTGTTGTATCCATTTGTTTGTGCTATTTGTATTATGATGTTGTATTCCTTTTCTCGTTCATCATTATGAAGTGGCACATTTAGTCTAAATTTGCCACTTCATAATGACGAACGGGAAAAGGATATATATATATATATATATATATATATATATATATATATATATATATATATATATATATATATATATATATCCTTTTCTCGTTCGGATTAAGCAAATTTTAGTGGAAAAAAAGTCGCTTTTAAGGAGATCTCCCTTGTTGAATTTTCTTTAATTCTTCATATGAGCGAGATCAGGACTAAAATTTAAGATCAGTTTCATCAAAAATTCAAGGAGTTATCCACTGGTTACTTTTAAGAGCATTTTTTCTATTGATGATGTTTAGAAAGCCGCTTTGTTTTGAAGATACAGGCTGATAAAATTTTTGGATAATTACAATATTTCATTACTTAAATATTATATGTGAAGTTTCTAACGTACAAGAAAACAGTTGAAAATGACTACCACTAGCTAGGATCTTTGAGTCCAGTCTTCTCCTCAATTGACTGACGAACTCTTTTAAAAACACTACCGTCGTTTCTTATTGAACTACATCCAAGAATTAGCTAATTTCTACCTTTTTGTCTATTTTCCATTGGAGTAGTGTAAACCAATGACTTCAGATGATCACCTCGCCATAGGTCATAATCCAGGGGTATTAGGTCCGGAAATCGAGCAAGTCATAAGTGAGATTCACATCGACCAACTCAGCGATATGCATATCTTGATGTTGAAAACTCATAAGCAACAATATTTATATGCGCTGGTGCACCATCGTGCATAAACCACATTGTATTTCTCGTTGGCAATGTTACCGCTTCTGAAAACTGTGGCAGCAATTATTCCAAAAATTTCGATACACCTCGCGTGTAAGTATTGCTGGCAGAAGTTCTGGTCCAATTGGCCAGTCACCCACAATTCCAACCCAAACGTTTACCGATAGCTGATGTTGAAAACGATCTTCAACTACCTCATGTGGATTTTCTTCAATCATGCACGTTATTGTGAAAATTCCTCATTCATGCAATTTTTGAGTAATTCGTTATATAGGTATACAGAAACCACCGGCAGTAGTTGAAGAATTTGAACCAATGTGTACAAAACACATTGACAGAGTGCAATACGTGGAGGAAAATTAGCCGAATGAAGTGCCTAAAACATTTGCAATTTTTTTGTAGAAGTACCTGGATGTTCCTATATCATATTCGGCGCATTTGTTTTGTATGCAAATTTTGGTGTCATTAAATATTATCATTATTATTATTATTATATACATAGTGTTCTATTTAAGATACGAAGGTTGATGGTCAGTTCAGGTGTACTCTTAATATTTCCGAAAATATAGATAGATTAAGGTCGTCTGGAGATCCTATTTAACATAAGCAAGTTGATGGGGATTGTCCGTATAACCGAATGGCAATATTTTTGTAAATATGCAATCAAAAATAACACCAGAACGCAACTTTCCAGATTCTAAATATAATTAGTTCCTAAAATATTTCTACTAGGCTCTCTTCGCGGAGAACCTGTATAATCTAATATCAAATTGGATAAGTAAAATTACTCTATTCTATGTTTTTATCCTGTCTCAGAGCACGATGTATTAAAGATCATAAAATTAGTTTCAGTTAAAAATTCACCAGGAATAGATGAAATACTATGTAGTCTTCTTGGCGGGGTTGCCCATCTTGTGGTGGCTCCACTAACTTACCTTATAAATGTGTCGTTTGAAATCGGGTGTATTCCTGAGCGTCTGGAGACGGCCATTGTCGTCTCTCTGTTTAAGAAGGACGATCCACGTCTTTTGGACAACTACAGGGCGATTGCGCTACTTTCGGTTTTTTTTAAGATCTTTGAGAAGGCATTTCTGCTAAGACTTAGGTCCTTTTTAGATAGATACAATTGGCTGTCTCCATGCCAGTTTGGCTTTCGTGGGCAGCTGTCAACTCAGGATGCCGTGCTTAGCACTTACCTGGCAGTCTTAGATTACATAAATAGTGGGTCCAAGTCTACCGTGCTATTCTTTGACATTTCTAAAGCGTTTGATGCGGTCAACCATTCCCTTTTATTGCAAAAATGGAAGCATTATAGCAGAAGAGGAAATGCATATTTATTGCTAAAAAGGTACCTGTCTGGGAGAAGTCAGGCTGTCAGGATACGACAGGCAGGTAAGAACTATATGTCTGGATTTTCAGACGTGTCGAGCGACGTGCCCCAGGGCAGCATATTGGGCCCTGTTTTGTTTACAAATTTCCTTAACGATATTGTTTATGATCTCCACCAATACCACTTAACTTTGTACGCAGATGACACCACTGCTGCAATCTCAGGGGAAAGTTTTGAAGAGCTTGGTGCTGCAGCTAATGTGTGTGTGTCTCAGGTGTCAGCCTGGCGTTGGCAAAATGTTCTGGTTCTTAAGACGCAAAATACTGAAATGCTTCTTTTATCCTCCGGTGGGTGTGCATCCGAATCTTAGCCTATATGTGAGATCTGATAACGATTCAATAAGACAGGGCACATCTATAAAGTTTTTGGGGATCCATCTGGATTCTAACTTATCATGGCACGTCCATGTTGATCATGTAGTGGCCTCTCTTGTATCTAGGAATTACGCGTTGCTGCAGCTGAGGGATTCCTTGAGTACTCAGGCGTTGTTGACATGCTACTATGGTAGTGTCAACTGTCTCCTGGCATATGGTTTGCTGTGTTAGGGCGGCTGTGTGCATCTGGGGAGGGTTCTGTTAATGCAGAAGAGAATTGTCCGCACCATGTTTGGCCTGTCGTCTTCCGCATCGTGTAGACCATTATTTATACGGTATGGCATTTTAACAGTGACGTGCCTATATATGCTTGAGGCGCTATGTTATGTCAAAAAAAATATTGAAAATTTTAGTACCTGCGGTAATATTACAGCGTATGAAACAAGACAGGCTAAAGATTTGTATGTTCCCCTTATAGGATCGAACAGATTAATCTGGCACCTCGCAACACTGCAATACGCTTATATAATCATTTACCTGACAGCGTCAGAAATTTGAGCAGCCTCAGAAAATTTAAGTGTGCTTTAAAATCATTTTTTAGAGAGCATTCGTTTTATTCTGTGGACGAATATTTTAATTTTAAATTTTAGCATTCATAAGCTGTTTTTTGTATTTTGACTATTTCCTATATTCTGTAGAGATATACGAAGCAGTTCTAATAAATAAATAAATAAATAAATTACCTAAAATTAATCAAACTCTGTTAAAATAGTCCAAATTTTTCTGAAATCCGCTGCCTTATCGCACTCCCTGTGCTACAAATTTTAGCCAATTATTGCCACTTAGTATATGTAAGGCTGCAAAAATTATGAGTATATGAATAAGTTAACTGTGGATCTTTTTAATATAGTGTTAATAAGCAGGGCTTAACCATCAGGTGTTAAAGACAAAACACGATATTCTCCTGACGAATTTTAATGTAACATAAAGCATTTTAAAAGCCCACCGTTTGCAAAATATATCTCACTTAAATATCCCATCTCGGAACGTATTGCAGTTTTAATTTAGCGAAAACGTAAGCAAACGTCTTAATAAGAATAAGGTGCGATCTAGAGCTCCAATCTTCCATTCTTCTCATCACAGTCTTTGTGCCGCCTTGAAAATTTTATTTAGCTCTTTGATGGTTAGAAATCATCTCGTCGTCTCATTTTTATGAGAAAAACGTGAGTGTTTTGCCTTATGAAGAATTTAATAATATGAAAATGACAAGCGATGCGAGATAGCAAGACTGTATTAAATTCGATGTTATTAACAAAACGTAGTAGTTATTCTGAGGAACGGTTGCTCCTTTTGCTTCTTTGTGATAAGTTACTGCTATGCAGAATATCTTTTATAAAAAAAAAAATTAACTGATGCCAAATAGTGAAGACCTTCTTAGTTTCATTTTCCATTTATTGCTGTATTTTGCATACTTTATTTATAAATAGAACAACATTTTAGCCAATTTTCACAGGAAACATTTCTAAATGAGAAGAATACGACTTTGAGACTTCCGAAATATTTATGAAAATGAGTACTATTTAAGTTCCGTACAGCCCATATTTATGATCAGTTTTAATTTTTATATGTATATATGTACGTGTGTATGCATATATATATATATATATATATATATATATATATATATATATATATATATATATATATATATATATATATATATATATATATATATATACATATATATACATATATATATATATATATATATATATATATATATATATATATATATATATATATATATATATATATATATATATATATATATATATATATATATATATATATATATATATATATAGGGGGGCCCGCAGACTGTTGCCCCGTAACCGAACTACAACAACCCAACCTATCTTTATCTCCTGCTCTGAGGAGTAGGCAGATTGAGGCCTTAGAGTTCATTTAATCTCATATCTCTTTAACCTCTTCAAAATGGCTCCAAAATAGGAGTCGCAATGTCAAATTTCAATACATTTTGGACGTTGTTCAACCTAAAAACCAAGTATATCTCACACTAATGACCGCGTAAATCTTTCTGAATTTATATATATATATATATATATATATATATATATATATATATATATATATATATATATATATTATACTGTCCCAGTTCTCCTGTTCCAACCGGATATTTCGGCTTGCCTAATGATTGTAGATTCGAAAGGTTTGCTATGGAATACACGCTTAGAAATAATAAAAAAAACAACTGGGAAACGAAATGGTGGAACTTCTGTTTTTAGAGGAAGTGACAGTAGATTTTTATTGTTGATGACACATTGTATATTTTGTTTCAAAAATTGGGAATCTATGCCAATTTTCCTTTACAATACTGTATTGTAAAAGAAGTCATATTTTAATTTTATAATGGCTTACAATAGACTTTTTAGAGAATTTTTTTTAATCGCTAATGAGGAGATCTGTGTTTATATATACATATATATATATATATATATATATATATATATATATATATATATATATATATATATATATATATATATATATATATATATATATATATATATATATATATATATATATATGTATATCCGACCGATAACTCAAAAAATAATCGACCAATCTTGATCAAATTTGGTGAGTACCTTCCTTTTGCAAGTGGCTTGGGCAAGTTCGTTAGCCAGGGAAATCGGACCAGGTTTTCCCGGAAAATTTTGTGTTTCTTTCTAAAAAAATTAATATCTCCGGAAATAACAAAGTAAGGGCAACCCAATTTGGTGCGCGTGTTTGTATTATAAAGAGTGAACTCTGTACCAATTTAGGTCTCTAGCTTTGAAGACAAAGGAGTTCTGGGCAGTTAAAGAAACAAATTTTGGAGTTTTCCTCAAAACGTCAAACTCGCAATTTTAAACGTCAAAATTGGCAATGTTTAGGCAAAGAACGTGAAACAAATAAGGATCCTGAAAAGAAGAGCAAGAAGAGTGTTTTGCAAACCCTTAGGTTTTAGATTCAACCGTCATTGCCCTTCATTTTACTCAAATATTTACAGAAAATTTATTTTAAATAGACCCTTTCTCTGATGCTTTGATTGTCGGTTTAGTTAAGTTGATGCCTTCGCTGTAGGTTTAGTGAAGTTTATGGTTTAACGGTCTCTAATTTTTTTTAGCAAATTTTCGTAGAACAAATTCGTTAATGCATTTTTGCATTTTTATCGAAATATGATGCGTTTGTAAGAAAAAAATCTGGACGCAGTAAGTGCTTTTTAGTAAATTTGCAGTTTAGCTCCCGAACGCTTTTCATAAACTGTTTTCAGAAACCTAACCCCCCCCCTGGATCCAGAAACCCCAAGAAAAATTTCTTGTTCACACTCCCCAAGAAAGTTACGGGACCAGGAGTGAGTAGGGGTGTATAATTTTTTTTTAGCTAATTTTCGTAGAACAAATTCGTAAATGCATTTTTGAATTTTTCATCGAGATATGATACGTTAGTAAGAAAAAAATCTGGACGCAGTAAGTGCGTTTTGGTAGCGAATTTGCGGCAAATTTGCGGCAAATTTGCAGTTAAGCTCCCGAACGCTTTTCAAAAAACTGTTTTCAGAAACCTGCCTAGACCCCCCCCCCCTCCGGATTCACAAACCCCAAGAAAAAGTTCTTGTCAACACCCCACAATGAAGTTACGGGACCAGGAGCGAGTAGGGGTGCTGGGTGTGGTAGGTAGTAAAAAAGAAATATGAGCAGAAAATTCGAATAAAACGGGCTTGAAAGCTGTCTTTTTCACATCTTGAAGCCATATCCCCCTTAAACCCTGCCTACCCCGCACAACACCTCTATCCCCCCAGGTGCTGTAACTTCCTTGGCGGGTAGGAACAAGACATTTTTCTTGTGGTTTATGCAGCGATGGTGGTTGTATGCACGCTAGGGGGAAGGAAAGTTCCCACGACGAAGCAGCCACCCTCAACCCCCCCACCTCTGCCACAAGTCGAACCGGGGGGGAGTCTGCTTTGTCGTAGGCATTTTCCTTTTTATTACCTACTCCGCCCAGCACCCCTATTCACTCCCAGTCCCGTAACTTCCTTGGGGGGTGTGAACAAGAAATTTTTCTTGTGGTTTGTGCATCCAGGTGGGGTCCTAGTAATGTTTCTGAAAACAGTTTTTTGAAAAGCGTTCGGGAGCTAATCTGCAAATTTACGGAATTTTCATTAAATCCTTCAAATTTCAATAACTCAATTTGCTACTAACGTAAGCATTTAAGTTGATTTTCCAAAAATTGTTGTATATTTTCGAACCATAAGTAATTTTCATAAAATATAGGACATTGTTTCTACTACATAGGCTATACCGGTAATCAGATTGATGCCTGCTCGCATTTGCTATTAAAAACATTTGCATGGAAATTCACTTCCATGGCACACTTGCTGCATCCAGACTTTTGAAAAATGTTTATATATTTTCAAACAATAAAGTAATTTCGATGAAATGTGGTACATTGTTTCTACTATATAGGCAATCAAGTTTAATGCCTGCTTTCATCAAAGAGAGACATTTGCTATTAAAAATATTAAAAAAAAAATTAGCTACCATAACGCACTTGCTGCATCCAGCCTTTTTTTAAATGATCACATACGGACTCATCATTTTATTTTAAAAGTATTAAGCCATTAAACGTTACATATTTTAATTTGAAAAAAATTCATTTGCTTTTTTCTTTCATTTAACATTCACTTTTATACCATCGTAAGAGTTCGAATCATGATTTTCAAAGTCTGCTATAACCTCTGCTATTCATTTTGAAAGACATTAGCTATATAATTGAGACGTCAGTCGCTTCAAGTAATTGTTCTGTTCAAAGCACTGTTGAGCCAAATCAAACTTGTGATATGGAAAATATGACTTCCCAAACGAAGAAAGTAAGATATGATTTTGATGTAGGGGGAATATCAACGAAATCGTAGAACAGCACTGGTGTTATATAAGGAGCGATACACAAATGGGCGCAGACCAAGTGCAATGTTATTTTCTCGTCTAGCCTCCTATTTAGCTACGAGTGGGTCGTTTAGGAAGAAGCAGACCATTTTAAAATCAAGAACAGCAACCGATATTATGTTAGTTTTTTGTCTTACATGATAAGAGTTCGAATCATGATTTTCTAAGGCTGCCGGGTCGTCTATATTTCGAAAGATATTTGCTATAAAATTTAAACGTCAGTCGCTTCAAGTAATCATTCTGTTCAAAACACTGTTAAGCCAATTAAAACTTTTAATATGGAAAATATTATTTCACTAACGATCAAGGACAATTTGTAAAACCCAATACATTATAATACAGTCTTTCAGACATGACGATCGTTTCGCTAACAACGTTAGCGTCATCAGAGGGAACTTTGTTAGCGAAACGATCGTCAGGTTGAAAAAACTATATTTGCTAAATTGGGTTCTCTAAATTGTACTTAGAGTGCTCATCATAGGTTCCAATCTTCACTCATTTCACTAACGAAAAAAGTTATATAGGGTGGCGCGTTGAAAACGAAACAGACCGATTTGCGTCCAGAGAATTTTTTGTTTCTAAGAAACGCTGAAACACGTCAATCTTAATATTGAAGGGGACATGTTTTGACATAAAACTCAACTTGGTCACATCAACCCCTTAAGGGTGGTGATAACAACCCTTATATTTTAAATAGGGAACATGGGTCGAGTGTTACATCATTTGAAAGTTCTTTATTTTCTGAAATCAGCACACAAATTTTTTTATCAACTCGTTTAAAATTATTTACAGTTGAAGATGCAAAAACGCATTTCACTCATTCCGATAAGTAATGTGCTGCTGGTCAATGTTTTGTTGGTTTGTAAACAAAAAATTGACTATCAGAACATTTCTTATCGGAATGAGAGATATGCGGTTTACTATTTCAGTTTATCGGTCGGTTTGGTCCTTGATAGTACTACCAAAAATAAATTTCACAATGGTGTATTCTGTAAAAGAAAGAGTTGATATAATTACTCTCTTTTTTCAAAAACGATGACTGTACCTCAAATTTGTGTAATGAACGACATCCGAACAGACATCTTAACAGAAAATACATTTTGAACTTGGTTGCAAAGTTTCGACAAAGTGGTTTAGTAGCCAACAAAAAACGGGATGAGACTACTGAGATTAAAGTTTTAGGACAAATTGCTGCAGACCCAACTTTGAGCACGAGAAAAATGGCCACTGTTTCAAACATCAAAAGAACAACGATTCAGCGAATATTGAAGCATCATAAATTTCACCCGTATAAAATTCATCTTGTACAACAACTGAATGAAGATGATTTTGATCGGCGGCTGGAGTTTTGTGATATTATGACTGCACGAATAGCTGATAACGGGAACTTTCTGTTCAATATCTGTTTTTCACACGAGTGTACGTTTTTATTAAACTCTAAATTCAATCGTCATAATTGTCTTTATTGGGCAGATAATAATCCAAGAAAATTTCACGAACCCACACTCAAACTCCACAGAAATTGAATGTCTGGACTGGCATTTTTGGAGACCGTTTAATCGGACCAATTTTTCTTGATGGCAATTTGAGTGACGAAACGTAGTTGGAGTTACTAGAAGATATCGTTTATCCTCTACTAATTGATGATCGCTATCAAGAAAATCAATTAGTGTTTCAACAACATGGAGCTCCTTCGCATTTTTCACAACGTGTTAGGGGGTTTTTGAACAGAGAGTTACCAGGACAATGGATTGAGCGTAGAGGTGCTATTGAGTGCCCCCCTAGATCACCGGATTTAACTCCTTTAGACATCTTTCTATGGGGCCATTTAAAGACTAGAATTTACACAACAGAACCGAAATCTCTGGAAGAATTACGACGACGCATTGTTGAAGAATGCCGTATAATAACTCCACAAATGCTCCAGAATGTCAGAGCTCGTTTTGAACAAATTTTGTACTATTGCATGGAAGCTGGTGGTCAACAATTTGAACACTTACTTAACTGAATAAACATTTTTGAACGTTTAGTTTGGTTTTTTAGTTTTTTTTAACAAAAAATTGACTAATTAGTGCCATTCTTATCACAATGAATGAAATACGTTCTTGCAACTCCAACTGTGAATAATTTTTAAACGCAATGATAAAACTTCCAAAAAAAAATTGTGTGCTGAATTTAGAAAAGAAAGAGCTTTCAAATGATGTAACACTCTACCCATGTTCCCTATTTAAAATATAAGGGTTGTTATCACCACCCTTAAGGGGTTAATGTGACAAAGTTGAGTTTTATGTCAAAACATGTCCCCCTTAATATTAAAATTGACGTGTATCAGCGTTTCTTAAAAAAAATTCTCTGGACGCCAATCGGTCTGTTTCGTTTTCAATGCGCTACCCTGTATATGGTTTTGATTTTTGGGGAATATCGTAGGGCGGCACTGTTGTTATATCAGTAGCGATGCCCAAATAGGC
The DNA here is from genome assembly GCA_964006375.1 of Tillus elongatus. Lineage (NCBI taxonomy): Eukaryota > Metazoa > Arthropoda > Insecta > Coleoptera > Cleridae > Tillus > Tillus elongatus. The sequence continues at coordinate 63,557,528 of OZ023263.1, read as the reverse complement.
GCAGACCAAGTGCAGTGTTATTTACCCGTTTAGCCTCTAATTTAGCTTCGAGTCGGTTGTTTAAGAAGAACCAGGGCTAAGTCCATTTTTCGATATGTTTGCATTTGACGGTCTTGCTCTCTACTACTACTTACAGGTAGCATTGCTTAACGAGATCCGTTTTTTTGCCAAGTAATAAGGAATATCCCTATGTACACCGGCTTCCACAGGAATATCTTCCCAAGCCTGTACATCATCGCTTCTGTCAGCCCCTGCAGTTTCATCTCCAATATCTTCTTGCTCCGAAATAATGTCACAACTTGCTTGAGCTCTAGCACCTTTCATCTTTTTAAATCCCGAATCATGAGATACATGATTTCTTCTGGTGTATAATATTTTAATTACGGATTTTGAAACTAATTTTTATTAAACTGCCGGTATTCCTAACAATAAAACTCAAAAACCAAATCGCACGTACGTAAAACTAACGAAAACTAATAATTATCAGAAAATAAAAGTGAGGTTATGTATTCATCTTCTTTTTATTTGTAATCCACTTTTTATTTCTGTCGGTCTTTAGTTATATTTGCATTCTAGCCACGTTCTTTTACTACTGCTTATATAATAAGAAATCTGTAAGTCGTTAGTTTGTTCCGTTCTGACGAGCTGGTAAATCCCATCCTAGCCCAAAGTTCATGGATTAGATTGGTTGTCTGGTAACTCTGAGGGGAGAGAGACGCGTGAGGAAGCTAATACCTCATGTGTATTCCAAGTGCGGATAACACCAATAATTTCAAATGGTGTTTTGTTGTTTTATATAACATTTATTAGAAATTTTACTTTGCTCAAAGATTTTTGAACACGATCAGTTACAGATTTATTTTAATGTTTATTTTGTACGAAATAGCCGTTAAATCGGGAGTATTGTCTTAAAGACAATATCTTATTTTTTGAGGTGTTGTGTTGTAAACATAACTGCACAATGAATCGACGGTATTATGAATTGAACGTTATTTATTCAATATTATTCTTATATTTAACAATTAAATCGGGGAAGCGTCATATATGTAAATATATGTTTACTGTAAAAAAATAGATTATATATACTTAAAACAAGAACTCAGAAAATAACTTGACCTAAATATCTGTTTAGATGCCTGGTGGTCGTTTTTAGTGTATTAATGTGAAAAAATAATTCTAAAAGTCTGGACGCAGCAAGTGCGTTATGGTAGTGAATTTTCATAAAAATGGTTTTAATAGCAAATATGTCTTTTCTTTTAAAGAAAGCAGGCATGAAATTTGGTTACCAGTATAACCTATACAGTAGAAACAATGCACCATATTTACTCAAAATAACTTGATTGTTTAAAAATGTACAAAAATTTTCCGAATATAAACTTTAAATGTTCCAGAAAAAATTGGTTTCCTAGTCAACGAACCTTTTGATTAATAGCAAATTGAGCTATTAAAATTGACGCATTTAATGAAAATTGGTTACCATAAGGCACTTGCTCGGTCCCGAATTTCTTTTCTTACAAACATATATTTCGATGGAAAATGAAAAAATTCAATAGCATAAGACGTGTTCAACTAAAAAAAGGTCTGGACGCAGCAAGTGCGTTATGGTAATAAATTTTCATAAAAAGTTTTTAATAGCAAATATGTTTTTTTTTTAAGAAAGGAGGCATCAAATTTGGTTACCAGTATAACCTATATAGTAGACACAATGCGCCATGTTTTATCAAAATAACTTTATTGTTTGAAAATGTACAAAAGTAAACTTAAAATGTTTCCTAAAAAACTCGTTTCTTGGCCAACGAACCTTATAGGTTAATAGCACATTGACATATTAAAATTTGAGGCATTTAATGAAAATTCGCTACAATAACGCACTTGCTGCGTCCCGAAACTCTTTTCTTACAAACATGCATCATATTTAGAAAAAAATGGAAAAATACAATAATATAAGTGTGTTCGAAAAAAAAAACAATTTCGGGGATCACCAACGACTTATGGACCATCCTGTGATTGTCAAAATATTTTTATAAGATGCACCTTGAGACACACTATAATTAACGTATACAATTTTTTCTCGTATCTTGTATAATAACAATTATATTGAGCTTTATCGTAGAAATGCGTCACTCTGTATATATGTAAACGGATAAAAACTGAATGTAAACCCGGATATGAATTCTACGGGGCCTAGTTTGCGCTAATTGGAAAAAATCTTTTTAAAATTGAAAAGTCGTGGTAATTCCATGTCGTATTTTTCACTCGCATTAATATGACTATCATAATGATCATGAAGTTTTAACTTTTTTTATCAGAGGTTTACCTATAACTTTTTGTCTTTTAACTTAGAGATCTGAATATTGGTACATAGGATGCTTTGCCAGTTCCGGAGATAAATTTTTTTCCGAAAGAAAACAAAAAATTTTCCAGGAAAACCTGGGCCGATTTTGCTGGTTAAAAAAACTTATCGAAGCCATTTGCAAAGGGAAGGTACGTACCAAATTTGATCAAAATCGGCCCTTTCTTTTTTGAGTTGAGGGTCATTCTAGGCATGCTAAAGGGGAAGAACCCCAACACCACCACCTCCCACCACCCCGTAGTTTGGAAAGGAAGGGCTCGGCCAGCATCATGGGACAGAAGTGGGGTTGGTGCTTCTTCCTGGGGCTTTTTCTTTCCCTACAACCACCCTCGATGCATAAACCTGGACCTGAGGCGAATAGAGGTTCTGTGCGGGGTAAACGTGATTTTAATGAGGTGTAGCTGCAAAATGGAATAAAGCCAGCTTATGTAGATCCGGCTAAGCTGTTTTTTTTCGCATTTTTCGTTTCTTCTTCCCCGCCCATCACTCCTATTTACTCCTGGTCTCGTAATTTTTTGGGGGTTGTTTGCAATAACATTTTCTTTTGGTTTATGCATCCAAGGTGGTTCTAAGCACGTTTAAAAAAAATCTAAAAGTCGTCTGTGAGCTCCTCTGGAAATTGACCAAGTATTATTATACATTATTAATTTACTTATTGGGCTAGCACAATTGACTATTATTTTAAAATTAAATATAAGATGCCTGAGATTTTTGCTTAGAAATTTTTGTAAAAATTATAAACCACTATTTTGTAAGTATAAAAATACATGCCTACCTAAAGATTATAATCTTAAATAATTTACTTATTGTGATTAATAGCATGTTTGTAAATAAACAATATCCAGTAAAATAAGTAAATTAATTTAAAAAAAAACCCTAGGTTGTGGTTTAGAAGAAAAACATTCTGTCTAATTTGGGGCATTATGAATTTATACTAATAAATGACACCACATAAATGACACCCTCCCGTGCAAAAGTTCTGAGCAGCTTCTTCGGGGGAGGTTGCATATAAAAGACAACGGACGCACACCCAACACACAGTGACAGAAGCTGCCACCAACGGAAATCGAACCCAGACACCCCGTGTAGCAGTCAAACACTCGTTTCACTGCACCACGGAGGTGTGTATAATAATTTCATAAACAATAATTATTTTTTAAATCCTTTTTAAGGTAAACCAATGATTTGAATCAATTTATTTGAAATCGAGTAATATCCTAAAGCTTCAATACTTTCTGTTACTATGTGAAAAAAATCTTAATTGTAACTTATTTTTAAACACTTAATCTTGTTGTAAGTTCAAAAAGCACATAACTTTGAAAAGACGAATATAAAAATGCCGACTGCTATGAATATTCCATGCCCTATTATTCCACTAGATTTAAATTGGAAATACATGTGACGTATTCCCGCTCCACTCTCTGATTGGTCAAGAGTTACCAGACCACCTATCTGATCTATAAACGTTGACCCTGGCCAAAAAGTTTCAGCCTAATTTGTCACCATTTGTCAAGATATTTCAAATGTCGTTGTCAACCCGTGCTCTTATGTACGTCAAGTATTTCCGTCAATGATATATCATAATTAATTTATCTTTGATAATGGTTACTGGGCGTGTACTTATCTATGGCGGTAAAGGAGCTTTGGGTACAAAATGCGTATCCAAATTTAAATTCAACAACTTCTGGGTGGCTTCTGTGGACTTTGGTGAAAACCAAGATGCTGACCTAAATATACTAATTAACAAAGAACATAACTTAGAAGAGCAAGAATCAACTGTGTTGAACTTTGTACAGGAAGCTATTAGTGACTCTCAATTGGACGCTGTTATCTGTGTTGCTGGCGGCTGGAAAGGAGGTAATGCTAGTAAAAACTTTGCTAAGACTGCTGACTTAATGTGGAGCCAAAGTGCGTATCCTGCTATCATATCCGCTTCAGTGGCTTCCCGTTTTTTAAAAGCTGGCGGACTAATTAGCTTGACTGGAGCCAAAGCAGCTCTCGGACCAACACCAGAAATGCTTGGTTATGGAATGGCAAAAGCTGCAGTTCATCACTTAACTAGATCGTTATCAGCTAAAGATTCTGGCTTGCCCGATTCTTGCACCGCTGTGGCGATTTCGCCAAACATTCTTTATACACCAATGAATGAAAAGTGGATGCCGAGAGCTGATTTTTCTTCTTGGACACCACTAGAATTTGTTGCTGATATGCTAATCGAATGGACGCTTGGTAAAAACCGCCCAGAAAATGGTAGCATTTTACAATTGACGACAAACAACTTTATTACAGAAGTGGTTCCCTACGTGGATCTAATCAGAGAGGGTGATAATGCAAACCAGGCAATGGATTCTCAATGTTAATTGGCTTTTAAATTTAATTACAATATTTAAGTTGTTATAAAGTATTTGATAACTAATAGGTATACGATTTTTGGCTGGTAATTTAAATTGGAACCTTAACGAAAATGCTGGTTTTTAACATAAAATCAATAAAAAATATCACTATAGTTTTCTGCTTTCTAAAATCGATGTACCAATAACATTGGTACTATTGTAGTTAGAGATTTGGCATGAAAGGTGACTAGCTAAAGTTACACGAAAACACTTCAAAACGTGTAAAAGGAAATTAAAAAATAAGTTACAATTAACAAACCACTAAAATATTCAATCTATCAAGAAATGGCCATAGACCTATATTTTACTATTCGCCTTCTATAATCGCTTATTCTGCACCAACATTAATTCACTACTGATTGACTGCTGTATCTGCTGCTCCTTTATTTATACAGTCCATAGAGGTTCCCTGGTTTCGGTTGCTAGAACCCCAAATTGGCCCTCATTTTTAGTGAATTTTTATTAAAAAAAATTCACTAATAGAGAGGTATCGATGGTGAGACTTTGCAAAAATTCTTTCAAATGAGCGCGAATTAGGACCCCTAGAACCCATATCCGGGGTCAGTTTGACTTTTTATATGCTTATATATATATATATATATATATATATATATATATATATATATATATATATATATATATATATATATATATATATATATATATATATATATATATATATATATGTATCCGTCTGATAACTCAAAAAATAATTAACCGATTTAGATGAAACTTGGCAGGTGCCTTTCTTTTATTAATGGCTTGGATGAGCTCGTTGGCCAGGAAAATCGGACGGGGTTTTCCGGGAAAATTTTGAGTTTTCTTTCAAAAAAAATTTTTTTTTCCGAAAATTTCGATAAAATTTGGTCTACATATTGCTTTGGGAAATACCTAACTATGTGCCAAAATTCAGCTTTCTAGGGTTACAGAAAATTGAGCTATACAAATTTGAAACATGTTTAATTCGTAAGTATGTGGTTGCTGTTGGTTAGTCAATGCTTTTCTTATTGACTCATGAGATTCATTCATCAACCTTCCATTGACTTCTGCTTCTGCCGCTGTTACAGTCCTTTTATTTAGATCTAGAGTTGTAAGCACTCATGCAAACCATTGACTATCTATCTACGAATAGACTGGGCACACAGCCGAATTGTTTGAAGCCAACATTCAAGGGACTCTATGTTTACATCGGTCCTCTGCTCTGATTTGGTGGTGGCTAACGCGTTGCCGCTATGTAATAATTCATCCTTAAATCGCCGAATATGATGACAAGGAAGTCATTGAGGATGACAAATTTATTACTTTTCTGTCACTTAAGACATTACACTTTGATGAGGGCTTATTTATGAATGTAAAGATGTACTACCATTTATTTTTCTTGGTTTCTCCCTTTATGTAAATATAACCAGAAAACTCAGCCCATTATTTTAAATCGTTTTCCTGCTGCATGTGAAGTATCTAGATTTGTATTAATCCTCAGTTGTGGCTTGTATTTGTCTGCGAATAGTATGCAAGTATACTGAGAGTTTATTTTTATGTGTTACCTTGATTGGCAATAAAGATTTTGTTTTGGCAAAATGGTGAAAAAGTGTATTGTTTGTAGAAGATTACCTGGGGATGTGGCAACTGTGTCTCTGCATACGTAAGTACCTTCGCTGTTTGCTATTTTCAGCGGCGGCACGTCAGTTTGGCACTATTTTTAGGTTTCCATCTATTAAAGAAATGAGAGAAAAATGGTGCGCAGCCTTAAGTATAAAAACGGATACGCTGCCGAAATATTCTTATTTATGTTCTCAGCACTTTAATGAAGACTCTTTTTTTTTTGTTACAGAAATTTCCTTCAGTAATGTTACACTAAATTAGATTTTTCATAAAACTTAGACATTAATTATTAATTATTTCTACGGAAACACTAAAAACATTTCTGCGAAAACTTTTCAAATTCAGCCGCTATTTGAGAGTGCCTGTATACGACAGATCGATTTCTTCGACAAGTAATACAAACAAAAAGCTCTCGGAATGCGTCATTTCCATGGGGCACCGCTATTATTGAATTTTTATTTAAAAAAATTCACTAATAGAAAGGTATCGATGGTGAGACTTTGCAAAAAATTTTGCAAATGAGCGCGCACTAGGACCCCTAGAACCCATATCCGGGGTCAGTTTCAATTTGTATATGTTTATATATATATATATATATATATATATATATATATATATATATATATATATATATATATATATATATATATATATATATATGTATCCATCTGATAACTCAAAAAATAATTAACCGATTTCGATGAAACTTGGCAAATAGATTTGTTTTATTAATGGCTTAGATGAGTTCGTTAGCCAGAAAAATCAAACGGGATTTTCAGGGAAAATTTTGAGTTTTCTTTAAAACGAAATTTTTTTCTACGAATGTAACAAAGCTGTTCTAATGAAATTTACTATATACGTTGCCTTGGGAGAGATCTTACTACGCACTGAAATTTAACTTTCTAAGTTTGTAAAAAAATTGAGTTATTCAAATTTTAAATTTTCTTTTTAAAAATTTTTTTTCTCCGAAAATTACAAAGTTATTTTAATGAAATCTGGTGTATGTCTTGCGTTATGAGAGACCTTACTACACACCAAAACGAAACTCTCTAAGTTTATAGAAAATTGAGTTATTCAAATTTGAAGCATTTAATAAAAATTCACTACCATAACGCATCTGCTGCGTCCCGAGTTTTTTTTTTACAAAGTCTCACCATTGATGGGCTTTTTTTTTTAAATAAAAATTCGCTAAAAACAATTTATTTCATTTAGCTGTTCAGTACATTTGGAGAACCCAAAGCACTACAACACATTTAAAAAATCTGACGATCGTTTCACTAACCAAGTTAGAGTCATCAGTGGAAGAATAATTTTGAATATCTTACCTCTAAAACTCCGTTTATATTATTTTGCAGGCAATTGGTTCATAACGATTGAGGTTGGTTCAGCAACAGAAAAATTAAATATTTCATTTGGCGAATATACCTGAATTCTTTTACTATCTATCGAACGTTCTTCTGTCGGTCTGTCCTGTAAAATGATCGATCAATAAACTCTCCATAGGCGGCGCAGCTAAATTCATACACTTTTTGTTATTACTATATTTAGCAATATATATATATATATATATATATATATATATATATATATATATATATATATATATATATATATATATATATATATATATATATATAATTTAGAAAACGTTTCGCTGTCCTGTTTGCCTGAATTTTTTTTATTAATTTTAGATTCTCCTTATCTACATGGTGATATTATCCCAAATATGCAGATCCATCTATATTACCGTACCTTGGTTGTGCTAAGTCTTTTTAAATCTAATTTCATAAGATCTTTTTGTTTGTCCGACCTTGTCTTTGCGGTCGAAAAAGTTAATTGCAAATTTTTTTAAAATGCTATCCAGGCCCCTCGTGAACAAAGTTTTTTCGGCTTCCTCTCTTCTAAAAGTCGTTGATTCCAATAACATTTTGCTTGCTGTCTGTTTGTTAATTAAATTCTCCACTAGGCAAGCTGTGTATCCGCCATATTCGGCCACGTTCGTAATATCCCATGGTTCTTTGGTATATCTATTTTCACTTAAAGTAAAATGAATTATTTTGTTTACTAAAAAATTCAGGCTGACCATTTTTTGTACGTACGTATGATGTGAGTGATTCGGAATGTAACTTAAAGTGGTACTTTCCTTCCTATAGACATCGAATTTTAAAGCGTCTTTATTTTTGATAATTAGTACATCCAGAAAGGATAATTTATTGTTAATTTCTAATTCGTGGGTAAATGTTATAGTATCAAAATCACCGTTATATTCGGCAATAAAATCGTCTATTTTGCTGTGTTAAATACTGCGAAAATATCATCCACAAACGAAAACACAGTAGGAAAATACTGACTGTTACTTGCAAGGTCTGTTTCAAATCTACCCATGAAAAGGTCCGCAATGAATGGCGATAGGAGGTTGCCCATTGCCGTGTCTTGGGTTTGTTCAAAAAAACGTATTGCTGGGTTGAAAAATATTTTGTTAATGCAAAGGTTTGTTAAAGTTAAATATTATTTGCAGACCTTTTGATTTATGTTATTCATTTTTAACAACTCTTCTAATTACGTTAACCTTTGCGTCGTGGGAACGCTAGGAAACAATGAGGTTACATCAAATGAAATCAAAAGCTCGTCTTCAACCTAGACTGTTCCACACTGTATAGGATAAACATTCATTTCTTGCCGATGTACACCCAACAAATACAGGTTGCTATTCTTAATAACTTAGCCGCCCATTCTCAAACTTTAGGTACAACTAGACACTTATTGTTTCAACTAAGTTTCTGATTATACCATAACTTTACTTACTTTTCTATGAAACTCTAGTTGCTCTATTGTTAACTTAGCGCATTTTCGTTCAACTTCTTGAATATTCATACATTTACTTTGCAACTGCAATGTTCGGATACATTGTTTTCTTTGCAAAATAACAGGAACTAATATTTTCTCAGCCAGTAGCCATTCAAAACTCACTAGACTGTAAAATTTCCATAAAATTTATCTTGCTATGAAATCATTTCTCTCGACACGTGCCATTTATGTGCTCATTGTTGTTTTATATAAGTTAATAACGATTATTGTAGGTTACATAACATGAAGGGCACTTTAGAGACGGGATGCCATATACTTTTGTTTGCGAGATGCCTGCCTAACCTGTTTATGTAATACTGTAGTCACTAAAATACATTTAGCACCTTCTACATTTGCATATGAGTGTAAATTGTCAAGGTATTTAAATCAGTGATATACAGGCTGGCCCAAAGGTAATGTCGCACAGAACAGCACTACATTCTTGGTATCAAAATATTACGATTTAGCTAAACCTACGAACGGCCCAATTGAGCCTGATAATGAGCCTTTGCAATGTATTCCTCGTAACAGACTTCGCTTCGCTTGACTCAAATGTTCATATATTGGTTTTTAGTGGTATCTACAGATTGTTCCAAAAGTAATGGCACTTGGGGCAGCAGTAGATTTTTATTAAAGTACCACGATTTAGCCAAGCTTACCTCATACCAAAAGTAAACTAAATGATATACAGGATATTAAAGTAAATAATTGAATTTCCATCTTTCTTGATATCTAGCAAAATGTTGGCGTATTGGTTTAAAAATTGGTACAGATGAATTTTCAAAAATTTCGGGACGCAGCAAGTGCGTTCTAGTAGCGAATATTCATAATAATTGTACACTATTACTATACGGCATATTAGTAAAGTTAATACTTTAAACTTACAGATATCTTGAAGATCGATTCTAGAGGTCCTAATATGCGCATATTTGAAAAATTCTTTTGAAAGTTTTACCATCGATATATCTCTATTATCAAAAAAATCTTGCGTTCTAACTCCTATCGAAAAAAATGTCCAAAACTTAATTTTCTATGAAACTAAAGAACTAAATTTTGCTATATCTGTAGATAGTGTAAATCTCTTTAAAAGAAACTTGTATCACAAATTTTATAAAAGTTATACAGAAGATTTTCAGAAGAAAATTTAATTCATATTTAGGAAAGTAAAGTAGCTGCCAAACTTTAAACGTAACATTTATTTTTCCTTATTAATCGCTAGTATGATTTTGTTTTAGTCAATCTAACCAAACCGGTTTTTTAATATCAACAGTAACAAAATTATAATTTCAGACTCAAAGGTGACAAACTTATTTAGGCGTTTTAAACAAAAATGAGATCTTGTTTAAAACGTATGAAATATGTGCACTATTGTTTCTCCAAATGTCAAAATAAAACATAAAAAAACATGCATTCATCCAGCTGGATTCGATCGCGTAACCTTCTCCTTAGGAGGCAAGCGCGATGCCCCCTGCGCCATCTAGGCACACGTCGACTAACATTTTATTGGCGTGATACTTTAGATCGCCTTCATGCCCGGGATGTTATATGCAATGTAAACGGAACAATTAATTACAGAATTAGTAGAATTACCATTGAAACACATCTAACGACTGTTTTGGTCTTATATGACATCTTATGTTTAAGTTTAAAAATAAAAGAAACTATTTTAGAATCATGTTTATAGAGACTTGGCTTGATTTTGTTTACATTTCTGCTATATTATGCGTCAGCATAATATATCCATGCTGCGCTAAAACTGTATTTGGGGGCCATTAATAAAGCTAGAAATATAGCGTATTTTAATAATTGATTGAATACCCCAGTTAAATAACAATCACTTGGTACATTTTTAATTTCATGTCGTCTGTCATTTTCCATAACTGCGGCCGAGATTTCACGATTGTTGGTTTGGGTAGCATATTTTATGCGTGGTATATATATTTATACCTGTTGTATGAATCAATCTACGCGTGGCAGTTAACTACTCTGTCTGTCAGGCATTGGACTTTAAGCACGTCGTTTAAGTCGTTTCAACCAATGTTTTTGGGATTTTATTTTTAATTTGGAAAAAACGTTGTAAATATTGTGTACCAAATTACTTAAAATTCACAACATAGGTTTACTTGCACTATTTCTAGCCACATGTAGAGTCTCATTCCAGTTACGCTGATACTTACAAAAATATAGCGTTTTCAAAAAGTTTTTCCCGGTTTTCCGTTGGAAAAATTTGAGCATAAAGGCTGATAACAAAATTGACGTCGGTTTTCGCCCATACAACATTTTTGCCAAGTTTCTCTGTATTACGGTTATGTATAATATTCAGTAAGGTAAAATCCAGTTCGTCAGCTTGATCATATGCAAGCACGTGCAGTCAAGCACTATCGAATTTTCTGAAACAATTATGGAATTAAAATTACAACCCGATATAATTGATATTTGATGTGTTGTCAGTAAACATTTAAGTTACAGTTTATTGTATTTCATGTCATTTAATTTTTTACTACCAGTTGAAACTTGTGTATGGAATTCTATTTAGTAGCGTACAATCCATCCCGTTTCCTTAGATTAGGTCTTGTTATTACTTGTGGGCAGAATGTGCTATTATCTCGTCCCTTCATACATTTGAAGATATGTACTATGTATTCTGGCGTCTCCTCTTATATTTAGTCTCTATCTCACATCATAAATATTGCTCTAAATGGCTTCAGTCATGGTTTGGATAAGTAAACTTAGAGAACCCAAATCACCACAACACATATTTTTAAAGACCGTTCCACTAACAAAGTTACCGTCATCAGAGGATGAAAAATTATAAACTCCTTACAAGTAAAGATCACCTTTTAAACTACGTCTTAGGTAAAGACAGACAAAAAGAGGGACGAAATCGCAGGAGAATTTTATGTGTATTGTCTTTTAATTTCCGCACGAGGTTTTGAAATTTTCATTATAACTTTGCATGCCTAGTTTCGGAATATCTTCTATGTAAAAGAGAGTGTAAACAAAGGGCTGTAAATCAATGGCGACGCTCGGTTTAAGCAACTTTTTTTTTATTGACTTACAAATATAAATAATTTCGTACGCACGTAGCTTCGCTGGTTCACTAACATTTTTGATAAGCTTCAGATTATTAGTGAATTTTCATTAAGAATATATATATTATATATATATATATATATATATATATATATATATATATATATATATATATATATATATATATATATATATATATATATATATATGTATGTATGTATCCAACCGATAATTAAAAAAATACTTCACCAATCCAAACAACATTTGACAATTCCCTTCATTTTGTTAATAGCTTGGATGAATTTGTTAGACAGTTTTGACGCTCACATACTTTCAGAAAAAAATGAGAAAAACTGTGTGAAAGCGCAATATCTTTTAAATTACTAGAAGTATGCAACTAAAACTTTACAAACTGGTAGATATAGTATCAGTTGTGCTCTCTGCTAAATTTGAACTTAATCGATTTAGCAAATTCTGAGTTATAACCAAATAAAAATACATAATTTACGATATAACCTGAAATTACCTCTGAATGGGTGCCTATAATGTTAGACAAGATCAGACAGATATATAAGGGTTATGTTGCTATTGCAAATAAATTCTCCAAATTAAACTTCAAACGAACAGGCTACAAAAATATGTTACAATAAACAATCAGCGGGGTTGCCATTCGCCGAAACTCTCATCTGAATTTGAAGATATTAGAAAAATATATTGTAATAAATAAAAATTTTAATGAAAGTGACTCAATATGTTTAAAGACAATCTAAAAGCACGTTTTATTATGTATAATTGTTAACCTTCCCATTCTTCAAGGTATTTAAAACCCGTCGCCCTCTCCTAGTTAAATCTGACAACGCCAGTTAGCTATTTGTCATTGCCATTTGTTATTTTGCACACTGACAGTGGGGGGAGTCGAATTCGAGGCTATCTTCCTCTTCTTCTTCTCTGTTTACAGACGTCAAAAACAAATAATAAGACTCGGCTAATAGCTTAGAATCTTAGAATAAGGTACTGATTGCTTACTTTTAGTTTTTAGTGAATTTTCACTATTATTTACTTTTCATGTCGTATATTGAAAATTTGAGGTAAATAAAACTACATAATATCATGCAGTAGTTTAATATATACCTTTAAACATATGTTCAGCCTAAATTATTAAAATTTTAGTTTCAAAATTTTGTATTGTTTATATTTATTTATTTCATTTTCAAAGAGTATGGATACAGCAATAGTAAATAAATGTTGGAAGGAGTTTAGGTGCAGCAAGTGCATTATGGTAGCGAATTTTCAAAAAATATTCCAAATGATGATAATTAAATTTCCCATTAAACTAGAATCTTCAGTTTTGATACATACTAAAACCTATATAAAAGCAGCGTTGGTACTAAATTTAAAAAATAACACAATGAGCTTGTAGTCACGCTAACCTTAAAACAAATTGAGACATCGTCTCTAAATTTGGCAGTCGGTTATCACCGAACAAACGAACGGTTCGGAATGTTTTTGGGTAAAATCACTTCAGTGTGTAGGGGATGAATGGGGGGTGATTTAGTGAAAATTGACATTTTTTCGTTAAAACTTGAGTAACATATCGTTTTAGGGTGTGTTTATTAGAACACTTTCAATTCAATTTCATGAAACATCTTGTATTCTCTGCTGAAATTAAATTAGGGGTTGAATGTGTGAGGGTGGAATATCGGTGACAGAAATTTCGACTTTTTTGTTACTAAGCGTCAAAATTCTCAAAACATATATAAAACTTGATTCTGGATCGAACATTTTGGCTGTCGGTCTGTCGGCCTGTCTGTTTGTGGGCACAATAGCTTTGATTAATGGAAATAGCTTTGGAACTAATTGGGACATCATCTTCAAATTTGGTATCCTGTTAGCGGCCGAGAAAGGAATGCTTCGAATCGTTTTTGGGTAAGATAGCTTCAGGGGGTTAGGGAATAAATGGGAGGGGGGGGTTAGTGATTTGGTGAAAATTGACATTTTTTCGTTAAACCCCGAGCAATATAACGTTTCAGAAGCTTATGGGTACCGGAATACTAATATTTTCTTTGTGGTCAAGTCAGGGACCCTGATTTCATTTCATGATAATGTCTTTCTGAGGCAAGTAGATTATCACAGCCATGTGGAAGTTTTGATTCAATTTTCAGCACTATTTTGTTGGATTTTATATCTTTAGATTTACCTTATTTAACAATAGTATTTTCATGCAGTGAAAATGTAAAATTTTCTATGCAAAGAAATTCATATGAAGGAGAAGTTTGTCGTTTTTTAGTTTTAATTTGTTCCGCTTTGTTTTCCTTAGATATTAGAATATCCATAGATTTTGTAATTTTAAGAGTTATGTTATCATTGACCATTGAAATATGAATCCTTCTAATATTTTTTTTACTTCTACCACAGTTACAAAGCTATTTAAACTTTTAAGCAGTACAGCTTTGTGCTGTTAATATTACTGCCTATGAGATACATCTACGAAATACTTTCCGAAGCTATAGACCCCACATTTATAAGATATTAAAATTCACATTTCCCACAAAAGTCTCAAAATTTTGCAGCCGTGCATTGATATTCTGTCTAGGAAGTTGTGTCGAATAGCCAAGATCCAGCATGCAAATACGCCAGAAACGAGTTTCTAATGTCTAATGTTCCTCTTCCGCTAACAGCGAACGTCTCCGTATGGGCTCTATGTCACGATTATGTAATAGAGAAATGGCAATCCCAGCACTTGATATTAAAATGACTTGCACTTTGCAGCTGTTGCACGGCTATTGGAAATTTATGCCCGTCACATGGAAATCGATAAAATTTAATCGCTTATACGTGTTAATCATAATAGGTAACCACGTTATTAATAACGATGATAATAAGAGAGCTCCAAATAAATACTCTTATTAGTTTAGGTGTAATTTAATGTAATTAGTCTATCTCATGGCAATTAGGCCATTGCTGATCCTTTTTGCTCATCTAAACTAACCTACCCTCCACCTTGAGCACGATCTCAACGACGACAGTGATTTGAAAAATCATCCGCCGCCGGTGAGTCTCGAACCCTCGTCCCCCGAGTCCGTATTGGAAAGTCTGAATCGACTTTCCCGCACGGCCACGGAGGCGCTCATCAGAAAAATAAATTATTGACAGAATATATGAAACAAAAACTGTAGTAATTACCACGCAAATTTATAAAAAGTCTGGACGCAGCAAACGCGTTATGGTAGCGAATCTTCCTAAAAATGTTTTGAATGGCAAATATGTCTTGTTTTTACAAGAAGGACATTTGGCTGACAATATAACCTATATAGCACAAACAATGTACCATATTTCATTAAAATAGCTTTCTTGTTTCAAAAAGTAGAAACATTTTCCGAAAATAAACATTAAAAGTTCCAGAAAAACTGGTCCGATTTTCATGGCAAACGAACCTCTTTAAGCTATTTACACACCTGACAAGATACAATTATTCACAAACGGCTTTAGGACCAAAATTGAAAAAAATATATATGATAATTACTTTTACATAAATTGCCCTTAGTAATGTTACACTAAATTATATTTTTGTCACAAATTTCGACAACTTTCTTTTACCATAAGTTACTAAACATTTATTATTCATTATCGACATATCACAAAAATCTTACAAAAAATGATTTCTACGGTAACACTAAAAAAATTTCTGCGAAAACATCTCAAATTCAGCCACTAGTTGAGAGTGGCTGTATACGGTAGCTCGATTTTTTCGAAGAGCAATACAAAGATAAACTCTCTGAATGCGTCATTTCTCTGGGGCTCCGCTATGTATTGATAAAAACGCTATATGACAGTTTTTGATATGTGTTTAAAATATGTGCCAAAAACGTGAAAAGTTGCAAAACAATTGAAATCACTCAAAAAGAATGAACGATATCACTTTTTTTCTTACAAACATGCATTATAATTTGATATAAAACACAAAAATGCACTAACATAAGAGGTGTTTTTTTTTAAATAAAGCGTTTATCACCAATGACTTATAGGCCAGCCTGTAATTGTCAAAATAGGTTTATAAAATACAGTTCGAGACACCCTATAATTAACATATATACTTTTTCCTCATATCTTGTATAATAACGGATATATTGAACTTTACCCTAGAAATGCGTCACTCTGTATATGTAAACAGGCAAAAACTGAAACTGACCCGGTATATGGGTTTTAGGAGTTCTAGTTCGCGCTCATTTGAAGAAATATTTTTAGAATTCATCGCGGTCTTCTTAATAACGAATTTTTTCTACGAAAATTTGCTAAAATATAGACTATTAAACCATAAACTCTATAGCGGAAATTACTACCGAAGCATCAGAAAGAGGGTCTATTGAAATGGATTTTCCGAAAATATTTTAGTAAAATTAAGGACAGTGATGGTTGAAGCTGAAACATAAGGCCTTGTGAAACACACTTAGTATGACATTTTTTCGACATAATCCGTATTTGCTTCAAATTCGTTGTCTGAAAATGGCAAATTTTGACATTTCGAATCGCGACTTTGACATTTCAAGAAGAAAAATTATAAAATTTTCAAAATATTTTTTCTGCTACTTCTTGCATTTTTTGCGCTAAGGAAACTTAACCGTTGCATGTAATATTCAATTGGTTTTGTTAATCACACAAAATATGTTGTTCTTGTGCTTTCCTCTGATCACCAGTGGCACCCAAACTTTTTATCTTTAAATGTCTATAACTATTTTTTCTTTTAATTTAGAAATATGAATTTTGGTGTATAGGGTAACTTTCATAGTAGAAACGTATATGTCAAATTCGGTTGTCATATCTCTGTCACTTTCGAAGTTAAAATTTTTTTTCGAAGGAAAACCTAAAATTTTCCCGGAAAAACTGGTCCGATTTTCCTGTCGAAGCCACTTACAAATGGTTTCCTTTACTCCTAGCTTTTATTCTTGATGGAACATTTGAAGTAAAGGAAACTACACAATATCATAAAGCAGCTTAAATTACATATATAATCAGATGTACAGTGTAAATTATTAAAATTTTAATTTCAAAATTTTGTATTGTTTATATTAAAATTCATTTTCAAAAAGTATGGTATATACAGTAATAGTAAATAAGTGCAAAAGAGTTTAGGTACAGCAAGTGCGTTATGGTAGCGAATTTTTGTAAAAATACTTCAAACAGTGGTAACTCAATTTTCCATTAAACTGGAATCTTCAGTTTTGATACATGGTAAAACCTATATAAAGGCAGCGTAGGTACTAGATCTGAAAAACAACCACAAAGTTCTTTTGAAAAACCTTTTCTGTTATTTTATTTGCAGAAACTGGTTCGACTAAGTTGACTAAAATGGATCATCCAAGCGATTAATAAGAAAAAATACCTGTCACGTTTATAATTTGGCAGGTACATTCCTTTTGGAAATAAAAATTAAATTTTTAGTAAATTTGCAGTTTAGCACAGTGACTTTTAGAAAAAAATCAGAAACATACTTAGAACCCTTTCGGGGTGCACATACCACAAGAAACATTTCTTGCAAACGGCCCCTAAGAAAGTTACAGGACCACAAGTGAATAGGGGTGCCGGGCGGGGAAGAAGATAAAAAGGAAATGTGAGAGAAAAATTCGAAAAAAAACCAGCTTAGTTGGACTTCTATAAGCTAACTTTTACCCATTTTGCTGCTATATTTTCTGAAAATCCTGTTTACTTCGACTGGAACCCTTATTCACCGCTATTCCCGCAACTGTTTATGCATTGAGGGTGGTTGTAGGCGTGTAGAAGGAGGAGGAGAACCCCAGTGACGAAGCCACGAACCAGGATTTTCAATTGATGTTTAAATTGTTACCTCATTTCATTTGTTTAAAATATTTTTGCAGAAATGAATTTGAGGTTGCCTTATTTGTCACTCTCACATAGAGAGCTACAATATTTTATCATTTAAAAAAAGTAGTGGCCGTATGAGTAAATGCTCGAGGCCAAAAATGAAATTTAAAAAAAAGTATGGATACAGCAACAGTAAATAAGTGATGAATTAGGCACATTGGGTGCAGCAAGTACGTTGTGGTAGAGTATTTTCGTAAACATATTTCAAATCCGATAACTCAATTACCGATTAAGCTATAATCTTTAATCTTAAGCCATAGTAAATCCTATGTAACGAACCTTTTTTGTTGTATTGTTTGCTAAAACTGGTTCTTTGGGTTGACTAAAACAAAACTGCCCAAGCAATTAGTAAGGAAAAATACCGGTCATATTGATAATTTGGCAGGTACATGCCCCTTGTAAATAATTAATGTTTTTCTGTAAAACATTTGAAACTTTAATGAAATTTGTCACACAATTTTTTAAGCGGCTTGCAGTGTTTACATATATGTACCAAATTTCAATTTTCTAGCTTCATAGAAAATAGAAATGTCTTCAAGAATCGCTTACTGGGACCTCTAAAGCCAATCTTCAATCTCCAAGATCCATTGAAATTTAAAGAATTAGTTTTAATAATATACGTTAATGTTAGTGTAAAATTCGTATGAAAATTCACTACTATAATGCATTTGCTGCGTCCATAACTTTTTTTAAATAGAACTAGCATTTTTTTTAATTCGTTGGACTGCCGGACTAAAAGGAATGCAAGTTTGTGTTTACATCCCTATACTTAAATGTGACAGTCCTTATGCTATTGGCGATATTTTGGAAAAAACTTTGCCTGGGTCCTGAAATATGTAGCCTGTAATTCCTCGGCTGGACAGCCTGTATGTATGTACGTTCAGTACCAGCTTTAAAATTTGTATCTATCTATCTTGAGTACTAATTTCGTTTAGTTTTAAGGAACGTAATAAACTGTTAAATATATTCTAAATGGTTGTTTTTGTTGCAGCAAATTAACCAAAACCTACTCGATAATCGAAGAAGGTAAGTTTTGCGCAAAATACTCTCACTTGTAAATATATTATAAATAATTGCCTTAAAATAATATAATAGAAAATATTCGTCACAGCTTTAAAATACCATGTTTAATAACATTTTCTAGACATACATATGTATACTGTGATTTTATTTCCACGTTCGACTACTGAGATTTTTTCATCCACTGATGATACTAACTTTGTTGGTGAAACGATCATCATGCCTTTAGAAAATCAATTGTGGTGATTTGGGTTCTCCAAGTATACGTACCACTACCTATCACAGGTTCCAATCTTCACTTGGTGAAAAAAATGGGTGCCACTGGTAATCAGAGAAATGCACAAGTGCAAAATATTTTTATAAAACTCATTGCATATTACAGACAAAAATTAAGTTTTCTTGATGCAAAAATTTCAAGAAATACCACAGAAAAATCCTTCGAAAATTTTATAGTTTTTCTCTTAAAACGTGTATGTCGCGATTTGTAACTTAAAGTAAAAGTTTACGTCAATTTTTAGAAAAAGAACATGAACGTGTGTTGAAGAACTGTCGCGAGAAGTGTGTTTCATAAAGCCTTAGGTTTCAGCTTCAACCATCACTGTCCTTCATTTTAATAAAATATTTTCAGAAAATTCATTTCAGATAGACCCTTTCTCTGATGCTTTGGCAGCAGCTTCAGTTATACAGTTTGTGGTTTAATTGTCTATAATTTTTAGAAATTTTTAAAAGAAATAAGTTGTTAGAAATAGTTTAGTATTCTTTATTGACAAGACGGCGACTTTTCAATTTTAAAAGATTTCTTGAAACGCAAGAACAAATATCCTGTGTCAATTTCCGTTTTAACATGTTAACATATATACAGCGTGGCGCAATTCTATTTTACGGCTCAATATAAAATGCGGTATTACGCAAGATACGAGAAAAAACTATGAAAGTTGATTATATGGTGTTTAAGCATCTTATAAATATAATTTGACAATCACAGGCCGACCTATGTCATCCCATACCTTATCTTATTCCATTTTTGGTTTTCCATCGAATTATAATGCATGCATGTAGAAACGAAAAATTGACTTCGTTCAGCGCTTTCCAGTCATTTGAATTGTTTAGCTATCTTTAACATTTTTGGCCAATATCAAAAATTGTGATACCTCGTTTTTCCCAAGCCACATGAAAATGACGCATCCAATGAGGTTTTTGATTCTATTGTTTGTTGAATAAATCTAAATGCAATATTCAGGACGATCTCACAACCCTGAATTAAAAAAAAAACCACTCCCTATACCTAAAAACTCTAATTTTGGAAATATTTACATTATAGTCGCATACCGTGATTTATGTGGAGATCAGTTTAAACGTATTTCTTTCAGTTTTTTATTTAATTCTATTTACCAATAAGATCGGATTATTTAGCGAATTTTTGAAGAAAAACTATAAAATATTAAAACTAACTGGTACAAAATGTGTAAGAAATAATAAATTTGATAAAATTATATATATTTACATTTTCATAATATATAAATAATTGATATTTTTTTTTACAAATGACATTTATTTATTTCTGACAGCTTGTGACATGAACATATGAGTATTTTCCTCTTATATTTTTCTTTACTTCCATTGGTTCAAATTTTATTATAATTACAGATTAGGGATATGTTTGAATTTGATGTATTTTTTCAGCAAGTTTTCGTTAAAAAAGTGATCGAAAATTCACGTTAAGGAATGTTTTTGAAAGAAAAACATTCTTCCTTATTTTCTTAAAGAAACGGTAAATTTTTATGAAAAAAATTGTTTTAAATTTTCACGTAAACAACTTTAAGTCTGTCAAATAGCTTTCTGTTAATAATTATTAATTAGCTGGTGTGTTTTTTGTGTACATTGCTAAGATAGGTTTGTTATCCAAGAAAACCAGCCCAGATTTTTTGGAAAATTCAAATTCATGTTCAGAAAATGTTTGTATTTTTCGTAACAAAAAGTTATTTTTATAAAATATAGTACATTATTTTTGCTATAAAGGTTATATCATCTACTAAAATTGATGGATTTAAATATATATATAGGGTAACAACCCTGGTTATTGGCACCCTTAAGCATATATTTCAATGAATAACACTATAAAAAAATGATAGAGAAAGCTAGTTGTGTTTAAGTCAGGGAGCGGAGAGAAAACAATTTGAACATTTAATTAATAACATTGTCATTCATTGATATTTTGTCTTCTTCTTTAATTGGTGATTTTATTTCCGTATCCAAACCAAAATAAAAAGTAGTATGTTGTTGTGAGCAGGCTTGAGAAACCTTTAAAATGAGGTGTCACACAACATAGGGTGCCATTTAAAACTTTAGGGAACTTTGCGCCCTTGCCTAAGGTGTTACTTTTTGTTATTTATTGTTATCTTAATAATACAGCATGTCTCACAAAAAAGCTTAGCTTGTGCTTGCAAGTGACATAATTTTAAACTTCTTCCAAAAAATCAATCTGTCAAACGGTTTTCTTCTGACACTTTCCAAATTTCCTCTGAACTTCTCTTCCCTGCAATCCCAAATCTCACCAATATATCCACTGTAGCATTTTGTATTTAAATTTACTTCGGTATAAAAATAATTACTTTTCTACAACTATATATCTCCAAAAATTTAAATTCTTCTAGGACAAAAATTTGACATTACATTTCTGACATTATTATATGTGTAGGTTCAAAGACACCAAAACTCACGCCATCAGCTGCCCTTGAAAACAAAGTCTACGTGTTTCGTTTTTTCCTTTTTTCTTATTCTAATTGGCACACCTGTTTATGAATAATACCAGAAACTCTCCGGTTTTCACAAGTGCTGACTACACTTTTTTAGCGCTATTTGTCTCATTTCATACTTGGAATTGTAGAATTGAGTACTTTACATGAAATGGGTCATGTATTTATCGTATTTATTTTATTACTGAATAAGATTTTAGTATGTTGTATGAGTAATGCTTTAAATGTATTGGCAATGCTACTTTCTGTTCGGCTTTAATTTTCTAAAAAAAATAGAATAGTAGAGATCTTCCAGCACGAAAGAAAATAATCTGCTGACATTTGAAACATATTTTTTTATTTCAACAACACACCACGAGGGCTCACAGCCTAAATACTATCGTACCGTGGGTGTCGACAAGGAGGAAAGAGACAACTTGTTAATTCTGGACTTGAAGCTTTGGAGGTTTGGAGAAGAAGGAAAAACATGTGCCAGCAAGAATTTCCACAACTTGGAAGTCCTCGGTACAAAAGAGCGGGCATAACAAGATGTTCTATGTCTGGTGACCTGGACAGTAAAAGGGTGCATTCGCTTTGTTCCCCTGGTAGATCTGTTGGGGGCACCAGGTGGAGCATATATGGGAGAAAGCTCCCCTGGGCAGTGCCCGTACAGATATCTATAAAATAGATGGAAGTCACCAACGGCACGTCGGTGGGCAAGGGATGACAGCCTTTGGGTGAGGGTAGGGTCACCAATGAGACGTGTAGCTTCTTAATGGAGTCCAGGAGAGCGAGTGTAGAAGCGGCAGCGGCACTCCAGATATGGGAGCAGTATTCGAGGTTTGGCCTTTTTTATGAAATATATAAGGTATGGATATTAGCTGGTGAAAAGTATTTGCGAGCCCAGAAGATGAAACCTAATTTCTTAGCAGCCGCTTCTGCAAAATAAATAAATAAATAAAAGGGTTGGTACGCTCTGACTTATCAAAATATTTTTTACGGCCACAGAATATCATCTCCTCTTCTTGGAAATCATTTCCCTTTTCATCCATTTAACAAGTAGTTTCTTCTCGCTCTCAGACGTAATGTGTGAAGAGCCGTGAGCTGTTTTGAACTGCAAAGTTGCTCTGGCTACATTGTACTTGTGAGCAGCCCACTTTTATGACATGCTGCTTTTAACGGACTCGATTGCCATTTGAAGATTATCGTTTTCAGTATATGCTTTTTTGTATCCAATATGCAATTTAGCTTTTGGTACAGAGCATAATGGAGAGGTAGTGCCAATTACTATGGGAAGAAAAATCAGTTATTGGCATACTGTGCCAATAACTGGTTTTTATCGCTTTTGGAATCAATTGTTGACACCACTAAATTACGCCGTAAAATGCATATCTTAAGGTTACAAGCATGTTATTTTATCAACAAATGTACATGCACTTTGGTTAGTAAGAAAAAATCAAGGTTGGGTCACATAGACGCAATTAAGAGCTAATACTTTACACCTATGTTCTCAAGAATGTTTAAAACTTCCCTGAATTTAAACTAGGAAGAAAATTCATGCACGTGTTTCACTGACTGCAAATTACTCTGTTACGAGTATATAAAACTCTATTGCTAGAATGTATATTTAGACACACATTATCGTGAAATTCTACTGTGTTTGCTTAAAGCTTACTTATAATCGTAGATGCCAATAACCGGAGACGTTACCCTAATCTATATTAGAACAATATGAAAATTGTCTACCATCACAAACTTGCTGCGTCCAGACTTTTCTATATATTTTAATACACACTCTCAAGCTACGGGGAGTGATTCTACAAGAGGTTACAAAGCATAAATTTCTGAGAATAACCTTTGATTCAAAGCTAAACTGGAAGGATCACATAAATGTACTTAAAGCTGATTGTATTATTAGACTAGACATTTTGAAAACTTTTGGACACTATAACTCGGGTGATCATAAATCACTTTTGCTAAATATTGTCAGATCACTGATAAGTAAAAAATTGACTATTGCTCAGCTATTTATATTTCCGCAAGTAAATCAACTTTGAAACCACTTGAAGTTATTGTAAATTATGCACTTAGAATATAGTCAGAGGTGCTTTTCGAACAAGTCCAGTGGAAAGCGTTTACCGAGAATGTAACGAGCCCCCAATTAAGTTAAGAAGAGAAGAGTTACTCTTAAAATATGCGGCTAAGATATCAGCAAACCCAAGTAATCCAGTCTACAAATTCTTGTCACAGACCAACTTCAACAGACTCTATGATGCGAACGTTTCAACACAGCTACCGTTTTCTTTACATATAAAGAAGCTAAATCATATTTTCAATCCAGATCTGACATATCATATATGCAATGGTATATCTCCATGGACCATTGTTTTTCCACCTACTGATACGACTTTTTTTATCGCGTAATTCGAATGTATTACCAGCTGAATGTGTCAATAGATTATTTCATAGATATCGAAATGATATAATTCTTTACACTGATGGATCAAAAAGTGAAATTGGTGTCGGATGTAGTATCACTTCTGCACTAAAGGAAGAAGCATATTACTTACCGTCAATATGTGGTAACTATACAGCAGAACTATACGCCATAATAAGAGCAACTAACACATTCGTCAACTCTCTTTTCAATAACGCTTTAATATGCACCGATTCTCTTTCGTCGATTATATCACTCACAAACCTTTACCCAAAGGATGATCTTGTAATCCAAGTACAAGAATCTATTCACTGTGCCTTGCAATCTGATAAATCTATCAGACTTATATTTGTCCCATCACACTGTGGCATTACCGGAAATGAAAATGCAGACGAATGTGCCAGAAATGCTGTCTTAATCGATACTGTAATTCCTCTTCAACTTTACACCGAGGTTTCTGCACAGATAGCAAATTTTTATAGACAGAAATGGCAAATCCATTGGTCTTCGCTAAGCAACAAACTGCAATAAATTGAACCAACTGTGGCAATCAAGAAACTTCCAGATTTATCTCGCAGGGAAGAAGTGATTATCAGAAGACTCCGAATTGGCCACTCTCTACATACACATGGTTATCTTTTAAATCAACAACAACGCCCTTATTGTCAGCTCTGTGACCGACCAATTTCAATTTTTCACATTCTATTAGAATGTCTCTTATATTCTTCTCCACGATTTGAAAATTTTGGTGAAAGAAACTTATCTGAAATTTTAGGTCTAAATTTTACGAATGTAAACTGTTTACTTAGAATTTTAAGACCGTCTAATTTATATAATAGTATTTAACTATATTTATTAGTTCCTCTTTTTATATATAATTTTGTTGTGTAATTATTTAAAGTGTCGTTAGTGTCAATGACCTTAGTTGTTAAGGCACTTAAATTATAAATAAAAAAAGAGCTTAATGCTGATTTTATATTCGTGGCTTGATTTCTAAGCCTATAGAGTTATTTTACGTTTTTGTACCTTACATGTCCTTTCTTATTTTTTGTCATGATCATTAGCAATAAAAACTTATTACCTTGTTGTTACGATTGTTTTATAGTGCAGAACTGCCAGTTGCTGCACACAGTTATATGAAAATAACATATTTTTTAATTATCTGTTGTAGATCATGGACAAATTTAGTTGATAATTAATAATGGTTGGCGTGTTCATCAAGATAATAATACTGCTAATGTCATCTAATTAAGAAACTCAACCGAGGGAATTTAACATTAATATGAGACCGTTTCTAGTTATCAAACTTGTTTATATCACGGCATATGTAATTATAACCGTCATAAAATTGGGTTTCGTGATTCGATTGCATATTGTGTAACTGTATCATGAGAGGAATTTCGCATTATATTGTGATAATGTATGTAGTTTATTCCATATGATTTAACTTAAAAACATCTCAAGGTTTCAAGGTTTCATTGCTATTTGATTTAACGCAGTGATGCTGAGATTCTGGCATATAAACTTCAGCAAAGCAATTGCTCTCTTCTCTTAATATCAGGAAAGCCTTTGGCCTTGACGAGATCCCAGCAATTGTTCTCAAAAATGCGCACCAGAACATGCTCCTGTCCTAACTCGTCTGTTTCAGATATCTTACAATACAGTCATATTCCCTAGTGACTGGAAAACTGCTCGAGTACAACCCGTCCACAAGAAAGGATCCACAGCGCTTCCTGGCAACTATAGACCCATTTATCTTCTTTCAGTCATCTCTCAAGTGATGGAAATATAAATAAACAGCGAATTACTAAAATTTCTTGAAAAAAACACAGTCTAATCCACGACAGGCAGTATGGATTCCGTCAGCGCAGATCAACTGCCGACCTCCTTTCCTTTGTCATCCATTCTTGGAACAAGTCTATGGAACTACACGGTGAATCCCAGATTGTCTCTCTAGACATATCCAATGTATTCGACCACGTCTGACACGGAGCGCTGCTTAATAAACTTCCGGCCTATGGCGTACCACCAAAACTCTGTACCTGGACAGCAAATCTCCTCTCCAACCGGAACATTTCTGTTGTCGTGGATGGCCATTCCTCTAAACTGTATCCAATTGATGCAGGAGTCCCTCAAGGTTCAGCTTTTGCCGCTACTTTGTTTCTTCTCCACATCAATGACCTCCTCTCTAGCACATCCAACCCAGTTCACAGTTACGCGGACGACAGCACACCCCACTCAAATATACAATACTCTAAGCATGCCTCTTTAACCCAATTAGATGAGGATCGCAGACTCATGGACGGTTCTGTCTCTGTGGATCTCCAAAAAATATTAGACTGGGAAAGTAGAAATATTGTACAAGTCAACTCCACCAATCTCAGTCTTGCTTTCTCTATCATAAAAGATACACCAGCCCTAGACTCATCACAATGAACAACCAAGTTATTCAAAGTAATGAGTGCTTTTCACTTGTTGGCATTTCTGTGGATCGATATATCAATTGGCACCAACATGCCACACCAATTGCAGAAGCGGCTGCTAAGAAATTACGTCTTCTCTTCCCGGCTCGCAAATACTTTTCGCCAGCTAATCTCTATACCTTATATACTTCACAGATAAGGCCAAACCTCGAATACTGCTCCCACATCTGGGGTGCTGCTGCCGCTTCTACACTCGCTATCCTGGACTCAATTCTGAAGAGAGCTATACGTCTCATCGGTGACCCTACCCTCACCCAAAGGCTGCAATCCCTTGCCCACCGACGTGCCGTTGTTGACCTCTCTCTCTTTTATAGATATTTGCACGGGCACTGCTCAGGGGAGCTTTCTTCCGTAGTGCCTCCACCTCTGTCCCCAACAGATCTACCAGGTGAACAGAGCGAATCCACCCTTTTACTGTCCAGGTCACCAGACATAGAATATCTTGTTATGCCTGCTCTTTTGTCCCGATGACTTCCAAGTTGTGGAATTCCTTGCCGGCACATGTTTTTCCTTCTCCTCCGAACATACAAACCTTCAAGTCCAAAAATTAACAAGTTCCCCCTTTCCCCCCTCTCGACACCGTCGGTACGATAGTATTTAGGCTGCGAGCCCTCGTGGTGTGTTGTTGAAATAAAAAAAGAACTATTCAGCTTAGAAAGAGCTTGGGCCACCAAAGCCTGCGAATTATCAAGCGCTCCGCTTGAGACGATAGCTGTTGTCTCATCCACATATAGATATAGAGGGAGATATAACAGCCAGATAACAAGTGATTTATATAAATAACGAAAATAAATGGTCCTAGTAGGGACCCCTGGGGAAGACCAATACCGTTTCAAAACAGTTTGATTTATAGCTGGAAACACGACAGAATCGCTGTGAGACAACTCAAAATACTGAAACCGCCCCGAGAGAAAATATTAAATCCAGTTATGGACCTTACCTCTCACTCCCAATACACATAATTTGTCCAGCAGTATTTTGCGACGGACACAGTCAAAATCCTTACATTTTACTAAGACTATAATTTTCTTTTATGATGTCAGTTTTATTGAATCCCTATTTTGTTATATCTGTATTTACTGATTTATTGCATTTTGCTGTTATGTACGATACCAATTTTTAAAAAAGAACCTGCTGGATTTGTCTCCTAGCCTTTGCATAAAGCTGATATTAACTATTTTTGTAAATGGCACTAAGAGACGCTTAACAGAATACGCCCCAAGTTTTAAAGTGTTAATCAAATCATTATTTCCTTTCCTGGTTACTTAAAAGCAATCAATATTTTCATCGTTTCAAGATGCCTACAACAGTGAAAAGGTTGTTCGCATTTGTAAATATCAATAAAATAATGGATCAGTTCGTGCTCTCAAAGATTTTGCGGTTAGCAAGTGAAAGTTGAATTACTGCGATAACTGTGAATGTGTACCCAATCCGAAATGTATAGTCAGTGGAAACTGCAGACTGTGATCTGTGAACTTCACTTTACGACGTTGCGAGATGCATTCACCCATAACACGATTGGTAGTTGTACGCTTTTGCTCACACAGCTGGCCCATAACCACACCACTTATGAACTGTTTCAAATTGCTTTGAATTCCTCTTTAAAACCGCATTCTGCCTGTTTCCATATCGATTGTAGAAGTACCCGTAAATTACTAGATATCTGCCAAACTTCAATTGATGTTTGATGGTTAATTAGGTTTGATAAAGATAAAATTAGTAAGAAAAAAGCCTGGACGCAGCAAGTACGTTATGGTAGTGAATTTTCATAGAAATGATCTGGCACCAAATATTTTATTATAACTTTTTTTTCTTGTAACATAGAAATCTAAATGTTGGTGTATAGTTTACTTTTTATATCGTAAACTTACCTACCAAATTTGGTTATCATAGATTTTTTATTTTTTAAGAATTTTATTCTTTTCAAATGAAAACTTAAAATTTTTCCGGAAAACCTCGTCTGATTTTCCTGACTAACGAGCTTGTCAAAGATATTTATAAAAGGAAGGTACGTGCCAAATTTTATCAAAATCGGCCTATTATTCTCTGAGATAAAATTTTTTTAGAAGGAAAACTCAAAATTTTTCCGGAAAACCTTGTCTGATTTTCCTGACTAACAAACTTGTCAAATCCATTTACAAAACGAAGGCACATGCCAAATTTTATCAAAATCGGCCTATTATTCTCTGAGATAAATTGTTTTTCAGAATGAAAACTCAAAATTTTTCCAGAAAACCTCGTCCGATTTTCCTGACTAACAAACTTATCAAAGAGATTTACAAAAGGAAGGTACATGCCAAATTTCATTAAAATCGGCCCATTATTTTTTGACATAAGAATTTTTTTCGAATGAAAATCCAAAATTTTCCCGGAAAGCCCTGTCAGATTTTCTTGACTAACTAACTTATCCAAGTCATTTACAAAAGAAAGGTACGTGCCAAATTTTATCAAAATCGGCTTATTATTTTTTGAGTTATCGGTGTGATACACACATATACATATATATATATATATATATATATATATATATATATATATATATATATATATATATATATATATATATATAAACATATAAAAATTGAAACTGACCCCGGATATGGGTTCTAGGGGTCCTATTTCGCGCTCATTTGCAAAAATTTTTTCAAAATTCAAAAGTCGGGATCTCCCCATTAGTGAACTTTTTCTACGAAAATTCACTAAAATACGAAAGTGTTTACTAAGGATCTACATAACTAATGAATATATAAATAGCTAAAAGATTTATATTATCTGTAATGAATAGAATCCTATCCATTAGTTCTAAATGCACAAGTCAGAACGAAGCGAACGCGTAATTTTCAACAAAAAAAAATAAAGTCAAATTTCTAAAATCCAAATTTCAATTAATTTAATACCTTGAATTTTGGCATGTGATAAAGTCTCTGTAGAGGCAATACCTAAACCAAATCTCGTTAAATACTTCATTATTATCAAATATACACTTTTGTGGTGAAAAAACCCGATCCGGTTAGACTGACGTACAGATATTCATGAGGAAAATTTGCAAAATGTCTTTAATCTGTATTTAGCATGGAACGGTGTCACTAAGTACGGGCAATAGCAATTAGCTAATATTTAGCATGCTTGAAAGTATTGCCATCCCCATAGCCTTTTTTTTAATGAAATTTCACTAGAAAAATTCCTTCAGGTTTTATAAATATATGATAGAAGTGTGGTGCTTTACAGTTATTTCTCAGGTACTTCGGTGTTACGTTCAGTAATATATCTGCAATGGTCACGAAAGCTTTAGGCAGACGAAAATTGAATATATTTATATGACTTTATGGCTGCTATCAATTAGTTTGTTACCCACAGGTTCACATTATATATATATATATATATATATATATATATATATATATATATATATATATATATATATATATATATATATATATATATATATATATATATATATATATATATATATATATATATATATATATATATATATATATATATATATATATATATATATAAGGGTGGCGCATCGAAAACGAAGCAGACCGATTTGCGTCCAGAGAATGTTTTTTAAGAAACGCTGAAACACGTCAATTTTTATATTGGGGGAGGGACAAGTTTTGACATAAAACTCAACTTTGTCACATCAACCCCTTAAGGGTGGTGATAACAACCCTTATATTTTAAATAGGGAACATGGGTCGAGTGTTACACCATTTGAAAGCTCTTTCTTTTCTAAATTCAGCACACTATTTTTTGTAGAAGTTTTATCAGCTCGTTTGAAAATTATTCACAGTTGAAGATGGAAAAACGCCTTTCACTCATTCAGATAAGAAATGTGCTGATAGTCAATGTTTTGTTGGTTTGTAAACAAGAACATTTCTTATCGGAATGAGAGAAATGCGGTTTATTATTTCAGTTTATCGGTCGGTTTGATACTTGATAGTACTACCGACAAATAATTTCGCAATGGTGTATTTTGTAGAAGAAAGAGTTGAAATAATTACTCTTCTTTTCAAAAACGATGACTATGCTAACCGTACCGCAAATTTGTTTAATGAACGACATCCGAACAGACATGTTAACAGAAAATACATTTTGGAGTTAGTTGCAAAGTTTCGACAAGGTGGTTCAGTAGCCAACAAGAAAACGGGATCCTAAACGTGAATTTCCGGTTATAAATGAGACTACTGAGATTGAAGTTTTAGGACAAATTTCTGCAGACCCAACTTTGAGTACGAGAAAATTGGCCACTGTTTCAAACATCAAAAGAAGAACTATTCAGCGAATATTGAAGCATCATAAAATTCACCCGTATAAAATTCATCTTGTACAACAACTGAATGAAGATGATTTTAATCGGCAGCTGGAGTTTTGTGAAGTTATGACTGCACGAATAGCTGACAACCGTAAATTTCTGTTAAATATCTGTTTTTCAGACGAGTGTACTTTTTTATTAAACTCTAAAGGCAATCGTCATAATTGTCGTTATTGGGCAGATAAAAATCCAAGAAATTTTCACGAACTCCACACCCAAACTCCACAGAAATTGAATGTCTGGACTGGCATTTTTGAAGACCGTTTAATCGGACCAATTTTTCTTGATGGCAATTTGAGTGGCGAAACGTATTTGGAGTTGCTAGAAGATATCGTTTACCCTCTACTAATTGACATTGTTGAAAATGATGATCGCTATCAAGAAAATCAATTAGTGTTTCAACAAGATGGAGCTCCTCCGCATTTTCCACAACGTGTTAGGAAGTTTTTGAACAGAGAGTTTCCAGAGCAACGGATTGGGCGTAGAGGTGCTATTGAGTGGACAACTAGATCACCGGATTTAACTCCTTTAGACTTCTTTCTATGGGGCCATTTAAAGAGTAGAATTTTTGCAACAGAACCGGAGTCTCTGGAAGAATTACGATGACGCATTGTTGAAGAACGCCGTCTAATAACTTCACAAATGCTCCAGAATGTCAGAGCTCGTTTTGAACAAAATTTGTACTTTTGTATGGAAGCTGGTGGTCAACAATTTGACCACTTACTTAACTGAATAAACACTTTTGAACGTTTGGTTTTGTTTTTTCGGTTTTTTAACAAAAAATTGACTAATTTGTGCATTTCTTATCACAACGAATGAATTACGCAACCCCAGCAACCCACCCATGCTCTACTCTTCCTCGATTCCGTCGACAAACCGCATCGACCTCGAAATGAAGCCCCTGACGGTCTTCAATTGGACGGTGCTTACCTGATTCACCTGCAGTGTCCTTGAACCGAACAATTCTGCTCGAAGACTCCCAAAAGCCTCGCATTCACACAGGTAGTGGTAAGACGTTTCTTCATCCTCGCCGCATTCCTGGCAAATGGGATCCCTCTCTACGCCTACCATTGTGAGGTGTCTTCTAAGGGCGCAGTGGCCTGTCAGCATCCCAAGGATGCGGCTAAGCGTAGGTCGACTCCTACCGAGTAGCCAGATAGCTTTATCTCTGTCCGGCCACTCCACGAAGTCCCTCGCCTGCCTACAGCCACCAACCTACCCCCAGTGCCTTTCCATTGCTTCCTCAGTCCACCTGTCTAAGGCGACAGAGACCGTCTTCCTACTTATGCCTATCGCAGGCTCCGGGCTACAGAATGGCTGCCGGGAACCAAGCCTTGCGAGTTTATTCGCTACCTCATTCCCCGATACGTCACAGTGTCCCGGAACCCACACCAGTTGCACCTCCTTTGTGCTTGCTAGTCCTTTGAGGGCGTCAGCGATATATATATATATATATATATATATATATATATATATATATATATATATATATATATATATAAATTGAAACTGTCCGCGGATATGTATTCTGGGGGCCTAGTTCATGCTTATTTCAACAATTTTGTCAAAATTCTGAGGTCGAGACCTCTTCATTAGTGAACGTTTTCTACAAAAATTGGCTAAAAGCGCGCAAAGCAGAAAAATATTTTACATCTATATAAGCATTGCTATCGTTTCTAATTTTCATCCAAATTGTCATCTAAATATCAAAACGAGTAGTGGTTATTATAATTATTTGCAAAGAAACGTTATCTAATAGATTAGCATCGTGATTTTGACCATAAAACACCACGAACAATGTAATTCTGAAGGTCGCATTCCCGAGCGGTGTTATTATATCTAAAGTGAAAGGAATATGCAACAATTTGGAATGTTTTAAAGTTAATTTGCAGGTGTTCCTCATATAACCTATGCTCGTGATATACACGATGTGATCTACCTGCTATCCCCAGTGGAGGGAGGACGTTGATTTGATCTAAATGATGTGCTGAGTGAGTTAACAAGCAAGATGGGCCTGTTATTATAGTACTGTATACTTACCTATTTATAAAAACTCGTGTCTACCAAAATATAAAGTGGACAAACATACTTTAAAAACTGCCCACATTAACACGTTTATATATGGCTTGGAAAATGTTCTTGCATATTCCTACTTCCTTGAAAGAGAACAAACAATAAGTACACATTAATAAATTAAAGGGCAACACCCACCTTAGTTTTATTTTAATAAGTAGGTACTAAATATACACACACTTCTGTGGCTGCCCAAGCAACAAATTAAGGCATGTTAACCAGCACTCGAGTCCAAATAACCTAACCAAGTTGTAATTTAGTAAAAATTAACTAAAATGTTGCCCTGATTGTCATAATGACTACAAATTTGGAAATGCGGCTCCGAACTAGCTTATTTTTGACTATTAAAATTACTCCAAAGTCAGTAACTTACAAGTAACTAAATTGGGAAAAAATTGGTTTAATTTTACTCATAAAATATACTTGAATATACTTTTGTGTTTCAATTCCAGAGTTGGTAATTTTTAGGTCGAAGTGTACCCTAAATTGGACTGAAAATCGACTACCAAGTCTAGATACCTGAAATACCTACTTTAAGGTCATTTATTACCTAATATTAACCTGCAATATGTCTCTGTGGTATAGTAAATTGGAGGTCTTCTTATGAAGTCCAGCTTACATATATATTACCAATTTCATTGCAATACAGCACAGGAAATATTTTGGGCACTGAGCTAACCTAAAATGGCTTTCTGATCGGCTATAAAGTCATAATTACTGTAGAAATGGTCTTCCAGGTCAAATTGCCTACCTTCAAGTTGAAAATACCCATAAAATCTGACTTGAAATAAAAATTGTCCTTAAAGTTCAAAGTGTACAGCAGTGAAATACATTTGTGAATCTTAAAGGTGTGTCAGTTGATAAACTTCATCAATAAAAGTTTATTCTTGTTGTTAATGTGCGTGCACCAGTAACAAATATAGTCTTACAATGCCCCCTTTGAAACCAATAAAAGTTTACAGACATACTACAAACTATTATAGAGTAGTAAAGAATGCTCACAGAAAAATAGTGATAGATGCTGATCATTCAAAGTGGCTTACATCAAATGAAGAACTCATTT
Organism: Tillus elongatus; assembly: GCA_964006375.1. NCBI lineage: Eukaryota > Metazoa > Arthropoda > Insecta > Coleoptera > Cleridae > Tillus > Tillus elongatus. The sequence continues at coordinate 63,523,288 of OZ023263.1, read as the reverse complement.
TTCAATCCTAAAAAAAGTATGACAACTTTATCGGCCACTACTACTAGGTATATGAAAGTAAAACTGAATTTCAATTCTATGCTGGTATCAAATCAGCACGTTTCCCTCTTCAATATAATACATCCCTTTTCATGCCAAATGGAGTGAAGTATTGGCAACACGGTCAGCTGTCATGTTTATGTTTATTTACTTATTTTATTTTGTTTCTATTTTCTATTAATGTTTATATATTATGGAATCAAAGACCAAAAACGCTGTATAATCATTCCTATATGTCTCTCCGCTGTGCACGAATATAAGTAATATATATTTCTATACACGAAAATGTTTCATTTCTAATAAATTCAAACAAAATTCGTTTACCATATAGTTGAAATTCCCATAATAGTACAAAATGCCTTCAAACTTTGGTTAGTTTGCTTTGTCATTAGGAATTGTGACTTACAGGTAAAAAAATAGGGCAAAATTAACTTTCAGGTCAATAATGTTAGAAGGGCAGCCATATTAAATTAATTTTGCGGTATCCATGTTGATTGTATTGGAAAATGAAAAATAATATTTTGTTGAATATAGTGTAATCAAATTTTAGTTCGAAAAAAAACATTAAATAATGATTGTATACCATGACGACAAGATAGTTTTGTGTTGTTTACATCACCAATCCTCCAAAATCAGAATTTCAAGAATTTTGAATATTTTTTTATTTTTACTAATTGCGCTCGAATTTTATCGAAGTATCATCATCATGTTAACAGAAAAAAACATAACCGCAGTGGTTTTTTTCTTTATACACTGCAAATCACCTTTATCATTGTTGCAAATATTTGAAGTAAGTTCTTTGATCATTCAAGATGTCATTTTTTAACAAAGATGGACAATATCTCTACTACTCTACTGTTTGTTTATACACACATAACCACAGATCCTGCAGAACCGAATAATGTCACATGCGTATGCGTAGTTCGTTGTTAAGAACGTCACGGCACTCGGCGCCTAGATGTCAGATTTAAGTAAAGCGTAGCACATATTTACCAATATATTACGTCCATTGGCCCAATGTTGAATGAAAATGCCCTAAATATAACTAAAACGCCTTGGTCGAAACGCCTTGCTGGACCTATTATCGACTTCCATATTACTTTGACTTTATTCCCCACATTGGTAATATACACTTAAATTTTACTTGAAAATGACCTGTGGTGATTTGGTCGCCGACCTATTGGTAGGGCGATTTTACGTCAATTTGACTTTAAATGTTGCTTGGGTGTGTGTCCTATTTAAATATTGTTGGTAATTGTCCAGTGATTAAAACAATGGGTGATGGTCTGTGCAGTTTTATAGGATTCGCTACCACAACACACTTGCTGCGTCAGGACTATTACTGATACTATGATAGCGTTTCTCAACAGTTTAGTACTTGTGAACTAATTTTCATTCACAATTTTAATCTGCGCAGCGTGTATAAATGCTGCATCTCGTTCAGTTTCAGCCAGTCGATCCTTCTACCGTGAATGTCTATGTTGTAATTTGCGTGTTAACTGCAATTCACGATATTCGAGTAGCAGTAGATTTATACAGTGTATACAGATTTTAATGTCAATTATGTATTGTTTTTAAAAGTACATTTGGTTGGCAGTATAACCTATATAATAGTAGTAGGTTTGAGGTTTGAATGTGAGTGGGCCATACCGGTCCATCCACTGCATTCAAACCTCAAACCTACTACTATTATATAGGTTATACAGCCAACCAAATGTACTTTTAAAAACACTGTATAAATCACCTGCTACTCGAATATCGTGAATTGCAGTTAACACGCAAATTACAACATACTCATTCATAATAGTAGTAACAATGTACCACATTTCATTAAAATTGTTTCAAAAAAATATACAAACATTTTCCTAAAATAACCTTAAAAAGTTCCAGAAAAAACTGGTCCAATTTTCCTGGCCAACGAAGCTCTTCAAGCTATTTACACACCACTATAATTATTGACAAACAGCTTCATGACCCAAATGGAATTTTTTTTTACTAAATTTAGCAAATTTTTTTTTACAAAAAATCACCTTTTTTTTGGCCGTAATTACCTTCAGTAATGTTACACTATATTATATTTTTCACAAAAATTCGATAGCTTTTATTTACAATAACTTACTAAACATTTATTATTAATTACAAACATTTCACAAAAATGTTACAAAAAAGATTTCTACGAAAACACAAAAAACGTTTCTGCGAAAACGTTTCAATTTCAGCCACTATTTTAAAGTGCCTGTATACGACAGCTCGATTTTTTCGACGAGCAATACAAACAAAAAGCTCTCTGAGTGTGTCATTTTCATAGGGCTCAGCTCTCTATTGGTACAAACGCCTTTTTACAATTTGTGATATGTGTTTCTGCAATGTGTTAAAAACGTGAAAAGTTGCAAAACAATTGAAATAACTCAAAAACGATGAAAGGTATCAATTTTTTCCTTTCAAACATGCATTTCAATTCAATGGAAAATACAAACGAACAATAACATACAGGGTGTTATATTAAAAAAAAAGGAAGTGTGTATCACCAACGACTTATGGGCCAGCCTGTGATTATCAAAATAATTTTATAAGATGCAGCTAAAAACACCCTGTAATTAACGTATACAATTTTTGGTCGTATCTTGTATATAAACAAAAATATTGAGTCTTACCGTAGAAATGCGTAATCCTGTATATGTGTGAACAGACATAAACTAAAACTTACCCCGCATATGGGTTTTAGGGGTTCTAGTTCGCGCTGATTTCAAGAAATCTTTTCAAAATTAATGTCTACGAAAATTTGCTAAGGTATAGACTATTAAACCATAAAGTATATAGCTGAAACTACTGCCAACGCATCAGAAAGAGTGTCTATTTGAAATGGATTTTCCGACAAAATTTTAGTATAATGAACGACAATGATTGTTGAAACTGAAACTTAAGGCTTTGCAAAACACACCTATTACGACATTTCTTCTGCACAATCGGTATTTGTTATATATTATTTGTCTGAAAATTGCAAATTTTGACGCTTCAAATCGCGACTTTGACGTTTCAGCAAGAAAAATTATAAAATTTTCAAAATATGTTTTCTGATACTTCTTGACCCTCTTGCTTAACCGTTGTATATAATATTCAATTGATTTTGTTAACCACACAAAATATTTTGTTTTCGTGCTTTCCCTTGATCACCAGTGGCACCCAATTTTTTTTTCTTTAATTGCCTATAACTTTTTTTTTCATTTTAACGTAGAGATCTGAATTTTGGCAGGTAGGTTTGGCTCTGAAAACGTACATGCTAAATTTGGTTGTCATAGCTTTGTTATTTTCGGAGATACAAACATTTTCCGAAAGAAAACCTAAAATTTTCGCGGAAAAAACTAAGTCACTTTTCCTGGCTAACGAACTTATCCAAGCCACTTACAAAAGAAAGGTACCTATCAATATTCATTAAAATCGGCCAATTATATATATATATATATATATATATATATATATATATATATATATATATATATATATATATATATATATATATATATATATATATATATATATATATATATATATATATATATATATATATATATATATATATATAATTATTCAGTTTTTGTGGCGGTAATATTGTTATTTATTTAAAAAATTTGTGGGAAAGCCGTCAGCTGCAAAATAAAAACTCTTTATTAAATGCCGAGTTTTCGGAAAAGTTTATTCCGTTCTCAAGGATATAACGCGAGATTTAATTAACAAATTATGGAATAACAAACATGAAAAAAACCTTTTTTGTAAATTTGACTGAAGTCAAATGACAGCTTTATAGATATATATATATATATATATATATATATATATATATATATATATATATATATATATATATATATATATATATATATATATGCAGAACTCCTCATTAATTCTTGGTTTTACGAAAAATTCGCTAAAAGGAGTTTAATGTGCCAATTTCTCATATTAAATATACTTTCGAAAAACTTTGCTCTGCAAGACAGGTCTAAGGAGTTACTAATAATTATGAGTCTTGTTTTTAATTTAATATTGATAAATTAGTTATTAAATATATTTAGCATTACTATCACAATCCTATATAGGTTTTTTTATTATTATTTAATATTATTGTCTGCGGCATCTCAGGCCATTAGCACATTCATTTCCCATCATTCAATATTTTTACAAATCTTCCAGACAAAGTCAACTTGGATCGCCCAGGAATCGAACTTGCGACCTCTCGCTTAGCAGGCTGGCACCTAGCAACCTGCGCCACGAGGGCGTCGTCCTATATAAGTGTATTCTCATTCTCTTCTTTCAGTAAATTACATAATTTTTTTTAATAATATTTAATTTAAAAGAAAAAAATAATTATACTTTTTGTGACTATTTACTTTATTTGACGGAATCGCAGCCAAAAAAGTTACTATGATTTTTATAGCTTTTAAAACGTTTTTTTTTCAATTCTATATAAAGTAGATCTCTGAATAAAGATAAACGTTTTGATTTTATTACTACCAAAAGAAAACCAGCTGCAATTTTCGCATTAAGCACGAGGTAGTAAATATGATTTGAAATTCCGATTGTGTCTGCATTGAAACTGCATTCTGTATAAAATACCTCGATCACGATTATCTTGTAGAAGGTCAATAGAATAAGTCAGTAGAAAATCATGGATTCCATGCCGCTAGTTATTTATGGGCTCTCGTTACTTCTAACTCTGTGGAATAAAACGTCGGAACTATCGTTAAACAAAATTGATTTTTCTCTGATTTTACAGAGAATTGAACAATGTACAAGGGATACAATCTGTTAATATTTCAACCTGCCAATGCACTAGGAAATAATGTGATGACTTTTTCTGGCAATGTCATAATTTTAACTAACTAATGGTAAGTAAAGCTATATGCATTCTCGCAACAATTAGAACCGTAGACCGGTTTCGCTCTCATTAGAGCTCTTCAGTACGGCACACTAATTGTAGCAAAAATACACATATAAAGTAATACGGCTATAGTAGCCAGCTTTCCAATACTAAGTGAGTGGTGGACGTGCCGCCACCTAGTTGCGGAACCAAGTAGTATGTTATCACGCCAGCTCCAAATAACACAAAGTGTTAAAAAAATAGAGACTGTATACAAGTAACTAACAATTTAGTAAATTGTTAGCCCTGGCCCATTTCTACCCTAATATAGGGACACAGTATGTAAAGCTAGATGCCTTCTCGTAACAATTAGAACCGTAGACCGGTTTCGCTCTCAATAGAGCTCTTCAGTACGGCATACTAATTGTTAACTAATGGTGCTAATATTTTATAGACCTGAAACTGTACAGGGACTTAAAAGTACGTACGCAAGAATTTCTTCATGTAGATAATGTACCACTTGAGAAGTTATTTTCATATAAGTTGTGATTCCTTTGAAAATCAGAAAATGTCAAATTGTTGTATAAGCGTATTCTAACTTTCGACTTCTATATACAATCTAGAATGCTCTGTTCCGCAAAAAGATGCATAACTTTGTGTCTTTTAGTATTTTTGTTAATAAAATTTACCAGTAGAAAGCTCACTATGATGAGGCTTTCGAAAATTTTCTTCAACTAACTGCAAATAACAGCGGTTAAACCCCAAATTCAGGGCCAGTACATTTATATATATATATATATATATATATATATATATATATATATATATATATATATATATATATATATATATATATATACATAAAGTTTCTGCGGTCATTAGGTGTTACAGTTGGTTCTCGACGTTTCAGCTCCTGCTGTGAAGTAAATTTTAAGAGGTAAAGGAAATATGAAAGAAACAAACTCTAGGGCCCTAATATGTCTACTCTTTAGAGCGGTGGATGAGGATAGGGTGTATTGTTCTGGTTCGATTACGGGCCCTGATCTGCCTACTCCCCAAATCTCGCTGGAGGTTGTTCCTAAGGCCTCAGTGTGTTCAATTTTAGACCTAAGAGAAATCACAATTTACAATGTTTGCTAGACGACTTGCTTCATGAACTGAATCGGCTGTGTCCAAACGGAAATAATTTGTGCTTTCTTTGAAACACGTTGATCTTTGATAACTGAAAATCCACATTGGATGCAAACATATCACAATCAAAACCCAGAGACACTTGATCTTTTAGGTGGAAATAATAGATAACAGGACCATGCTTTTTGAGTAAACGTTAAATAGGTCCTTAATATTAACAATTTTGGATAAACAGCCTGCCCCTTAAACGGAATCGCCTGTTTCCAAACAGAAATAATTTGTGCTTTCAGGATGGTGGCTCGCCCCCACACAACGCTGCACTGGTAACAAACTACGTCTCTCAAGCTGAGTGTATATGGCAAGGAGGATTAACTGGCCATCCAGGTTCCTAGTTTTAACCCTTCTAGCTTTTTTATGGGGCTACTACTAACGTAAATGCATAGCAAAATCCAGAACAACTAAGGGAACGTATTCGTGTGGATAAAGCACCAGTAATGCCAGCGGTTATAATGTTCAAGAAGACTTAACTACTCTTCTTTCCCACTATATTTTAATTGAAGGGTATCAATCTGAACATCTGCTGTAATCTTGCTTGTAATTTTAGGAAAAACTCTTAAAAAAGATCCAAACACCCAGTACGAGTTGATCGATTTTAATACAATTTATACATGACGTGTATCTAATTAAATTTTAAAAAATCATTGCATTTTCAAATTAAATATTAAAAAACACAAAGTTATTTAGTAATGAGTGGGTCCACTGCAGTTTATTATGCATTCAGTAACTCCTCGATGCATGCTTGAATTTAAATTATTTTAGGAGAAATCTCATCCCAGGCTCCTTGAATTCGTGAAGAAAGTCAACTAGGTTATTTGGTGGTTACGTTAAATTGTCAATTATATACAACACATATTGGATTGGTTTTTTCTTTTAAAAACCTTTGAGTAACCATTGCTGTATGAGGAAAGGTGTTGCCTTGTTGGAAAAGTGGTTGAGTTTATTCTCGTAGGGATGGCAGTGCAACAGGCTGCAGTAGCCGGTTGCAGAGTAGAAAACAAACACTTGCGAAGTCAGAGTAGTAGTCTCTATATCTGTATTTAGTATGGAACGCTACACGGATGCGGAGAAAGCTACTGCATTCGCAGATCATCTGGAGTTGCAATTCAGCCCGAATTATAACAACGTTGATCTGTCGCACGCAGCAAGAACGCACCGCTACGTCAGGAGTGCGCTTCGCACAACCCCAGACACAACTATCGAGCCCACAACTTTAGAAGAAGTTTCCCAAATAATCAAATCATTAAAAAAATAGGAAAGTTCCGGGATAAGATGGAATCTCCAACGTAGCCTCGAAAAACCTCCCCCGCAAAGCCGTGGTATTCCTAGTTACGATTATGAATGCCATGCTGCGATTTCAACATGTTCCTTTCATGTAGAAACTTGCCGACATTATCAACATCCCAAAACCCAGCAAAGATCCGCTGTTCCCTCAGAACTACAGGCCCATTAGCTTGCTACCAGTCATCGGCAAAATCGCCGAGAAACTGATTCAGGAAAGGCTAGCTTCTTTAACCTCAGAAAATCATATCCTCCCGGATGAGCAATTCGGTTTCAGACACCAGCACTCCACCACAGACCAAGTCCTTCGTGTGGTGGAAAACATCACCGAAGGACTTAATAAAAACAAGTCAACTGGTGCAATATTTCTTGACATTGCTCAAGCCTTCGATAGGGTTTGGCATGCGGGCCTCCTAAACAAACTTCTGTCATTTAATTATCCTCTCCTTCTGATTTTGCTAATCAGGTCATACCTACAACAGAGGACGTACCAGTTCAAACATCTGGGAACCAGATCTAGAATGTATTCAGCCACGGCTGGTCTCCCGTAGGGTTCTGCTGTCTCCCCTCTGCTGTACAATATATTTGTCGCAGACATTCCGACAGCCCCCCCTAAACGTGACATACTCACTGTACGCAGACGACACTACCATCCTCGGCAGCTCCACTTAGCCGAGGATATTAACCGAACGACTTCAGACCGCCGTAGTCGAGCTGCAATCATGGTATAGGAAATCCCTTCTAGCCATAAACCCCGATAAATGTTTAGCGGTCCTATTTTCCAAAAGGAGACACACACCTCACGAACACGTTTCATTAGACAGCTGTCTAATTCCCAGGCAAGATTCCGTCAAATACCTCGGGGTTTTTCTCGACAAACACTTAACATGGCGCCCCCATGTCGATCACGCCAGAAAAAAAGCCTCGATGTTCATCTCGAAGCTGTTTCCACTTCTAAATAGAAATTCCAAATTGCCCATGAACAATAAGTTGCCCATGAACAAAGTCATTATCCGGCCAGCCTTGACCTATGTATCACCTGCATGGGCCACCGCGGCTGCAACACACATCAAGACTCTTCAAATCATCCATAACAAAATTCTGAGAATGGTTACAGGAGCGCCATGGTTTGTCCAAAACAGTCAGATTCACTCTGATCTGGAAATTCCTTCGATACTTGAGTTTATAACTCAACTATCCACAACTCAGTTCGCAAAAGCCGCTTCTCACCCAAATGCTCTTCTCCGTAGTGCCACCGACTACGACAAGCAACGTCCACATAAGCATAAGCGTCCAAAGCTTATACTTACCCGCTAAACGCCCCCGCGGCAAAAACAGAATGGAAACATTCATACCCAAAAAGTCATTGTGTGTAATCTTTCCGACGGAGGTATGGACTAAGGTCCGGTACTCCCAGGGAAGGGGTTTTAGTGAGTACAGTCTCACAGTACCTGGATATCCCCGGCACCTACGGGGCCGTAAATGGGGTCTGTATTGAGCATTTCCCCCTCCTGTATCAAAAAAAAGTATGGAACGATTTTACCAAGAAATGGCAAGTTTTATCCTCTAGCTACTAATGTCAGCGTATTATATTCCTAGGATGCCATCGCAAAGGTATTTTTCTGACCTACCTTAATGTTATAGTAAACATCTATAATGCAAAATAAATACGCAATGTTTGATTTTAAAGCTTTTATATGTGTTTGAAAATCATTGCTATTTTAAATTTTGTCACGTAACCATAAAAGCTCCGGCTATTGTTGTGACGTCATATGCTGCAACTAGTCACGCAGAAGCTAGGTTATATGTGTACGTTTACGTATACCACGGCGTAAACAGCAAATGTGTTTTGTGTAAAAGCATTTATTAAACAAAAGGATAGATGGTGGATTTTTCAAAGTCCATTCCGGCAATTATTGAAGTTAGACGGTTTAATGGCGGCTTCATTTTTGTAAACAATCCGAACTTTAAGTAGTAACTAAGAGTAATTTAAGCCTTCCAGGTACGTTATTCGTATTCTATCATTTGTGGTAGTTTGAGTTTGTCAGATATCAAGTAACAGACGCTGGATACAAAACTAAAGACGATAGATCACATAATATTAAAATGCAAGCAAGTGTTCGAGAATCCGACTGTTTAGTACCTATTGTTTAGTACATATTGTATCGTCTTTTCTTGTGGTAGGTACTGACATCCGCACCTCAATGTCTAGTACTGGAGTTACTTGATAAATAATATCTTCTCATCAGTGTACACCACTTTTTTGTATTGCTTCGTGCCTAGGAACTTGAAATAATAGTTTTGTAGGAGCTTTTATAGACGTTATTTTGCACATTGGCACAATGCATATTTGTATCTAGTCGACGCCTATTATTTTCCATTGAAAGTCAGTGCTATTCTCAAATTAGTAAAGTAAACTCAAGAGAAACGTAAAATAGACATGACTAAACAGTCTCCCACACGCCCAAAACCGTTAACAGCTACTGTTTATCCTATTCCTTCGGCGCGCTATTTGACAGGCAGTGATCTATTTTGGAACAAGTGACGTCACGCCGACGTTTCTGCATGTGCGCGCGTTTCAAACTTGCTACAAGTATTAATTTTCCGATAATTATTCTCTTAAGTTGAACAATCTCTATTAGGGAATTGTGATACATTAAAATCTTTAATTGCGCACAATAAGATAGAAAACAATAAAAATTCTGCCAATTCCCTAACATAACATTATCAAATATTTCATAATTCTATTACGGTGATGCCCTCAAAGAGAAATCCATGAAATTTTAAAAGCTTTATTATGTATATTCGAAGCACTGTATGCATTTTAGCTGATTGGATTTTTTCATTTAGACCAGCACCGATAAAATAAGGACTGTCGCTGTTTTAACGATATTGGAGATAAATTATGATGGTAACAAAGCGTGCCGGCGTTCTCGGCAACGAATCCGGAAGTCTCCAACCTAATTTCAGCTATCCAGGATATCAAAGTCGTGTATCTGTTTCCCTTGGCGAAGTTATAAGCTTTCTTTGTCGACTTTGAAATTTTGCTTAGAGACTTAGGTCTCTTCGAACGGGCGTCCTGCTAATTACATGGAAATTTTACTGAGCTAAGTACTTTTTTATTGTGACATTTGTTGGTTGCGGCGTTCCATTCTTTTAAGTCAAGAGGAAATGTAAAGTGGAACTATTTCTAAGGGTTGCTGCAAATTGTAAAGGTTTTTCAATTTGGAAGGGCTTAAAGCAATTCGAATTTAAATGAATTTCGCAAGAAGTTTGCACAAAATCAATTATTATTGCTAAATAATGTATTTAATGATTGTATACAAGAAAAAACTTGGTAATTAAGACGCCGAATAATTTAATGTCAACGGTATTCAATTTGTTAGTAAAAAAGTGTGAAAAAACACAGCAGTCGTGTCTAAAGCAAATAGGTGAATATTTAAACTAATTTAAAACCAAACAACATAATTTCATCTAAGAAAGTTCCGTCACTATCATCACAATCTAGGGGCTCCCTGTCGTCGCATCATGTTTGTCTGTCCCTGCAGCTCTACTCATTTTATAACTCCCATACTTCATCAGTTGTGCCAGGATTTTGAAATATTTGACCTTCGATCTAGGGCAAGAACTCCACTTGTGGCCACATGGCCAAATTTTGTATTGTTTTGTGTGGTTCAGAGTGAGTTAAATGTATTGCCGCGAAATACTAAAATTGCTGGTTTATAGAGACTAGAATCCTGGTTCTAATTACCCGTTTAAGACTCGTGAAGGACCAGAGGAATTGTTTTTGTAGCAGATTTATGAATACACGTGGTAAAAGCAATAACAATTTAATATGAGTTACAAAGTGAAATACAGAAAAATGAATGTTGTGATCTAATAAGGGTACAATAAAAAAGGTGACTTACAATTGGACAATTGCAGCTGGGTAGGTTGCAAGCTGCCGTACCCAACACGCTAAGGCTGCCGTTTGTACCTGGGGCTTCGTACAAAAGGGCCAAGGTGTTTCACGTGTCCAGGTGACGACTGTCAAGACTTGCAGTGTGTTGATGCCGTGGTGGAATGGATTTCTGAGCAGGGGTCCGTCGCTCGTCGAAAGACTGGCTCTTCCAATACGAGGCTGACCAACGTGTCCACGTGTCTATGGAGACAACCGTGGTTCTTGACTCTGTGCCGTGGGTCAGGCGATCTCCCTGTGATGCTCCCTGGAATGCGCATGGAGTTAACTGTTAGGCGACCACAGTATAATCAGGTATTATGCTGTGTCTTGACTACCGCTCACGGTTCCTGTCTTGAGCGACCTTACTTGACGCTGGATAAGATGGAAGTGGTTAAGTGTTGGGCTCTCTCGTCGCTGCTTTGCTTGATTCGTGACGCTCCATGACAACTGTCAAAGGGATACCAATTTTGTACGCCGCTGGTGGCTGCTGTTGTCAACTATTCCAGGAGTGCCACTGTCGTCTCTGCGCCTCTAGTGGTTGTGGGAGGTTTGCCGACTAAGGATGTACAGGGTGGACTCGGGGCGATTTAGGGTGAGAATTAAAAATATTAGGGCACAACAGTTTTCTTATTGGTAAAAATAGCAAAATTCTATGCAAATAAGTGTTATAAATCCAACTTATGCTTTAAAGTGTGCCTTTTATGAAACAAAGCTTTTATAATGAATGTTTGAAAAAATTATAAATTATTTTACTTTTAGTGGCAAAATTCTCCACTTTCGGCCATCTTTGTCTACTTCGACCAGACATTTTCTCCGCTTATGTCCACTTATGAGAACTTAATTTTTTAAAGTAAATAGCTGATTAAGAACATATTTTTATTCATATCAATATAGAAATACAGGCAGCTAATACAGCACAGCTTTCAGAAACATCTACCTGCCCTCGAACAACTTCCAAAGCATCAGAGAAAGTGTCTATTTGAAATGAATTTTCTGGACATATTTTATTAAAATGAAAGGCAATGATGGTTGAAGCTGAAACTTACGGGTTTGCAGAACACTCTTTAGATAATCCGTATTTCTTTTAGGTTCTTTGCCTAAATGTTCCCAATTTTAAAGTTTCAAATCGCGACTTTTTACGTTTTGAGGAAAACCCCATTTTTTTTTCTTAAAATGCCTCAAACTTTTTTGCCTTTAAACTTACACACCTAAATTTTGGTAAATTGTTCACCCTTTATATATGTGTAGAGTCTTCCCGTGGCTTCTCAAATGCTTGTTTTAGTGAATTTTTTTTTTAAATCACTAAGGAGGAGATCCCGACTTTTGAATTTAGAAAAAATTTCTTCAAATGAGCGCGAACTCGGCCCCCTAGAACTCATATCCAGGGTCAGTTTCAATTATATATATATATATATATATATATATATATATATATATATATATATATATATATATATATATATTTATATAATTGAAACTGACCCTGGATATGGGTTCTAGGTGGCCTAGACTGTATTAAATTTGAGACGATTTCACTAAGTTAGGGCAAGAACAAACAACCAGATAGGCTATTCAAATTGAATTAAGTCTTAAAACTTTCATCTACTCTTTATCAAGCTATTTATCATACAAAAACTAGCTAAAAAATGTATCGGAATACAACAATCTGATTAAATAACGGTAAAGTGAAATGAGACTAAAAAAAATTGATAAAAAGTAAAGTCACTAACTAGGATAAGAACTCGTAATGTAGGAGTCGATTATACGATGTACAGGGAATACGCCCACTGAGCTACGTTCGACATGTATTTACTAGCAGGTATATCTGACAACAGATGTTAATTGTTCAACGTTTTACAATTTACATAAAACCATTTTGATTAACAATGGATTTTTTGCTCATATTTTAATGAAATTAAGGAAAATAACGACTTAGACACATATCTAAGTGCTTGTTAGTCATTTCTTGTAGTATTTTTCACCTACATTCGTACTCAATCAATTTTGACGTTTTAACTTTCTTGAATCAGCTTTAATTTATTAAAAATTACTTTACCTCAAACTTTTTTGTCTTTTAAGATAGCGAATTTTGGTACATGTGATACTCTTTATGACAAAACCAGCGTACCAAATTTGGTTGCTCTTATTTTGTTATTTCTGGAGATATAATTTTTTTTCGAAAGAAACACAAAATTTTCCAGGAAAACTTATGTCGATTTTCCTGACTAACCAACTTCTCCAAGCCACTTGCAAAAGAAAGGTGAGTGCCAAATTTGATCAAAATCGGACCATTATTTTTTGTGTTATCGGTGTGATATGTGATATATATATATATATATATATATATATATATATATATATATATATATATATATATATATATATATATATATATATATATATATATATATAAACATAACCAAATTGAAACTGACCCTGGATATGGGTTCTAGGGGGCCTAGTTAGCGGCCATTTGAAGACATTTTTCCAAATTCAAAAGTCTGGATCTCCTCAATAGTGAATTTTTTTAAAAGAAAATTCTCTAAAACTCAGCGGTTTCAGGATTTTTGTCAGAAGCCATCAATTTAAGGAGAAATGATTTATGTGCTTTGTTTGTTCCATATTATAGACTGGAGGACACTTTTTGTCTTAGATACATACATTTCCGAAACACAATTAAAAACCAGAAAATGTGTTGAACATGTTGAACCATTTTGACAGCTTTATTAAGATGCAATAAGTGTTATTTAGTGACAGCGTGGAAGTCGCTCGATAAAGTTTCTTTATGTGTTATTGTAAATGCCACTATCGAAACTGGCGTTGAGAATGTCAGATTAGTTCTTGAGGTAACGGTGTATTATGCAAATGGTAAATGTGAATTCCGTCAACAACGCTTGACCTACAGCTGCGTTCGAAACTTGTAGAGAACCCTGAAAACTAAAGCCTTTAACCGTACAACCAGTTCATTACTCTTGCACCAATTATCGCTAAATCACTTAAATCCAATTAGTATAACAATTATTTCCGCCGATTGGGTAGCTTTTCTAACCGACTCAACAATTCAATTAAATTTGACCTAAATATATTTATTACTCATTTACTAATTCATAATAATAAAGTCTGGTCGCAAGCAAGTGCGTTATGGTAGTCAATTTGCATAGAACTGATTTGACAACACACATTTTTTTAATTAAACGCTTATTACTCTTTCTCGTGTAACATATAGACCCCCTTAATACCCACCAGTATGCCTACCAAACTAGCAAATCTACTGAGTTAGCACTTAATAACCTCGTTGAGAAGATCACACACTCCCTGGATAACGGGTAGGTGGTGATGGCTGCATTTCTCGACACTGAAGGAGCATTCAACAATGCATTACCTATCTCCCTCTACGAAGCGACTATCGCTAGAGGGGTGAAACCTACCATTTGTGGCCTGATCGGAAGCATGCTCCACAATCGGACCGTTATTACCTCGCTGCAGAAGGAGGTGGTCAGCTTCAGGGCTGCGATGGGGTGCCCTCAAGGGGAGTTCTATCCCTCCTGCTGTGGTCCCTCTTTGTCGACGATTTGCTGGCTATCCGGGGGCAGTGGGGGTTGAGGTCCAGACGTATGTTGATGATCTAATCATAATGGTTAGGGGCAAATATGAGTAGGAACTAGCAAGTACTTTTCAAGAGGCACTAAATGTAGTGAATGATTGGTGTCGGAGGGAACAGATGTCTGTGAACCCTGCCAAAACGTTCATTATTCCATTTACCAGAAAAAGGAGGCTGGATAAATTAAAACCACATATTCTTATGGGCGAAACGATTCCATTTACGGAACAAGCAGAATATCTGTGGGTTACCCTAGATAAGAAGCTCAACTGGGACGTACAGTTAGAGAATGTAATCCGTAGGGCTAAACTGTTTCTGTGGACATGCCGTAGAATCTGTGGAAATAACTGGGGAAGAAACCCCCAACAGATGTTCTGCCTCTATGTAAAGGTTATCAGACCAATGATAACATATGGAGCCATAGTTTGGTGGCTCAAGGCACTTCGTGGTATCGCAAGGGCCAAACTGGCTTATCTACAGAGACAAGCTTGTCTGATGATAACGGGAGTGATAAGCACCGCACCATCAGCCACTCTGGAGGTCCTCCTTAATATTCCACCTCTTCACATATGGCTGGAGAGGGTGTCGAGGTGGACAACGTACATAATAAAACAAACGGCCGACAGCATGCCGAAGGAAATCAGTCTAGGAGGGTCCGGACTCCTTGATGACATTGACGGTCATGAGATTCTGGGAATGGTCTCAGACTTGATGCCTACAAAGATCAGTAGAGATCTGTCTTTCAAGACCGTCCTCCCGGAAAGGGCGGACAGGGAACGAAATCAAACGACCCTATTGAGAGCTGATCTCTGCTGGTACTCTGACGGCTCCAAAACCAATATGGGAATAGGAGCCGCCGCATATGAGGGCAACACCGATGCTAGACTATCAACTAGCCTCGGCAAGTATGCAACCATACACCAGGCAGAAATGTATGCCATCGAGATGTGTGCAAGGGAAAGTATAGGAAACCAGTGCACACACAAATCGATAAAGATATATACAGATAGCCAAGCTGCAATAAATGCTCTTGGTTCCTACCGTTGCAATTCAAAAACGGTATGGAGTTGTAAATCTGCCCTCAACGAACTGGGCAGCTGTAATGAGGTGTCACTGGTCTGGATACCGGATCACTCGGACCATGATGGCAATGTTGCGGCCGACGCGCTTGCCAGGAGTGGTGCCCAGAGGGACTTTAGCGGACCAGAACCGATCCTGGGGATAACATCATGCACAGCAAAACGCACCTTAAAGACCTGGACAGAAAGAATGACAAGCCAGCAATGGCAAAATCTGCCAGGATTAGCTCACTCTAAGGCCTTCATAAATGGCCTCTCTGAGTCAAGGGCTAAAGGACACTGCCGCTTGCGTCACCACATGCACCGTATTGGAGTCGGTCAGGAGACCGAGTGCCAGCTGTGTATGGAGAGTGACGAGATAGCAGAGCACGTACTGTGTTCCTGTCCGGCGGCGGACAGGACTAGATACCTGCTCTTTGGCAAGACAAAGCTTACTCCGAAAGATGTGGATCAACTTTCGCCAAAAAGTTTATCGACCTCTGCAGGAAGCTGACTTTGTTGGCGTGAGCCACAATAGACCTTATGGTCGCGGTGGAGGGACCGGTATGACCCACTCATATTCAAACCTAACCTAACCTAACCCTAACATATAGATCTCAATTTTGGTATGTAGTTTAACCTACGTACCTACGTACGACTTTGTTTTCATTGTACTGTAAGTTGAAAAAAGAAATTTTAATTGAAGTTGACGGTGGACATTTTGAGCAAGTGTTATAAGTTTAGTGCTACTTATTGTTAAAAGTTTTTTTGGTTGAAGGATTGTTTTTTGTTCCATGGTACATTACTTTTTTTGTTACTTTCAAAACATTGCAGTAGGATATGTTACGCATGATTTTACTATTTTTTTGATCTTATCGAAAACAGTTAAGCTGAGCGAATTAAATATCAGGCGTTTCCCATGTGCACGCCACTGACGAATTTAGCTTCAAATATTCCTCTGTATACATTTAAAAAAAGTTCGGGACGCAGCAAGTGCGTTATGGTAGTGAACTTTCATAAAAATATTTTTAATATGTGCGTTTTTTTAAAGAAAGCAGGGTCGGAAGCCGGCATAAGATTTGGTTATCAGTATAACCAATATAGTAAAAACAATGTGCCATGTTTCATCAAAATAACTTTATTGTTTGAAAATGTGCAAAAATTTCAGAAAGTAAACTTAAACTGTTCCGGAAAAAAACTATTTTCTTGGTCAACCTTATAGGTTAATGGAAAATTGAGCTAGTCAAATATGAGGCATTTGATCAAAATTCGCGACCATAACGCACTTCCTGGTCCAGAATTTCTTTTCTTACAAACATGTATTATATTTCGATGGAAAATGCTAAAATGCAATAACATGAGGCGTGTTTGATTAAAAAAAAATTGTATCACTAACGACTTATTGGCCACCTGTGATTGTAAAAATATTTTTAAGATGAAGCTCAAGACACCCTAAAATCAATGTATGCAATTTTTTTTTATATCTTGTATAAAAATTCGACAAAAATTATATCCCATTAATAATAACTAAGGCCATTGCCAAGTATCAGAGAAAGGGTCTATTTGAAATGAACTTTCTGGAAACATTTTAGTAAAATGGAGGACAATGACGGTTGAGACTAAGACTTCAGGGTTTGTAAAACATTTCTCTTGAGACACTTTCTTTCCATATCCCGTATTAGATCCAAGTTCTTTGCGTAAATGTTGCCAATTTTGACGTTTTAAATCGCAACTTTGACGTTTTGAGGGAAACCTCAATTTATTTTTGTTTAAATGCCTATAACTTTTTTGTCTTTTGACCTACAGAGCTAAGTTTTGGTAGATCGGTTACCTATAAGGACACAAGCCCGTGCACCAAATTTGGTTGTCCTTACTTTGTTAATTCAAAAGTCGGGATCTCCTCATTAGTGAATTTTTGTAAAGAAAATTCACTAAAACTATCACCCAGGTTCAACATCATACTAATTTGCGTCTTCTAGCGATGACGGAGCACATGTTTTAAAAAATATATTTCTGCACCCTGTATGCTAAAAACAAAGGCGGTTAAGACTTATGTCTATATAAACATTTTTTCTTAAAATTAAGTAAGGAATAATGCTTTCAAGTTTGGCCACATATATAATTAACACCCTGTATACCCATATATATATATATATATATATATATATATATATATATATATATATATATATATATATATATATATATATATATCCTTGATCTCACCGCTCTGTTGCTACCTAGCCTTCATAATATTAAACTCTTTCTTTCCTATTCTTTTTTTTTGCTTAGCACTGGGTTTTCCTGCGCTATTTGGTTGTAACTTTTCTTCTTTTATTGCACTTGGTTATTTAACATTCATATTTGCTACTTCTTTTCAAATGTATAGACATCTGCGACATTAAATATGCCTCTGATCTGTCCTGTTTGGATATCCTTGAGTTGACACCTATTTATCGGACTTTCATTCGTTATTTCGTAGCGTCCCTCAAATATTGGTTGGAGTTTCGCACATTTCTCCAATTATCTACTTCCAACTCTATGTGCCCTTACAATCACAAGATCTCCTTTCTCGAATTTCACCCATTTTCTCATTCTCTTTCTTTGTCGACTGTATTTTTGTGCCTTTCTCCCGATTCTCTTTCTCACATTCTTAATCACCCTCTCATACGTGAATGTTTAATCTATTATCCATTTTCTTTTAGGCCTTCGTCCAGTCATAACATATATTGGTGTCTCTTCTATATTTAAATTATGACATTCATTCAATATTCTCTCTACATTCACTATCTGACTTTTCCATTCTCTCTGGTCGTCATTTATCAACATTCTCAAATAATTGATAATCTCTTGGATATATCGCTCAGATGGGTTACTATTATGATGTCTGATACTTGTGCTTTGTATTTCAATGCCTTTCTTTTCACAAAACTGTCGTATCGCTTCATTTTGGAAGTATGTTGCGTTGTCTAGCACAATTGCTTTTGGTTTTTTATGTGTTGGATCTTAGCAGTTTCAATGTGACCTGTTTGCTGGTTTGTTTTGTGGGGTATTATTTTACATATTTTGATAAAACATCAACCATTACCATTATATGTTTGCTTAGTTGCCTACTGGGTACCAACTCACTAATGAAATCGATCGCTACTATTTCTAAGCACTCGTTGGCCGTTATTGTTTTGGGTATTCCTACATTATGTCAATTTTTGTGTTTGTACATCTGCCATACTTTACAACTTCTTAATGTTTCCTTGATCAATGTTAGGTCTCGTTTTGTCATGTAGTTTTCTCTAAATACCATCCATACCTTTTATATCGCTATCTGACCATCTTCCTCATGTATACTTTTACTGATTTTTTTCACCAATTCATTCATTATGACATATACTTCATAGCCATTCACTGGTTTCACAAGCACATTCTCCTTCCCTTCCGCTCCACGTTTCTCTTTCTCACTTAACATTCTGTGGTCTCTCTCAATTATCTCTTTCCAAAATAAGCCTTGGTTTTCTCTCAATACATTCATACCTGATCTGATTCGTCTAGATTCATTCACATTCTTTTCGCCATCTTTCGCTAAAGGATCTGCCACCTCATTCAAACTTCTTTCAGATGCCTTATGTCATACGTATACGCTTGCATAATCAAAACCCGTCTATGTATTCGATTGCTTACGAACTTATTTTTGAGGACACTGATCAGAGCTTGATGGTGTGTTTCGATCACAAACTTGTTACCCAAAAAATAAAATCGTAACTTCTCCACACAAAAAACTACACTCACCAATTCCAACTCAGTCACACTATACTTCCTCTCATGCTCTTTCATATCTCTCGTCACAAAACATATTGGCACTTCCATTCCATCTTGCATCTGTAGTAATACTCCTGCTAATTTGTTCATCGACGCATCTGTTCTTAACGTAAACTTAGATTCATACCTAGGATGGTAGACTTTCAACCCATTACAAAATTCCTCGTTTATTTTTTTGAAGGCTGCCTCTTTCTCACTGTCCTAGTTCCATTTTTGCTTTTTCTTTAGCATGTTTATGAATGAATCCAGTTTTTCACTCAAATTTGGAACCAATCTTTTGAAGTAGTTGATCATAGCAATGAAACATCTGAGCGTTTTTAAGTCGGTGGGGCGTTTGAGAACAGGAAAACAAGGTAAGGGGGCCTTGACGAACTTATATATATATATATATATATATATATATATATATATATATATATATATATATATATATATATATATATATATATATATATATATGTATGTATGTATGTATATTATATATATATATATATATATATATATATATATATATATATATATATATATATATATATATATATATATATATATATCGGTCAGTTACATTTGTTTCGTATAATTTATATTTTTGAAATAATTTATTTAATAAAATTTTGAGTATTGCATTTAAAAATAAAATAGTTTCAAATATAGAAAAATTTACGTTCCTTTAATATCAATTCACATTACTTCAATAAAAACTATACCCAGAGAAACGACAAACAAAAGGCATAATTTCACACATATTGAATAAAACTACATTCTTTACATACACAAACACAATACATATACATCTATAAAAATCTGTGTCTAACTTATAATCTATAAATCTAAACTATAACTATAAATAAACATTAATAAAACTATAAAACGGTAGTAAATTGAAACCTTCACAATATATATATATATATATATATATATATATATATATATATATATATATATATATATATATATATATATATATATATATATATATATATATAGGGATCCTTTTTCTCACCCTGCTAACAGCGCTATTTTATTATGAAAATTCGCTGTAGGTATTAAATAGACACGGCAATATGTAAACAAGTTTCACGTTAAGTTTCACATATGTCCGAATTAGTTCAGCCAGACACGCTTAAAAAATTGTTTACGTAACGAAACACATGCTGTGGGGTTAAAATGTAGTTCAAATAACGTCTTAATAATATATCTCTTAGATTCAAGGGACACGCACTATTCATTTTATATTCCACTTAGCATCGGTTGAAGTAAAGCATACCTCCACATTTGTGTGTGAACCATGACCTGAACTGCATTAAAATATGCTCGATATTAGTGACATTTACAGTGCACGTTATATATCTTCATAAAAGATGAGTGAATTCTCATTAAACACGGCTTGTTTGTTTATTGTACCTGTTCTCATTGGTTTAAGTTATACATTGAGGAGTATATGATTAGGGGTGGTTTTGGGTAATCATTTAATAAATAGCTCCCATAAAATTAAGTTTTAGCTAGAGTTCAAAGTCAGTTTATTATTTATACAAGGCTAAGTTATAAATTGAGAAGTTATTATCATATTCAAATAAAGGGGCTTTATGAAATAATTTGAGAAAAAGCTAAGTTTAAATTACGTTTATTATTTATACGAGGCTAAGTTATAAATTGAAAAGTAATTATAATATTTAAATAAAGGGGCTTTATGACATAATTTAGGAATTAGCCAAGTTTAAAATAGGCTTGTTACTTATATGAGGTTAAGTCAATATTCATAAGTTAAGTAAGAGTTGAATTATGTTAGTTTGTTTGGAGTAAATAGAGTAAAGTCTGTTTGAAAGTAAATTGATGATAGTTTGGAAGGTGTGGGGAGCACCTTCGCTGTTTGCTCACCCAGTAGGACGTCATACTGGTAGAGGCGATCTTTTGAGCTGGGTTACGTAACCACAACACGGCGGCTATTAGTGGCATCGCCAGACTAAGGTAGGGTTACAAGGTAACAATTGCACCTATCCCTGTTCGATGCGTGGATACCAAAGAGGGCACATTGTTGGATTCGCCCTTTGTGTCCATTGCACTGCTCAGTATTCATGTTGCCAGGACCGTTGTTGCATTTGTCGATCTGGTAGGTTGTCCGAGACCCTGTGGCCAGTTTACCTGTTGGTCTCATTGCACGGTCAGTCCCGTTGGGGAGTTGGGGTACTTGGAGAAGGGCACAGTGGTAAGCTAGTCCATTGTGTTCGTTGCACTTCTCGGTAGTCAACTTTGTCAGTACGAGCACTCTAGGTGAGGTATTGAACTGTGCCTCATTGCACACCTGGAAGCCGGCACGGACCTAGTGTTCGGGTACGGCACCCAACAAAACACACAGGCTAAACAATTGTTTTAGAAACTGTTATTTGGGTAACTAATGTTTGAATAATTATTGTTTGAGTAATTATTATTTGAGTAACTATCGTGTGAGTAGCTACTTGAGTAATTATTGTCTGAGTAATTATTGTTTGAGAAACTAATGGTTGAGCATTTAGAGACATTGTTGAGAAACAGTTCTGAGGCACTGATGTGCGCTGTTGAGAGATTATAATGTGGCTCAGTGGAGCCTTGAGTATGAACTGCTATTAATGTTGAAGTTGCTCAGTAAAGCGTTATGTCGAAACTGCTCTTAATTTTAGGTTGCTCAGTGGAGCTTTGAGCATAAATAGTTATTGATGTCGAGTCGCTCAGTGGAGCGTGTAATTGGTAAATGATTGATAAACTAATAATTGAATGCCCCTCGATTATATGTTAGGTTGTGCTTTAGATGAGCAATGGTGTGTTCAGGTATATTTTTAATCACAGGTTAGTGATGTTGTTACTGGACACATTTGGCACCCGCTCGCCCGAATCATTACGCCCATACATTAAGGCTTCGCCATCATTCTGACAAGTAATAAACCTTTTGCCTTTTGCATGATCACTCTTAAGTAGATAACACAACTGCTAAGTAATATATCGACTGGTGATTGATTGTTGAGCTATGTAATTATATCATGTGACCGTTAGTCGATTTTTATTATTATAATAGGTTACTTCTATTGTTTACTAAGAGGGTCGTAATCTTGTGTCATCGAAGGGTTGAGTTCACTATTATTCAATATACATGAAAAAAACTTACGCCCTTACAATACTTAGGTATATAATTTAAAAACTCTGGACGCAGCAAGTGCGTTATGGTAGTGAATTTTCATAAAAATGTTTTTAATTGCAAATATGTGTGTTTCCTTTTTAAGAAAGCAGGCATCAATTTTGGTTACCAGTATAACCTATATAGTAAAAACAATGTGCCATGTTTCATAAAAATAACTTTATTGTGTGAAAATGTACAAAAATTTCCAAAAGTAAACGTAAAGTGTTCCCGGAAAAACTCGTTTCTTGGTCAACCTTATAGGTTAATAGCAAATTGAGCTATTCAAATTTGAAGCATTTAATGAAAATTCGCTACCATAACGCACTTGCCGCGTCCCGAATTTCTTTTCTTACAAACATGCATCGCTGAAAAATTCAAAAAT
Source organism: Tillus elongatus (assembly GCA_964006375.1). Classification (NCBI taxonomy): domain Eukaryota; kingdom Metazoa; phylum Arthropoda; class Insecta; order Coleoptera; family Cleridae; genus Tillus; species Tillus elongatus. The sequence goes on along the minus strand of OZ023263.1, from coordinate 63,499,980 downwards.
GCAATAACATAAGGCGTGTTTGATTTAAAAAAAAAGAAGAAAATTTGTATCACCAACGACTTATGGGCCATCCTGTGATTGTAGAAATATTTTTTTAAGATGTAGCTCAAGACACCCTATAATTAATATATACAAATTTTCTTCATATCTTGTATAATAACGGATATATTGAGCTTTATTGATTTTTAACGAAAATTCGACAAAAATTATATACCATTAAACGATAAACTCTAAAGCTAAGGCTACTGCCAAGCATCAGAGAAAGGGTCTATTTGAAATGAATTTTCTGGAAACATTTTAGTAAAATGAAGGACAATGACGGTTGAAACTAAGACTTCAGAGTTTGTAAAACATCCTTCTTGAGACATTTGATTTCCATACCCCGTATTAGATTCAAGTTCTTTGCCTAAATGTTGCCGATTTTGACGTTTTAAATCGCAACTTTGACGTTTTGAGGAAAACCCCAATTTATTTTTCTTTAAATGCCTATAACTTTTTTTTCTTTTGACCCACATAGCTAAATTTTGGTAGGTAGCTTACCTAGAAGGATAATAACTAGCGCACCAAATTTGGTTGCCCTTACTTTGTTAATTCCGGAGATATAAATTTTTTTCGAAAGAAAACACAAAATTTTCCGGGAAAACCTGGGCAGATTTTCCTGGCTAACGAACTTATCCAAGCCATTTACAAAAGAAATTTTTCCACCAAATTTAGTCAAAATCGGCCTATTATTTTTTGAGTTATCGGTGTGATACATATATATATATATATATATATATATATATATATATATATATATATATATATATATATATATATATATATATATATATATATATATATATATATATATATATATATATATATATATATATATATATATATATATATATATATATATATATATATATATATATATATATATATATATATATATATATATATATATATATAAACATATAAAAATTGAAACTGACCCCGGATATGTGTTCTAGTGGGCCTAGTTCGCGGTCATTTGAAGAAATTTTTTCAAAATTCAAAAGTCGGAATCTCCTCATTAGTGAATTTTTTTAAAGAAAATTCACTAAAATTTAACTTTTTTTTGTGCAATAGAATCAGACAACGTATCGTACATAATAGCATTGCTTGTGAACGTGGAGACACCATTTTTATTATAAATGTCCAACAAAGGTGTCAAAAATATTGAAAAATATCACCTTCAAATTTTCTTGAATAAACTATTTATAATGAAGAGACGCTGTTCTTCTCCTGAATCCATATCATATACATCATTTGTAGCAAAATTCGCTACTATAACAGACTTGCTACTACCAGACTTTTTACTTTGTACGTGATATCATTTTATATAAGGTCTGGTATTGTCCAAGGATAAACGATTACAATAATCGTAAATTTTATCTCGTATTCCGAAGAGAAAAAATTAACCATCGGACTATGGCATCTCTGTAGTAGCTGAAGTCGTTAGAAGGCTTTTGTATAATGTACAAAAGATCCTAACTAGGAATTATAGCCACAGCGAAGATGGAGTTATCCGGTTAAATACCTTATTATTACACAGATGAGGTATTGCTTGTAAAACTAGTTTGTATCAGTTAAATATAAATGTTTGAAGGGATGTATAAGCTTGTACCTATTTTAAAGCCTATGTAAATGTACATTAGTGATGGGAAAAACTGTTATATTGCTTTAACAGGGCGCACCTGTTACTGTTATTTAGAAATAACAGTTAAATATAACAGGTTGAAAATAACAGTATGAACTATGAATTATTAAGAATTCCACGTAGACGTAGTAACAGTAGCTGAACCCGTCCGGTGGTGTAGTTGGGTAATGTTTAAAATAAAAAATATTCTTGTATTATGTTTAAAACAATTAATAACTTTTTTATTAAAAAAATGATGGAGGTTTTTTTTGGGTATTCATCACTAATAATAATTTGGTAAAAAATTCAACAATGCAGAATTTCTTTCGAATTTTCTTAACTAATTAAGTATTAGTTAAGCATTGAGCTTGAAAACCTCTATAGCCATCTTTTCCTTGAAAATGAGAGCTATATGAAATAAATGAATTATTGTAAGCAAAAAATAAAATAAATAATTTTTAAAAAATTAAAACTAATTTTTTTCTCTCTACCTATAGGGCGAAGTGTGTCTGGTTTCAACTATACCGGGTACAGGGAATATTTTTATAATTTCATTAAAATTGGTACTGTTTCTGAGATTTTTTAAGTTTCAGGGATTTTTTATTTTGCAGTAGTAATAAAAAAAAAGATGTTTAAAATCGGACCTATTTCTTAGATTTCCAAAGTGAAAAGTAAAAAGGAATATTGATTTATTAGTTACATAAGGTAAAGAAAAATGAGCAAAAAACTACCTAATATAATATAATACCTAAGGACTCACGTTAAAGCATAACTGTACGTTTGTATACATATCAGTTTTTTCTTAAAACAAAAATGCCATCAGCATATCGAGTTATCTAATGAAGATTGAGTTTACGTCAACGCCTATGTGATTATTTTTTTATATACGCGGTGACCTGATTTTATTTTTACAGTGATATAGTTCATTTTTAATAATTTTCACTTGCTACATATACAGCCTTTTTATTTACATTTTTCATATTTTGTGTTTGTTTATAAATTGTAAATAAATTTAAGAGTTTCATTGTACCGACGACCCTACGTTCCCAAAGCTGTGAGCACACTAGTATAAAGTAGTATGTTATGAAGTAAAGTCCGCTCTATACTCTATACCCCATTCCCAGTCTCATGTCCATTCATCCTGTTATAACAGTTGCGGATGAAAACAGTATTATGTTATGAAGTAAAATCCGCTCTATACCCCATTCCCAGTCTCGTGTCCATTCATCCTGTTATAACAGTTGCGGATGAAAACAGAAGCTGCTTCATCGTAGCAGTGCAACAGAAACAGATACGACAACAGAAACAGATCCGACTCACTGCGCAACAGCATCCCCTCCACTGTACCTGTTATTTGTATATATCCATAACAGGTTGTTACTGCTGCGGCTCGACAACAGTTAAAATATAACAGACTGTTAAATAACAACCCATCACTAATGTACATAATATCTTTTAGTCTATTTTTAGGCGTTAAGGAAAACGGCCTACTATTTGCAACAGTTATCGCCCCAAATTTCCCGAGTTTATCAAATCTGAGCAAAATCCTACTAATTGCTATAATGAGTTAAAAAGCTGAAATTTGACGCTATACTGTTAAAAGTCTAAAAGTAGGTGATTACAACTGGTTAAGGCAATCTTGCCTAAAAGCTCATATTTTCTATACTTATAGTGCAAAATTTTTGCTGCTTCGGTATTCGTTAATTTGGATATCTAGATAAAGAAGTATTATCCTGATGTTTTGTAAAGTTTATGGGGAAACTAAAGGTCGGTAATATTTTTCAATAATATCAATAATAAAACTTAACAAACAAACACATAAAAATTGAACAGCAAAAAAAGGTTTTTAAGGTAAAGATAATTAATATCAGATAGTAATAATTTTTAAATAGTAGATAGCGTTCCAAAAAAATTCTTAAGGATGAGCTTAAATACGAATTCTATTTCTGGTCAGATAGTTTTCAATTATTTTACTGAAGCATGCATAATTATATTGAACAAAATGCAGGGCTGTATACCCATTGCTCAAATTTTCATTTTTTTACTAAACTCAGTGGATAAAAAAAAATGGAAATGAGCAAAAGATTTAAACTTTCTATGAAAATTATATAAAGATTTATACAGTCATTTGTTAGCTAAATTTGCAGGAAAATTTACATAACCAAGAAAATGATTTTAAAAAAATATGCATATAATGAACTCTACTTTTTTATATGCAGCTTTTATTAACAAATTAGTGTGTCTGAATATTTAGTAAAACAATTGCATAGGCATTTTTCAATTGCTATTGAACAAGGGTAGAAAAAAAATTCCAATTTAAAAAAATTAGCATTGTCACATTAAAGGTCGCTATATGAAGAAAATTTGTGTACTTTAGTGAGTTTGGTACAGTAGTAATAAAAATATTATGAAGTTTCTTATCTGATTTCTTTTTCTATTCCAAAATAATTCTTTAGAACGAGAGATAATTTGCTAATGTTTAGATAAAAGAAAAACTCACATGTGTTAGTTGCTTTGAACAACCACACGATTGCAGTGAAACGGAACTTCCCCAAAGATATAGCCACCCGGTACTCAGGCAGAGTATTCACCAGCTAGAAGAGTGTTCAATGCGAGCCAATGTCCCGTAACCAGGCAGATTAATCCTCAAAAGATGGCCTGCACCCCAGAGTCGGGATTAGAATATAATTACAACAAGCCAGCTAGTGCCCAACAGCCAAGACAATTATATATTTTCTTAATGAAAATTCATAGAAACGATGACTTTATCGCAAAGCGAAACACTTCTAGCATACTTTCATTTTACAAGAAATGTTACAAAATTTTTTTTTTTCAAATTTGGAAACCGTGGCTCGTCTATTTTATAGAATTTTCTTGACGAAAATTTGATAAGAACTTTGAAAACTTGTGAAATTCAAATATCAGTATGTTCGTCTTGTTATATTTTTATCACAACAATTCGTAGCTAATAAAACAGTGATCTCTTGCTGACATTAGCTAACATCTGATTTAAATTATTATCCTTTAGCATTTTAACTAACCATATTTTGAAGAAACATTTTTATCAAAGTCCACGGCAATACGGTATTTGCTGCATGATGACTTTTTGATTATTAAGGCGCGTCCAAAAGATCTTAATATATAGGTAGTTGTTCATACCTACTACAAAAAGTGACAAATTACACATTATTCACCTGTCATAAAACAATGTCTCCCAAAAGGGGGGTAGGTGTGTAGTTGTTGGTAACTTTTTTCCAAGTAACTTACGGCGTAGGTATAAGTAATTTTCAATACAAAGAATTCCACCTTTTTGCGGTAACCGATTAACACATGGCTTTACGGCATACCATAAAGAGAGACCACTTTATTGATAAAAGAACGCATTGTATGTTAAACGCTATTGCACAAAAATATGTCAGTGCAACATGTCGAACAGCAACAGGTAAATAAATGTCTGAGAATCTTATTACCAATCGTCCACAAAAAGCGAAATAACAATAAACAATATACCTATTGAGGTTAGACAAACGGCGTACCTTGTAATTGCTAATGTGCTATTGTTTCCTTGAAATGTCTGTATTCAGGAATACCAACTAAAAGATATTGATGATCTTATGTAAATCAGAACAATTTTGTAAGGCGGTTCTCACAATGTTATGTTAAGGTGACAAGTTAAATAATAAATTGTTGGTTCTCAATAGTAAAATAAGTTTTAGTAGTATCCTGGTTCAATATATCCATTATTATACAATATATGAAAAAAAGTTGTATACATTAATTATAGTGTGTCTTGAGCTACATCTTAAAACATTATTTCTACAATCACAGGATGGCCCATAAGTCATTGGTGATACAATTTTTCTTTTTTTTTTTAGTCGAGCATGTCTTATGTTATTGCATTTTTGTATTTTCCATCGAAATATAATGCATATTTGTAAGTGCGTTACGGTAGTGAATTTTGATTAAATGCTTTATATTTGAAAAGCTCAATTTTCTATTAACCTATGAGGTAGACCAAGAAACGGGTTTGTTCGGGAACACTTAAGTTTCCTTTCGGAAATTTTCGTACGTTTTCAAACAATAAGGTTATTTTGATGAAACATGGCACATTGTTTCCACTATATAGGTTATACTGGTAACCAAATTTGATGCCTGCTTTCTTAAAAAAACACACATATTTGCCATTACAAAATTTTTATGAAAATTCACTACAATAACGCACTTGCTGCGCCCAGACTTTTTCATGGATTGTTTTCTGAGCTGCCTGTACACGATGGCCCACTAGTAACGGCTCAGTCTGTAGAGCCACGCATAAATACATATTTTAGCAAATTTTAATAAAGAAAATTCTGCTTTTAGAGAGGTAACAGCTTACAAATGTTTGGAGCAACTTCATATTAGTGAATTTTCCTAGAAAAATTTCACTAATGGGGAGATCCCGACTGAATTTCGAAACAATTTCTTCAAATGAACTAGGCCCCCTAGAACCCATATCCGCATTCAGTTTATATTTTATTTGTTTATATGTATAAATATATATATATATATATATATATATATATATATATATATATATATATATATATATATATATATATATATATATATAATGTGAAACACACGGAATAAATTTCATTATTCAGCATTTTTTTTGTGGAAAACACTTGAAGTTTAATTTGTCAAACATTATCTTATAATCATAGTTAAAAAAATTAAACTCCCACCATTTTACCCCCACCACTTTATCCATTTAAAAAAATAGCAACCACACATTTTTTCATCACAATTCGATGGATCACATTTTTCTGAATGCGGAGACACCCCATATGTATGGTCTAAAATTACAGTTTTCAATACAGGGTGGAAATTTAATACCGAAATATTAAAACTGAACAGTTTACCCTGAAATTCAAATTTTAAAAATAAACTTAATAAAAACGTCCATTTTCTATAATAAATGTTTAAAATATTCTCTATTAACTTGCACACAACGAAATAATCTGCTCTGAAATTCTTCCCTAACTCTGTTCAACACGTCAGGCGTTACGTTGCTAATTTCTGTTGCTATTTTCATGTTCAAATTATCTAAATCAGCAGCTTGCATTTTATACACGCTGTTTTTAAGGTATTCCCATAAAAAGAAATCAAGAGGTGTAAGATCTGGTGATCTACCGGGCCATTCTACGAAACCTCGTCGTCCAATCTATCTTTGTAGAAATACTTCGTGTAAATACTCCCGTACTTGAAGAACAAAGTGGGGCGGTGTACCGTTTTGTTGAAACTATATCCTTTCATAGGGAATATTAGGTTCTGTTACATTTGGATACAATTCTTCTAACATTGAGACAACCTGTTCTATTAGCATTTCTAAATATCTCGGACCTCTTAGATCTTCCATAAAAACAGGTCCAAATACGTGATCACCAATGATACCAACCCAAACGTTTAACTTCTGAGGACGCTGAGTTTGTGTTTCTCGCATTTAGTGGGGGTTTTTGACAACCCAGTATCTGCCTGTTTATATCGCCATTCGTACGAAATGTTGCTTGATCGGAAAACAGAACGTCATCAGAAGATATAACATTTATGTGTAACATGTCCTGCCGTTGTTCACAAAATTGCAGTCTTCTATCAGAATCACCGTCAATCAACTCTTGAATGTGTCGTAGTATATAGGGATGCATTTTGTTTTGTTTTTGAGACACCTTAAAACTGTTAATTGACTAACATCATCTTCGCGTGCAAAATGACGGGTAGAAGTTGTTGGTTCTTCTTGAAAGAGGTAGAGAAAGCGTTGTCTTAATAGCTACGTAAGCACTACATATACATATACAATCGAATTAGTACATTTATTTGCATTGTATGAACGTGGTTAATGAGGTGCACTTGAGATTTTCAGTAATATATGGTAAATATAATAATGATAGAGCTGTATCGTTAGAAAGTTTTCAAAAAAATTAGCCTGTTTATTTATTGACATTCAAGTAATTTGGCTCCAATAAAATGTGAAAAGTTAGCTGCATCATGGAACACGTTTTTGTGGACAGTAAACCACAAATCTACGATAACTAAAACAATACCAGAAAACCTGTAATTTCACTTTTGCATTAAGATGCTGATCAATCAGTTGGAAAATAAAAAACATATACCTTATAAATTGATAAACTTGTAGTTTTTGTCGGTTTTAATTTTATTTTATATACAAAGCTTTAGTGCCAAGGATTTCACAGTGGTTTGTTCTTCACAGTTTGTATGGTTAGGACTTTAAGTCTATCACTTAGACAAGAGAATAGAAGGAACACTCCTAGCGGCCAGAAAGTGAAGCCAAAAAGGCCCAAAGTAAAGCCAACTATTATTGTCGTGTCGTCAACAGTGGCAGACGGTTTGTTTGAGAGTAGTATTCCATTCTGTTTAAAAATAATTTACAATATAAATAAGAAATCTGGATAAGTTTAATAACTTTTACAAATTACTATTTGGTTTTTAAAACAGGAGAGTGGAGAAAATATATAAAAGTAAGAAGAAAATTATTATATTTAGGTAGGTACGTGCAGACTACTATGTCTTAACAACTAATTAATACTGCATACAGACTTGGAGAATACTTCTCTGGCTTCACTGTTGGTTTTTAGTGGTGAAGGACGTAGCCAGCGCGTGAGCTAACTGGAGCAAGTGGCCCTTCGAATTCTGGAAGTTCTAGGATGTTCTTCGATGCTTCTGTGACTATAGTTTCGCTGCTTGACAGCATTTTCAGACAGATTAAAATTGAATTAGTACGAAATCATGACAACTACAAATAAATATCTGTTGGTATGTTATAATATGATGTTTTGATCAAAAAATTTTTATCAAATTGAAAATAAAATGAAACACAGATGACAGATGAGGTTTTCGAAATGTCTATGTGATGTATGTCAATATTTAACATAAAAACTAGAACGAGCCTATAATAACTATGATAACAGTTACAACAATAAAATAACTAAACAATAACAGTATAAAAGTAGTCTCTATACAACGAAAATATCGACATACATCAACTCATTATTTTATTACAACTTTTTTGAAATAATAGTTAAATTTATTTTCTTTGACATATCTAATTAGAAAGAAGAATATCCAAGAAAGGGGAATTCAATAAATCAGTTTTCTCGTTTAAAACAAGGTAGTTATTGTCGTGTGTGTGCATTTTGACTTCTAAAGCTTCAAAAAAGTCTAGTTTACGTTTGTCATTATAAAAATGTAGTGGTTGTATGCGGTTATTTATTGTAGATCTATGTTCGGTATCAATAATATGTTTTGCAAATGTAGATTTGTCAGCGTGGTTATTTCTAAATGCAGAAATATGTTCTTTGTATCGGGTGTTAAAATTTCTAGAAGTTTGACCTATGTAGATTGCGTTACAATGTGTACAAGCTAATTTATAAACTCCAGCTTTTGTCAGGAAACAAGATTTTTCTTTCGCGTTAAATAACAAATCACGCGTCGTGTTGTAAGATTTAAAAGCTACTTTTGTATTTGTACAAGTGTTTAAAATTTTTGAAATTTTTTCTGAAATGGTTCCAAAATAAGTTATCGAAACGTATCTGTTGTCTTCTTTGTCTCTAATATTTGGATAAATTAAATTAATCGCTAATTTGTATTCTTTTCTCACGCGCTGGCTACGTCCTTCACCACTAAAAACCAACAGTGAAGCCAGAGAAGTATTCTCCAAGTCTGTATGCAGTATGGACAAATTTCACCAAGTAAGGGCAACAACAATCAATGAACTAATTAATACCTAAGCTACGATAACTATATATATATATATATATATATATATATATATATATATATCCAAACCATAAAAAAAGTCCTGATGCAACAAGTGCGTTATGGTAGTGAATTTTCATTAAAATGTTTTAAACCGCGAATATGTCTTTTTTAATAAAAGCAGGCATCCAATTTGGTTAGCAGTATAACATATGGTAGAACTTAAAATGTTCCCGAAGAAACTGGTCTGATTTTCCTGGCCAACTATCTTCTTCAGGCTATTTACACCTACCTAGATATAATTATTAACAAACAGTTTTTCGACAAAATTTACAAACAAATTTTCATTAAAATTTGAAAACAATTTTTTGACAAAAATCTGAAAACAAATTTGTTCTGCATTTTTTTAAAGCAAATATGTACTTTTTTAATGAAAGGAGGCATAAAATTTGGTTATCAGTCTAACCTATACAGCAGCAACTATGTAACAATTTTTTATCTTAACATGTATTGAGCTTTAGCGTAAAAATGCGCCAGCCTGTAATATGAAAATAGATCAAAAACTCAAACTAATCCCGGTTATGGGTTCTAGGGAGCCTAGATCGCGCTCATTTTAACAATATTTTCAAAACTTAAAAGTGGCGGTCTCCTCATATGCGATTTTTGTTTACGGAAATTCCCTAAAAATTATAGACCGTTAAACGATAAACTCTATAACTAAAACTACTGCCAAAGCATTGTAAAACACTCTTCTCGCTAAATTTTTTTTACGTAAACTGCATGTTCTTTGCTTAATTGTTGCCAATTTTGACGTTTGAAATCGCGACTTTTACGTTTTAAGAGTAAGATACCCATTTTTTTAAATCTCTATAACTTTTTTCTTTTTAACTTACAGATCTAAGTTTTGGAACGTAGTTCAGTTCTTATAATATAAGCCCGCGTCCCAAATTTGGTTGCCATAGCTTTGTTATTTCCTGAGATATAAAAATTTTCCAAAGGAAACATAAAATTTTTCGGGAGAAACCAGGAATATTTTCCTGGCGAACGAACTTGTTATATATTTAATGATTTTTGCCGTTCTCAAAATTTTTCAGGCGCTTGTAACTTATTTACTGGATGAATTTTAGAATCTACAATGCAATGAAGCTTTTTTAGCTTGTATATTGCTCAAAGTTCAACCTGAAGGCTAACTTATATCAAATAATTAACATATCATATAAATTTATAATAACACAGATAAACTTTGAATTTTGACACATCTTCATTCATTTACTTGGTCCTTTTCATCATTTCGTTTACCATGTGCTTGCCTTAAAATTCAAATAAAGTTTAAATTCTGTAGCAAAGTATCAACCTACCCAGCTGTACTGGTTGCGACTTTTGAATCCTTGCAGTTTATCGGTCAACATTCAATCCAACGTGCAACTAAATTAAGTGACAGCAAAAGTAGTGTGAATAAATTTAAAAAAAAATTCTCCCTGTTCAACCTGCAATTACTTAGTCGCAAATATAATTACCCTAATTACAAATCAACAAAATACAGGAAACATCGTTAGTTAAGTTTGGGTCAAGGCACACGATGGTATCGTCGTCAATGAAAAACCGACTTATTAGTTACGAAGGCCGTTAAGTATGAGGAGTACAAAAGCTATGTACAATATTTAACATTCTTCCTTCACTTTTGGAAAGCCCTAAAATGTGGTATAGTGAATATACTTGTAGTGTTTAGGATAGATAGTTTTCAGCCTCTTTCACCTACCTTTACAGGTTTTTCTTGTATATTATGTATACATAAATATGTTACACTTAAGTTAAGAATTACCTTGCACCAACCTGCGGGTGGAGAGGCTGGATAGTCCATAGGTGCGTAAAAAACATTTGGTCATTCTTGCGATGGCCAAACAGCAAATAAATGTTTTCATATAACGGCACTGCATTCGACCAACAGCTGCTCACTGTAGAATGGATTCTATACTACACTTGTATACTCCAGATTTGATCTAACAAGCGTCATGAATACAGACTGTCCCCAAATTATCAAAATCTCTACTGTTTTGTAAGTCGCAATAAAATTCAAAAGCCGCGATCATCTTATTAGTGACTTTTTTTTACGAAAATTCATTATTAATGACAAGAATAATAAGTTTAAGAAAAGTCTAAGAATCTTGCACTTTTATAAACACAAAAGCCAGAGCTGTCGTCAAAAATCGAATAGGCCAAAGACACCGCAGGGCACCATGACCGCTGAAAAGAAAATATGCTGTATAAAATTAAAATAATATTCATTTATTGTAAGTACTTTAGAGGCAGCACATGTACAAAACCGAAAAAAATTGTTTTAAACAATATTTAAATTACTAGAAAAAAAAACGAAAGAAATTACAATTTTCAACATTATACTTTCAAAAGCAAGGGTGTTATCCAAATTAATTATTAATCCAAGTAAAAGCTTATAAAACTAGTAGTTTAGCACACAGCGCTTAAACATCTACCGACTGTAACTAGATCAACTTTAATTTACTTTCTGCCACACACAAAAAATAATTTATATACACACAGTTTCTTTATATACATTGAGCCGATCCTTAAGGGAAATCAGTCATTCAAATAATGATTCTTACACGTACCGTAGAAAGTACTGTAAAAACTGGACCTAAACTAAGACATACGTATAATAGATGACAAGTCTATAATATATTTATATACCGGCTACTTTGTATATTAATGAATAATGAATTACGAGTAGTTATCGAGGTAGATCTTCCACGAGAATGGTGAGAGTCCATGTCATCTGAAGACTGGAAAGTGGTTTAACAACTCTTGACTTCGGTGACCGCTTGGGTAATATACTTCCATGAAAGTCTGAAACGGTTTTCATTTCACATTGTTTATAACCAAGTCGCCGGTAACTAATCGATTGCGGGTAAAACAAAAGAAATACGATAATCTGTCAATTATATAATTAAATTTTAATGGTGGCGCTTTTTTTTTAACTATGTATCCTACATCCTACAATTAATTAGTGTGGGAAGTAATTTGTTGGCGGTTTGTTTTTTAACATATGTGTTAGCTTAAAGTGAACTTTAAAGACTTATAATATAAACAGGTGTCCTAGTAGATCGTTTATGTTTATTAGGTGAATCACTTCTGTGCCAAAAATCTCGGTAAGTTCTTTTATATTATGTGACGTGGTTTTTTTAATCAATTAGCGGGTAATATTAATTAATACCGACAACTAAAATTCCATTTAGATAAACAAAAACAAACGATTTCTATTCTGGTAACCCCAATAATACAGTTTACAATGTAATACTTGATTATTTCAAAACTCTGGGCGCAGCAAGTGCGTTATGGAAGTGAATTTTCATAAAAATGTTTTTAATTACAAATATATCGCTCTAATGCGAGCAGGCATCAATTTGGTTACCGGTATTACCTATATAGTAGGTATACCATATTTTATCAAAATAATTATTTGCAAATGTACAAAAATTTTACGAAAATAAACTTTAAATGTTTCTGATAAAACTGGTCTCCTAGCCAATGAACCTTAGGTTAATAGCAAAACGCCCTTGCTGCGTTCATGCAAAAAATTTCCGAAAATAAAGTTAAATGTTGGTTTCATAGCCAACAAAACTTACGTTAATAGCAAATTGAGTTATTGAAATTTGGAGGATTTAATGAAAATTTGTTACCAAAACATACTTACTGCGTCCAGATTTTTTTACATCTTTATTCGATAAAAAAATGCTAAAATGTGGTAACAAATTTGTTCTACGAAAATTAGCTAAAAATTATAGACCGTTAAACCATAAACTTCACTAAACCTACAGCGAAAGCATCAACTTAACTAAACCGACAGCCAAAGCAACAGGGAAAGGGTCTATTTGAAATGAATTTTCTGTAAAAATTTTAGTAAAATGAAGGGCAATGACGGTTGAATCTAAAACTGAAGGGTTCGCAGAACACTCTTCTTGCAAAATTTTCTTTTCACAATCCGTTTTGTTTCACGTTTTTTGCCTCAACCTTGCCAATTTTGACATTTTAAATTACGACTTTGACGTTTTAAATTGCGAGTTTGACGTTTTGAGGATAACTTCAGAATTTGTTGCTTTAGCTGCCCGTAACGTTTTTGTCCTTAAACTTAGAGACCTAAATTTTGGTAGATGGTTCACTCTTGATAATACAAATACGCGTGCCAAATTTGGTTGCCATCACTTTGTTATTTCCGGAAATATGATTTTTTTTTTAGAAAGAAAACACAAAATTTTTCAGCAAAACTTGGTCCAAATTTCCTGGCTAACGAACTTATCCAAGCCACTTCCAAAAGGAAGGAACGTACCAAATTTGATCAAGATCGGTCTATCATTTTTTAAGTTATCGGTACTGTATGTATGTATGTATATATATATATATATATATATATATATATATATATATATATATATATATATATATATATATATATATATATATATATATATATAGAGTATTAAGTTTTTGTGACGGTAATATTGTTATTTATCAAAAAATTGGGGGAAAGCCGTCAGTTGCAAAATAAAACTCTTTATTATATGCCGAGCTTTCGGAAAAATTTTTATTCCATTCTCAAGGAAATAACGTGAGTTTTACTAAACTAATTATTCAATAACAAAAATGAAGAAACCTTTCATTTTTTTTTATATATATATATATATATATATATATATATATATATATATATATATATATATATATATATATATATATATATATATATATTTATAAACACGGATATCCCCATTAGTGAATTTTTAAAGAAACGACTTATGGGCATGTAATGTAATTGTAGAAATATTTTTTAAGACACAAGACACCCTATAATTAATGTGTACAATTTTTTTTCGTATCTTGCATAATGACGGATATATTGAGCTTTAAAGATTTTTGACGAAAATTCGACAAAAAAGATATACCATTAACAGATAAACTCTATAGCCAACACTACTGCCAAAGCATCAGAGAAAGGGTCTATTTGAAATGAATGTTTTGGGAACATTTTAGTAAAATGAAGGACAATGACGATTGAAACTAAGACTTCAGGCTTTGTAAAACATTCTTTTTGAGACATTTTGTTTCCAAAGCTGATATTAGTTTCAGGTTCATTGCCTAAATATTACCAATTTTGACGTTTAAAATCGCGACTTTCGGCGTTTTGAGGAAAACAAATTTATTTTTATTTAAATACCTGTAACTTTTTCTTCCTTTAACCCACAGAGCTAGATTTTGGAAGGTAACTTACGTATAATGATATAAACTCGAGTATGAAATTTGGTTTCCCTTACTTTGTAAATTCCGGAGATATAATTTTTTTAAATTTTTTTCGAAAGAAAACACAAAAATGTTCGGGAAAACCTCGGCGGATTTTCCTGGATAACGAACTTATCCAAGCGACTTGCAAAAGGAATGTACTCACCATGTTTTATCAAAATCGGTCCATTATTTCTTTAGTTATATGTGTGACACATAAATATATATATATATATATATATATATATATATATATATATATATATATATATATATATATATATATATATATATATATATATATATATATATATATATATATATATATATATATATATATATATATATATATATATATATATATATATATATATATATATATATATTGAATCCATCAGCTTACTGTCTCAGATCTGAAGACGCTAATATTTTGTGCTTTGCTGCTGTCATTGTGTAGAATCTAGAGCACTAAAGAAAATAGAAGAAATTCCGATTTTGACTATTTCTTATACAGTGTAGTTCCTGTAAATACAGAACGTATTAAGCCTCGAAGATGGTTCGAAGAAGACGACACGCGTAGTTTTTTTTAAAATATGTCTGGAATTACAGGACTTAGTTTAACCTTCAAGAATTTCTACACAGGCTTGCGTATTGTCAACGAGTGGGTGGATCGTAGTTCAAACACTAAATGTAACAACTGTCATTGCTTGGTTAATTAGTTTTCATTTATTGATTTAATAATAAAACCCACTAATTCTCATTTTCATTTACTCGATAAATTTCTAAGTGATATGGCAACATTTTTATAATGTCGATTGGACAATGAAAATATCTTTCAGAATCGAGGAAAAAAATTAGGGCTGCCATATAAAAGTTGATGATATCATTACTCAAAGGAAAATGATGTTTAATGCGAAGATGATTATTTTTATCAAATACAATCGACGTGGCTTAAGATTTTTCTTAAAAAATATTTCGCTTTTACCTAATTTATTCCACTGCATATGTGTTTATTTTCTTTATTTATTTTATAATCTTATCTACATTTCATATATTTTGGACTTTGTATTTGTTATTTCCTGTGCCATATGGGCGAAAGACAAAATTGTGAGAATGTTGTCAAAATAGATATTACAATTATGACCTCAACCTGAAGGGCTTTCACACTCACTTACCTCAGGTATTTTAGATATCAATACCAGTGGGTGCATATGGAGCTCTTTCCAAGTTATCGGCCTTGAACGACAACGCAACACCGCACGGTGTGGGTAGTTGCAAGTATTACCGCTTTTTACATAACCTTCCTTCTAAAGGTTCCCTCGAAGGCCCAATCTCTTAATGTACTCTTGAAGATTCTTAGGAACCAGTTGATGACATGATTATCGGAATGGCTCGAACAATTATCTGCCCCAGTATCTCTTTACTTGCATCTCTAGGTTTTTGTATTTAATAATTTTCTCGTTGTACTTTACCTCTAGATTATTGGTATTCGAAATGGTCACATCAATCAGGCTCACTAGTTTGCGTGACTTATGCACTATTATTATATCTGGCCCATTGTGGGTACAGCCTGTATACTTGCACCTTACTAAGATTTAAAGTCCCATTCTCAGAGCCAGTTCTTAATGAAGTGTTTTCGCAACCACATCGCGCCTGTCTTTGTACTTTGTTGCGACAAACTCTTGACATTCTCCGGTGAGGTGCTGGATAGTTTCTTGTTGGAATGACCTGATCTTGATGCAGCAAGAACCCCTGTGGCGCTGGAAACATCTGTACGGACTCCAACCAGTAGTGTGACGCCGATTTGTCGAAATGTGCCTGGGAGGTCTTATTCGGATGTCGCCCATGGAGAGGCTTCTGCATCCAAGATTGCAGCTTGTACTGATCAGTCCGATTATGACTATGTATTTCACTTACTAAGATTTAAAGTCGCATTCTCAGAGCCAGTTCTTGATGAAGTGTTTTCGCAACCACATCGCGCCTATCTTTGTATTCTGTAGCAGCAAACTCTTGACATCCTCAGGTGATGGATAGTCTCGGGTGACTGAAACCCAAATCTGCATTTGTCACCTTGGCTCTAACTATATCCAACTATGTACTACGCTGTTGTTGTTTCTTGAATTGTGGCTGTGGCTTTTTGCCATTGGCACATTTTTCCAATTAAGGAACTATATACATCAAATAGTTTCTTGTTGGAGTGACCTGATTTTGTATGGCAGCAAAAACCCCTGTGGCTCTGGAAATGGAAATATCTGTCCGGACTCCAACTCCACTAGTGTCACGCCGATTTGTCGAGATGTGCCTGGAAGGTCTTATTGGGATGTCGCCCATGGAGAGGCTTTTGCATCCAAGATTGCAGCTTGTCCTGATCAGTCCGATAGTGGCTATGTATTCACTTTCTCTTAATCTACAATTCTTATTTTTATTATTATTATTACCTCAACTGACTTCTGGGGAAAGCCTATTTGATTTTATCTAAGATTTACTAAATAATTCAAAACAATTTGCCACCCGTTGCAGATGCAAGAACGAATTTTGTTTACAAAAATGAAGATTTAATTTTATACAATTCTATATTACTTTCCGCTTCCATTTGAGCCTAAGTTTGTAATTATGTTAAGTGCATTTTTATTATCAGAACCACCGTTAACAGCATATACCATCATCTGCCTGAAGGCCGCAGAGATCAAGTTTAAGTATCATTACCGCCAAATTTATAACGATTGTAAAAACCTTAACGGAATCCATAGAGTTCCATTTAATTGGGACAGTAGTAAAAAATCGCAAATTAAATGAACCATACTTATAAATTATAAATGTGTAGACATCGAACCGTTTATAAAATCTTAATATATGATTTAAGTTATCATTATCAACCATGCCTTGATTTAAGTTACCTTGATACAAAACATAATGCACTTTCTATGCAAATTAGCTTAAATAATATAACGTCTTTAAAGATTAAAGGCTTCAGGCGTTCCAAAATGGTTTGGCGATTAAGTTAATTCTATACAAGTGTTGTCAAGTAATTAAACGGGTAATAACATAATACTAAGGAGGAAATGCAATCAGCGAAGAAATAAAACTGGAGCGTGACCCCGAAAGACGACGAAATATTTTTTTAGTGATTGGAATGTCATGAAAGTGATATTTATGGTGCTGGTTTATCGTATGCTAATTTGAAATAAAGACAAGGTTTACTGGTACAGTTTCCGCGAGAACAAATTCACAAAATTATTATGCATTGTAAATTTTTTATGTAGGTATATATTTATACCTGACTTTTATAGATAATATTTTTGTAGATAGGAAACGTGTACTAATTTAGTTTAATACACATTTAACCTACGTACATGCCTTTAAATAAGATGAGGAGATTTTGAGTATGACCTTACCGAAGACTACACATCGTAAAATACTTCCGAAGACCCAATAAGAGTTGATAAATTTTCATAAAATTCATACATGATGGATGTTTAATTAAACCTAAAATAGTGCTGCAAATTGAATCATAACTTCCACGTAGCTGTGGTGATCTACTTAATGTCAATTATCACCAAATCACCCGTCATTTATCCCCTACCACACTAAAGCAATCTTACCCAAAATCAATTCGAAGCTTCTTTCGTCGGGTGCTAACTGGATACCAAATTTGAAGATGATATCTCAATTTGTTCACAAGTCATTCGGCCTACTAACAGGCAGACGTACATGCCGACAGACCGATCGACCGACAGACCGATAGACGAAAAAAAATTCGTTCCAGAATCAAGTAGTCTATATGTTTTGAGACTTTTTACGCCGTTTAAGCAACAACAAAAAAATCAAAATTTCTGTCACCTATATTCCGCCCCTACACATTCAACCCTTCATTTAATTTTAGCACAGCATAACATGTTTAATAAAATTGAAAGTTATCTAATAAATAAACCCTAAAACGTTATATTGCTCGAGTTTTAACGAAAATATGTAAATTTTCATCAAATCACCCCTGAATCAATTTTACCCAAAAACAATCTGAACCGTTCATTTGTCAAATGCTAACTATGTTCCAAATTTGAAGACGATATCTCAATTCGTTCTAAAGTTATCGTGGGTAAAAATGGACAGACATAGAGACCGACAGACACAAAAAGTTATTTCCCAAATCATGTTTTCTATAGGTTTTGGCACCTTTTACAACGTTTAAGCGAAAAAAAAAAATCGAAAATTTTGTCGCCGATGTCGCCACACATATTGACGATGTGGAAGTAAAGTGATAACATTTTCGAACTAAAATTTTAAAAGTTCGGGACGCAGCAAGTGTGTTATGGTAGTGAATTTTTATTTAATGCTTCAAACTTGAATAACTTAATTTTCTATAAACTTACAAAGTTTAATTTTGGTACGTAGTAAGGCCTTTCCAAAGACAAGATGTTCACCAAATTTAGTAAAAATAGCTTTGTAACATTCGGAGAAAAATAATTTTTTCGAAACAAAATTAAAAATTTGAATAACTTAAGTTTCTATAAACTTAGAAAGTTGAATTTTGGTACGTAGTAAGGCCTTTCTCAAGGAAATATATATAATAAATTTCATTAAAACAGATTTGTACTTTGCGGAGAAAAAACAAATTTCGAAAGAAAACTCAAAATATTTCCGGAAAACCCTGTCCGATTTTCCTGGCTAACGAACTCATCCAAGCCATTAATAAAAGAAAGACAGTTGCCGAGTTTCATTGCAATCGGTTATTATTATTGGAGTTATCGGAAGGATACATATATATATATATATATATATATATATATATATATATATATATATATATATATATATATATATATATATATATATATATATACATATAAAAATTGAAACTGACCCCGGACATGGGTTCTAGGGGTCCTAGTTCGCGCTCATTTGAACAAATTTTTGCAAAGTCTCGCCATCGATATCTCTCGATTAGTGAATTTTTTTAAATAAAAATTCACTAAAAAGCCCGGAAGCCGCAAGTGCCTTATGGTAGTAAATTTTCATCAAAATGTTTTTAGTGACAAATATCTCTTTTTTAAATTAAAGGAATGGACTTTGGTATAACCCACATAAAGTAGAAACAGTGTACCTTATTTCATCAAAATAACTTTATTGGTTGAAAATGTACAATAGTTTTCCGAAAATAAACCTAAAATGTTCCTTAAAAAACTAGTCCGATATTCCTGGGTAACGAACCTTTTCAAGCTATTTACACACCTGCTAAAATATAATTATCCACAAAACGCTTCTTGACAAAAAAAATGTTTGATTGAAAATTTACAAACAATTTCATTAGCGAAAATTCTCTTCTCAAAAATTAGTTGAAGTAGTGGTACACGAAAATTATGTTTTTCTTTACGAACATTTGCTAAACAATCATTACTTCCACATCACCACAACGTGTAGAAGATTGGCATCGGCAACAAAAACTTCAAATTTTTTCCCCTTAAACGTCATAAAAAGGGTCAAAACACATAGAAAACATGATTTAGGAACGAATTGTTTTTTCTGTCGGTCTGTCGATTTGTGGGTCTGTCGGACTGTCAGTCTGTCGGTCTGATGGACTGTCGGTCTGTATATCTGTCTGTTTGTAGCCATGATAACTCTAGAACGAATTGAGATATCGTCTTCAAATTATGTATGGCATCGGCGACAAAAATTTCAAAAATTTTTTTATCTGTCGGTCTGTGAGCCTGTCGGTCTGTGGCTTTGGTATACAGTTAGCACCCAACAAAGAACCGCTTTGAATTGTTTTTGGGTAAGATCGCTTCAGGGGGTAGGAAAAGATTTGGTGAAAATTAACATTTTTTAGTTTGACAAATCTTTCAGTTTTGATATTGGGGCATTTAATTTTGGTACAAAATTATTACCACCAGCTCCCGCTCCGTTCGACATAAATCTCATAAATATTTTTGAATGCCAAGGATATTCAAATGATATATCAGTTAAAAGTTCTAACCATCCTCCATATAATAGTATAGTTTTGTAATGATTTGCAATGCAGTTTTACAGAAATTGTTAAATGATTTATAACGCTATGATAAAGCCAATTACATAAAAAAAGGCTAAATAAATACAGGCGTTGCTATCAGTGATCTCCAACAACTTTTACACAGTGATATTATCTTCCTTTAAATTTTGCTTTAAAAATGTTGACTCGTAAATCCTCTAGATTATCTGGCTGAGTGGCATAAACTTTTGATTGAAGGTATAATATATACCAAAATTCAACGGAACCAGATCTGGTGATCTAGCGGGCTGCTCAAACAGCCTTCTTCTGCCAATCCACCTAAATGAGAAACGTTTATTAAACGAATGCAAACATCAAAATGTAAATCTAATGCGTTGTCTAAAACGTTGTTATCATTTTCTTAAATTTACGTATTCGTATGGACAACCTGATTTTCTAACAAATGTAAATAATTTTCTTTATTCAGATTCCATTGTCTGAAGAAGGACACAATAAGATGGTTGTCTAAAATACCAACGTATGTACTTACGTTTTGGGGTGTTAAGTATGTGCTTCTCTAAACAAGTGAGGATTCTAATTGCTTCCATATGGATAATGCTGTATTTTATTAAGCTAATGCAGGTTATAATATGTAACTAATACGTGTCCTAAATATCAGGGAAACATCTAGTTTTATTGCCACTGTTCTTTTTGTTACGAAACTGGACGTCATGGTGCCTATTAAATATAACGCTTAGCCACGACGGCGTGAATCATTTTTGCCTTATTAACATTCCGCCTTTGGTATATATATATATTTCATTGTGCAGCTTAAGTTGGATTTAGTTCTAGTTATAATTTTTTATAATGAATTCCAAGTCGAAATCACAAGATGAATTTCTGGAATTTGTGAGATTCAAAAAGTTTAATAAGAAAATTAATATAAATCAGACGCTATTTGACCTTGTCATTGGTGACATGGCTTGTTTTGTTGCTCTTTACTCATGTCCATTGGTTGACATTGATTCACACCCTCCTGCACTTTCTATTTCAATTGATTTCAAAAGAAAACCTTTTTTCAAAATTAAGCGATAATAGGTATTTACCCTTTACTATTAGAAGCAGTAAGATCAAGCCATGGTTAGCCACCGTAGTTTACTTTAGATCTCATCAAGATTGTTAAGCAAAAGAACTAACTCTTAGGGAATACCGTACCTGGTTCTGCCTATATAATGATTTACAAAATCTGAGATGTTTGGTAAAGTGAAAACTATGGCAAGATCACAAGAACTACATCAAGGACGTTGCAAACTCAGTTATAAATGACCAGAAAATATTTTGGGCATATTTTCAGGGAAGGCTGGCTACCATAGCCGTATTATTATATAGGTGTATTTTCGCAGCAATTAGTATGCCATACTGACGATCTCTAATTAGAGCGAAACCGGTCTACGGTTCTAATTGCTGTGAGAGTGCATCTAGCCTTATGAATTTTATACCAAAATTGGCCCCCTTTGACGACAAATCGACTGTTTTTTAAATTTTTTTTAGAAAACTCTTTTTGCACTAGTTATAAGGGGCTCAAATTTTCGTTAAAAGATTGTGGATAAACAACGGAATTTCGGAGGAAAGGAAAAACGCAGATTTATGAGGAAACTGTTGTAAAAGTTGTCCAAATTGATGAAGTGCAAAAGTTACAACGAAAAAACTGTTGGAGGCAAATAAATTACGGGCTGCAATATTTACTCAAATCGCTTACTGTGTATTATTCTCCCTTGAAGTGTACTTAAAATTATGATTAAATAAACGTTTTTTTTTTTGTTAAATAATTTAATATAAAACGTAAGAAGCTCTTGCTTAATGATTTAGTTGTGTTTTAATAATGGTAAATTGCCACAAATATCGAAAAATGTACGTCTCAGGTAACTGAGTTTAGTTGAAACGTTTGAAATAATATCACCATGTATAAAATGTTTATTTAATAAAATTAAAACAAACAGATGATTATTTACGTGCACTTAATTAGTACGTCTCTCTTAATCGACGTTGGCAGTGCCTACAATCCAAAACAAAACAAATAAAATAACCCTGTTTTACTGCCGAAATCCCCAATTAATTAATTTGTTTGATTGCAGGTCCGTGAAGAGTTCCAGACCTTTATTGCGGGAAGCTTGCACTTTCAAGTGGTGAAATATCAACTTCAATCCATGAAATAGGACAGGAGTTGCCTTTAAACTGTTTAATTAAATTGTTCAATTAACTTTGGCGGTATCGAGACTCAACTTTTGACCGGTGTTAGGTTTTCAGCATCGAACAACCGATTTGTAATTAAAAGAGTTAAAGGAGAAGTTATAAGTGAAGTGCCTAGTGTCATTTTTGTTGTGTGAACACTCACAGTGGACTGTAATGGGTTATAAAAGTGACTGAATAAATTTCGCAACCAGACCGTAAAACCACCGCCAACATGGAGACAGAGGAACTCATCAAGCTTGTTGATGGAATCTACAAGGTCAGTGACTTTAACAGCTTTTTCTACTAAAATAATGATTTTCTAATTGATATATTTTTACAAAGTTGATTTTAACTTTAGCTTCCGTGATTTTTAATCAACTAAGATGACAAGTTGAATAATAATATACGTTTGAAAGCACCCTGCAAGGAATTACGTGAAATATTGTGTATTTATTATGGCTACGTAGAAAAGATGAAAACTGGTTAGCCTAGGTAGCATGTAATCGCTGGAAAAATAATATCTTATGCAAATACTTTATATGATCACAAGAAAAGGGAAAGCTGCAGGTTTAAATCTGGTACACAATTGGGTGTTGTTAAGTAACGGATATTGAGTTTAGTAGTTTAGATTGCCCCTGATGGCGTTCTTGATGTGCTTCGGGAAGAGGGAGCGACTCTTACAAAATTTAAGAAAACCTATATTAAAAAGAATAAGTTTAATCTTGCCAATAAGTACACTTGGAGAAACCCAAATCACCACAACACTTATTTCAGAGACCTTACGATCGTTTCGTTGACAAAGTCAACATCTTCAGAGGAAGAAAATTTCTAAACTAAACTACTAGCTACCCTGTATTTATAACGCGTCAAGGTAAACAAACTAGTCCGAAGTAAAATTGTCGTCGAAGAACGATCGTTTGTTTATTGTGTAGTGGAAGTACTAGGTCGAAGACCTGCTTTAATCTTCTGGTCGACAAATTTATTACCCCTTATCTAATATACGGACAATAGGTTTAAAGGAACCCAGTTATTTAAGGAATGTGCACGTTCTCTTTCGATCTAGAAATTTTACTATGTGGATATTGGACGAAGCTGACAAACATCTGGCTAGATAAAAACGTCAACTCCGCTCATCCTTTTTCAAAAATAGAACTAATACCGGCTGTTTGACTAACCATGTTAACTATAACAAAAGATAAATAATTCAACTAAAATACTACATAAAAACTATATTTATATTGATTTTAATTCTTCGTGATAGTATTTATATTGACTTCATAGATACAAACAAACGAACAGATCTTTAAGTCGAGACAAACATAGAGATTAGTATATGTATAAACCGGCCGAGTTATTGACAGTAATTTATTATTCTACCAGACAAATTATGAATGTTTAAGCAGTCAAATACAAAGTGAAAATAAAGGGCTCGAAATTAAAGGTGCCGCACGATTCAATGAAGTTTAGTTCTTAATAGACCTTAAATACTTTCTAATGAATCAAGCATAGTTTGAAGTTTTAAATTCTCTTTATCAATGTGGTGATTATTATCCCATATATGTTGTGCCACACATGATTTGTCCACCGTACCATATCGCAACTGTGCGAGATGTTTACGAAATCTGGTGGCTATGTTTCTCCTAGTTTGACCCACGTATTTAAGATCGCAATCTTTGCAACTAATCTCATAAATACCGGACATTTCAGTCACTTCGTCTTTGTCTTTCATATTACCCAACAAATTTTGTAAATTACTTTTCGTTAAAAAAGTCAAATGTAAATCGGCTTTCTTAAAAATACTTTCCAAACCCTTTGTGATTCGTGGTTCATTAGGTAAACACACTTTTTTTTTCTCTAAATTTGTCTATTAAACCATCCGAGTAACAGTTATATCTCGCCACATTTTTTATGTATTTTAATTCTGTATTAAATCTATTTTTACTTAACGGAAATTTAATCAATCTGCTTACTGAGAAATTTAAACTAGCCGTTTTTTGTGCACGGATGATGTGAGTCATTAGGAATATAACTAGTAGTAGCCGTTTCCTTCCTATAGACATCGAATTCAAGCGAGCCATTATTTTTATTTTTAATAACTAGTACATCTAAGAACGATTGTTTATTGTTGATTTTAAATTTTATATAATTAAATTGACTATTTAGTTTTTCAGTAAATTCTTCAACCTTACATATATTTGTGTCAAACACTGCAAAAATATCATCGACCTAACGAAACCAAACTCTAGGGAAATACCCATTTAAATTTTTTTAATCCGTTTCAAATATACTCATAAACAAGACTGCAATAAAAGGAAACAATGGATTGCCCATAGCTGTGCCTTCAGTTTGTTCAAAAAACTCATTGTTAAATTGGAAAATATTTTGTTTTATGCAAAGGATGGTTAGAGTTAATTATTCTTTGCAGACGTCTCCACTTTTATTGTTCAATTTTAACAATTCTTCCAAATACTCCAACGTTTGTTTTGTGGGCACACTAAGAAACAATGATGCAACGTCGAATGACATCAAAATCTCACCTTCCAATAATTTAACATATTTAATTTTATCAATAAAATCAAGAGAATTTAGCACCGAACAACTTTTCTGTTTAATATGTGGACTTTTAAACTCGTTTGACAACCACTTTTCCAAATTATATGTTGGAGAATCTATAGCCGAAATAATAGGCCTCATTAATTTTCCCGGTTTATTAATTTCCTGGAAACAATATTTTTTGTGGACTTTAGGATTCGAAACTTGTAAACGTCTTTTTAAATCCTTTGTTATGAGATTAGGACATTTTTTTAAACTGTTTTTAATTTCGTTAATCATTTTTGGTAACGGATTTTTATCTAATTTTCTATACGGCCCTAACTCTATTGCATTACTCACTCGCTCTTTATAATCACTTTTGTCCATTATCACAACTTTATTGCCTTTATCCGCCTTAATATAAAAACAATCCTTTTCTCGCAATCGTTTAACTATTTTCATTTGATTATAGTTTTTGTTTTTTGTAGGATTATTTTCCTTCAGATTTTTAGAGATTTTCTTTTTACATGCTTCACGAATAAAGTTTTTTGAAGAATCCGGTAATTCTCGTTTCTATACTGGCAATGACATCTAAAAGTACTTCTTTTTGTGACTGTCCGTATGTTAGATAAAGGGTCATAAATTTGTCGACCAGAAGATTAAAGCAGGTCTTCGACCTCGTACTTTCACTACACAATAAACAAACGATCATTCTTGGACGGGAATTTTACTCCGGACTAGTTCGTTTACCTTGACGCGTTATAAATACAGGATAGCTAGTAGTTTAGTTTGGAAATTTTCTTCCTCTAAAGATGTTGACTTAGTCAACGAAACGATCGTAAGGTCTCTGAAATAAGTGTTGTGGTGAATTGGGTTCCTCCAAGTGTACTTATTAGTGCTCATCACAGGTTCCAGTTTTTCACTTAGTTTAATCTTGCTCACAAGATTGAAAGAGCGATTGAATTCCGTGGACCGAAAAGCCATTGGATACAAGACTGAGGCTGGACACTGTGGTTGGAAACTGAAACAAAAAGCAAAATCACCCCAGAAACCACAAAAATAATAACATAGAGTTATACGCTGGATAAGTATTTCCACAACGAAGTTGTCTTCATCAGTAGCTGCCGATAAACTAACTGTATAGGCAAAATTATCCTATTTATATACCTAAACTATACACTAAAAATGATGTAATCCCGATGATGGAACAACGACTAGTGACTCAATACCGGATAACGATGACGCAACACGGGATGACGAAATACCGGATGATGCAACACCCTACAATGCAATATCCGATGCCTCAGTACCGGATGATAAAGATATAATTTGAAGAACCTTTTGGGTGGGCCAAAGGATACTATTGACTTCCGACAAAAATCGGGCATCTATCAAATATCTGGTAATGATTGCGAGAAAATCTATATTGGGCAAACGCGGAGATCAATAGCAACGAGATTCAAAGAGGCTCATAGCTCATTTCAGATTCAATAAAGAAAAATCTTGCATTGTCCAACATATGATTGACTCGGGACATCAGGTGGGCGACAGTTATCTTAAGTTGTTAAAGGCAACCAATGATTATCACAAGTTAGATGCTTTGGAAAGTTTGGAAATCCGTAAGCTGAATCCACAGTATTCGGCGAATTCACACATGGGTCCGGTCAATTCAGCACTTTTTGAAATAGCACGAAATAATCCATGGTTGTTTTCAACATCGACTCAACCCGTTGGACGTATCTACTGATGCAACAATAGTTCTTGAATTACGTCATCTGGTCTTACATCATCCGGTACTGGGGGACTTGATATAGCATCCTACGGTGTTGCATGATCCGGGATTTCATTGTCATCCGGTATCGCATCATCGGGATTACATCATTTTTAGTGTATGGTTTAGATATAAGATAATTTTGTCCATACAGTTAGTTTAGCGACAGCTACTGATGAAGACAACTTCCTTGTCGAAATACGTATCTAGCGCATAACACCCTGTTATTATTTTTGTGGTTTTTGGAGTGGTTATGCTTTTAGTTTCAGTTTTCAGCCACAGTGTCGTACCTCCGTCTTTTGTCACGTGATACAAGATCATATAAATATATGTTTTTTCAGCAACAATTCAAACGATGGCTTTTAGTCTACGAGAAAAGTTTATACCTCGGGACGTTTTCGAGATTTTATTAATATTGCAGCGCACTGCCTTTTACTGAATTTTCTTTAAAAAAATTCACTAATGAGGAGATCCCGACTTTTGAATTTTGAAAATATTTCTTCAAAAGACTGCTAACTAGGCCCCTTAGAACCCATATAAAGGGTCAGTTTCAGTTTTTATATGTTTATATATATATATATATATATATATATATATATATATATATATATATATATATATATATATATATATATATATATATATATATAATTTTGTGGGTTTTTTTCGAAAAAAAATAATATCTCTGAATTAATTTTTAATTAATTAAAACTGATTCAAGAAAGTTAAAACGTAAAAATTGATTAATCAGAATGTGAGTGAAAAATACTACAAGCAATGACTACCAAGCTCCTAGATATGTGTCTAAGTCGTTATTTTCTTGATTTGGTTAAACTGTAAGCAAGAAATCCATTGTAAATCAAAATGGTTTTATGTTAATTGTAAAACGTTGAACAATAGGATATTCCTGATAGTAAATGCATATAGTGCGTAGCTCAGTGGGCTATGTCCCTATACTATAATCGACTAATCGACCCCCAGATGACGAGTTCTAATCCTGCTTAGTTACTTTACTTTTAATCAATTTTTTTTAAGTCTCATTTCACTTTACAGTTATCTAATCTGATTGTTGTTATTCCGATGAATTTTATTTTGTATAAAAAATAATTTGATAAAGAGAAGATTAAAGTTTTAAGACTTTATTCAATTTGAATAGCATATCTGGTTGTTTGTTCTTGCCATAACTTAGTGAAATCTTTCCATATTTAATACAGTCGTAGAGTTTTCCCGTGGCTTTACAAGTGCTTGTTTTAGAGAATTTTCTTTAAAAAAAATTCACTAACGAGGAGATCCCGAGTTTTGAATTAAAAAAAAAATTCTTCAAATGAGCGCAAACTAGGCCCTAGAACCCATATCGAGGGTCAGTTTCAATTATATATATATATATATATATATATATATATATATATATATATATATATATATATATATATATATATATATATATATATATATATATATATATATATAAAGGGTGAATAATTTACCAAAATTTAGGTCCGTAAGTTTAAAGATAAAAAAGTTAGAGGCATTTAAAAAAAAAAAATTGAAGTTTTCCTCAAAACGTAAAAAGTCGCGATTTGAAACGTCAAAATTGGCAACATTTAGGCAAAGAACCTGAAAGAAATACTGATTGTGTAAAGAGTGTTCTGTAAACCCTAAAGTTTTAGCTTCAACCATCATTGCTCTTCATTTTACTAAAATATTTCCAGAAAATTCATTTCAAATAGACACTTCCTCCGATGCTTTGTCAGTAGTTTTAGTTAACTTTATGGTTTAACGGTCTATAATTTTTAGTTACTATTTGTAGAAAAAAATCGTTAATGAGGAGACCGCGGCTTTTGAATTCTAAAAAGAATTCTTCAAATGAGCGCAAACTAGGCCCCCTAAAATCCATTTTCGGGTTTACTTTCTGTTTACGTATATACAGGGTTTCTACGTTAAAGTCCACCACAATTGTTATTATATATTTACATTCTACTATATTATGCTGTCGCATAATATAGTAGAAAGGTAAACAAGATTAAGCCAAGTCTCTATAAAAATTATTGTAAAATAGTTTCTTTTATCTTTAAACTTAAACATATAAGAACAAAACAGTCGTGGGATGTGTGTCCAATGGTAATTCTACTAATTCTGTAATTAGTTATTACGTGTACTTTGAATATAATATCCCGGGGATGAAGCCGGTCTAATGTATCATGTAAACAAAACGTTACGTGACGGATGACTAGATGGCTGCGAGGCGTCGCGCTTGTTTCATAAGCAGAAGGTTACGCATTGAATCAAGCTCGATGAATGTATGTTTTATTTTGTCATTTGGAGGAACATAGTGCACAGATTTCACACGTTTTGAACAAGATGTTGTTTTTGTTTAAAACGCCTAAATAAGTGTGTCGCCTTTGAGTTTGACATTATAATTTTGTTATTGTTGATATTGGAAAAAACCTGTTTGATTAGGTTGACTAAAACAAAATCGTACTGGCGATTAATAAGCAAAAATAACTGCTAAGTTTATAATTTGGTATCTACTCCACTTTTCTAAATATGAATTGAGTTTCCTTCTGTAAATCTCTTGTATAACTTTAATGAAATTTGTAATACAAGTTTCTTTTAAAGATACTTACACTATCTACAGATATGGTAAAATTTAGTTCTTTAGCTTCATAGAAAATTGGGCATTTTTCTTGAAATGAGTTAGAACGAAATATTTTTTTGATTAGAGAGAGATATTGATGGTAACACTTCCGAAAGAATTCTTCAAATGTGCACGTTTCAGGAACTCTAAAATCGATCTTCAAGATCTGTGTAAGTTTAAAGGGCAAATAGAAAATTTACACACATACCTAGCTCGTTGGGTTGAATTGAATTTTATTTAAAAAAATACACCCCCCTTTTTAATAATCCCAAGTTATTCCCGCCCCTCATAATAGAGAGGGGAGATATAGGTCAAAAATATGGTTAAATATGTCTCTCTATTACTTTACCAAAATTTAACAAAAAAATTAACTGTGTTCGAGATATCCCCTTGAAACACTTTAAAAAAAACACACTACAAGCAAACAGTGAATGAAGCGACCTTGAAAAAGAAGAAGACCCTTGATTTTGCTGTCGACTTACAGAGCATGTCTGGAAAAACAATGCGAATTAAATTGCGCAAGCAGACAGCGTAACCAGTGCGAATACCAAGTCAGAGGAAATCATCAACCAACCATGGTGATGGTATCTACAAGGTTACTGAGATACTTTTTTGTTGTTCGTTTAATTGAAGATGTACACAGGTGGCACCATAAATATGCTTGATATGTCAAATACAAGTTTCTCAGTATTTCTCACACTTATGTTCTCTAGAGAAGGTCACAGTAACGTCCTTTTAATAATGGTGCATATACCAGAGATAGAAAAACATGGCCGATGATATTTATGTACCTTCTTCGTTTTTCTGAGTGTTTATTTATTCATTTGTTATATAAATATGCATAAAGTAGACGGTGCTCATTACAGGAATTAACGAGGTGTGATCAATGCAAATAACATTAAATTACACAGTGTCAGCTGCACAGGTACAGTAAAATAAAAAAAGTCTGGATACAGCAATGAATTATGGTAGCGAATTTCCAAAAAAAGTAAAATTTAATAGCATATTGGTACCTTTTGTTTAATTAAAGCAGGCATCAAATTTGTTAACAATACAGCCTATATAGTAGAAACAATGTATCATATTTTATAAAATAAGCTTTTCTGCAAAATTCCCAAAAAGTTATTTGCATGAAAATTTAGAAACAATTTTTTCAGGAAAATCCGAAAATATTTTTATTAAATAACTTACGAAACATTTATTATTGTACCCTTTACTTCCGAAACACAAAACGTAGGATGTTCTATTCGAAACAATTGAGTTACGACAGTTAGATTTTTAGCGAATTTTCGTAGAAAAAATTCACTAATGGGGAGATCCCGACTTTTGAATTTTGAAATTTTTTTTGCAAATGAGCCGGAACTAGGACACCTAGAACCCATATCCGGGGTCAGTTTCAATTTTTATATGTATATGTATATATATATATATATATATATATATATATATATATATATATATATATATATATATATATATATATGTATCACACCGATAACTAAAAAAATAATGGGCCGATTTTGATTATATTTGGCACATACCTTCCTTTTGTAAATGACTTGGATAAGTAGTTCGTTAGTGAGAAAAATCGGCCAAGGTTTTCCGGGAAAATTTTGAGTTTTAATTCGAAAAAAATTATATCTCCGGAATTAACAAAGTAGGGGCAACCAAATTTGGTACGCTGGTTCATATCGTCATAGGTAAGCTACCTACCAAAATTTAGCTCTGTAGGTTAAAGGACAAAAAGTTACAGGCATTTAGAGAAAAATAAATTTGGGTTTTCCTCAAAACGTCAAAGTCGCGATTTAAAATGTCAAAATTGGTAATATTTAGGCAATGATCCTGAAATTAATATGAGATATCAAAACAAAAT
Organism: Tillus elongatus; assembly: GCA_964006375.1. NCBI lineage: Eukaryota > Metazoa > Arthropoda > Insecta > Coleoptera > Cleridae > Tillus > Tillus elongatus. Next base: position 63,468,268 of record OZ023263.1, on the reverse strand, counting down.
GTCTCAAGAAGAATGCTTTAGAAAGCCTGAACTCTTAGTTTCAATCGTCATTGTCTTTAATTTTATTAAAATATTCCCAGAAAATAGACCCTTTCTCTGATGCTTTGGCAGGAGTGTTGGCTATAGAGTTTATCGTTTAATGGTATATCATTTTTGTCAAATTTTCGTAAAAAATCTTTAAAGCTCAATATATCCGTTATTATGCAAGCTACGAAAAAAATGGTATTCATTAATTATAGGGTGTCTTGAACTACATCTTAAAAATATTTCCACAATTATAAGGTGGCCCATAAGTCGTGGTGATTAAATTTTCTTTTTTTTTTTAATCGAACACGCCCTATGTTTTTGCATTTTTGCATTTTCCATCGAACTATAATACATCTTTGTAAGAAAAGAAATTCAGGACGCGAATTCTCATTAAATCCTTCAAATTTGAATACCTCAATTTGCTATTAACCTATAAGGTTGACCAGGGAACAATTTAAGTTTACTTTCGGAAATGTTTGTACATTTTCAAACAATAAAGTTATTTTGTTGAAACATGGCACATTGTTTCTACTACATATTGCTTAATTCAGTCACTATTTGAGAGCGCCTGTGTACAGCATCTCGATTTTTTCATGAAATATATACTATATATATATATATATATATATATATATATATATATATATATATATATATATATATATATATATATATATATATATATATATATATAAACAAAATCACTTTGAATGCGTCATATTGGTTGCACTCCGATTTCTATTGGTAAAAACACTCTATCACAATTTGATATGTGCCAAAAATGTGAGAAACAATTGAAATAACTGGAAAATGCAATAATGTAAGGGATCTTCGATTAAAGTTTAAAAATGGTATCGCCAACGAGTTATGGGCCAAACGTGATTGTCGAAATAATTTTTTCAATGGTTAACCGGAATAATTAAAAGGCTTTACTACCACCCAATTGTTTCATTTTCAACCATTGGGTCGACAAACGGTCGAAAATTGAACAATTTGCTGGTAGTAAAGCCTTTTAGTTATTCCCTTTAACCATGTAAAACTCAGACGTATTTACGTACACAAATAATAATTTTTACAAGATGCAGCTCAATATACCATATAATTAACGTATAAAATTGTTTCTCGTATCTTGTATAATAACAGTATTATTGAGCTTTACCGTATAAATGCGCCACCCTGTATATATGCAAGGAGATAAAAACTGAAACTAACCCCGAATATGGGGACCTAGTTCGCGCTCATTTGAAAAAACCTTTCTAACATTCAAAGGGCGTGGGTTCCTCATCAACGAATTTTTTCTACGAAAATTAGGTAAACATTATAGACCGTTAAACCATAAACTTAACTAAACCTACTGCCAAAGCATCAACTTAAATAAACCTACAGCCAAAGCATCAGAGAAAGGTCTATTTGAAATGTATTTTCTCTAAACATTTTAGCAAAATGAAGGACAATGACGGTTGAAACTGAAACTTAAGTGTTTGCAGAACACTCTTCTTGCGACATTTCTTTACATAATCTGTATTTGTTTCAGGTTCTTTGCCTAAATATTGCCAATTTTGACGTTTCAAATCGCGACTTTGGCATTTTGAGGAAAACCCCAAATTTGTTTTCATCAAATGCATGTAACTTTTTTTTATTCTAAGTTACAGACCTACATTTTGCTGTATGGTTCGCTTTTTTAAAAATACAAACACGCGTACCAAATTTCGTTGTCCTCGCTTTGTTATCTCCGGAGATATACATTTTTTCCGATAGAAAACACAACATTTTGCAAGAAAGCTGTTGCGATTATTATACAAGATGTGAAAAAAAATTATATACTTTAATTATAGGGTGTCTCGAGCTTCATCTTATAAACCTATTTTGACAATCGCAGAGTGGTCCATAAATCGTTGGTGATGCACACTTTCTTTTTTTAATAGATTACTCCTTGGTTATTGCTTTTCCCATTTTCCATCGAATTATAATGCATGTTTGTAAGAAAAAAATCTATATCGTTTGTCGTTTTTGAGTTATTTCAATTGTTTTGAAACTCCACGTTTTTGGAACATATCACAAATACATGTCACAAATTGTGATAAAGCGTTTTTACCAATAGACAGCGGAGCCCCACGGAAATGACGCGGTCAGGGAGCTTCTTGTTTGTGTGACTCGTCGAAAAATCGAGCTGCCGTATACATACAGGCGCTCTCAAATAGTGGCTGAACTTGAAAAGTGTTTGCAGAAATTTTTTTAGCGTTTTCATTTAATTTTTTCTAAGATTTTTGTGAAATGCTAGTAATTAACAACAAATGTTTAAAAAGTTCTTGTAAAAAAGTTTGTCGAATTTTTCTGAAAAATAGAATTTAGTGTAACATTATTAAAGGTAATTTGTAAAGAAAATTGTGAATTTTTGCAAAAGAAATTGTTTGCAAACTTTCATTTACTTTTTTTAAATTTTAGTCATAAAGCTGTTTGTGAATAATATATCTTGGCAGATGTGTAAATAGATTGAAGGGGTTCGTTGACCAGGAAAATCAGACTAGTTTTTTCTAAAATTTTTTCTTTTATTTTCGGAAAATATTTGTACTTTTTGAAACAACAAAGCTAATTCAATGAAATATGGTACATTGTTACTAGTATGTAAGTAGTAATGTTAACCAAATGTCTCTCTTTCAAAAACGAGACATATTTGAAATTAAAAATATTTTTTACGAAAATTCGCCCCCATAACGCATTTGCTGCGTACAGAGTTTTTTTTTTTTACATTGATTAAATACTCATTATGTATCAATTTTGTTGAAATCAATCAACTCTAAATGGGTGCTCGGATCTTTTTGAAGTCAGTAAATATGTGCGCGGCTTGGAAAAAATTACACAAGTGGCCAATTTAAAAGACCTTGTAGCTTATAAAACACAGTATTTAGCAATGGCAACAAATTAAGTTGCAACGTAAATTTAAATTACATCTAAGCCAAAATATGTCAGCTTTGCAGCAATAACTTTAAAAAATCCAAAGCGTCATTAGCAATAATACAAAATTAAAATGTGTCTCAAATTAAAACTCCCGAATTTAATAAGTATGTTTGTTCGAACTCTGAAATGCATTAAGTAGCTTAAATTTTTAATGGTCTTTTGACGAGTAAAGGGACTTTATTGTATATCTTTGAAAAATTTTTAAATTGTTAATTGTAAATAAATGTCCTTTTAAATATGCAGGCAAATATCACAAACTTGATAAAACTTTTTAAACTGAAGCGTTTGTCCTTTCTCATGAACCTAAAAGTCCAGCTTGCCTAATTGGCTGTCCTTCCCTTTTACATAATTTTCGTAAGACTTCCGATTTGTGTTAAATCAGATTATATTTGGAAACTTTTATTTGAAAATGTATATCTGAAGTATGTTAATTAAAATTGCTTTTAATTTTTAGCGTCTGCCTCTCTGAAAAATGTTGTATACACACAGATTTTGCTAAAAAATATTAGTCTAACTTTTTGCGTTTTATTCCTCATAACTTAAGAAAAATTTTTATATTTTCTTTACCATTTCCTAGAAATATTTAAATCGTAATCTCTCAAGTTTGTAATTTAATTGGACAAATTTCGTCTTCAAACACGAATCCATACATAATCTCCAGGATAAACATAATCTCCAGGATAACCAAAATCACCGTCTGAAAACGGTCTCGGTTTATCTTCGCTACCACATCTACATCAACTCTTCTTATTTCTTTGTAGCTTCCGCACTTTGGTCCAGGTTTTCCAGATGTTCTCTTTTGGGCCCACCTTTTACTTATATTCCAGTATGTGTTCTTTAAGCAATATAGTCAGAAAGCTAACATGTCTAAGAATATAACTAAGACGTTTTGCCTTCTTCCACTCAATTTCTTTTAGCAAACATTTTCTTTCTGCTCTCAAATCTTCTACCGCATTTCATATCGGTTTTAGGTGTCACAATTTATCACTGGAAAATGTCAGCGAATATCGTGTGAACGTCTTAATGTTTTACCGTCTGTCGATGATCTATTATAGGAACGCTCCCATCACGGAGCAATTTCCAAAATGGAAAATGATTTTGCAGTGGCTGCAATGTTCCGGCGTGCTCTTGGGAACTTATCCGGCTAAGTTCCAATACTGTCGCCACCACCACCATGGGACTTGATCACTCAGTCTTGTCCTGGTCTTGAAAATTATGGCTCTCCAGTTCTTATGCTCTGAGTCAAGTTTGAGTCATTTTTTAGATACTGGTATAAGTCAGCATTAATAATCAGCTTTCCAATGCCTTTATGCAGATTTGTCACTGTATGACTGAGAAGCGTTATTTACGAATATATTTTGTTATTTCTCAATTCTCTATTTTCTGCAAAATTAACGCATATATATATATATATATATATATATATATATATATATATATATATATATATATATATATATATGTATCTATATGGTTTTAGTTCATAAAGAATCAAAAAAAGTGCGCTGAATGGACTTTCCAAAAATGTGTCGCATGACATATGTTGTTATTTACGAAATTAAAGTGTTGTCACCCTACAAATGGGATGTCCATTTAATAGTATTGATAGTAACCACCATTGGTTGTGACATTTTTTGACCGATGGATGGGCAGAAGAGGACTAACTGAGTGGCCAGCTAGGTCTTCAGGATTGTCTGCACTCGATTTTTTTTCTTTAGGGTCATTTAAAATGCATGGTTAGCAACGATCTGCCTGCGAATTCGGAATAAAGAACGAATTGTAATAGCCTTACAACAAATGCCTAACGGATCACTACAGAACTCGATTCATCAGTTTAACAAAAGTTTTCACTATTGTCAAGAAGTTCAAGCTCAATCTGAGCATATTATTCAATAAAGTAAGATGTTTTTTCCAAATAAATTTTATGAAAAGCCAATTGTTTTCGTTCTTGCCAAAGGTAACTAAAAAATAATTAATTCCTTCAAAAATGAAGCTGCATACTCTTTTCAAAAATGTGTCGCATGACCCATGTTGATATTTAAAAGGGGGTATTTAAAAAGACGACGATAATGCCACGAAATAGTCGAAAATGATCTGCAACGCTACATATTTTGAGTCCGATGCCTTTCTCGGTTTAAAAGTTATGGTATTCTTGCGTTACTTATGCGCAACCGTGTACATGCGGTGTGCGGAATTTTGACCCTCGATATCATTGGGAACTCGGAAACCACAAGAGAAAATCTGTTTGCACGTAGACGGCCAAAAATTTTACTAGTGGCTGCTGTAGTTGCAATCGAGTTGTTATACTCATGACCCTTGTTTTCTTTTTGTCAAGTTAAAGTAAATTAGCAGCAAACCATTGACCTGACTTGTATAGTGTTTAGGATCACTGCTAATATTTATAAAGGTGGTGTCATCTGCATGTAGATAAACCGTGCTCGCTGTCACATTTTGCGGTAAGTCATTTAAGTACGTGATAAACAACAAAGGCCCAAACAGTGGACTCTGAGGTAGTCTACATGTTAATCGTTTCCAGATAGAATAGCTAAATTAGATTTTGACTCTCCGGTATATATATGTAGCTGCGGTATGATTAAAATAAATGTAATGGCAGTCCTTTTATTCCATAGCATTCAAGTTTTTTTAACAGCATTCCGTGACACACGTAATAAAATGCCTTCTACAGGTCACAGTGTATGCATTGAGCTACGTTGCCACTATTTAATGCTTCTGTGATTTTTTATAAAACTTATTCTATGGTGGATTTTTCACTTCTAAAACTATACTGGGCTCTCCTTAACAACATCTGTTTGTCGATATGAGACTGCAATCTTGTGTTCAGCATGTATTCAAGGATTCTGAATAATGGTGGTGGTAGAGAAAACAGTCTAAAGTTCTCTAGATTATTGAGATTTCCAGATTTGAGAACCAGAATAACATAAGCCAGTTTCATATCATCAGGAAACAAAGCTCCTTGTAAACACATGTTTATTAGTTTTCTTAAAGAGGACAGAATACTTTGTATTATCTTTTTCGGAAACCATGTTGATATTCCACAACAATCTAGTAATGGCTTGGATTTAATTGCTTTCACTGCACCTAGAATCTCCAGTTGTATTACTTCTGTCAGATAAAAAGAATATACGTTTGATACAGCTACATGTATCTGTCCTACCAATATGCCTTCATGTGTTTTAATCGCATCTTGGATTCTTTCTCCCACGCTGTCAAAGTAATTGTTGCAATCTTCTGGTCATCTGGTAGCTGAGAAAATCTTTTTGAAGTTTCTGATCTAATTACTTTCTGAGCATTATCCGCTCCATTTATAAATTCTTCAATTTTCGTGACCTTTACTTTTACAATTTCTTTCTTATAAAAGGTTCTGTATACATGATATATAGTATATATATATATATATATATATATATATATATATATATATATATATATATATATATATATATATATATATATATATATATATATATATATATATATATATATATACTTAGCGAAACAATACCAGTGACAGATATTTACTCACACATAGAGAAACGTGCTTTTTCCTCAAACATAAAAACCCTGGACGCAGCAAGTGCGTTATGGTAGTGAATTTTCATAAAAATATTTTTATTACAAATATGTGTTTTCTTTTTAAGAAAGCAGGCATCAATTTTGGTTACCAATATAACCTATATAGTAAAAACAATGTGCCATGTTTCATAAAAATAACTTTATTGTGTGAAAATGTACAAAAATTTCCAAAAGTAAACTTAAAGTGTTCCCGGAAAAACTCGTTTCTTGGTCAACCTTATAGGTTAATAGCAAATTGGGCTATTCAAATATGAAGCATTTAATCAAAATTCGCTACCATAACGCACTTGCTGCATCCAGAATTTCTTTTCTTACAAACATGCATTATATTTCGATGGAAAATGCAAAAATGCATTAACATAAGGCGTGTTTAATTAAACAAAAAAGAAAATTTGTATCACCAACGACTTATGGGCCACCCTGTGATTGTAGAAATATTTTTTTAAGATGTAGCTCAATACACCCTATAATTAATATATACAAATTTTTTTCATATCTTGTATAATAACGGATATATTGAGCTTTATTAATTTTTTACAAAAATTCGACAAAAATTATATACCATTAAACGATAAACTCTATAGCTAAAACTACTGCCAAGCATCAGAAAAAGGGTCTATTTGAAATGAATTTTCTGGAAACATTTTAAAAAAATGAAGGACAATGACGGTTGAAACTAAGACTTCAGGGTTTGTAAAAAACATTCTTCTTGAGATATTTTCTTTCCATAGCCAGTATTAGATTCAAGTTCTTTGCCCAAATAATGCGAATTTTGATATTTTAAACTGTCACTTTGACATTTTGAGGAAAACCCCAATTTATGTTTCTTTAAATGCCCATAACTTTTTTGTCTTCTGATCTACGGCGCTAAATTGGTAGGTAATTAACCTATAGCGATATAAAATGATGTACCAAATTTTGTTGTCCTTACTTTGTTATTTCCGGAGATATGATTTTTTTCTAAAGAAAACTCAAAATTTTCCGGGAAAACTTCGGCCGATTTTCCTGGATAACGAACTTATCCAAGCCACTTACAAAACGAAGGTATTCACCAAATTTTGTCAAAATCGGCCTATTATTTTTTGAGTTATCGGTGTGATACATATATATATATATATATATATATATATATATATATATATATATATATATATATATATATATATATATATATATAACATATAAAAATCGAAACCGACCCCAAGTATGTGTTCTAGGGGGCCTAATTAGCGCTCATTTGAAGAAATTTATTTAAAATTCACAAGTAGGGATCTCCTCATTAGTGAATTTTTTTAAGAAAATTCACTAAAACTAAGGCACCGTTGAAAAAGGATTACATCAGCTCTAAAATGATGTGCTACTTGAACCTCCTTGTCATTTCTGATTTTAAGGGTGGCTCGCACCACCACTTAAGGGTTGGTGTTGCTGTGTTGTCTTTCCCCTTGAAAGCAAAATTTACCTCTTTAAGCGGTGTCCAACAAAATCACGATAAGTGCCTTAAAACGCACCTGCTTCGTTTTTAACTGGCCAGCCTGTATACAAGTTACTAGTGAACACACCTTTAAGTCATATTACATTGCATCAGGTGTAAAATCCAATACATCTACCACACATAATTGTTAAGCTGTCAATATTTGAATGTACCAATCATTTAATTATTTATTCGCGCATACAAGACATAAAAATTAAATAATTATCTTACTATTATTCTTGCCGTATTTGGACGAGCAAAAAGCGTTGCATACTTTCCGGCTCACCTTGTAGAAATTGCCTTCATTTACTTGGTTAGATATAAATGTATGATACATAAATATTAACTATGTTATTATATTTTATTGCATTCCACAGGGCTTAGACTTGGTTGGAATAACAAGCAAAAAGGTATGGCTGGATTGGAATTTCATTTAAAATAAAATATATCAACATTGGCATGTGCTTTCTGAAAATGGAAATTTTAATTTATCGCTATGAATATAGATGTTATTGGAATTGCAGATTAGAGATAAACTCCTGTTTTTGTCTCTTGAGTACATAAATAACTGTCGATATAATGCAATTTCTAGGTCCTTATTTGTTAAACCTAGTTTTTAACGATATAAGTAGAGTGTGGGGCAGCCAAATGAAATAAACTCAGTATCTCAGTCATTGTGCATTTATTCATATTGCTCTAGTTCACGCTCGTCTGAAGAATTTTTTTCCAAATTCAAAAGCCGCGATCTCTCATTAGTAAATCTTTATACGAAAATTAACTAAAAAATATCCCCAGACATGTCGATTTAAGATCAAAAAATGACATCCGGCAGGATGAAAACTTTCACCCCTTTATTCCTTGAAAGACAGTTGGAACCTCCAAATTTTTAAGCAGAAATTAGAGGCTTGTGATACCTGATTTAAAACATCTCTTCATTCTGTATTGCAAAAATTAACAGTAAAAAATATCTGATTGACGAACTGCGCTACAACACACGAAAAAATTAATAACTAATCAGGTTTCATTCTTGGTAAGAAAAAAAAACCACATTAATCCTAAATCGTCAAGCATTTAACGACGCAAGAAACCGCTATGTCCGCATTCTTTCTGAGGCAAAAAACTCGTTTAATAACCACATCAAAAACAAAGTCCTCTTAAACGGCGGCAAACCCTTCTGGACTCTTGCTAAATCTATTGGGAATAATTTCTGCAAAAGCACGTTCCCACCTCTTGTCTCAGGGGACGAAATTGTTTCTACCGCCCTGGGCAAGGATGAACTTTTTGCTTCGTTGTTCGCCGGCAATTCTACTCTCAACCCACATCCAAATGTTCAACCACCAACAGTCCCCAATGTCGCGCAGAAAATGACGGATATCATTTTCAAAACTAAAAAGGTACGAAAGATGCTCTCTTCTCTTAATACCAGGAAAGCCTCTGGCCTTGACGAGATCCCAGCAATTGTTCTCAAAAAATGCACACCAGAACTTGCTCCTGTCCTGACTCGTCTGTTTTAGATATCTTATAATTAACGCATATTCCCTAGTAACTGGAAAACTGCTCGAGTACAACCCATCCCCAAGAGATGATCCAAAGCGCTTCCTAGCAACTACAGGCTTATTTCTCTCCTTTAAGTCGTCTCTAAAGTGATGGAAAAGTATATAAACACCGAATTACTAAAATTTCTTGAAAAACACAGTCTAATCCACGACAGGCAGTATGGATTCCGTCAGCACAGATCGACTGCCGACCTCCTTTTCTTTTTCACTAATTCTTGGAACAAGTCCATGGAACAACACGGTGAATCCCAGATTGTTGCTCTAGACATATCCAAAGCATTCGACCAGGTCTGGCACGCAGCGCTGCTTAATAAACTTCCGGCATATGGCCTACCACCAAAGCTCTGTATGTGGACAGCAAATTTCCTCTTCAACAGGAGCCTATCTGTTGTTGTGGATGGCCGTTCCTCTAAACTGTATCCAATTAATGCAGGAGTTCCTCAAGGTTCAACTTTAACCCCCACTTTGTTTCTTCTCCACATCAATGACCTCCTCTCTAGCATATCCAAGCCAGTTCACAGCTACGCGGACGACAGCACCCTCCATTCAAATATACAATATTCTAAGCCTGTCTCTTTAGCCCAATAAGATGAGGACCGCAGACTCATGGAGGATTCTGTCTCCGTGGATCTCCAAAAAATATTAGACTGGGGAAGTAGAAATCTTGTACAATTCAACCCCACCAAAACTAAGTCTTGCTTTCTTTCTCACAATAAATACACCAGCCCTAGACCCATCACAATGAACAACCAAGTTATTCAAAGTAATGAGTCCTTTTCTCTTGTTGGCATTTCCGTGGATCGAAATCTTAATTGGCACTAACATGTCACATCAATTGCAGAAGCGGCTGCTAAGAAATTAGGTTTCCTCTTCCGGGCTCGCAAATACTTTTTACCAGCTAATCTCTATACCTTATATACTTCACAAATAAGGCCAAATCTCGAATACTGCTCCCACATCTGGGGTGCCGCTGCTGCTTCTACACTCGCTATCCTGGACTCCATTCAAAAGAGAGCTATACGTCTCATCGGTGACCCTACCCCCACCCAAAGGCCGCCACCCCTTTTTCAGCGACGTGCCGTTGGTGACCTCTCTCTCTTTTATAGATATCTGCACGGGCACTGCTCAGAGGAGCTTTCCTCCATAGTTCCCCCACCTGCTGCCCCCAACAGATCTACCAGGGGAAGAGAGCGAATGCACCCTTTTACTGTTTAGGTCACCAGGCTTAGAACATTTTGTTATGCCCGCTCTTTTGTCCCAAGGACTTCCAAGTTGTGGAATTCCTTGCCGGCACATGTTTTTCCTTCTCCTCCGAACCTCCAAACCTTCAAGTCCAGAATTAACAAGATGCCTCTTTCCTCCTTGTCAACACCCACGGTACGATAGTATTTAGGCTGCAAGCTTTCGTGGTGTGTTAAAATTAAAAAAAATGCAGGAGATGTTCACAATGCATGCTTTGAACGTCTTGGAATTATCCTAATCGTAGGTAAGTAAAAATATCTGCTAACGTTAATCAACATCTGATGCCTGATAGACCTGTTCGCAATCGTTATTATTTTTATTAAATCAGTTAAAACGCATGCTTTAGCCTTGTGTATCATACTTTTTACATATTTGCGTGAGAAGATGTCCAATAGCTTAATATCGAGTGAGCATGCTAGCTATTCTAACGATCCTTGCCTCCCTGTCCACCGACTTGGAAATATTAGGTCGAAGTACTGCCTGACATTGACTTTGTAATGCGTTGGTACTCCATCCTGCTGGAACCAAATCATATTTTTTGGAGCTTATGGGTTTGCTCAATCAGGATATAGGTTCTCTAAAGTGGCTTGACATTATTTTGGAGTAGCGCAAAATAATTATCTTCATCTAAAATGCCATCAGTTAAAAAGCTTCCAATGACATGGTTTAAAATTATTCCTGCCCAAATAATAACCTTTTCAGGGTAATACGTAGGTTCTTCGCTCATCCAGTGTAGATTTTCTTTAGAACAGTAGCGAAAATTTTGCCAATTAGCATGGCCGTGGAGTGTAAAACTGGAATCATCAGAAAATCAAACATGTTCTAGTTGGATAACGTTGGTATCTGACATTTCCATTATTTGTTTACAGAACGACGTTCTTTTATCAAAATCTTCTTTCATTAATTCCTGAGTTTGTATCAAATTATACGAATGCATTTTATTGCCTTTTAGTATTAGAATAATCGATGAATGGCCAACGCTCAATGATGTACCTGCTTGTCGACTCGACCTCAAACTTGAGCATTACATCCAGTTTGGTATCATTACTCAGTATATTAGAAGTTTTTTTGTGTATCTTCCTTGCATGTTCTAGCTCGCTGGATTTTTAAGTTTACTAATTGTCCATTGGGATATAAGCGGTAAACCGGGGACTTTTATTGAAATAGGGGAGCACGTTCGATCTGTGATCGCGTTTTATCTCAATAACCAATCATCTGGCGAGTTGTTGTTTTATGCAGTTTTGTTTAGTAGACCATGTTTCTGAATTGCAGTTAACAACCGAAAACTACGATCATGCGGTTACAATCACCCAGCAAGTTGCCAAGGCGTTTTAAACAAAACCAGCATTGCCAACTATGAAGAATACTGATAACTTTTTATGCCTCCTTTTTAGTTGATACCGTCCAAAATTACAATGAATAAATATGTTTTTTCTTGCTTTCTTATTATCAAGAATGAAACGCTATTAGCTATTAACTTTTTGGGGTGTTGTAGCGAAGTTCGTCAATCACGTTCATTTCTTTAGTCATAATTCTTGCGATAAATTTAATAACCATACCATTTTTGAATAGAGAATTATAGTGTAGAATAGCGTTTATTATTGAATTTTGTTACAAAAAGTTCACTAACGAGGAGATCCCGACTTTTGAATTTTGAAAAAAATTCTTCAAATAAGCGCTAACTAGGCCCCCTAGAACACATATCCGGGGTCAGTTTCAATTTTTATATGTTTATATATATATATATATATATATATATATATATATATATATATATATATATATATATATATATATATATATATATATATATATATATATATATATATATATATATGTATATGTATATACATGTATATGTATCAGACCGATAACTCAAAATATAAGAAGCCGATTTTGATTAAATTTGGTAAATACCTTCATTTTGCTGGTTTGGATAAGTTCGTTAGCCAGGAAAATCTGCCCAGGTTTTCCCGAAAATTTTTTGATTTCTTTTGAAAAAAAATTATATCTCCGGATATAACAAAGTAAGGGCAACTAAATTTCATACGCATACTTATATCATTATTGGTCAATTAGGCACTAAAATTTAGCTCCGTAAGTTAAAAAAGAAAAAAAAATTATAGGCACTTAAAAAAAGTAAATTGGGATTTTCCTCAAAACGTCAAAGTCGCGATTTAAAACGTCAAAATTGGCACCATAGGCAAAGAACCTGAAACTAATAGGGGCTATGGACAGAAAATGTTTCAGGAAGAATGTTTTAAAAACCCTGAAGTCTTACCTTCAACCGTCATTGTCCTTCATTTTACTAAAGTGTTTCCAGAAAAGTCATTTCAAATTGACCCTTTTTCCGATGCTTTGGCAGTAGTCTTAGCTATATAGTTTATCATTTAATGGTACATAATTTTTGTCGAATTTTTGTAAAAATCAATAAAGCTCAATATATCCGTTGTTATACAAGATACGGAAAAAATTGTATACATTAATTATAGGGTGTTTTGAGCTACATCTTAAAAAATATTTCTACAATCACAGGTCGCTCATAAGTCGTTGGTGATAAAAAGTTTTTTTTTATCGGACCGCCTTATGTTATTGGATTTTTGCATTTTCCATCGAAATATAATGCATGTTTGTAACAAAAGGTTTTCTGGACGCAGGAAGTGCGTTATGGTCGCGAATTTTCGTTTTTCGGAAACAATTTAAGTTTACTTTAGGAAATTTTGGTAGCTTTTCAAACAATAAAGTTGTTTTAATGAAACATGGCACATTGTTTTTACAATATAGGCTATACTGGTAACCAAATTTGATGCCTCCTTCCTTAAAAAAACACATATTTGCTATTAAAAACATTTTATGAAAATTCACTACCTCAACGCATTTGCTGCGTCCAGACCTTTTATTTATATCTCCATACCGAGAGACGTCAACAAAACTCAACACAAGACTCTCCATTACGATAAGGAATACAATAAATGGGCCTTAAAAACGGTTTACAGTGAGAACTGGGAAGTTTGTAGATTGTGACCTTAGGGACTATGATTCTATGTATTTTTCTAGGCTTTAAAAAAGACTTAAAAACGAAAGCCACAACGTTTATTTAGAACAAACTTTAACGATACTCAACTTGGCAACTAAGCATCACTCTAACTACAGCGAATATTATTCATAAAGTTAAAAAAATGCTTAAAAGGGCAATATTCTGCAAGTTTTACTGGGATAACTGGATCTTCTTTGAGATCTGTAAATTTCCTCAGTTATTTGTATATAACCAAATTGCCCACTTTAATAATATACATAATAATAATAATAGTTTTTTATTGCGCAAACGATACGGAGTCATGAACAAAAGTGTGGTATATTCTACCGATAATGTATACTTAAATATAAAATTTTATAATAAGATAAAAGTAAATATTGACAAAGAATTTCTCTGTAAAGCCACAGATAATCTCTATGTCTGTATTGAGGTCAGAGTGCATAATTTTTCATTTTCATTTAATTAACGAATCTTTTTATAAAAAATGTTTTTGTAATGGCGAATTTTCTCACAAAAAGCTTTTAACAAACTTTCTTGACAAAAAGATGTTTGAAATTTTCTTGAAAGGTAAATTGCTTTCGAACTTTTGTATGAAAAAATATTTAGGCGAAATTATGTACCTCGAAATTTTTGGAGAATAGTGTGTTGATGAATTTTGTTACAAATTGATTGTTTTAGGGGACTTTGGTCAAAAATTATTTAATTTGATTTTGCACGAAAAACTTTTTTAGACAATTTTTGAAAAAAAAATAAATTTCTTAGCAAATTCTCGCGAAAATAGATTTTTTTGGATTTTTGTAGCCAATATTTTTAGCAAATTGTTGTGGCTTTTTTTTCAATTTTGGTGGAAAGTACTTCTTTAACGAATCTTCGTCGAAAAAATTCGCTTATGACGAGATTACTACTGTGATACTTCTTTCTCGGATGAGGGTAAACAAAGACATGTTTAACCCACTTATAAGGTCAGTTTCAATATATATATATATATATATATATATATATATATATATATATATATATATATATATATATATATATATATATATATATATATATATATGCAGTGTATAATTATTACTAAGCGATAAATAATAATAATAATAATAATGTATATACTTAATTTTCGTAAAAAAAATGCGTAGACCATTTCTATTAAAATTCGCTACTATAACGCACTTGCTGGGTCCAGACTTTTATCAACAGTCCATTTCTCAAAAATCACCCGTTTACGAGTTGCATCGATTTTTGTTCGAAAAAACAGTATAAACATATACAAATTTAAGTGATTTTTTTTTAAAATAATATTATTGGCTGCGGCATCTCAGGCCATTAGCACATTCATTTCCCATCATTCACTATTTTTTTTACTAATTTTCCAAACAAAGTCAACTTCTCGTTCGCTCACTCAGGAATCGAACCCGGGGCCTCTCCCTTAGCAGGCTGGCACGTAGCAACCTGCGTCACGAGGGAGTCAAAGTGATTTTAAATATTGGTTTAAATAGCTCTAATTCGCACTCATTTGATTTTTTTTTTCGAAAGTTGGAAACATATTTTCTACGTCTTTTTTAGCAAATTTTTAATGAGGATTTGCTCAAACAGGTAAAACTGCTTCCGGCGATGTAAATTTCTCTGATTTCACGCATTTCTATTAACTTCTGGTAGTTAATGTTGTAACATCTTCCATATGCAGTCCGATGCTGCACGGATTCCTTTCCTGTCTGATTAAAGAGAAATATTGCGCATATTTGAGAATTAATCACATTTCTTGTGCTTTTACTGTACACTTAATTATTGAGTAATATTAAATAATGAATTTTATAATACTTTTATTTATAGTTCTCTGGGTGAAAGCAGTAAACTATTCAGTAACTCATTTATATACACAAACTTTTACACATGAGGTTCAACAAACTTTGATTACGTAATGTTTGTAATTTTAGACCAGGTTTTAAGTTATGTTAATTAGCATCAAATAGTTTAATCAGCTAATGAAACAAATTTGTAGAATAAATTACAACTAGTGATATAAAAAACGAGTACCGCTATGTATGACTTGCAGGATGCTTAATCAGAATAAATGCCACAACACATTTTATGCAAATTTGTTCTAGAAGGCATGATGTTTCAAATGATCATGTTCCTTCAAGTGGACGTATACTAGGACCCCTAACACCTACATTCGGAATGGTTCCCCAAACAACAAATTAAGGCATGTTAACCAGCACTCGACTACAAATATCCTAACCAACTTGCAATTTAGTTATAGTGAATCAAAATGTTGGCTTAATTGTCATAATCACTACAAATTTGAGAGTGCAGCTCCTAATTAGCCCATTTTTGACTATTAAAATTACTCCAAAGTCAGTAACTTACAAGTAACTAGATTGGGAAAAGTTTGGTACAATTTTACCAATAAATAACTTAAATATAAATTTGAGCTTCAATTCCAAAATTGGTAATTTTTAGGTCGACGTGTGTCCTAAATTGGACTGAAAACTGACTACTAAGTCCAGATACCTAAAATACCCATTTTAAGGTAATTTATTACCTAATATTAACTTGCGATACGTCTCTATGGTATAGCAAATTGGAGGTCTTCTTATGAAGTCCAGATTACATATATATTACCAATCTAACTGCAATACAATACAGGAAATATTTTGGGCACTAAGATAACCTAAAATGGCTTTCTGATTGGCCATATAGTCATAATTACTGCAGAAGTGGTCTTACAAGTCAAATTGCCCACATCAAAGTTGAAAATACCCATAAAATCTGACTTTAAATAAAGAATGTACTCAAACTTCAAAGTGTACAGCAGTGAATTCAATTTGCGGATGTTGAAGGTGTTTCAGTTAATGAACTTAATTAATTAAAGTTTTATTCTTCAGTAACAGTCTCTGTGTAAAGTCTAAAAACGTATGACTACATAGGCTACTGCTATATGGAAGAAAAGCTGCTGATTTGAAATTAGCACGTTTACCCCTTCTATCCCTTTTCATGCCAATGGCATGTAGCATTAGCAACGCGATCAGCTGTCATGTGTTTATGTTTATTTACTTATTTTGGTCCATGGATGTCTATAACATATTATGGAATCAAAGATCAAAAACGCTATATAATGATTCCTATATGTTTCTCCGGTTTGTACCTATATATTTATTTATTTTAATACATGAAAGTGTATGATTGCTAATAAATTCAAACTACATTCGTTTACTATATAGTTGAAATTCCCATAATATGACAAAACGCCTTCAAAGTTTTGTTAGTTTGCATTGTCATTTGGAATTCTGACTTATAGGTAAAAAAATAGAGCAAAATTAACTTTCAGCTCAATAATGTTATAACGGCAGCCATATTAAACTATGCTTGCGATATCCATCTTGATTTTATTGGAAAACAAAAAACCATTTTTGCTCTTCAGGCTTTGTAAAACACACTTATTATATTTTTTATACACAATTGGTATTTTTTTCAGATTCGTTGTCTGATAATTGCAAATTCTGACGTGATCATGTTCCATCAAGTGGACGTATACTAGGACCCCTAAAACCTACATTCGGGGTGGTTTCCCAAACAACAAATTAAGGCATGTTAACCAGCACTTGAGTCCAAATATCCTAACCAAGTTGCAATTTAGTTATAGTTAATCAAAATTTTGGCTTAATTGTCATAATCACTACAAATTTGAGAGTGCAGCTCCTAATTAGCCCATTTTTGACTATTAAAATTACTCCAAAGTCAGTAACTTACAAGTAACTAGATTGGGAAAAGTTTGGTACAATTTTACCAATAAATAACTTAAATATAAATTTGAGTTTCAATTCCACAATTGGTAATTTTTAGGTCGACGTGTGCCCTAAATTGGACTGAAAACTGACTACTAAGTCCAGATACCTAAAATACCCATTTTAAGGTAATTTATTACCTAATATTAACTTGCGATACGTCTCTGTGGTATAGTAAATTGGGGGTCTTCTTATGAAGTCCAGATTACATATATATTACCAATCTAACTGCAGTACAACACAGAAAATATTTTGGGCACTAAGATAACCTAAAATGGCTTTTTAATTGGCCATATAGCCATAATTACTGCAGAAGTGGTCTTCCAAGTCAAATTGCCTACATCAAAGTTGAAAGTACCCATACAATCTGACTTTAAATAAAAAATGTACTCAAACTTCAAAGTGTACAGCAGTGAATTCAATTTGCGGATGTTGAAGGTGTTTCAGTTAATAAACTTAATTAATAAAAGTTTTATTCGTCAATCAGAGTCTCTGTGTAAAGTCTAAAAACGTATGACTACTTCATAGGCTACTGCTATATGGAAGAAGAGCTGCTGATTTGAAACTATCACGTTTACGCCTTCAATCCCTTTTCATACTAGTGGGATGCAGCATTAGCGACATGATCAGCTATCATATGTTTATGTTTATTTACTTATTTTTGGTCCATGGATGCCTATAACATATTATGGAATCAAAGATCAAAAACGCTATATAATCATTTATATATATATATATATATATATATATATATATATATATATATATATATATATATATATATATATATATATATATATATATATGACCTAACCTGACCTGACCCCATATATGGGTTTCAGGGGTTCTAGTTCGCGCTCATTTGGAGAAATCTTTTTCAATTCGCGGTGTTCTCAATAACTAATTTTATTCCACGAAAATTTGCTAAAATATAGACTATTGAACCATAAACTCTATTGCTGAAACTACTGCCAAAGTATCAGAAAGACGGTCTATTTGAAATGGATTTTCAAAAATATTTTAGTAAAATGAGGGACAATGATCGTTAAAGCTGAAACTTAAGGCTTTGTAAAACACACTTATTACGATATTTTTTATACATAATTGGTATTTTTTTCAGGTTCGTTGTCTGAAAATTGCAAATTCTGACGTTTTAAATGGCGGCTCTGACGTTTTAAGAAGAAAATTTATAAAATTTTCAAAATATTTTTTTGGTAGTTCTTGAATTTTGTGCGTCAGGAAAACATAACCGTTGTATGTAATATTCAATTTGTTTTGTAAACCACACCATTTTTTTTTGTTCCTGTGCTGTCCTCTGTTCACCAGTGGCAGCCAAAATGTTTTTATTTAAATGCCTGTAACTTTTGTCTTTCAACTTAGAGATCTGAATTTTGGCACGTATGGTGAGTTTGATAGTAAAAACGCATACGTCAAATTTGGTTGCCATAGCTCGGTTATTTTCGGAGATACAAAAATGTTGCGAAAGAAAACCCAAAAATTTCCCAGAAAAACTCGTCCAATTATCCTGGGTAACGAAGTTGTCCAAGCGACTTGAAGGTACGTAACAAATTTTATCATTGTCGGACTGTTATTTTTTTTAGTTATCGGTGTGATATATATATATATATATATATATATATATATATATATATATATATATATATATATATATATATATATACCCAAGCAACATTTAAAGTCAAATTGACGTAAAATCGCCCTACCAATAGGTCGGAGACCAAATCACGAGTTTATATCATTATAGGTAAGTTAGCTACCAAAATCTAGCTTTGTAGGTCAAAAGACACAATAGTTATAGGCATTTAAATAAAAATAAAATCGGGGGATTCCTCAAAACGTCAAAGTGACAATTTAAAACGTCAAAATGGGGAACATTTAGGCAAAGAACTTGAATTTAATACAGGCTATGGAAAGAAAATGTCTCAAGAAGAATGTTTTACAAACCCTGAAGTCTTATATATATATATATATATATATATATATATATATATATATATATATATATATATATATATATATATATATATATATACACACAAATCTCCTCATTAGTGAATTCTTCCTTTTACTAAAAATTGGCTAAAATTTAAACTGACCCTTGATATGGGTTCTAGGGGGCCTAGTTAGGACCAAAAAGATTATTTTTTTTCAAAATCAAAAGTCGGGATCTCCTCATTAGTGAATTTTTTTAAAGAAAACTCACTAAACATGTACTAGAATCCCGGTAGCGGTAATTCTACGTCCGTTTAGCTTTTTAAGCAGACTAGGTTGAAAATAATATTATTTAATGTGGTGTCTATTAAATAGGTTGTAGATATAACATAAGTTAGCATCGTGTTTCAGTTAGACCTCAATATGTCAGCTTGCATACAAAAAAAATGCATTCTCTTTACTGAGGAAATAAATGGATATAGTGTAGCGGAAACAGCATGTTACTACTGAAAGCAAATTTATTCCGGGCGTCAAGACGATGTCTGTAACATCATGATTACGACTAGAGCAGCAATTTGTAGCTTGACTAACCATGTAAGATGCGCTTTAATTGATTGCTTGTTCCGTGTTGCTGTACTTTTCGGGTATTTTGTGGTGCAAAATAACTAAAGGCTTTGATTTATATAGCTGGTGATGTTCAAAATGTTTTCTTATTTTTTGAAAGAAGCAATCTACGCCAATATAATTATAATGTACTGTATATACAGAGTGTGCCAATTAAAACTTTCCACCTGGAAAATAGCGAAGTAAAAAAAAGTCCGGCCGCAGCAGGTGCGTTATGGTGGTGAATTTTCATAAAAAAATTTAATAGCATATATGTGTGTCTTTTTTAAGAAAGCAGGCATCAAATTTGGTTACCAGTATAACCTATCTAGTGGAAACAATGTCCAATGTTTCATCAAAATAACTTTATTGTTTGAAAATGTACAAAAATATTCCCAAGTAAACTTAAAGTGTTCCCGAAAAAACTGGTTTCTTGGTTAGCCTTATAGATAAATAGCAAATTGAGCTATTCAAAATTGAAGCATTTAATGAAAATTTGCTACTATAGCCAACTTGAATTTTCTTACAAACATGCATTATATTTCGATGGAAAATGCAATAATGCAATAACATAAGGCGTGTTCGATTAAAAAAAAAAGAAAATTTGTATCAACAACGACTTATGGACCAGCGTTTGATTGTAGAAATATTTTTTAGATGTAGCTCAAGACACCTTATAATTAATGTATACAATTTTTTTTTTGTATCTTGTATAATAACGGATATATCGAGCTTTATTAATTTTTTACGAAAGTTTGATAAAAATTATATACCATTAAACGATAAACTCTATAGCTAAGACTACTGCCAAACAGCGGAGAAAGCGTCTCTTTGAAATGAATTTTCTGGAAAAATTTTAGTAAAATGAAGAAAAATGACCGTTGAATCTAAGACTTCAGGGTTTGCAAAACATTCTTCTTGAGACATTTTCTTTTCATATCTCGTACTAGTTTCAGGTTCTTTGCCTGAATGTTGCCAATTTTGACGGTTTAAATCGCTACTTGGCGTTTTGTGGAAAATCCCAATTTTGTTCGTTAAATGCCTGTCACTTTTTCGCCTTTCAACCTACAGAGCTAAATTTTGGTAAGTGATTTACCTATAATGACACAAACCCACATACTGAATTTAGTTGCCCTTACTTTGTTATTTCCGGGGATATAAATTTTTTTCGAAAGAAAACACAACATTTTCCGGGAAAACCTGCGCTGATTTTCCTTACTAACGAACTTGTCCAAGTCACTTGTAAAAGGAACGTATTTACCAAATCTAATCATAATCGGCCCATTATTTTTTGAGTTATCGGTGTGATACATACATACATACATATATACATACATACATATATATATATATATATATATATATATATATATATATATATATATATATATATATATATATATATATATATATATATATATATATATATATATATATATATATATACATGTAAAAATTTAAACTGACCCCGGATATGTGTTCTAGGGGCCTAATTTGCGCTCTTTCGAAGAAATTTTTTCACTAAAAGGAAAAAAGCCATGACATGTCGACTGTGTTTTCAAGGGGGAGATTACTTTACTACCCCTCAGAAGGATGGGACATACACACACATTAAATTTTCTCAGAAACATTGCTACCATAATTTTGGTGGATTTTAAATCTGCAGTATGTACTGAAAAATAATCAGACGCACTATGAATCCAACCCACAACGCTTGTCTCCAGAGGTTCGCGCTCTTACCACTGGGCACCGAGACTGATAGTATTTTTTATAAAGGAAACTTGCTGTAAGGATTTTACTAAATTCTTTTTAAGATGCAAAAAACTAAGAAAAAACTGACCTAATAACAAATCTGGTTCTATCAAATTGGTTACATTCAACCCGTCAGATTTAACTAAAATAGTTATTTTTTTTTACAATAGCATAATATAAATTGTGCTGCAAATTGAATCATAACTTCCACGTAGCTGTGATAATTTATTCTCTTCAGAAAAACACTCTCACGGAATGAATTTAGGACCCATGACTTGGCCGCAAAGAAAATATTTGTATTTCTGAACCTACCCAACTTTTGAAACGTTATATTACTAGAGTTTTTTATTGAAAAAATGCCAATATTCACCGAATCACCCCATATTTATCCCCGACCCCCTGAAGCGATCTTACCTAAAAACAGTTCGGATCGTTCCTTTGTGGGGTGCTAACTGGATACCAAATTTGAAGACGATATCTCAATTCGCTCGAACGTTATTGCGCATTTTAACCATATAAAATTAAACATTTTAGTAAAAATATGGGCTGGTGGAGTGTATTGGTAATTGACGGCAATGGTTGAAGCATTACTAAAAGTGAATTAGTAAAGCAAAAAGTATCAATGATTTAGTACGTCAAAATTTGAACTTCTCTGAATTTGGTGTGTAAGTGTCAAATCAATTTGGATGGAATAACTTTATAAATTATGTAATGATACAGCACAAGTCTAAGACTTCTTGTATTAACATACTGTATGATTTTTGTGAATAAACTATAATAATAATAAAGACGTACATACCGACAGACAAAAAAAATGTTTCTGAATCAAGTTTTCTATATGTTTTGAGACTTTTTACGCCGTTTTAGAAAAAAAAAACGATTTTTTTTAACAATATTCCACCCCCAAACATTCAACCCCTAATTTATATTCAGCACAGAATACCAGAGGTTTTATTAAATTGATATTTTTCTAATAAATAAACCCTAACACTCGAGTAATGACTCGAGTTTTAATGAAAAAAATTTCAATTTTCACTAAATCACCCACATTCATCGCCTACCCCATAAAGCGATTTTACCCAAAGTCAATCCAAACCGTTCGTTTGTATACCAAATTTGAAGACGATAGCTCAATTCGTTCTAAAGTTATCGTCGTCACAAACAGACAGACCGACAGACAAAAAAATTTGGTTCCCAAATCATGTTTTATATGTTTTGATACTTTTTCTCCACTCATCCGAGGATAATAACCGAACGACTTCAGACCGCCGTAGTCGAGCTGCAATCATGGTATAGGAAATCCCTTCTAGCCATAAACCCCGATAAAGGTTCAGCTGTCCTATTTTCCAAGAGGAGACACACACCTCACGAATACGTTTCATTAGACAACCGTCTAATTCCCCGACAAGATTCCGCCAAATACATCGGGGTTTTCCTCGACAAACACTTAACATGGCGCCCCCATGTCGATCACGCCCGAAAACAAGCCTCGATGTTCATCTCGAAGCTGTTTCCACTTCTAAATAGAAATTCCAAATTGTCCATGAACAATAAGTTGTTCATGTACAAAGTCATTATCCGGCCAGCCTGCATGGGCCACCGCGGCCGCAACACACATCAAGACCCTTCAAATCATCCAGAACAAAATTCTGAGAATGGTTACCGGAGCGCCATGATTTGTCCGAAACAGTCAGATTCACTCTGATCTGGAAATGCCTTGGATACTTGAGTTTATAACTCAACTATCCACAACTCAGTTCGCAAAAGCCGCTTCTCACCCAAATGCTCCTCTCCGTAGTGCCACCGACTACGACGAACAACTTCCACATAAGCATAAGCATCCAAAGCTTAAACTTACCCGCTAACGCTCCCGCGGCAAAATCAGAATGGAAACATTCAAACCCAAAAGTCATTGTGTGTAATCTTTCCGACGAAGGTATGGACTAAGGTGTGGTACTCCCAGGTAGGGGGTTTTAGTGAGTGATACTTTTTAGAACGTTTGAGCCAAAAATTTTTTTTTAAATTTTTGTCGCCGATGCGATACTTCCACATTGTGGCGATGTGAAAGTAATTATAAAATTTCGGGACGTAGCAAGTGCGTTATAGTAGTGAATTCTCATAAAATTAATACTTTTAATTTAAACAGACCTTAAAGATTGGCTTTAAAGGTTCTAAGACACGCCTATTTGAATATTTTTTCAGATGTGTTATGAACCGATATCACTCTATTATCAAAAAATATTGTAATCTTGTGTTTTAGCTCCTTTTGAGACAAATGCTCAAAACTCAATTTTATATGAGGTAACAAAATTAAATGTGGTGTATCTGGGTACTGTACGTCTCTTGAAAAGAAACTTGTATTACAAGTTTTCTTAGAGCCTCGGTGGTTCGGTGGTCTGAACCGAAGGGTACTGGGTTCGATCCCAGGGTACTCCTTTTACTTTTTCAGTACATACTGTACAATTAATATCAACCGAGCTTGGAGCATTGTATTTGAGCGAGTTGAATATCTGCATGTTCCGCCCTTCTGAGGGGGCGTAAAGCCATCGGTACCGTGTCCATGCGATGTTGGGCACGTTAAAGATCCCTACCCTCCCTACAGAAAGGCAGGGGTTCCGCAAATTTTCTAGGATAGTGAGGTGAAACTGCTCCCTGGCGTCGGTGCTTGTCCATAATCGCGGAAATAGGCCGACGTTAAAGAAATAAAACGCACACAACACACAAGTTTTCATCATCTGATCACGCTGACTTTGTTGGTGAAATGATCGTTAGGTCTTGAAAACATGTGTTGTGGTGATTTATGTTCTCCAAGTGTACTTATCATGTTTGTTGAGTAATACAGGCAATGGAGAATTTGTTTCTGTATTAAACTACAGGAGTTATTTTTTTTTCATAGATAGGTTCTAAATGACGTATTTAATGTAAAAACACAAAATCCTTACAAATTAGGAGTGCGTACGTGCCGCCATTTTGAAAAAAACCGTTTCGGCCTATATGTCCGCAACCGTGCACTTTAGGCCAAAAATGGTAGTGACCTTTATTGTAGATTATTGCATTTCTCATCTTTTTTGTAAAATATTTTTTGTATCACTCACGGTTTACAACTTATACGACTATTAGCATTCATTTATTGACTTTTTTACTTATATCTTTGTTAATAATTGTTTTAAAAATAAAATGCTTATAACTTAACTTTTTAATCGACAAATTTTCTAGAACTTTTACTTAAAACTTTTTTTTCTCAAATTAATATTAGTGAATTTTCTTTTAAAAAAACTCACTGAGACCGCGACTTTTGATTTTAAATTTTTTTTCAAATGTGCGTTAATTATGCCCCCCAGAACACATATCCGGGGTCAGTTTCAATTTTTATATGTTTATATATATATATATATATATATATATATATATATATATATATATATATATATATATATATATATATATATCAACGATAACTCAAAAAATAATGGGCCTATTTTTCCCGGAAAATTTTGTGTTTTCTTTAAAAAAAAAACATATCTCTGGAAATAACAAACCAAGGACAACGAAATTTGCTACGCCGGTTTATATCATAATAGGTAAATTACCTGCAAAAATTTAGTTTTGTAGGTTAAAAGATGAAAAAGTTATAGGCATTTAAAAAAAAGGGGGTTTTCCCCAAAACGTCAAAGTCGCGATTTAAAACGTCAAAATTGGCAGTATTTACGCAAATAACCTGAAACTAATATAAGCTATGGAAAGAAAATGTCTCAAGACGAATGTTTTACAAAGCCTGAAGTCTTAGCTTCAACCGTCATGGTCCTTCATTTTACTAAAATATTTCCAGAAAATATTGTCGATTGAAAAGTGCAACATTTAACGCGTTATAACTTTGTAAATATTGATTTGAGGAAAAAAAGTTTTCAGTAAAAGTTGTAGGAAATTTGTCGATTGAAAAGTTAAGTTGTAAGCATTTTATTTCTTAAACATTTATTAACCAATATATAGCTAAAAAAAGTCAATAAATGAATGCTAATAGTCGTATAAGTTGTAAACGGTGAGTGATACAAAAAATATTTAACAAAAAAGATGAGAAATGCAATTATCTACAATAATGATCATTACCATTTTTAGCCTAAAGTGCAGGGTTACGGAGATATAGGCCGAAATGGTTTTTCTCAAAATGGCGGCACCTCCGCCCTTATAATTTGTAAGGATTTTGTGTTTTTACATTCAGTACGTCATTCTGAACCTATCTATCGAAAAAAACTCCTGTAGTTTAGTGTATTATGGACAAGAGTAACGGGCGCCTATATTGCCTGTACTACAGTAATTCCCGTGAAAGTATAATTATATCGTGGGCAGAATTTTCTAGGGTAATTACTTAAGAAGCAGCTAATATTTTGTAAATAAAAAGTAAATAATATTACGTCTAAGGTAAGACAGACAATAATATTACGGGCGAAACTATACCATAAGCTAATTTACTCTTTAGAAATCCATTGAATATTGTACCATAAATGGTGAAGCAAGATGTAACTTTATATTACGGGTAACAAGAAAATTGTCAAGCAATTGTTCTATCGAAAGTATGTTCATCTAATTTATACTTTCTCTTCGATCACTTCGTGACTTAAGTGGCGATGATTTCTCGCTTACAAATCTATACTAGTTTTGATGCTCACCAAGTTGTCTGTTGATTACTCAACATTAGAAAACGGCAACAACGGGTGGTAAATTAAAGAGAAAAGTTGAACAAAAAAAAGTCTGGACGCGGCAAGTGCGTTATAGTAGTGAATTTTCATAAAAATGTGTTTAATAGCAAATATGTCTTTTTTTTATTGAAGGCAGGCATCAAATTTGGTTACCAGTATAACTTATACAGTAAAAACGATATACCATATTTCATCAAAATACCTTTATTGTTTGAAAAAGTAGAAAAATTTTCCTAAAATCAACTTAAGATGTTGCCCAAAAAACTGGTCCGATTTTTCTGGCCAATGAACTTGTTGTTCAAGCTATTTACTTACCTAGCAAGATATAATTATTCACAAAAAGCTTTCCAACGGAACTCCCAAAAAAAAAATTACATCAAAACTTGCAAACATTTTTTTCTCGAAAATCCGAAAATATTTTTTACAATAACTTATTAAATATTCGTTACCAAAATGTCATAAAAATCTTACAAAGAATAATTTCTATGGATACAAAAAAAAATTCTGCGCAAATTAACTAACTATTATTTTTTTACAAAAAAATTGCCTAAAGAATACATAAAATTCAAACTAAATACCTAATCTGTAACTAAAGAATAGGAAAATACAAAAAAAATATTCCAAAACTGTAGTCTGTAGATATAGGGAGTTGTTTAATTTGAAAAAATTAGGTTACGACAGGTGAAATTTTTCCAAATTCATTCAATATTTGAGAGCGCTTTGTTTACGGTATCTCGATTTTTTCGATAGATAAACCAAAATCGCTCTGAATGTCACAGTTTCATGAGACTCTCCTATCTATTGGTAAATATAATTAAAAGCCTCCCTGAATGCGTCATTTTCATGGGACTCCTATTTTTATTGGTAAAAACGCCGTATCATAATTTTTGATATGTTCTAAAATGTAAAAAGTTGAAAAACAATTGAAGTAACTCGAAAACGATGGGCGATATAAATGTTTTCTCCTTACAAGCATGCATTAAAATTGGATGGAAAATGCAATATTAATACAATAAATTGGCTGTTACATTAAAAAAAAACTTGTATCATCAACGACTAATGGGCCAGCCTGTGATTCTCAACACAATTTTGTAAGATGTAGCTCAAAACACCCTATAAATAACGTTCATAATATTTTCCTGTATCATGTATAATAACCGAGATATAAAGCTTTACAGTAAAAATGCACCACCCTGCATATATCTAAACATGTAAAAACCGAAATTCACCCCGGAGGCGCCTATTACGCACCACTTTGAAGAAATAGAAGGAAGTCGCGGGCATCTCAATAACCATTTTTTTCTATGAAAATTCGCCAAAAAGTATACACTATTAAACCACAAACTCTATAACTAAAACTAATGCCAAATCATCAGAGAAGGGGTCTATTTGAAATGAATTTGCTGCAAATAATTTAATAAAATGAAGGACGATGATGGTTGTAGCTGTAAGTTAAGGCTTTGCAAAACACATTTATTATGATATTTGCTTTACATAGCCCGTGTTTGTTTCAGGTTCTCCGTCTAAAAATTTCAAGTTTTGACGTTTCAAATCGCGACTTTGATATTTTAAGAAGAAAAACAAGAAAATTTTCGAAGTAATTTTTGTGTTATTTCTTGACCTTGCATCAAGTAAACCAAATCTTTGTCTGTAATAAACAATATTATTACTATTGTTATCCACACAAAATACTTTGGTTTTGTGCATTTATCTGATCATCAGTGGTACCCAATATTTTACAAAAGGAAGGCATCTACCAAATTTTATCAAAATCGGTCCATTATTTTTGAGTTATCGGTGTGATGTATATATATATATATATATATATATATATATATATATATATATATATATATATATATATATATATATATATATATATATATATACATATACATATATATATATATATATATATATATATATATATATATATATATATATATATATATATATATATATATATATATATATATATATATACGTATATCAACAGCAATCTCCTCAATTTTTTGAAGAAAATTTACTAAAACAATAATTATTAAAACCTGTTTATATGTTGTAATAAGCACAAGCGTCTGGTTTTATTAGATTTATTAGATTAGTCTTTGTGATAAGCTATATGAACATTCACACATATTGATATCTAATCGATGTTGTGCTGATAATAATCTCCACAACTTTATACGCAACATTTATTAATTTTTCATCATTTTTTGCCCTAAAAATTATTGTTAGAGGTTTTAAAGGTCAATTATCAATTGAAAAAATTTTTATTTCATGGGGTTTTCATTAACAAAATTACGATTATAGGGTGGCTACAACATTGTTATTTTTTTTTTAATGTCTCACTCTCTTTCTGTCTCCCTCGCCAGGAGATTTCTTTTACTTTGTTTACCTTTTGGCTCTTGAGAATGCACCAAAAAACGTGCGAAATTCAAAA
This sequence comes from Tillus elongatus, assembly GCA_964006375.1. Lineage (NCBI taxonomy): Eukaryota > Metazoa > Arthropoda > Insecta > Coleoptera > Cleridae > Tillus > Tillus elongatus. The sequence goes on along the minus strand of OZ023263.1, from coordinate 63,439,144 downwards.
CATTTATTAGCAAATAACTAGCATTTTTGACTGCCCATAAACTTTTGAGGTCGACAGCTTTTACTTAGACTCTAAATATTGGGAAATAAAAACAACGACCGTTATTCCCTATCAGTCTGCTTATATAATAATAATAATAATAATAATAACAATAATAACTATAACAATAATGATACTAATAATAATACGAGAGAATAAAAAGTGGTATACTTCAAGGCGACTCGCTAAGCCGATTGTGGTTCTGCCTCTCGTTGAATCCCCTGTCAAACCGTCTGAACTCCACCAGATCGGGCTTCGATATAAAAAGCAGTGGCAGCGCGCGAGTAAGGCTAAATTATTCGCTGCATATAAATGACCTTGAGCTAATGGTCTCCACAAAAAACCACCTGGAACAACTCCTTAAAATCGTGGAAGGGTTTTCCAGAGATATTGACATGCAATTTTGGCTTGAAAAATGTCGCACCTTATGTGTAGTCAGAGGGAAGATACAACCAAGTGTATATGAAATGCAGAACGGCCAGCAAATTGCCTCGATGGATGTGGAGGAGTATTATGAATACCTGGGAATACAGCAAGCGAGGAAAATAAACCAGTCGGTAATAAAGAACGACTGACAAATGAGTTTACTAAGCGAGTAAAGCAGGTGGTGCGATCACATCTTAACGGCAAGAACCTGACTAAAGCTCTTAACACATATGGATGTTCTGCACTTAGCTATTCATTTGTGATTGTGAGCTGGAGTAGAACGGACATCGAACTCTATAACGAGAACTCTATAACGAAATGTGCGAACATTCCTAACAAAATCCAAATAGCATCGCGGGGCTACCGAGCTAATAAGCCTACATACATAGACACCAAGGTGGATGGATGGCACCAGGGCGATGGTGTCGTGAACGGAACCTCTGGAGTACCAGGCAACCCTCCAGAGTAACCCGCCTTGCACCACACAGGGGGTTCTGATGGTGTGGACAGTATTTCCCCCATTCTCGTGGGAACAACATGAAGATCATAAACACATACAAAACCAAAACCAATGAGGCTCGAGGAGTGGCTCCGGCTACAGACTTGTGCCTTGAGTCTATCCCGGAAACGGAGACGAGCCAGGGGGCGGCAGCGGACTCTGGAGGTCCCACGACCGGCGTAGATACGGGGGATCAGGGGGTAGCTTCGGCCAGAGACCTGTCCCCGACACCCAAGCTGGAGGCTGGGTCCCACCGGAGGGCGGCGAGCTCCGCGGACTCCGGGGGCCCCTCCACCAGTGAGGACTCTACTGTTAGAGTAGAGGGACTGCCCCGGCAGTCCAAGCGTCTTTCCGGGGCGCAAAGAAAGAAGCTCCGGAGGGCGCAAAAAATGGCGGCCGGGACCTGGACGGTCGAGAAACCTGTAAAGGCGCAAGAGGGGAGTGCGGGTCAGAAGAGGACGCGCTCGAACTCTAGCACGCCCACTACAGACAGACGTTCCAAAAGGGCCAGGGTGCCTGTAAAGGCACAAGAGGAGAGTGCGAGTCGGAAGACGCCGCGCTCTGGCTCTAGCACGCCTACTACAGACAGACCTACCAAAGGAACCAAGGCCGGAACACCGGCGCAGACTGGCTCTTACAGGGAGGCTGCGGAGGGCCTCAGGATGGCGGTGATTGACAGACGCCATCCTGAGGTCACGCTAGACCAGGGGAAGGCGGACCTGATTCAGGCTGCGGTGGTAGCTGCAGTGGACTCTCTTCAGGAAGGGGAGAGCCCGCCTCAGTTCCACCGGACGCGCCTGACGGGGGGCATCCTCTGGACAACCTGTGCCGGCCCGCAGTCGCGGGACTGGCTGCGGAAAACGATCGGGGGCCTCGGTCAGATTTGGGAGGGAGCGGACTTGACAGCCGTCGAGCCCAAGGAACTCCCAAAGAGACGCAAGGTCCTCGTACGGATCCCTGACACCGTCCCGCAGGAGACGGTGATCAGCAGACTTAAGATCCAGAACCCTGAACTGGGGACGCAACACTGGTCGGTTCTAAGCAGGAAGGCAGAGGAGAAAGGACAGACGCTCGCATTCTCGATCGACCCGACATCTTACAGAGCCCTTGAAGGAACCTCCTTCAAGGCATTCTGGGGCATGGGAAGGGTTAGCTTCCGCCCACTGGGGAAGCAATTAAGGGTTAATGGGACTTAGGTTCCTTCAGGTCAACCTCCAACACAGTAGGGCAGCCACGGCCGGACTACTAATGGCTCTGAGGAACACGGATGTGGCCCTCATCCAGGAACCGTACTCCTACAAAGGAGAGATCAAGGGACTCGGCGGAGCTACTGGAAAGCTCATCTACAGCAGGTCCAGCGAGAATCCGAGGGCTTGCATTTTTGTCAGGGAAGGGATAGAGTTTCTCCCTCTAATGAATTTCTGTTCCAGGGACCTGGCAACGATCAAAATCCGATGTGGAGGAGCGGATGGGCTGAGGGACATTACTGTCGCGTCAGCCTATCTGCCAGGGGACAGCACGGACCCTCCTCCACCCAACGAATTGGAGCAGCTGATGGTGGGTAGCAGAGCAGGTGGATGGCAGACCATCATCGGCATGGATGCGAATGCGCACCATGAGTTGTGGGGTAGCTCGGACACAAACTCTAGGGGTGAGGCACTTTTACAATTCTTTATGAAATTTAATTTAGACATATTGAATAGAGGTAATAAACTGACATTCGTCACAACACGGCGTGAGGAAGTTTTAGACCTAACAGTTTCCACCCAATTTCTGGGTGACTTTGTTAAAAGCTGGGCTGTGTCTGGGGAAGTGAGTAGCTCAGACCACAGATACATCCGGTTTGAAATCGCCAAAGTCGAAAGAGAAACGGTGTGGTACCGGGACCCCCGCAAGGCGGACTGGGAAGCCTACAGGGCAGACCTAGCTGTGGAACTGCGGGGGGTTGAGAGTGCCATAAGGGATTCAATAGACCTCGAGATTGCAGCAGTCCAATTGCGAGACGCAATTACCTCGGCCTATAACGCCAACTGCCCCCTGAAAATGAGGGTGTCCACCAGGAACGTCCCATGGTGGAACGAGGACCTCAGGCAAAGGAGAACGCAGGTTCGTAAGCTGTTTAACGCGGCCAAAAGGTCGGGAGCATGGGATGAATATAGACAGGCCCTATCGACCTATAACAAAAGACTGAGGGACGCCAAGAAGGAGTCGTGGAGGAGGCACTGCGAAGAAGTGGAAAACACGTCCGAGAGTGCTCGACTACACAAGATCCTGTCTAAGGGCCCTCAGACTAACATAGGCTCCCTTAGAACACCCACGGGAGGCTTTACAAGCTCGGGGGAGGAAACTATGGAAATTTTACTCCAGACGCACTTCCCCGGCTGTAACATAATAAACCAATCACCTCCGGACTGGGAACACTCAGAAATAGAGGCGCCTTATAGGCGGGCATCTAGAGTAGACTGGACAGTCGCTAAAGAGGTGGTTACCTGGAGCAAAATCAGATGGGCCATTAACACCTTTAAGCCATACAAATCGCCGGGATTTGATGGAATAATGCCCATCATGCTCCAACAGGGGATAGATATACTGGCGCCGGTGCTTACCCTCATTATGAGGGCCAGCCTGGCTCTGGGGTACATTCCGAGGGCATGGAGACTGGCCAGGGTTGTATTTATTCCTAAACATGGGCGTCCAACAGACCAGGCAAAGTCCCTGAGGCCAATAAGTCTCATGTCCTTCTTGCTGAAAACAGTGGAAAAACTGCTCGACCGGCACATTAGGGGCGGTGTACTGGAAGCATATCCTCTACACTGCGGACAATATGCATACAGAGCAGGATTCTCAACAGAAACAGCACTGCACCAACTGGTGCTGAAACTAGAGAATACGCTGGAGAACAAGGAGGTGGCGCTGGGGGCCTTCCTAGACATAGAGGGGGCCTTTAGCAACACCTCGTTCGGATCGGTTCTGGCAGCTGCCCGGGAGCGTGGAATAGAGGAGACCTGCTGCAGGTGGATCGGTTCCATGCTCAGGGACAGGGCGGTGTTCACCTCACTCGCGGGAGGGACTCTGCTGGCGGGGGTCGCGGCGGGGTGTCCGCAGGGGAGCGTTCTGTCTCCCTTGCTCTGGTGTCTAGTCGTGGACGGCCTGCTGGGGAGGCTCTCGGGAGGGGGGTACGAGGTACAGGGCTATGCGGACGACATTGTCATCATAGTCCGAGGAAAGGTCAAACAGGCAGTGTGGGAGCGTATGCAGACTGCACTGAAAGTGGTGGAAGGGTGGACGGTTGATCAAGGGCTCGGGGTGAGCCCCGAGAAAGCAACCGTCGTGCCGTTTACGAGGAGGAGGAAGTGTGAAAGCCACAGAACTCTCACTCTATACGGTAGGAGCGTTCCAATGGCCAGGAAGGTAAAATATCTTGGGGTCGTATTGGACTCTAAGCTAACCTGGAATGGTCACATTGGAAAAATACTGCGTAAGGCAGTCATGACCTTAGCCGTCACTAGGCGGCTATATGGAAAAACATGGGGACTAAGACCTAGTATGGCCCACTGGCTGTACACAAGGGTGGTCAGACCATCGTTAACATATGCGGCACTGGTCTGGTGGCCTAAGGTGACACAATCCAGTGCCAAACAAAAACTAGGCAAGATCCAAAGGATGGCTTGCCTAGGCATCACAGGGGCCATGTCTTCAACCCCAACAGCCGCCATGGAGGTGTTGCTGGATCTACCCCCCCTACACTTAGTTATTATGGGAGAGGCCAGGCTAGGATTATACAGACTAGCCTGCAATGGTAGACTGAAGATCAACCCAGGCTTCAGGGGCCACTGCAAAATTCAGGAGATCGTGAAGGAACCCATGCTTGAAATGAGGTCAGACTTCGCGAGCCCGCGAATGTGCAGGGAAAACAACTTCACAGTGGAAATCCCTGATCGCGGGGCATGGCGGGAGGAGACGCCGGGCATACCACGGGACGCGCTCGTCTGGTTCACGGACGGATCTGGCGGGGAGCGTGGGACGGGGGCAGGTGTTTACTCGGAAGGACCGAGGGTAAGTCACAGTATTTCCCTCGGAGCCCATGCAACGGTGTTTCAGGCCGAGATGTACGCCATCCTGCACTGTGTGCGGGAGAACAATAGGAGGGGCTACACCAACAAGCGGATCCTCATAGCCACAGACAGCCAGGCAGCCCTTAAGGCACTAAGTAGCCCACGGGTAAATTCCTGGCTGGTGAGTGAGTGCCGAGACGAGACGAGCGACCTGGCTGGGCAGAATGAGGTGACCCTCATCTGGGTGCCGGGTCACTCGGGGGTCAAAGGCAATGAAGAAGCTGACAGTCTCGCGAAGAGAGGGTCAGCAGAACCATTTATGGGACCAGAACCGGCTCTGGGCGTGTCAAAGAGCACTGCCAGGGGAGCCATTAAGTCCTGGGTCAGAAACCAACACAAGGTGTACTGGGCGGACTGTCCAGGGCTCAGACATGGGAAGTCAATAATTGACGGACCCAGTTCAAAGAGAGCTGTGGAGCTGCTAAACCTTAGCAGAGGACAGCTCAGAAACACAACAGGTCTCTTGACGGGACACATGGCCGTCAAGAAACACCTACATAAAATGGGGCGGTTCGAAGGGGACCTCGCATGCAGACTCTGCGGCGAGGGGGAGGAATCAGCCCAGCACATCTTGTGCGAGTGTATAGCTCTGGACCGGAAAAGACAACTGATCTACGGTCACTCTAGACCGGAGACAGAGCAATATAAAACTTCACCCTACCAATCGCTGTGCAGACTAGTTCAAGGCACAGTGATTTTGGAATGGGTGGAGTAAGACTAGGGGTATGCACAATCAACCAAGGGTTGCGGTGCTATCGGGGCGGCAAGGCCGCGGACGAGCCCTGAGGGAACAAAAAAAAAAAAGGTGGAAGGGGAGTGTTGGGTATTAGTAAACGGTTAGACCACAAGATATTGAACCTACGTACATATTTCCACCAGCGGGCGGTACTACTGAACTTCACCGTGCCATATGCGAGGCAGATGATTCAACACCGCTACAATTAAAAGACAGTGAAGTGATCAGGACAAGCTATAATCTTGGATGCAGAAGCCACTCCATGGGCAACATCTGAATGAGACCTCCCAAGCACATGTTGACAAATTTGCGTCGAACTACTGGTTGGTGTCCGGACAGATGTGTCCAGAGATAGAGGGGGTTTTGCTGAACCTAAAAGACTAGGTCATCTCAACAAAAAACCAGCTGAAGTATATAGTTGGAGATAATTTGATCCAAGATGACAAATGTAGATTTGGGTGTCAGTCAGCAGAGACTATCCACCACGTCACCGGAGGATGTCAAGCATTTGCTGCATCAGATTATAAAGAGAGACACGACGCAGTTATAGATTTAGATACTTCATCAAGAACTGGCTCTGAAACTGGGACTTTTAAATCTTTGTAAAGTGACCTACTATCGATACACTCATGAGCCTGTTCTAGAGAACTCAGACTACAGGTTGTACTGGGATCGAACCGTGCTCAAAGACCAACGAGTTGCTCACAACAGACTAGATATAATAATAGTAACCAAGTGACTCTGATTGATGTTTCCATCCCCAATACTGATTATCTAGATATAAAGAACAACAAGAGGATCACTAAGTACAGAGTCCTCGAGATACAAGTAAAGAGACAGTGGAGGGTAGATAGTGTCCGAATGATTTCAATAGTCATGTCATCAACTGATGTGGTTCCTAAGAATCTTCGAGAGAACATTAATAAACTGGATCTTGTAGAACATCTTTATAAGGTTACGCAGAAAGCGGTAATACTTGCAGCTGCCCACACCGTGCGGATATTTCTGGGAGACGAAGATGTGTCGCGTTGTCGTCAGGGCCCAATATATTAGAAGAGGCTCCATCTGAGCTCAGTCCCCTTGGTATCTGCGATACCTTGGATGAGTGAATGTTTCCCTTTGAGAGAATGTGAAAGTTCTTCAAGCTAGGGTCGATAATAATAATAATATAAATAATAATAATAGTAATATGATATGGCCTGATATTAAATGAAAACCGCCTTTGAAGACGCAGCGACAAAAGCGAGGTATCCGTCTTAGGGTGGACAGACTGGCAAAGGCTTTTGAATTGTGAGAGACAAATATAAGAAAATTAGAAAGTTTACAGATGTCAAACATTGGATAAAAAGACAGGTTGGAAAACGGAGCAATTTAAGGAGATGCATGAGCTTCTAAAATATTCTCTGCGTAATTAAATCTACCGCTACTAGAATATAGTGAGTTGCAGCTAACACGTAAATTACAGCATACACTTTCACGGTAGAAGGATCGATTCGACCGAGACTGGCTGGAACGGAATTAAATGCAGCATTTTTGGATGCCGCGCAGAGGTTCTAGAAGGTTCAAGACAACTCGGACCTTCTCGCGTAGCCGGCGATTAAAATGGGATTGAAAATTGGGTCACAAATACCAGAAGGTTTAGAAACACTGGATTAAATGGAAGATGCTTTGAATGGCCCAAATGGGTGTCTTCTCAAATGAAATTTTTATATTCTTGCACCGACCGCAAAGTCTTATTTCAAGGGAATGATAGATTAAATTGCAGTGAAAAGACACATTGGAAAGCAGATACGGATTAAGGAGATTTCTGCAATAATTATAACCCACTTTCTGCATCGAGTGATATTATTTTCTCAGTTTTGCTTAAACACTAAATATATTTAATGTAAGGTAGGCCACATTTACAAGAAAAATCAGAAACGGCAGTATGGGGACAGCTGCGTAGGGGGGACCTGGGGCCTTAATCCTCGAACCCTTCATTGGATTTACACTGCGATCGTTAGACCTAGAATCCTCTATGGCGTGTTGTGTGAACTAAACTACCAGCAGGAAGCTGGCCAAACTCCAAAGGCTGGCAATCCTAGGTATCACAGGCGCTATGAGGACAACATCCTCAGCCGCACTAGAGGTCTTGTTGATGCTGCCACCGCTTCCCATCTGTATCAGAGGGGAGGCTATGGCGTCGCATCTTAGAATGCGAGACTCTGGAAACTTGTGCGGAGAGGGAGCAGTAATGGGGCATGCAAGAGTAGCCAAGGAGATGGAAAAGGAAATTCCGATTTCCGCCATCAAGGTTACGGGATGTCGTGGACGATTTTAGGTTGACTAGGCCATATACCCTCAGGATCCCCAGTAGGGATCAGTTGAGGGAGAATGAGGTTGCATTCCAGCCCGCAACCTGGTGTGTTTCACCGACGGATCGCGGCTGGAGGATCAACAATCCTCCAGGGCAGGAATATACATCGAGTGCCTGGAGGTGCGCGAGAGTTATGCTCTTGGCGCATATACCACGGCATTCGAAACAGAGGTGTGCGCTATTCTGTATGTGGCCAATAGACAGGATGTGAGGAGGAGCCCGGAGAAATTTGTGTACATTTGTTCAGATAGCCAGGCGGTCCTCCGAGCAGTCTACGCGGCCACAATCAGGTTAACACTGGTTCAGGAGTGCGCTGACGCCCTCAAAGGACTAGCCAGAACAAATGAGGTGCAGCTGGTGTGGGTCATGGACAATGTGGCGTAGCGGGGAATGACGTTGCGAATAATCTCGCAAGGCTTGGTTCCCGGCGGCCGTTCTGTGGCCCGGAACCTGCGATAGGCATAAGTAGGAAATAGGGTCTCTGTCGCTTTAGACGGGTGAACTAAGGAACCAATGGAGAGGCACTGGAGGTCGGCTGGTGGCTTCATGCAGGCGAGGGACTTCGTGGAGGGGCCGAACAGAGATAAAGCTGTCTGGATACTCAGTAGGAGTCGATCTAGGCTTCGCCGAATCCTTGGGGTACTTACAGACCACTGCGCCCGTAGAAGACACCCCACATTGATAGGCGTAGAGAGGTATCCCATTTGCCAGGAATGCGGCGAGGATGAAGATACGTCCTACCGCTACCTGTGTGAATGCGAGGCTTCTGGGAGTCTTCGAGCAGAATTGTTCGGATCGAGGACTCTGCAGAGGAATCAGGTAAGTACCGTCCAATTAAAGACCGTCACGGCCTTCATTTTGAGGTCGAGGCGGTTTGGCGACGGAACCGAGGAAGAGTAGTGTATGGTTGCTGGGTTGCTGGGGTTGGCAAAAAGGGCCCATTGTGGCCTACTTATTTGGCGTTAGCCTCCCCACCACTGCTACTACTACTACTTATGGGAAATTTGTTGTTTTAGTCATAAGTCACGCTTACACCTAGTTAAGCGGATAGATAATTGTATGTATGTATAGTCGAAATTGCTTGGCTGCGGCTAATTTAGCCATTCGCACACTTTCAAAGCATTTACCTGTCGTTCTCCTCAATATTTATACTGTTAAATACAAAACAAAACCAACCTTATTAGCGTCAGTTAGAATTATTTGCAGCTACATTTTTGTTTCAGATTTTGGTTTCATTTCTAACTTAAATACTTATATAACACGCACATATTATTATATACGAAACAGTGTGAGTTTACACATTAAATAATATGCCTATTCGATTTGCTACTTATTACTACTATATATTTTACTACTATACTATTTACAAGGATAGATAATTAAAACACCTCTTATATTACTGGATTTAAGTGGAAAGTAGCGTTTTAATCATACTTCAGTGCCAGTATGTTTTTAATTATTTTATTTTCAGTACTCTTCTTAAGAGATATAGGTCTGATTTCTAAAGTATTAGATTTTATTTATTTATACAGGACAAAAAATACTAGACGTATTTCCGTCTGCTTTTAAGGTATCCTTTCAGAGTTAATTTAATTAGTAAAAGGATTAAATCGATCGAACACTATTAGATATATGCCCGCAGTACAGCCATTGGTTAATGCCGTATTTCACTTAGCCATCCCAAAAGCCAAGACTCATACATATGCAAGTATAACCATCGGTTAGTAGGTAGTTCTGGCTTGTTCGTCATTTTACATCCAATTGACTTAGGTTTCCCATTTAAAGAGAAATTCAGCACTTAGTGGCAAATGCGTTACCACACTAGACTATGTGTTTGTGATGTAATACAGGAAGCACTAACACTGCATAATAATTATTGAAAACTGCTAAAGTGGGGAATTAATACCTAGAATTTAAATATTTATTAGTGATTTTTAGTGAATGTTTACTATAAAAAAAATTCGGTAATAGAGAGGTATCGATGGTTAGAAAGAATTTTTTTAAATGAGCGCTAACTAGGACCCATAGAACCCATATTTGGGGTCAATTTAAATTTTCATATGTTTATATATATATATATATATATATATATATATATATATATATATATATATATATATATGTATACAGTCGATAACTCAGAAAATAACCCGATTTGGATGAAATTCGGCAAGTACCTTTCCTTTAATAATGACTTGGACGAGTTCGTTTTCCAGGAAAATCGGACAAGCTTTTTCGGAATAATTTTGACTTTTCTTTAAAAAAAAATCCCCAAAAATTACAAAGCGATTTTAACGAAAATTGGTGAACATATTGCCTCGAGAAAGACCTTACTATGTACTAAGCTTTCTAAAATTATAGAAAATTGAGTTATTCAAATTTGGAGCATTAATGAAAATTCACTACCATAACGCACTCGCTACGTCCCGAATTTTCTTTAACTTACATAAATAAACAAATTGATTAACACTATTTTATTTAATGTATAGCCGCAGTTTCGCTGAAGTTCTCAGCTTTGTCAAATACAGAATGAAATAAATCCACCACCACTTGAATAATAGAGAATAAATTCACATCTTTGAGTTACGTAAATAAGACAAGCGAAAAATTAAAACATCTATTATCTGAATTTAGTATCAAGACAGCTTATAAAACCGTCAACAACTTAAGCAATTGCATAAACAACAATAAGTCGACAGTTGAAAAATAGGAAGTCTGGCGTATATAAACTCTCATGTGGTTCCTGTGACAATATATATATATATATATATATATATATATATATATATATATATATATATATATATATATATATATATATATACATTGATTGTTGTTGCCCTTACTTGGCGAAACTTGTCCATACTACATACAAACTTGGAGACTACTTCTCTGGCTTCACTGTTGGTTTTCGTTGGTGAAGGACGTAGCCAGCGCGTAAGCTAACTGGAGCAACTGGCCCTTACGAATTCTGGATGTTCTAGGATGTTCTTCAACGTTTCTGTGACTATAGTTTCGCTGCTTGACAGCATTCTCAGACAGATTAAAATTGAATTAGTACGAAATCATGACGAAAACTTAGAAATCCAAATTTAAACATCACAACTTTCGCATAATATTGTCTTTTGGTACAGATACGTAGATGATATTTTAACATGTTTTCAAGGTAGTCATACAGAATTAAATGAATTTTTGAATTTTATTCATAACTTTCACACAAATATTAAATTTACTTTAGAAGAAGAAGCTAACAGTTGTATAAATTTTTTAGACTTAACGATTAGAAAGTTAGAAAATAATTCATTTGACTTTTCAATATATAGGAAACCAACTTACACTGGCACAACGATACCATACGATTCATGTCACCCTTTTTCACAAAAGCTGTCAGCCTACCATTCTATGATACATCGTGCATTTTCGATACCTATGTCACAAAACAATTTTGAAAAAGAAATTTCAATAATTAAGCAAACAGCATTTAATAATGGCTACTCTGTTAAAATAATAGATAAAATAATCGAGAGAAAAGAATACAAATTAGCGATTAATTTAATTAGTCCAAATATTAGAGACAAAGAAGACAGATACGTTTCGATAACTTATTTTGGAACCATTTCAGAAAACATTTCAAAAATTTTATATACCTGTACAAATACAAAGGTAGCTTTTAAATCTTACAACACGACGCGTGATTTATTATTTAACGCTAAAGAAAAATCTTGTTTCCTGACAAAAGCTGGAGTTTATGAATTAGCTTGTACACAGTGTAACGCAATCTACACTGGTCAAACTTCTACAAGTTTTAACAACCGATACAAAGAATATATTTCTGCATTTAGAAATAACCACGCTGACAAATATACATTTGCAAAACATATTATTGATACCGAACATAGACCTACAGTAAATAACCGCATACAACACACATTTTTATAATGACAAGCGTAAACTCGACTTTTTTGAAGCTTTGCAAAACAAAAAGCACACAAACGACAATAACTACCTTGTTTTAAACGAGCAAACTGATTTAATGAATTCCCCTTTCTTGGATATTCGCGAACATGTAATTAGCTTTGGAATAATATATTTGATTCAAACTATGCAAGTCATTTATTAAATGAGAATCATCAATATATCGATAATCTTGACATCCTCAATTTAGGTACAAAAGGTTTTCAATTAAATTTTTGCGAAACGGTAGAAATTGCCAAACAAGCAAATACAGGAAATTTACTGAAAGCTCAAATTTACCAACCGAACAATAGCTTATTATTGAACATGTTTGCACGAGATAATAATTAAGCGAGGAGAGTTTACCGACATGACTATGTGATAAAAACAGGTTGTTCCGAGTCGATATCTGAGGTGACAGAAAGGTTCATGCAAGACGGAGTAGATATTGAAATTTAAAATCTTACTTTCACTCTGTATTTTACAAAGATTAAGACTTCAGCGAAACTGTAGTTATATATTCAATAAAATAGTGTAAATAAATTTGCTCATTTATGGATCTACATTGAGTATCGGCCCCCACAATATCATATTTATTAGTGACTAATAAGATACATAAAATTAAATGGTTTCGACTATATATGCAGGGGTCGGAAAATACCAAGCCTACACAAGAAGACTACATTTTTTTCTAATATAAAATTTTGTTTTTCTAACACAATCCCTCTCTAGGACTTACACACAATATATCCATTCTATTCCATCTCAAAAATTATTTATCGTAGTCTCCGAACCATTACGCATCAGCGTTTGCCGAAAACGATTACTTTTTTTTAAGCTTTAGAAATAAACAACAGTCTTATGCTGCAAAATCCGGGAAATAGGTGGTCCGCCAGCACAAAGTGAATTTTAGTGAATTTTTATTAAAAAAAAGAGAGGTATCGATGGTGAGACTTTGCAAAAAATTTTCCAAATGAGCGCGAACTAGGACCCCATATCCGAGGTCAGTTTCAATTTATATATATATATATATATATATATATATATATATATATATATATATATATATATATATATATATATATATATATATGTATCTGTCTGATAACTCAAAAAATATATAACCGATTTAAATTAAACTCGGCAGGTGCCTTTCTTTTATTAATGGCTTGGACGAGTTCGTTATCCAAGAAAATCGGACTAGGTTTTCCGAGAAAATTTTGAGTTTTCTTTAAAAAAAATTTTTTTTTCTCCAAAAATAACAAATCTGCTTTGATAAGATTCACTATATATGTTGCCCTGAGAGAGACTTTACTACGTACAAAAATTCAACCTCCTAAGTTCATAGAAAAATGAGTTATTCAAATTTTAAATTTTCTTTTAAATTTTTTTTTTCTCTAAAAATAACAAAGTTATTTTAATGAAATTTGGTGGATATCTTGCCCTAGGAAAGGCCTTACTACGTACCAAAATTAAACTTTCTAAGTTTATAGAAAATTGAGTTATTAAAATTTGAAGCATTTAATAAAAATTCACTACCATAACGCACTTGCTGCGTCCCGAGCTTTTATTATATGTTTACAGTGCGGTCAACGACTTGTAAGCAGCAGCCTGGTTTTGCGAAAAGAGAACACTTTAGAACAGGTTTTCGCGATATATATATATATATATATATATATATATATATATATATATATATATATATATATATATATATATATATATATATATATATATATATATATATATATATATATATATATATATATATATATATATATATATATATATATATATATATATATATATATATATATATATTTGACTTAAATTTTGCTGCAAATATTTACACCTTTGTGTAGATTTTTGAAGCTGCACTTCTTTTTAGAGAATTTCTCATTCCCACATATTGCTAATATGTTTTCAGATTATGTATTCGAATACCAAAAAAATAAAGTTGCTAATTAAATAACTTGAGCAAACTGTTGACAAACGTATAATATATATATATATATATATATATATATATATATATATATATATATATATATATATATATATATATATATATATATACGTGTGCGTGTGTATCACACAGATAACTCAAAAAAGAATGGACAGATTTTGATCAAATTTGGTGAGTGCCTTTCTTTTGCAAATGGCTTTAACAAATTTGGTAGCCAGAAAAATCGGCCGAGTTTTTTTTTTCTGGAAAATGTTGTTTTTTTTTGAGAAAATCGGAAATCACAAAGTTATGCCGTCCAAATTTGGTACGCGGGGTTATGTCATAAAAAATAACAATGTACCACAGATCTGATCTGTAAGTTAAAAAAGACAAAAACGTTATATGTAGGCATTTAAAGTTAACAATTTTAAGGTTTTTCTCTTAATACGTCAAAGATTTGAAACGTCAAAGTTGGCAACATTTAGGCAAAGAACCTGAAACGGTTACGGGTTATGTAGAGAAGATGTTGCAAGAAGGGTGTTTTACAAAGCCGTAAATTTCAGCTTTCACCGGCATTGTCCTTTATTTTACTAAGACATTTCCATTCGTTTCACATACGCCCTTTCTCTAATGCTTTGACAGTAGTTTTTGTTATAGAGTTTATGGTTTAGTAGTCTATTGCCCAACTTCACAAAGATTGATTATACATTTAACGGAAGGTTAGTTAATCAATGTTTCAGGCCACTAATCACAACCTATGGATCGAGTTTTTGCCATGACAACAAAATATTTTGAAGCTGTGACTAGTTGTATTAAGCCATGATTAAATAATCGGCCGTTAAATATTTGATAGAGCTTTATGAAGCTGGGCATCTAATTTTTAGCGAGCTTTAGTAAATTGACCAGAAGAAATATTACTATTTCTGCCAATATAAACTTCTGAAAAGTCATATCACTCGAGTTTTAACGAAAACATGTCAATTTTCACCAAATCAGCTCTTATTTATCCTCTACTCCCTAAAGCGATCGTACTTAAAAACAATTCGAAGCGTTCCTTTGCCAGGTGCTAACTGGATACTAAACTTAGAGATGATATTCGTTTGAATTTATTGCGCCTACTAACAAACGCTGGTGACTGACCGACTGACAGACAAACAAAGTTTTGTTCCAGAATCAAGTTTTCTATATGTTTTGACACTTTTTACGCCGTTTTAGCAAAACAACATTAAAAATTTTTGTCACCGATATTCCACCCCCACACATTTAATCCCCAATTTAATTGCAGCACAGATTACCAGATGTTTGGTGAAATTGAAAGTTTACTAATAAACAAACCCTAAATTGTTATATTACTCGAATTTTAACGAAAATATGTCGATTTTGAACAAATCATCCCCCATTCATCTCCTACTCCTGGAGCGATTTTACCCAAAAACAATCGGAACCGTTCGTTTGTCGGGTGCTAACTGTATACCGAATTTGTAGACGATATCTCAATTCGTTTCAAAGTTATTGTGCCTACAAGCAGACAGACATACACACCGACAGACCGACAGACAAAAAAAGTTCGTTCCCAAATCATGTTTTCTCTATGTTTTGACACTTTTTACGACGTTTAAGCGAAAAAAAAAAATTCAAATTTTTGTCACCACTGTCCATACACGTATTTACGATGTGAAGTATTTTTTTTTAAAGGAAAATTCTCTACCATAACGCACTTGCTGCGTTCAGACTTTTATTATTTACTAGCAGATTTTATTTTTATTATTTAAAAAGCAGATAAAACTTTACAAAAAGAAAATATTGGGCGTAGAAGCAAGACGAAATTGCTTTTCTCAATAATATAACTGTTTTCCAATTTTGTTCCCGTGTTCAAGGTATTTTAATTATCTCTGTCTGCAAATATTACAAAAAGCACCTTACATTTAATACGCAATATTTGGTAGCTGGCAGCTTTATGTTTTAAGTTTATTAAACTCTATATTAAATACCTTCTCTCAGGAAAAGAGGATTTATTAAAATCTTGTACCCATGTGCGTTCAGTATTTTATATTTTTTAGGCCGGTTTGTTAATGACGATTTGACGAAACTGCTTCGTTCTTCTAAAATATAATCTACAATTTTAAATACAAATAAATAAGTATATGTATCAGTATATATTTACCTTAACTTACCTTAACTTTGATCTCGGATCAACTTCTTTGGTAACCAAACAGATGAGTGTTTGTAATGAAGCTGCAGGTGGCCGTTTTTAACACTAGGTGTAATTCCATTCACGTACGTTTAACTAGTAAATAGTTCAAATTAAGGACCATAAAAATGTAAAAAAAATCAGTACACTACATAACACAACATAATTGCATTATTTATGTATTTATTTATTTATTTACAAATACAGTGTCCAACGGGTGACCTCAAATTAAGGACAAGGACATAGAAAGAATAACATTTCAAAACAACACATATAAGACAAAAAACACATGTAAAAAAAAAGAAAAGAAAATGTTCACAGAATTAAAGCGTTTTGTAAATAGAAAAATATTGACATAATTAAAGCATAGTTAACTCATAACATGACATTAGTTATTCACCAGAAAATAAAACAGCTGAGCTCAGTGCTTTCTTGCTAGAGACACTCAAGTCAACACAGGTCTGCACACCGTTGAAGAGAGCACTCATTCTATACAAAGGAGAATTTAGCTTTACGTTTGTTCTAGGCATACTAAGAAAAATCACTGTTTCTTGAAGCAATACTCAATGATCGCAGAACGTGCAGACAGTCTATGATACCAGTAAAAAAGTTTTTCTCCAAAAAGAGATCGACGCCGGAAAAATATTCCGAGTTAACTTTTAACAGGCACTAAGCGCCCTACATAAAGGTGCTAAGAGAAGAAAAAAAGGTCAGTAGCGCACAGGCGCAGAGGTTTTCTTTAGAAGACTATTGCAGTGCTTCCAATATTCGCACGGTGCTGGTAAAGCTGTCCACACTTTTTTTAGCAGTAAAATATGTATTGATTCAAGTAAGTTTAATGCTACAAATTTCATTCGGATTGATACAGTCGCTTTGGGAAAATTTGGAAGAAACCAAAAAAAAAAATAACTCTCGGTAGTTACAAAATGAAGCAAACTCGGACCTGTGGTGATATAAAAAGAGTATGATTTTTACTTGAGAAATATGACCACGGGCGATGGCATATGTTTTTTTTAAACACCGTGTATGTATATATACAAGCTAATTCAAATTGGAGCCTCACGATTGTGATACTGTAAACCGCAAGATATACGAGGATCTTTAGATTGTGGCAAAGTTACGGGTTTCAATGTCGATGAAATTCTGAAAAAAGATTTGAGGTATCATTTTTAGTTTATTTCATTATTCAAAAAATAACTAAATCTCCAGTTTTCGTTTCTTGTTCACAAGCGAATTGCGGAAGAACTAGACTTTCTAGTGAATTTTCTTAAAAAAAATTCACAAATGGGCTTTTGATTTTTTTTAAATTTCCTTCAAATGAGCGCGAACTAGGACCACTAGAACCCATATCCGGGATCAGTTTCGATTTGTATATATATATATATATATATATATATATATATATATATATATATATATATATATATATATATATATATATATATATATATATATATCGCACCGATAACTCAAAAAATTATGGGCTGATTTTGATAAAATTTGGCTTGCACCTTCCTTTTGTAAGTGGGTGGGATAACTTCGGTAGACAGGAAAATCTAACAAGGTTTTCTGGGAAAATTTTGCGTTTACTTTTGAAAAAAATGTTATCTCCAAAAATGAAAAAGCTACGGTAATTTGATACACAAGTTTACGACATCAAAACCAAACCATATACCAAAATTTAGATTTCTATGTTATAGGAAAAAAAATTGTTGCCAGAATATTTATATGAAAATTTACTACCATAACATACTTGCTGCGTCCAGACTTTTTATCTCTGTCATTCTTAGGACACTTTTTATGGGAAATCTAAATCTTTCATCACATTTTCCAAGGCGTTCTTGATGCAAGGTTTACAATACCTGATTTTAATTTTACTTACGGGCGCCATATTGGATTTTTGCATTTTTAGAAAGCCTTTCTTTCTGATTGCACTGATATATTACACGACACGATCACTCTAAGCTGCTATCAAAATTTGGAGATATCCTTTCTGCATAGAGAGCTTTCGTTTCTGCACGCTTCGCTCGAGCAGAAACTCGTGTAAAAAAGACGCGCGCACCCCTAGATGCATACTATTATCTGAATCTGACCACATCAAAGAATTATTTTAAATTTCTGTCATCGATACCATATTTCCTCGGGCGTTGACGAGGTTGGAGTAATAATCAACATTGGCAATGATTTTATTAATAAGAATAATAATTGACCATTAAACGCCCAACTGTTGTAGTACTAGATTTCCGTCAACTTCGCTAATTCTACTATCATACTTGTTTTTGGGTTTTCTAAATGAACCAAAATCTTTAAGACCGTCCGGATAATCATTTGAATAGTTTTGACTAGTAACTTTTGGTAATATATTTTTAGCATGTCTCTCTTTTCTTCATTCATAAAACTCACTATTTTCGAATAAATGCCACAGAGACAAAGTGCAGAAATACTATAAACATCAAATTTTAGCTGAACTATCAATATTTAGGTCGTTAATCAAATTTATTGGCGTCGCTTCCAAATCACTCATCCCAGAAACGATTTTTGATGTGATCGTATCCTGTGATATACCGTTGTATTCAGAAAAATAAGAGTTCTTAAAAATGCATAAATCCAATATGGCGCCCATAAGAAAAGTGATAGTTAAGTAGTGTAACTCTTGCATCAAGAACGCCTTGGAAAATACAATGATTGCTCATAAAAAGTTTCCTAACAATGTCATAGCTAAAAAAGTGTCGTTCTTTCGGTATTCCCTTGAAAGCAAAAAAACGAAAATTGAAAATGTCCGTTTTTTCTAATAACTAAAAAGATAATACTTAAAATTTTCTTTCAGACAATTGATCACTATATAAACGCGCAACTTTTCCCCAATTTAACCATTCTCGCATCTTTTACGGCTTACAAGAACCCAATGGTGTGGCTCGAATTTGAACTACCCTGTATATATAATAAAAAGTGTCGATCATTTATATAAAAATTCACTACCATAACGCACTTTCAGAGTCCAGATATTTTTCTCATCCTAACCTGTTTTAATTTGCTTACTGTCGGTGGGCCAACTGTAATGTATTGCAATTTAATTGACCATAGCTTTTTGGAAATTTTTATGCTCCTGATGAAGCGCTTAAGTACGTAAGCAAAAATATAGAGTATGTTTAAGCCAGTTCTATATATATATATATATATATATATATATATATATATATATATATATATATATATATATATATATATATATATATATATATATATATATATATATATATTCGGTTCGAAATATAGAAGACTCCACACTAAGATAAAAATTTCTGGACGCAGAAAGTGAGTTATGGTAGCGAATTTTCATTAAATGCTTCAAATTTGGATAACTTAATTTTATATAAAGTTATAAAGTTTAGTTTTGGTGTGTAGTAGGGCCTTTCACAGGGCAACATATTCGTCGAATTTCATCAAAATATCTTTGTAATTTTTTTTCGAAAGGAAACTCAAAATTTTCCCGGAAAAACTTGTCCGATTTTCCTGGCTAACGATCACTTTCAAGCCATTAATAAAATAAAGATTCTTCCCGAGTTTCATCAAAATCAGTAAATAACTTTTTGAGTTATCGTGCGGACACATACATACACACACAATATATATATATATATATATATATATATATATATATATATATATATATATATATATATATATATATATATATATATATATATATATATATATATATAATTGAAACTGACCCCGGATATGGGTTCTAAGGGTCCTAGTTCGCGCTCATTTGAGAAAATTGTTGAAAAGTCTCACCATGACTCTCTATTAGTGAATTTTTTAAAATAAAAATTCACTAAAAAATGTTTTATATTTAGGTGATTACAACCAACGTAGAATTAAATGTTGATTACAACTGCATACCAGCTATTAGTATGATTTTTTCTGTATTGTTTCTTGAGCTCGTAAAATATAATATATAGAAAGTGATAGCGTTTGTTATTTTCCGCACACGTCCATGTCACGCCGAAACAAAAGATAAAATTAAAAATAAAAGAACATAATTCAAATGTAAATTATCAGACTGACATAGTTCCTCAAGAGTGAACTCTCGTAACTCTCATATCCATGTACGGGATTAGTGACCTTTGTAAAGCAACGGTAACCAAACAACTGAAAGTAACAATGTGGGACTAATAACTATTCAATTTTATGGAATTCATTTACACTTTTATTTAGTACATACGTGACCTAGTGAGCACAGGCGTGGAGTATGTTATTTAACTGTGAAATTATTACAAGCAAAAACAAAGCAGTTTTGTTTTTAACTATGATTAAAATAAGTATGATATAATTGTAACAGGCAACAAGTTTTTGCGAAATATTACAAAAGTGGTTAGCAACCTTTTAGTGGATTTTTTAAAAGTTCACTAATGGGGAGATCTTGACTTATAAAAGAAAAAAGTTTACTATCGTGACTCATAAGGTAATGAACGTGAGCAAATGTTAGTGTCACCATGACAACCTCAATGGCGATATATGTAGTGATGGTGGTGGTGGTCGAAAGGTGGAATGGCTTCGACTATATTGTCATTAGCCACAGTTTTTTTTTTAATTTATCATTTGATGTTCAATTTTTTTTACCCTAATTATTATCTTTAAATTGCTTAATCTTTACATACAGTATGTAAAATCCAAATGGAATAAATACAACATGAAGTAGCTCCCCTATTTTATGAAAAATTTCGTGATTTACCGCCTATATCCCAAGGAACAATTAGTAAAATAGAGAAGAAGTTTCGCGAGTTTGGTCATGTAAGGCAGATAGAAAAAAAGGCAGCCAATGCACTGAGTGATGAAATCAAATTAGTTTGATGCTTGAATTTGTGGGAAACCCACATTCATCGGCTAGACAGGCATCCACCACATTTAATGTTAGCCATGCATCGATAGTTAACATATTCAAAGAAAAAAATGCATCCCTATAAAATGATACCTACTCAGGAGCTCATGGAAGACGATTTTGATAGAAGAACTTATTTTTGTGAGCGAATGATGGACATGTTGGATAACAATATTACCCAATTAGGAGACGTTATGTTTGATGAGTGCACTTTTTAACTTAACAGTCATGCTAATCGGCAAAATTGTCACTACTGGGCAACGACAAATCCTCACTGGATGAGAGAAGAACATACGCAATACCCTCAGAAGGTTAATGTTTGGGCAGGGATTGTTGGAAACCATATCATTGGTCCCTTTTTCATTGAGGGTAATTTGAATGGCGATAATTATTTGGCACTACTTCAAAATGATGTCATTCCAACTTTGGCAAATTTAGATCCTGATTTAGGAAACCCTCAAGTTCCAGCTATTACGATATGGTTTCAGCAGTGGGGAGCACCACCACATTACCAACTCAATGTCCGGCAGTACCTCGATCCAATATTTCCCAATCGGTGGATAGGGAGGCGAGGATCGATGGCCAGCGCGATGACCTGATCTTACCTTATTAGATTTCTTTTTATGGGGATGTGTGAAGAGCATTATATACAAAACTAAACCTTGTGATTTAAATGACTTAAAATAACGAATAACGCTTGCGAATAGGTCGATCACGCCTGATATGTTAAATGATGTTGGAAGACAGTTTTATTTAAGATTAGGGTGTTGCCAAGAAGTTTGAGATGAATCTTTTGAACATATACTTCATTTACATTCATAGTTCTTTTTAGTGCTTTACATTTTATTACATTTTGCATTCCATTTTAGTCTTTTATTGTATTGTAGCGAATTTCGGTAACCACAGGATTTAATTTTTTTTCTATCTTAATTGTTGCAATAAACTTGAAAACGATAACATTTTTAAATAGACAATAAACAGACCATTCAAACGTCTTATTAGAAGCCTATACTTCCTCTTTAAAAAATTGGAGGTTGTACCTGTCCTTCGAAGGGGGTTGAAGGTAAGGATCGCATTTCCACGTTGAAAAATCTCAACTTATAATTTAAATTTGACGTGTTTCGGTATTTTATATAAAAATGTACAATAACCGAAATAATGAATTTATTCCATTTGGCTTTTACACACTGTATATATACATCTACACACATACATACCTATATATATACATATATATATATATATATATATATATATATATATATATATATATATATATATATATATATATATATATATATATATATATTGAATGATTTTTTTTCTGTTTGTTTGTTGTTTTTTCTCCTATTTCTTCGTTGTTTCCGGTTTTTTTGTGCGTTTTTTTCAAACTGATTTAGGAAGTAAAAGATACGCTTTAACGGCTAGTGCCGGCGAATTATATTTCCGTCCAAAAATTCAAGTTAATAGACAACAATTGTATTCAAGAAATAATAATATTATAGTTTTTTGTGTTTAGCTTATATCTAAGAAGCCCTGGAACTTTTTTAAAATCCGTAAGTACCTTCGGGTTGCTCTTATAAATGTGCAACTTTTGCCTAATTCAAACTAAGTTTTTATATCTTACGGTTTCGGAGTTCTTAATGATGTCGAGGGTCAAAATCCCGCACCCTGTATATTATATAGTTAAATTTATGGGAAATGTTTTTGTTTGGGTTATTAAGTTTTTTCTTAATAAAGTCACGGTCAACATTATATTGTCTTGAAGAAAATAAAAGTTCATTCTAGTGCATGTTATTTAAGACATATTTCTCAGGTATTTCTCCTATATTCATAAGGTATAGTCACCTTTACCGTGCATACCGAAGACAAGTATGTAGGATATTTACTAGCGAATTGTCATTGAGAAAAAGTGGCTAATAGAGAGGTCACGATGAAAAGAGTTCGAAAAATTCTTCAGATTAGCGCGAATTTGGATCGCTAGAACCCAAAACCAATGTCCGTTAGAATTTATATATATATATATATATATATATATATATATATATATATATATGGTTCCAAGCGATAACTCAAAAAATACTAAACTGATTTCAATAAAACTTGGCGTAAATCTTGTTTGGGCGAAGGTCGAGGTTGAGTTTGTTAACTAGCTTTTATACTCAATTTTTTTTTGGGGGGGGGGGGGGTGTGAATCGGAGAAAACTTTTTGAAAACGCTATATTTTTGCAAGTATCAGAGTAACTGGAATGAGACTTTACATGTGACTAGAAATAGTGCAAGTAAATCTACGTTCTGAATTTTAAGTAATTTGCTGCACAATACTTAGAGTTTTTTCCAAATTAAAAATAAAATCCCAAAGACATGCGTTGAAACGACTTAGTTCTTAGAGTCCAATGCCGGACAGACAGAGCAGTTAACTGGCATGCTTAGATTGATTCATATAACAGATATAAACCATACATCAACGGTAACCAAACTAAATATATACCAGGCATAAAACATAATACCCGGACCAACAATCGTAAAATCTCGGCCGTAATTATGGAAAATGACAGACGGCATGAAATTAAAAGTTTGCCAAGTAATTGTTGTTTAACTGGGGGATTCAATCACTTATTAAAAGATACTATATTTGCAGCTTTATTAACGGCCTCAAATACAGTTTTAGCGCAGCATCGATATATTATGCTGTCGTATATTATACTAAAAATGTAAACAAAATCAAGCCAAGCCTCTATAAAAATGATTCTAAAATAGTAGTAGTCTTTTATCTTTAAACTTAAACGTAAGGCGTTATATAAGACCGAAGCAGTCGTGGAATGAGTTTCAATGGTAATTCTACTAATTCTGTAATTAATTAAGTATAGTTTGAATATAATATCCTGGGCATGAAGCTGATCTAAGGTTATTACGTAAATAAAACGTTGGTTGAAGTATACTTACATGGCGCCGAGGACAGCGTCGTTACCTGCTAAGCAGAAGGTTACGCGATCAAATACAGCTTGATGAATGTATCTTTTTTTATGTTTTATTTTGACATTTGGAGAAACAATAGTGCACAGATTTCATACGTTTTGAACAAGATCTCATTTTTGTTTAAAACGCTTGAATAAGTTGGTCAGCCTTGTTATTGTTGATACTGAATAGGTTGACTAAAACGAAACCATACTGGCGATTAATAAGGAAAAATAACTGCTACGTTTAGAATTTGGCAGATACTTTACTTTTCTAAATATGAATTAAGTTTCCTCCTAGAAATCTTTTGTATAACTTTAATGAAAGTTGTAATACAAGTTTGTTTTAAAGATACTTACACTATCTACAGATATAGCAAAATTTAATTCTTTAGCTTCATAGAAAATTGAGTTTTAGGCATTTTTCTCAAAAAAAGTTAGAACGCAAGATTTTTTTGATAATAGAGAGATATCGATGGTAACACTTTCGAAAGAATTATTCTAATGTGCACCTACTAGGACCTCTAAAATCGATCTTCAAAGTCTGTTCAAGTCTAAGGTATTAACTTTAGTAATATGCCGTATAAAAAAAAGTCTACAATTCTTATGAAAATTCGCTACTCTAACGCACTTGCAGCGTCCCGCATTTTTTTATGCTTTTCAATTGGCCGTATATTGTACAGTATAGAGATAGATAAATGGGGATGCTACATATGGTGGATTAATAACTTTAATGATACAAGCACCGACTAGCTTGCATTGTGAAACAAACAAGCTTATACACGTAATCAGTGTAAATATTCGAATCATTTGAAAATTAATTAGTTTTAGTCTTGTTTAAAACAAAATTGATCGCGCAAAATACATAATGTACTACGCTTCGGTGTTTATTTATGATAATACAAATCGAATAGTTGGATTGAAATGTTAACTAGTGAGCGTTAGCGCTTGAATTCACTATCATTTTATATATATATATATATATATATATATATATATATATATATATATATATATATATATATATATATATATTAGAACGAATTGTTATTATTTTATGTAGTAGCGTAACATACAATTGAAAAATATCACAACCCAGAAAGACCTTATATTAATCGCTAGGGAATTACCATTATAGCTTTTCCCGAAGAATTTTTTTTGTCAAAACGTTAAATATCTTGAAAGCAATAAAAATAGTTTCATAATAATAGCTGATTATAATTTCTTTTTCTTTCATTTTTGCTGTATAACCGCTAAGGGATGACACTGGACAAGCGACGGCTGGAGATCCTGACACTGCATCGATTTTCTCTGAGTAATTTTGCACAAGCTAAATATTAGAACTATCAAGCGCACTAATTGTTTAAAAAATGTGCTGTTACAAACTTTATATCACTTGAGCTATCCGAATTCTTACATCGTTTTTTCTGAACTATCCAAACTATTAACTAAATAATAAATTTGGAATCAACCCTCTTGACTCTGTATCTCTCAAGCCAGCAATAAATTGAGTAAAGCATATTTGACTGGTACGCATTAATTCATGCGTAAAATATATAGTTGCCTTGCATTATGGCTTAATCATCACAGACAGCCTGTATATATATATATATATATATATATATATATATATATATATATATATATATATATATATATATATATATATATATATATATATATATATATATATATATATATAGGGATATTAAAGGCAGCGTTTCTCACCCCTTTAGTATTTGCGACCCAATGACTCAATTTTCAATTCACCCCACCCCGTCTTAAGTCCACCATAGCGGACATTCTCTCGACTTCCGATTTGTGTCGAACATTATAGAACGCTGCATCTCCTTCAGGGCCAACCAGTCTCAATCAAGTCTATCCTTCTACCGTGAATGTGTATGTTGTAATTTGCGTGTTAACTACATTAGGATGTTCAAGTAGCAGTAGATATTAGACGTAAGTGGACTTTTGACGATAGTGAAGCATTAACAAGTGCACAGATAAAAGTGGCTCTGAAACCAAAATCAAGAAAATATAGTCAGGAATATTTAAATTTTGGGTTCACCAGCAAATAATTTGGTCAAACTTTTTGGCAGCCGACAGCATGACACCTAATAAATTTAAAGAACATTGGGAAACCCTTCTCGGTGAGTACGTTAGCAAACCCCGAAAATTCCTCGAATTACAATTAAAATTATATGCAAAGCACAAATCATTTAAAAAAAAATGTCTCTGAATAAAAAACTTTACTTGCCTCTTACAAAATGTCATATCAAACTGTTTAAATTTAAATAGTCTTGGACATTGGCCTTAGAGGTCACAGTAAGCGATTAGTTGAAGAAATTTTTATTTTCTATGGAGCTAAAAAACTAAAATTCGGTACATATATGTAAATACTGCAGGTTGCTTTAAAAAAAAGTGTATTTCAAATTTCATTAGAGCTACAAAAGTTTTCCAGAAAAAAATTAATTATTTACAAGGGGAATGTACCTGCCAAATTATCAATATGGCGCGTAGTTTTCCTTATTAGTTGGTGGAATGGTTTTGTTTTAGTTAACCCAATCGAACTAGTTTTTGTAAACCAAACAACAAAAAAGGTTTTTCAAAACAACCTTGTAGTTATTCCCGAAGTTCATTATGTTAGTTTTTATAAATTTAGTTTCCACGCTGCGTTTACATAGGTTTTGCTATGGCTTAAGATTGAACATTATAGCTTAATAGAAAATTGGGTTATCGGATTTGAAATATTTTTACGAAAATTCTCTACCACAACGTACTTGCTGCACACAGACTCTTTTCTTCACTTATTTACTGTTGCTGTATCGATACTTTTTTAAATGATAAAATATTGTAGCTCTGTATGTGAGCCTGACAAACAAGGCCTCAAATTTATTTTGGAAAAATATTTTAGACAAAAGGAGTGAGATAACAATTTAAACACAAATTGAAAATCTTGGTTCGCGGCTTCGTCGCGGAGGTTCTCCTCCCTCTGTTGCATGCCTACTATCACCATCAACGCAGAAACAAGAACAATATAAACAAGAACAATTTCTTGGGAACAATCGCCAAGAAAGTTGCGGGACCTGCGGTGAATAGGGGTTCTGGACAAAGTAAACAGGATTTTGAGGAAGTATACCTGGAAGATGGATAAATGGAGCTTACAGAGCTTTCCTCTTTATCTTCTTCTTCGCCCAGCACCCCTATTCACTCAAGGTCCCGTAACTTTCCTGGAAGTCGTTTGCAAGAAATTTTTCTTGTAGTATGTACATCTAGAAAGGGTTCTAAGCATGTTTCTGAAAAAATGTTTCTAAAAGTTCCCCGTGTGCTAAACTGCAAATTAACCGAAAATTTAATTTTTATTCACAAAAGGAATGTCCCTGCCAAATTATAAACGTGGCAGATATTCTTCCTTATTAATCGCTTGGATGATCCGTTTTTGTCGACTCAATCGAACCAGTTTCTGCAAACAAAAAAACAAAAAAGTTTTTCGAAAAGATATTTGTAGTTATTTTTCAAATCTAGTAATCGCGTTACCTTTATATTGGTTTTACTATGTATCAAAACTGAAGATTCTAGTTTAATGGGAAACTAAGTTATCAACATTTGAAATATTTTTTCAAAAGTTCGCTATCATAACGCACTTGCTGCACCTAAACTCTCTTCAACACTTTTACTATTACTGTACTCATACTCTTTGAAAATGACATAAATATAAATACAAAATTTTAAAATTAAAATTTTAATAATTTACACCGGGCATCTGTATATATATATATATATATATATATATATATATATATATATATATATATATATATATATATATATATATATATATATATATATATATATATATATATATATATATATATATATATATATATAATTTAAACTGATTAATAATATTATGTAGTTTCATTTACTTCAATTTTTTCATAAAGAGTAAAAACTTTAAGTGGAAAAAACCATAAGTACCTACCTAGGTATTATACATATATTAGACTGAGGTAGGTGTATTTCTTCTTAAAATAATTCTGTTTCACTTTGGTAATACAGTACCTAGATGCATTGATTAAGAACCTGAATCTGATCCACACAACCACTTTCTTATTTGTTTGATCGGATGTTAGAATCATAATATATCACAGTCGACGGCCGAAGGCATTTGTTAAAGTTAGGTTAAAATTAAAAGTTGGGTTATTATTTACATACTCCTATTTGTATTAACCTTACAATATAGGTACTTGTTTTATATTATAAGAGTGTAAGCTATTAGCGGATACGATTTAGAGGTTGTCTTTTTCTTCTTTTTTAATGGCGTATGTTAATTTTGCAGGTATGCTTAGGTCGTATATATTTCTCTCATGACTCCTGTCAGTTAACAAATGATAAATAATGATGTCAGATTAAACTAGGAGAGGGAGATGGCTTTTAAATACCGTGAAAATAGGAAGCTTAATATTTATACATAGTAGAACGTAGTTCTAAATTGCTTTTAAACAAATTGAATCACTTTCATTAAAATTTTTATTTATTAACATTTTTCTGATATCTTCAGATTCAGATGAGGGTTGTCGCAAATGGCAACCCCGCTGATTGCTTAATGTGACATATTTTTGTAGCCTGTCCATTTAGGACTTAATTTGGAGATTTTGTTTGCAATGACAGTGGAACCCTGATATATCTGTCTGACTTTGTTTAACATTATAGGCATCCATTTAGAGGTAATTTCAGGCCATATCGTGGATTTTTTATTTTTTATTTACTATGTGAAAACTGGATCCTGTGATAAGCACTGACAAGTAGACTTGGGGAACCCAAATCGCCACAACACATATTTTTTAAATACCTTACGATCGTTTCACTAACCACGTTAACATCATCAGAGGATGAAAAAATTCGAAACTAAATTAACAGCTACAAATGTGTTTATATGACACCTAGATAGACGAACTAAACCGAAGGTAAAGTTGTAGACGGAGACCCGTCGTTTGCTTATTGTGTCTATATTTAAGGGGCGAGGTTGACTAACTATTTTAATCACCTAGTTGACAAATTTATGAGCTTTTATCCAATTCAAAGGCTAATGGACTTAAAGTTAAAGGTCCCGCGTTATTTAAGGAAGCTCCCGTTCGTTCTTGACCTATAAGAAGATCAAGAAAGAACGTGAGCTTCCTTAAATAACGCGGCACCTTCAATTGTCAAAACTGTCTAACGAACTCATCCAAGCTATTAACAAAATGAAGGGACTTGCCAAATTTGGTTTCGACTGGTGAAGTTATTTTTATTTTTATTTTTATCGGCTGGATACATATATACATATACATACACACACATACACATACACATACATATATATATATATATATATATATATATATATATATATATATATATATATATATATATATATATATATATATATATATATATATATATAAACCTTTTTAACTGACCTTGGTTCCGGGTTATAGGGGCTCTGATTTGAAGAAATTTTCCAAAAGTCTCACCATTGATACATCTCTATTAGTGAATCTTCTTGAACTGAGCTATTTGGTCGGCATAATTGAGATATTAAATGCCTTGAATATTTAACTCAACGGAACAAACACAAATATGTTGGATACGAGTAATAACTTTAATGGGTTTCGTAGAAAACTGGAATTATGGAGCAGAAATGCAAGGGAAAAAACCTAGAAGTGCTTGCGAATGTGGATGAATGTGTTAGAACTTACACAGCTGAAGATCGACATTTGGAAGGTGTTTTGTAACCATTGAAAATCATTTAGCCACGCTGCCAAAGAATTTTAGAAAGTAAGTTCTGGATGACTTCAACTTGTGGGTAGTTTCCCATTTCAAAATACTCCCGAAGCTCTCTCAACTTCCGAAGAAAATTTTTTTTATAGACTTCGCGGCAAGTGGCTAAACCAAAAGACAATCTAGTAATAAATCACTCTTTGAATTTTAGACAGATGAGTTTTCTGCACTGAAAATAAGAGCATTTCGTATATTATTACCATTTTCAACATCATACCTTTGCTCAATTGGATTTTCTGCGGTGACTGCTTTGAAGACCAAATACAGGTCTCAGCTAAATATAGAAAAAATTACAGTGTCAATTTCTAATACTTCGTTCGAAAAACTTTGTACTGCAAGACAAGCCCAATGGAGCCCCTAATACTTATCAGACTTGTTTTTAATTTAATATTGATAAGTTAGTTATTAAATGCATTGAGCAGTACTGATATAAGTCTGCTCTATTGCTTTTATTTTAGTAAATTTAATAAAAATCCTATAAAAGTATTTCTATTGCTTTTAATTCAGTAAATTGAATACATTTCTTAACAACATATTTTTTCTCGCGTTTTTTCTCAATATGATTGCGACTTCCTTTTAGTGTTATCACGGCACCCTATGTAGCCGCGCCCCACGTGTTTAAAATCTCTGTCCTAAAGTTAATTGCATTTACAGAACACTATTAGAATGCAAAATGACTTTGTAAATCAGCACTTTTCTTTTCATTTGCAAATGAATCCTGTTCCATAATCCAATTCATTTAGAATAAAACATGCAGATAGCTGTCTATTATATTACTTTTGCTGCAATCTCCTTACAAGGACAGTTGACTTTTTACCATTGTTTTACTCTCTTTCAAAAAGCTAACAATTTGCCACATTTGCATGCCGAAAATGGACTGAATCTGATACCCGAAAACTCCCGAGCTATGTAAACATTATCGATTCTGCTGAATAAGCTAGATAATTCATCGCTAGATTATACCATTAAGATTAATGTCGTGGTAATAAATCCTAATCCTTATGGTCTATCCGCTACAACAGTATTAAGTTGTTTGGATTGCTGGGAATATTAAAATAAAACCTCTTATCTGAATAGGGAGGCTATTGTGGTTCAACTCTTTATATCAGGAACTAAGCTGGCCAGTTTGAAGTAAATTACCGAATTTTTACCCTCGAAGTAATTAAGTTTCACTTGTTAAGAGGGTGCAGACGCTGAGAGAGGAAGTAATCTGCCTTCGTCAGATGCGGTTGCAATAAGTTGATTGGAGAAGGCCAACGTTGAATTACCTTAGATTGGTTTTAGCACTACACAACGGAGTTGGAACATAGAAATTTACTAATAATAGATGATAATGATGATAATAATAAAGATAAAGTTGTGGTTAAGTGTGGTGCAAACCTCTTCTTCCGCGGCAAACGTAGTGTAGCACAAAATAATAAAAAAAGATGGAGTTATTTATTTTTTATTTTTTATTTCAACAACAGACCACGAGGGCTCACAGCCTAAATACTATCGTACCGTGGGTGTCGACAAGGAGAAAAGAGGCAACTGTTAATTCTGGACTTGAAGGTCTGGAGGTTCGGAGGAGAAGCAAAAACATGTGCCGGCAAGGAATTCCACAACTTGGAAGTCCTCGAGACAAAAGAGCGTGCATAACAAGATGTTATATGTCTGTACAGTGAAAGGGTGCATTTGCTATGTTCCCCTGGTAGATGTGTTAGGGGCAGCAGGTGGAGGAACTATGGAAGAAAGCTTCTCCGGGCAGTGCCCGTGCAGATATCTCTAAAAGAGAGAAAGGTCACCAACGGCACGTCGGTGTGCAAGGGATCGCAGCTTTTTGGTGCGGGTAGGGTCACCGATGAGACTCTCCTGAATGGAGTCCAGGATAGCGAGCGTGGAAGCGGCAGCGGCACCCCAGATGTGGGAACAGTATTTTAGGTTTGTCCTTTTTTGTGAAGTATATAAGGTATAGAGATTAGCTAGTGAAAAGTATTTGCGATCCTGGAAGAGGAAACCTAATTTATTAGCAGCCGCTTCTGTAATTGATGTGGCATGTTGGTGCAAATTGAGATTTTGATCCACATAAATGCCAACAAGTGCAAAGGACTCATTACTTTGAATAACTTGGATGTTCATTGTGATGGGTCTAGAGTTGGTGTATATCTTATGAGATAGAAGGCAAGACTGAGATTTGGTGGAGTTAAATTTTACAAGATTTCTACTTCCCCAGTGCAATATTCTTTGGAGATCCAGAAAGACAGAACACTCCATAAGTCTGAGATCCTCATTTAATTTGGCTAAAGAAACATCGCTTAGATTATTGTATACTTGAGTGAAGGGTGCTGTCATCCGCGTAACTGTGAACTGGGTTGGATGTGCTAGAGAGGGGTTCATTGATGTGGAGATGAAACAAAGTAGGAGTTAAAGCTGAACCTTGAGGGACTCCTGAATTAATTGGATACAGTTTAGAGGAATGGCCATCCACGACAACAGAAATGCTCCGGTTGGAGAGGAAATTTGCTGTCCAGGTACAGAGTTTTGATGGTAGGCCATAGGCCGGAAGTTTACTAAGCAGCGCTGCGTACCAGACCTGGTCGAATGCTTTGGATATGTCTAGGGCGACAATCTGGGATTAGCGCGTAGTTTCATAGACTTGTTCCAAGAATGGGTGACAAAGGAAAGGAGGTCGGCAGTGGATCTACGCTGACGGAATCCATACTGCCCGTCGTGGATTAGACTGTGTCTATTAAAAAAATTACTAATTCAGTGTTTATTTACTTTTCCATCACGTTAGAGACGACTGAAATGAGATAATTAGGCCTGTAGTTGCTAGGAGGCGCTTTGGATCATTTCTTGGGGACGGGTTGTGCTCGAGCAGTTTTCCAGTTACTGGGGCATATGCCTATTGTAAGATGTTGTAAGATATCTGAAAGGAGCAAGTTCTGGTACGGATTTTTTTAGAACAATTGCTGGAGATCCCACGCCAGAGGCTTTCCTGGTATTAAGAGGAGAGAGTATTTTTCGCACCTTTTGAAAATGATGTCCGTCATTTTATGCGCGACATTTGGGACTGTTGATGGTTGAACATTTGAAAGTGGGTTGAGAGTAGAATTGCTGGCGAAAAACGAGGCAAGAAGTTCAGCCTTGTCCAGGGCGGTAGAAACAATTTCATCCCCTGAAACAATAGGTGGAAACGTGCTTCTGCATAAATTATTCCCAATAGATAGAAGAGTTCAGAAGGGTTTGCTGCCGTTGGAGCTTGAGATGACTTTTGGATGTGGTTCTTAAACGAGTTTGTTGCCTGAGAAAGAATACAGACATAGCGGTTTCTTGCGTCGTTAAATGCTTGACGGTTTTCTTGACTGGGATTGTGTAGGAGCGTTTTGTGAGCTTTGACCTTTTCAAGTCTGGCCTTGTCACAGGATTTAAAAAGCCACGGCTTTTGAGTGGCTGAAGAGGTTTTCTCTGTACGTGGGAATAAATAGTTCCATGCCAGCTTGGATAATTTCCGTGACGTTTTGTGAGATATCAGAGGGGTCAGGATGAGAGAAGCAGACAGACGCCCATGGAAATGAGGAAAAGTAATCCCGCATTTATTCCCAGTTCGCGGAGTTGTAGTGCCAAACGATACGTGGGTGTGATGATTGTGTGACCTCGCGTTGCATTGCGCAGGAAGCAGTCGCCTGGATATCTGCTAAGCAGAAAGTTACGCGATCGATTCCAGCTCGATGAAAGTATGCTTTTTTTATTTTATTTTGCCATTTGGAGAAACAATAGTGCACATATTTCATACATCTCGAACAAGATCTCATTTTTGTTTGAAACGCCTGAATGACTTTGACATTTTAGCGAATTTTTATGTAAAAAAAATCGCTAATAGAGAGGTATCGATGGTAAGACTTTGCAAACATTTTGTCAAATGAGCGCGATATATATGCGTGCGTGCGTGCGCTCGTTCACTCGCGCTTGCGCGCGCGTTTGTGTATCTATCCAACCAATAACTCAAAAAGTTATTAACCGATTTTGATGAAGCTCGGCAAGAAACTTTCTTTTATTAATAGCCTGTATGAGTTCGTTAACCAGGTCTATTGGACTAGTTTTTCTGAAAAAAAAATAATATTTCAGAAAAAAAAAATTGTCTCAAAAAACAACAAAGTTATTTGATGAAATTCGGTTGGCATGTTGGCCCCCGTGAATGCGTTACTAAAAATCAAATTTCAACTTTGTAGGTTTATAGAAAATTGAGTTATACAGATTTGAAGCATTCAATCAAAATTCCCTACCATAACGCACTTGCTGCGTTCCGAACTTTTTTAATCTAGAATTGACGTATTTTTAGATTTTTCACAAATATGCACAATTAGTACAGGCAATAGAGGAGTCCGCCACTCTTGTCCATAATGCACTAAACTACAGAAATTATTATTTTTTCATAGATAGGTTCAGAATTACGCACTTAATGTAAAAACACAAAATCCTTACAAATTAGGAGGGCGGAAGTGCCGCCATTTTGAGAAAAACCGCTTCGGCCTATATCTCCATAACCGTGCACTTTAGGCTAAAAATGGTAATGACCTTTATTGTAGATAATTTCTCATCTTTTTTGTTGAATAATTTTTTTTGTATGACTCACCGTTTACAACCTATACGACTATTAGCATTCATTTATTGACTTTTTTACCTATATCTTTGTTAATAATAGTTTAAAAAATAAAATGCTTATAACTTAGCTTTTCAATCGATAAATTTCCTACAATTTTTACTCAAAACTTTTTTTTCTAAAATCAATATTTTCCAAGTTATAACGCGTTAAATGTTGCACTTTTCAATCGACAAATTTTTCTGGAAATATTTTAGTAAAATGAAGGACAATGACTGTTAAACCTGAGACTTCAGGCTTTGTAAAACATTCTTCTTGAGACATTTTCTTTCCATAGCTTATATTATTTTCAGGTTCTTTGCGTAAATGTTGACAATTTTGACGTTTTAATTCGCGACTTTGACGATTTGAGGGAACCCCAATTTATTTTTCTTTAAATGCCCATAACTTTTTTGTCTTTAAACCTACAGACCCAAATTTTGGTAGGTAATTTACCTATAATGACAAAACGTGTACCAAATTTAATTAAAATCGGCCCATTATTTTTTGTGTTATTGGTGTGATACCTACATACATATACACACACATATATATATATATATATATATATATATATATATATATATATATATATATATATATATATATATATATATACATATAAAAATTGAAACTGACCCCGGATATGTGTTCTAAGGGGCATAATTAGCGCCTATTTCAAATTTTTTTTTCAAAATTCAAAAGTCGGGGTCTCCTCATTAGTGAATTTTTTAAAGAAAATGCACTAATAATAATTTTAGAAAAAAAAGTTTTAAGTAAAAATTGTAGGAAATTTGTCGATTGAAAAGTTAAGTTATAAGCATTTTATTTTTTAAACAATTATTAACAAAGATATAGGTAAAAAAGTCAATAAATGAATGCTAATAGTCGTATAAGTTGTAAACGGTGAGTGATACAAAAAAAAAATTTAACAAAAAAGATGAGAAATGCAATTATCTACAATAAAGCTCATTATCATTTTTGGTCTAAAGTGCACGATTACGGAGATATAGGCCGAAACGGTTTTTCTCAAATTGGCGGCACTTCCGCCCTCCTAATTTGTAAGTATTTTGTGTTTTTACATCCAGTACGTAATTCTGAACCTATGTATCAAAAAAAAACTCCTGTAGTTTAATGCAGAAAAAAATTATCTATTGCCTGTACTAAATAATTGAGGTACTGAATTTGTTCCACTTGGCTGTTCTACACGGTGTAAACAGATTTCAAAAAAAATATTGAGCAACATTATTAGGTACCTAATTTAATTAGATCTTTAGTAGATTATTAAACTCAGTCAAAACTATTGCTTAAGTAGTCTCTCCAATAATAATTATAATTCAATCCATCAATCTTGGAACTTTAGTGAAAAGACATTACTCTGTGATATAAAACTAATAACCACAGATATTTTACATCATATTGAGAATTTAATGGGACGGTCTAAGAGAGAGAGAGAGAGAGAGAGAGAGAGAGAGAGAGAGAGAGAGAGAGAGAGAGAGAGAGAGAGAGAGAGAGAGAGATGCAGTATTATATACAACCTTGGATATTTATCCGTATTCATTATACCTACTATCTAGAGATGTAATCAAAATCAGCACTAATGACTTCTGAAGACGATGACCTTCCTTAACATTACTAATCTCGTTGTATTATTAATAATAATAATCTTTCAAACCACTTAGCCATGAAATGAATGCAGAATTTTTGTTGAGTGACAGCACAGTTTTTTGTTGTTATCTCGGTTCAAAAATAACTCGCATATAAAACCTTACCTTACTTTTACTTCTCTTTTATTGCCTGTTGTCAGTGGTAACCAGATGCTTAAATTAAGTTGCTGTTGTTTTGCATCCTGATATCTTTTCCGAGAAGATGAATCCTTTATTCAGAATGAAGTGGGACATTCAATTTAACAAGATTATATAAACGCAAATGTTATCACGAAAGATCGCACAGAAACCATCAAAAAACAGGTCCAGTAATTGCCTGAAGAAATGTCAGTCATGTAAGAAAAATGTAATAATTATATCCAACACAAACCACTGAAAATCTAATTTGGAATGATTTATGTTCAATCTAGTTTAAGGTTCATTCCGCTTGCGATTTTACTTTTTGTTAGATGAGTTACGACGCAGTTGGTGTAATTATGACAGTGTCGAGATCTTTGCGAAGGTTTGTACACCAGTAAGGTCTTAATTCTCCTATTGTGTAAGAATTAAATGTAGAAAGATTTTTAAGAAAAATGATTCATTTTTTACGAAATTCTAAATTAGAATTAATTAGTGTGTTCTATTTTTGACGACTTAAAAAAAGTCTGGACGCAAAAGTGCGTTATGGTAGTGAATTTTCATTAAAATGTTTTTAATAGCAAACATGTTTTTTTAAGAAAGCAGCCATCACTCTATATAGTAGAAGCAATGTGCCATGTTTCATCAAAATAACTTTATTGTATGAATATGTACATAAATTTCCGAAAGTAAACTTAAATTGTTCCCGAAAAAAAACTGGTTTCCTGGTCAACCTTATGGGTTAATAGCAAATTAAGCTATTCAAATTTGAAGCATTTAATGAAAATTCGCTACCATAACGCACTTGCTGCGTCCCTAATTTCTTTTCTTACAAACATGCATTATATTTCGATGGAAAGTGCAAGAATGCCATAACACAGAGCGTGTTCGATTAAAAAAAAAATTCATTAAAATATTTTTAATAGCAAACATGTTTTTTAAGAAAGCAGGCATCAATCTATATAGTAGCAACAATGTGACATGTTTCATCAAAATAACTTTATTGTTTGAAAATATACAAAAATTTCCGAAAGTAAACTTAAATTGTTCCCGAAAAAACTGGTTTCCTGGTCAACCTTATAGGTTAATAGCAAATTGAGCTATTCACCTTTGAAGCATTTAATGAAAATTCGCTACCATAACGCACTTGCTGCGTCCCGAATTTCTTTTCTTACAAATATGTATTATATTTCGATGGAAAATGCAAAAATGCAATAACATAGATTAAAAAAAAAAGAAAATTTGAATCACCAACGACTTATGGGCCAGCTTGTAAGTGTGGAAATATTTTTTAAGATGTAGCTCAGGACAGCCTATAATTAATGTATACCCTTTTTTTTTCGTAACTTGCATAATAACGGATATATTGAGCTTTAATGATTTTTTACGAAAATTTGACAAAAACGATATACCATTGAACAATAAACTCTATAGCCAACACTACTGCCAAAGCATCAGAGAAAGGGTCTATTTTGTATGAATTTTCTGGGAATATTTTAGTAAAATGAAGGACAATGACGATTGAAACTAAGAGTTCAGGCTTTGTAAAGCATTCTTCTTGAGACATTTTCTTTCCATAGCTCATATTAATTTCAGGTTTATTGCCTAAATATTACCTACCAATTTTAACATTTTAAATCGCGACTTTGACGTTTTGAGGAAAACCCAAATTTTTTTTTAAAGCCTGTACCTTTTTTGGCCTTTAACCTACAGAGCTAAGTTTTGGTAGGTAGCTTACCTATGATGATATAAACCCGCGTCTGAAATTTGGTTGCCCTTACTTTGTTAATTCCGGAGATATAAATTTTTTTCAAACGAAAACTCAAAATTTTCCCGGAAAATTTTGTCCGATTTTCCTGACTAACGAACTTATCCAAGCCATTTACAAAAGGAAGGTATGTGCCAAATTTTATCAAAATCGGCCTTTCATTTTTTCAGTTATCGGTGTGATACCTATATATATATATATATATATATATATATATATATATATATATATATATATATATATATATATATATATATATATATATATATATAAACATATAAAAATTGAAACTGGCCCCGGATATGGGTTCTAGGGGTCCTATTTCAAAATAGGACTCATTTGCAAAAATGTTTTCAAAATTCAAAAGTCGGAATCTCCCCATTAGTTAATGTTTTCTACGAAAATTCACTAAAAAGAGTTCGGGACACAGCAAGTGCGTTATGGTAGTGAATTTTCATTAAATGCTTCAAATATGAATAACTCAATTTTCTATACACTTAGAACATTTAATTTTGGTTTGTAGTAATGTCTTTCCTAAGGCAACATATACACCAAATTTCATTAAAATAACTTTGTAATTTTTGGAGAAAAACTTTTTTTCAAAAGAAAATTCAAAATTTGAATATCTCCATTTTCTATAAACTTAGAAAATTGAATTTCGACAAGTTGTAAGGTCTCTCATAAGGCAATATACACGTTAAATTTCATTAAAACAGCTTTGTAATTTTCAAAGAAAAAAATTTTTTCGAAAGAAAATTTTTTTAAATAAAAATTCACTAAAAAAAACCACCTGTAATATTATACACACAATTAAAGATCCTGTTCCAATAGGCGATAGATTTTTCTGGCATAAAGTGGGTGAAGAAATTGTTCTTTGGGGACTTGCATTACTGACTTTCGGCTAACATTCGGCACAGCAGTACTTATTCTTGCGGTGGTTATTCTCGGATTATGTTCTACTATTTGCAATATAGCTCCTTAGTTTGCAACAGTACGATGAGTTCTGGGAGCTCCAGTATCAACTTCTGCTTTTTTAAAGCAACCATCTTCTCCCAAACGCATAAGCACGTCAATAAATCACTAAGTGAGTGGCGAACGTGTCGCCACCTAGTTCGGAACCAAGTACTATGTTGTCACGCCCGCTCCAAATAACACAGAGTATTAAAAATAGAGACGGTATACAACTAACTAACAATTTAAAAAAAATTGTTAGCCCTGGCCCATTTCTACCCCAATATAGGGACAAAGTATGTAAGACTAGATGCATTCTCGCAACAATTAGAACCGTAGACCGGTTTCGCTCTCATTAGAGCTCTTCAGTACGGCATACTAATTGCAGCAAAAATGCACCAAAAATAACACGGCTATCGTATAGCCAGTCTTAAAACACTAAGTGAGTGGCGAACGTGTCGCCACCTAGTTCGGAACCAAGTACTATGTTGTCACGCCCGCTCCAAATAACACAGAGTATTAAAAATAGAGACGGTATACAACTAACTAACAATTTAAAAAAATTGTTAGCCCTGGCCCATTTCTACCCCAATATAGGGACAAAGTGTGTAAGACTAGATGCATTCTCGCAACAATTAGAACCGTAGACCGGTTTCGCTCTCATTAGAGCTCTTCAGTACGGCATACTAATTGCAGCAAAAATGCACCAAAAATAACACGGCTATCGTATAGCCAGTCTTAAAACACTAAGTGAGTGGCGAACGTGTCGCCACCTAGTTCGGAACCAAGTACTATGTTGTCACGCCCGCTCCAAATAACACAGAGTATTAAAAATAGAGACGGTATACAACTAACTAACAATTTAAAAAAATTGTTAGCCCTGGCCCATTTCTACCCCAATATAGGGACAAAGTATGTAAGACTAGATGCATTCTCGCAACAATTAGAACCGTAGACCGGTTTCGCTCTCATTAGAGCTCTTCAGTACGGCATACTAATTGCAGCAAAAATGCACCAAAAATAACACGGCTATCGTATAGCCAGTCTTAAAACACAAAGTGAGTGGCGAACGTGTCGCCACCTAGTTCGGAACCAAGTACTATGTTGTCACGCCCGCTCCAAATAACACAGAGTATTAAAAATAGAGACGGTATACAACTAACTAACAATTTAAAAAAATTGTTAGCCCTGGCCCATTTCTACCCCAATATAGGGACAAAGTATGTAAGACTAGATGCATTCTCGCAACAATTAGAACCGTAGACCGGTTTCGCTCTCATTAGAGCTCTTCAGTACGGCATACTAATTGCAGCAAAAATGCACCAAAAATAACACGGCTATCGTATAGCCAGTCTTAAAACACTAAGTGAGTGGCGAACGTGTCGCCACCTAGTTCGGAACCAAGTACTATGTTGTCACGCCCGCTCCAAATAACATAGAGTATTAAAAATAGAGACTGTATACAACTAACTAACAATTTAAAAAAATTGTTAGCCCTGGCCCATTTCTACCCCAATATAGGGACAAAGTATGTAAGACTAGATGCATTCTCGCAACAATTAGAACCGTAGACCGGTTTAGCTCTCATTAGAGCTCTTCAGTACGGCATACTAATTGCAGCAAAAATGCACCAAAAATAACACGGCTATCGTATAGCCAGTCTTAAAACACTAAGTGAGTGGCGAACGTGTCGCCACCTAGTTCGGAACCAAGTACTATGTTGTCACGCCCGCTCCAAATAACACAGAGTATTAAAAATAGAGACGGTATACAACTAACTAACAATTTAAAAAAATTGTTAGCCCTGGCCCATTTCTACCCCAATATAGGGACAAAGTATGTAAGACTAGATGCATTCTCGCAACAATTAGAACCGTAGACCGGTTTCGCTCTCATTAGAGCTCTTCAGTACGGCATACTAATTGCAGCAAAAATGCACCAAAAATAACACGGCTATCGTA
Organism: Tillus elongatus; assembly: GCA_964006375.1. Taxonomy (NCBI): domain Eukaryota; kingdom Metazoa; phylum Arthropoda; class Insecta; order Coleoptera; family Cleridae; genus Tillus; species Tillus elongatus. Next base: position 63,398,136 of record OZ023263.1, on the reverse strand, counting down.
TAGCCAGTCTTAAAACACTAAGTGAGTGGCGAACGTGTCGCCACCTAGTTCGGAACCAAGTACTATGTTGTCACGCCCGCTCCAAATAACACAGAGTATTAAAAATAGAGACGGTATACAACTAACTAACAATTTAAAAAAATTGTTAGCCCTGGCCCATTTCTACCCCAATATAGGGACAAAGTATGTAAGACTAGATGCATTCTCGCAACAATTAGAACCGTAGACCGGTTTCGCTCTCATTAGAGCTCTTCAGTACGGCATACTAATTGCAGCAAAAATGCACCAAAAATAACACGGCTATCGTATAGCCAGTCTTAAAACACTAAGTGAGTGGCGAACGTGTCGCCACCTAGTTCGGAACCAAGTACTATGTTGTCACGCCCGCTCCAAATAACACAGAGTATTAAAAATAGAGACGGTATACAACTAACTAACAATTTAAAAAAATTGTTAGCCCTGGCCCATTTCTACCCCAATATAGGGACAAAGTATGTAAGACTAGATGCATTCTCGCAACAATTAGAACCGTAGACCGGTTTCGCTCTCATTAGAGCTCTTCAGTACGGCATACTAATTGCAGCAAAAATGCACCAAAAATAACACGGCTATCGTATAGCCAGTCTTAAAACACTAAGTGAGTGGCGAACGTGTCGCCACCTAGTTCGGAACCAAGTACTATGTTGTCACGCCCGCTCCAAATAACACAGAGTATTAAAAATAGAGACGGTATACAACTAACTAACAATTTAAAAAAATTGTTAGCCCTGGCCCATTTCTACCCCAATATAGGGACAAAGTATGTAAGACTAGATGCATTCTCGCAACAATTAGAACCGTAGACCGGTTTCGCTCTCATTAGAGCTCTTCAGTACGGCATACTAATTGCAGCAAAAATGCACCAAAAATAACACGGCTATCGTATAGCCAGTCTTAAAACACTAAGTGAGTGGTGAACGTGTTGCCACCTAGTTCGGAACCAAGTACTATGTTGTCACGCCCGCTCCAAATAACACAGAGTGTTAAAAATAGACACAGTATACAACTAACAATTTAAAAAATTGTTAGCCCTGGCCCATTTCTACCCCAATATAGGGACAAAGTATGTAAGACTAGATGCATTCTCGCAACGGGCGTGACAACATAGTACTTGGTTCCGAACTAGGTGGCAACACGTTCACCACTCACTTAGTGTTTTAAGACTGGCTATACGATAGCCGTGTTATTTTTGGTGCATTTTTGCTGCAATTAGTATGCCGTACTGAAGAGCTCTAATGAGAGCGAAACCGGTCTACGGTTCTAATTGTTGCGAGAATGCATCTAGTCTTACATACTTTGTCCCTATATTGGGGTAGAAATGGGCCAGGGCTAACAATTTTTTTAAATTGTTAGTTAGTTGTATACCGTCTCTATTTTTAATACTCTGTGTTATTTGGAGCGGGCGTGACAACATAGTACTTGGTTCCGAACTAGGTGGCGACACGTTCGCCACTCACTTAGTGTTTTAAGACTGGCTATACGATAGCCGTGTTATTTTTGGTGCATTTTTGCTGCAATTAGTATGCCGTACTGAAGAGCTCTAATGAGAGCGAAACCGGTCTACGGTTCTAATTGTTGCGAGAATGCATCTAGTCTTACATACTTTGTCCCTATATTGGGGTAGAAATGGGCCAGGGCTAACAATTTTTTTAAATTGTTAGTTAGTTGTATACCGTCTCTATTTTTAATACTCTGTGTTATTTGGAGCGGGCGTGACAACATAGTACTTGGTTCCGAACTAGGTGGCGACACGTTCGCCACTCACTTAGTGTTTTAAGACTGGCTATACGATAGCCGTGTTATTTTTGGTGCATTTTTGCTGCAATTAGTATGCCGTACTGAAGAGCTCTAATGAGAGCGAAACCGGTCTACGGTTCTAATTGTTGCGAGAATGCATCTAGTATTACATACTTTGTCCCTATATTGGGGTAGAAATGGGCCAGGGCTAACAATTTTTTTAAATTGTTAGTTAGTTGTATACCGTCTCTATTTTTAATACTCTGTGTTATTTGGAGCGGGCGTGACAACATAGTACTTGGTTCCGAACTAGGTGGCGACACGTTCGCCACTCACTTAGTGTTTTAAGACTGGCTATACGATAGCCGTGTTATTTTTGGTGCATTTTTGCTGCAATTAGTATGCCGTACTGAAGAGCTCTAATGAGAGCGAAACCGGTCTACGGTTCTAATTGTTGCGAGAATGCATCTAGTCTTACATACTTTGTCCCTATATTGGGGTAGAAATGGGCCAGGGCTAACAATTTTTTTAAATTGTTAGTTAGTTGTATACCGTCTCTATTTTTAATACTCTGTGTTATTTGGAGCGGGCGTGACAACATAGTACTTGGTTCCGAACTAGGTGGCGACACGTTCGCCACTCACTTAGTGTTTTAAGACTGGCTATACGATAGCCGTGTTATTTTTGGTGCATTTTTGCTGCAATTAGTATGCCGTACTGAAGAGCTCTAATGAGAGCGAAACCGGTCTACGGTTCTAATTGTTGCGAGAATGCATCTAGTCTTACATACTTTGTCCCTATATTGGGGTAGAAATGGGCCAGGGCTAACAATTTTTTTAAATTGTTAGTTAGTTGTATACCGTCTCTATTTTTAATACTCTGTGTTATTTGGAGCGGGCGTGACAACATAGTACTTGGTTCCGAACTAGGTGGCGACACGTTCGCCACTCACTTAGTGTTTTAAGACTGGCTATACGATAGCCGTGTTATTTTTGGTGCATTTTTGCTGCAATTAGTATGAGGTACTGAAGAGCTCTAATGAGAGCGAAACCGGTCTACGGTTCTAATTGTTGCGAGAATGCATCTAGTCTTACATACTTTGTCCCTATATTGGGGTAGAAATGGGCCAGGGCTAACAATTTTTTTAAATTGTTAGTTAGTTGTATACCGTCTCTATTTTTAATACTCTGTGTTATTTGGAGCGGGCGTGACAACATAGTACTTGGTTCCGAACTAGGTGGCGACACGTTCGCCACTCACTTAGTGTTTTAAGACTGGCTATACGATAGCCGTGTTATTTTTGGTGCATTTTTGCTGCAATTAGTATGCCGTACTGAAGAGCTCTAATGAGAGCGAAACCGGTCTACGGTTCTAATTGTTGCGAGAATGCATCTAGTCTTACATACTTTGTCCCTATATTGGGGTAGAAATGGGCCAGGGCTAACAATTTTTTTAAATTGTTAGTTAGTTGTATACCGTCTCTATTTTTAATACTCTGTGTTATTTGGAGCGGGCGTGACAACATAGTACTTGGTTCCGAACTAGGTGGCGACACGTTCGCCACTCACTTAGTGTTTTAAGACTGGCTATACGATAGCCGTGTTATTTTTGGTGCATTTTTGCTGCAATTAGTATGCCGTACTGAAGAGCTCTAATGAGAGCGAAACCGGTCTACGGTTCTAATTGTTGCGAGAATGCATCTAGTCTTACATACTTTGTCCCTATATTGGGGTAGAAATGGGCCAGGGCTAACAATTTTTTTAAATTGTTAGTTAGTTGTATACCGTCTCTATTTTTAATACTCTGTGTTATTTGGAGCGGGCGTGACAACATAGTACTTGGTTCCGAACTAGGTGGCGACACGTTCGCCACTCACTTAGTGTTTTAAGACTGGCTATACGATAGCCGTGTTATTTTTGGTGCATTTTTGCTGCAATTAGTATGCCGTACTGAAGAGCTCTAATGAGAGCGAAACCGGTCTACGGTTCTAATTGTTGCGAGAATGCATCTAGTCTTACATACTTTGTCCCTATATTGGGGTAGAAATGGGCCAGGGCTAACAATTTTTTTAAATTGTTAGTTAGTTGTATACCGTCTCTATTTTTAATACTCTGTGTTATTTGGAGCGGGCGTGACAACATAGTACTTGGTTCCGAACTAGGTGGCGACACGTTCGCCACTCACTTAGTGTTTTAAGACTGGCTATACGATAGCCGTGTTATTTTTGGTGCATTTTTGCTGCAATTAGTATGCCGTACTGAAGAGCTCTAATGAGAGCGAAACCGGTCTACGGTTCTAATTGTTGCGAGAATGCATCTAGTCTTACATACTTTGTCCCTATATTGGGGTAGAAATGGGCCAGGGCTAACAATTTTTTTAAATTGTTAGTTAGTTGTATACCGTCTCTATTTTTAATACTCTGTGTTATTTGGAGCGGGCGTGACAACATAGTACTTGGTTCCGAACTAGGTGGCGACACGTTCGCCACTCACTTAGTGTTTTAAGACTGGCTATACGATAGCCGTGTTATTTTTGGTGCATTTTTGCTGCAATTAGTATGCCGTACTGAAGAGCTCTAATGAGAGCGAAACCGGTCTACGGTTCTAATTGTTGCGAGAATGCATCTAGTCTTACATACTTTGTCCCTATATTGGGGTAGAAATGGGCCAGGGCTAACAATTTTTTTAAATTGTTAGTTAGTTGTATACCGTCTCTATTTTTAATACTCTGTGTTATTTGGAGCGGGCGTGACAACATAGTACTTGGTTCCGAACTAGGTGGCAACACGTTCACCACTCACTTAGTGTTTTAAGACTGGCTATACGATAGCCGTGTTATTTTTGGTGCATTTTTGCTGCAATTAGTATGCCGTACTGAAGAGCTCTAATGAGAGCGAAACCGGTCTACGGTTCTAATTGTTGCGAGAATGCATCTAGTCTTACATACTTTGTCCCTATATTGGGGTAGAAATGGGCCAGGGCTAACAATTTTTTTAAATTGTTAGTTAGTTGTATACCGTCTCTATTTTTAATACTCTGTGTTATTTGGAGCGGGCGTGACAACATAGTACTTGGTTCCGAACTAGGTGGCGACACGTTCGCCACTCACTTAGTGTTTTAAGACTGGCTATACGATAGCCGTGTTATTTTTGGTGCATTTTTGCTGCAATTAGTATGCCGTACTGAAGAGCTCTAATGAGAGCGAAACCGGTCTACGGTTCTAATTGTTGCGAGAATGCATCTAGTCTTACATACTTTGTCCCTATATTGGGGTAGAAATGGGCCAGGGCTAACAATTTTTTTAAATTGTTAGTTAGTTGTATACCGTCTCTATTTTTAATACTCTGTGTTATTTGGAGCGGGCGTGACAACATAGTACTTGGTTCCGAACTAGGTGGCGACACGTTCGCCACTCACTTAGTGTTTTAAGACTGGCTATACGATAGCCGTGTTATTTTTGGTGCATTTTTGCTGCAATTAGTATGCCGTACTGAAGAGCTCTAATGAGAGCGAAACCGGTCTACGGTTCTAATTGTTGCGAGAATGCATCTAGTCTTACACGTCAATAAATGTTCTAACATTAGGATCTTGTCTTAATGGATATATTTCTAGATACATTGAGTTTCGGAACAATTTACAGGGGCATAATCATGTCCCTGTATTCTGCAAAAGTATAGCGAGCCAGTTTTGAAAGCAACTTTAAAAAACGACAAACAAGTGAACTAAATACGCAGGTAATCAGAATCATAACAAAACTTGAATTTTTTTTTGCAATATTAGTTTGACAGTTACCTAATTTGTTTCGCTTCATAAAATCATAGCCTGCTACATACTACTGGCAAGACTTTTTCAACGCAAGTATTATTATTTAACAATTACAGGGTGAAGCAATGTTATTTTTTCGATTTATAGGTAAATCCTCTCACCTTTGGCACTGGAAGCGAAATATATTCATATTCTGACACAAAATAATGAACATGTTTACTGGGCACTAACTGTTGTTCAATTATCTCATTACTATGGCAAGAAAGTAAGGAACTCAAAAAATTTATAAGAAAACCAGCCTGTAACTGGAAACAAAAACTATCGTACATTAGTATATAGGAATTTTTTTATTATTTTTTAGGTTCTATATCACGTGGTACTATATATATATATATATATATATATATATATATATATATATATATATATATATATATATATATATATATATATATATATATATATATATATATATATAGACAAATTCATAGTGGATGGTACATAAGGTATATTAGAAGTGTCTGACAAACCATTCAACGGATCGGTCTGCAAGCTTGGTTTACTTGATAAACAAGCATGTTCTCTCTGTCTATCTTAAATTTAAATATTTTCAAAAATGTGACGTTGCCACTTTCACTCAAATGTAGTACCAAATTTTGAATTTTAAAATTTTAAATGGAACACCATAAATATATTATCTCATTTCTAGAATCACTATACAATTCCTTATAACTTTCCTGAAGATGCATCTTATATTTTGTCATTTTTAGTGAATTTTCGTAGGAAAGATTCAACCATAAGGAGATTGCAACTTTTGAATTTTCATTTATTAGTGAGATTTATTTTTAAAAAATCACTAATGAAGATATCCCGACTTTTGAATTCTGAAAAAATTTCTTCAAATGAGCGCTAATTTGGTCCCCTAGAACACATATCCGGGGCCAGTTTCGATTTTTATATGTATATATATATATATATATATATATATATATATATATATATATATATATATATATATATATATATATATATATATATATATATATATATATATATATATATATATATATATATATATTGTTACGTTTTCTCCGGGTTCTGGATAAGTGAGACTTTTAATTTTAACAAAACAACTTTATTTACACTCTAAATATGGATACAATAAAATTTCTAGAATGTCTCTCTCACAAAACACTTAATTTACTGTCTACAATTACTAATCTCCACACAAGTCTCTACACTGGTACTACAGTAGCTACTCTCTTAACACTTTACACTGCTTCTTCAAGTCACTACCACATTCTCTTACTGAACTGAACTAACTGCGGCTGGCTGGCTTTCGCTTTTATATACTCGCCGTACCTTCCCCTCCTTTCTAGAGCATTCCATTCCAGAACGTTCCAGGACCTTCTTTTACTAGAAGGTTCTGTGAATACAGATCGGTCCCGTGTGTATACAGGGGGATGTATATACAGGATGATCCAAATGTGGTCACCACTCCTATGTTACACAAGAGGTGTTTCTCGAACTATAAGATCTCTCTGCGTATACAGGGTGTAAGGGTTCTCTGCGTATACAGGGTGTATATACAGGGTGTTCGGAATGTGCAGACCTCAGTTATCCGTTCCGACGGGGTACAAGTTGGTAACTTCGTTATTTCTGGTCCTAGAGGGTTGAGACTTCGCCTGAGGGGGGTCACCCCAGGCGGGTGGGGAGGCGGTGTTGCCAGATTGTGCAAAAATTCCCAGATGTTGGGGAAATTCTGGAGATGTGGCAACACCGCACCTACGTCTATTGAAGTGCTTTGTAACACTGCCCCCCTCCTTAAGACTGTTCGTCCCGAACAGTATTTACCGGCCGCCAACTTGGGGGTTCGTTGCCCCGATAGGGACTCAACCTCTCTATGTGAACAACTTTGGGTTTAGTTCTTGGAGACAGCTGGATTCTGTAGACTAGGTCGTTAATTTTCTTAGTCACCAAGTATGGCCCTTCCCATGGTTTCTGAAGTTTGGGACTGAGGCCCTTTCTCCTTGTTGGTTGGTACAGCCACACTGCATCACCTTCCTTGAATGTATGGGGTGTTGCTCTGCGATCCAAGCGCATCTTCATCCGGTCACTGCTTAAGAGGAGCCTATCTCTGACACATCTGTGTATAGTGCGCAGTTTTCCTTCTAGGTCGGCGACATACTCAGGTAACGTAGCTAGGTCCGCTATGTCCTCGTTCGGTGGTGGTCTCGTCATGTCGATTGGTAGCCGCATCTCTCTGCCGGTCAACATCATGGATGGAGTGTAGCCGGTAGATTCATGCTGAGAGCTTCTGTAAGCTAGGAGGAACAGAGGTATCAGCTTGTCCCAGGTTCTCTGATTCTCGTCGACAAACATAGCAAGATACTGATTGATGGTCCTGTTATGCCGTTCTACCATGCCGTCTGATTGAGGGTGGAGTGGCGTTGTTCTCGTTTTCTTTATGCCTAGCAAGTCCATTAGGCTCTTCCAGACCTCTGATTCGAAATTCCGGCCCTGGTCGGTGTGAATCTCCAAGGGTACGCCATGCCGTGATATGACATTTTCCATCAGGGCTTCTGCTACGGTCGTTGCCTCTTGGTTGGGGATCGGCGCAACTTCAGGCCATTTCGAGAAGTAGTCCATCGCCACCATTATGTACCTGTTCCCAGACTCTGTGATGGGAAAAGGTCCTGCGATGTCTACGGCAACTCTCTCCCACGGTGTACCTGAGATGTACTGCATCATTTTTCCTCTGGATCGGGTCTTTGGTCCTTTCTTTGAAGCACATTGGTCACACCTTTTGCACCATTCTTCCACGCTTCTTCGGCAGTTTATCCAATAGAAGCGGTCTCTCACTCTGGCAAGAGTCCTGTTGACCCCAAAGTGGCCTCCACTTCTACTATTGTGTAACTCTTGAAGAACACTGCTTATGCACTTACTTGGCACAACGGTCTGGTATATACAGTCTCTACCGTCGGCAGTTTCCCATTTTCGAGTGATCATGTCATTCTTTAGACACAATGAGTCCCATTGTAGCCAGTAGCCTTTAACCTCCGCCCCAAACCGGGACACATCGTGCCACTCAGGTCTTTTCCCCTTTTGTAGCCATTCTCTAATATTTTTCAAGTCTGGATCTGTCTTCTGTGCGTCTCTGATGTATTCAAGATTTACGTCTAGATCGGTGTTATTCTCCTGTCCTGCCACCAGTTGTTTGATCTGATGAGTTACTTTGTCGATCTCTTTGTTCTCTTGTCGCTCGCAAAAATTACATTCATGCACTGAACATGGTCTTCTTGACAGGCTGTCTGCATTGGCGTGACTTCTTCCTCTTCGATGTTCAATCCGGAAGTCGTAGCTCTGCAGTTTCTCTATCCATCGTGCTATCTGTCCTTCGGGATTTCTAAAGTTCAGAAGCCATTGCAGAGCAGAGTGATCTGACCTCACGCGGAATGTTCTTCCGTACAGGAAGCTGTGGAAATGTTCGATGGATCTTACAACCGCCAGCAGTTCTTTCCGGGTTACACAGTAATTTCTTTCTGCTTTTCCGAAAGTTTTGCTGAAGTAGCCTATCACAACTTCTTCTTCGGCTTGAAGCTGTGAGAGTACTGCCCCAATGCCATACTGGGAAGCATCGGTGTCCAGTATGAACAGTCCTTCGTCCCGAGGATAAGCCAGTATAGGAGCAGTGAGAAGACGATGTTTGAGTTCTCTAAAAGACTGTTGGCAATCTGGTGACCAGATGAACTCGGCCTTATTTTCAGTTAGGCTATGTAGAGGTTTCGCAATGCTGCTGAAGTACTTCACAAAGCGTCGGTAGTAGCTGCAAAGTCCCAGAAAACTTCTGACCTCATGTTTGTTCTTCGGCACAGGCCAGTCTCTTACTGCCTTTATTTTCTCTGGATCGGTTTCTATCCCTTTCTCAGAAACGACATGTCCGAGGAAACTCACTTTCTTCTGGAAGAGGACGCATTTCTTGGGATTGAGTTGCAGATTGGCACCTCTCAGCCTGGAGAAAACTTGTTTCAGATTCGACAGGTGTTCATCGAAAGTCCTTCCAATCACCATGACATCATCGAGATACACCAGGCATGTTTCCCATGTCAGTCCTCTTAGCACTAATTCCATTAGTCGCTCGAAGGTGGCAGGGGCATTACATAAGCCGAATGGCATGACCTTGAATTGGTACAACCCATTCCCGGTTGAAAAAGCAGTCTTCTCCTTATCGTCTTTATGAAGTTCTACTTGCCAGTAGCCACTTTTCAGGTCTAATGTAGAGAACCACTTTGATCCGGCCAAAGTGTTCAAAGTGTCGTCGATCCGGGGCAGGGGATAACTGTCCTTCTTGGTGACATCATTCAGCTTTCTATAGTCCACGCAAAATCTCATAGTGCCATCTTTCTTGGTGACCAAAACTACTGGGGACGACCAAGGACTATTAGACTCCTCGATCACACCATCTTCCAGCATTTCGTTAACCATCGCCTTGATTTCTGATTGCTTGGCAAAAGGCAGTCTTCTCGGCGGCTGTCTAATTGGTCTTGCGTCGCCAGTATTAATTCTGTGTTGCACTAGACTCGTACGACCTGTGATTTTATCTTGAGCGAAAATATCGGCCTCCTCCAATATGAACTTCACTGCCATCTCCATCTCCATATTGTTCAATTGGCCCCATGAATTCTTGAACCGCTCTACTAATTCTACTGGCAGTCTTCTGTCTAATGCAGTGGGTGTCACGTTTTTGGACAACGTCACTCGGTCAATGGGTTCGCAAGTGGCGATAACCTCACCTTTCTTCAATGTGACCCTGTTAGTTTGTACGTTAGCCACTCTTATGGGTATTATCCTCTTCGGGTCTACTAAGCATCGTGCGACGAGGGCACCATCATGTCTATCTTTTAGGGGCTCCGCTATGAGAGCAGACATACCATCAAGTTTCTTCTCTAGCCTGGCTCTGACAATCTTCTCACTGTTACCAGGAATCCGTGTATCTTCGTCGACAATAAGTCTCACCCTGGGACTAGCTTCGCCTGCTGTTGGAGATAAATACAACTCTTCGTTACCGATTTTCAAGATCTTATTCTGGAAGTCTACTGATAGGACATCGAACTCTTCCATTAAATCCAGGCCCAGAATAAATTCGTCGACGATTTCTGCGACGACAGCCCTTACCTGTAGCTCAGTACTGCCCAGCCTAATGTAAACAGTGGCCTCTCCATGCACGGGTATTCTATCTCCTTTTGCCGTCTCCAACACAGGCTGTTTGTTGGTAGTTAGTGCCGACATATTTGGCAACATGTCTGGGCGTACAACGGATGTAGTGGCGCCAGTATCGATGGTAAAACTGCATTGTCTTCCGTCTATGCTGCCAGGTATGACGAGGCTCTCGCGACAGCGTCGGATAGTGGAGACCCTGACTTTGGGGCATTGGGTCTCGCATGCCACGTGTCGCCCACCTACACTGGCGTCAGGTCGTTTTCCCTGATGGCGCTCCCTGTTGGTGTATTCTTGTCTTCTGCATGCCACCTGTTGGGTTTGTGAGCACTGCCTACTTATGTGCCCTTTCCTACCACACTTGTAGCATTCTATGTGGGACCAACCTGCTTTCGTCTTACGTGCTCCAACCGTTGCAGTGAGCTTGCTTATGGCTTCCTTCATCAACTTGATTTCTCGCCTTAGTTCCTCTGTCGTGTCTGCATGGTCCTCTATCTCCTTCACTTCGCGCAGCCTGTTGCGGCGAGGTTGAGATGCATTCTTCGCTGCTTCAAATTGCAAGCCATAGATAACGCAGTCTGTAAGTGTTTTGAATCTTCCGAGCCTTAAAGCTTGTTGCATCTCGTTGTCGAGTACCCCATCGATGAAGGTCTGGACGGTGATCTGGTTGACAAATTCTACTGGGGCTTGGGGATATGCCAGTCGCACAAGTTTCTCCACTTCGGCACTGAATTCTTGCAGAGTCTCATTTGGCTTCTGGACCCTTGACTTTAGTTGTGTCTGGTAGACCTGGCTCATGTACTTGTTACCATATCTCAAATCTAGGGCCTGTATCACTGTTAAGTAGTTTTGCTGTTTCGACTCCGGGATGTTCTGGAGGATTTCTAGGGCTTTACCTCGAAGCGAGAGAATTAGAGCAGTTGCTGCCTGTTGTTCGCTCCACCCATTGTTGAGAGCTGCCGCCTCAAACTGCCTCCTGTACATGGGCCACGATGTTTCTCCGTCAAAAGTCGGCGGCTTCAAGGTTCCATGAGGCTGCTGCACGATTGGCATATCTTCTTCCGGCCGATTTTGAACTGGGGACATTCCAGTAACTCCTCTTGGTTGAGTTCTGTCAGTCTGGCCCATCACCTGCTCTGTCAGTTCTCTATGTCTGACTTCTGTGCCTTTCATCATCATCTTCATTTGTTCTTTCAACCCTTCAACTTCTTCCCATCGTTTGTTCCAATCCTTTACATTTTCTGTTACATTTTCTACTTTACTGTTCACATTTTCTACTTTCTTGTCCACACTTTCTATTTTATTGTCCACATTTTCTACTTTCTTGTCCACATTTTCTATTTGTTCGTTGATCTGTTCAATTTCTTCTTTTACATCAACTCTCATATTGTGGAACATACTTCGGAGGTCTTCTTTGTCTTCTTCGCGTTGCTTCTTGAGTTCTTCTTTATCTTCAAGACGCCTCTGTTCCTCCTCTTGTCGTCTTCTCTCGTCTTCTTCGCGCCGTCTTCTTTCATCTTCTTGTCGCCGTTGTTCGTCTTCTTCGCGTTGCCTCTTGAGGTCTTCTTTATCTTCTTCGCGTTGCTTCTTGAGGTCTTCTTTATCTTCTTGCCGCCGCCATCAACTCTTTGATTTCAGCCATCTTGTCGTAGTCAGTCGATCTAGTGTTTACCATTTACAGCTAGCTTAGTTGTCCACTTCTTCACTCACTTATCCCACACTTCTGACACCAAATTGTTACGTTTTCTCCGGGTTCTGGATAAGTGAGACTTTTAATTTTAACAAAACAACTTTATTTACACTCTAAATATGGATACAATAAAATTTCTAGAATGTCTCTCTCACAAAACACTTAATTTACTGTCTACAATTACTAATCTCCACACAAGTCTCTACACTGGTACTACAGTAGCTACTCTCTTAACACTTTACACTGCTTCTTCAAGTCACTACCACATTCTCTTACTGAACTGAACTAACTGCGGCTGGCTGGCTTTCGCTTTTATATACTCGCCGTACCTTCCCCTCCTTTCTAGAGCATTCCATTCCAGAACGTTCCAGGACCTTCTTTTACTAGAAGGTTCTGTGAATACAGATCGGTCCCGTGTGTATACAGGGGGATGTATATACAGGATGATCCAAATGTGGTCACCACTCCTATGTTACACAAGAGGTGTTTCTCGAACTATAAGATCTCTCTGCGTATACAGGGTGTAAGGGTTCTCTGCGTATACAGGGTGTATATACAGGGTGTTCGGAATGTGCAGACCTCAGTTATCCGTTCCGACGGGGTACAAGTTGGTAACTTCGTTATTTCTGGTCCTAGAGGGTTGAGACTTCGCCTGAGGGGGGTCACCCCAGGCGGGTGGGGAGGCGGTGTTGCCAGATTGTGCAAAAAATCCCAGATGTTGGGGGAAATTCTGGAGATGTGGCAACACCGCACCTACGTCTATTGAAGTGCTTTGTAACTATATATATATATATATATATATATATATATATATATATATATATATATATATATATATATATATATATAGGAATCACACCGATAACTCAAAAAATAATGGGCCGATTTTGATTAAATTTGGTAAATGCCTTCCTTTTGCAAGTGGCTTGGATAAACTTGTTATCCAAGAAATTGGCGCAGGTTTTCCCGGAAAATTTTGTGTTTTCTTTCGAAAAAATTTATATCTGCGGAAATAACAAAGTAGTGGCAACCAAACTTGGTACGCTGGTTTATGTAATTATAGGTAAATTACGTACCAAAATTTAGCGCTGTAAATCAAAAGCCAAAAATTTATAGGTATTTAACAAAAAAAATTGGGGTTTTCCTCAAAACGTCAAAGTCGCAATTTAAAACGTCAAAATTGGCAACATTTAGGCAAAGAACTTGAATCTAATACGGGCTATGGAAAGAAAATGTCTCAAGAAGAATGTTTTGCAAACCCTGAAGTCTTAGCTTCAACTGTCATTGTCCTCCATTTTAATAAAATGTTTCCAGAAAATTAATTTCAAATAGACCCTTTCTCTGATGCTTGGCAGTAGCCTTAGCTATAGAGTTTATCGTTTAATGGTATATAATTTTTGTCGAATTTCCATAAAAAATCAATTAAGCTCAATATATCCGTTATTATACAAGATATGAAAAAAATTTTATACATTAATTATAGGGTGTCTTGAGCTACATCTTAAAAAATTATTTCTACAATCACATGATGGACCATAAGTCATTGATGATACAAATTTTCTTTTTTTTTTAACCGAACACGCCTTATGTCATTGCATTTTTGAATTTTCAATCGAAATATAATGCATGTTTGTAAGGAATGAAATTCTGGACGCAGTGAGTGCATTCTGGTAGCGAATTTTGATTAAATGCTTCATATTTGAATAGCTTAATTTGATATTAACCTATAAGGTTGACCTAGAAACGAGTTTTTTCGGGGACACTTTAAGTTGACTTTCGGAAATTTTTGTACACTTGTTTGCCATTAAAAGGATTTTAATGAAAATTCGCTACCATAACGCATTTGCTGCGTTTAGGCTTTTTATCATATAACTGCATTAGTTATAAGAAAATTTAGAGTTTTCAAAATGTTATGGCGGTGTCCGACCTGTTAGTTCTTAATCAGTTGGTTTTCTCACAGTCGTCACTTTTTATGTGTTAAATTTAGTATTTTCGCTCATCTCTACAACAATAAATGTCTAATTTAATATAATGAACACATATTGTTTTTAAATTACTTGGCAATATACATCATTAGTGTAATTATTATTAGCCATATTGCACTGAAATATAACGTGAAAGTTTCCCATGGATGTAAAGTATTTCTGCAACACTTCCATTGATAATTATTAAAAATTGTCTTATATTGATGACAGTGCAATAGTGCACACTGAGAGAAAGTTAAAGATAGCTACACTGTCTTTTGTGGAGTATATAAATACAGGAACATATTAAAACTGTACCTGTTAGCAAAGCGCTGATAGTAATATACGTATATATAAACAAAGAATTTAATAGCGGAGAAATCTTGTAAATTTGTAAAAGAGCCTACTTCAAAGAAACATTGTAACAAAGAGAAGATTGCTCAGAAAATGTTACAGATGAAAGGTTAGCAATTATCTTTTTAAGAGAAAAGATCCGAACAGTTATCGATTAACTGCAGGTGGAGATGAAAGTATATTATGTTCCTTAAAATGGTGTCACATCTTATGTCAAAGGTTGAGGATGTGACATGTAAAACATATGCAAGTGCCGGAGCTATTTCTCTGATTTTAGCTTTCATTTTGCAAAGAAAAGTTACAGGTAACTTGTGCCACTATATTTCTGTAATAGCAGGATAAGTTACATTTTATAGGAAACAACTCTAATGGACGGAAACTGTTATTTAACCTTTCAAGTTATTTTTAGCGAATTTTAATTTTTAAAAATTGCTAACCAGGTGGCCTCAATGTTTGAATTTCTAAACATTTTTTTCAAAACATCCCAAAGTTTGACCCGTAGAATCCATATCCAGAGCAGAGCTGTCACAATTACTTACCTAAACTAGTTGTACTACTAATTATATATATTCTCTCACCATCGATAGCCCAATATTGGCGAATTTTTTCTAAATAAAAATTCGCTAATATAGACAGGATTATGTATATGCTTACTGGCAGTATGGTCCACAAGTGCATAACCAGAAAAAATTCAATAAACAAGCATCATATAGGAAAAAAATGCAACAGAACATAAAGTCTGGTACACTGACGGATCCAAAACGAAATTGGTTGTTGGATTAGGGATAAACACAATATGACCAGAAAACAAACTAGGAAAGCACACAGTTCTAACCCAGAGCAAAATAGCCCTAGGAGAGGTTAGTGTGCAAAGAACAACCCAATAACCAATTGTTGCAATAATAGTTGAGCGAGGCTTAAGGTACTACGTTCGTTAAGATCAATTCAAATATAGAACAACCCGTCTGATAACCCTAAGAGAGCTAGAAAGCCAAAAGAGAATGACACTCTTATGGGTTTCATTACAAGTGGTATACAAAGAGACTAACAAGGCAGCCAAACTGGCCAAGGAAGGCGCGGTCAATCCGCTGATAGATCGCGAACCTTTTTTCGGTATAGCCAAATGAAACATATTGAATCTGCCCGAAGCTGTATCGGGATATTTTCAGGTCCGGGAGATTTATAAGACCCATTTTCAGTTTGGTATCACCTATTTCTGAAGCTAACAAAGAGACTAACAAGGCAGCCAAACTGACCAAGAAAGGCGCGGTCAATCCGCGGGTAGATCGCGAACCTTTTTTCGGTCCAGACAAATGAGACATATTGAATCTGCCCGAAGCTGTATCGGGATATTTTCAGGCCCGGGAGATTTATAAGACCCATTTTCAGTTTGGTATCACCTATTTCTGAAGCTAACAAGGAGACTAACAAGGTAGCCAAACTGACCAAGAAAGGCGCGGTCAATCCCCGGATAGATCGCGAACCTTTTTTCGGTCTAGACAAATCAAATATATTGAATCCGCCTGAAGCTGTATCGGGATATTTTCAGGCCCGGCAGATTTATAAGACCCATTTTCAGTTTGGTATCACCTATTTCTGAAACTAACAAGGAGACTAACAAGGCAGCCAAACTGACCAAAAAAGGCGCGGTCAATCCGCGGATAGATCGCCAACCTTTTTTCGGTCTAGACAAATCAAATATATTGAATCTGCCCGAAGCTGTATCGGGATATTTTCAGGCCCGAGAGATTTATAAGACCCATTTTCAGTTTTGTATCACCTATTTCTAAAGCTAACAAAGAGACTAACAAGGCAGCCAAACTGACCAAGAAAGGCGCGATAAATCCGCGGATAGATCGCCAACCTTTTTTCGGTATAGCCAAATGAAACATATTGAATCTACCCGAAGCTGTATCGGGATATTTTCAGGCCCGGGAGATTTATAAGACCCATTTTCAGTTTGGTATCACCTACTTCTGAAGCTAACAAAGAGACTAACAAGGCAGCCAAACTGACCAAGAAAGGCGCGGTCAATCCGGGGATAGATCGCGAACCTTTTTTCCGTATAGCCAAATGAAACATGTTGAATCTGCCCGAAGCTGTATCGGGATATTTTCAGGCCCGGGGGAGTTATAAGACCCATTTTCAGTTTGGTATCACCTATTTCTGAAGCTAACAAGGAGACTAACAGGGCAGCCAAACTGACCAAGAAAGGCGCGGTAAATCCGCAAATAGATCGCGAACCTTTTTTCGGTATAGCTAAATGAAACATATTGAATCTGCCCGAAGCTGTATCGGGATATTTTCAGGCCCGGGAGATTTATAAGACCCATTTTCAGTTTGGTATCACCTATTTCTGAAGCTAACAGGGAGACTAACAAGGCAGCCAAACTGACCACGAAAGGCGCGGTCAATCCGCGGATAGATCGCGAACCTTTTTTCGGTATAGCCAAATGAAACATATTGAATCTGCCCGAAGCTATATCGGGGTATTTTCAGGCCCGGGAGATTTATAAGACCCATTTTCAGTTTGGTATTACCTATTTCTGAAGCTAACAAGGAGACTAACAAGGCAGCCAAACTGACCAAGAAAGGCGCGGTCAATCCGCGGATAGATCGCGAACCTTTTTTCGGTCTAGACAAATCAAATATATTGAATCTGCCCGAAGCTGTATCGGGATATTTTCAGGCCCGGGAGATTTATAAGACCCATTTTCAGTTTGGTATTACCTATTTCTCAAGCTAACAAGGAGACTAACAAGGCAGCCAAACTGACCAAGAAAGACGCGGTCAATCCGCGGATATCGTGAACCTTTTTTTGGTCTAGACAAATGAAACATATTGAATCTGCCCGAAGCTGTATCGGGATATATTTTCAGGCCCGGGAGATTTATAAGACCCATTTTCAGTTTGGTATCACCTATTTCTAAAGCTAACAAGCCGACTAACAAGGCAGCCAAACTGACCAAGCAAGGCGCGGTCAATCCGCGGATAGATCGCGAACCTTTTTCGGTCTAGACAAATCAAATATATTGAATATGCCCGAAGCTGTATCGGGATATTTTCAGGCCCGGGAGATTTATAAGACCCATTTTCAGTTTGGTATCAATTATTTCTGAAGCTAACGGGGAGACTAACAAGGCAGCCAAACTGACCAAGAAAGGCGCGGTCAATCGGCGGATAGATTGCGAACCTTTTTTTGGCCTAGACAAATGAAACATATTGAATCTTCCCGAAGCTGTATCGGGATATTTTCAGGCCCGGGAGATTTATACGACCCATTTTCAGTTCGGTATCACCTATTTCTGAAGCTAACAAGGAGACCCACAAGGCAGCCAAACTGACCAAGAAAGGCGCGGTCAATCCGCGGATAGATCGTGAACCTTTTTTTGGCCTAGACAAATGAAACATATTGAATCTTCCCGAAGCTGTATCGGGATATTTTCAGGCCCGGGAGATTTATAAGACCCATTTTCAGTTTGGTATCACCTATTTCTGAAGCTAACAAGTAGACTAACAAGGCAGCCAAACTGACCAATAAAGGCGCGGTCAATCCGCGGATAGATCGCGAACCTTTTTTCGGTATAGCTAAATGAAACATATTGAATCTGCCCGAAGCTGTATCGGGATATTTTCAGGCCCGGGAGATTTATAAGACCCATTTTCAGTTTGGTATCACCTATTTCTGAAGCTAACAGGGAGACTAACAAGGCAGCCAAACTGACCAAGAAAGGCGCGGTCAATCCGCGGATAGATCGCGAACCTTTTTTCGGTATAGCCAAATGAAACATATTGAATCTGCCCGAAGCTATATCGGGATATTTTCAGGCCCGGGAGATTTATAAGACCCATTTTCAGTTTGGTATTACCTATTACTGAAGCTAACAAGGAGACTAACAAGGCAGCCAAACTGACCAAGAAAGGCGCGGTCAATCCGCGGATAGATCGCGAACCTTTTTTCGGTCTAGACAAATCAAATATATTGAATCTGCCCGAAGCTGTATCGGGATATTTTCAGGCGCGGGAGATTTATAAGACCCATTTTCAGTTTGGTATTACCTATTTCTCAAGCTAACAAGGAGACTAACAAGGCAGCCAAACTGACCAAGAAAGGCGCGGTCAATCCGCGGATATCGTGAACCTTTTTTTGGTCTAGACAAATGAAACATATTGAATCTGCCCGAAGCTGTATCGGGATATTTTCAGGCCCGGGAGATTTATAAGACCCATTTTCAGTTTGGTATCACCTATTTCTAAAGCTAACAAGCAGACTAACAAGGCAGCCAAACTGACCAAGAAAGGCGCGGTCAATCCGCGGATAGATCGCGAACCTTTTTTCGGTCTAGACAAATCAAATATATTGAATATGCCCGAAGCTGTATCGGGATATTTTCAGGCCCGGGAGATTTATAAGACCCATTTTCAGTTTGGTATCACCTATTTCTGAAGCTAACAGGGAGACTAACAAGGCAGCCAAACTGACCAAGAAAGGCGCGGTCAATCCGCGGATAGATCGCGAACCTTTTTTTGGCCTAGACAAATGAAACATATTGAATCTTCCCGAAGCTGTATCGGGATATTTTCAGGCCCGGGAGATTTATACGACCCATTTTCAGTTCGGTATCACCTATTTCTGAAGCTAACAAGGAGACTAACAAGGCAGCCAAACTGACCAAGAAAGGCGCGGTCAATCCGCGGATAGATCGTGAACCTTTTTTTGGCCTAGACAAATGAAACATATTGAATCTTCCCGAAGCTGTATCGGGATATTTTCAGGCCCGGGAGATTTATAAGACCCATTTTCAGTTTGGTATCACCTATTTCTGAAGCTAACAAGGAGACTAAGAAGGCAGCCAGACTGACCAAGAAAGGCGCGGTCAATCCGCGGATAGATCGCGAACCATTTTTCGGTCTAGACAAATCAAATATATTGAATCTGCCCGAAGCTGTATCAGGATATTTTCAGCCCCGGGAGATTTATAGGACCCATTTTCAGTTTGGTATTACCTATTTCTGAAGCTAACAGGGAGACTAACAAGGCAGCCAAACTGACCAAGAAGGCGCGGTCAATCCGCGGAGAGATCGCGAACCTTTTTTTGGTCTAGACAAATCAAATATATTGAATCTGCCCGAAGCTGTATCGGGATATTTTCAGGCCCGGGAGATTTATAAGACCCATTTTCAGTTTGGTATTACCTATTTCGGAAGCTAACAAGGAGACTAACAAGGCAGCCAAACTGACCAAGAAAGGCGCGGTCAATCCCCGGATAGATCGCGAACCTTTTTTCGGTCTAGACAAATCAAATATATTGAATCTGCCCGAAGCTGTATCGGGATATTTTCAGGCCCGGGAGATTTATAAGACCCATTTTCAGTTTGGTATCACCTATTTCTGAAGCTAACAAGCAGACTAACAAGGCAGCCAAACTGACCAAGAAAGGCGCGGTCAATCCGCGGATAGATCGTGAACCTTTTTTCGGTCTAGACGAATGAAACATATTGAATCTGCCCGAAGCTGTATCGGGATATTTTCAGGCCCGGGAGATTTATAAGACCCATTTTCAGTTTGGTATCACCTATTTCTGAAGCTAACAAAGAGACTAACAAGGCAGCCAAGCTGACCAAGAAAGGCGCGGTCAATCCGCGGATAGATCGCGAACCTTTTTTCGGTCTAGACAAATCAAATATATTGAATATGCCCGAAGCTGTATCGGGATATTTTCAGGCCCGGGAGATTTATAAGACCCATTTTCAGTTTGGTATCACCTATTTCTGAAGCTAACAGGGAGACTAACAAGGCAGCCAAACTAACCAAGAAAGGCGCGGTCAATCCGCGGATAGATCGCGAACCTTTTTTCGGTATAGCCAAATGAAACATATTGAATCTGCCCGAAGCTGTATCGGGATATTTTCAGGCCCGGGAGATTTATAAGACCCATTTTCAGTTTGGTATTACCTATTTCTGAAGCTAACAAGGAGACTAACAAGGCAGCCAAACTGACCAAGAAAGGCGCGGTAAATCCGCGGATAGATCGCGAACCTTTTTTCGGTATAGCCAAATGAAACATATTGAATCTGCCCGAAGCTGTATCGGGATATTTTCAGGCCCGGGAGATTTATAAGACCCATTTTCATTTTGGTATCACCTATTTTTGAAGCAACAAAGAGACTAACAAGGCAGCCAAACTGACCAAGAAAGGCGCGGTCAATCCGCGGATAGATCGCGAAGCTTTTTTCGGTATAGCCAAATGAAACATATTGAATCTGCCCGAAGCTGTATCCGGATATTTTCAGACCCGGGAGATTTATAAGACCCATTTTCAGTTAGGTATCACCTATTTCTGAAGCTAACAAGGAGACTTACAAGGCAGCCAAACTGACCAAGAAAGGCGCGGTAAATCCGCGGATAGATCGCGAACCTTTTTTCGGTATAGCCAAATGAAACATATTGAATCTGCCCGAAGCTGTAACAGGATATTTTAAGGACCGGGAGATTTATAAGAGCCATTTTCAGTTTGGTATCACCTATTTCTGAAGCTAACAAAGAGACTAACAAGGCAGCCAAACTGACCAAGAAAGGCGCGGTCAATCCGCTTATAGATCGCGAACCTTTTTTCGGTATAGCCAAATCAAACATATTCAATATGCCCGAAGCTGTATCGGGATATTTTCAGGCCCGGGAGATTTATAAGGCCCATTTTTCTTTTGGTAGCATCTATTTCTGAAGCTTGTCGACAGTAGTTAATTTCAAGTTTGATTTTATGCAATTAAACTTTTAGCTGTTTCCTGTTAATAATTATTTTATATAGTGTTTCACTTGGTTTTGATATTTACGTGTGATAGGTTTGGATATGGTGTAGCCCTTTTGCGAATTTTTATACTTATAGTGTTCTAGGTTTCACAAACTACGAGCACTTTGAATAAAAAAATATAGGCTAGGTTTTCGATATTGCAAAATGCGATAAAATAAATATCTACTTAGACTGTGGTGCTGTACTTCATGTAACCTATCTAAACACACTCCCTTCCTCGAATATTCTGTGAAGCTGTGAATTTGCGTTTGTGTTGAATAAGCTTATACATACGTATATTTTGTAAGAAAAACATTTTGATAAGTTTCCAGGGTAATTAGGAGAATGCTTGACAGCGTCAGTAATTCCTTATTGCTTGTCGGTCATTGACTTTCGTCACAAAAAATGGCAAGCAAATAAAAAGCAGACTAACCCCTATACGCAGAGAATAATATTTGGTTATGACAAATAATATCCGCATAATTTAGTACATACAAATCGTTTTGTTTACTTTAATTTAGGCTTTGATTTGACTCATCCATACGTAATGAAAGTATATATAATTCTGTATACACAAACACGAGTCCCTTTACAGTGTGTGTTGAGTTTAAAAAAATGGTAATAAAATATTTACGTTTGCCAGAAATGTAAATTAACTTAGTGTTCTTGTTTGTCATTTCTGTATTACTGAAGATTCTGCTTTGTTGATCTGTGAGCAGTAAATATTAATAATGATTACATCTTATACCAGCCACTTCAATTTGTCATCCGAATGTAATTCAATCGCAGTGGCGTAGTTCATTCTTTTTTATATCAAATAATAATTATTCGAAAGTGAAACCTCTTCAGCTCTAGTTCTCTTTGAAAAGCGTATAGAACGTTAAACAGTTTTTACTAAGTGAGGATTGAAACATGTAATAAACACTGATAAGTACTGGTACGCTCGACTTCTACGGCAACTTACATTTTTATAAGCTTTACCAACTGTTATATATATATATATATATATATATATATATATATATATATATATATATATATATATATATATATATATATATTGTAAGGGGTACGTTTTTTTTTCTTAAAATATATATTGAATAATAGTAAACGCAACCCTTCGATGACACAAGGTTACGACCCTCTTAGTAAACAATAGAAGTAACCTATTATAATAATAACAATCGACTAACGGCCACATGATATAATTACATAGCTCAACAATCAATCACCAGTCGATAACTTACTTAGCAGTTGTGTTATCTACGTAAGGGTAATGATGCAAAAGGCAAAATGTTTATTACTTGTCAGAATGATGGCGAAGCCTTAATGTACGGGCGTAATGATTCGGGCGAGCGAGTGCCAAATGTGTCCAGTAATAACATCAATAACCTGTAATTAAAAATATATTTGAACACACCGTTGCTTATTGAAAACACAACCTAACATATATACGAGAGGCATTCAATTATTAGTTTATCAATCATTTACCAATTACACGCTTCACTGAGCGGCTGAACATCAATGACTTTAAACTCAAAGCTCCACTGAGCAACCTAACATTAAAAGCAGTTTCGACATAACGCTCCACTGAGCAACTTCAACATAAAGAGCAGTTCCTATTCAAGGCTACACTGAGCCACATTATAATCTCTCAATAGCGCACATCAGTGCCTCAGAACTGCTTCTCAACAATGTCTCTAGCTGCCCAACCACTAGTTTCTCAAACAACAATTACTCAGACAATAATTACTCAAGTAGTTACTCACACGATAGTTACTCAAATAATAATTACTCAAACAATAAGTATTCAAACATTAGTTACTCAAATAATAGTTTCTAAAATAATAGGTTAGCCTGTGTGTTTTGTTGGGCGCTGTACCCGAACACTAGGTCCGTGCCGGCTTCCAGGTGTGCAATGAGGTACAGGTTCAATACCTCACCTAGAGTGCTCGTACTGACAGAGTTGAATACCGAGAACTGCAATGGACTAGCTCAACACAGTGCCCTTCTCCAAGTACCCCAACTCCCCCACTGGGACTGACCGTGCAATGAGACCAACATGTGAACTGGCCACAGTGCCTCGGACAAGCTACCAGATCGACAAATACAACAACGCTCCCGGCAACATGAATACTGAGCAGTGCAATTGACACAAAGGGTGAACCCAACAATGTGCCCTCTCTGGTATCCACGCATCGAACAGGGATAGGTGCAATGGTTACCTTGTAACCCTACCTTAGTCCGACGATTCCGCTAAAATCCAACGTGTTGCGGTTACGTAACCCAGCTCAAAAGCTCGCATCTACCAGTATGACTGGGTGAGCAAACAGCGAAGGTGCTCTCCATACCTTCCAAACTATCATCAATTTACTTTCAAATTGACTCTACTTTATTTACTCTAAAAAAACCTACATAATTCAACTCTTACTTAATTTATGAATATTGGCTTAACCTCGTATAAGTAACAAGCCTATTTTAAGCTTGGCTAATACCTAAATTATTTCATAAAGTCCTTTTATTTGAATATGATTACTTCTCAATTTATAACTTAGCCTCGTATAAATAATAAACGTAATTTAAACATAGCTATTTCTCAAATTATTTCATAAGGCCCCTGTATTTGCATATGATAATTACTTCTCAATTTATAACTTAGCCTCGTATAAATAATAAACTGACTTTGAACTCTAGCTACAACTTACTTTTATAGGAGCTATTTATTAAATGATTACCTAAAACCACCCCTAATCATATACTTATTGAAAATACTCCTCAATATATAACTTAAACATTTGAGAACATGTACAATAAACAAACAAGCCGTGTTCAATGAGAATACACTCACCTTTTATGAAGGTATATAACGTGTTCTGTAAATTTCACTTATATCGAGAATATTTTAATGCAGCTCAGGTCATGGTTCACGCAAAAATGTGGAGGAGTATTCCCATTAGATCCAAAGTGTCAAGCGATGAGCGTTTAAAAAATGTTTACTTAAAGATAGACGTGCGAGGTGTGTGTGGTTATAATGTAACCCTCTTCGGCGCAAGGGCTTCTCACTATTCATTTTATATTCCACTTAGCATTGGTTGAAGTAAAGCATACCTCCACATACCTATATATATATATATATATATATATATATATATATATATATATATATATATATATATATATATATATATATATATATGTTTGTGTTTGCGTGTATGTATGTATACTAACTGACCTCGGATGTAGCCTCCAGGGCGCTTAGTTTTACATAGTTTAAAAGCGATAATCTCGGAAAAAGCATATGTTTTCTAGGAGATGTACTTAGGCTTATAAAAAAAAAGTAATGAAACAATAGCATTTGAACAATGCTGAAAGATTCTAAATTCTACGCATTTTAGGATATACATAATTTATTAAAAATCTCATATTACTACGACACTGTCTAACTCGAGAAAGAAGATGCTGAGGAAATACGAAGCGGAAAGCGGGAAAGGAGAATGAACATGAAAAACATCGTTATTACTCGAAATACTAAGAGCTCTCCGGATGTCAATTAATAATTTAACTTTAGACGCCAAATAAATGCTTTAATACTTCAATTAACGTCAGAAATTGATTTATTTCTGGTTTTGTTCGCATAAACGGTGATTCATTCTATGAATGGGAGGACAATTGCTACAAATTAGGATGTTGGAATTATTCGCCTGATTAATGATTTAGCCTAATAACGGAAACTCTATCGTTCTATCAAGTAATTGTTGTCTTTGATAAGTAAGCTGCATTTATATACAGATTATATTGTAAGTAAATGACATTCATTAGTTATACACACTTGACTGGGTTATCCATTTAGTTAACCGGTACTATAACACTAAAAGTCTGGATGCATCGAGTAGGTTATGAAAGTGAATTGCCATAAAAATGTTTTTAATTTATTACATTTGGATATTAGTATAACCTATATTATAGTAGCAACAGTACAATATTTCATCAAAATAACTGTATTGTTTGCAAATGTACAAAAAAATTCCGTAAATAAACCTAAATCTTCCCGAAAAAAACTGGTTTCCTAGCCAGCGAACGTTAAGTTAACAACAAATTGGGTTATTGCATTTTTTTTATTTCAACAACGCACCACGAGGGCTCACAGCCTAAATACTATCGTACCGAGGGTGTCGACAAGGAGAAAAGAGCCAACTTGTTAATTCTGGAATTGAAGGTTTGGAGGTTCGGAGGAGAATGAAAAACATGTGCCGGCAAGGAATCCCACAACTTGGAAATCGTCGGGACAAAAGAGCGAGCATAGCAAGATGTTCTATGTCTGGTGACCTGGACAGTAAAAGGGTGTATTCGCTCTGTTCCCCTGATAGATCTGTTGGAGGCAGCAGGTGGAGGAACTATAGAAGAAAGCTCCTCTGAGCAGGGCCCGCTCAGATACCTATAAAAGAGAGAGAGAGGTCACCAACGGCACGTCGGCAAGGGATGGCAGCATTTGGGTGAGATTTGGGTTAGCGATGAGACGTATAGCTCTCTTCTGATGAAGTCCAGGATAGCGAGTCTAGAAGCGGCAGCGGCACCACATATGTGGGAGCAGTATTCGAGGTTTGGCCTTATTTTTGAAGTATATAAGGTATACAGATTGGCTGGTGAAAAGTATTTGCGAGCCCGGAAAAGGAAACCTAATTTCTTAGCAGCCGCTTCTGCAATTGATGTGATATGTTGGTGCCAATTGAGATTTAGATCCACAGAAATGACAACAAGTGAAAATGACTCATTACTCTGAATAACTTCGTTGTTCATTCTGATGGGTCTAGGGCTGGTGTATTTCTTATGAGATAGAAAGCAAGACTGAGATTTGATGGAGTTGAATTGTACAAGACTTCTACTTCCCCAGTCTAATATTTTTTGGAGATCCACAGAGACAGAACCCTACATGAGTCTGCCATCCTTATATAATTGGGCTAAAGAGACAGATTTAGAATATTGTATATTTAAGTGGAGGGAGCTGTCATCCGCGTGAGCTGTGAGCTGGGTTGGATGTGCTAGAGAGGAGGTCATTGATGTGGAGAAGAAACAAAGTGGAGACTAAAGCTGAACCCTGAGGGACTTCTGCATTAATTGGATACAGTTTAGAAGAATGGCCATCCACGACAACACAAATGCTCCGGTTGGAGAGGAAATTTGCTGTCCAGGTACAGAGCTTTGGTGGTAGGCCATAGGCCGAAAGTTTATCAAGCAGCGCTGCGTGCCAGACCTGGTCGAATGCTTTGAATATGTCTAGAGGGACAATCTGGGATTCACCGTGTAGTTCCATAGGCTTGTTCTAAGAATGGGTGACAAAAGAAAGGACGTCGCCAGTTGATCTGCGCTGACGGAATCCATAGTGCCTCTCGTGGATTAGACTGTTTTTCAAGAAATTTTAGTAATTCGTTGTTTATATACTTTTCCATCACTTTAGAGACGACTGAACGGAGAGAAATAGGCCTGTAGTTTTCCAGGAAAAGCCCCATTTTCTTGGATAACGAACTTATCTAAGCCACTTTCAAAGGGAAAGTATCTTCACAATTTTATCAAAATCGGCCCATTCTTTTTTTGACTTATCGGTACGATATATATATATATATATATATATATATATATATATATATATATATATATATATATATATATATATAATCTGTCAATTTTCAAAGTGCTGTCAAAGATGCAATGATCTTTATTCCGTATGTTTGGCTTACTGGGTATATATTGCCGGATGCCACATCTTCCTCTAAACCCTTTTAACTTCTCGTCTACCGTAACATAATCATAATGGCTGTAGCACTTTTCACGTTGTCATTAAATTTGTCTAATATTGTTCTTACATCAGTCAGTTTATCTATTTTTACTCTATCTTCTCTTGTTTCGATATCGTCCATTCGGAGATATCGCAACAAAAAGCGAATCCACTTAATGTTCATGGTGAGACGAAACGCTTCGATATCTGTTCCGTTCGCGGCCTATAGATCTTCTGTGTTTAAGTGGTTTACTTTTGTGACACCCGCTGGATAGAGCAGGCCAATATAAGCTTTGATTTCAGAAACATCCGTAGGTTTGGTATCTCTGTCACGTGCAAAAGAGTGCTTTACAGATTCCATTTTCTTATTTGTCATATTCGCCAGAGTGCTCAACATTTCGAAATCAAACAAACAGTCCCATATTTCAAATATACTTTTTTTCCCTTTTGCATACGGTTTTGTCCCTGGCAACTTACGGATTAAGTTTTCTTTTCTTGTTATAACGTTCTTAGAGGGCGCCTGTTTGTTCCATGTTGTACAGACATCTTTTCCTATAAAATAGGGACCATCAAGGTATGTTTATGGTATCTCACATTCATCCAATTCTTGTTCTAATTCATTGTTATCTGAACGCTCAGTAATATTATCTACTTCGCCCTTCTTTTCTACGTCGTCATATTCGTCGTTATGGCACTCTTCATATAATTTCAATAACCTGGCATGTTCTGTCTCATAATCCATACCTTCGACAAATAGTTGCATCAGTAATGTACTCAGTAAAGATATAGCTGCATACATACCTTCCTATCTTGGTTATAATTAGCAAAACGAAACTTTCAAAACGTACAGACACAGATCGAAAAAGAACTTTACCAAGCTAACGTGGTCTCCAACACCGTGTTAGTAAATAACTTCGAATCGAAGACAGTTCCGTAACTCAGATTAGGAACAACTAAGACTGACAAAACCCTGAGAAAGTACATGGAACGGGAAGC
Organism: Tillus elongatus; assembly: GCA_964006375.1. Classification (NCBI taxonomy): domain Eukaryota; kingdom Metazoa; phylum Arthropoda; class Insecta; order Coleoptera; family Cleridae; genus Tillus; species Tillus elongatus. Next base: position 63,369,811 of record OZ023263.1, on the reverse strand, counting down.
ACGTGTTGCCGATAACCTCCGAGGCTACATGATTTAACAGGCCGTACGGTCTCTCACACCGGGCGCGCCCTCTCAAAGGTTAAAGCTAGTGCATCTAACAGGGCGAACGTCTGGTTCCAACAAGGTGGTGTCTCAGTAGACGTCAGACCACGTGCTTGTGAATATGTCAACCAGATATTTCCTAATCAGTGGATAAGTCGGCGAGTTGAAATTGAATGGCCTGCCACGTTATCTGACATGACTCCATTAGACTTTTATTTTTTGGCGCAATTAAATGTAAAGTATATAAAAATAAATTAATGGATATTAAAGCGCTGAAGGGTCGCATTCTTACTGACATGCAATAAGTTTCTCCAGACACCTAGCGAGATGTTATTAAGGAATTCCAATACAGACTTACACATTGTCTAGCTAACAATGGCAGACACTTTGAGCATCCCTTATAATAAACTTTCCTGTTGATTTCACTTTATTTCCATGTCAGGTTTGTTTTCCCTGTAAATAAATAAATATAATAAAAAATGTAACAAATTTTTTCATTCGCCATAGATGCCATTTTGAGAGATAGATACAATAAGCGTAAAGCTAGATGTATTCTCATCATAATTAGAAACGCAGACAGGTTTACTTAGACATCGTCTGTGCGCTATACCAATTACAGCGAGAACGCACCTATAAAGTAGTACGGCCTAAGATAGCCAGCTGCTTAGAACATTGTGAGATGTACGACAGGGTCGCCATCTCGGTGCGGAACCAGGTAGTATGTTGTCGCGACAGCTCCAAATAACACAAAATGTTATAAAATAGAGACTGCGTATAACGAACTAACAAATTTGTAAATTGTCAGCTCTGGCCTATTTCTTCCCTAAAATAGGGACAATGTATGTAAGCCTAGAGGTATTCCCACCATATTTAGAACCGCAAACCGGTTTCGCTTTAATTAGTCAATACCAGCGAGAACACACCTATAAAGTAATACGGCTATGGTAGCCAACCTCCTAGAACATTGTGAGATGTACGACAGGGTCGGCATCTCGGTGCGGAACCAGGTAGTATGTTGTGACAGCTTCAAATGACACAAAATGTTATAAAATAGAGACTGTGTCCAACGAGCTAACAGTTTGTAAATTGTCAGCCCTGGCTCATTGCTTCCCTAATATCCTTACGCACCGAGATGGCGCCCCTGTCGTAGATCTCACAATGTTCTAAGAGGCTGGCTACCATAGCTGTATTACTTTATAGGAGTGTTCTCGCCGTAATTAGTATACCGTACTGACGAGCTCTAATGAGAGCGAAACCGGTCTGCGGTTATAATTATAGTGAGAATACATCTAGCCTTACATAGATTGTCCCTATATTAGGGAAGAAATGGTCCAGAGCTGACAATTAACAAAATTGTTAGTTGGTTGTACACAGTCTCTATTTTATAACATGTTGTGTTATTTGGAGGTATCGTGACAACATACTATCTGGTCCGCACCGAGATGGCAACCCTGTCGTACATCTCAAAATGCTATAGGAGGCTGGACACCATAGCAGAATTACTTTATAATTGTGTTCTCGCTGTAATTAGTATACCGTACTACGCCCTAATTAGAGAGAAACCGGTCTGCGGTTCTAATTATGGTGAGAATACATGTAGCCTTACATACATTGTCACTATATTAGGGAAGAAATGTGCCAGGGCTGACAATTTACAAAATAGTTCGTTGGTTGTACACAGTCTCTATTTTATAACATTTTGTGTTATTTAGAGCTGTCGTGACAACATACTACCTAGTTCCACAGCGAGACGGCGACCTTGTCGTACATGTCACAATGTTATAATGAACTTTATAGCGTCGAATTTGTCTGTACTGCCAAAATTTATAAAAATATATAGTGTATCTAGTTTGAAATAAAAAAGTTGATTATAATTGTGGAAGCCTTCTACATTTTCCACATATGAATACCTCCCCCAAATCCGATCTATACTATTTGTGACGATAAATTTATTTTATATAAAGTCTATTTAGAAAGGATACATTCCTGTTAATCATAAGTATTTTTGTAACACTTTTAGTTTTATCAGTACAGTCTGTGGGTATAACCTCTTCAAGTAAGTAAAATTCAAGATGATGTTGTCGAGTCTTGTTTCACATATCACCCTGTAGTTGTTTATTTTATTTAAAGTTGAATTCATTATCCTTTTAGGCAATTTGTCGTCAATTTTCCTGATATGTTTTGTTTTGGTTAATTCAATTCTGTCATGCATTATTATGAAGTGTAAGGTTAAGATAAGGAAACAGAACATTTAAAACCTACCTTGTTATGATGGGAACTATGAGAAATGCAGCATTATGCTTATCTTTGTATTAATTGGAATGTTTGCAATTTTACTGAAACTGAAATGTTGTGCTTTGTTTACGTTCAAATGACAGGATGAATTAATTTCGTTTTAAAATGTAGGTCAAATAGCCAGCTGTCATATCAAATCTTGACTTGTCAGTGCTGCCAGCCCGAGATTGAGATTCCCCTCCGCCTAGAAAAGTAGTACCATGTTCTTTTAATTTTAATTTCTAAGAATGGTTTAGTATGTGTAATTGCTTTGTTCTTATACATGATATTAGCAGTTATTTCTTGTTATACAGGATGCACTACATGTTAAATCTGCATTTATTTATTGGCTCTTATTTCTAGTGCACTATGATTGTCAGTTGGTATGGCGTAGATTCTCGGGGATGCAAAAAAACCGCGCATAAAATTCGGTTTGAAGAAAAAACAAGAAAATAATCTTTTTTTTGTTGTCCCGATAGTTAAGAAATTAAAAAGCCACGTTGGCTTTCTTTTACATTTTTCGCTTTTCTTCTGGAAACCACGCCGAGTCGTTTAAGAGTTTTACTCTATCAAATTTTATTTGGATTTAGTTTTCACGCGGTTTAAAATATATTACTGTCTTTTTATTTGAGTTTAATTAGTGATATAGTCTCAATAATGGTTGGTGGCAGTAATTTAGTCTGAAAATATTCAGGATAATCACAGAAGAAAACCAAGTAAGCTGCCGAATTAACATCTTTCGGTAAGGTTTATTATAGAGGAGGGGATACATCAACAAGCGGATCCTCATAGCCACAGACAGCCAGGCAGCCCTTAAGGCACTAAGTAGCCCACGGGTAAATTCCTGGCTGGTGAGTGAGTGCCGAGACGAGACTGGGCAGAATGAGGTGACCCTCATCTGAGTGCCGGGTCACTCGGGGGTCAAAGGCAATGAAGAAGCTGACAGTCTCGCGAAGAAAGGGTCAGCAGAACCATTTATGGGACCAGAACCGGCTCTGGGCGTGTCAAAGAGCACTGCCAGGGGAGCCATTAAGTCCTGGGTCAGAAAACAACACAAGGTGTACTGGGCGGACTGTCCAGGGCTCAGACATGGGAAGTCAATAATTGACGGACCCAGTTCAGAGAGAGCTGTGGAGCTGCTAAATCTTAGCAGAGGACAGCTCAGAAACACAACAGGTCTCTTGACGGGACACATGGCCGTCAAGAAACACCTGCATAAAATGGGGCGGTTCGAAGGGGACCTCGTATGCAGACTCTTCGGCGAGGAGGAGGAATCAGCCCAGCACATCTTGTGTGAGTGTAAAGCTCTGGACCGCAAAAGACAACTGATCTACGGTCAGTCTAGACCGAAGACAGAGCAATATAAAACTTCACCCTACCAATCGCTGTGCAGACTAGTTCAAGGCACAGTGATTTTGGAATGGGTGGAGTAAGACTAAGGGTATGCACAATCAACCAAAGGTTGCAGTGCTATCGGGGCGGCAAGGCCGCGGACGAGCCCTGAGGGAACAAAAAAAAAACGAATAAGTATAACTTTTTCCTTTGCTGATATTTTGTTGTTCAAGAAGTCAGTCCCTACAAATCTGTACTACATTCTCTACCACCAGCAGTATTTATTTTTAACGAAAAAGAACTTTTAATAATCACTGAATGTGACTTTAAGAATTTTAAAGGTGTTGGATTAAACCCATTGAGTTTAAAATTAATAATTGCTACCTTTTAATAGAACAATTTTAGCATTGTAATGTGACTGCACGCATTCATAATTTCATGATATTTATTTGTGAACATAAGCTAGAAACATATTATGAGAATTTATCATATTATCACTTCACTTTATGCCTCCTCTAAGTATCTGATAAATAATTAAATTTATATTTAATTAATACTGAGTGTATTGTGTCAAATTTGGACGACTTCTACTCATGTTTGGTAATTTGCATGAGCATACTTAAGTTCTTTAAGGAGTCAGGGGTCTTAAAATTCCTCGCGCCTTTAAAAATTAAAGAACCTGGACCCACTCCCTCACCACTGAGTAGCCGCGGATTTAACTCCTTTAAGAGTGTTACTACCATCAGATAAATTTTACATGATAACCACCTAAGAGCAAATTATACCGTAACATATTTCATGAACACAGGCGGAACTTTTTCATAAATCGCACAGCCGACTCGAAGATATATGCAATATTCCAGATTTTGTTGCCATCTGTATAACTAGTTTCTCAAGTTTGATTTTTCTAAATAAAACATGTTTACCCTAGCAGTTTACCATATAATATTTATCCGTATGAAACAGAATAATTATTCTTAGGTACGCATACAATTTTAGTGTCGTCTTAAATCTACTCACAGCTTATCAATTAAACATAAACGCTCTAGTTGCACCCAGCAGGTAAACAAACTCTGATGTCAGAAATTAAGATCAGACCACGATAAATCGAGTCGGCGAAAGTGAAGACGTTCGTGAAAGGTCTCAGCAAATTGAGTTCTGCAAACTAATATCCTTAAGGAAAACACGTTTCTCTTTCGACATTCTGTATTACCTCTTGCTGCACTCTGACTGCATAATTTCTTAGTGAAAACGACTGTAAATATTTGCTTCCTTAATGGAAAATTATTTTCGCAAATGTTAAAAAACTTGACCTCCGGAAAGCTTTTTCACCGTGCTGCCGGGCGTTGTGTGCTATTAAGTCTTCAGCTAATGGAAATGAACTTTTAAGGGGTTTCTGAGAAAAGGTAATGCCAACATGTAAATGTTGTGGGTTATAAGTATAGTCTTATACAGGTGTCCAATAAGGCAACCTCAATGTTTTGCAGTGAATAGAAGACGCAAGGTAATGAGTCTTGAGTATTACGTTTACCAGATACCAATTATGAAAGTAAAAAGATAATAGCCCAGTTTCACAAAGCTTGATGAAATATTTAATGGCCAGTTAGTTAATCAAGGATCTCGACGACTATAATGCGGGTTCTTGTCATGACAATCAAATATTTTGAATTCTATAAATCTGAAACATTTTTTTAATAACAAAACATTATGCCACATCAAAACGCTTGTTTATAGCCTGCACATGGACAATAAATCGGTCACTTTTGTTTGGGTGAAAGGTCATTCTGAGATCACCGGAAACGAAATTGCAGATCAGGCTGCAAAAGATGCCACAAACTTATCACAAGAGTATGAGCTAAGGGAGTATAAGGATCTAGTTAACATCTATAAACGTAATGTACGTAGTGAATGGGAAACCGACTGGAAACGTTTTGTAAACGATTCTAAAAACCAGTACACCCTTCTCCACCCAATTTTACCTAAAAATCCTCCACATATCTTTGACTTTAAAGTCTCCAAGTTTTACTCTACAAGTATCACAAGGCTAAAAATGAATCATGGTGGCTTTCCAGCACATTTACACAAGATTGGTTTGCAAGATTCACCAAAATGTTCATGCGATAATACCTCTATTGCAGATCTGAATCACATATTCTTTAACTGCCAAAACCACCAAACAATAAGAACTAATTTTATCATCTCTCTACTCAATGCTCAGCAAAAATTACCACTAAATATAACAACATTATTAAGCACGCAAGATAAAAATATATATGATATTATAATTAAATTCATTTACAGTGCAAAAATAACTATATAAAGATTCTTCTTTTCTTCTCTTGTAAATAACATTACCTGTGGCTAATAGATTCGTCTGAAGCCATACCAAAGCTGTTTTGTCACACACACACACAAATATTTTGAAGCTGTGATTGGTCGTCTGAAGCCCTGATTAACTAACCGGCCGTTAAATGTTTAATCGAGCTTTGTGAAACTGGGCATATGTGTGTTAATATCGGTAAAACTGTGATTTAAGGACATTCCTCAACAGTCTTTGTGTTCAACACCTGTTTTTTCAAGTAGCCAATTTTCATCAAGCAAATTTCTCTAATTACATACCTAGAGACTATTTCTCTAGTTTCATAAAGGTTTGTTTTCTTATCTGTAATCGGTCTCGCTGTTTTATGGTATCGTTAGACAGGAGAAACATATTTTCTACTGTCTGATGATGCTGAGTTCCTTGGTCAGCTCTGAAAGTCAAGTTTTTCCATGAGAGACTGTAAATGTTCTTGTTGAAAATGCTTTCTATATTTCTGAGAGCCATTAAATAAGTTTCACGAAATTTAACTCATATATTATCATATAACTACAGATTCAATGTGTTAAGAAAGCTTTTAAAAAGTCGAGTTTGCGATTGTCAAAAACTTCGTGGCTCTATGCGGTTATTTACAGTGGGCCTATGTTGAGTATCAATAATATGTTTTGGAAATGTATATTTGTCAGCGTCGCTATTTCTAAGTGCAGAAATATATTCCTTGTATCTGGCATCTCGACTTTCAAATTTTTTATTCTTTTTCCAACTGAGCGCGAAATAAGACCCATAAAATTGAAACACACGCTGGCACGCACGCACGCATATATATATATATATATATATATATATATATATATATATATATATATATATATATATATATATATATATATATATATATATATGTATATATATATATATATATATATTGGTATCACACCGATAACTCAAAAGATAATGAGCCGATTTTAATAAAATTTGGTGAGTACCTTTCTTTTGTAATAGCTTGAACAAGTTCGTTAGCCAGAAAACACTGCCCAGTTGTTCCCGGAAAATGTTGTGTTTTCTTTCGGAAAATGTTTATATCTCCAGAAATAACAATGTTAGGGCAACCAAGTTTGGCATGCAGATTTACGCCATAAAGAGATAACTATATGCCAAAATTTTGATCTGTAGGCTAAAATAAAATATAGATATTCAAAGAAAAATCTTGGGTGCCACTGATGAGCAGATAAACGCACAAAAACAAAATATTTTGTAAACGTATTGTATTTTACAGACACAGATTATGTTTTATTTGGTGTAAAAAGGTCAAAAAACGCCAGAAAATACTTTGAAAATGTTGTAGTTTTTCCTTTGAAATTTGAAACGTCAAAATTGGCAACTTTTAGACAAACCAGAAAATGAATACGAGTTATGTAGAGAAAATATCGCAATAAGTGTGTTTTACAAACCATTTCAGCTTCAGCCGCCAGTGTCCTTTATTTTACTAAAATATTGTCAGACAATTCATATCAAATAGACCTATTTTTTGATGCTTTGGCAGTAGTTTTAGTTAAGTTTATGGTTTAACGGTCTATAAGTTTTAGCTAATTTTTGTAAAACAAACTCGTTAGTGAGGAGACTGAGACTGAATTTTAAAAATGTGTCTTCAAATTAGTGCAAACTAGGACCCCTAGAACCTCTATGCGGTGTCAGTTTCAGTTTTTATCGGTTTACATATATACAGGGTGACGCTTTTCTACGCTAATACTCAATAACGCCGTTACTATACAAGATATTAGAAAAAATGTATACATTAAGAATAGGGTATCTTGAGATACATTTTATAAAATTATTTTAACGATCACAACCCATTTTGACAATCACAGCGCATAAAGTCATCGGTGATACAAATTTTCGTTTTTAAATCGTTTTTTAAACACCTCTTATGTAATTTCATTTATGCATTTTCCATCGAATTATAATGCATGTTGGTAAAAAAAATGATAGCCTCCATTGTTTTCGAGTTGTTTCAATTGTTTCATACTTTTGGTCCATATAAAAAATTATGATAAGGCATTTTTACCACTATAGAGCAAAGCTGTATGAAAACGACGCATTCAGACAGGCTTTCGTTTATATTATTCCGGAAAAAATCAAAATAAGGTGGCGTATACATTTTTTTTCTTTCCATGGAAATCATTGTAAAATGTTGTGAAATTTTGGCAATTCATAATAAAGGTTTAATAAGGTATTCCAAAAAAGATGTTTTCGGATTTCTGTGAATAAATTGTTTGCAAATTTTGGTGAACATTTTTTTGGTAGTTTCGTCGAATAGCTTGTTGTATCGGTAATTATATCTTACTAGGTGGGTAAATAGTTTGAAAAGCTTCGTTGGCCAGGCAAATCAAACCAGTGTTGAACTATAGTACATTGTTTCTACTATATAGGTTATACCGGTAACCAAATTTGATACCTGCTTTTATTTAAAAAAAAATAATTTGCTATTAAAAGCAGTTTTATGAAAATTGACTACCATAACGCACTTGTTGCGTGTGGGCTTTTTAGTGAATTTTCTTCAAAAAAATTCACCAATGAGGAGATCTCGACTTTTTAATTTTGAAAAAATTTCTTCAAATGAGCGCTATTTAGGACCCCTGGAACCCAAATCCGAGGTCGGTTTCAGACTTTATATGTTTATATATATATATATATATATATATATATATATATATATATATATATATATATATATATATATATATATATATATATATATATATATATATATACATATATATATATATATATATATATATATATATATATATATATATACATATATATATATATATATATATATATATATATATATATATATATATATATATATATATACATATGTATTTTTATATATTTATGTGTCACACCTATAACTAAAAAAATAATGGACCGATTTTGATAAAATTTGGTAAATACCTTCCTTTCGCGTGTGGCTTGAATAAGTTCGTTAGCCAGGAAAATCCGCCGAGGTTTTCCCGGAAAATTTTGTGTTTTCTTTCGAAAAAAAATTATATCTCCAAAATTAACAAAGTAAGGGCAACCAAATTTTATACGCAGGTTTATATTATTATAGGCAAGTTACCTACCAAAATTTAGATCTGTAGATCAAAAGACAAAAAAGTTACAGGCATGTAAAGAAAAATAAATTTGGGTTTTCCTCAAAACGTCAAAGTCGCGATTTTAAACGTCAAAATTGTTAATATTTAGGCAGTGAACCTGAAATTAACATGATCTATGGAAGGAAAATGTCACAAGAATAATGTTTTACAAAGCCTGAACGCTTAGTTTCAACGTCATTGTCCTTCATTTTACTAAAATGTTCCCAGAAAATTCATTTCAAATAGACCCTTTTTCTGATGCTTTAGCAGTAGTGTTTGCTATAGAGTTTATCGTTTAATGGTATATCATTTTTGTCGAATTATCGTAAAAAATCATTAAAGCACAATATATCCGTTATTATGCAAGTTACGAAAAAAAGTTGTATACATTAATTGTAGGGTGTCTTAAGCTACATCTTAAAAAATATTTCCACAATTACAGGCTGGCCCATAAGTCGTTGGTGATTCAAATTTTCTTTTTTTTAGTGAATTTTTTTAATCGAACACGCCCTATGTTATTGCATTTTTGTATTTTCCATCGAAATATAATACATCTTCGTAAGAAAAGAAATTCTGGACGCAGCAAGTGCGTTATGGTAGCGAATTTTCATTAAATGCTTCAAATTTTGAATCAATTTGCTATTAACCTATAAGGTTGACCAGAAAACCAGTTTTTTCGGGAACAATTTAAGTTTACTTTCTGAAATTTTTGTACATTTTCAAACAATAAAGTTATTTGGATGAAACATGACACATTGTTTCTAATATATAGATTATACTGGTAACCAAATTTGGTGCCTGCTTTCTTAAAAAAACATATTTGCTATTAGAAACATTTTTATGAAAATTCACTACCATAACGCACTTGCTGCGTCCAGAGTTTTTATCTATCACTTCATCTTTTATTTTAACGGAGTAGGCATGATCAAATGCTATTTGCTCAATTATTGAAATTTCTTTTTCAAAATTAGCTTTATACATACGTATTGAATATGTGGATATTGTCTACGTCTTACGTATGTATTTATTAGTACAGAAATCTAAGATTTTTCAAATTTCGAAGCAACTTCACAAATAGTAGGTAAAATGACAAACATAAACTGCTAAGAATCCATAAAAAATAGTGCTACAAATTCAATGATAACTTCCACACAGCTGTGACAATTTATTCTCTGCAGAAAGACATTCTCACGGAATGAATTTAGGACCCATGAGCCGACCACAAAGAAAATATTCGTATTCCTGTACCCATAAACTTCTGAAGCGTTATATTACTCGAGTTTTATTTAAAAAATGTAAATTTTCACCAAATCACCACTACCTCCTGAAGCGATCTTACCCAAAAAAAAAAACAATTGGAAGCGTTCCTTTTTCGGGTTCTAACTGGATACCAAATTTAAAGATGATATCTCAATTCGTTCGAAAGTTATTGGGTCTATGAAGAGACAAAAAAAAGTTCCAGAATGAAGTTTTCTATATGTTTTGAGACTTGTTGCGCCGTTTTAGCTAAAAAAATTAATTTTTGTCAGCAATATTACACCTCCACACATTCAACCCCTAATTTAGTTTCAGTACAGAATACCAGATGTTTGGAGAAATTCAAAGTTTTGTAAGAAATCAACTCTAAAACGTTATACTACTCGAGTTTTAACCAAAAAATGTTAATTTTCATCAAATCATCTCCTATTGATCCTCTGCCCCCGGTAAAGCGATTTTACCCAAACACAGTCGAAACCGTTTGTTTGTCGAGTGCTAACTATACACGAAATTTGAAGACGATATCTCAATTCGTTCTAAAGTTAGCGTCGCTACAAACAGATAAACATAAAGACCGACAGTCCAACAGACATACAGATCGACAAACTAACAGACCTACGACCGACAGACAAAAAAATTTTCGTTTCCAAATCATGTTCTCTATATGTTTTATACTTTTTAAGACGTTTAAGCGAAAAACAATTTTGAAACTTTCGCGATACTTCCACACGCTGTGGCGATGTGGAAGTAATTAATTACTTCCACCTCGTCATAACGCGTGAAAGTATCGCACCGGCGACAAAATTCGCAAAATGTTTTCGCTTAAACGCCGTAAAAATATCTACAGATATAGAAAACATGATTTGGGAACGAAGATTTGTATGTCTGTCAGTCTGTATGTATGTATGTCTGTCTGCTTGTAGCCACGATAATTTTAGAACGAATTGAGATATCGCCTTCAAACTTGGTATACAGTTAGGACCCGACAAACAAACAGGTCAGATTGTTTTTGGGTAAAATAGCTTTAGCAAGTAGGGGATGAATGGGGGGTAACACGAAATATCAGATGTTTGATGAAATTAAAAGTTTTTAATAAATAAACCCTAGAACGTTATACCACTCGAAGTTTAACGAAAAAATTTAATTTTTTTCGTTACCACTCGAGTAGTATAACGTTCTAGGGTTTATTTATTAAAAACTTTTAATTTCATCAAACATGTGGTATTTGGGTGTTGAAATTAAATTAGAGTTTGAATGTGTGGGGGTGGAATATTGTTGACAAAAATTTCGAATTTTTTTTTGCTAAAACGGCGTAAAAGGTCTCAAATAGTATATTACGTACCATAAACTGTAAGTGACACTTTTCATGCAGAGAATGCAGTTTGGAAAATCGAGGCCCGTAGGGCCGAGGTTTTCTAAGCATTCGAGGCATGAAGAGTCACTTACAGTTTACGGTTTAGTAATAATTTTTTGCAATACCTGCTTTAACGGTTTTTTTTTTTGAATTTGCATTCTTTTTTAATAATTACTGCGTGAATAGATGTCAGACTGACAGCACTGACAGTCGAATTAATTAGATGGATTCTAACATACTACTTAACAACAAGTAGCTTGTGACTTGGTTGTTGTGTTGGGTTACTAAGGACGCTACGGGTAAACAAACAAAACTAAACGCTGGCTGCAGTTCAGCACAGGTCCAGGTTAAACATTAATTTGTATTTTAATTGTGATTTTTGAATTAAAATTAGTGTTGAAGTGACTTTGAATATGGAAGAATCTGACATCGAAGAAGCGGCAGGTATTGCTTGTTTGTCACTTTTACCAGAAAAGTCTAAGCAAAGGTATGAAAGTTGCTATGAGGGTTTCAAAAAGTGGTGCCACACTAAAAAGGTTGTAATACATACCAGTGAGACAGTTTTACTAGCATATTTCTTGGAAAAATCAGGTAAATATTCTGCTCCATCAAGCTTATGGTCCGAATACTCTATGTTACGATCGACAATCTCTTTGAATGACAATGTTGATATTTCCAAATATGCAAAGTTAAAGGCATTTTTAAAGAAGAAAAATATTGGATATGTTTCAAAGAAAAGTGATGTGTTTACGATCGAGGAAATTCAGACCTTTTTAAGTGAAGCACATGACCAAATATACCTGATGAAGAAGGTGGTTGTAGTTATGGGAATTGCAGGTGCCTGCCGTAAAGATGAATTATGTAAGCTAACAATCAATAATGTTATTGATAAAGGAGACATTATTTTGGTCAGAATACTTGACGCTAAGAATCATCAATCCAGAAGTTTTACCATTGTCGACAATGAGAATGAGAAGTTTCACTTTGTGGCATTAGTGAGGAAGTATATGAACCTGCGACCAAAAAATTCAATACAGAGATTCTTCTTGAGGTATCAAAATGGGAAATGCTCTAACCAACCAGTTGGAAGAAATATTTTTGCCAAAATTCCTTCTGAAGTTGCGAAATTTCTACATTTGGAGAATGCGGAAAAATATACTGGGCATTCCTTTCGCCGAACTTCCGCTACTTTTTTGGCTAATAGCGGAGTTGACATTTTAGCACTGAAGAGGCATGGCGGGTGGAAATCCTCGGCAGTAGCTGAAAGCTATGTGGCGGATTCCTTGAATAATAAAGTACAAGTCGCTAAGAAGATATTTCATATTAGCAACCAAGAAGCCAGCTCCTCTCGCCAAATCCCTATTATTGAGGTCGGTGATTCTTCGAATACTCCGCAAGATAGTCTTGATAATTTAACATTGCTAGAAACTGAAGATAATAATATAAAGAAGAGCATGGCGTCAATCCTTACTGTTAATCATATGACTAATTGTACTTTCAATATTTCGATGAATTATAATAATTAATAAATCTTCTCAAACAATTTGTTCATTATTCAGATTTGCTATTTATAGGTTTGCAGTACTTACCGTACCTAGGTAAGGTAAGTCTTACCGTACCTAGGTATGAAAAATGTCCTGTTCTCATGGAAACTGACAAATGCTTTAAAAGTTCAACTTACATTGTCAAAAAACTGTCATTAAAAGTGAACTTACTTAACAGGTATTGCAAAAACATATATAAAACTTAATTCTGGAACGAACATTTTGTTGTATGTCAGTCAGTCAGTCAGACGGTCAGGCGGTCTGTCGGCATGTACGTCTGTCTGTTAATAGGCGCAATAACTTTCGAACGAACTGAGATATACTCTTCAAATTTGGTATACAGCTAGCACCCTCAAAGGAACGCTTCATGTTGTATTTTGCTGAGATCGCCTCAGGGGATAGGGGATAAATAAGGGGTGATTTCGTGAAAATTGAAATTTTTTCCATAAAAGTCGTGTAATATAACGTTTCAAAAGTTTATGAGTGCAGGAATGCAAATATTTTCTTTGTGGTCAAGTCAATGGCCCTAAACTTATTTCATGAGAATGTCTTTCTTAAGAGAATAGATTATCACAGCTATATGGAAGTTATAATTCAATTTGCAGCACTATTTCACTTCAAATAAAGGAGGCTACTACTGTTATAATTGTATCTATATCAATCTGGCCATATTTAAATTATTTTTATTTTGTAAAATGATCATCGCTGGTAAGAACGTGTGCCTCTGAACCAAAGGGTACTGGGTTCGATCCCAGGGTACTCCTTTCATTTTTTCAGTACATACTATACAATTAACATCAACCGAAGTTGTGGCATTGTATTTGAGCAAGTTGAATGTCTGCACGTTTCGCCCTTCGAAGGGGGCGTAAAGCCGTCGGTCCGGTGTCCATACGATGTTGGGCACGTCAAACATCCCTACCCACCCTACAGAAAGGCGAGGGTTCGGCAAAATTTCCAGAATAGTGAGGTGAAACTGCTCCCTGGCGTCGGTGAATGGCCATAGTCGCGGAAAAAGGCCGACGTTAAAGAAATAAAAAAAAACACACACAATTTGTAATATATTCTAAAAGAAAGAGCCTCGGTGGTCCAGTTGCAAGAACGCGTGCTTCTGAACTGAAGCGTACTGGGTTCGATTCTCAGGGTTCCACTTTCTCCATACATACTGTACAATTAACATCAACCGACCTTGTCGCATTGTATTTGAGCAAGTTGAATATCTGCACGTTTCGCCCTTGTGAGGGGGCGTAGAGACTTCGGTCCCATATCCATGGCATGTCGAGCACGTTAAAAATCTCTACCCTCCTTACAGCAGGCAGGGTTTCGGAAAAATTTCCAGGATAGTGAAGTAAAACTGCTCCCTGACGTCGGTGGTTGGCCATAGTCGCGGAAGTAGATCGATGTTAATGTAGAAAAAACATTTTTTAAAGAAAGTACAAAAACTGATATAAGTACGCATTACGTGAAACAAATGGAACAAATGGTTATGTCACAAATTGCAAATGAGTTAGATAATGCTCTGATATAAGTATAAAATAGCCATGCGCCTGTAAAAAGAGTAGATAAATAGATTTCTTTGTGTAACAATTTTTAAACTTTAAATTGCATTTTAAAACAAACTTTAAGCATATGGTCTAGTTTACAGAGAAAATATTTATGATCTGATATCTTTCAGATGTTTAATTTTGCTCTTATAATTTATATTTGATCAGATTAAAAGATGCACCTCTGAACCATCTTATTATCGAGCGAAGCTTCGTTAAAACTTCCTGAAGTTTTATATGGATAGTTTTCAAACTTACGACATAAACTTTTATCAGGACAATGATAATAGCCTCATCTTGTCTATTTTAGGTTGGTTCTCAAGAGTGCGAGAGAAATGTTGCCACAAGATTTTTCACATTGTTACACAGATTCGGTTGCAAAGTTTAATTCTCATTTGGAAGTTCGGTTGAATTATGAAGGCATTTGTTCGGGAAATGGCAATTACTATTCTGCTAGTGGTGGATTTCCGTAATGTAGTTTTTGGGTTATTTATACAGCATTAAAATAGTTTCCTGAGTGGCTAGTGTTAAAAATATCGTTTACTTGACAGTGGCTGGTTTAGCAACACCTTGCGCTTTAAAATTTATTGCAAAATATTTTTTTACTCTCATTAAATAATCTGTGCATTATTAGACGCTCGTCGATTAATAATGTGAAGTTAAAAATGAGAGAAATTTGTTTCAGATATCGTACTGCTATTGACATATTGGAAAATTTAGACACTAAAAGGAATCGGGGTCCAATAAAATTCCAGCAATAGTTCTTCAAATGCGTGTTTCTAAACTGACCCTGATTTAAGTCGCCTCTTTTCAATGTCTCATAGAAAAGGAGGATTCAAATTTGGCTAGCAGTGTAACCTACATAGTAGAAACAATGTGCCGTGTTTCATCAAAATAACTTTATTGTTTGAAATTGTACAAAAATGTCAATTCGCTACCAGAATGCACTTGCTGCGTCCCCTATTTCTTTTCTTACATACCTGCATTATATTTCGATAGAAAATACAAGAACCTAAAGCATAAGGCGTGTTCGATTAAAAAAAAACAGAAAATTTGTATCTCCAACAAATTATGGGCCACCTGTGATTGTAGAAATATTTTTTTAAGATGTAGCTCAAGACACCCTATATTTAATGTATACAATTATCGTATCTTGTATAATCACAGATATATTGAATTTTATCGATTTTTTACGAAAATTCGAAAAAAATTATATACTATTAACGATAAACTCTATAGGTAAGAATACTGCAAAAGCATCAGAGGAAGGGTCTATTTGAAATGAATTTTCTGGAAACATTTTAGTAAAATTAGGGACAATGACAGTTGAAGCTAAGACTTCAGGCTTTGTAAAACATTCTTCTTGAGACATTTTCCTTCCAGAGCTCGTATTAGTTTCAGGTTCTTTGCCTGAATGTTGCCAATTTTCACGTTTGAAATCGCGACTTTGACGTTTTAAATCGCGACTTTGACGTTTTGAGGAAAACCCCAATTTATTTTTCTTTAGATGCCTATAACTTTTTTATCTTTTAACTTACAGGGCTAGGTTTTGGGTGACTTACCTCTAATGATATAAACCCGCGTACCGAATTACAGGGATTGTAGAAATATTTTTTACGATGTATCTCGAGACACCCTATAATTAATGTATACAGGTTTTTTTCGTCTCTTGTATAATAACGGATATATTGAACTTTATTGATTTTTTACGAAAGTTCGACAAAAATTATATACTATTAACGATAAACTCTATAGGTAAGAATACTGCAAAAGCATCAGAGGAAGGGTCTATTTGAAATGAATTTTCTGGAAACATTTTAGTAAAATGAAGGACAATGACAGTTGAAGATAAGACTTCAGGCTTTGTAAAACATTCTTCTTGGGACATTTTCTTTTCATAGTTCGTATTAGTTTCAGGTTCATTGCCTAAATGTTGCCAATTTTCACGTTTTAAATCGCGACTTTGACGTTTTAATTCGCGACTTTGACGTTTTGAGGAACACACCAATTAATTTTTCTTTAAATGCCTATAAGTTTTTTTTATCTTTTAACTTACAGACCTAGGTTTTGGTATGTAACTTATCTCTAATGATATAAACCCGCGTACCAAATTTCGTTGCCCTTCCTTTGTTATTTCCCGAGATATTAATTTTTTTAGAAAGAAAACATAAAATTGACCGGAAAAACCTCACCCAATTTTCCTGGCCAACGAACTTATTGAAGCCACTTAGAAAAGGAAGGCATTTACTAAATCTTATCCAAGTCGGCCTATTATTTTTCTAGTTATCGGTGTGATCCATACATATAGATACATACATATGTATATATATATATATATATATATATATATATATATATATATATATATATATATATATATATATATATATAAACATATAAAAATTAAAACTGACCCCGGATATGTGTTCTAGGGTGCCTAATTAACGCTCATTTGAAGAATTTTTTTCAAAATTCAGGGAGGGATCTCCTCGTTCGTGTTTTTTTAAAGATAATTCACTAAAACTAATGTCAAATTATTTTTAGTCGAACATTATTGTATTTTAAAATAATAACGTAGGCATGTATTTTTCACTGTGAAGGAATTCCTTATCAGAGATAGTGTTATCTGGCATGAGATAGAGTGTCTCTTTAATCGCATGGCTTGTAGCGAATTTTTGGTTTTCATAATTCCTGGATTTTTATATTGTAACTGTTGTTTGTAAATATCTTGATTATTATTATAGGCTTTTATGAAACAAATTGCATTTTACTGCACCGCTATTAGGTAGTTGCACGAATGCATGTGGGTTTAAGCTAGAATCCTGGGACGGATTGTAACTAGCGGAGGTATATCTTAATTGATGTTTACCTTCAATGATTGTTGTTGCCCTAACTTGGTGAAACTTCTCCATACTACATACAGACTTGGAGACTATTTCTCTGGCTTCACTGTTGGTTTTCGTTGGTGAAGGACGTAGCCAGCGCGTATGCTAACTGGATCAAGTGGCCCTTACTAATTGTGGATGTTATAGGATGTTCTTCAACGTTTCTGTGACTATAGTTTCGCTGCTTGACAGCATTCTAAAGCAGCGAAACTATAGTCACAGAAACGTTGAAGAACATCCAGAATTCGTAAGGGTCACTTGCTCCAGTTAGCTTACGCGCTGGCTACGTCCTTCACCAACGAAAACCAACAGTGAAGTCAGAGAAGTAGTGTCCAAGTCTGTATCCAAGATGTTTACCTGTTTATAATATTTCTGGTCCCATCTTTGTAAGATATGGAAACGGCCATTTTCCGGGAGTAAGTAATTAAAGCCTACTTGACTTCCGGGAACTCTGCGGGAAACAATAACTTTTGACCCCTGGCTATAGTTTTTCTCCACTTGGCTACCCTAGTCTGTTATGAAACAGTAAATTGTGGTGTTCTACGAGGGCATTAGCAGAAGTCCTTACAGGGATCTTACCTCGTCCTATTTATAGGGAATAAAGATGGCGCCCGAGGAAATATAAGTTAGAATATTTTAGGTCACGCCCGAAGAACAAATTGGTAATATCCGTCAGGCGTCTGCTAAGCCGAAGGTCATCACAATAGCTTTTTTATTTTTTGAGATAAAAATTTTGTTCGAATGAAAACTCAAAATTTTCCCGGAAATCCTCGTCCAAATTTCATCAAAATCGGCCTATTATTATTGAATTGTTGATATATATATATATATATATATATATATATATATATATATATATATATATATATATATATATATATATATATATATATATATATATATATATATGGTCTCGCACTGAAAACGAAACAGACAGATTTGCGTCCACTATAATTTTTTTAAGAAACGCTAAAACACGTCAATTTTAATATTGAGGGGGACATGTTTTGACATAAAGCTCTTTGTCACATCAACCCCTTAATGGTGGTGATAACAAGCCTTGTATTTTAAATATGGAACATGGGTCGAGTGTTTCATCATTTGAAAGCTCTTTCTTTTTTGAATTCAGCACCCTAATTTTTTTGGAAGTTTTATCAACAAATTTTGTTGGAAACGAGCTCTGACATTCAGGAGCATTTGTGGAGTTATTAGACGGCATTCTTCAACAATGCGTCGTCGTAATTCTTCCAGAGACTCCGGTTCTGTTGCGAAAATTCTACTCCGTAAATGGCCCTATAGAAAGGAGTCTAAAGGAGTTAAATCCGGTGATCTATGGGGGCACTCAATAGCGCCGATACGGCCAATCCATTGTCCTGGAAACTCTCTGTTCAAAAACTCCCTAACACGTTGTGAAAAATGCGGAGGAGCACCATCTTGTTGAAAAACTAATTGATTTTTTTGATAGCGATCATCATTTTCAACAATGTCAATTTGTAGAGGGTAAACGATATCTTCTAGTAACTTCCAGTACGTTTCGCCAATCAAATTTACATCAAGAAAAATTGGTCCGATTAAACGGTCTTAAAAAATGCCAGTCCAGACATTCAATTTCTCTGGAGTTTGAGTGTGGACTTCGTGAAAATTTCTTGGATTATTATTTGCCCAATAACGACAATTATGACGATTGACGAAGAGTTTAATAAAAACGTACACTCGTCTGAAAAACAGATATTGAACAGCAAGTTCCCGTTATCAGCTATTCGTGCAGTTATAACTTCACAAAACTCCAGCCGCCGATTAAAATCATCTTCATTCAGTTGTTGTACAAGATGAATTTTATACGGGTGCAATTTATGATGGTTCAATATTCGCTGAATAGTTATTCTTTTGATGTTTGAAACACTGGCCATTTTTGTCGTGCTCAAAGTTGGGTCTGTAGCAATTTGTCCTAAAACTTCAATCTCAGTAGTCTCATTTCTAACCGAAATTCACGTTCAGGGTCCCGTTTTTTGTTGGCTACTGAACCACTTTGTCGAAACTTTGCAACTAACTCCAAAATGTATTTTCTGTTAACATGTCTGTTCGGATGTCGTTCATTAAACAAATTTACGGTATGGTTAATATCGTTTTTGAAAAAAAGAGTAATTATTTCAACTCTTTCTTCTACAGAATACACCATTGTGAAATTATTTTTCGGTAGTACTATCAAATATCAAACCGACAGATAAACTGAAATAATAAACCGCATTTCTCTCATTCCGATAAGAAATGTTCTGATAGTCAATTTTTCGTTTACAAACCAACAAAACATTGACTATCAGTACATTTATTATCGGGATGAGTGAAATGCGTTTTTGCATCTTCAACTGTGAATAATTTTTAAATGAGTTTATGTATATATATATATATATATATATATATATATATATATATATATATATATATATATATATATATATATATATATATATATATATATATATATATTATAAACGTATCAAAATTGAAACTGACACCGGATATTGGTTCTAAGGATCCTAGTTCGCGCTCATTTGCAAAAATTTTTTCAAAATTCAAAAGTCGGGATCTTACCATTATTGATTTTTTTTCTACAAAAATTTACTAATAAGATAAATTCCAAGATACTAAACTACCTCATTGTATTATATTTTATATTCTAAAAACCCATTCCTTTAGTGGAAAGGTTTTTGTTTTGCGTGGATTGTACGGTATAGAGATGTTAGCAAATCAGTGGTTGCAATACTTCAATAATAATATACTTAGCCAACCTAACGCAATCACACTTTTTACAAGTAATAACGATCTATTTTGTAATGTTATTTGAGGAATGTCTAAAGAATATATTCGTTCTTTAGACTTCAATCAACCACTTTAACAACTGTTTCAATTGCTATATTTGATTATATTATCACGATGGAATTTAGATAACTGTTATTAGCGTCTCGATTGGATTCATTTAAATCGTACTAATTATTGTAGAATTCTAATTTACCAGTACAAATTGAACAATTATAAGGTTAGTTTAACCGATTTCAAGCTCAAATTTATGCAATACACGCATCATTGCGTAGTTTTCAGTAATTTACAATGCAAATTGTGATTTGTTGCCGTTAAATGTTTTGTATATGTAATAGAAGTTAGGTGAATGTACACAAATTACTCCCTTTAACAATTCAAAATGTTAGCTTCAAGGAACAGGTTGGTGGCCGAAGTATGAATATGCAAAATACCTTATAGTAGCGAGGTATTTAATATCCCTCAGGGTCTTGTAAGGGACGGACACCTAAACTGACATTAACCCTAATTAACCTAAAATTAAACTTGCTAACTTTCAAACTGCATATTTAGTGGTCGACCCTGTTAACTTCCGACTGGTATTTGTTTGAAGTGAATTCTTCTGATTTGATTAGTTTCGAAGAGAATATTTTAATTTTCACTATAACGTATATTTAGTATAAAATAAGCAAATATTTAAGTTTCTTTGAAGTTTTGTAATATTGTGCAAATAGGTAACCTAAACCGCAGCCAAAGAAACCGAACAATGAGTGAATGAACGTTTTCTAACACTTGCATTAATAAACTAATAAGAATTGGTGTTACGTTTTTACTTGAAGGACCGTGCATAAATTATGTTTTGAGTTATGTTAGGTCATTTTAAAGATAGTCGTGCTGTTTGATTTAATAAAATAATAACACCGTAGTTAATGTTAGGTTACTTATTGTCTTATTGTGTGTCCCCCCGCGCGCGACATTGGGGTTCGGCTCGGTGGATGGGGATGAAATTCATCATATCCCATTATGTCGATGTTATTATTACACTCTGACTTCCGGTGCTTCAACGCAGCAGACGTTTTTGAGGTCGCCACTTAACTGAGGAATTTTTGGACTATGTGACATGTCTGCAGCAGAACCGCCCTCTGCCTCATGTTTAGGATGTTATTTGGTAATCCGAGTTCCTTTAGATTTCCCATAAAATTTTTGGTGACTATTCCTTCCGCCGACATTACGAAAGGATATAGCCACCTTCTGGAGCTTCCATATGTTTTTTATTTAATACGCCAATTTTCATACTTGGTGATCTTTTCAATTTCAGTTTTCTGAATGTTATGGGACAGCGGTACAGCAACGTCTATGATTACACAAGCTTTATCCGTTTGTTTAACAGGACAATGTGTGGCCTATTGAAGTCCACAGTGCGGTCCGTTATCATGGGTCGGTCCCAGTACAGGAGAAAGTCCGCCGACTCCAGCACCGCCTCCAGAGAATACTTGTAGTAAGCTGGTGTTGTTGACGGGTTCAAGAGACTGTATTTCAAAGCGATTTGTTGATAGATGATCTTGGTGAGCTGGTTATGTCTGCCTAAGTAAGCTGAGTCTGAGAGGGCAGGACATGCTGCCATGGCGTGTTCAATGGTCTCTCCAACAACTGCGCATTTTCGACATTTATCCACCACTTCTAATTTTAGGCAATGCTTCTGGTAGTTTTTAGTTTTTATAACCCTATCCTGAATGGCCATCACAAAACCCTCTGTCTCCGGGTAGAGTTGTTCCTCGACCAACCACATAAGCGCAAAGGTTTTATACACTATCTGCCTGCAGGTGTTTGGGGTACCTTCCATGCATAGCCTGGTCGCCCCACTGGACTACACCGTCCTGGTCAGCCGGGGCGTTCAACTCATAGTTGCGCTGACCCAGCCTAAGTGGAGTATAATCATTATCCTCGCACACCACCAACTTCATCAATTCATCCTGCGATGCGAAAAAACGTTGTCGCATGTTTCTTTATTGATTAAAACAGAGGTTCTTTATGTGGATTAACCCTCTGCCGCATTCTTTCCGAGGTGTACACAGTCTTCTAACATATGAGTTGGTGTGAAAGCACCGAAATTTCGTAAGAAGCCTTCTCGTGAGTCTGTCCAGTTCATCCAAGTCGGTGTTAGACCATTTGATAACTCCAAAAGAGTATGTCAATACTGATACCGCCCATGAGTTGATAGCAGCACAGAGGTTACCTCCGGAAAGCTTAGTATTTATGCGCTTCGTGACTCGCTTCCTATACTTCTCCTGGAACTCTCGCTTTAGCCGGCCATGGTCCACACGCTGGTTTTGACGACACCCTAGGTAGCGGTATGTCTCATCAGGCGGTAGTTGTTCTATATCGCACAAGGGATGTTGGTGACCTTCGACTGCCCCTCTACTGACGTTAATTATAGCACATTTATTATTATTATTATTATTATTATTATTATTATTATTATTATTATTATTATTATTATTATTATTATTATTATTATTATTATTATTATTATTATTATTATTATTATTATTATTATTATTATTATTATTATTATTATTATTATTATTATTATTATTATTATTATCGTTATAAATTGTCACTTAAAAAAATCTAATCATAGGTTCTAAAAATTTGAGCAAATCATGAAACAAATATTGTTGTATGTACAAAATAGATTTATTAGACAAGAGTCCATACCTGTTACGTACAATTTTTTTCAAATCACTGTTTTAAGTCTTTTGGCATCTTAATTATTTTTGTGAATTTTCTTAAAAAAAATTCACTAATAAGGAAATCCCGACTTTTGAATTTTGAAAAAATTTCTTCAAATGAGCGATAATTAGGCCCCCCAGAAGACATATCCGGGGTTAGTTTCAATTTTTATATGTCTATGTATATATATATATATATATATATATATATATATATATATATATATATATATATATATATATATATATATACAGGAAAAAGGTTTAAGGGCAAAGCCGCAAGGAGACAACCGCAAACACGTGTTTCAGGCGGTTGTCTCCTTGCGGCTTTGCCCTTAAACCTTTCTCCTTGTATAGTACATAAATGCCGTGTTATCAATCCTGTTTTAGTTTATATATATATATATATATATATATATATATATATATATATATATATATATATATATATATATATATATATATATATATATATGTATGTATCACACCGATAACTCAAAAAATAATGGGCCGATTTTGTTTAAGTTTGGTGAATAAATTCCTTTTGCAAATAGCTTGGATAAGTTCGTTAACCAGGAAAATCTGCCAAGGTTTTACCGAAAAATTTTGTATTTTCTTTCGAAAAAAATTTATATCTCCGGAATTAACAAAGTAAGGGCAACCAACTTTGGTGCACGGCTTTATGTTCTTATAGGTATGTTACTCACCAAAATTTATCCCTGTAGCTTAAAAGACAAAAAAGTTATAGGCAATTAAAGAAAATAAATTGGGGTTTTCCTCAAAACGTCGATTTAAAATGTCAAAATTGGCAACATTTAGACAAAGAACTTGAATCTAATACGGGCTATGGAAATAAAATGTCTCAAGAAGAATGTTTTATAAACCCTGAAGTCTTAGTTTCAACCGTCATTGTCCTTCATTTTACTAAAATATTTCCAGAAAATTCATTTCAAATAGACCCTTTCTCTGATGCTTGGCAGTAGTGTTAGCTATATAGTTTATCGTTTAATGGTATATAATTTTTGTCGAATTTTTGTAAAAAATCAATAAAGCTCAATATATCCGTTATTATACAAGATATGAAAAAAATTTGTATATATTAATTATAGGGTGTCTTGAGCTATATCTTAAAAAATATTTCTACAATCACAGGCTGGCCCATAAGTCGTTGGTGATACAAATTTTTTTTTTTTTAATCAAACACGCCTTATGTTATTGCATTTTTGCATTTTCCATCGAAATATAATGCATGTTTGTAAGAAAAAAATTCTGGACGCAGGAAGTGCGTTATGGTAGCGAACTTTATTTGTTTATGTAGAAATCATTGTTTGTGAAATTTTTGTAAAATTTTGGTAATTAGTACCTAATGTTTAATAAGTTATTGTAAAAAAAATGTTTTTGGATTTTCGCAAAAAAGTTGTTTACAATTTTTTTTGTAAGTTTTGTCCAAAAGCTTTTTGTAAATAATTATATCTTGGTAGGTGGCTAAATACCTTGAAGAAGTTCGTTGACCAGGAAAATCGGGCCAATTTTTCGGATATATTTTAAGTTAGTTTTCGAAAAATATTTGCCCTTTTTCCAACAACAAAGTTATTTTGATAAAATGTGGTACATTGTTCCCACTATAGAGGTTATACTGGTAACCAAATTTGATGCCTGCTTTTCTTAAAAAAAAGACATTTGTTATTTATTAATCTGTTGCTCAAATCCTATTTGTATAAATATTGTCATAAATTTCTACTAGCATAATTAATAAATTAAACCAAAGCTATGTTTTCAAAATTTGAGGGTCATTATTCTTTTTGCTGCACATCAAATACCAGACTTCTAAGTATAAAAAAACGTATACCTGAAATTTAAATATACAAAACACGTAAAGGTCAAGCAGCCTTCCAACAAAGGAGCACAAAACTCATAAATATATGGTTAATTATAGACTATATATCTGTTCATTGGCTTTTATGTATAAATTTTTTATAAAAAGTTACATTTTATTGTGTATATAATTTAGTTCTTTCTCTAGAGGTTCAAATTCTAAATTGATTTTTTGTTACAGGTAATTTGACGTTTTCTTCGAGATTATTCTGTGGGAACACCTTATTTCGTAAGTAAAAACAAACTGTGTGTTGCTTGCTTCAAGCAACTGTTGACTCGCCAGCTATTTCGTCTTTTTCAACTGATTTTAATCTTATGTGAGTATTTGCTTCCAGCACTTACGCGAGGTGAAGATGGTGCTTTATCTGTTAACCATGTTTTGCAAAACAAAGTAATTTTATTATAGTTATATGACCTTTTTATGTTATATGATTATCAGACTGGTTTGTGTTTGTTGTTTGCACGTTCATAGAGCTTGGATAAAATTAAGGCATGTTTAGGCAATTAGTTCAGATCCGGTTTTGAATTGGGATTCTAAAATACGCCTTGTTACATATCCGCTTGTTCGGAGACACCTTTTTAAATAGCGCTGAACAAATTGCACCATACACTTAAATCTACGACTGTCTCTTTCACTTGGCTGAAGTTCAAAGCTTGGGTATTAGTTATGCTTTCCTGTCTCACGTAATATTTACTAAATCAAACTAAAACAAAAGTGAAATTGGTGTCTTCCTTCTAATCGTTTTCTTGGTCATGGTCATTTCTTTCCAATTTCGTAAGTTTTTCAAGTTATAAGTATGGACTGTTATATTTATTATAATAATTCGCCAACGGAGTTACAATACAAATAAGTATGGGCACAGTCAATACAGCAAATAATTACAAGAAAATTCACAAACAATGACAGGTATTCTTATACATTTTACAATGGCGAAAATATACTAAACAGAGATAGCCATGTATACTTCAGAGTAATAGTAACCCATCAAGATTTCACATATTTGCTTCTAAAATGCTCTAGATTCAAGATACCCTACACTCTCGGCAAGTTTACATAACAAAATATCTGGACGTAGCAAGTGCGTTATGGTAGTGAATTTTCATACAAATGTTTTTAACATCAAATATTTTTTAGAGAAAGCAGGCATCAATTTTGCGTACCATTATAACCTGTACAGGCGAAACAACATATTTAATCGAAAACGTACAAAAATTTTCCGAAAACAAACTTGAAATGCTCCCGAAAAAACCGGTGTCCCGGCCAACGAACCTTATTGGTTAATAGAAAATTGAGCTATTCAAATCTAAAGCATTTGATAAGAAGTTGCTACCATAACGCACTTGCTGCGTCCAGATTTTCTTTTATTACAAACATGCATTATATTAGGATGGAAAATGCAAAAATTCAATAATACAAGGGGTGTTCGATTAAAAGAAACAAGAAAATTCGTATCACCAGCGACTTATAGGTCAGCCTGTGACAGTAAAAATAATTCGTTAAGATGAAGCTTAAGACACCCTATAATTAACGTATACAATTTTTTTCGTATCTCGTATAATAACGGATACATTGATTTTATTGATTTTTTTTCGAAAATTGGCTACAAAATATAACATTAAATGATAAACTCTATAGCTAAAACTACTGGCAAAGCATCAGAGAAAGGGTCTATTTGAAATAAATTTTCTGGGAATATTTTACTAAAATGAAGGACATTGACGGTTAAAGCTGAGACTTCCAGATTTGTAAAACATTCTTCTTGCGACATTTTATATACGTAACCCGTATTAGCTTTAGGCTCTTTCTCTAAATCTTGCCAATTTTGACGTTTCAAATCACATTTTGACGTTTTGAGGAAATTACCAATTTTTTTTAAATGCCTAAAACTTGTCTTGTCTCTGAACTTACAGACGAAATTTTGGTACGAAATTTCTTTGAATGGTATAAATCCACGTACCAAATTTGGTTACCCTTACTTTGTTATTTCTGGAGATATAAAATTTCTCGAAAGAAAGCATAATTTTCCGGAAAAAACTGGTTAGATTTTCCTGGCTAACGAAGTTATCCAAGCGACTTACAAAACCCTACTTACTCACCAAATTTTATCAAAATCGCTGCATTATTTTTTGTGTTATTGTGGTGATATATATATATATATATATATATATATATATATATATATATATATATATATATATATATATATATGCTGCGCTAAGACTATATTTCTATATTTGAGGCCGCCTGCAAAGTTACAATTACAGTGTCTTTTAATAATTGATTGAATCCCCCAGTTAAATAACAATTACCTGGCAAATTTTTAATTTCATGTCTATCATTTTCCATAATTAAGGAAATTATAATGGTTTGTCAAAGAATAATAAAACCTTGAGATATAGGATTAGTTAGTGAAGTTATACTTAAAGCTAAAACAATTGAAGTAATTATTAAAAATTTAATACAGTTTAATTAAAATATTAGTTTTCAAGATTAATGATAAGAATTTTGTCTTTTCTGAAGTTTTAAAAGTTAACTTTATTTTTTATTTACAAGATCAATATTTTATATTAAATTATTAATGCCATTAAAAACGTTTTTATGAACATTCACTTCCATAACGCACTTGCTGCGTCCAGACTTTTTGTTTTATAAACAAAATTATTTTATACATTACAAAAATTTGATAAAATTGTATAGGGAATACTTAACAACGTTTGAGGTAGAGGACAAATCTTTTTTTTTCTAAAATACTGCCTACAGCGATTCTCCTGTCAGGGAAGTGACGACTCATTCTCGCCCCTCCCCGCAAAACTTTGTTATGAAATACATAATTCATGTTTTTTTCTATTGCGGCACTAAACAACGTAACGCTACACTAACTGTATTTCATCCAATTAAATATATCTTCCAGAGAGTACGATAAATAAGACGTTTTACCTTCGATTTCTTATTCTGTTACCATAGAGTTTATTGGAGCTAGACCGGTTTTATTAATTTTTTGCTTTTGCTTGGCAATAACTAAGAAACAATTTATTGAGATGACTTGGCATTATGAAATTCAACTAGGTCGCATTGCAGAATGTTAGTTGCCAAC
Organism: Tillus elongatus; assembly: GCA_964006375.1. Lineage (NCBI taxonomy): Eukaryota > Metazoa > Arthropoda > Insecta > Coleoptera > Cleridae > Tillus > Tillus elongatus. Next base: position 63,341,627 of record OZ023263.1, on the reverse strand, counting down.
CTGCAGTGCACATTCTCTTTTATTTACGTTAGAAGGAAAAATTATTGAAAGTAAAATAAACATAGACTCATGTGTGCTTGAACCGTTAATATTAAAATTACCTTACTGTAGTTATCTAATAAAAGGTATTTGCATCACTACAAAACAGGTAGCGTTTATTACATAATTAACGGTTCTGCATTTATAGATCTAGTAGGGTCATTCGTTATAGTATAATATATTTGTTGATGGCTCCAGGCAAGGTTTGGCTTTTTTATTTGTGTAGAAATTGCATAACTATAAATCTGGTGGCATTCTACAAAATCAGCTTAATTGCTAATACTTTTCTTAATGATACATTAGTTGCTGAATCAAGTAACTAAATAATACAACGTGTTCATAAAATTCACTAGACTTCTAATATGTTTTCTGGGGCAGCTGTAACTGTAGCTATGGATACCTTTTCTCCTAAATCAACCTTCTGTGGAGTCTATCCAGGATGCAGGAATTTGATCGTCTATATCATTGGAAACTCCGAAACCATAAGAGATACAAACAAACTTGGTTAAATGGGACAACAGTTGCACAGTTACGAGGTAAATTACAGATTTCAAAAAAGGTCCATGGCTTACTAGATATAAGCAATTTATCAAAAAGGTCGTTTCTTCTTGCATTAATATCTCCAAAACTATGTTGACTATATTACATATATATATATATATATATATATATATATATATATATATATATATATATATATATATATATATATATATGAGCGGGGTACCTACAGCCTGTGCCGCATCCCCCATGTCGGTAACCATTTCTTCATATCCTTCCAGTGCTCGGCCTCGATAGCTCGATCTCTCGTATTTTTCTCAATTCCTTTTATCTATTGCATTGTCTGCCTTCCTCTTTTTTCTTTCCATGTGGTTTGCACCCCAGAGCTCACTTTGGCCATCATGTCTCCTCCATCCTCATGACATGCCCGTACCATAGTAACTGTCTGGATTCTACTCTTTCCGTTGCAAATACGCGCCCCCTTTTCTTTCTTATATCTTCGTTTGTAATGGGTTGTATTCTAAATACTCCATGATCTTCCGAAGAAGTCCATTACCACGGTTTCTATCATCTTTGTCTTTTTTTCTGAAAGCTGCCAGCATTCATAGCCCTAGGCTAAAATAGGCTCCACTATAATATTTCTATAGATTGTCGTTTTGGTTTGGAGTTTGATTTTGCTTGACCACAGTAACGAGTTCAGTGAACGCGCAGCCTTATTTTCTTATTACGGCCTATTTTGTCATATCACTTTTTGTTGTTCCATTTCCGAAATAATGCTTCCTAAGTATTAAAATTCGCCATATTTTTTTAGTCTATGCAGTTGTAGATCTGAGTCTTCTTTATGCGCGTCTTCAATCTTAAGGTATTCTGTTTTAGCAATGTTTTTATTTAGACCCCATTTTTAATATTCTTCGCTTAATTTTCTAAACACCTGGTCTGCGTCGTTCTCATCATTCGCTATAATTATCTAGTCGGCAGCAAATAAGAGAGTTGTTAAGCATTGTTCCTCCATCTGTATTCCCATTCCTAATGTTTTCCTTCTACAGTTTTTGGTGGCTTTTCGGATGTATATCCTAAACAAGGTAGGTGACAAACTGCACCCTTGCCTAAGCCCCTTTGTGGTGGAAACACTTTCGGACAGGACGTTTCAGACTCTCAGCAGACTCCTCGATATATGTTCCATATAGCGTTAAGCTAAGTCTTACTCGGGCGAAGACTCGTGAAAGTTTCTTTAAGGGTACTGTGTCCTATGATTTTTCTAGATCTACAAATACTAGGTGGCTACCCAAGCGACAAGTTAAGGCATGGTAACCAGCACTCGAGTCCAAATAACCTAACCGAGTTGTAATTTTGTTATAATTAACCAAAATGTGGGCCTGATTGTCACGATCCATACAAATTTGAGACTGCCGCTCCCAACTAGCCTATTCTTGACTATCAAAATTACTTAGTCAGTAACTTGCAAGTAAAAAAATTGTAAAAAATGTGATTCAATTTTAACTATAAATATACATAAATATAACTCTGGGTTTCAAATTCACAATTGGTCATTTTTAGGTCGAAGTGCTGCTTTTAATTTTCGATTTCAATACTTTGCTTTTTGGTGGCACCATGTCCTACGACCATTCTGGCAAGTGCTCTATAAATTACTCCGTTAGTTGGAAGTAGTTCTGTGATTATTTTAGAAGGCAAGGTGTGAAATATGTGCTGAAATTTACTTTTACTTCCACATCGTCACAACGTGTGGAAGTATCGCATCGGCAACAAAAATTAAAAAAAAAATTCTTCCGCTTAAACGTCGTAAAAAGTATCAAGACATATAGAAAACATGATTTGGGAACGAAATTTCTTATGTCTTTCGTCATGTCAGTCCGTCGACCTGCCGGTCTGTTGGGCTGTCGGTCGGTCGGTCTATCGGTATGTCGTAGGTACAGCTGTCTGTTAATAGGCGCAATAACTTTCGAACCAATTGAGATATCATCTTCAAATTAGGTATCCAGTTAGCACTCGATAAAATAACGCTTCGAGTTGTTTTTGGCTAAGATCGCTTTGGGGGGTAGGGCATAGATAAGGGGCGGTTTAGGGATAACTGATATTTTTTCAGTAAAACTCGATAAACGTAACGTTTCAAAAGTTTTTGGGTACAGGAATACAAATATTTTCTTTGTGGTCAAGTCATGGGCCCTAAATTCATTCTATGAGAAAGTCTTTCTGTAGAGAATAAATTATTACAACTATGTGGAAGTCATGATTCCATTTGCAGCACTATTTACCACGGATTGTTGCTTATTCCACTGTTCCCACCATTTTTCCGGGTGTGGCGTTTACGGGCAGGAAAAAAATCTTTCGTTGAGAGCATATTGTAACTCTGTCCTGTTCTTGTTGCATTTTTTACCCGTTTATCTGCTTCTTCATTGTCCTGGATGTGAGCATGTGCTTTTATCCACATAAATATAGCCGTTTTTACAGACCTTGCTAAAATTATGTACTTGGATCTAATAATTCCCACAAGTGGGTCCCTACATACATTAGAAGGCTCCCTCAGAGCCAAGGGTAACGATTTGCTGTTGGTTATGATTATAAATTTGGAGTAGGATACTATTTCTCTTGCCATTTCAATAGCTTTAATAACTGCTGCTGTTTCTACTGTATATATGCTGACTTCTTTCTGTAGCTTCAAAAGAAACTGTTCGGCGTCGATTCGAAAACAACTAAATATATTATTACAATGAAAAATTATCTTGATATTATTAAGTCAATATATTTTACTGTAAGATCTTCTGCCAAATATTTGAGAGCTCTGTAGCAGGTATATTATAAAAGCTTGCAGCTTAGCAGCTTTTTCTTCCGTGAATAATACTAAGCATATTCAATTTATTAAGCATGAATTTAGACTAGCCGGTCTTATTTAGGTGCAGAACTTTCAGTCAACGAGTTTGTCGCATTCGTGTGTCATATATTACTTTGATAATTTAACCAACATATTCATTTATTCATTTGACAGTAACGCTATTTCTTGCACTCGCTGACGTGAATAGTATAATCCAGACAGCCTCATATGCAATTACAACAGGGATTACACGCCACTGTTTACTAAACTGTCTTGCTTTATTGCACCGCCTTGGTGGTAAATGTTTAATTACTTCACACCAGAGCATCTTGCTCTGCTATTTGTCCTATAATCATAACAGCAAACTGTACAACAAGGATAAACAAAAAAGAGCTTACAGCCCTGAGGCGCTGAATTTTGCATTATGGCTGTGTCTAGCGACGACTAGGCTAGATTGACTGAAATGTTTTCTCCTGGAATGAAGAATGTTTGTTGTTTTTGCATGTTTTGGTGCTTTTGGTTTAGTCCATGGATTTTTGTTGATAACTCATTTTCTTAGGGTCATAAGCTTCATTACATCTAAGTGATTATGTGTAAAATATTATATAAATAAGTTAGGGATTTTCCCTTTATCTGTTCCAAATAAATTCGTCGCCATTTTTTATTCTTGTCAGCCGCTTATTTTGCGTTTTAGCAAATTTTCATTAACAAAAATTCGCTAGTAGAGAGGTCATGATGAGAAGGTTTAAAAAAAATTTTATATGAGCGCGAATTTGGGCCCCTAGAACCCAAAACCAAGGTCCGTTACAATTTTTATATGTTTATATATATATATATATATATATATATATATATATATATATATATATATATATATATATATATATATATATATATATATATATCTATATATATATATATATATATATATATATATATATATATATATATATATATATATATATATATATATATATAAGTTTGTTTTTCGAAAAGTATAAGGTTTTGAAAATCGGTTGAGTAGTTTTTGAGATAACACATTTTAATGTGTTGTCTGCCAAACAAAACAAACAAGTTTCTTATATTGTTTTTTATTACCTAAAACCGTATAATAATGTATTAAATGTTCGAAATGTTGACCTACTGCTTCCATGCAATAATACAGTCTTGTTAAAAGCTGTTTAGAAGGTTGTGAAATATTTCGGGTGAAATTTGTTGACATTCGGCAACGATGCGTTGATGGTAATCATGTAGACATTCTGGTAGTGTAGCGAAAATTTTATTTTTCAGGTGATGCCACAAAGAAAGCTTAAAGGGTTTAAATCTGGCGATCTTACTGGCCATTCTATTTCTTCTTTTCACCAAATCCATCTAATACAAGCCAGTGTTGTCAATTTTACGACGGTTTACATTTACGTAACTTCCAGATAGGTTTACCGTCCTAAGGTTAGGGAAAACATAATAGCGCAGTTAGGAGAGCGCTATCTGTCCATTCGGTACCTAAATACACATGGTACGTCAGAAAATGTGGCAAAACAGTTTGTACATTTTGGTGTGGGGGTTATTGTTCGATTTTCAACAAGGCCCTAGAGGTTATGCTTAAACTTTTTGTACAAAAAATTTTCAGTTTACAGTCAATGGCAACTCAAAAAAGTCTCGTAGTATCAAGCATCACAATAACTAGGGTAACTTGAGGATAGGTGGCGCGGAAGGTGAGCTGGCGCAGCTTGTTTTTTGCGCAACCGCAACTGTAATGCAATTTTTAAGCAACATTTATTTTGCATTGTGTACATCAGAGTTGCCTGCGACCGTGTTTGAGCTGACTAAATCGTGCCATTATTCAGTTTTAAAGCATTTAGTAATTGGGTGTAACGTAAAGTTTTCTGTGTAGTGTATATCTAGTGCCCTAACTTTTCATATAAAACCAAATTTACAACGGAATTTGAACTAAGGCAAGTAAAAGTATTAATATTTCCTTATATAACCTCAAAATAATTGAAAACTGTTGGGTCTCTGAGTTTTTCAGTGCGCCATCTATGCTCATAGGATTAGGATAGATGGTTTACTAGTTTCGAAGCAATATGGTTGAATAGGTTCTCATTTTATTTCAGGATGTCGACTAGCTATAAACGAAAAGGTACGTGTTCCCGTGCAACCTGGATGGAAGAGCAATCATCTGAAGCAGTTAATGCTTTAAACGAAAATCAGATGGGTGTTGATGGTACATTATAATGTACCAGCAACCACTTTTCGACGAAGAAAGGCGAAAAATAATATGAAGAAATAACGTGTTGGACCAAGTGCAACGTTAGGCAAAGAAGTAGAAAATAAGTTGGTAGCACACCTTTTCAACCTTCAAAAGACGCGTTTTTCCCCCAGAAGAACTGATATAAGATCGATGGCTTTTAAGTTAGCTGAAAAGTTGGGTCTCAATCATCATTTCAATAAAGAGACTAGTCTAGCAGGTTTTCCATGGTTGTGTTTATTTTTAAAAAGAAACTCAAGGCTATCTGTGCGAAAATCAGAAGCAGTCTTGATTAGTCGATTTTTGGGCATCAATAAAAATAATGTCGAAAATTATTTGCGAATACTGGAACAGACACTTACTGAAAACGATCTTATGTGCAACCCAGGACATATCTTTAATATGGATGAGACTGGTATGCAACTCAACAATAGGCAGCCAAACGTAATCGCAAAAAAGGATCTAAGAGTATTGCAAGTGTAATCTCTGGGGAAAAAGGTGCAATAATTACGGTGATAGCTTGCTCTAATGCAGAGGGCGTTTTTATTCCACCTACTTGCGTGATAAAGGGAAATAACGAAAATAAAACTGATGCAGATGGTATGCCACCAGGCTCAAAAATTTAATAGTCACCAAAATCTGCTTATGTCAACAACGACACATTTTTCAAATGGCTAAAAGGTCAATTCGTCCCACGCAAATCAATAGGAAAACTTATACTATTGTTAAACGTCCTCACTTCTCATTGCATTAATGTTGGAGTGTTAGAACATGAACTTGAACATAACCTTGAACATTACATTATTCTTTTGTGCTTACCGTGTCATACCACTCAATTCCTACAGCCTCTCGACAGATTTTTTTTTATCTTTTAAAATGAACTACTATGCCGCTTGCAATCTGTTTATCAAAAATATTCCGGGAAGAAAGATCACCAGGTTACAGTTTGTAAAGCTTCTTTCAATAAGTCAGCCGCGGTTTTTAAGGCCATATCGGCTTTTAAATCTACAGAAATTGTGCCGTTTAATTCATCTGCCATTCCAGAAGTAGCATCTGTTGAACCACAAAATTTACAGGAAACCCTCTCCAAAACTCAACAAACAACGTCAGAAAGAACACGAGAAGTTCAGAATGATCAACAACCTTGCTGGAGCTGGCAAAATGTTGCACCACAATCGCCAGGTGTTTCAAGAAATTCTAAAACGAAAAACGCTCCTGAGGAGAATCCTACTTCTGGAAAGACGCTTAATGGCATTTCACCTGTTCCAGTTGTTTCCACTCCTGTTGACTTTGTGAGACGGAGAAGCAAGCAGTTGGCGTAGATTTTGACAGATAGAGAAACTACCAATGAAAAGAGGAATGAAGCTATTAGAAGCACCAAAGGAAACAAAATGAACAAAAAAGACAAATGGCTGAGAAACCAAAAATAGAAATGGGTAAGAAACCAAAAGCAACCATGAAGCATTCATCTAAGCGGACGAAAAATTGGTTGTCGTCGGACGAAGGGGATGATGGAAGCATTTGTTTGAGTGACTCATCGGATGACTTGGAATATCCTGAAAAAATCTGTACTGGTTGTGGCGAAGTTTACCCACAAACAATTAATACTGATGAGTGGGTGAAATATATGCATTGTTTGCATTGAATTCACGATTAATGCTCAAAATCTGTAAATTTTTGCAATTTATGTAGTGTTATGTGCAAAGCAAAGCAAAGCTTGTATTATTTAAAGACATTTTTGCAGAAAAACGAAAGGTACATTTACTTATAGGTTTCGCCATCTCACTTCAACCCAAGAGGAGAGAAAACTATGGAAATTTTACTCCAGACGCACTTCCCCGGCTGTAACATAATAAACCAATCACCTCCGGACTAGGAACACTCAGAAATAGAGGCGCCTTATAGGCGGGCATCTATAGTAGACTGGACAGTCGCTAAAGAGGTGGTTACCTGGAGCAAAATAAGATGGGCCATTAACAGCTTTAAGCCATACAAATCCCCGGGATTTGATGGAATAATGCCCATCATGCTCCAACAGGATATATATATATATATATATATATATATATATATATATATATATATATATATATATATATATATATATATATATATATATATATATATATATATATATATATATATATATATATATATATATATATATATATATATATATATATATATATATATATATATATATATATATATCAAAAAATTGTGGGAACGCCGTCAGTTGTGGAATAAAACTCTTTATTATAGGCCGAGCTTTCGGAAAAATTTATTCCTTTATCAAGGATATAACATGAGCTTTACTAAACTATTTATCTAATAACAAACATATGTTTGTTATTAGATAAATAGTTTAGTAAAACTCATGTTATATCCTTGATAAAGGAATAAATTTTTCCGAAAGCTCGGCCTATAATAAAGAGTTTTATTCCACAACTGACGGCGTTCCCACAATTTTTTGATAAATAACACTATTACCGTCACAAAAATTTAATACTATATATATATATATATATATATATATATATATATATATATATATATATATATATATATATATATATATATATATATATATATACTGGCGCCGGTGCTTACCCTTATTATGAGGGCCAGCCTGGCTCTGGGGTACATTCCGAGGGCATGAAGACTGGCCAGGGTTGTATTCATTCCTAAACGTGGGCGTCTCACAGACCAGGCAAAGTCCCTGAGGTCAATAAGTATCATGTCATTCTTGCTAAAAGCAGTGGAAAAACTGCTCGACCGGCACATTAGGAGCGGTGTACTGGAAGCATATCCCCTACACTGCGGACAATATGCATATAGAGCAGGAGTCTTAACAGAAACAGCACTACACCAACTGGTGCTGAAACTGGAGAATACGCTGGAGAACAGGGAGGTGGGGCTGGGGGTCTTCCTAGACATAGAGGGGGCCTTTAGCAACATCTCGTTCGGATCGGTTCAGGCAGCTGCCCGGGAGCGTGGAATAGAGGAGACCTGCTGCAGGTGGATCGGTTTCATGCTCAGGGACAGAGCGGTGTTCACCTCACTTGCGGGAGGGACTCTGCTGGCGGGGGTCGCGGCGGGGTGTCCGCAGGGAAGCGTTTTGTCTCCCTTGCTCTGGTGCCTAGTTCTGGACGGCCTGCTGGGGAGGCTCCCAGGAGGGGGGTATGAGGTACAGGGCTATGCGGACGACATTATCATCATAGTCCGAGGAAAAGTCACACAGGCAGTGTGGGAGCGCATGCAGACTGCACTGAAAGTGGTGGAAGGGTGGACGGCTGATCAAGGGCTCGAGGTGAGCCCCGAGAAAGCAACCGTCGTTCCGTTTACGAGGAGGAGGAAGTGCGACAGCCACAGAAGTCTCACTCTATACGGTAGGAGCGTTCCAATGGCCAGGGAGGTAAAATATCTTGGGATCGTATTGGACTCTAAGCTAACCTGGAATGGTCACATTGGAAAAATACTGCGTAAGGCAGTCAGGACCTTAGCCGTCACTAGACGGCTATATGGAAAAACGTGGGGACTAAGACCTAGTATGGCCCACTGGCTGTACACAAGGGTGGTCAGACCATCGTTAACATATGCGGCACTGGAGGAGCCCATGCTTGAAATGAGGTCAGACTTCGCGAGCCCGCGAATGTGCAGGAGAAACAACTTTACAGTGGAAATCCCCGACCGCGAGGCATCGCGAGAGGAGACGCCGGGCATACCACGGGACGCGCTCGTCTGGTTCTCGGACGGATCCGGCGGGCAGCGTGGGACGGGGGCAGATTTTTACTCGGAAGGACCGAGGGTAAGTCATAGTATTTCCCTCGGAGCCCATGCAACGGCGTTTCAGGCCGAAATGTACGCCATTCTGCACTGTGTGCGGGAGAACAACAGGAGGGGCTACACCAACAAGCGGATCCTCATAGCCACAGACACCCAGGCAGCCCTTAAGACACTAAGTAGCCCACGGGTAAATTACTGGCTGGTGTGTGAGTGCCGAGACGAGACGAGCGTCGTGGCTGGGCAGGATGAGGTAACCCCCATCTGGGTGCCGGGTCATTCGGGGTCAAAGGCAATGAAGAAGCTGACAGTCTCGCGAAGAGAGGGTCAGCAGAACCATTTATGGGACCAGAACTGGCTCTGGGAGTGACAATAAGCACTGCCAGGGGAGCCATTAAGTCCTGGGTCAGGAACCAACTCAAGGTGTACTGGGCGGATTGTCCAGAGCTCAGACATGGGAAGTCAATAATTCACGGACCCAGTTCAAAGAGAGCTGTGGAGCTGCTTAATCTTAGCAGAGGACACCTCAGAAATACAACAGGTCTCTTGACGGGACACATGGCCATCAAGAAACACCTGCATAAAATGGGGCGGTTCGAAGGGGACCTTGCATGCAGACTCTGCGGCGAGGGGGAGGAATCAGTTCAGCACATCTTGTGCGAGTGTAAAGCTCTGGACCGCAAAACACAACTGACCTACGGTCAGTCTAGACTGGAGACAGACCAATATAAAACTTACCCTACCAATCGCTTTGCAGACTAGTTCAAGGCACAGTGATTTTGGAATGGGTGGAGTAAGACTAAGGGTATGCACAATCAACCAAATGTTGCAGTGCTATCGGGGCGGCAAGGCCGCAGAAGAGCCCTGAGGGTAAAAAAAGAGGAGGGATGGTTTTTGAATTGTTTTATATTTTTTATATAACACTGTTTATTTTGTTTCAACTTATCTAGCTTATTTTGTAGCACTTCTAGTAAGTCTAGTGTTTCACACAAAAAATATATAAATAGTTTTGAAACGTATTCAAAGTGAATTTATACTCATCTAAAAAAAAATAATGAGAGCCATCTACCCTACATAGGTACTCTAGGCCAGAGTACAGCAGTAATATGAATGCTAGGTCAAGACACATTAAATAAGCGTGTCACCTAACACATTGCAAATTGTAATTATGACCGAGCCCACTTGTCTTCTGTCCCACATTTTCATCTCGTAGGTTAAACGTGCTTATATTTACGACGAGACTTTGATCGCGATAGCGATGGTATTTTTGCCTAGTGGTCACAGTATAGGCTGCACCCACCCATCAACATTACCTACATGATATCCATCCATTAAGAAGTATTCACATGCACGAGCAAGTTAACAAAATAAATTACAAGCATTAGGTACCTATGGAGTTCAGGTGACAAACAAAAATTACTGGGTTAGGTTACAATTTGACTGTATAGTACGGGATGTATAGAATAAAAATATTAACTTTAAAACAGTAAGTCAGGAATTGTTTCAAATAAAAGTAATCGGGCACATTTTACGCTTTTTGCAGCTTTGTTTATTTAAACGCATTAAAAAGCAATAAACTGCAATCACTTCATCATTAGCTGTGTTCTTTCAAGAGACATTTTGTTCCAACCAAGAAAATTAGATCTGCGTATGCAACATATGTACCAAATTTCATCGCATCAGCTTAAATATTTAATCGTGCTTTGTGCAACTGGACAACAGAGTTTCTTCTCTTAGCTCAAGAAGCTCCAGAAATACAAGAAAAATTTATTCGAAAATTTTACAGTTTTTACTCTGAAAATATCAGTGAAAATTTAATCAGTTTTAACACAGATTCTGGGCACGATCAATGGAAAATGTTAAATGACATATCTTTAACGAACCCCTAGATTTCGATTCCAAGTGTGCATTTGATAAAATATTTGCAAAAAATCCATTTGAACTAGGAACTACTTGCAATGCTGAAGTATAAATGTACAGGGTGATTTTTTTAAGTGTCTCACCCCTGTATTTTCTTTATTATCAGAGATATAAAAAAATTCGAACGCCATCTGACAAACTACCATGCGATGAGTTAAAATATTGCGACAGAAGAACAATTGCACATCGCCTTCATAGAAATCCATGGCGAACGTTGATTTTCTTAAATGGCATGATACGCCTCAGACACATACAGTCGATGCAGAATCAAAATCTCCGTATAACGATGCCACGCTCACATTTTTGAGTCGAGCCGTTTCGGAGACATGACGTCACAAAATTTCAAAATGATTTTTTTAAGTGTCTCACCCCTAAGTGAGTGGTGAACGTGTCGCCACCTAGTTCGGAAGCAAGTACTATGTTGTCACGCCCGCCCCAAATAACACAGCGTGTTAAAAATAGAGACAGTATACAACTAACTAACAATTTAAAAAATTGTTAGCCCTGGCCCATTTCTACCCCGATATAGGGACAAAGTATGTAAGACTAGATGCATTCTCGCAACAATTAGAACCGTAGATCGGTTTCGCTCTCATTAGAGCTCTTCAGTACGGCATACTAATTGTAGCAAAAATGCACCAAAAATAACACGGCTGTCGTATAGCCAGTCTTAAAACACTAAGTGAGTGGTGAACGTGTCGCCACCTAGTTCGGAACCAAGTACTATGTTGTCACGCCCGCTCCGTCTACGGTTCTAATTGTTGCGAGAATGCATCTAGTCTTGTCCCACCCCTGCAATTGTTTTTTCTGTCCCAATATTTGAACTCATCGCATGGTAGTTTGTCAGATGGCGTTGGAATCTTTTTGATATATCTCTTAATAAAAAAATTACAGGGCTTTGACACATAAAAAATTCACAAACAATTTGAAATTTTATGACGTCATGTCTCCTAAACCGCTCTACTCATAAATGCGAGCGTAGCATCGTTCTACGCAGCTTTCGATTCTGCAATGACTGTATGTGTCTGAGGCCTATCGTTCCGTTTAAGAACATTAACACTGGCCATGGATTTCTATGAAGGCGATGTGAAATTGTTTTTCTGTCGCAATATTTTAACTCATCGCATGATAGTTTTGTCAGATGTCGTTGGAATTGTTTTGATATCTCTGATAATAAAGAAATTACAGGGGTGAGACACTTAAATAAATCACACACGTTTTGAAATTTTGTAACGTCATGTCTCCGAAACGGCTCGACTCAGAAATGCGAGCGTGGCATCGCTATACGCAGATTTCGATTCTGCATCGACTGTATGTGTCTGAGGCATCGTTCCATTTAAGAAAATCAACGTTGGCCACGGATTTCTATGAAAGCGATGCGCTTGTGTTTTCTTGTCGCAATATTTCAGCTCACCGGATGATTTGTTTGTGAGATGGCGTTGGATTTTTTTGATATCTCCGATAATAAAGAAATTACAGAGGTGAGACACCTAAAAAAATCACCCTGTATATACGAGCTTACAGCCCGTTCATTACAACAAACCCGCCATTTTCTCCGTAGCCGAGTTGGATAGAGCGCGCACATGATACTTAAACTCAGAGATGACGCGAGTTCTTCCCATGGTGTGTTAACTTTTTGAAATCTTATTTAAATTTTTTTCTTTTTTAGAATCATCATATTATGAAATTGTAAGAAATTTTTTAGCGAATCTTTGAAAAAAGTCATAAATAAAATGAGAACTTTAAGACTTTCAAATTTAAATAGCACATCAGGTTGTTTTTGTTGCTCTAACTTTGTTAGACCATTCCATACATAATAGAGTCGTAGATACTTTTCATGTGAGTTCATAAATGCTTGATCTTCTTAGATGCTTGGATCCTCCTTTGCTCCTTGACGCCTTACACTTAGTTTCTGATGGTGTAAGTGGCTAAAACTGCCTGTTCCGTACCTGGTATTCGACATGGAGACTAGCACTACAAAGTTAAGCCGTTCTTGTTCTGGGATGTTGAGAAGAACCAAAACTGCATCATTTCTAAGGCTAGCAACAAGCAACTTAGCGTTTTCCTGATCACTCCCATTGGTAATGCTTGCCACAATATGACATTGACGAAAGTACTCTTCCCAAGGTGACTTCCTGTCATATGTATTAACTTTCACCATTGCTGACTTCACGAAAGTGTTAGTGTTCTGATGTGGCTCCGTTTTTGCACATACATCCTTCTTACGTTATAATTGTGACATTCTTTCCTCTGCTATGCAACTGGATTCGCTTTTTGCGGCATCGTCACGTAGAAGTGAATTTGTTTGCGGGCCAACAAAAGAGGTCTCTACGTCTATATTTAGATCAGAGTGTATACATCTTAGTTTATTTCGTAAGCGAATTTTCATGTAGAAAATGTTGTTGTAATCGCAAATTTTCTTACAAACCTTTCAGCGAATTTCCTTGAAAGGTAAAATTGTTTATAATTTTCCTAAAAGAAAAAATTATTTTAAATTTTTGTGTGTAAGGGCATTAAGTTTTGATGGAACATTTTTTTATGAAATTCGTAAAAAAATTACGTTTTGATGAATTTTCGCGCAAAAGAAATTGTTTAAGGAGATTTTTGTGAAACACATTTTATGGAATTTTTTAACGACTTTTTAGAAGTAGTATTTTTTAGCAAATTTTCATAGAAAAAATTCGCTAACGACGAGATCGCAACATTTGAAAATTTCCTCATTTAGTAAATATAAAACAATGAACTATATATAGTTCACTGTCGTAAGATGGTATATATATATATATATATATATATATATATATATATATATATATATATATATATATATATATATATATATATATATATATATATATATATATATATATATATATATATATCTGTGTTTGTGTGTCCAACCGATAACTCAAAAATATCACTGATTTTCACTGATTTGGACTAAATTAAGGACTTCTTATTTCGTTAATGATGATCTTAACGCCCAATTTTTCCTAACAAAAATTAAAAAAATATTTTAAAACGCAATATCTTTCAAATTGCTAAAGCGATTACAACAAAAATTTATAACCTAAAAGAAGATGGACATATGTGGCTGTGTACCAATTTTCAAGTTTTTAATCAAAGAAAAATAAATTTATTCGAAATTATTAATAAAATAAGCTTCAACGTCACTTTAAATTATGTGATGCAATATCTACAATTTTGACAAAGATAAATAACGTTACTTGTACTGCCATGTTATTTAAAAAGATCGTAGATAAAAATCTAAACAATGGAAGTTACAATCAAGATGTCAAAATGTAGCTGTTTCTTACGTGGGTATCCAGATCTTCAGAAATTTCATGTACTTAAACCTTTCATGTATAAACTTCTCACATTTTCACAGTTTCCGATTTCTGATAACAGCCAAAACATTTTATAAAATTTAATTTTATCATTTAGTTAAAAAATAGCGTAATCGATAGCTCTATTTAGTACCTGCAAATTTGGAATTACCCATTTCTGGTGATTTCTACTTCATCCCTCCAATCTTAGTTTACTCTATTTGACAACGTTCTTAAACCGCGTTCGTGCTAGAGCTCCGCTGTCATTTTTATTTCTGTGATAATGTCATTTATTGTCAATTCTCAATATGAAATTGAAAACTTAGCCTCAAATTTAGGTGTAAGATTTGATACAATTACTAGAGAGATATGAAAATGGGGCATCCTGTTTTTACACTGTCACGCGCATGTGAGATGCGGTGAGTACAGTCGCAACAGAATAATATTATGCTGCGGTACTGTAAGTTTGACGTTTCATCATATCTCATAACTTCCTAAAAAATTACAAAACTGTTATTTTTTTATTAGAGTTTATAAATATATTTGCCTAAGTTTTGTGTGCATACAGTTCGAAGTAATTTTTTATGATCAGAATACTACTGTCACATGATTATAAAATGAAGCTTATGACTGTTAACGCGATCTAAAAAGCTTCTCTACTTTTCAAGTTTGTTTCGCCACGATGTCAATTAAGACCCCCCGCCCTAATTATACTTATCGTGTGCATATATATATATATATATATATATATATATATATATATATATATATATATATATATATATATATATATATATATATATATATATATATATATATATATATATAATATAAAAATAAAAAGTAAATGAAAATGCAAGTGGACTTATTTAATTTAGTGCCGTATTTTATGATTTCTGAAAAAGGCATTATAGGCGACGAAGTGGAATGTAATTTTCGTAAATTCTCAGTTTATTGCCCGGAGGGTTTTTAGATTATTTTTTTTCAGAGACTTTGTTAGAATCCCCCCAGAAGACAAATTCGTTGAAAACGACCCGCAAGATAGTTGAAGGGCCAAGAATGAATAGTGGTGCTGAGAGGTGAGGAAATAAAAGGTCAATGCTAAAAAACCACTTAGTCGGACTTTGAAAAGATGCGTTTTCAGTCTGCATACCTTCTGTAAACCCTGTCTACACCGCACCGCGCCTCTATTCCCCAGGTAACGTAACTTCCTTGGGGTTGCTCAGAGAAAATTTTCTTGTGCTGTATGCTTAGAAGGTGGTTGTATGCATGCACAAAGGGAAGGAGATTTCATTGTGTTTTTGTGTGAGTGGGCAGAAACCGTCTTCTTTCTGTGGGTTCTTCTTCGCAGTCTGCAAGCATATAATCACTCTCAATTAATGAACCACGGAAAGCTGTATATGTTCAGCTGTCTAATATATTTTTTCTTAAGTATATTTCCTGTGTATTAATTGCTTTGTTTGCATTTTGTATCCAAATTACTTTTTCAACATTTATGTTAGAGATTATGGTTTTGCTTGCCCTTATTTACCTTATTTATTACTGCTCCTAGTTAAATATACTAATTTTTAATAACTTTTAATATAAGGCTTAATCACTCTTATAATATATATATATATATATATATATATATATATATATATATATATATATATATATATATATATATATATATATATATATATATATATATATATATATATATATATATATATATATATATATATATATATATATATATATATATATATATATATATATATATATATATATATATATATATATATATATATGTATGTATGTATCGCACCGATAACTCAAAAAATAATGGGCCGATTTTAATAAAATTTGGCACGTACCTTCCTTTTGTAAATGGCTTGAAAAAGTTTGTTAATCAGGAAAATCGGACAAGGTTTTCCGGGAAAATTTTGAGTTTTCATTCGAAAAAAAATTTATCTCAAAAAATAAAAAAAGCTATGATAACCAAATTTGGTAGGTAGGATAACGATATAAAAAGTAAACTATACACGAAAATTTAGATTTTTATGTTAGAAGAAAAAAAGTTATAATAAAATATGTTGTGCCATTTCTATTAAAATTCAATACCATAACGCACTTGCTGCGTGCAAGCTTTTTAATTATTAATTTGCTTAGATGATTCAAATATAATTGGATAGAAGTGCCAAAGTAAATTATTGTGTTATGGCAGATTTATTTCGTGCAATCAAATACATATTCATTCTCTCCACAATTTTACGTCACAATTTTATCAGCATTATCAAAAGTGACCTTTCCTTCTAGTATAGTATATTTTTACGTTAAAAAATATGTCCTACTCTACGATGATAAATGAAATAGTAAACAGATCCTTATCTACTCTTTTACTTTATATTGCACGCGTATTAACTAATGTCAGTTCTAAAATGTGAACACACCTTAATGACAAAAGCTGTATACAATTATTATTATTGCTTAATCATCTTTTTATCTACACATGCCCATAGTTCATCGGCCTCTTCTTACAAACTGCTTGGCTTCGCAGACAGTAATATATTAACGTTGGAAATTGCTAAATAAAATAGTACTAAAACGAAAATTACGAAATCATCTTTGCTGTAGGTACTCATCATAGTGTATGAATTATGTATTGTAACCCGTCTTTCAGATTTAAATGTCAATTATTATTATAGCTCGCACAGAAAAGAGCTACTAAAATAGGATGCACAGAGATTTCGCAGATTTATTGAAGTGACAGATGGTAACATTTTAGCTCATCTTGAGCCCTAGCATCAGGTTTCCATAGTAGACTCGAAAGGGAGGGAGTTAACTTCTGACTGGGAATTAGTTATTAGGGGGGTACCTCAGGGGTCAGTTTTGAGTCCGCTTCTGTTTCTTGTTATGTTAAAAACCTGCCGTCCGAGATTGATGATGAGACCTGAAAGTAAAAACTGCGATTTCATTAAAAGCTTTAGAAAGTTGGTTTTTAAACAACTCACTTACCCTAAATCTAGATAAGACTAATATAGTTACATTTCGAACATCTTACGAAAGTGATGGGTCGCATATGATCAGCTGTAAACTAGGCACATTAATAAAATGTAACGAAACAGTAAAAATTTTTGGCTTACTGTTGGACTCCAGACTCACCTGGGTGTCGGAAGTAAATTCGTTAGCACCTAGAGTGAGCACACTATGCTACCAATTAAAAGTCTTAAGGAACAATGTTTCAATTGAAACCTGCATAGGGGTATATCATGCATATATACATTCCATAATCAAGTATGGCATAATTTTCTGGGGAAACTCTGTTGACGCAATTAGAATATTCAGGCTGCAAAAAAATGTATAAGGGCTATTTTTGGTCTTCGACAGACAGAGAGTTGCAAACCGTATTTTATAAAATATAGAATGTTAACACCTATAAGTGTTTATATTTTAGAATGTGTATTGTTTTTAAGAAACAACTTTTCAATGTTTTCGTGCAGGGAACACACCCATGCTTACAACACCAGAAGAGATACGGTTTTGTTGGAAGATCAAACAAGACTAACAGTGTTGTACAAAAATGTAACATCATCCATAATAAGGATATATAATCATCTTCCAACGAATCTTAGAGACTGTGATGTATCTGTTCTAAAGATAAAACTTAAACAGTTTTTGGAATCACAGTCTTTCTATACTCTGTCTGATTTTTTTTTATTGTTCCATGTTTATAGAATAAGTGAAACTTATTTGCTGCTTTAATTTGTGTTTCCGTTGGTACTATTGATTTCATCCATGTGTGTTTGGTCTAATTGATGCATGTTGTTTTTTATGTTTTATTTACCATGACGAACCGTGATTTTATTATTAATATATGTATGTATATTTGTAAAAAGCTTTTAGACTGTGAATTTTTAAATTTTGGGATACTTTGCTTAAGAAAGAGTGTGCCAGAAATTTGGCTGATTTTGTGTTTTATATTGTGACGTGTTCATTGCCATTGTTGGATGTTCTGAATAAAGAGTGTTATTATTATTATTATTATTATTATTATTATTATTATTATTATTATTATTATTATTATTATTATTATTATTATTATTATTATTATTATTATTATTATTATTATTATTATTATTATTATTATTATTATTATTATTATTATTATTATTATTATTATTATTATTATTATTATTATTATTATTATTATTATTATTATAATTATTATTATTATTATTATTATTATTATTTGACACGCTTCGTGTGGAACAGCCAGATGAAATAATATCTGTATCTCACTTAGTATGAATAATAGTAATAACTTTGTTGTTGAATTTCATACATCGTGCGGTAATATAAACAATAAGAACCAATACATTACAGAAATCAACAATAATGGCTTGCATGTTGCACTGAAGCTTAGTTTGCCTGTGCCACATATTTAAAGAAAAGATAGGTATATGGATTTCTCTCAACTAATTCATAAGTTACGTTTGTAACAAATCTAAATTTTATGCATTACTCCTTTACAATTATATTGAATTATGGGTACTTCTAACCATGAACTACATTCGGTAAAACAGTAATCTGGATGACTACAACTCTATACCTAGTATACGTCACTTTAAATTTCAAATTCTCGGCCATTACACTCGGGAGAGAAGCTTCTCTTGTATTAAAACCATTCTTTTATTGACACTCATAAATACCCACCAACAGACTTACGTAACCCCATACACACGCATGCCCGATTGTACACATTTGCCTTGAATTCTTCTACAATCATATAAAACTAGTCGAGGTGGATGAAATAGATACATTTTGACACGCATGCATACGCACGCGACCCAAATCTCTGCATCATATTATATATACCCTGCTTTTGGTACTGTTCACATATTTTAATTTAGACCCTAGATATATATTTTTTTTCATTTTGTGTAAGTTTACATTACATAACTTTTAACCTTTTTCCTAAACTTATAATTCTGTTTGATACATCTTATTTCTAAGAATAGTTGATTGTAAAATTTAGATCCAAAAAATGAAATAGTCCTTATAATAACCATGTTCTTTGCCTGAGGGGTGGTAAGACAATGCTCCATCGTTCTGCGAGTAGGATAGTCGTGACGAATAATCTCGTGTTTACTTTTAGTACATTTTCTTTAAAAAATTCAGTACTAAGGAGATCTCGAACTTTTGAATGTTGAAAAAATTTCTACAAATCAGCGCTAACTAGGCCCCCTAAAACACATGCCCGAGGTCAGTTTCAATTTTTATATGTTTATATATATACAGGCTGTTTCAAAAAACATGCACCATCGCTCGTGGGCCAATTCCTTACTAAAAAATAAGAAAAAAAGTTTCTGTGCACATGGGCCCGGAAACGCATAGTTTCCAATATACAGGGAGTTGCATTTTAATATTTTTTTTAATTATTTATATATAATTTCAAAACCACTAAATTGATTTTAATGAAACTTGGAATTTGAAAGTGTATTATGAAAGTGCATATTTTTAAGTGAAAATCTGCTTACAACTGCGTCAGTGGCGTGCGTACGGGGTAACTGTAAAAATTCATTTGGGGAAAAATATGTGCGCCACTGTCTTTTTCCAATTTTGATACATCAGTTATGAAGCTTATTACATAAGCCACAAAAGCTGCCTCTTGGTATTTTTCGTTCAGGGTACCCCTTAGGAGATATGATTAATTTTAAAAAAAGGGGCAAAGTACCGATTCGTTGGAGTAATGAAAACAGTAATCGTAAAGTGCCATGAAACTATAATTTTTGACAGTTCTCCAAATTCTACAATTTTGAAGTGCTTTGTAGGCGTCAAAAGAGTTTTCGTGCTATTCTTTAAATTTTGATACGGTGCAGTATTTTCGTTTTTAGTTATTTTGTTGATACTGAGCTGCTCATTAATATTATTTCCTCCTCTCAAAATGGTTTTCATTAAGTACACTTCAGCGGATTTGACTGATATGTTGTTAATTTATGGACAAACAAATCAAAATGCTAGACAAGCTGTGCGAGTTTATCAGGAAACTTATCCGCAAAGAAGAATTCCTGACAAAAATATTTTCCCACGTATTGTAAGACATTTGAGAGAAACTGGTTTTTTAAAACCTTTAAAAGCTGACTCTGGACGCAGAAGATACCGCCGAACTGTACGAGTTGAAGAGGCAATATTAAATATAGTTGAACGTGATCCTAGTACAAGTACGAGAATTATTGCCACCGAACTGGGTAATATTTCGGCATCATCAGTTCACAGAACTCTGAAGGATCAAAGTTTATATCCCTATCATTTTACACGTGTCCAGGAACTTCTACCTAGAGATTTTCAACCAAGGGTAATGTTTTGTCAGTGGTTCTTAAACAAACTTAGGCACGACCAACATTTTTCTAAACGTGTACTATTTACTGATGAGGCGTCATTTACGCGAAAAGGTATCGTAAATTTTCACAATTTACATACATGGGCCGATGAAAACCCACACTCTCTAAGAGTTGCAAATTCGCAGTATCAATTTTCCATCAATATTTGGGCTGCTATTATTGAAAATCACATAATTGGTCCTGTTGTTCTACCGAATCGTCTTGACCATGAATCATATTTAAACTTTTTACAAAATGATTTGCCGTTGTTACTACCGCTTTTTATGAGAAATGGTGCAATGTGGTTCCAGCATGATGGTGCGCCCGCACATTTTGAAGCAGTTGTAAGAACATATTTAGCCAACACATACGGTCACCGATGGATTGGTCATGGAGGTCCGGTGTCATGGCCACCTCGATCTCCGGACCTGAATCCTCTCGATTTTGATTTGTGGGGTCATTTAAAAGAAATAATGTATAAAACACCAGTAAATACACGAGAAGAATTGTTGGGAAGAAAAGAATATGCATTTGACAGCATTAGAGAAGATCAAAATATTTGCAGAAGAGTAAGAAGATCTTTGCGCAGAAGGTTAAATAATTGTAACGACGCTAATGGTGGTCACTTTCAACATTTTATTTAGCTTTGTTATTAAAGTCAATTGAGTAATGTACAAAAAACAAGAGTTTGGAAAAATCATGGTGTCTTTACGATTACTTTTTTTATTTTTATTTTTTATTTATCATTTTTTATCAATGTTTGTAATATTCATTTCAATGTTTATCACCAATAAGTTTTACGTAGGTTAGTTATTTGCACGTTTATTGCTGTAATGTTTACTGTATGTTTTGTTTTTCATATTCTTATGGTTGCAGCAAACATATATTATTATTATTATTATTATTATTATTATTATTATTATTACGCCGACTAATCGGTACTTTGCCCCTTTTTATAAAATTAATCATATCTCCTAGGGGATACCCTGAACGAAAAAATACCAAGAGGTAGCTTTTGTGGCTTATGTAATAAGCTTCATAACTGATGTATCAAAATTGGAAAAAGACAGTGGCGCACATATTTTTCCCCAAATGAATTTTTACAGTTGCCCCGTACGCACGCCACTGATGCAGTTGTAAGCAGATTTTCACTTGAAAATATGCACTTTCATAATACACTTTCAAGTTCCAAGTTTCATTAAAATCAATCCAGTGGTTTTGAAATTATTTATAAAAAATTAAAATTCAACTCGAGCGATGGTGCATGTTTTTTGAAACAGCCTATATATATATATATATATATATATATATATATATATATATATATATATATATATATATATATATATATATATATATATATCGGTTTAGTTTCTTGAAAACTTCTTCATTTATAAACAAAAATTAAAATAACATTTGTGTGATTGAGTCAATGACGTTTCGTCGCCGCATGCGCGGCTTACTCATTTTCCTTAGGTTTTTATTTTATTTTATATTAATCTATTAAAAACAAAGTGAAAAAAAAAACAGTGCATTCCACATTTACGTTGAGAGCTGTAAAAATAAAAAAATAAAAGTCAATTTTCAATTTTTACAGCTCTAAGACACGAAGTAACGTGCCGCCACTTAGCCACCTACCAGGTGGCGGCACGTTGCTTCGTGTCTTACTACTCACTTAGTGTTGGAAGACTGGCTACCATAGCCGTATTACTTTATAGGTGTATTTTCGCTACAATTAGTATGCCGTACTGAGTATACGCAAGATTACGGTTCTAATTTTGGCGAGAATACATCTAGCCTTACCTGTTTATGAAAAATCCGTAAACACGTCAATTTTAGATTAAAAGATGACATCCGGCAACGCGAAAACTTCACCCCTATATTCAATCACATTCAAGTGACAGTTGCAACACCCACATTTTTAAATAGAAAGTAGGATCTTGTAATAACTGATTTGAAAGATATCTTCATTCTGCATTCAAAAAAGTTATAGTCTTCAAATTTATTGAAAAAATTAAAAATGTAATTAATTATGTGTATCAATTACACTGATACCGAGGCAGGTGGACGGAACGTTATAAATAATACGATGAACTCTCAGGTCTAGGGTTGAATACACTGAGACTTTAGAGACGACCTCCAGAGAGATTTGTGGAGTAGGTGGATAGAGACCCTGTAATCGGGCTACAAGAACCCAACCTACCCTTATACACTGATCCAAGGCGTAGGCAGATTGAACCCTTGGAGTCCGTTTCCTTTAATATCTTCTTAACCTCTTGAAAATGGCTCCAAAACAGGAATCGGGACGTCGAGTTTTAATAAATTTAGGCGCGGTTCAACCTAACACTAATGACCGCGAAAACCTTTCTGAATATCGAGGTATATAAGTTAAATGGATTTTGATTGTGGCTTTTGAGCACATATTTCTTTGCGCAAATTTGTGTTTCAGCAAGGTTGTAGTGAGAAAAAAAATGTTAACTAATTAATGTCAGTTTTATTATGCTTGATCGCATAATTTCAAAAAGAAAAGTTTTAAATTGTTGAATTGAGTTGAGTTTGAGTGAGTGAGTGTAAACACTCAAACACCCGGGATGGCACGAATTTGTAGTTCATTCACCACAGATTTTGTTTTTAGTTGTGTTAATGGACTTATTTCACGCACTAGGTGCCTCTTCATTTACGATAGTAATATTCTAAATTTAAAGTTTACCAGTTCAATTAATGTGTCTCCTATGTAGATCACTTTACAAAAGCTAACAACTTTTTATAGGGTCGCCATCTCGGTGTGGAACCAGGTAGAATGTTGTCACGGCAGCTCCGATTAACGCAAAATGAATTTCATATTATGGTGAGAATACATCCAGTCTTACATACATTGTTCCGGTATTAGGGGAAAAATGGGCCAGTGCTGACAATTTACAAAATTGTTGGTTGGTTGTACACAGTCTCTATTTATATTATTTTGTGTTAATTGGAGCTACCGTGATAGCATACTGCCTAGTTCCGCACCGAGGTATCGTCCTTGTTGTATATCACAATGTTCTATGAGGCTGGATTGGTATTACTTTATAGGTGTGTTCCCGCTGTAATTAGTATAGCGTACTTACTAGCGAAACCGGCCTGCGTTTCTAATTATGATGAGAAAACACCTAGCCTTACATACGTTGTCTGTATTTACAAAATTGTTAGTTGGTTGTACACAGTCTCTATTTATAACATTGTGTGTTATTTGGGGCTGTCGTGACAACATACTACCCGGTTCCACACCGAGATGGCGACGAGGAAAAGTGCGTTCCCGCTGTAAGTAGTGTAGCACACTGGTGAGGTCTAGTTTGAGCGAAACCGGCCTGCGTTTCAGATTATGGTGGAAATACATCCAGCCTTAATTAACCCGTTGAAGTATTTTGTAATACTTTTGGTGTTCTACTCCTATTTTTAAGTCAAATATCGTCCTATTTGATTTATAAATACCAAACTTAAGCCTGTCGAAGCTAAAGATGAATGGTGTTGTATAATCTTTATTCATCATCACACAAATAAATAATCAGTTATTATCTTAAGAATCACAAGATTCGGACATTTCACAGAAGCGATCCTGCTTGTTAGTGAAAGCGTCTCTGCGACATGATTAGACTATATTGAATCCAATGCAAGTGTTCTATTCCAGTCCCTGCACCGCGACCGTAGGTCTATTGTGGTTTACGTCTAATTACTTCTATTTCACCCATCAAACCAGCTCCCTGCGTCTACATTTTTTGGGGGGCAAAAGTTTGTATGACAGGTTTACTGTCATTTGAGAGACGTCGCTCCCCCGTTACGAAGCGCAAAGGGAGGTAATCTCTCCGAGTTCATGTGGACCCGACGTCCGTCAGTGTCTGACTCGAGGCGGTATCATGAAATCCCGCACCTTGCTAATAGAAGACCTCAATCTTCAGTGGTAATCCACCCCTAGATATCTAAGCTCTCCTCGTCTAGACACGACACCCACTAGTGCTAGACTCAAGGCGACATCCCATTGAGCCCCAGCTCAGAGCATCACCCCAAAAAAGTCGTCCGTCCGTTTCGAAGCACATAGTGGGGGCCACAAACACCGGGTATAAAGTACTTATTAGAGAGCTCAACCCCTCCGGGTCGTCTGGACACACGACACGCGCCAGCCCTTAACCCAAGACAGTATCATCTGGAACCCCACCCCCGAGTAACAACCAAGCGAGCTCAATTCTATTTCTAAGCCCAGAGTGGAGGCCAAATCTGGATGCCTATCACTCCCCAGAGATATCCTTCTTCCTCCAGGCTTACTTCGATCAGACCCCCGCCAGTGTTCGACTCCAATTAGTCGCCCCTGATGACAGACAGGAGTTACCTTGCGCCTACTCTCTTCATCCCCGGACCCACAGCGACACGATAAACAAACGTAAAAATACAATATTAAAACAGCCATAATAATAGTCTTGAATATAATAATTAATTAATAAATAATAATAATAATAATAATAAGTCTATAATATCATAAACAATAGTTACTAGAGTTTGATAATCAATAAAAGTTCGTTAACAACAGCAAAATTAACCCAATGTGCCCACACAATACAAAAACGGAAGATAGTTAAAACTGCCAAAGAAGCAAAATCCAAAACCGTTGTCACCTAGCGGACAAAACACTTTCGAACAAAATAACAAGCAGAAACAAAAGAGTATGTTTCACGCAATGAAGGAGATACGTCCCTGTATTTTCAGTCTATATAATAACATTAATTCTTTGTTTTCTTCTAAAAGAAG
The DNA here is from genome assembly GCA_964006375.1 of Tillus elongatus. Lineage (NCBI taxonomy): Eukaryota > Metazoa > Arthropoda > Insecta > Coleoptera > Cleridae > Tillus > Tillus elongatus. Next base: position 63,315,839 of record OZ023263.1, on the reverse strand, counting down.
CTATACACTTGAGCATTATGCAATAGTTGCTGTAGGTCATAATAATTCTTATTTAAATTGGAATTATAAACATCATATTATTTGACACGTAGTGTGCGACCATATGCTTGTAAGATAAAGGTATGATAATTGCTTTTGTGCTTGCCACTTGACCGTGTCCCTCTTCCTTTATTAAGTTGACATACACTTGAATTATGTAAGAATTGCTTGCAATTAGTTATATATTATCAACGATACAAGAGTTAACGCCCTTATTATTGTAATAGCCACAGTCACACCCTTTTCTCTCGGCTATGGTGCCCACTTAAACACCTCTTTGTAAAAAGTCATCTGCTGTTATACAAATTATCTTATGGATGATAAATTGCAACCATGGAATACGATTCATTTGTGCAGATCAAAGATAATTTAAAGATGGATGATAAAACTGCGCAAAGGTGGAAATTATATTCTCGACTTCCCGTTTTTAACAACATAAAATTCACAGTAAGCAAGCAATTGATTACTATATATTATAAAACTATCAATTTGCGTATATATATATATATATATATATATATATATATATATATATATATATATATATATATATATATATATATATATATATATATATATATATATTCGAGGTCCGTTTATGTTTTTTTCGTGATGAGTTATACTATACATACTTTATTAGATTTGGTTTCTTGGAAACTTTTTCATTTATAACAAAATCAAAACAAAATCTGTGGGATTCTGTAAAGGAAGTTTTGCCGACCTATGCGTGGCTTCCTCGGATTTTTTCTTTATTAAAAACAAAGTGCAAATAAACAGAACCTTCTACATATGTGTTGAAATGGTTCATGATTGTCGAAAACTTGTTTGAAATCCAACATTAATTGTGTTGTTTTCAATCAGAGAAGATATTATATATATATATATATATATATATATATATATATATATATATATATATATATATATATATATATATATATATATATATATATATGTTCAAAAAGATTTTCGCGGTCTTTAATGTGAGACATACTTGGTTCTCGGGTTGAACCGCGTCCAGAATTTATGGAAACTTGACGTTTCGGCTCCTGTTTTGGAGCCATTTTCAAGAGGTAAAGGAAATATGTAAGGAAACTCTAAGGCCTCAATCTGCCTACTCCTTAAAGTGTTGGACATAGGTGGGTAAAGGAAATATGTAAGGACACTCTAAGGCTTCAATCTGCCTACTCCTTAGAGTGGTGAACAAAGGTGGGTAAAAGGAAATATGTAAGGACACTCTAAGGCCTCAATCTGCCTACTCCTTAGAGTGGTGGACAAAGGTAGGTAAAGGAAATATGTAAGGACACTCTAAGGCCTTAATCTGCCTACTCTTTAGAGCGAAGGACAAAGGTGGGTTGGGTTGTTGTAGCTGGATAACGGGGCCTCAATCTGCCTACTCCCCAAATATCGCCGGAGATCGTCTGACGCCTAGTGTTGAACACACTGAGATACAGACTTGTTCAAATAGGAAAAAAATTACGCACTCAAAATCGCAACAAAATGGCGGTTATACATTACGAAAAAATTTTTGGTTTATGAGATATTTTGAAAAATTTGGATGTTTAGATTTTATATATTATTTTTTTCTGGCCATAATGGTAGACCTACAGCAATAACGATGCACTTTTCCACGGCAACTTTTCATTTTCTTTAACGTAGTATTGTCAATTTTTCACTTAGACGTTTTGTTTTTGCGGACCATCAGCTTTTTTTAAATACGACCTTCATATTCGGAAAGCCCTTTTTATTCCAAAATGTTGGTGTATCACACTTTGTCGTTTTGTACCATTTCAGTCTTTCTTTCGACCTTAATCAAGCAAATTTATATTACTATTATAGCTTTTGAACTTAAGTACTAAACAACTAAGTAGTTATATCGCTTAGCACTATATGTCATTCATTTCATAATAGTCCAGTGAATCGATTGAGGCAATAATTTAACGGAATAAACTCAGTACAAATAAAATTACATTACCAGAAGACTAAACATAAAAAACAAACGATACGAACAAAACAACTAAATTTAGAGCATAGGTTCAAATAAACTTATAATATATTCCAAGCACAAATAGCACCTTCTAACTGTCGACCCTAATTGTGGAGTAATACTGGCAAATGCTTCCAGAACTAACCTCCCCAGATCTTGTTCTGTAGAAAATTTTTGCTGATATACATGATTCTTAACGTATCCCCATATAAGGAAATCAAGCAGGGTTATATCTGGTGATCGCGCTGTCCAGGGTGTTTCCGAATACGTACTGGTTACCTTATCTGGAAATCTACTTGAAAGATATTCCCGAACGGCTCTGGAATTATGTGCAGGTGACCCATCCTGCTATATCCAACAGTTGCAAACTCTCTCTAAAGGCATGTATCGAGAGCATCCTTTAAATCATTTGGTGTAAAATGTAGATAGCGCCCTGATGTTAAGGTATGGTGATAAAAAAACGGTCCTACAATCGTTGTACCGAAGATACCAGGCGACATATAGAAAGCAAAACGGTGTTGATGCCTCGACGTTTTATTTAAGCGTTGATTGGTTTCATACCAATAATGAGCATTTGTTTTATTGAAAAAAAACATTATTCGTATTCATGTTTTCATGAGTCCATATCATTTGACATGGAAAATTATAATTGCCCTGGCATTTTCTTGTGTACCACTCACAGAATGACCAACGTTGTTCTAAATCATCTGGTCTGAGTCCTTCACAAAATCTGTACTTGCATGGATGTAATATTTGGTTTCGTAAAATAAAATGTGCGGTTGATTTTGACATACCAACGTTTCGTTCAATCCGCTAGACTGATGTACCGGGATCCTCAGTAACTGCTAACAAAACATAATGTGCTGCTGCCTCATTGCTGGACTTTTGTCGAGAAACGACAGGTTTTTTAAAAGAACCATATGATTTAAGGTTTGTCACTAATTTGCTAGAAGTCCGAATATTTTTGCAAATACGTACGCTCCGCGACAGAATAATTTCGGAGGGATGAAATGAAAGATGCCAACATGTCAAACTTTTCTTCGTTAGAAAACATCTTTACTAGAAGCAGTGACTAATTATTACACAATAAACTAAATAAGAAACTAAGGTGTCAAAAGTTAATGTTATTATCAATACAAAAACGGCTGCTGTCACATCCATTTATTTTCCCAGGCATACTTTTGTCCTTTTAATTTAAGTTTATTAGTGAATTTTCTTTAAAAAAATTCACTAATGAAGAGATGCCGACTTTTAAGTTTTGAAAATAATTTCTTCAAATGAGAGCTAACCCCTAGAACACATATCAATTTTTATATGTTTATATATATATATATATATATATATATATATATATATATATATATATATATATATATATATATATATATATGTATGTATGTATGTATCACACCGATAACCCAAAAACTAATGGGCCTATTTTGATGAAATTTGGTGAATACCTTCCTTTCACAAGTGCATTGTATAAGCTCGTTAGTCAGGAAAATCCGCACAGGTTTCCCCATCATTAAAGCCAGCAAAAATAATATATAAAATCGAAAAATCCGAATTTTTCAAATTATCTCAAAAACCAACCAAATTTTTGGAGATGTCTAACCGCCGATTTGTTGACTATTTGAGTGCGCAACTTCTTTCCAGTTGAACCAAGTCTGTATCCGACTGGGCGGACTGTCCAGGGCTCAGACATGGGAAGTCAATAATTGACGGACCCAGTTCAAAGAGAGCTGTGGAGCTGCTAAACCTTAGCAGAGGACAGCTCAGAAACACAACAGGTCTCTTGACGGGACACATGGCCGTCAAGAAACACCTACATAAAATGGGGCGGTTCGAAGGGGACCTCGCATGCAGACTCTGCGGCGAGGGGGAGGAATCAGCCCAGCACATCTTGTGCGAGTGTATAGCTCTGGACCGGAAAAGACAACTGATCTACGGTCACTCTAGACCGGAGACAGAGCAATATAAAACTTCACCCTACCAATCGCTGTGCAGACTAGTTCAAGGCACAGTGATTTTGGAATGGGTGGAGTAAGACTAGGGGTATGCACAATCAACCAAGGGTTGCGGTGCTATCGGGGCGGCAAGGCCGCGGACGAGCCCTGAGGGAAAAAAAAAAAAGTCTGTATCTGCTACCGTTTTGGAGATCCCCACAGTGGCCCTCCTTATCTTGGACACACTATATATGTATATATATATATATATATATATATATATATATATATATATATATATATATATATATATATATATAATTTACTGTTAAGGGCAATTACGATCAATATATAGCGTTCAAATTTTAAAGACGCTTACTTTGCACACACTCAATATATTTCGATGCCTCTTGACATCATCTTCGTCAGAGTAATAAAATAAGCTTACAATCATACTCTTGCTAACGTTTAGGTTGATGACTTACAATGCTGGTCCTAATAGAAACCAGCCATATTACAATGAAAAGAAGAAGAGTGCAAAAATATGCCGCAAAAAAAGCTTCAAACAAAAGCTAACAAACGCCAATCCTAAGTGAAAAGCTGCAACTAATTGTCAGCCACACACAAAAAATGGTGAAAGCTAGCATTAAACAACCACAATATTTGAAATTACAGTGAGATCGTTAAAAACAGCTAAAAATTATAATGCAAAGTCTTACGTTCATTTTTCCTAACCAAACTTCTTCAATACCTTGGAGAACACAAATCACCACAAAGCATTAAAAAACCTTTCATTTCGGAACGTCACACAGTCTGGGAGAGACATCACGAAACAGTGAATAAAAGGTTTCTCACACCAGACAACAAATTTATTTAATTCACTTCACAACGCGTTTCGACCTCCAAGAGGTCACCCTCACGGGATAAATTTGAACAATTCTCAAAAATTGTACTTTAAACTATACAAAAGTTTCAACAGGCCAAAACTTCATCCTTTGTACCAGGGGCCCTGCAACACTACATCTGAATTCGCCAGAATATTTGTCTATAAACAAAAATCAATAAGAAAGATCGGCGATTTAAAACACGATAGCATTATTGAGGGGCAGCCATTATTCTACCTTGAACAGGCCGGGGGACAACAGACCCCTAAGGAGAGTAGATTGTCACAGCTAGTGGAAGTTATGATTTAATTTGCAGCACCTTCTTTTAACATTTTTGTGCGTTTTTCAGTTTTTTGACAGACGTCTTATGAAAATTCGCTACCATAACAGATTTGCCGCGACCAGTCCTCTATGGTTTTATTATACCCAAAGGGTTTATTTTCGATAATTAGTTTGCATTAACGTTCATTTGATTTGAGCAAGTCCAACATAATATTTGCTTAACCTAAAACAAAAAATTATGATTTAAGAGACTTTCGCATACAGATGTTACAAGTTACATATTTATGTCTCTCAACAGTACCTCTTGCGTTAATTTTTAAATATGTTTAATTACACTTTTCACCATTATTGTACATCATCACGTAAGAAATTAATTTTAATACAACATAACTTGCGACAAATTGTGGTCCTGTATGAATTACATATCCGCTACTGAATTAATAGCTCATAAAAACCTGACGAGGAGCTGTTTGTACGCGAAGAGTGAGACCATGAATATATAAATAATGTTAACACGGATTTAGGTATACACGAGAACATGTAATTTATAATTTGGGTTTTCTACAATCCTACAGTGTAATGAAGTTGCTAGTGGTGAAATGGGCTTTTGAAAACTGTTGTCTGTTGTTTGCGGTAGCTTCGAAACGAACTTACTGTCTGTGCAGATGGTAAGTTTGGACAAATATTTACATTCAGTTTTAAGCCGAATGTTTATCTTAGTATTATATACAAAAAACTCTAACTTTAAAAACTAATTTTAAATTGCATATTTACTCTGATTTACAAATTATTCAACATTTTAAGGCTAATATTTAGGAGCGACTAGGTTCTCAGATATCCATTATACACTGTCAGCTTAACAGATGCTAATGGAATTAAATATCTTAAAGCCTAAACACGTTAGCATTTATGGACTTTTTATAATTAACATGAAAAAAAACATCTTACAAAACCATTGACAAGAGAAATTTATTTCTATAGATTTTGGATACAGCTCGCATTTTATAACAAAGATATGGGCAGCAATATATAAATTTATACAGATAAAGATTTCACATCGACCTCTCATAAAGTTGCTTCAGCCTTAGGTTGTATCTGTAAAAGAATTAAAATGGCAGCAAATTCGCTGCACATGGATAGATATATTGGCCAGATAGTAAATATTATACAAGGCGTGAAACCGACAGGAATGCCTCAGCTCTCCATATGAGCGGCAAAAGCCTGGAGTTATTTATTTTGGATATACTTTAATTTACAATAAGATTCTTATATGTGTCCCGAACCCCCTCCCAAAGCAGTATCAAGAATATTGACTCAAATAAAAACCGATTAATAATTAACCTGATAATTTACCATTCAGGTGAAAATTGTGTAATTTTAAACAAAGATTTAGGAGATGTTTTTCCTGGTGTTATTTTTTTTTCTTAATGAGTTTAAACAATGTCGTTGACCAATTCGAAATATTTTTATCCCTGTGCAGCGAATTTGCTTCCATTTTTACTTTGTGAAATTTTCAACTGTATGAATTTGTATTTTGCTGCATTACCATCTGTTGAGCTGACAATTTATAATGGATAAAACTAAGAACCTACTCGCTCCTAAAAACTAGCCTTAAAATGTTGAATGATTTTTAAACCAGAGTAAATATGCAATTTGAAGTTCGTTTTTAACCTTATAGTTTTTTTTTTAAGATTTGGCTTAAATCTCAATGCAAATATTTGCTTCTTAAAAACCTCTTCCAAGGAGTTAGAGCGGTGTTTACCACATAGCAAATTTTCATAATTTTGCATGACGATATATTGTTCTTCCATTTCCAATCAAAAAAATAGTAGCATCTTACAGAAGTTTGCAAACAGTTGGCAAAGCATTTGCCTAAATTATAAAAATGTAAGCTAACGCAAAAGTCGACGTTACATCTTCTTCATATGTTATATTTACCAAACTAATAATATTATTATCAATATTACATTGAGGCACAGGCAGAGGATACATCCTGTAAAGATCGTGTTTTCAATGATTAGGTTCGCACAACCAGAACACAGCACCTGTCAGAAAATAAACAAAACTTAGAGAATACTAAAGGCAAATTAAGTCATATCGTTTTTTAAAGGTATTCACAAATGATGCGCTCACAACTGGACAAGAGAGATAATTCCAACTGCCAAACACTCGATTCGGGGAACATTTTGCCTATAACGATCGCTTAACGCCTCCCTGGAAAGTTTGTGTTCGTCCCACGGAGACGACTATTAGGAACTAAACCATACGATACATGAAAGTCAGATCATCTAGTCTCTCAAGAAATGATTTCGTACCCCAGATTTGTAACCTAACTCCGTAGCTAGACCTTGGAATGCCACAAGGTAGTCGGCTTGCTGTCCGCTGCACCCTTTTCAGTCGGTCGCGGTCTATTGATAAGTCTGGGTCACCTTGTATATGTGTAAACAGACAAAAACTAAAACTGACCCGTATATGGGTTTTAGGGGTTCTAGTTCGCGCTCATTTGAAGAAATCTTTTTAAAATTCAAAAGTCGTGGTCTCCTCTACAGCGAATTTATTCTGCAAAAATTCGCAAAAAATTATAGAGTATAAAACCCTTTACACTATAACTCAAATTTCTGCCAAAGAATCAGAAAGGGGGTCTATTTGAAATCGGTTTTCCGAAAATATTTCAATAAAATGAAGGACAATGATGGTGGAAGCAGCAACTGAAGGCTTTGTGAAACATATTTTTTACATTTCTTCTACATAATCCGTATTTGTTTCAAATCCGTTGTCTGAAAATTTCAAATTTTGACGTTTAAAATCGCGACTGCGACGTTTTACAAAAAAAAATTATATAAAATTTTCGAAATATTTGTTCTGATACTTATTGACCTCAAGAAAACTTAACCGTTGTATGTAATATTCAATTGGTTTTGTTAATCACACAAAATATTTTGCTCCTGTGCTTTCCTCTGGTCCCGAGGGTCACCTAAAATTTTTTGCTCTAAATGCCTATAACTGTTTTTTTAACTTCGGGTAAGCTTGATAGTAGAAACGTAACTGCCAAATTTGGTTGTCATAGCTCTGTCATTTTCGGAGATACAAAAATTTTCTGAAAGAAAACCCAAAATGTTCCCGGTAAAGCAGGTCTGATTTTCCTGGATAACGAACCAATCGCATCTACTTACGAAAGGAAGGCACGTACCAAATTTCATCAAAATTGGCCTATTATTTTTTGAGTAATCGGTATGATATATATATATATATATATATATATATATATATATATATATATATATATATATATATATATATATATATATATATATATATAACACATATCACCTTATGAGTGGATTTTTCGTTTTACGAAAAATTCTCTAAAATTGGAACGATACAGAGAAAATTAGCATGGCCCCTAGGGAACAATAACACGCAAAATCGTGAAGCATTCCACATTTTAAAAAATGATAAGATAAGACTTGAAAATCTTGAAAAGAAAAATGAGAGAAAACAAACAAAAAATATATTTAGAAAATGGTTAAAAACACAAGTAAATAGAAAAAAGAAAAAAAAATGGAAAAAACAAGAGAGCAAAAATATTGATAACTATAAATAAGTTTAAATATGGTATATTTTCTATAAAGGCAATATAATTCTGCATTCTGGATTATTAATACAAAGTCATGGGTAGGCATTTGTATATTTGTAACATTATCTGTAAATATAAAATAGTAAAAGTGTGTGGCTGATGGAATAACTGTTTCAAAGTCATAAATACCTAGAGCACCACCACCATCACCAATAAAAAGATGAAACCGCATTACCTTTATATTTCAAAATAGAAGTAAAAGTCATTAACAATGTTTTTATCTAATACTCTGTTTCCAGCTATACCATTTTTAAGGTGCATTTTGCACAAAGGCTCTAGATTATTTTTTGTGTTTTATTTTCTTTTCTTTGTAGCTTCCATTTTTTGTATAGTTTCTTTAAACGCTAATACCCCTTTTTATTTGTTACAGGTAACTTGGCCCACATCAGTATAAAACGTATTACTTTGCCGAAAGTTGTAAGTAATAACGAATTGGTTTCAATGAATTCAAATTAGTTTTTGCATGATAAATTTACCACTTACCAATTCAGCGGTTTTGAGGTTTTTGAAAAAACATAACGTTCATGATTAACTAATTTTTACTAAAGTGCAAGCCATGAAGCCTCATGATGCTCAATAGAGAGTCGAGTTTTGTGAAATATTATTGGTGCGCACCCAAGAAGATCCTGCTTTTTTAAATAAAATAATTTTGGCTCATCAATCAAAGTTTTCAAAGAAAGGGATTTTCAATAGAATATATCGTCATTTTCTGGTCTAGTAAAAATTCTCACGTCACGCTGGAAGCCGGATTTTAACAAGAACTTAGATTTAATATTTTCTGCATGTTAATGGATGATCAATTAAGGTATTTAATATACGAGGAGTTATTAACTTTAAGAAACCACATCAACATTTTAAGAATAATTGTTGAAAACATTCATCAATGATCTGCCACTTGAAAAATATCGAAGCCATGACATCAACTTGACTTGACTACAGCACATTTTACCGAACAATTTACCAAAGAACTTCGTAGGTCTTTTGGCGATCGCTATGTATGGCGTTTCTGATCGCGTTATTGGCCTTCAAGATGACCTAATGTTAAACCATTAGATTTTTATCCATGGGATTGTCGAAAGAAAAAGTTTATAAATCAAGAGTAAATTCAAGAGGACCATTTTGAAGACTTAAACCTAGATAAAAAAAAGATCTGCTACGATAAATCCAGCCAGCATCCGCATTTTGGATGGCTGGGAAGTAAACAGCCAGCGTTTTTAACACACGTCTTAATATTTTATTTAATTGGTATGTAAAGTTTGTGACAGCGTAAGCTGCTTTATGTAACTTACGCTGCACTTGGGGTATTCAAGGAAGGTCAGCCTTGACGTAACCCCTTAAAACGGTAAAAAAAAAGAAAAATATTAATTAACGCACCTACTGAACTCTATTGTGACTGCGTCTGCTTCTTTTACTGGTATATGAAAAATGAATTATATAATATAATTGGCACACCTGCTTTTGTGTCAAGTGTCAACGTTTAATATGTTTGGTTAGAAATTAGAAAGAAGTGTTCACACACAAAAAACTGTGGGAAGCCAATAATTATAATATATATATATATATATATATATATATATATATATATATATATATATATATATATATATATATATATATATATATATATATATATATATATATATATATATATATATATATATATATATATATATATATATATATATATATATTACGGTATAAATACAATATCTGTGTTATTAAATGGATATAATGGTTTGTATACCTAGTGGCAACAAATCTATTTCAAAGTATTGTAATTATACCTGATTCTTGAAATAAGCTATTTTACCGACCTGTGATCACAGAGCGTTTACATACAAAATAAAACTGTAGTAACTAACAAAAAATTTCGCAATCGTGGTTGCTTCAAATATTACGTATTAAAATCTGTTGTATTAGCGAACTTTCATTACGAAAAATTCGCTAATATAGAGGTCAGGATAAGAAGCCTTTGAAGCCATCGTGGGATGTCTTTCAATGGTAATTTAACAAATTATGTAATTAATAATTGTTACGTATACTTTTAATATAATATCCCGGGCATGAAGCCGATCTAAAGTATTACGCAAATAAATCGTTAGTTGACGTGTGCTTAGATGGCGCAGAGGGCTTCGCGATTGCCTCCTAAGCAGAAGGTTACGCAATCGAATCCAGCTCCATGAATGTACGTTTTTTTAATGTTATATTTTGACATTTGGAGAAACAATAATGATCAGATTTCATACGTTTTGAGCAAGATCTCATTTTTGTTTAAAACGGCTAAATAAGTTTGTCACCTGCGTCCCGAATTTTCATTATATCCAGACCTCTCTGTATAACGGGAAAATTCTAGTTTATCAGAACAAATCCGGTCTATCCAGAAAAATCCATTCTATTTAAAAAAATTGCCAGTCTGTTTAAAAACTAGAAACTAATCCTACGTATACAAGTCCAGGGGTTTGAATTGTTTAAGGGTGGTGTCTTGTGATTAATTTAATAACTCCCACTAGATTTTACAACCTTTGCGGTGCAAATATTTAACAAGAAACATGATGAGATCCAGCAACTGCTGCAGGTAATTATAACCTATATTTTTCAAGTTCTTTCATTCATCATCTGTTTTCTAATATACCAAATTTTAACTATCCCTTCTTTTCAAGATAACAAATTTGCAAGTAAGGATATAAGAAATATACTGATAAATATAAGGATGATAAAAACAGGCAAGTTGGAAATATTTCAGTAAGCATAAAACGTCAAGGTCTCTATCTAATATTCTCTTATGTGTGTTTCCCAATCCATTGCTGTAAATATACTTATAGTGGGTGTCACCATTTATTTGAAAATGTCTAAGCAATAAGCTTTAAAAAATTTGAAGGTGATGTTTCGAACCATCACATGTTGGTGCCTTTTGTCAGAACTTACGGGTCGAATCAAGTTTTATGGTGCCTTCAAATCAGAACCAAACTTAGTGAAATTATCCTGGATTCGCATACATTCCTATAGATTCATTGGAGGTAGATTTGGATACGTTTCATAAAACTTGTGATATGTCCTGCACTGTTCAAACAAAAATTTTAAAAATAATAAGACCTGGGTCAGAATAGCTTTGCATCGTTTTTTTTTAAGTAGTTGCACATTTTTGAAGTACTGTAGAAGACCTCAATGAAAGTAATATTCAAGCGATAATTGTTTGTTACACCCTTAGAACGTAAGAAAATAAAATAGAGATAACTTGTCAAAGATCTCCCACAAAAAGTTACTCAGAAACTTTCCTATTTGGGTTATGTTAGGTTTTTTACAACTAACTTCTATTCTTCGTCAAAACTATGAAACTTATCTTTCCATGATACAGATGCTTTTTTTTGTGTGGACTTTTTTACATACGGTCATACATTGTTGCCATCTACTAAGTCTAGACTGCTGTTCCACACAATTTTCAATATACACCATCTTGTATATTTCAACTTCGAATTAGGGATACGATGGAGGGTATCTGGATATTCCCTAACTCGTATTCTAGTATGTGAGTGTCTTAGAGATAAAAAATATCAGCCTTTTTTAAGGTAATGGGTTTGTTTTTGAAAAAAAGTGACATTGATGATATCCAAAAACGACAAAAGCTGGGTATAGAAACATATTGAGAAAAGTTGTCAAGAATTGATAAAGATTATAGAAATTATATGTAAAATATCAAAGTTGGTACCACTTTTTACTAGAAGTAGCAACGTCGCGTTTTATAGAAGACTTTAGTTGGATAGAGCATGCTTGTTTATAAAAATCACCAAATTTCTAAAGCGATGGTTTGTCAGAAACTTTTAGTTAAGTACATTTTTAACGTAATATATTTTTAATGTAATTGAGCATCCAATATTTTTTTTAATAATGATTTACTATTATATACTGTTTTTCCGCTAATACAATAAATGAATGATGGCAAAACGTATGCCTCTAAACAGAGGTCTCCTTAGTTCAACCCGCAGTAGCGAATCATTTCACTTTTTTAGAGCATAATGTAAACGTAACATCGAACGGGGTTGTGGCATTGTGGTGAAGTGTGTCTGTACGTTCCGTCCTTTGGATGGGAGCGTAAATCCGTGGGTCTCGTATTTCATCTTAAGTTGGGCAGGTTAGCGATCCATACCCTTCTTACGTAAAGAATGGAGTTCGGCGAAATTTCCAGGATAGTGAGGTAAAACAGCTTCCTCGCGTCGGTGGTTGACAATATTCGCGGAAGCAGACTGACATTAAAGAAACTAAAATGCAAACGCAAATAAATGTTTAATGCGTTTGCTTTCCCAATTAAAAAGAATTGATAGTGTTCTTAACTTTGTTTGTTTTATTAAGCTAATTAAACAAACACGTCAATTCAGAACAAAACCAGTTTGTTCAACGTGAATAAAAAGACATTTGAGTTAAAAATTAAATAATCCCCAGAAGACTTTTTCTGACAGAAATAGAACCCGAAGAATACGCTTTTTTAATCCCTTTTACGTATAGTCATGAACTTCCGGCTTGATCTGCAACATAGCTTTAACGAGAAGATGCTCACTTTTATTTTATAACATGCAGTTTCAACTTTTATTATTACTGAACCTCTTTCGTTTAGAATTGTGTAGGTCTGGTGATAATGCAACTGTTGGCACAGTTAACTGAAAATTTAGATAAAAACCCCATTCAATTCGAATGGATTCAACAAAGGAAACCACTAGCGCAGGCTCATGAGAGAGATAGTTAAAAATTTAGTTAGGTCACTCGAATGTCTTTCACGAACTTTCCTAATTTAGAAGCGACCGTTAATAGTTTTTCATTTTAGGTAACTGCACATTTTGCAGTGTGTATATTTAAGAAAAATCCAGAAACACGTCAACTTTAGAGTGAAAAATAACATTCTGCAACGTAGAAACTTCAAATGCCCTTCGACTGGCAGTTGGGAGTTGCACCAAATTTTTAAATAGGAAGTGGAGGCTTGTAATACCGCATTTTAAATATGTCTTTATTTTTCATTCAAAAATTATATGGTTTACAGATCTGAGGCAAAAATAAACAGTAAAAAAAAAAGAAATTCATCTGATTGACAAACGTCGCTACAACACACAAAAAAATTTATAGCTTATTCTGTTTCATACTTAATATTGAGAAAAAACTTCAAAACACATCAACTTCAGGGTAGGAGACATTCAAAATGCACCTCTTAAACGTCTTTATAGCATCCTAATCTTGAATGAAAATGAATTCTAAGGTTATTCAATATCTGAGGGTTGGCCGACCTAATAGCAATCGTTATTTTTCTTCAGTGAGTTAAATCGGGAAATTTAGTTTTGCATACCATATTTTTTACATATTCCTATAAGAAGAAATCTAATAGCGTGAGATTGGGTGAACGTCCCAGCCATTCTAACGATCCTCGCCTCCATGTTTACCGATTTGGAAATATGAAGTCGACGTACTGACGCACATTGATTTCGTAATTTCATCCTGCTGACCCCGTATCAAATTCGCTGGAAGTTGTGAGTGTGCTCGTTCGGAATATAGTTTGCCAAAGTTGGTAGCACATTATTTTGGAGCAGTGCTAAATAACTATCTCGATTGAAATTTCCATCAATGAAAAAGGAACCAACTAGGTCTGCCGAAACATTAATCTATTCAGGGTATTGCGTATGTTCTTATCTCATCCAGTGTGGAATTTCTTTAGACTAGTAGCAACAATTTTTACGATTAGCATGGAGTAAAGTGCAAAACTGCAATCATCAGAATACAAAATATGTTTTAGTTGGATAAGATTGTTATCTAACATCTTCATCGTTTGTTGACAAAAGACGCCTTTCTATAAAAATCGGTTTCCATGTGCTCCTGGGCTTGTATCAACTTATAGGGTTACATTTTTTTTAATATTTGAATTTGATGTTGTGGCTGCTTGTCGACTCAAAATATGTGGATTTTCTGGTTGTACTTTATCGACACATTATTGTATTCGGAATGGACACATCAGTCAACTTCACTTTGCAGGAAGTAATCATTATTATCACATCTGGCCTGTTGTAGGCAACTCGTTGGTCTGTTAGCACGGTCATATCCCACTACAACTCGTACCATGGGTTCTCTGGAACAGGATCAGGGGTTTGTCTATAGTAGGGCACCTTACTAACATTTAAAGGTCCCATTTTCCGAACCAGTTATTGATGAAGTATTCTTGCAACTGCATAGTGCCTTTCCTTGTACTCTGTTGCAGTAAACGCCCGACATCATTCGGTGGAATGCTGGATAGT
The DNA here is from genome assembly GCA_964006375.1 of Tillus elongatus. Classification (NCBI taxonomy): domain Eukaryota; kingdom Metazoa; phylum Arthropoda; class Insecta; order Coleoptera; family Cleridae; genus Tillus; species Tillus elongatus. The sequence goes on along the minus strand of OZ023263.1, from coordinate 63,300,795 downwards.
CTCTGATGACTGACGCCCAAATCTCCATTTGTCATCTTGGACCGAATTTTCTGCATGTATAATGTACTTCAAGTAGTTTCTTGTTGTTATAACCTGATCTTGTACGGCCAGAAAAAAGCATCTGTCTCTAGAAACATATATGTTCAGACACCACCCAGTAATTCGACGCTGATTTGTCGACATGTGCTTGTGGGGTCTTATTTAGGTGTCGCCCATGGAGAGGCTTCTGCATCCAAGATTGCAGCTCTTCATTATCAGCCCGATGGAGTCCTTCTACTTCACTTTCTCGTCTTCTCTTATTATTATTATTGTCATTATTATTTATAAATGTGACATTTTGTATTTTACCTTTTATACCATGATACCTAGTCAGCACACATGCACTGTTGAAATCATCGAAACAAAAACCGAACTCAAATTTTATAACAAATGTTGGTGAGTTTTCTTAAAAATTATTCACCAGTGAGGAGATCTCAACCTTTGAATTTAAACAAGTGTCTTTAAATCAGCGCGAACTATGTCCCCTAGAGCACATATCTCTGTCTATATATATATATATATATATATATATATATATATATATATATATATATATATATATATATATATAATAGTCCGATTGTGATCAAATTTGGTGAGTACCTTTCTTTTGCAAGTGGCTTGAATGAGTTTGTTATACCGATGTTGAGAAGAAGTGCCAAAAAATTATAAAATGTATGTACAATATGTGTTACTAATAAATTAAACTATGCTTTGTTTTAATTAGATAGTCGGATTCCCCCGTCTTGAGCTGACCGTTCATTGATACGTTAAATGTCAAACACATAAAACTTTGTAATCAAGCAGACTGAGATTATAGTGGTATACTCTATGACAAAAGAACATCAATAACGTTCAAACCTAAAAATTTAATGCTCTATAATTTTTAGCGAATTTTCACAGAAAAAAATTCCAAAGCAGGCTGCGAGTTTTGTATTTTAAAAAGATTTCAGCTGCCCGAACTTTGCTGTATTTACCGATATATATTTTTTCCAAAAAAAATGTTTTCTTTATATTTGAATCCTACTCATTGAGATGAGTACGGCGATACCTCACACATGCCCTCTAAACCAAAGAATAAAAAGTTTAATTTGTGCACCCGCTGAACGTCATCTTTACATACGTCATTATATGTGGAAACAAAATGGTGGCACAATTATCTTAAATTCGGGTCAGATGTCTTTTCATAATTTCGCTTCTTCTTATTTACACCTTGACATTCCTTTGACGCCATCTTGAATTATATCAGCTCAGGTTAGACCTCTAGTGGTGCTCTATCCCTCTGCCATGTTGTTTTGGTACTGTGACCTCACACGAGTGTGTATTGGCTGGGTGGTAGAGACTTCCGTGTGGTGGTTCCAGAAGCGCTCATCTATAACTACTAATAAAGTTATTTTGAGGAAATATGGTACATTGTTTCTGCTGTATGGGTTATACTGGTAATTAAATTGAATGCCTGCTTTTATTAAGAACAGACGTATTTGCTATTTAAAACATGTTTAAGAAAATTCACTACTCTAACGCACTTGCTGCGCCTTGACTTTTTTCTGTTATGGGTTCAAAATACTTTGCACGTAAAATAAATCCTTTAGATTATGTTAGAAAATTAATACATATAGATTATGTCTCTTCGTCCGCTTTGTTCATTTTGATGTTCCTTAACACATTTTTACGAGCATCTGTTTAATTTTCCACTGACCTCTTCGGATAATAAAGCAATTATTGTCACATCTATTGTGAGAATTTGTAACAGAAAAACAAACTCATTCCGCTTTTCAGGCTAAGATCATTAATTACTAATGAAATTCAAACTGTAAATCGTTTTTGTAGCAAGCTTAAAAAGTCTAGTGACATTGTTATTCACAGTGTAATAACATTTGTGCTACAATCGTCAATCTGGTGTCTTTGATGAAAATTGTTTTGTTAAAATTGGGTACGTGAGCATATATAATAAAAATCTCTGATTTTTGTAGAGGTTTTTGCTTACGTCCATTTAAAATCCCATTACTGTAAAGGAAGTTTAATTGTCGCGGTGTTTTATGGCTTTTTCAGTGGCGTGCATTAAAATGCAGTAAAGTAACTCATTCTTGTAGGCTTCATCAAGGGACGTAGGCTAAACATAAAAATTGAACGAATCACTTTTATGGATTGATCAATTTATTTACTAAAAAAATTAAAAGCCTGTAGATCACGAGATAAGTACTAAGGGTAGTACAGTATACTTACACTTTGCCTATTGCCACTACTGCTTGAAGCATCCTTACTTTAATTCATTTCATTTTTTGAGTTTATATATATATATATATATATATATATATATATATATATATATATATATATATATATATATATATATATATATATATATATATATATATATATATATATAATCAAAAATAATGGGCCGATTTTGATGAAATTTAGTACGTGCCTTGTCTATGTAAATAGCGTGGATAGGTTTGCTAGCCAGTAAAATCCGACCAGTGTTACCGAGACAATTTTGTGTCTTCTTTCGGAAAAATTTTCTATGTTCGAAAATAACAAAGCTATGGTATGTAAATTTGGTAGGTAGGTTTGCGTTATAAAAAGTAAACAACATACTAAAATTGAGATCTCTATAGTAGAAGCGAAAAAAAGTTATAAGCATTTAATTTTTAAAAAATGTTTGGTGTCAGTTCATTTCTATGAAAATTCACTACCATAACGCTTTTTATTTTTTTCGACGGAAATATGGAAATATATTTTGTAGCTTCGTCATAGTGGAGACTAAAGATGAAAATACCCTATTAGGTGTTAACGGTTGTGGAGATTTCTAAAAGGTTTATGACTGGATTGCTTTCGATGCTCATATAATTATTGTGAATATCTCTGTGCTACTGCTGCGACTCCATCAAAATTCGATCAAGCTAAAATACAAATTATTTATCGCCCCTTATTGTGGGAAAAGGCATTGAAGAGCGTTTTTTTATTTACTTACGACCTGCTTATTTTACTATAATAATTGAAACCTAGAAGTTGACTTCACAGACTATTTTAATGATTAAAAACTACATAAGAACTAAAAAGGTTCACACTTTAAAAGCAAATATATCGAAAACGGATAGACATTTCAAAACTAAATAAGAGTCAGTTAGTTATGTAAAGAGTGATGTTTTTTTTAGATTTTCGATCTATTTTCACCATAATTTTATAGGTAAAAAAACAATCATATGCATCTATTCACCAAAGCAGTAAAGTCTAATCAGGAGCCCTTGTCAGCAACAAAACTATTTGCAAATACTTAATTGTCATGACAAAAAAAAAACATAAAGCTTTTGATTTTCATACCATTAAAACTTTATAAAAATATTGAAAAATTTTAAAAGAAAATTGTAACACTATTAGAACAGCATAGGGCATGTTCGGCTGAATAGTCATATTCTTATATTTTGTACCTCATAATGAATCACTCTCTCTCTCTCTCTCTCTCTCTCTCTATATATATATATATATATATATATATATATATATATATATATATATATATATATATATATATATATATATATATATATATATATATATATATATATATATATATATATATATATATATATATATATATATATATATATATATGTGTGTGTGTGTGTGTGTGTGTGTGTGTGTGTGTGTGTGTGTGTGTATACAAAACCTTTAAAACGAGCTCGGAGCCGTAGCTGCCAGAAAAATATTTTGTCGAAGAAAATCTGATATACGCAAGGTTGCTTGTGAGGGGAAGAACTTTCGACACAAAAGCTATAGCCCAAACTTTAGCCTCCGAAAAGGAGGTTTCATCCCTCAAATTTTATCAAATAAGAATATGGCTCGTGTGATAGCTCGTTGAAAATAGCTTTTGATTTCCTTTACATTGCTTTTTCATTTCTGAAATTCAGTCTACTCATTTAGAAGATACGAAGTTTTGAAATATCACTAATGAATTTCTCGAGAAATTTAAAAACTAAATCATTTCACTTAAAAACTTAGCACAGTATTCAAGTTAATGTTGAAAATGATTAGGAATAATCGTACTATTAACCAACAAACCAACATACCAATGAATTAACCTTTGATCCAATAAATGTAAAAATTGAGAACCACCAATTTTCATACAATTATATAAATTTTGTTCAAAATTTTGCCAAATATTTGCAAGCATTTCGCGCGCATTCATCAATAATGTACTGACGTAATTCTTCCTATGAATTGCACTCGGTAGGATAAACTTTTGTGTTTAAATGGCCCCACAAAAAAGTCTAAAGTGGACAGGTCTGGAGATCAGGCTGGCCATAACACCTTTGCGACCTTTCCATTGACCGGAAAAGTGTATATCTAGCAGTAACGGCATAATACTGTGGAGCACCATCTTGTTCGAAAAATATATGTTGTTACGAGTATCTCTAATCGTTCTCAACAATGTCAATTAGCATAGTGTAAACCAAGTTTGCGATATGTCCAAATACTGTTCTCTCCTGCCAAAGTGTTGGCTACGAAGATTGGACCAACGATGTGATCAGCAAAATTCCCGCGCAAATATATTTTTGTAAAGCTTGTGTGTGGACTTCATGGAAACACGAGGGTTTTCATCTGACCAGAACCGAAAATTATGACATTTTACAGTGCCATTCAGATAAACAGAACTTTCGGCGGAAAAACAAGTGTTAAAAAGAAATTGCCTGTTGTTAGTTATTCTTTCAGAAATATTTTCGGAAAATTCCAAGCGCCGGTTATAATCGTCTTTATTTAATTCTTGAACCAGCTGGATAATATGTGTGAAACTTAATTTTTTTCAGAATATGTCGAATTACCGTTCTACGTGGATTATTAATCTCAACTAATCTTCGTGTACTAAATGTTGGATGTGCACTAACTTGACCTATCACTTCCGGGCTTGTAGCTTCATTCACCATAGAAAATTCGCGTTCAGGATTTCGTTTCTTATTAGCCACTAATCCAGTTTCGTGGAACTTGTGTATCAACTCTAGCACGTATTTATGATGAACACGCCTATCAGGATGTCGGTTATCGAATACACGTGCTGTTTCGTTTGCATTTTCATGATTTATTTACAAAATGCCCACAATTTCAACTCTTTCAACATTTGAATACACCATAATGACTTATTATAAAAATCCGCTCAACAATGCGAAGCAATAATCACAACTGAATTTTTGATCGATCTAGTTACTTCAATTCACATGCAGGCACAAAAAGTTGCTATCAAGAATGCGTTATCACAAGCAATATGTTGCTCATGTTTTTTTTAGCACCTTAATCTAACTGACTTTGTATTACCTACGCAAACTTTTAACAACATTTTTATCTTGTAATGGACGCTGGTGACGCTCAGCTCATGTATTAAGAATTTTCCGCGAAATGCATTAGTGGTATTTAAAAACTCCACAAATTCTAAACGAATAGACCGAATTTCAAAAATAAAAAAGCAATGTATAAGAAAACAAAATATATTCTCGGCGAGCTATCACATGACTCTATTCCTTCTAGAAAAAAATTTGAGGGAGTCACCCCCGCTGAGGAGGGTTAAGTTTGGTCTATACCTTTTGCGTCATAAGTTGTCCCCCTCACAAGCAATCTTGGGATGTTTCAGGTGTTTTTTGACAAAATATATTCTTGGTGGTTATGGGTCGTTTTCAATGTGCCACCTAGCATTATATATATATATATATATATATATATATATATATATATATATATATATATATATATATATATATATATATACACGTCAAGCAATGATGGTCAGTCCGAAGATGTCAGCCTGGAGATTTACCTTTTCGAACGGCGGTCTGATTGGGTAGAGAGGCCGCCTACCCCTTCTCGACCCTTAGAGCCCGGAAGAATTCGGAATCAAGAACTCTGCAAAAGCCCCATTAAATCGATGATCGTGCTATGGTGCAGTTCACTCATCAGTTCGAATCCTTCGTTGTTCCCTGGGAATTGGGCAAATAGGCCCGTAGCAACTACGTGACATTCTGAAAAGTGTTGGAAACCACGTGGACCATAGGGCGAGGCTGTGCCTCGTTCCCATTTAAGTGCTATAAACTGCGTGTACCAGAGAATGAGGCTTCAGTCCGAAGATGTAACCCTGGAGATTTACCTTTTCGAACGGAGGTCTGATTAGCTAGAGAGGCCGCCTACCCCTTTCGGCCCCTAGAGCCTGGAAGAATTCGGAATCAAGAACTCTGCAAAAGCCCCATTTCATCGATGATCGTGCTATAGTGCAGTTCACTTATCAGTTCAAGTCCTTCCTTGTCCCCTGGGTATTGGGCAAACAAGCCCGTAGCAGCCACGTGACATTCTGAAAAGAATTGGAAACCACGTGAACCATAGGGCGAGGCTGTGTCTCATTCCCATTTAAGTGCTACAAACTGCGTGTACCAGAGAATGAGGCTTCTCCTTATTTTCCGTCCGTTCAACAAGTTATTTAACCTCCATTTCATCGATGATCGTGCTATGGTGCAGTTCCCACATCAGTTCGAGTCCTTCGTTGTCCCCTGGGCATTATGAAAACAGGCCCGTAGCAGCCACGTGACATTCAGAAGAGTGTTGGAAACCACGTGGACCATAGGGCGAGGCTGTGCCTCGTTCCCATTTAAGTATTACAAACTGCGTGTACCAAAGAATGAGGCTGCTTCATATTCTCCGTCTGTTCAACAAGTCATTTACTCTGTGAAGAAGAGCTGTTCGCGAAGTACATCAAGCTGTTCCTGATTGGACTCATTAACGACGTCTCAGACAAGAAAGGTATTTTGTTGGTATTACACTGCTTCTGTTATTATCTATGTAACTTTGCCCATTGTGCAATGAATAAATTTGATTAACCTGGGTTAATGATTTATTTACCATCTAACCAGTGATGTACTTGCAATCGTTTAATTAAACGTAATCAATTGAAGCTATCGAAGAACGTGCCGAATCAACGGTACATATATACCTACAGTATCAGGCAGGTAAGGGGTATTTTTTAAGTCAGGTAATATGGGAGCTAAATTGTCTATTGAATTAATTGTTATTTTTTGAATTTGTAATGACTATATACTAAGTTTCCATGTAATCGGAAGTCGAAGGCAATCATTTCTCTAATTTAAACAGTGGGGACGTTTTTCGATCTCGATCGCATCACATATAATACTGGTTTTGAATTTGTAAACCGGGGCCAGTGTTTTGGCATTGTAAAAGTCTATTTGTGTCCTGTATGAATATGATGCATGGCCAGTGCGAATGAGGGGTCGGAATTTCTAACTGGGAGGGTGTGTTCATATGTGTGTGTGCGTGTGTGCGCTTGTTTGGAATGACCTCGGAAGCTTAAGTCCATTGGTCACAGACTCTTGAAGATTTTTGTTTGTTTGATTTCGCGGATACAATCATATGGATTTATTTTTGTGTCTTTTAGTGAATTTTCTTAAAAAAAATTCACTAATGAGGAGATCCCGACTTTTGAATTTTGAAAAAATTTCTTCAAATGAGCGCAAATTAGGCCTCCCAGAAAACATATCCGGGGTCAGTTTCAATTTTTATATGTTTATATATATAGATATATTATATATATATATATATATATATATATATATATATATATATATATATATATATATATATATATATATATATATATATATATATATATATATATATATGTATCACACTGATAACTCAAAAAATAATGGGCCGATTTTGATCAAATTTGGTGAAAAAATTCCTTTTGCAAATGGCTTGGATGAGTTCGTTAGCCAGGAAAATCTGCCCAGGTTTTCCCGGAAAATTTTGTGTTTTCTTTTGAAAAAAAATTATATCTTCGGAATTAACAAAGTAAGGGCAACCAAATTTGGTACTCAGGTGTACATCCTTATAGGTGAGTTACCTACCAAAATTTAGCTATGTAGGTCAAAAGACAAAAAAGTTATAGGCATTTAAAGAAAAATAAATTGGGGTTTTCCTCAAAACGTCAAAGTGGCGATTTAAAATGTCAAAATTGGCAACATTTAGGCAAATAACTTAAATCTAATACGGGCTATAGAAATAAAATGTCTCAAGAAGGATGTTTTACAAACCCTAAAGTCTTAGTTTCAACCGTCATTGTCCTTCATTTTACTAAAATATTTGCAGAAAATTCATTTCAAATAGACCCTTTCTCTGATGCTTGGCAGTAGCCCTAGCTATAGAGTTTATCATTTAATGGTATATAATTTTTGTCGAATTTTCGTAAAAAATCAATAAAGCTCAATATATCTGTTATTATATAAGATATGAAGAAAATTTGTATATATTAATTATAGGGTGTCTTGAGCTACATCTTAAAATAATATTTCTACAATCACAGGCTGGCCCATAAGTCGTTGGTGATACAAATTTCCTTTTTTTTTTTTAATCAAACACGCCTTATGTTATTGCATTTTTGCATTTTCCATCGAAATATAATGCATGTTTGTACGAAAAGAAATTCTGGACGCAGCAAGTGCGTTATGGTAGCGAATTTTGATCAAATGTTTCATATTTGAACAGCTCAATTTGATATTAACCTATAAGGTTGACCAAGAAACGTGTTTTTTCGGGAACATTTTAAGTTAACTTTTGGAAATTTTTGTACATTTTCACACAATAAAGTTATTTTAATGGAACATGGCACATTGTTTTTACTATATAGGTTATATTGGTAACCAAATTTGATGCCTGCTTTCTTAAAAAGACACATATTTGTTATTAAAAAGATTTTTATGAAAATTCACTACCATAACGCACTTGCTGCGTCCAGAATTTTAATGTATTTCAGTGAGCCTCCTATTTAACCATAGCGTTACAAATTGATACTAAATAAATATAATGTAAATAAAAATAAGCATTTTGTTTTTAACTATTAATTGTGTATATTAATATTATTAATTTCTTATTAAGGAAGTGTTTTTTAAAATATTTCTTGAATTTTTCATCGTGTGTGCTCATATATTCTATTGTGGATAGGTCAATTCGTTTGATACATACGTTCAGGAATAGTTGGGACGTTTCGTCTATCTGCCTCATTGTCAGTGTAATTAGTCGGTGCCAGGTCTGTTAATTTAGTATTTTTTATTTTATTATTATTAATCTCACACCTAAACTGAAAGACATAAATTACAATCCTACCAGCAGACAATTAACTTATATCTTAATAACTTATTTTGACCTTATGACATTTTAGTGCATTTTTTTAAATAAAAATTCACTAATAGAGAGGTATCGATGGTGAGGCTTTGCAATTTTTTTTTCCAGTGAGCGCGAACTAGGACCCCTAGAACCCATATCCGGGGTCAGTTTCAATTTATATATATGAATATATATATATATATATATATATATATATATATATATATATATATATATATCCGTCTGATAACTCAAAAAATAAAATAAATAACCCATTTCAATGAAACGCTTTCTTTTATTAATGGCTTGGATGAGTTCGTTAGCCAGAAAAATCGGACGGGGTTTTCCGGGAAAATTTTGAGTTTTCTTTCGAAAATTTTTTTTCTCCGAAAGTAACAAAGCTGTTATAATGAAATTTACTTGGAGAGATCTTACTAAGCACTGAAATTCAACTTTATAAGTTTATAGAAAATTTCCTTTCGAATTTTTTTCTCCGGAAATTACTAAGCTGTTTTAATGAAATTCGGTGGATATCTTGCGTTAGGAAAGACCTAACTACGCATCAAAATTAAACTCTCTAAGTTTATAAAAAAATGAGTTATTCAAATTTGAAGCATTTAATAAAAATTCACTACCATAACGCACTTGCTGCGTCCCGAGATTTTTTTTATACAGCTAGCGTGACAAGCTATTTAAATTGGATTAATGTTTTAATAACATATTAACCAGGGTAAATAAATTCCAACACATTTTTACCGTAAAACTTGGCATGCCTGAATTATTCACTTGTAGGTATTAAAAGCCTTGTACGCCACTGTCTTTTGAATGCGTATGTGTGAGTACGTCCCGCTGACCAACATTCAAACTGGACAACGCTTAACGCCTCTACGTTACGGGTTTTTGGTTGACCTACTTCCAGCAGCAGGCATATAAAACTCCCTCTCGACGGAGGTCCATATATGATGCATGATGTATGCAAGTCACTGTGTTACAACCCAGTCAAACATCATGTTTGACACTGACCAATCGCCACAAGAATGTATTCACCACCCACACACACACAACATCGCGTGTTCTCTGACATGCTGATGATGATTTATCATTTATAACAATGATGTCTGTATTGTTAAATATTCCGTATCTTGAAGGTGTGCCTGATTATGTGCGGTGTTTGTCGATTAGGATTATAAAACTTTCAATTGAAATACCTGTATTTTGCTGCCCGCACTTCAGAGCGATTCAAAAAAGAAAAGCTTGAGAGCTTACGCAACCTTGTGCTCTAAAATATTTAAGTCAAAAAGTTCTAAGGCAGCAAATGTGTTATGGTAGCGATTTCTTAGAAATATCTTGTAAATTCTGAAAACGTTGATAACACAACGCCATAAAAAGGTCTGCCCATAACTCAACCAACAGCAACGAAAAAGCAACGTCATTTTAAATGATTTGACGGCAATCTTAATGTAATATTTATGGGTCGAGATTAGAACCTGTGATGATTAGTGGTAATAATAAATAGATAAATAAATAATAAAATACAATTTGAAGAACACAATTCATCACAATACAGTTTTTAGACCTACGATGTTTTCGGTAAAAAAGTTACTTGTTACTTTGTTAGGGTCATCAGAGGCATAAATAAACTATATATAAGTTTGATAAACTTTGATAACCCAACGGCATAAAAAGGTCTGCCCATAACTCAACCAACAGCAACGAAAAAGCAACGTCATTTTAAATGATTTGGCGGCAATCTTAATGCAATATTGATGGGTAAAGATTGGAACCTGTGATGAGTAGTGGTAATAATAAATAGATAAATAAATAATAAAATACTATTTGAAGAACACAATTCATCACAATACAGTTTTTAGACCTACGATGTTTTCGTTAAAAAAGTTACTTGTTACTTTGTTAGGGTCATCAGAGGCATAAATAAACTATATGTAAGTTTGATAAACTTTGATAACCCAACGGCATAAAAAGGTATGCCCATAACTCAAACAACAGCAACGAAAAAGCAACGTCATTTTAAATGATTTGACGGCAATCTTAATGCAATATTGATGGGTAGAGATTGGAACCTGTGATGATTAGTGGTAATAATAAATAGATAAATAAATAATAAAGTACAATTTGAAGGAACACAATTCATCACAATACAGTTTTTAGACCTACGATGTTTTCGTTAAAAAAGTTACTTGTTACTTTGTTAGGGTCATCAGAGGCATAAATAAACTATATGTAAGTTTGATAAACTTTGATAACCTAACGGCATAAAAAGGTCTGCCCATAACTCAAACAACAGCAACGAAAAAGCAACGTCATTTTAAATGATTTGACGGCAATCTTAATGCAATATTGATGGGTAGAGATTGGAACCTGTGATGATTAGTGGTAATAATAAATAGATAAATAAATAATAAAGTACAATTTGAAGGAACACAATTCATCACAATACGGTTTTTAGACCTACGATATGGCGGCACGTGTTTTATGACTTACATCTCACTTAGTTTTGGAAGGCTGGCTACCATAGCCATATTACTTTATACGTGTATTTTCGCTGCAATTATCATGCCGTACTGAGGAGCTCTAATTAGAGCGAAACCAGCCTACGGTTCCAATTATGGTGACAACGCATCTACCCTTATATATAGTTAGACATATTTCGATCCAAGATGACCCATGTCCATCTGGTTGTCAGCTATCAGAGACTATCCAGCAGGTGCCGGAGCATGTTAATCGTTTCCTAAAATAGAGTGTATGTAAAGAGATGCACGATGCAGTTGCCATAATACTTTATCAACAACCAGCTCTGAAAATGGGAGTTTTGAATCTTCTTTCCAAATGTCAGTATAAACATTACGTCCAAATAGTATGACCTTAGGTCTGACCGGATTAATATTGAGGCAGTATCTATAAGGAAAATCAGTCATCATTTCTAGGTCAGAACTAACAGCATCACACGCCTCCTCTCCTGCCGACCTCCTTTCCTTTGTCACCCATTCTTGAAACAAGTCTATGAAACTACACGGTGAATCCCAGATTGTCGCTCTAGACATATCCCAAGCATTCGACCAGGTCTGGCACGCAGCGCTGCTTAATAAACTTCCGGCCTATGGCCTACCACCAGAACTCTGTACCTGGACAGCAAATTTCCTCTCCAACCGAAGCATTTCTGTTGTCGTGGATGGCCATTCCTCTAAACTGTATCCAATTAATGCAGGAGTTCCTCAAGGTTCAGCTGTAGCCCCTACTTTGTTTCTTCTCCACATCAATGACCCCCTTTCTAGCACATCCAACCCAGTTCACAGTTACGCGGACGACAGTACCCTCCACTCAAATATACAATATTCTAAGCCTGTCTCTTTAGCCCATTGTACAATTCAATCCCACCAAATCTCAGTCTTGCTTTCTTTCTCATAAGAGATACACCAGCCCTAGACCCATCAAAATTAACAACCAAGTTATTCAAAGTAATGAGTCCTTTGCTCTTGTTGGCATTTCTGTGGATCGAAATCTCAATTGGCAACAACATGTCACATCGATTGCAGAAGCGGCTGCTAAGAAATTAGGTTTCCTCTTCCAGGCTCGCAAATACTTTTCACCAGCTAATCTCTATACCTTATATACTTCACAAATAAGGCCAAACCTCGAATACTGCTCCCACATCTGGGGTGCAGCTGCCGCTTCTACAATCGCTATCCTGGACTCCATTCAAAAGAGAACTATACGTCTCATCGGGGACCCTACCCTCACCCAAAGGCTGCCATCTCTTGGCCACCGACGTGCCGTTGGTGACCTCTCTCTCGTTTATAGATATCTGTACGGGCACTGCTCAGAGGAGCTTTCTTCCATAGTTCCTCCACCTTCTGCCCCCAACAGATCTACCAGGGAAACAGAGCGAATGCACCCTTTAGACATAGAACATCTTGTTATGCCCGCTCTTTTGTCCCAAGGACTTTCAAGTTTTGGAATTCCTTGCCGGCACATGTTTTTCCTTCTCCTCCGAACCTCCAAACCTTAAAGTCCAGAATTAACAAGTTTCCCCGTTGTAAACATCCACGGTACGATAGTATTTAGGCTGTAAGCCCTCGTGGTGTGTTGTTGAAATTAAAAAAAAATAGTAGCTGGTTGAAACGAAAAATACAGCTGTGTGTCGTCAGCATTAAAAAAGTTTAGCTTGACTGCAAGCAAGAAGGATGTTTTAAAATTTAAATGCTGAACAAAACAGGTTCAGGATGGACCCCTGATGTTACAGGTAAATAGTCAGATGTATGGCCGTAAATTTTCTCACGTTGACTTCTAGCAGAGAAATAGTCGCCGACTAGTGAGAATACGCTCTTCCGAAAACGATGATATTTTAGTAAGAAGATGGGAAGTGGATGGTTTATTCTGTCGAAAAAATCAGCCAAGATGAAAAATGTTAAATGGTCGTTATCTGCAGCCCGTAGTATATGATGGCATACATTAGGAGAGCAGTAGCGCAACTATGACACTGTCAAAAATCTACCTGATTTGAGCGGATTGTGTGGTTATTATAAGCATAATATTTTACCTGTTTGAGCGCTATTTCTCTAAAATTTTAGACAAAGTACCCAAATTGTTTTTCTGTCGAAGATCAGTCAAGCTGTCCGGAGTTTCCGTTTTTGAAAGCGATATCCGAAATATTTCACAATATTAGAAAGACACCATTGAACAGGCAAATATTTAAGATATGCGTTGTATGAGGCAAAATAAAAAGACACCAGTACATAAGCATCTTAATACTAATGAAATCCACCTCTACGGCTTTAGTTTTAATTAAGAGCAAATTGTTATGGCCTTTATACAGTCACACGTGATATTATTTTTATTGATTGTCAACTGTTGGGATTGGATTATGTACGTGAAAGACGTAGCCAGCGCGTAAGCTAACTGGAACGAGAGGACCTTCTGAATTCTAGATGTTCTAGGATGTTCTTCAACGTTTACGTGGCCAGTTTCGCTGCTCTTGAGAGAATTCTGTGACAGCATCCCAAGGATGCTGCCAAGAGCAACGAAACCGGTCAAAGAAACGTTGAAGAACATCTTAGAACATCTAGAATTCAGACGGTCCTCTTCTTCCAGTTAGCTTCCGCGCTGGCTACGTGCTCCACTAACTTACAAAAACCAAACCCATCAGTGAAGCCAGAGAATTAGTCTCCTAGTCTGTATGATAGGATTTTGTAAAGACCTTCTGAGATACTGTATAACAATTGTAACACTTTATACAATACTATTTATAGTTGGCCGTAATTTACAATTAGGTGTGTATGAGTGACATATACAACACTTCCTTTTGTGATTATTTATCAGTTTGAATTACCAACGCGAGAGATCAAGATCATTATAGAATAGAGTATTGTCCTGTCGTATATTTGTGTTCCACTAATAATATATTCAAACGTGCATGCATACCTACAGATTGCAACTGGGTAAAGTCACCATGCAGTACCAACATTTACATCTTCATGAATAATCTGAATGCTATGTACACGTAGGACTTTATTACCATTCGTTAGCAACATATGCTTTATGCCTCTTATGCATGTGAATTTTTATAAAGATGAAGGCTAACAAGACTGGAATTTTTGCAGTTTCTTGCTTTGAATTTTTATTATGAATTATGTTGATAAGGTGCATGATTTTATGGCAGTGTATAATGAGAACAAATTAAAGCAAATGATGGGTTTTTATTATCATCATATATAGTCGTGGAGTGAATATTAATGAACCAGTAAATGCTGTAGAGTAAATTTTTTTAACATGTTTCTGTGTAAGAAATAAATTCCTAAGATTAATAGGAGTAAATAATGTTTTAACGTACAATGCCTCTTACCCTTTTTACCAGCAGTGCCCAACGATGACAAAATCAAGCGTTACATTTCCATGTAACGTTTGAACTTGCAGCATTTTCTTAGCGACAAAACATTCATAGTTATATGATAAGCCATCCGACAGTCAGAAGAACAAGGTGTGTAGATTGTATGTTAAAAATAAGTGAAGAAATAAGGCTGTCCATTTGCAAAAATATACAGCAACCATGAAACAAATAGTAAATCGCCTAAAAGTCTGGACGCAGCAAGTGCGTTATGGTAGTGAATTTTCATAGAAGAGATCTGGGATCCAACATTTTTTCTAATTAATATAGAGATCTAGATTTTGGTCTATACTACTTTAATTTTTATAACGTTAACGTACGTACCAAATGTGGTTATGATAGGTTTGGTAGTTGCGGAGAAAAACATTCCAAATGAAAAGCTAAAATTTTCCCAGAAAACCAGGTCCAATTTCCCTAGCTAACGAACTTATCCAAGCCATTTACAGGAAGATTCCTGCCAGATATTATCCAAATCGGCCCAATATTGTTGAGTTATATATATATATATATATATATATATATATATATATATATATATATATATATATATATATATATATACAGTGTGAAACACACTTATGTAATAAAATTCATTATTCAGCAAAAAATACTTTTTGTGGAAAACGCTGAGACACGTAAAGTTTAATTTGTCGAACATTATCGTACAATCATAGTTAAAAAAACTAAACTCCCATCATTGTACCCCCACCATTTTATCTTTTTTTTTGTAAATAGCAACCCTACATTTTTATCGTCACAATTCGGTGGATCACATTTTTCTGAATGCGAAGATACCCCATATGTATGGTCTAATATTACAGTTTTCAATACAGGGTGGAAACTTAATACCGGAATATTAAAACCAAACAGTTTACCCTGAACTTAAAAGTGCTAAAATAAACTTAATAAAAACGTCCCTTACCTATAATAAATTTTCAAAATGTTCTCCATTCACATGCACACAACGAAATCATCTGCTCTGGAATTCGTCACTAACTCTTATCTTAAATTTATATTCTTGTCTTTTATCTCAAACGTACTTGGTATCATTAATCGTTTCTTATTAACTACCAATTTTTGCAGTGTGAAAGGTGAAATTTAACAGTTCTGTTTTATTTTGTGGTGTATTGTGTTGAATCTTCGGTCTCCTAATAAATTAATCGTAATTTTGTTCCGTTAGTTTCAATTAATTTTTGGTCTAATAATGCGATACTTAACTGAAAATATGCGAACAGAATTATTAATGATGATTGGGTATGGTGATATGTGTAGAACACAGGCACAAGTTGTTAACCTATTTAATGAAAAACATCCAGATATGCCCCCACTAACCCAGGGAACTATGTCTAAGATACATTCACAGTTTCGTGATTATGGACGCATTTAACCACTACCTAGGAGACCCAAGTTTGTTGAAGAAGATGTCAAACTCAATTATTTATTGGCTTTTCAAGAAGAACCAACAACTTCCACACGTCAAGTTCCATGTGAAAATGATGTTAGTCAATCAACAGTTTTAAGGTATCTCAAAAATAGAAAAAGGCATCCCTATAAACTACAACACGTTCAAGAGTTGACAACTGCTGGATATGTTACATAGAAATGTTATTTCTTCTGCAAACGTTCTGTTTTCCGTTGATGCAACAATTCTTTTAAATAGCGATGTAAATAGCCAAAATTTCAGATACTGGGCTGCCGAAAACCCCCAATGGAGGCGACAAACACACAATCAGCGTCCTCAGAAGTTGGACGTCTGGGCTGGTATCATTGTAGATCACGTAGTGGACCTGTTTTTATAGAAAATCTAAACGGTCCAAGATATTTAGAAATGCTAAGGGAACAGGTTGTCCCATCGTTAGCAAAACTGGATCCAAATGCATGATTATAAGATAATGTTCGACAAATTAACCTTCATGTGTCTCAGCGTGTTCCACAAAAACAATTTTTTGCTGAATAATGAATTTTATTCCATAAGTGTGTTTCACACACTATATATATATATATATATATATATATATATATATATATATATATATATATATATATATATATATATATATATATATATATATACTCACCCCGGATATGGGTTCTATGGATCATATTTCGCTCTCACTTTAAGATATTGGTGAATTGTTCTACGAAAATTCACTTCAAATATACATAGAACTCGATGAATTAGTTAACACTTGTTTTGAGAAAAATATAGTATACGTGCTTAATATGAAAAAATTTCGGGACGCAGCAAGTGCGTTATGGTAGTGAACTTTTATTAAATGCTTCAAAGTAGAATAACTCAGATTTGTATAAACTTAGAAGGTTGGATTTTTGTATGTAGTAACGCATTTCCTAATGTAACATATCCAGCAAATTTCATAAAAATATCTTTGTAAACTTCGGAGAAAAAACTTTTTTTCGAAAGAAAACTCGAAATTTTCCCAGAAAACCTTATCAGATTTTCCTGGATAACGAACTCGTCCAAGCCATTAATAAGTATGCACAATCAACCAAGGGTTGCGGTGCTATCGGGGCGGCAAGGCCGCGGACGAGCCCTGAGGGAACAAAAAAAAAGCCATTAATAAAAAAACGGCACTTGCCGAGTTGCATCGAAATCGGTTAATTCTTTTTTGAGTTATCGTTTGGATATATATATATATATATATATATATATATATATATATATATATATATATATATATATGTATATATATATATATATATATATATATATATATATATATATATATATATATAAAAATTGAAACTTACCCCGAATATGGGTTCTAGAGGTCCAAAATCGCGCTCATTTGAAATTTGCAAAGTCCTTATCTGATTTTCCTAGATAATGAACTCGTCCAAGTCATTAATAAAAGAACGGCACTTGCCGAGTTTAATCGAAATCGGTTAATTGTTTTTTGAGTTATTGTTTGGATACATATATATATATATATATATATATATATATATATATATATATATATATATATATATATATATATAAATTGAAACTGGCCCAGGATATGGGTTCTAGAGGTCCTTACTCGCGCTCATTTGAAAATTTTTTTGCAAAGTCCATCGATACCTCTCTGTTAATTAATTTTTTTTTAAATAAAAATTCACTAAAAGTCGGAATGCAGCAAGCGCGTTATGGAAGTGAATTTTGTGAAAAATGTTTTTAATACTAAATATGTCTCTCTAATGCAAGTAGGCATCAATTTAGTTACCGGTATAAATTATATAGTAGAAACAATGTACCGTATTTCATCAGAATAACTTATTGTTTGCAAATGTACACAAATTTGTATTGAGTATTTGATTTCTCAAATCTTCCAGAGATACAATTGGATCTCTGTCAATCATATTTTTAAGGTGTCCCCATAAAAAGTAATCCAAGCGCGTAAGATCTGGGTTTCTGGCGGGCCAGAGGACAACTTCACGGTTCCCAATCCACTGGCTTGGGACCTGATTATCAAGAAAGTTTCTGACTGCAATTGCGTTGTGAGCAAGTGCACCATCCTGTTGAAACCACAGTCGTAAAAGCTGTGCAAGTGAAAGTGCATCCAAATAATCTTGGAACTGGTTCGATAAAAATTTAAGTAAATTTCTCCTGTTAAATTTTTATTGAAAACAAAGGGTCCCACAAGTCTGTCATTTATGATACGTACTCAAACATTCTGTCGAAATATGAATTGGTTGCATGTCTGAATATTTTGATATGGGTTGTTTTTGGTCCAATAATGCTCATAATTGCGGTTAAAGACCTCACAATTAGTGTTTCATCTGACCAGAAAACTTTTTTCAGGAATTCTGGGCCATTCCGGATTTTCTACCTTAGCCAAGAACACCAAATCAGCCGCCTTTCCATGTCACCTGGCAAAAAATGTTGCGAAATATGTATTTTACAACATTTGAATTTATTTTCTCTTGTTTGGAAAATTTTAAATGTCCGAGTGACTTCACACGTTAAAATTCTTGGATTGGCTTCAAGCTGAACTATTAACTACGCATTACAACTGTGACAATAATAACAATAAATAAGCATAAAATTTAAGTACCCTATCACATAGCTTGTCAAGAGCTATGTGGATTATTTCTTGAAAAGAATTTGTTTAAATTGGTTGGATGCATTTTTTCTTAATAAATTACAAATATATAATGACAAATTGTTGAATACCTGTTGAGTTACCTGAACTGACTCATCTTCTCTTATTTGTGAACTATATTTGCTCCAGGTTTCGGTGAAAGAAGTGTAATTGTTGAGATTGCTATCTGATTTGTCTAGGACAGCACGAAGTGGTTGCCTCCTCTTCGGGTATTCTCTGAGGTACGATTCGCAGGCAATTTTGTTGCCTCTATTATGGGAATAATATATTCTTAGTATGTCTAGTTTTTCTGCGTTGGAGAAGTACATCGTCATCAATTAACTCAACAAACAATCAAGTAAGAACTGCGATAACAACAATAATGACAACAAGATAGGAATTGTCACATCTGAAATCATATAATGTCACTTCTAACAGAAATTGTTACACAGCTTTGACAGCCATGGCTAATGCAATTTTCATATGACTATTACGATTTCGGCAATATCTCCGCCATTTCTGAAAGCAAACCCATTAAGTTGTAGATCAATGAAATCAGAGCAAAAAAAAACTATCTAATGGACTCAAAAACAAATATGGTGTCCATATGAAAAAATAAAGTTGAAGACGTTCTAGAAGAAACGAAATTTTGCACTACAAATTTGATCTGCTAGTAATATTCTAGATGAACCAGTGCTCTGAAGAAGTGAAAACCGTATCTTCATACGACGAGTAATAAAAGGTTATGGCAGAAGGAAAAAAAAAAACAAAGAAATAATTTTTTCGAAATAACTCAGGAACTAAAGTGGCTAGCTCAAATTTTCTTTCGTCAGTTAATTGAGGGCAGAAATAGGCAACTTTGCCACAATAACCGACTTCGTATCTCTCACCCCTTCCGAGATTTGAATTTGACTCTCCCTGTACACATAAACACGGTAAAGATATTTCAACTACTAGAAAAATGCGATTTATTCAACGTAATCCAGTGAATCACTTTTATTACTATTATGAAACAACATTCTCCAGTTAATATCATTACATTACAGTTACCCAATCGCCAGAAAAAAAAACTAAAATGGCATATAATAGCCAACTTTGTTTCATGTAGCTTGACGTTTTTTCCTTCGACCGTTCAATATCTATTGATGCTGTAAGCAAGGGAATCGTGCTCAAACTACTGTGAAGTGAATCTATTTCAACTGTTTTTACAACCTATTCAATTTATTCCATGATAAACCCGCACCTTCTCGATATTGTTGAAGAGTTTTTCCGAGGTTGGCGCGTGTGCAAATTCAATAGTTATAATCAAAACTCGCGTAGAGAGGTAAATGGGGTTCAGTTTTTATCCAATCGCACATGCCGGCATTTCAAGAGCAGCTTTCACGAACAAGACTTTTTCTGTTTATAATGTTGGCTTGGGTCCGATCAATCGGAAACTATACAGAAGATTTTTTAGCGTTTTTATCTCATATGGTTTTTGACACTAACAGAAAATCGTTCCGAATGAGAAATCGTGTTTTACAGAGCTTATCCAGCGATGAAATTGTTTGCGTTTATCACGTTCGGGTCCGCTTTGCAAAAAATAAAGTTATTTGTTATCGGACTCCAAATTATACCCTTCCTTGACGTTTATTTTATAGATTAGTATATAAAAAGAACTCGTTTGCTATCAAATGTTAAATGCAGATGACTGTAGGTTGTCGCTACCTAAAAAGTTAGCACCCATGATTCTTGTTGAAAACATTTATTTTAAAATGATAGCATCTTCTTATCAAAAGTTTATTTCTGTCATTGAAGTCGATTAAGTTCCACAATAAGAATGATACATTATTATCGACTTAATGTGAACATTGGGAATTTCTGTATTATTTTAACATGGTAAGACTGATGTGAATATTCCAACAGGTGTTTCTCGAAATGCATCATAACCTGTCATTTTGCATTAAGCTTTTGTCTATGCCAGGGGTTTTGCTGGTTATTGCGACTAATTTTGTGGTGGAAAAAATAGCATTGTTTTGGTGTTTGTGGCATTATAAACATTACTCCAAGGAAAGAGAAGAAATAGTTAGGTTTAGTGATCGCACATCCATGACGTAAAGATACATTGCTAGTGAGTGTTACGTGAGCTTGGGAGCTGTAAATAAGTTAATTTAAAAAAAATCGGGACGCAGTAAGTGCGTTATAGTAATGAATTTTTATAGCAATTGTACACTATTAGTAGGATAAACTAGTAAAACTAGTTCTTTAAATTTAAATGAACCTTTGAGATCGGTTTTGAGTCCCAGTTAGCGATTATTTGAAAAACAATATGTTTTATATGGAGCTATAAAATTAAAATTGGGTCTTAGATATAATATGTAAGTACTGCAAGTGTCTTTAAAAAAATGGTGTTACAAATTTCATTAAAGTTACAAAAGTTTTTTCGAAAACCAAATATTTACAAAGGGAATGTACCTGTCAAATTATAATATGGCAGGTATTTTTCCTTATTAATGGTTTTGGTTGGATGGTTTTGTTTTGGTCACCCCATCCAGTTTTTGCAAGCAATAAACAACAAAAAGGTTTTTTAAACCAAATTTGTGTAGTTATCCGTAAAGCTTATTATGTTATTTTTATTTTATTTAATACCCACGTGCGTTTAAATATGTGTTACTATGGTTCAAGATTGAAGATTTTCGCATAATGGAAAATTTATTGAGCTATCGGATTTGAAATATTGTTACGAAAATTTTCTACCATAACATAAAAAACCCTTTTTATTGTTTATTGTTTGCAAAAACTGGATGGGTTGAGTAAAAGAAAACGATCCAAGCAATTAATAAGGAAAAATACCTGCCATATTTATAATTTGACAGGTACATTGCCCTCGTAAATATTTTTTTTTCTGAAAACTTTTGTAAGTTTAATGAAATTTGTAACACAGTTTTTTTAAGGCACTTGCAGTACTTACATATTATATCTAAGACCAAATTTTCATTTTTTAACTCCATATAAAATATAATTTTTTCAAATAATCGCTTACTGGGATTCTATAACCGCTCTCCAAGGTAGATTTACATTTAAAGAATTAGTTTTAACAGTATATCTTACTAATAGTGTACAATTATTATGAACATTCACTACTATAACGCACTTGCTCCATCCCGAAATTTTTTATTTATAGCATACATTCGCATGCTAAAATTTAGCGCTTTTGGGCGCAAACTTTGTCCCGGTATTAGGAAATAAATGGTCCAAGGCTGATAATTTACACAATGAGGGCTATCGTGTTTGTGCTCACCAGTTGGCGCCGCTGGCGAGTAGGTCCTGTCGGTCCTGAGTCCTGTCGGTTTTAACATACAGGATCTAGTTTCTCCATCTAGAAGTTAACATGCCACAATTCCTGACAAAAGGTTGTGATCAGTTCGAGAACACCAAAAAGGCGTCATCCGAACGGATCAACGTCGAGTGTGTTATAGGTTTAGGTAAAACATTTACGATTTTAAGTAACAAATTAGAATCTAATTTGGTGTCACTTGGAGGAAGAATAATATCTGTGTGCTTCATGCTTGCCAATTGTAGGAGCAACATATTCATTTGAAGTTTTAATATGTATGTAAGAATGTTAAGGAAGAAAATGGGCCAGGCCTGAGAATTTATCTAGATGGCGACCCTGTCGTCCATCTCACAATGTTCTTTTAATATGTAATTAAATAAATATTATACTAAGTTATGAGAACTTAAACATTAAAAATATAAGTAAACATAAAACAACATAGAGACATTTATTTATACCTTTCCCCTTTCCTATATAAATTATGATAAATGGCATACTTTGCAATACCTTTGCTTAATACTTTTATTAGATGAAAACAATTTATGTTAATCTCTACTGATTTACTATAAATTTAACTAATTTTAATATTATTTTTGGTATATCCTTGTATTCACTGAGATTTATCATGTCTACAAAAAAACTAATTAAAGAAGTAATTGGTAGGTAAATATGTACCCTGTGTGTATAAAGTAACGCATAAATTAAACTGAAAGTGACGATTATTAAGAAAAATTTGAAAACAGGTCGATTTTTATTTTAATAAACCTATTTTCTGATATAAAAATTTCAGCCCTATCGCTTTACCACTTCAAGGGTACCTCATCGAAATTTTTATTTGGATGGTGGGTACTGTGATACCTCCTTTTAAAGTTAACCCAATTCTCTATTCACCAACATCATTTTTTTGTAGGAATAAAATAAAGTGAGTAATAAAATGTTCATTATCAGTAACACCTAACACAAGTGAAGCCTATAAATAATTACATAGTTCAGCCTTTATCAAATCTAATGTTCGAAATGCCCGCCTTCTTGTGCCTGACAATATCCTAAACGATCGACAAATTCTTGTTGGACTATATTTATAATCTCTAAAGAAATATTGGTACATTCAGTGCTAATTCTTGGTTTTAATTCGTCGATAGTATCTGATTTACTATTATGATTATTATTTCTATCACAGTCTTTAAGTATGTGAACAGAAAAACAAAGCTCAAAACTCTACAATACATACTTTTGCTAAATAAATACGTTGAAAACACACAGGTACTAACCTCTGAATTAGATGTTCTTTAGGTCTGCTTAATTTTGCACCTCTTTTTCTTAGATCTTCTTTTAAATCACTCACAGTCATTGAACCATACCGCATGTCTGCCATAATTAATCAGTATTGGCATAATCAGTAATGGCACAATCTTTATAACAATAATGAACAATTTATAAAAACCTGCGATAGAAAAGACCTAAAATGTATACGTTGTGACATTTGACTATCTGGCATTTACTCTAGACTAGCGCCTCTAGCGGCTAATTCGAGCGCGATATCCCTCAGTGTTAGTTAATTATACATTGTACACAGCTCTATCTATAAAATTTTGTGTAAACTAGAGCTATCGTGACATCTTGCGACAACCTCCATTGTTTAGATTTTTGACTACGATTTATTTAAATAGCATAGCAGTACAGATAACGTCATCTGTCTTTGTCCAACATTGTAGATGTTGCATTACAGAATCTGCAGTGATCTCGAGGAATATTTCATTATTAATTTCAAATAACTTTATTTTCCTGTCTGTCTATGTTCTTTTCAATTGTAAAATTTCGTGTCAATCACTTAGACAATCTAAGATATATTGCGTTTTAAAAAAATATTTTTTAAGTTTTTATTAAGAATAATTGTCTGTTTTGATAAACGAACTCATTCAATTGAGCCATTAGCAAAATAATGGCCGTTCCCAAATTTGGTCAAAATCAGTGAAGTATTTTTTGAGTTGTCCGTTGGATACATATATATATATATATATATATATATATATATATATATATATATATATATATATATATATATATATATATATATATACATATACATATACATATACATATACATATACATATACATATACATATACATATACATATTTTTATTCAACAAAAGAATGTTTCATATGAAAATTCGCTAATAGAGAGGTAACGATCGTGAGTCTTTGGGAATTCTTTTTCAAATGAACGCAAATTAGGGCCCCAGAACTCATATCCAAGGTCCGTATTCGTTTATATATATATATATATATATATATATATATATATATATATATATATATATATATATATATATATATATATATATATATATATATATATATATATATATATATATATATATATACATATACTTTTAAGGGCAGTTACGACCAAAAAACTTGAGAGCTATATTTGAAAAGAACGTCACTCCGTACTAAATACTCTATATATTTCGCCTGCATTCCAGGCATCCTCAGGAGCATTGAAATAATGAATAAAAGTTAACATAACATCTAAATTATGCAACAATGAACACCTACAGCACTGTAACTAATTGAAAAGCAAGCCAGAAACATTAAAACAGAAAAAATTCTGCCATAAAACACATACAAAAAGCAGGTAGTGCAACAACCATTTAAAAACTACACGTAACTTAATGCAAACATTTGTACGTTAAAAACATTCAGAGCCAGTCACGAAAAAGCATAAAAAAGAGTTAACAAGTTTGAAATATTAAAAAGGCTTTGAAAAATTCACGTGTAATAATTTGGACATCTAACCCCATTTTTATCAAGTTAGACACCGACCATAGACATCAGTGACAACTGCAAACCAAGAAACAATCATTGATCATAGAGTATTATTACTGTATTGCTAACAAATTTTTATAAGTTATTTTCTTATTCTAAATTATAGAACCGGCCAACACAGAGGCGCCATCAGACCTATCAAATAGTAATACATAACTATATATGTTACTTAATGTTTGAATATCCGATTTTGAGTTCATGGTGTCATTTTCAAGAATATGACACATTTCCAGAAGGGAACGTTCTTATATATTTGTTTCTCTATCCAAAATTTTAACATTATCTAAATCTATGTTATGACCTAATGTTGACACATGATGTGCCAAAGCACATCTATCAGGTCTGAGTCTGGAATTACTCCTATGTTGACTCAGACTCAGACTTGATAGATGTGCCTTAAAAGTATACAAAAATTAGCACGCTAACGTGTAACGACTGTTACTCCTCCCTTCAATATATATATATATATATATATATATATATATATATATATATATATATATATATAAACATTTTAACTGCCCAAATGGGTTCCAGAGGCACTAATTCGCGCTCATTTGCAGAATTTTTCCGAAAGTCTCACCATTCATAATTTTTTTAGTGAATTTTCGTAATGAAAATTCACTAAAAGGGACAGAGGATCAGTTGAAATTTAGCGAAAGGAGTATATTAATATTATGGGAGAGAAAGGAGGACAACCTCTTATATGTTATATTATATTTTAAGTTTATATATATATATATATATATATATATATATATATATATATATATATATATATATATATATATATATATATATAAACATATAAAAATTGAAACTGACCCAGGATATGGGCTCTAGGGTTCTTAGTTCGCGCTGATTTGAAGAAATTTTTTCAAAGTTCAAAAGTCGGAATCTCCACATTAATTAATTTTTTGATCGAAAATTCACAAAAACGATTTTATGAAAATTCCATAATGCACTCGCTGCGTCCAGACTTTTATTTTGTATAATGCAGGAATGACAAAATGTACATTAAAAGATAGAAAGCAAACCTGTTAGCATGACAAATAATGTTCTCTAAATGAGTATCTTGGTTGAACAAGGTTAGTGACAAAGTTAAATTCTAGTATTCTCCAAAGACCACGCAAGAGTTTGATCAACAATTCCACCCACTTGTAGTAAAATGTGCATAACGGAAACTGGCTAATTGAATTTCGTATGCACGACATCCAGAATTAACACTAAACAAGAGAGCAAGCTAATTTTCAACTTTCTATACGTTTAGTAAACAATGGACTTGTGGTAATCTGCTAATCTGAGCATAAAACACGCGAGTTTCACTGCCTTATGTAAAATATTATTTAGTTATCTAACACCTACTACACGATGCGCAGTCTGGGAATAAACACAACTCTTAGATAATTTCCATAGTCGCTCTAGAATGCGTTCTAATTTTATTATTTAATCCAATTATCTAATAATAACAATGTTAGAGACTGTAAAGAATTATAATTTTGCAGTTAATTGATCTGTGAAGCGGAAGATGTGAAGTTTCGCTTATGATTTTCAGATGTTAATCTTTTAATTCGTTGATCTCGTTTTTTTTTACCTAATAAAGTAATCCTGTTCATTAGGAATACTACACTATTATAACATGACTGTTAAAATAGTTACGCAAATAATGCAAATAGTTATCAATTTTAGCATTTGTATTTTATAACCACTTTTTAGCGAATTTTCATAAGGAAATTGTCGACTTTAAACACGACTATCAAGTTCTCTTAAAAAAATTTCAAAAGAGCGCAAATCAGAGAGCTTTGAACTCAAAACCGAGGTTCCTTTAACATTTCGTATATATATATATATATATATATATATATATATATATATATATATATATATATATATATATATATATATATATATATATATATATATATATATATAGGGTGAGGCACCATATACGCGTCTCTGATGGAGCCTGTTCGAATTTCCAAATTATTTTTCTTCCAGCATATGCAGGGTCTTCAGGAGCATCTTCTAAAAATATTATCTGTGGTACAGTATGCTCACAAAAAAGGTATATATCAAAGTAATATATTTTAAACAGAACACTCAGTATATTATTAGGTTTTCGTAATCTATTGAAAAAAATAAAGGTGAGTTACAATAGGATCCCCTATACCTACAACCTACCGTTTTTTTGAGAAATACAGCAATTTATGAAAATGCAACAACACTCAGCAACGTAGAAAAAATCGAACTAAAATTAGTATACAGTGTGTCCCAAACTTGATGGGAATGTATTGCTATCTCCGTTATTATTAGAGATAGGGAGACGGTTAAATTAGCAATGTTTTGTAGAATTTTAGTTCCAAATATGACCTGTATTTTGACCTGCCTCTTTTTCTTTTCGAGTTATTTTGAAAAACCAAAATTTGTCGATTTATTTTCTCATCAGTATCTAAGTAGGCGTTGATCTGACATGTCTAAGACTTGCACATTTTCAGGACACTTTTTACAGAGTAATCTTTTTGAGCTATTCTCCACTTTAAATTGTCATTTTTTTTTAACTACAGGTCTCAACGTTGGTTTTTATTATGGCAGCCATACTGGATTTTTGCTCGTGTGATAGCCTGTGCAAAAAGCTTTCCAATGATGTACAACATGCTTGATAAATTTGGTAATTGCACTGATAATTTTGAGAAAAACCGAAATTACAAAAAAAAAGTTCAAAAAGCTGTAGGCCATGTAGTCTAACAATAGACTTCTACTTTTAACATAATTTTCTGTGATGATTCACGATAAAAAATATTGTGATTTAATTTATAATACATAATTAGGTATGCTAGGTAATATTATGTGAAAAAGTTTAATAACGAAAACCGGCAATAACAAATAGAAACTCAAACTCCACAAAACAACACAATTAGAAACGGAACTCAACAATTAATAAATTAGAAACTTAAAAATACACTAAATAGAAAATTGTTCAATATGGCCCCCAATGCACTTTCCACGCCTTTTTGAAACATGCCTTGAAACTCTGGTGAGGGTGTTTCGGTTAATATGATTTATAGCTTGCGTGCGTGCTTCTTGTTTCGTAATTCATTAATATTTTATGGTGGATAGAATTTATACACATCATTCTTTAGAGTACCACAAAAAATAAAAATCCATCGGTGTTATATCAGGACTTCGAGAACACCAATGAACCGGCCCATTGTTACAAATGACACGATTATTTAAATTTTGGTGCAAAAATTCTTTGACGATCCTAGCATTGTGAGCTGGACAACCGTCTTTTTAGTACTAAATCTCGTCTAAATTATCATGAACTCTTCTAATTGTTGGTAAGATATCATTTCTCACTAGATTAAGATACTCTTCCCCAGTTAGATTATTTAAAAAAAATAACGGACCAACAGTGAAGTTACCTGAAATTTTTTCAAAGTAACTGTCTAATTTACAAATAAAAATAATAGTTTTTTACCTAATAAGCCGCACCAAACATTAATACCAAAGCTGTCTTGCAATCGTCTTTCTTCCATTTAGATGTAGATTTTCATTTGCCCAATAACGCCTATTATGGCGATTGTACACAGCACAATTTGTAAATCTGGATTCATCAGTTCCTATTATTTTCAAATAAAAATTTTCATGTTGCTGACATTGTCCTTGATACCATCTGCAGAATTGAAGTCGCTTAGGGTAATCGTAAACATTTAAGCCTTGTGCGATTGTAGGTTTGTATGGATGGTAGTGACTTTGTTTTTATACACGGTGTACCGTACTTTTTGGAGCGTCAAATTGTTTGCAGCTTTGCAGCTCCCTCAGTATTTCGGTTATAACGAATATAACATTCCAACATGTCAAAATATTTTTCATTACTGAACATATGGTTGAATAATATTTAAAATAAACAGGAAACAAACTATTTGGTACACATTTTAAGCAACGTGTTAAATACACCTCAAATTGTTTAGGTAATTAAGAATGACAGTATTCTTAATTGTCGCGATAGTGTTATATCCATATCAACCTTTCTTCTATTCTTTTTCAGTTGACTTACGTTTAAAAAAAACAATTTAAAAATACGTCTTCGTAAATCATTAAGCTGCTTTTTATTGAGTTCTGTTGGTAAATTTTGTTATTTACTAGTTTTACCTATTTAATTAAATTATAACAATTTTTTAGGATAATGCTGTAAGGTAAAATATCATTTGTAACAATGGGCCGATTCATTGGTGTGCTCAAAGTTCCTTTTTTTTATCGTGAATAATTACTGAAAATTATTTTAAAAGTAGAAGTCTATTGTTTGACTCCATGGCCTATTGCTTTTTGAACACTTTTTTTATATTTCTTTTCTGGTATTGGGTCTCATACCCTACTATCCTCACAACGGTTTTTCTCAAAATTGTCAGTGCAGTTACAAGATTTCTCAAGCATGTTGTACATCATTGGAAAGCTCTTTTCACAGGCTCTCACATGAGCAAAAAGTCAAATATGGCAGCCGTAATAAAAACAAACGTTGATACCTGTAGCTCAAAAACAAATGACAATCCAAAGTTGAGAATAGCACAAAAAGATTACTCTGTAAAAATGTCCTGATAATGTGCTAGTCTTAGACACGTCAGATCAACGCCTACTTAGATATTGAAGAAAAAAGAAATCGACAAATTTTCTTTTTTTAAAAATAACTCAAAAACAAAAAGAGGCAAGGCAAAATACAAGTCATATTTGGAACGAGCATGAAATCTGCTACAAAACATTGCTAATTTAACCGTCTCCCAGCTCTAATAATAACGGAAATGGTAATACATTCCCATCCAGTTTGGGACACACTGTATAGCAGGAGGATTGTTGCATGGAATATAAAATAAATAATGTAAAGTTATACAGAGTGGTCAGTAATCTACTATTGATATTTGACGCGATTTATTGCAAATAACTCTCGGGTTTCAAATAGCACAGCCTGTATGTAATCACACATTATGTTGCAACAGTCTGTTACCTTTCAAATGATACTAGGATTTCCTATCACTAACTTTAACAGTTTTCGAAATATCTTAAATTGCTTGTTTTCAATAATATATGTCACCTATCATCAACAAGCGAGCGTTGATTATAATGATGGTTTAAATTATTGTTCCCAGGTCAACGCGGAAACACATTTATTAAACACATTTTATTGCAACAGTTGAAAAAATTTCAATTGGGATACACAAATATCAAAATTTAATAAGATGAACAAAACGAACAAAAAAAAAAAAGACAATTTAATACACTACAGTAAATGTTCAAACTGACTATATGGAGCGCACTTCCTATTTTTAGTTCCATACCTTCAGACCCTGCATCATATGCTAGAGGGAAACAGAATTTGGAAATTTGATCACGTTCCATTAGGGAACGATGCGAGTATGGTGCCCCACCCTATATATATATATATATATATATATATATATATATATATATATATATATATATATATATATATATATATATATATATATATATATATATATATATATATATGGTGTCTCAGCAAGACCGGTCGTGAGAAGTTTATGGAGTTCTGGCCAAAATTAAGATTAAAAAATTCATAATTACCTTCAAATTGATTACATTCTCTCCGTGAAGATTGTAACCTGTAATGAGGACTGATAAGTACACTTGGAGAACCCAAATCACCACATAACATTTTAAGAAACCTGAATATCGTTTCACTAACCATCATTAGTTGGCGTCATCAGACGATGAATAATTCTAAATATCTTACATCTACAGATCTGCTTATGCTCTTGCGTATGTAGTTGCTCCATAACGATAAAGACTGGCCCAACAACATAAACATCGTTTGGTGGAAATACCTAAATTATTTTACCGGAGCGCACGTACTTCGACCGGTCTCTCCTACGAAGTGATCTATCAACCGATTTACCGTATGTATATATATATATATATATATATATATATATATATATATATATATATATATATATATATATATATATATATATATATATATATATACTTCTGAAGGCGCTTAGCTGGCCTGGTTGTCTAACATTTTTAATCAATTTTAGATTAGCTATACCTTCATGATGATTACTATCTCAAATATGCCGGACAACGAAAGATCTATCTATAGGACCGTATCTTGATTGTGCTAAATGTTCATTAAAACTAATTTCAAGAGATCTCTTTGTTTGCCCGACGTATTTATGATCACAATCTTTAGAACTTATTTCATAAATTTCACACATTTAAGCTGTTGGTTTTTTGGGTTACCTAGCAGGTTTTTTAAAGGATTTTTTTTTAACAAATCTTAAAAGTGAAAGTGAGCATATATATATATATATATATATATATATATATATATATATATATATATATATATATATATATATATATATATATATATATATATAACCACTAGATTTTTGTAATGATATGCTTAACTAGACTTTGTTAAGCCTTGGAAGTAAAAAAATCACATAAACGACAATAGCTACCTTGTTTTAAATGAGCACACTGATTTAATATTCCCTTTCTTGGATATTTTTCCTAATTAAATAAATCAAACAAAATAAATCTAGCTATTAAAAAAAAACTTGATGTGTGTCGATATTTTCATATATAGAGTTAGTTTTATTACTGCTGTTGCTTATTTATTTTATTGTTGTAATTGTTATTATAGTTATTCTTGTTATAAGTTAATTCTACCTTTATGTTAAATATTGTCATGCATCACGTAAACAGTTTGAAGACGTCATCCGTCATTTAAATTTTAGTTTATTTTCATATTTTTTTAAATTTCTTGACCAAAACATCATTGCATAGCAATAGATCTTTATTTGTAATTGTCATTATTTCGAACTAATTGCATTTTCTGCTGTCTGGGGATGCTGTCAATCAGCGAAACCCGTCACAGAAATGTTGAAAAACGTCTAGAACATCTAGAATTAAGAAGGGCCACTTGCTTTAGCTTACGCGCTTGGTACGTCTCTCATTTACAGAGACGAAAACAAACATTAGTGAAGCCAGAGAAGTCGTTTCTACGTCCGTATTTAGTATGGAAATGTTTCACCAAGTAAGTCACTGATAATTCATGAATTATTAGTGACATCTCCCTTTCTTTTAGAAATAGTTTCAAGAATTCCTTCTACTATCCAAAATTCACGTGCAACCGGCAACAATGCGTAGATACATCGCGTATATATTATCAGGATGTCGATGAAATAATCGACCGTTAAGTTAGTGTATGCAACTCTTCATACCGTTCAGCTGCAAAGTGGATACTCGAGTGTTTGTTTCCAGAGGCGCTTCTCGGTTGGATTTGCGTCAAGTATAAGAGCGCCAGTTCTCGGCGGCCTTTTTCCTTTTACACTGAAGCAAAAGCTCCTACTCTCCCCTTCTAAATCATAATACAACTCCATTTCACTTATCGTTCTCTGAGCTGATTTATGAATTTCCTGCTTTCTCTGTGTTTTTAAGCAGAAAATGAAGTTTCCTCAACTACTTTAGCCAATTAGAAATTCTATTCGCATTTGTAATGCATTTCTCTTGTTTTCTTCTATAGGATGTCTAAAATAAATGACGAAGGTGAATAAAATTTTAAAACGCAAAATTTTTTTACACACCCTCTGAAATATGCAATCGTACAAAATGTATTTTACTTAATCGTGTTATTATATAAAACTATAAAACAATGGTGGTTTAGCATATATTTTACTTTCTTTACGGTTTTAGTTGATTCTTATAAAAAAAAAGGTTGGTTTATAGAGGTATTAGAATTTTCGTGGTCAGACTTATATATATATATATATATATATATATATATATATATATATATATATATATATATATATATATATATATATATACTATGTGAAAA
The DNA here is from genome assembly GCA_964006375.1 of Tillus elongatus. Taxonomy (NCBI): domain Eukaryota; kingdom Metazoa; phylum Arthropoda; class Insecta; order Coleoptera; family Cleridae; genus Tillus; species Tillus elongatus. The sequence goes on along the minus strand of OZ023263.1, from coordinate 63,267,581 downwards.
CTGGAACCTGCGGTAAGCACTGATAAGTACACTTGGAGAACCCAAATCACCACAACACATAGTTTTTAAAGACCCTACGATCATTTCACTGACCACGTCATCACAGCTACAAATTTATTTATATCATAGGCGAACTAATCGGAAGGAAAATATTGTAGTACGAGACCCATCGTTTGTCTATTGTGTCTATATTGCTCGGGCGGGGTTGACGAACTACTTTAATCTTCTAGTTGGCACATTTATGAGCTTTTATCTAATTTAATGAATAATGGGCTTAAAATGAAAGGTACCGCGATATTTAAGAAAGTCACGTTCTTTCTTGATCTATAAATTCACTATGTGAATATTGAAGTCCGTGATAAGCGCCGAAAAGCATATCTGGCGACCTCTCGCAGACAATGTTACCTTTAACCGAGGATAAATATTGGCTGCCTTTGTCCTGGTTTGACCCATGTATTTATAAAATACTTTCCAAACCCTTTGTGATACGTGGTTAAAAATGTGTGTGTCTACCTTATGAACCACGTTTCACAAAGGGTTTGGAAAGTATTTTTAAGAAAGCTGCTTTACATTTGACTTTTTCGACGAAATGTATTTAAAAAAATTTGTTTGGTAATACGAAAAACAAAGACAAAGCCACTGAAATGTTTATCTACCTTTGATACAAATCCATTTGTAGCTGTTAATTTTGTTTAGAATTTTTCATCCTTTGATAATGTTGACGTGGTCAGTGAAACGATCGTAAGGCCTTTAAAAAATATGTGTTTTGGTGATTTGGGTTCTCCAAGTGTACTTATATATATATATATATATATATATATATATATATATATATATATATATATATATATATATATATATATATATATATATATATATATTGTTACATTCTTCGGGGTTCTAAAATTGTTAAATAACAAAACACAGCTTTTCAAACTACTAATTTATTATGACCAACTATTTTCTGAAAATAAACCCAGCAACTAAAATATATTTCTCTACTATCAAATATCTATAGTTTAGTTTTTACCTCTATTGTTTTATACTACACTGATTCACATAATACTGACTGCTCTATCTGCGGCTCGTTTATTTATACCTTCCATAGAGTAGTTCTAGACCTTTATACATTGTACCATTAACGCATTCATACATTTCCATATTTGTCGCTTCTGGTTCTTTCTCGAAATATAATTCTAGAGCATTCGCTGTTATCAAAACACTCTATAAACTGCCTGTGACCGTAGAAGTAATAGGGTTCATAAACTTACCTCACATAGAGACGGATGTGACACTGCCCCCTTCTTACATTCGACCACCCCAGTGGAATTCTGACCTTATGTGGTATGGCGTGAGCCCGTGCATATGGACCACCTTGATCTTGCTCTTACGGACCTTCCCATAATTTCGGACAGCGACTTTTCAGATGAGTTTGATACAGCTGTTTTAACTGCTGGGTACGCTAGGAAACAAAGACGCTACATCAAATTATATCAAACCTCGCCTTCAACCAACTTAACATCTATATCCTTTATTAATAAATTCAAGTGAACTTGGCACTGAAATACATTTTGTTTAACATGGAAGGTTTAAAATTTATTTGACAGCCACTTCGCTAAATTATATGTCTGAGAATCTATAGCCGAAATAATAGGTCTCATTGATTTACCCGGTTTATGAATTTTTGGGAGAAAATATCTAAATATTCATAAACCGGAAAACTCAATGAGACATATGTTTCTTTCTTTCCTAGCGTGCCCACGAAACAACATATTTAGAACAATTGTTGGAATTAAGCATCATAAGTGAAGAGATTTTCAAAGAATATTTAATTTTAGCAAACCTTTGTATAAAACAAAATATCTATCAATTTAACAATGAGTTCCTTGGAAAAATTCAGGGCACGGCAATGGGCAACCCCCTTTTTCTATTAATTTAGAAAATGAAAGTTAGTATTTTCCTTTCGTTATGTGGACGATATTTTTGCAGTTTAACACAAATATAAACAAAGTAAATGACTTTATTATTGGACACTGTCAATTTGATTTAATTAAATTCACCCACGAATTGGAAGTTAACAGTAAACTTCCTCTTCTAGATACTACTTATTAAAAATGTCGACTCTCTTGAATTCGATATCCACAGGAAGGAAACTACCACTCTAAGTCACATTCCAAATGACTTGCATCATACGTTTACACAAAAAACGGCGGGTTTAAATTTCTTAGTAAATATATTAATAAAATTTCCCTTAAGTAAGGTTATTCCACCATTGATTTATAGCACTTTGTTTGCACTCTGTCTTTGACGTGGAAGACATTCCGAAACTTGGCAGGTAAAGTTATAACGGGAGTTAAAACCATCGACTGTCAACTAAAATACAATATACAGAAAATTTTCCTGCGATTTAGCCCCTCTCTTTATCGGTCTTTACCTTAGACGCAATATAAAAGGCGATGTTTAGTCGTACGTAGTTTAGAATGTTTCATCCTCTGATGACGCTAACTTATTCAGTTAAGTAAGTGTTCAAATTGTTGACCACCAGCTTCCATACAAAAGTACAAATTTTGTTCAAAACGAGCTCTGACATTCTGGAGCATTTGCGGAGTTATTGGACGGCATTATTCAATAATGCGTCGTCGTAATTCTTCCAGAGACTCCGGTTCTGTTGCGAAAATTCTACTTTTTAAATGGCCCCATAGAAATAAGTCTAAAGGAGTTAAATCCGGTGCTCTAGGGTGCCACTCAATAGCACCTCTACGCCAAATCCATTGCTCTGGAAACTCTCTGTTCAAAAAATCAGTAACACGTTGTGAAAAATGCGGAGGAGCTCCATCTTGTTGAAACACTAATTGATTTTCTTGATAGCGATCATCATTTTCAACAATGTCAATTATTATAGAGGATAAACGATATCTTCTAGTAACTCGAAATACTGTTGCCAATCAAATTGCCATCAAGAAAAATTGGTCCGATTAAACGGTCTCCAAAAATACCAGTCCAGACATTCAATTTCTGTGAAGTTGGAGTGTGGACTTCGTGATAATTTCTTGGATTATCATCTGCCCTATAACGACAATTATGACGATTGACTGTAGAGTTTAATAAAAACGTACACCCGTCTAAAAAACAGATATTGAACTGAAAGTTCCCGTTATCAGCTATTCGTACTGTCATAACTTCACAAAACTCCAACCGCCGATCAAAATCATCTTCATTCAGTTGTTGTACAAGATGAATTTTATACGGGTGAAATTGATGATGCTTCAATATCCGCTTAATAGTTCTTCTGTTGATGTTTGAAACGGTGGCTAATTTTCTCGTGCTCAATGTTGGGTCTGCAGCAATTTGTCCTAAAACCTCAATCTCAGTAGTCTCATTTATAACCGGAAATTAACGTTCAGGATTCCGTTTTTTTTTTGGCTACTGAACCACTTTGTCGAAACTTTGCAACTAACTCCAAAATGTATTTTCTGTTAGCATGTCTGTCCGGATGTCGTTCATTGAACAAATTTGCGGTACGGTTGGCACAGTCATCGTTTTAAAAAAAAACAGTAATTATGTCAACTCATTCTTCTACAGAATACACTATGTGAAATTAATTTTTGGTAGTACTATCAAGTATCAAACCAACCGATAAACTAAAATAATAAACCGCATTTCTCTCATTCCGATAAGAAATGTTCTGATAGTCAATTTTTTGTATACAAACCAACAAGACATTGACTATCAGCACATTTCTTATCGGAATGAGTGAAATGCGTTTTTTCATCTTTAACTGTGAATAATTTTTAAACGAGTTAATAAAACTTCAAAAAAAAATTAATGTGCTGAATTCAGAAAATAAAGAGCTTTCAAATAGTGTAACACTCAACCCATGTTCCTTATTCAAAATATAGGGGTTGTTATCACCACCCTTAAGGGGTTGATGTGACAAAGTTGAGTTTTATGTCAAAACATGTCCTCCTCAATATTAAAATTGACGTTTTTCAGCGTTTCTTAAAAAAAAAATTCTCTGGACGCAAATCGGTCTGTTTTGTTTTCAATGCGCCACCTTATATATGTATATATATATATATATATATATATATATATATATATATATATATATATATATATATATATATATATATATATATATGTATATATATATATGTATATATATATATATATATATATATATATATATATATATATATATATATATATGTGTGTGTATACGGTTGTCTCCTTGCGGCTTTGCCCTTAACCCTTTTTCCTTGTATAGTACAGAAATGCCGTGTTATAAATCCTGTTATAGTTAGTATATATATATATATATATATATATATATATATATATATATATATATATATATATATATATATATATATATATATATATATATATATATACATAAAAATGAAATGTTCACTAAAATCTTTACCCTAATGGAGAACTTAAATATTTAATCAGAACCCCATCCTAATAATATTTCTCTGAAATAATGTTGTTAAGCAGATAAGAAAAGTTCTACGTTGGGAAAGTTAGCAAAAGGAGCTCCAGATCTCGCAACAGTTATCGTTCTCCCTCTAGAAACATCAATATTGCACTGTGAAAAAGTTCAGCCGTATTTTAACTAGTTAGAAGTTGGCAGACAAAATATCCGCCTTATTGCACTCTGTCGCCACTACTGACGAAGATCTGGATACTTTACAGAGCTTTCAAGCTCCCTTACGATGAAAAGCCAGACTCTGTGTTTTCTTTTCGGTGTTTTATTACCAGACCTTAAATGTAAATCCTTATAAATTGGGTAATTTACTCTGGGCGAGTAATTAAAATATAAAAACCAGAGCTTACCCTTTATTACCCAAATTTGTAATTAAAATGAGCTTTCAGATACTTTTAAGCTTTTTATCTGGATAATTTGGCAAGTGGTGAAACACCGCAAGGAAAAAATGCTTCCGAAATTTACATCCTAATGATCATTTAGTGGCTGAAGTTTATTGCCTTTCTTACAAAGTTCACAGTTCCGCCGGCAGGGGCTGTGCCAGCGGTCGTTTTATAGTGCTTGCTACACTTGCATTGTCGGATTATGTTGCTGCTGAATTTCATTCATTCGAAAGCTTGAACCCACTAAACTGCTTTATGTCGTAGCCATTTTGGTTTTATTGCTGTATTTATTGAGTGATCTTAAAATCTAAAAACATCTGAGTTCATTTTTACTGTTAAACTATTGGTTCCTTTATGGTGACTTTATTTCGGGATTCCTTGACTTGATACTCACCTTTTGTTACCAAACTGTTTCCGACTCACACAGGATCTATTACAAATTCCTGATTATCAACGCCCGCAAAAACACCGACACGTCATATTTGGATGTTACATATTTCTCAACTAGCTGCTAATAATTATGTTGTTTCAAATGAAACATTCTTTTAGTTAATTTTCCCAACAAAATTCACCAAAAGAATGTTTCATATGAAAAATCGCTAATAGAGAGGTAACGATCGTGAGTCTTATATATATATATATATATATATATATATATATATATATATATATATATATATATATATATATATATATATATATATATATATATATATATATATATATATATATATATATATATATATATAAACGTATACAAATTCAAACGGACCTTGGATATGAGTTCTGGGGCCATAATACTAATAGAATTGCTATCTCCGTTATTATTAGAGATAGGGAAACGCTTAAATTAGCAATGTTTTGTAGAATTTCATGCTTGTTGCCAATGTGACTTGTATTTTGCCCTGCCTCTTTTCGCTTTTGAGTTATTTTGAAAAAAAAAATTTCGATTTCTTTTTTCTTCAATATCTACGTAGGCGTTGATCCAACATGTCTAAGACTTGCACATTATCAGAACACTTTTTACAGAGTAATCTTTTTGTGCTATTCTCAATTTTGGATCAACGCTGGTTTTTATTATAACAGCCATATTGGATGTTTTGCTCATGTGAAATAGCCTGTGAAAAGAGATTTCCAATAATGTACAACATGCTTGAAAAATATTGTAATTGGACTGACAATTTTGAGAAAAACCGTTTTGAGGATAGTAGGTTATGAAATACAATACCAGAAAACAAATTACAAAAAGAAAAAGTGTTCAAAAAGTAGGCCATGGAGTCTAACAATAGAGTTCTACTTTTAACATAATTTTCCGTAATGATTCACGAAAAGGAATAGGAACTTTGAGCACACCAATGAATCGGCCCATTATTACAAATGATATTTAACATTACAACATTATCCTGAAAAATAGTATGGACTAATGAATTCAGATCTACAAATTGTGGTGTGTATAAGCGCCATATAAGGCAAATGAAACGCCCCATGTAAGGAAGAAAGGCGATCGCAAGACAGATTTGGTATTAATGTTTGGTGCGGATTATTAGGTAAAAAACTGTTATTTTTATTTATGGATTAGACAGTTAATTTAAAAAAAAATCAGGTAACTTCATTGTCGGTCCGTTCTTTTTTAAAAATAATTTAACTGGGGAAAGGTATATTAATCTATTGAGAAATGATATCTTACCAATAATTAGAAGAGTTCATGGTTATTTAGACAAGATTTGGTGCCAACAAGACAGTTGTCCAACTCACAATGCTAGGATCGTCAAAGAATGTTTGTACCAAAATTTCAATAATTGTGTCATTTGTAACATGGTTCACCCATGAATATTTTTTTTTGGGTTACTCTGAAAAATGAGGTGTATAAATTCGATCCACCACAAAATATGAATGAATTACGAAACAGAATCACGGAAGCTATAATAAATCATATTAACCGAAACACCCACACCAGATTTTGCAGGCATGTTTCAAAAAGGTGTATAAAGTGCATTGAACAAAACGGTGGCCCTATTGAATAATTTTCTATTTAGTGTATTTTTAAGTTTCTATTTTATTATTTGTTGAGTTCCGTTTCTAGTTGTGTTGTTTTGTGGAGTTTTCTATTTCTTATTGCCGGGTTTCGTTATTAAACTGTTTCACGTAACATTACCTAGCATTATTACTTAATTAAGTATTGTAAATTAAATCACAATATTTTTTATCGTGAATCATTACGAAAAATTATGTTAAAAGTAGAAGTCTGTTGTTGGACCTCATGGCCTACTGCTTTTTAAACACTTTTTTTGTCATTTGTTTTCTGGTATTGGATTTCATAGCCTACTATCCGCAAAACGGCTTTTCTCAAAATTGTCAGTAAAATTAGAAGATTTCTCAAGCATGTTGTACATCATTGAAAAGCGCTTTTCACATCCTATCACATAAGCAAAAAATCTAATATGGCTGCCATAATAAAAATAAACGTTGATACCTGATGCCCAAAAACAAATGACAATCCAAAGTTATGATTAGCACAAAAATATTACTCTGTAAAAAGTGTCCTGATAATGTGCAAGTCTTAGACATGTCAGATCAACGCCTATTCTTATATTGAAGAAAAAAGAAATAGACAAATTTTGTTTTTTTCAAAATAACTCGAATACGAAAACAGGCAGTGCAATATACATGTTGTATTTGGAACGAGCATGAAAATCTACAAAACATTCCTAATTTAACCGTGTCCCTATCTCTAATAATAACGGATATAGCAATACATTCCCATCCATTTTGGGACACACTGTATATATATATATATATATATATATATATATATATATATATATATATATATATATATATATCCAAGCGATAAATCCATAAATACTCAGCTACTTTGAACGAAAAGTGACACATATCTTCATGTTGTTAAGAACGCAAACGATTTTGCAAATCAGCTATAACAGACCCCCCCCCCCAATATACAATACTATTTTAAGACTAATTTGGTTAGCAAAGTGTGGAGTTCTTGAAAACTAAAAATAAAATCTAAAATACTTGAATTGAAACGACGAAAGTGGCTACAGTTTAATTCCCGTCAAGTAGTAGTTAGCTGTCATGCGCAGATTGACACACACTACAAGAAAAACAATAGTACAAATAACACGGGTAAAACATACCACCCGTACTAGCGATCGAGGAATCTCCTCCACTTAAGTCCCATAAACATTTGTCAACACCATGACATTGCGCGAAATTCCATGTAGCCCACTCTCGCATGACGTTAGAATGACATATGTCATGCAATTGAAAATTATGCGATTGTGTGTAAGTTATTGTTTTTTTTAAGTGAGAAATTAAATATATTTTTAAAATAGACAATATTTGTAGCTTGATAAACGGCCCCAATTAAAATTTCAGACTGAAAATACAGCATGTAGTGGATCGATTAAAGTTTAAGGAAGGCGATAAAGAAATGAAATTTTTACGGAGCTATCGTTTTAATCAAGAAAACATGACGTTTTTGCCAAACCATCATATAAGAAGCTTCATACTATAACAAAATTATGAAAACGTATGAAAGAACGAACTAAATATTGTAAACCAAATAGGCTCACGTCACCATAAAAATGATTTTAAACATTTCGTTAATTCTGTAATAATTAATAGTTTACTTAACTTACGCTAGGCATATAATACCGCTTAAAAAAACTTTATTAGTTAGCACCGGTAGTAAAGGGGTAGATGGTCGGTCGACACGTGGGAGGCCCGGGTTGCTTCTCCGCGCGATGCACATGTAACGCTTTGTTTTGTTTCACTAATCTTAATATTTGGTGGAAACAACAATGTCCAGATTTCATACATTTGGAACAAGATATCATTTTTCTTTAAAACGCCTGGGTAATTTTGTCACCCTTGAGTCTAAAATTATCATTATCAGCAGACATTTTTTAATTGTTGATAAAAAGTAGAGAATTTGTTTTTAGAACACTTTTGCTGCTAAAAAAGAACCGGTTCGATTGGGTTGACTAAAAAGAAACCATTCAGGTGATTAATTAGGAAAAATATCTGTCGCGTTTATAATTTGGGAGACACTTTCTTTCTCTAAGTATGAACTAAGTTTTCCTTTGGAAAGCTTTTGTAACTTAAATGAAATTTGTAATACAAATTTCTTTTAATGAGACTTAAACTTGGACCTATATATAGTAGATTTAAATTGTCTAGTATCATAGAACGATGGGTTTTGGCAATTATAATAATAATAATAATAATAATAATAATAATAGTAATAATGATAATAATAATAATATTTGCCTCAGAAAGAGCTAGAAAACAAGATTAAATTACTTTTTGACATCGAGATATCAATGGTAGTACTTACGAAAAAATCCCAAAATGAGCTTGTATTAGAACCTTTAACCGACCTTCAAGGTCGGTTTAAAATTGAGGTATTACTTTTAGTAATGTGCCGTACTAATAGTTCAACTCTGATGAAAATTCACGATGATGCACTTGCAGCAGCCCGAATTTTTTTTAATCTTCAGGCAATTCTGCGTTACTTGACGATACCGTAAAACGCGAAACCTTTTTCTGCAAGCAAAACCAGCACTTGTGAAGCCGTAAAGTAAGTACCTACATCTGAATTAATCATGGAACGGAGCAACCAAGTAAGAAAAACAACAATTAAAAATTGCGGGACGCAGCAAGTGCGTTATAGTAGTGAATTTTCATAAGAATTGTACACTATTATTATATGAAGTCGTCCTGAAGGGCCCATAAATGCAAAAGTGTTTCCCTGTCTATCCCATATACATGATTTGGAAAAAATCAAAAATAAATAAAAAAGATATATTAAACAAAAGCCAAAAAAAAGAAAGTAAAAAAAGGAAATAAAAATAAAAAAAATAAGGAGAAAAAAGGAAAAAAAAACAAACAACAAAAAAACAAGATTAATTAAAAAAAGTAAGAAATATTAAAGAAAAGAAAAAAAAAAAGAAAGAAGAGGAAAAAGAAAACAAAAATTATTACATGTATAAATAAGTTTAGGTATTGTATATTTGTATATAGGTAACATAATTCTGTCTTCTATATTATTAAGGTATTTGTATATTTTTGTGAATATAAAATAGCAAAAGTTTGTGGCTGATGGAATTACTGTTCCAAGATTATAAATACCTCCATCACCACCACCATTATTATTATACTGCATATTCCTAAAATTTATATTTTAACTTACACAGAAGATTGATCTTAGAGGTCCTAGTACGCGGGCATTTAAAGAATTATTGCGAAAGTCTTACCATCGATATCTCTCTATTATCAAAAAAAAAAAAAAAATTCGTGTTCTAACTCCTTTTGAGAAAATGCCCAAAACTCAATTTAATATGAAGTAAAAAAAACTAAGTTTTGCTATATCTATAGAGAGTGTAGATCTCTTTAAAAGAAGCTTCTATTAGAAATTTTATTAAAGTTACAAAAGATTTCCAGAAGGAAACTAAATTCATATTTAGAAAAGTAAAGTATCTGCCAAATTATAAACATAGCAGTTATTTTTCATTATTAATCGCCAAAATGTTTTCTATTTAGTCAACTTAATCAAGCCGTTTTTTCAATGTCAATAATAGCAAAATATCCGCTGAAGATTATAATTTCAGACTCAAAAGTGACAAAGTTATTCAGGCGTTTTTCACAAAAATAAGATCTTGTTCAAAACGTATGAAATCTGTTCACTATTGTTTCTTCAAATGTTAAAATAAAACAAAAAAACTATACATTCATCGAGCTGGAATCGATCATGCAACCTTTTACGTAGAAGATAAGATAAGATACGTTAACCAACGTTTTGTTTACATGATACTTGACACCGGCTTCATGCCCTTGATCTATTATATTAAAAGGACACGCAATAACTAATTACATAATTAGTAGACTTGCCATTGAAACACATTCAACGAATCTTTCGGTCTTAAATGACGTCTCATGTTTAAGTTTAAAGATAAAAGAAACTATTTTAAAATCATTTTTATAGAGACTTGACCTGATTTTGTTTACATTTCTACAATATTATACTACACTTTCAGTCTTAAACTGTGTTTGGGGCCATCCATCAAATTACAAATGTAGTGTATTTTAAAAATTGATTGAATCCCCAGTTAAATAAAAATCACTCGATAATTTTTCAATCATGTCGTCTGTCATTTTATATTTGTGGCCCAGACTTAACGATTATTGGTTCGAATAGTATGTTTTATGCCAGTTATTTATTTTGTTGCGTTACCGTTGATGTATGGTTTATACCTGTTGTATGAATCAATCTACGCGTGACAGTTAACTACTCCGTCTGTTTGGACTTTAACCAGTAAGTCGTTTCAACGCACGTCTTTCAGATTTTGAACCAGGTTACTTAAAATTCACAACATATGTTTATTTACACAATTTCTAGCCACATGTAAAGTTTAATTCCAGTTACTCTGACACTTGCAAACACATAGCGTTTTCAAAAATATTTTTGGGGGAAAATGTCCGTTATAAGTGATATACGAACTCGTCCGCGGCCTTAATGCAATGAAGTTATGTGCCAGGTTTGGTTCAGATCAGTTGAGTCATTTTTGAGTTATCGGTCGGATACATGGAAACATTTATATATATATATATATATATATATATATATATATATATATATATATATATATATATATATATATATATATATATATATACAAACATATAAAAATTTTAACGGACTTTGCTTTTGGGTTCTAGGGATCCAAATGCGCCCTCATCTTAAGAAATTTTTTCAAAAGCTTTTCATCGTAGCCTTTCTATTAGCAAATTTTTCTTAGTGAAAATTCTCTATAAAATACAATCTGTTTGTTAGTGCACGTTCGATATGTATATTCTAATGTGGTTCACGTCACAAACATTTACATGACGCAAGTATGATTAGGGGTCTTCTTGAAAACTTAGTTTCCAGAAGAGGGTGTCGATTTTGCATACTGATGGACAAGTACAGGTAAACTTGTAGAACAAGGAACCGCAAGGGCCCTACTAAGAACAAAGGATCAGTTTTCCTTAAACTTGTCCAAAGTACCCCGATCTGAACTAATCGTGTTGGATACCACTTCTATTTTCAGTCCTGATTGTTTACCAAGTTTAATTCAGTTATTAGTTCAGGAAGATAATAACACACTTTAGATGTTATAACTATATAGGCAAGACAAATTTAATTATGAATTAAAAGTCTGGACGCAGCAAGTGCGTTATAGTAGCGAATTTTCTTAAGTTTTGTAATAAATATTCCACCTTGTCTCCTAAGCATGTCCGCGGACCTGTTTAAACATATTTATGTTAAATTTAAGTAAATGACTTTTATAAGTACTTCACTCGAAAACATCCGAACATTTCTATCAATTAAATATGAAAAGTCACACACCTGTCACATTCCGTAAGTAAGAAAGACTGATAACCACTGAATCATTCAACATAGGTACTCGTCTTTTTAGCGAATTTTTATTGAAAAAATTCGCTCTAAGGGAGGTATCGATGGTGAGACTTTGCAAAAAAAATCAAATCAGCGCGTATTTGCGCCCCTGGAACCTGAAACCAAGGTCCGTATATATATATATATATATATATATATATATATATATATATATATATATATATATATATATATATATATATATATATATATATATATATATATATATATATATCTAGTGCTATGGTATTTTTAGCACTTTTAATTGCTGAGCATGAGAATCTTAATTATTATGGGTTTTACTCTTTATTTAAAGCATTATTATTGATGAAAATGAAATTATGTCAACATTTCTTTACTTATCACTATATATGTAAATTTTTCTCTTGTCTCATGGGTAGAGTTATGAAATTGGACTAGCATTTTTGTTTTGTTGTACCTTATTTGTATATTTTTATTAATTCAGAGTGTTAGAAATTTCGTTAAGATATTGTCAATTGAGTTTTTTAAATTTTGTTCTGTTAATGATTGTTATTGATTATTGATTTTACTCTTTTAATTGATAATAATTTGAATATAGACTTATTTGGTGATATTATGTTTTTTATATGGGTCAAATTAACCAGACTATATCACTACAAGCTAGACTCTTTTATTTCTGGTTATTTAAATTCGTCTGAAAAACATAGCTATATTAAAAATTATAATTGATCGTTGTCAATAAATCACAAAAATCAGCATCTTATTTCAACAATGAATTTAATAAACTATGCTCTATTAATTCGGCCTTTATCAGCATATCCCCCTTAATGTTCTAAACATACACAAAATTTATCAATGTAGCTGAAATCCTCAAAAATAAGCACAATATAAAAATCTGCACATTTATAATTATAATATTCACAAGATTGACTTACTGGTTAATGTCTCTAATTGGTTTTTAATTGATATTTGTATTATACGCTATTGGATCACCTATTTGGATTTTACTACTGGCACCATTTCATTGGAGCAATTAATTGATATCGGGCTTATTTTGGATAGCCCTTTGTGTGGAAATTTTTCTTCTATCTATCACTTTTTTACACTTAATTACCGTTTCACTTTCGCAGTTCCACACTTAATATCTTTTATCTTACCTCACCGCAATTTATAATCTAGTGTTACTTTGACTCACATTGCCGCAGTCAATTATGGAATCTATTTAACTCACATTGCCGTAGTTTATCATCCAGTCCCTCTAACTCACATTGCCGCAATCTGTCATGGAATGCCTCCTATAATTCCGTTTTGTTTAAATATCTACCCTTCTCTCAAAAAAACTATCCTTGTGGATACAGACTGTGCAACACAAAGTTCATTAGCCCTACATCTTGCCGTTGTCCAACTTCTTATTAGTTACACTAATGAAAAACGTCCCCGCGTTTCACTGTCAACACTGTGGGACTTTCTAGAATTTATTGACAAAAAAATGTTGTCCTTAAATACACTGTGCCTATACCTACCTTACATTTACTTATTCACTAGGACCAACTAAAAATTATTTTCTATAAGCTAAACACTATAAATAAAAACAAAGCATATATATATATATATATATATATATATATATATATATATATATATATATATATATATATATATATATATATATATATATATATAAGGTAAGTAACCTAAATATGGGCACCCCTAAGCATTATATCAATTAATAACTTTATCGATTAAGATTAAGCCAAAGAAAAAAAATGGTTTGCTCTTTAGGTCAGAACGAATACAAAATCATACACAGAATTTGAAAAATATGTCTTTATTCTGAAACAGTCACCCATAAAAAAATTAAATCAAGTGCCCATATTAGGAGCATCAAGTTCTAATTATGGGCACCCTAAAAGAAACTTAAGAGAAATTAAATGATCCAGAAAATATAGTTATTAATAATTCTTATTAATCAAAAGAAAAACTTAAACACTTGTACATGAACTTGAACATTGTAAAAAAGCTTAAGTTAGATAACGAGTTAGATAACTTAAACTTCATTCACTCTCTTCGCATGACGGGCACCTAAAAAAGGGTATGACATCTTTGGCCATCAGCCCACAGCACTCTTCATGAACCCAAGTCTGGCAAACAGTACACTGCCTCATGTCTTCTTGTTTATCTTCTTTACAAAGGGGGCAGTACCATGATTCCTTTCGAGGAGTTGCAACGCCACTGCACGTAGCTCTATCTAAATTGGCTGTTTGTTGTTTGGACTGAGGCGCTCTTTTTTTGGCAATTGATGGTTCATTTTGACTTAACTTCTTCTCCGCAAACAACCATTTAACAACTTTGACAGCTCGATAGTTTATTGCCTTTTTGGGTGGTGCTTTAGACTTGGCAGGTAGTTCTGGTGTTTTCAATATTTCAGTAAACGATCTAGACTTGTTAGCCTCCAACTCTTCGTCCGATGATTCACTGGTTTCAGAAGTCGAAGATTCGGATGGTTGCCATTCATTTTCATCGTCAGAACTGTCGTCATCTGAGACACGTCGAAGCCGTTTTTGTTTTTGACGAGGATTGTTAGTTGAAACCCTTGGAGTAGATGTACTGGGACCATCAACCTCTTGTTTTCTTGTTAATTCTGAAGCCATCGTTTGTTGGACAGGATTAGGACTACTAGGAATTGTAGTTGCAGGGGAATTTGCATTGTTTTGGTTCTCTAGGGGTCTCTCTGACAGTGTTGAAGGTGCAAATGCCGTTTCTGGAATAATCGTCGGGTCAAAAGGGTATATACCAGTTGCTCGAAATCCTGCAGACACGTTTGAAGGGGTTGTTGCCTTTGGCCAAACTTTTGAAAATACATTACCAAAACTAGATTTTGTTAATTTTCTACCAGGATTAAGACTCCAATACCTCTGCAATTCATCGTCCCAGTGGTATTCAAAAGAACGAAATACCGATTTGTCCATTGGCTGCAATTCATGCGTGCAGTTACTCGGAAGGCATAACAATGTGATTTCATGAGTGTCTGCAGCCTCAACAATATTTGCATCGAGATGGGATTTTGCTCCATCAAAAATCAGAAGGACTTTTCCAGGAGGTTTGTATTGTGCAAAATGTGCAATCCATTTAACAAAAGTATCACAAGTCATGCTGCCTTTTGCAGTCATGAATGCTTTGCACCCAGGTGGTAAATTATCTGAAAATTCAGGTTTATTTCTCTGGCCTTTAAACAAAACAACAGGTGGAATTATCTGACCAATAGCATTTCCACAAGACACAACAGTCACATTTTCGGCATGTTCTGGTGCCACAAAGGGTACCCGTTTAATTCCTTTGCGAGTTAAAATTACAGGTTCCTTATGAATTGTTAATTGGCACCCTTTTTCGTCCATATTAAAAATAAGCTGAGGTTTATCCATAACGTCTAACTCGGCCATCACAGTCCTTAATGTCTTGAAATAATCATCAACAATAAATCTGTTTAGTTTTGCAGCTCGTGCTGGATTAACGTTTTGAGATTTTCGGCGAGCAACCTCAGGATGTCTTCTTAAAAATAATTTAAGCCATTTTCTACCAACCATTGAAGAATTATGTTTTGTAGGTGGAAAGGGGACGTTGTTTTCGCTGCAGAACGTGTAAACACTTCTTCTTAAAATTTTAGATGTAAGGGGCATTCCTATCTCAGCAAGTCTAAATATTCGAGAACACAACTCGGTTTCCTGGGCGTCAGTTAAAAAAGATTTTCGACCCAGCCGTTTAACTGTATTACCACTCCAAGCATGGCGTTGCAAAGTACTTCGTGGAATATTAAAATTAATTGCTGCACGTTTTATCTTCATTCCTCCTTGAATTGCAGCAACTGCTGCTTTGAGGGAGTCAGAACTCCACTGAGCTCGCTTTTGTGGAGACATATTCTGAAAAATAACATCGTGTTAGATAAAACATAACCAAACGTCAGCAAAAGGTATGTCCCAAATATGGGCACAGCATGTGTTCTAAATATGGGCACTGCCCATATTTGGCAGTCACTCTAGTGCCCATATTTGGGACATGCCATTTTCTACAAGTTTTGAAACACATTTTCATAATACGGAAGTAAACCTAAATATCTATTGTACAGTCTCAAAGTACAGTTCCTCAGCTTCAATTTTATATATAGTAACAATTAATTTCGCTACATTTTCTTTACAAAATGAAATAAAATCTACTTACCGAAAACTACAACCTCACTTTCCACATTCGACGACTTCTGACTAGAAACACCCGGTGGCGCCCTCTATCGACTAATGGCCGAATTTTGATTATGACTGAAGTTGTACGAGATACCTGTAATGCATATGCTGCCATCTTTTATTAAAATTGGTTACAAACAGTATTTATTCACTAGTGCCCGTATTTGGGGGGGTGCCCATACTTGGTTAAGGTACCTTATATATATATATATATATATATATATATATATATATATATATATATATATATATATATATATATATATATATCTGTGTGTGTGTGTGTGTATGTATGTATGTATGTATGTATCCAACCGATAACTCAAAAAGTAAATAACCGATTTTGAGGAAGCTCCGTAAGTACCTTTACTTTATTAATAACTTGGACAAGTTCGTCAGTCCAATCGGACCAGTGTTTCTGAAAAAAAAGGTTTTTCCAAAAAAAAAATCGTCTCTCAAAAAATAACATTGTTATCTTGATGAAATTTGTTAAGTATGTTGCGCTGGTTAAAGACCTTACCACACACCAACTGTCTAGGTTGATAGAAAATTAAGTTATTCAAATTTGAAGCATTTAATGAAACTTCGCTACCACAAGGCACTTGCTGCGTCCCGAAAATTTTCATTCTTGTTAACTTTATATTGCACAATAATTTCCCTTTATAATAACAGCGAATATCATTTAGGGCATTTCCCAAATTCTGTTAAATTTTATTCCGGAAAAACTTGGATTACAATTATGCAACAACAGTTAATTTTAGCAAACTGCATGAATTTTAAACAAGAAGTTTAACAATTTTCCATGGAAAAATTGTACTTTCTAAACTAGCCAGCGATCTCACCATCCAGATGAGTTTTTTAGGCGTAATGAACAAACCGGAGAAGAGACTGGAAGCTATGATGGGCACTTTTAAATACAACTTATAGAACCCAATTCATCACAATATAGGTTTCAGAGCTGACTACCGTTTCTCTGTGATGAGGCTAACTTCGTAAAAAAGGGTTATTTTTCAGTTTAATAATGAATTTGTTCAACAAACTTATGGCTAAGCAATGGGCAACCCACTTTCCTCATTCATTGCACATTTTCATGGGTAGATTTGAAAGAGACCTAGCAAATGAAAGCGACTATTTTTCTAGAGATGGTGTCATTATGAGGAGAATATTTCTGCACAAATATGTAAAGTAGACGATTTTATTGCCAGAATCAATAGTAAATTTGACTCGATTAAATTCACCCATGAAATAGAAATAAATAACAAATTACCTTTTCTTGGTGTATTATATATCAAAAACAGAGTCACATTAGAATTTGACATCCCCCGAAACGAAACCATTACTTTGAGTTACATTTTGATTGACATAACATAGTTTTTCACAAAAAGCCGCTAGTTTGAATTTTTTGGTTCATAGATTAATGTAGTCTCCCTTAACATAGAAGGATACAGCAAAGAACGGGAATGTATTAAGAATGTAGCTAAGTATAATGGTTAATTTGTCTGAACAGTGAAAATATTAGTCAACAAACATTAAAAAAAAGCGGTATACGTTCTCGGCAGAGATGATTGTGATAGATTTTAACATAATTTGCTAAGCATACAACTTAACGTGACAAAATGTGAAGTTATGTACTATAGTCTAAAGCAATAATTCATAGAATATTCTTACAGCATAAATGATGTTGTGCTTAGAAGGCCGAAAGTTATATCAGATTTTGGAGTGCTCTTTGATTCCAGACTCTTTTTATGACCACATTGAGCACGTCACAGCTAAGGCTTTGAAAACTCTAAGATATATGATCAGATGATCGGGAGCTTTCTGAAACTCGGATACCTTCAAGGTTTTATATTGTGCGTACATCAGGCCTCTCATGGAGTATGCGTCTGTGGTATGGTGTCTTCAGTACGTGGCTCTCACACTAACACTTGAAGTCGTTCAGAGGACTTTTCTCAAGCTACTATCGTTTAGAGACGAAATCTACCCTCCAGTTGGCATACCGCAGGATTCTCTACTGTTACGATTTAATTTAGAATCTCTTCGGAGCAGGCGAACCTACTATACTCTGGCATTTCTGAAAGATATCTTAAGTGGCGGTATCTGCTGCGAGGAGATTATAACTATGTTTTATTTTCTTGCTCCGATAATAAATTCAAGGTCCTCGGACTTTTCTTATAAGAGGAAATATTATATCTTCAGTAAAGTCTTACACCTAACTAAATCTCTTTCTTTTTGTTTAGTTTGGGATAATCTGTTTCTGTTAAGTTTTGTCTCTTCAAACACAAATCAATTATTTGTTTATTTTTTTGCAATCCTGTCTTCCTCATCTGTCAAATTGAGGTGGTATCAATATTGTCATTGTCCAATTTTGAGTTTTCAATTAAAAATTTTCATAATTTCTGGAAGATTTATATCAGCCAATTTTATCAGTCTCCTAAAAATATAAGAGGTAATTTTTCTTTTGATTAAATTTAGTCTCGACTTGATTGTTTGATAAACCTATTGCTTTAAATAGGTAAGGGCTTAATTTCTTTTGTAATCCTAAATTCGTCGATTTGTATTTCCTAATATCGTTACAGATTTTTTAGGGGCAAAGTTTTCTCTCGATGTTCTTTCAAATGTATGCCAACTAAGAAGACAATTTTTTATGATATAGAGCCTACCCACCTCTCAATATCTCCAAGTGCCTTTTACTAGGTGTTGTCAGAGGGCCTCTTCCAGGGTGATTGTAACTGATTTGCAAGGTCTGGTAGACGCTCAAGTACCTCCCGAACATCTGCGCTTTTCATTACCCATGGTGTATAATACCTTATATAATAAATAATATGCATCTCGAGGAAAGCCAAAAAACAACCCTCCATTAGTGCTAGAATGTTCAGAACAACTGGAAATAAAAACAAAAAATATTAGGTCACACAGCATCATAACAAAATAAGATGACTTACTTGTAAATTACTTGTTAATAGTTGACGTGCTTTATTTACGTAAGCAATTTATGTCAATTTTGTTCCAATATTTGTATCTTCTCACATTGACATATTCACCCCATTAGTGTTATTAAGAATAATAATAAAAATAATCATACTAAGAATATGTTTATTAAACCATATTTTGAAAAAATATAAACAAACAGAAAATACAAAATAAGGCAATAAACACCAAGTATATCACTTAAGAAAAATCATGTCTGTGAATGAATTACAAAAAAGATAAAAAAACTAACGAACAATCATTGTATAGCAACCTCACACCCATACATATACACCCGTATACATTCATACACATATCCACCCACGCACACACACATATACACACAAAGGAAATAACCACAAAATACTGCCCATCTTGACAACTAGCACATATTATAAAAGTATACCTCTATGTACAAAAGTATAGAATGTATAAAAAACTCTGGACGCAGCAAGTGCGTTATGGTAGTGAATTTTCATAAAAATGTTTCTAATAGCAAATATGTTTTTTTAAGAAAGCAGGCACCAAATTTGGTTACCAGTATAATTTATATATTAGAAACAATGTACCATATTTCATCAAAATAAATTTATTGTTTGAAAATGTACAAAAATTTCCGAAAGTAAACTTAAATTTTTCCCGAAAAAACTGGTTTTCTGGTCAACCTTATAGGTTAATAGCAAATTGATTCACAATTTGAAGCATTTAATGAAAATTCGCTACCATAACGCACTTGCTGCGTCCCGAATTTCTTTTCTTACAAAGATGTATTATATTTCGATGGAAAATACAAAAATGCAATAACATAG
Organism: Tillus elongatus; assembly: GCA_964006375.1. Taxonomy (NCBI): domain Eukaryota; kingdom Metazoa; phylum Arthropoda; class Insecta; order Coleoptera; family Cleridae; genus Tillus; species Tillus elongatus. The sequence goes on along the minus strand of OZ023263.1, from coordinate 63,247,257 downwards.
GGTGTGTTCGATTAAAAAAATTCACTAAAAAGAAAGAAAATTTGAATCACCAACGACTTATGGGCCACCCTGTAATTGTGGAAATATTTTTTAAGATGTAGCTAAAGACACCCTACAATTAATGTATACAACTTTTTTTCGTAACTTGAATAATAACGGAAATATTGCGCTTTAATGATTTTTTAAGATCATTCGACAAAAATGATATACCATTAAACGATAAACTCTATAGCCAACACTACTGGTAAAGCATCAGAGAAAGGGTGTATTTGAAATGAATTTTCTGGGAATATTTTAGTAAAATGAAAGACAATGACGATTGAAACTAAGAGCTCAGGCTTTGTAAAACATTATTCTTGAAACATTTTCCTTCCATAGATCATATTAATTTCAGGTTCATTGCGACTTTGACGTTTTGAGGAAAACCCAAATTTATTTTTCTTTAAATGCCTGTAACTTTTTTGTCCTTTAACCGACAGCGCTAAATTTTGGTAGGTAGCTTACATATAACGATATAAACCCTGTACCAAATTTCGTTGCCCTTACTTTGTTAATTCCAGAGATATAAAATTTTTTCGATTTTTTTCGAAAAAAAAACACAAAATTTTCCTGGAAAACCTCGGCGGATTTTCCTGGATAACGAACTTATCCAAGCCACTCGCGAAAGGAAGGTACTCACCAAATTTTATCAAAATCGGTCCATTATTTTTTTAGTTATAGGTGTGACACATAAATATATAAACATATATATATATATATATATATATATATATATATATATATATATATATATATATATATATATATATATATATAAAGTCTGAAACCGACCTCGGATTTGGGTTCCAGGGGTCCTAAATAGCGCTCATTTGAAGAAATTTTTTCAAAATTCAAAAGTCGAGATCTCCTCATTAGTGAATTTTTTTAAAGAAAATTCACTAAAAATACAAACTCTAAATAAAAAATATATATAAATATCCCTAATACATTTTGCCAAAAGATCATTGATCATAAAAACATTAAAACCACAAATTTTAAAAAGTAAATGGCAAATGGCCTCCATACATCAGCCTCCAAAAGACACACTTGTCGTCTACCAAACTCACAAACCTCCAAAACTCAGTTTATTGATCTATGCATCAGTTCACGGTCCAAAGACAGTGTATCTTGCCTAATTTTCCTTTTGAAGTTACTCAGAGAAGCAGTATTCCTCAATGTCTGCGGAATCGTATTATATAACTTTGGCCCCAGATATAGAAAACTCTTCTGTCCGATGGCCCTTTTCATGAATGGCACTATGTAATTTTCAGTTCGTGTATTATATCCATGACAATTGTGTGTTAATACACTCTTAAACTTATGTTCCTGTAGAATACACTCAGTAAAAAATAAGGTTCTGGGGTCCATTACAGCCCACTCTTTATATAATTTCTCAGCTGAGTACGTGGCCCTATTTCTATGAATTACTTTTAAAATTATTTTTATGCAATTTATGTCTTTTAAATTATAGTCTTCGACACACCTCTCCATCCCAATATGCCATATTTGATGTGAGACTCTACTAAGGAGCAATATAATAGTTTAAGTTCCTTCAAATCGAATATATCATCATTATTAGGTTATGTCAGACTGTCAATTTTAGTTTCATCAAACGTGACATTAGATCAACTCTATTTGTTCAAAGTAACCAAAACCAGTGAACTTTAGATGTATATACATATACATATATATATATATATATATATATATATATATATATATATATATATATATATATATATATATATATATATATATATATATATATATATATATATATACATTTCCGCGGCCTTTAATATGAGACATTCCTGGCTCTCGGGTTGAACCGCGTCCAGAACATATTAAAACTCGATGTTTCGGCTCCTATTTTAGAGCCATATTCAACAGGTAAAGGAAATATGTAAGGACACTCTAAGGCCTCAATCTGCCTACTCCTTAGAGCGGCGGACAAACGTGGGTTGGGTTGTTGTAGCTCGATTCCTGTGCCTCAATCTGCCTACTACTCAAATATCGCCGGAGATGGTCCCTAAGGTCTCAGTGTGTTCACCAGTAGGCCATATCTCCCTGAGGCCAAAGGTTGAAGACACTGAGACCTGATAGATTTGGAGAGTAGGGAGATTGAGGCCCCGTATTCCAGATACAACAACTCAACCCACCTTTCTTTATCGCTCTAAGATGTAGGCAGATTGAGGCCTTAGAGTGCCCTTACATATTTCCTTTACCTCTTGAAAATGGCTCCAAAACGGGAGCCGAAACATCGAGTTTTAATAAATTCTGGACGCGGTTCAACCCGGGAACCATGCCATGCAATATTTAAACTGACACTAATGTCAGTTTAAATATTGCATGGCCGTTAGGGCTGATCTGTATTCGACATTTAGCTTTGCTTGACTTTGTATTCTTTCTGTAATTGTGGTGTTAGTCACTCGCATGTTAGACCTACCAGAAACATAGTTTCTGACAACCAGCTTTTTACATTCTAGGTCTAAACCCCTGAAGATGGCAGGTTAATGTGATGAAACTCGTAGGGTTTTGAGAATAAATCAGTTTGTCTGGCAGTAAAAGCCTTTAATTTCCTTTAAGATAAGAAATTCTCTATACAATTTATTGTTAACAATATACTATGTAATAGTTGATTATCCGAAGCACTCCGGGAATAATGTAACAAATTGGGCGACACCCAGCGTATTTTATCTTATAAATATCCATCCTGCAATTTTCTGTCTTATGGCATAACAAGTGATCACTGGCAACCCTTATGCACTTCACGTCTTCATGATATCCCGTTCAAAGCTATAAACCATATTCGCTTCGTTGTATACGTATCATGAATAGCAAGTGAGTACCTACTATCTAATGCTGCTTCTAAAACACAAGAAGCCATGGCGTAACTGTCTCTGGATTGGAGTAATGTTGATAAGTACGAGAAGAATATCTCATTGTAATAATAAATGTCGGAACTGTCTCAAAATAGCTGAGATTTATTGCAGCGGGCACTTGGTTTCACCACGAATGTTATTTTGATAAGGTAACATATAAAAGCAATACTGCCTACGTACATTTTCAAAATGCTTAATTTTACTACTGCTTATAAATATCAAATTAAACAATAAAACAATGATCAAAGTTGTTGTATAAAATCAAAATAGCGTTTTATTACTTCTTAATAAAGACTGCTTGGTAGAGGAAGCCTTTTAGTGAATTTTCTTAAAAAAAATTCACTAATGAGGAGATCCCTACTTTCGAATTTTGAAAAAATTTCTTCAAATGAGCGCTAATTAGGACCCCTGGAACCCAAATCCGAGGTCGGTTACAGACTTTATATGTTTATATATATATATATATATATATATATATATATATATATATATATATATATATATATATATATATATATATATATATATAGATATATTTATGTGTCACACCTATAACTAAAAAAATAATGGACCGATTTTGATAAAACTTGGTGAGTACCTTCCTTTCACAAGTGGCTTTTTTTTTGTGTTCCCTCAGGGCTCGTCCGCGGCCTTGCCGCCCCGATAGCACCGCAACCCTTGGTTGATTGTGCATACCCCTAGTCTTACTCCACCCATTCCAAAATCACTGTGCCTTGAACTAGTCTGCACAGCGATTGGTAGGGTGAAGTTTTATATTGCTCTGTCTCCGGTCTAGAGTGACCGTAGATCAGTTGTCTTTTCCGGTCCAGAGCTATACACTCGCACAAGATGTGCTGGGCTGATTCCTCCCCCTCGCCGCAGAGTCTGCATGCGAGGTCCCCTTCGAACCGCCCCATTTTATGTAGGTGTTTCTTGACGGCCATGTGTCCCGTCAAGAGACCTGTTGTGTTTCTGAGCTGTCCTCTGCTAAGGTTTAGCAGCTCCACAGCTCTCTTTGAACTGGGTCCGTCAATTATTGACTTCCCATGTCTGAGCCCTGGACAGTCCGCCCAGTACACCTTGTGTTGGTTTCTGACCCAGGACTTAATGGCTCCCCTAGCAGTGCTCTTTGACACGCCCAGAGCCGGTTCTGGTCCCATAAATGGTTCTGCTGACCCTCTCTTCGCGAGACTGTCAGCTTCTTCATTGCCTTTGACCCCCGAGTGACCCGGCACCCAGATGAGGGTCACCTCATTCTGCCCAGCCAGGTCGCTCGTCTCGTCTCGGCACTCACTCACCAGCCAGGAATTTACCCGTGGGCTACTTAGTGCCTTAAGGGCTGCCTGGCTGTCTGTGGCTATGAGGATCCGCTTGTTGGTGTAGCCCCTCCTCTTGTTCTCCCGCACACAGTGCAGGATGGCGTACATCTCGGCCTGAAACACCGTTGCATGGGCTCCGAGGGAAATACTGTGACTTACCCTCGGTCCTTCCGAGTAAACACCTGCCCCCGTCCCACGCTCCCCGCCAGATCCGTCCGTGAACCAGACGAGCGCGTCCCGTGGTATGCCCGGCGTCTCCTCCCGCCATGCCCCGCGATCAGGGATTTCCACTGTGAAGTTGTTTTCCCTGCACATTCGCGGGCTCGCGAAGTCTGACCTCATTTCAAGCATGGGTTCCTTCACGATCTCCTGAATTTTGCAGTGGCCCCTGAAGCCTGGGTTGATCTTCAGTCTACCATTGCAGGCTAGTCTGTATAGTCCTAGCCTGGCCTCTCCCATAATAACTAAGTGTAGGGGGGGTAGATCCAGCAACACCTCCATGGCGGCTGTTGGGGTTGAAGACATGGCCCCTGTGATGCCTAGGCAAGCCATCCTTTGGATCTTGCCTAGTTTTTGTTTGGCACTGGATTGTGTCACCTTAGGCCACCAGACCAGTGCCGCATATGTTAACGATGGTCTGACCACCCTTGTGTACAGCCAGTGGGCCATACTAGGTCTTAGTCCCCACGTTTTTCCATATAGCCGCCTAGTGACGGCTAAGGTCATGACTGCCTTACGCAGTATTTTTCCAATGTGACCATTCCAGGTTAGCTTAGAGTCCAATACGACCCCAAGATATTTTACCTCCCTGGCCATTGGAACGCTCCTACCGTATAGAGTGAGAGTTCTGTGGCTTTCACACTTCCTCCTCCTCGTAAACGGCACGACGGTTGCTTTCTCGGGGCTCACCCCGAGCCCTTGATCAACCGTCCACCCTTCCACCACTTTCAGTGCAGTCTGCATACGCTCCCACACTGCCTGTGTGACCTTTCCTCGGACTATGATGACAATGTCGTCCGCATAGCCCTGTACCTCATACCCCCCTCCCGAGAGCCTCCCCAGCAGACCGTCCACGACTAGACACCAGAGCAAGGGAGACAGAACGCTCCCCTGCGGACACCCCGCCGCGACCCCCGCCAGCAGAGTCCCTCCCGCGAGTGAGGTGAACACCGCCCTGTCCCTGAGCATGGAACCGATCCACCTGCAGCAGGTCTCCTCTATTCCACGCTCCCGGGCAGCTGCCAGAACCGATCCGAACGAGGTGTTGCTAAAGGCCCCCTCTATGTCTAGGAAGGCCCCCAGCGCCACCTCCTTGTTCTCCAGCGTATTCTCCAGTTTCAGCACCAGTTGGTGCAGTGCTGTTTCTGTTGAGAATCCTGCTCTGTATGCATATTGTCCGCAGTGTAGAGGATATGCTTCCAGTACACCGCCCCTAATGTGCCGGTCAAGCAGTTTTTCCACTGTTTTCAGCAAGAAGGACATGAGACTTATTGGCCTCAGGGACTTTGCCTGGTCTGTTGGACGCCCAGGTTTAGGAATAAATACAACCCTGGCCAGTCTCCATGCCCTCGGGATGTACCCCAGAGCCAGGCTGGCCCTCATAATGAGGGTAAGCACCGGCGCCAGTATATCTATCCCCTGTTGGAGCATGATGGGCATTATTCCATCAAATCCCGGCGATTTGTATGGCTTAAAGCTGTTAATGGCCCATCTGATTTTGCTCCAGGTAACCACCTCTTTAGCGACTGTCCAGTCTACTCTAGATGCCCGCCTATAAGGCGCCTCTCTTTCTGAGTGTTCCCAGTCCGGAGGTGATTGGTTTATTATGTTACAGCCGGGGAAGTGCGTCTGGAGTAAAATTTCCATAGTTTCCTCCCCCGAGCTTGTAAAGCCTCCCGTGGGTGTTCTAAGGGAGCCTATGTTAGTCTGAGGGCCCTTAGACAGGATCTTGTGTAGTCGAGCACTCTCGGACGTGTTTTCCACTTCTTCGCAGTGCCTCCTCCACGACTCCTTCTTGGCGTCCCTCAGTCTTTTGTTATAGGTCGATAGGGCCTGTCTATATTCATCCCATGCTCCCGACCTTTTGGCCGCGTTAAACAGCTTACGAACCTGCGTCCTCCTTTGCCTGAGGTCCTCGTTCCACCATGGGACGTTCCTGGTGGACACCCTCATTTTCAGGGGGCAGTTGGCGTTATAGGCCGAGGTAATTGCGTCTCGCAATTGGACTGCTGCAATCTCGAGGTCTATTGAATCCCTTATGGCACTCTCAACCCCCCGCAGTTCCACAGCTAGGTCTGCCCTGTAGGCTTCCCAGTCCGCCTTGCGGGGGTCCCGGTACCATACCGTTTCTCTTTCGACTTTGGCGATTTCAAACCGGATGTATCTGTGGTCTGAGCTACTCACTTCCCCAGACACAGCCCAGCTTTTAACAAAGTCACCCAGAAACTGGGTGGAAACTGTTAGGTCTAAAACTTCCTCACGCCGTGTTGTGACGAATGTCGGTTTATTACCTCTATTCAATATGTCTAAATTAAATTTCATAAAGAATTGTAAAAGTGCCTCACCCCTAGAGTTTGTGTCCGAGCTACCCCACAACTCATGGTGCGCATTCGCATCCATGCCGATGATGGTCTGCCATCCACCTGCTCTGCTACCCACCATCAGCTGCTCCAATTCGTTGGGTGGAGGAGGGTCCGTGCTGTCCCCTGGCAGATAGGCTGACGCGACAGTAATGTCCCTCAGCCCATCCGCTCCTCCACATCGGATTTTGATCGTTGCCAGGTCCCTGGAACAGAAATTCATTAGAGGGAGAAACTCTATCCCTTCCCTGACAAAAATGCAGGCCCTCGGATTCTCGCTGGACCTGCTGTAGATGAGCTTTCCAGTAGCTCCGCCGAGTCCCTTGATCTCTCCTTTGTAGGAGTACGGTTCCTGGATGAGGGCCACATCCGTGTTCCTCAGAGCCATTAGTAGTCCGGCCGTGGCTGCCCTACTGTGTTGGAGGTTGACCTGAAGGAACCTAAGTCCCATTAACCCTTAATTGCTTCCCCAGTGGGCGGAAGCTAACCCTTCCCATGCCCCAGAATGCCTTGAAGGAGGTTCCTTCAAGGGCTCTGTAAGATGTCGGGTCGATCGAGAAGGCGAGCGTCTGTCCTTTCTCCTCTGCCTTCCTGCTTAGAACCGACCAGTGTTGCGTCCCCAGTTCAGGGTTCTGGATCTTAAGTCTGCTGATCACCGTCTCCTGCGGGACGGTGTCAGGGATCCGTACGAGGACCTTGCGTCTCTTTGGGAGTTCCTTGGGCTCGACGGCTGTCAAGTCCGCCCCCTCCCAAATCTGACCGAGGCCCCCGATCGTTTTCCGCAGCCAGTCCCGCGACGGCGGGCCGGCACAGGTTGTCCAGAGGATGCCCCCCGTCAGGCGCGTCCGGTGGAACTGAGGCGGGCTCTCCCCTTCCTGAAGAGAGTCTACTGCAGCTACCACCGCAGCCTGGATCAGGTCCGCCTTCCCCTGGTCTAGCGTGACCTCAGGATGGCGTCTGTCAATCACCGCCATCCCGAGGCCCTCCGCAGCCTCCCTGTAAGAGCCAGTCTGCGCCGGTGTTCCGGCCTTGGTTCCTTTGGGAGGTCTGTCTGTAGTAGGCGTGCTAGAGCCAGAGCGCGGCGTCTTCCGACTCGCACTCTCCTCTTGCGCCTTTACAGGCACCCTGGCCCTTTTGGAACGTCTGTCTGTAGTGGGCGTGCTAGAGTTCGAGCGCGTCCTCTTCTGACCCGCACTCCCCTCTTGCGCCTTTACAGGTTTCTCGACCGTCCAGGTCCCGGCCGCCATTTTTTGCGCCCTCCGGAGCTTCTTTCTTTGCGCCCCGGAAAGACGCTTGGACTGCCGGGGCAGTCCCTCTACTCTAACAGTAGAGTCCTCACTGGTGGAGGGGCCCCCGGAGTCCGCGGAGCTCGCCGCCCTCCGGTGGGACCCAGCCTCCAGCTTGGGTGTCGGGGACAGGTCTCTGGCCGAAGCTACCCCCTGATCCCCCGTATCTACGCCGGTCGTGGGACCTCCAGAGTCCGCTGCCGCCCCCTGGCTCGTCTCCGTTTCCGGAATAGACTCAAGGCACAAGTCTGTAGCCGGAGCCACTCCTCGTGCCTCAATGGTTTTAGTTTTATATGTATTTATAATCTTCATGTTGTTCCCACGAGAATGGGGGAAATACTGTCCACACCATCAGAACCCCCTGTGTGGTGCAAGGCGGGTTACTCTGGAGGGTTGCCTGGTACTCCAGAGGTTCCGTTCACGACACCATCGCCCTGGTGCCATCCATCCATAGGCACGGGTCACGTGACACCGTAGATTGGGGGAGTTTAGTTCGACCTCCTTGTCTAGATCCGTCATGTTTAGTTATTAGCAGGGTCACCTCGTGCAGGATGCGGATTTTTACCGCACATGACGGTCTTGGGGAAAGCTTCATCGGGAGTTTATGTTGTTATTTCCACTTCCTCAGCTTGCCCCCTGGAGTCCTTTGGTCCGCGACTCCTTAACCCCCACAAGTGGCTTGCATAAGTTCGTTAGTCAGGAAAATCTGCCCAGGTTTTCCCGGAAAATTTTGTGTTTTCTTTCGAAAAAAATCGAAAAAATTTTATTTCTCCGGAATTAACAAAGTAAGGGTAACCAAATTTCACACGCGGGTTTATATCATTATGTGTAAAATACCTACGGAAATTTAGCTCGTTAGGTTTAAGGACAAAAAAGTTACAGGCATTTAAAGAACAATAAATTTGGGTTTTCCTCAAAACGTCAAAATCGCGATTTTAAAAGTCAAAATTGGTGAGTACCTTTCTTTCGCAAGTGGCTTGAATAAGTTCGTTAGCTAGGAAAATCCGCAGAGGTTTTTCCGGAAAATTTTATGTTTTCTTTCGAAAAAAAATTATATCTCCAAAATTAACAAGGTAAGGGCAACCAAATTTCATATGCGGGTTTATATCATTATATGCAAGTTACTTACCAAAATTTAGCTCCGTAGGTTAAAGGACAAAAAAGTTACAGGCATTCAAAGAAAAATGCATTTGGCTTTTCCTCAAAACGTCAAAATCGCGATTTTAAACGTCAAAATTGGTAATATATAGGCAATGAACCTGACACTAATATGAGCTATGGAAGGAAAATGTCTCAAGAATAATGTTTTACGAAGCCTGAAGTCTTAGTTTCAATCGTCATTGTCCTTCATTTTACTAAAATATTCCCAGAAAATTCATTTCAAATAGACCCTTTCTCTGATGTTTTGGCTGTCGGTTTAGTTAAGTTGATGCTTTCGCTGTAGGTTTAGTGAAGTTTATGGTTTAACGGTCTATAATTTTTAGCTAATTTTTATAGAACAAATTCGTTACTGCATTTTAGCATATTTTATCGAAATATGATGCATGTTTGTAAGAAAAAATCTGGACACAGTAAGTGCGTTTTGGTAGCAAATTTTCATTAAATCCTCCAAATTTCAATAACTCATTTGCTATTAACGTAAGTTTTGTTGGTTAGGAAACCAACATTTAACTGTATTTTCGGAAATTTTTTGTATGAACGCAGCAAGGGCGTTTTGGTTGCGAATTTTCATTAAATGTTTCAAATTTCAATAACTCAATTTGCTAATAACCTAAGGTTCATTGGCTAGGAGACCAGAGACATTTAAAGTTTATTTTCCAAAAAGTTTTGTACATTTTCAAATAATTATTTTGATAAAATATGATACACTGTTCCTACTATATAGGTTATACCGGTAACCAAATTGATGCCTGCTCGCATTAGAGCGATATATTTGTAATTAAAAACAATTTTATGAAAATTCACACACATAACGCACTTGCTACGTCCAGAGTTTTTAATTCATTCCTCTAACCATCTCAAACCCAGACGTGAAGAATGTTTGAAACAAAGTAAGTTCCGTTATGTATAGTATAGTTTGTTTTGCATATACACAGATAGTACAAGGTATTGTGCAAATAAGCTTTGGCTTGTGTATGTAAGAGGCACAATTTAGTTGCAAATGTAATGCCTAATTAAATAAATGTATAAAACTTTCTGGAATTATCATTATCATTTTTATTTAAATTACAGCTTCTTCATGAAGTACCTACTACACACATATTTTTCTGGCTCTTGTTCGTATAATTTTTGGATTGCCTTCACTTACGGTATATTATTACAAAACTTATGAAAATTTGCTACTACAGCGCACTTGCTGTTTTACGAGTTTTTGTACTCTGAACTAATTATCAGTGATTCAGCTACAAGAAAAGAAGCTATGATGTTTTATTACAATAAAGTCTTATATCAAGCAACCACGCTTACAAACAAACAACCCTCCTCACCATTTGCAATAATTTTCCAAGACTCTCCTCTGCTCAACTCAAGACAGCAGTATACCCTTACATAAGGAGGATTAGAATCGTTGTTTATCTGTTAATTATAAACTCCTGGGTGTGATAGTAAATTTAATTAAATCCAGTAATATAAATAACTCAAAGTAAACCTTCCCTTTCTCTTTAATACTGTATCTTTGAACTAATGCGGTATTTCATTTCAGAATATCCTGGATAAGTTTAATCCAGGAGCAAGGCAAATGATCAACGCTGGAAAAGCTTACCTCAAAGCTCTACACGGTAAGTGAAGCTTAATAATATCCATCCATCCATCCAATTAGCTGTTGTTTATTTCTGTACCTTTTGCACGGAAAGATCGGCTACGAAATTAATTAGCCAGTATTCCCCTGTTATTTTATTCAGTAATCAAGTATCGTATTCTGCCGTAGAATACTATAAAAACTAAAGTAAGATTATACGAATTCATGGTGCCTGTGGTGTTACGACCCAGATGTCGTAACTTGTTTTTATTGTTAATATGTCTATTATTTTAAAGGTTTGTTTTTTTCTCTCTATTTAACGTGATCTTACTTGAGTAAGTTATTTTGGTCGACACAGACCGTATCTGCCTTAGTCCGTAATCCTCGAGCAGATGATACCTTCAATACTACTTGTGCTCATATAATTTTATTATGTCTATGATAAATACACAGTGGCGTTAATGTTCATACTGCTGTCTCTTTTTATCTCTCGCTAACAGGTGGTTTCATTCCCCTGGTTATTAGCTGGAAGATGGTACGATTCGATGTCTTTAGGTTGGGATGACTGAGGTTAGCGCATGTGTGTGAAGAGTTTCTGTTTCTGTCATCTTCTGCTCCTGGCCGCTGCGCTGGTACGTGCTATTGTAGCCGTACCGTGTAAGCCATTTTGTGTGACATTGCTTATGGAATCACCTTTATCGACAGGCTGGTACTTACAGCCGGTGTAATTCGAACGTTCTTATGGTCCCTGCTATATCAGTATAGTCACAAATGAACGTCGATGGAATGGCAGAGTACGCTGCCGGAGGTCGTTTGTGGAGTAGACACAGAGCCACCTACAGACTGGCTGCTGGCAAGATAGTCGTATTAGCGATACCGCTTCGTTCACCGCCAGGGTCATGTTGACTGGTTAGGGTGAGCTGGAAGAGTCCATCTAGGGTGTCGAAGGACCAGTCTCTGGAAACAAGAAGAATATACAATAACCATCTAATGTGTACCACTTTCAGTTTATAAGTGCAAGTGTGGTGCCGTGAACTGCCTATGAAATTTCCTTTTTTTTGTGTGATATATTTACCAAGTCAGATAAGCTAATTTGGCGTATAGTGACTGGTAACGTCATCGTCAGCCATGACATACGTTTAATGTCAGTAGAACTTGGTTGACATCTCCTTGTGTTGTTCGATTTAACTTATGTATTAATCTGTCACTTGTTACTGGAGATATAACCCCACTAATAGTTACGTTACTATTTCAAGTCTGCTGACCTATAGGGTCGTTTATCTTATTATTTTTTGGTCACAAGGACATTAGTCCACAAGGGCGATTTACCTCCGAGTGTTTAGCTAGTTATTTAAATGATCCAGTGAATCTGTTGTTCTTTCGCTAGAAAGGACGCTTTACAGGCCTTACAATTTATTACTGGAGTTTTAGGTTACTTGTTACGTAGGTAATATTATTGTCATTGTTGAGGCTCTTCAAGCAGGTCATTTTAGCTCTATTTGAATTGTTATACTGAATGTGCACTTTTTTGTGAGCTCACGGAAAAGTAATTTGACAGCTGATGTTATTAAGCACCATCCATTGCCCGTATATTATGCAGGCCTAATTGTATTTATACAGATCAGTGCTCTTACTACAGCACACTGTTTTAATTGAAGCTTAATACTCGTGCTGCTCCTGTTTAATTGATGAGTGAATATATGGGTCAATATTATACCTGTCATTATTATTTGTTGACCGCACCATTGACTTATCGAGTTACAGAATTACTATAGAAGTAAATTACTGCTTGGGCGCTTGCCGAGCAGTTTAGTACTGATAACCCTTCTGGATTTACAGCATTATGACTGATGCACCGATTATCGAACTGACATCTTGTGTGTTTGTTGTGAAGGTATTTTCAAGTCATCATAATTACCCTCTTGAGTACCAATGTCATCCAGAACCTTGCAAGGGGTTGAGGAATAGTTGCTGGCGCCTACTAAAATAAGTCCCTAGGACTTTCATGAAACTCAGAGTCTTACCTAACACCCGGACCCCTCTGAGATGCCACAATCTTCAAGATTTGCGTAGGCCTCCGCTGCTTATTGGGGGATTGGTGATGATTTCCATCTTTCAGTTAGTCAGTAGCAGCAAAGCGTATCAGTGGATATGCATGTATGGGTAAAGAGTTGTCTTTAGTGACAGAGCATGAGAGAGAAAGGAAACATTTGAGAGGCAGAAATAGAGAAAAGGAGAAAGGAGAGACACAAGAAACAGATAAAAAGGGGGAGTCTGCATGTTATATCAATATTATCTAATAAAAACAAAACTGGACAATTTCGTTATCATCATCATAGTCTAAACGCTATGTCACCTTGTTATCTTGACCAGGGCTCTCTGTCCCCAGCAGCTTCCTTCATTTCTTTGCTGCTTCCGTGCTTCATCAATTGGGTAAGCTTCTCCAAAAGTTTTCTCATGATTTATCTCTTTCCGTCTTCCAAGTATTGGTCCTTTAAATGTAGTTGTCAGACCATTACTATGTCTCAGACTATGCCCTATATATTTTGCATTTTTCATCTGATTTTTCTTCAGCGATCATCTTTCTGTTCTCATATCTTCTAGCACACTTTTACTCGTCGTTCTTTTGGTGTATTTTGTATTTGTTATTTTTTTCCCATTCCACATTTTAAGAGCTTCCTATTTTTTAATATGCTGCTCAGTTAAAGTCCGTTTTTCTGATTTATACATTATAACACTCCATACGTGCGAATTGATGTAACTTTTATTAATATATATATATATATATATATATATATATATATATATATATATATATATATATATATATATATATATATATATATATATATATATATATATATAATAAAATATTTAACAGCGAAAATAGCAGTTTGTCTAATGTATGCCTGCTTTGGCATCGCTTTCCTTCTCATTTATTTCTAAAATTTACCGTCACCTGTAATACATCCAGGGTAGGTTAAAGAAGTTCAAGTTTCAAAATTTATATTGGCTAGCAGCCTCCCGGTCCATATGAAGATCCATGTAGTATAGTCCTAAGGTTAATAGAGCTAATATACGGAAGCAACCGAAATCTAACAAGTAACAATTATTGGCCCAGAAGCATTTATTTGATAAGTAAGTTATTCAGTGAGCACAAAATCACATATGTTGGCACTATAAAAAAAAAGCTGTCACTCAAATTTACCAACACTGGAGCTCGCACACAAGGGTGCATAAAGTCCATAGAAAAGAACATTTAACATAACCACTATAGCTTTGAGTTCAGCTAGTAATATTTTGTTCTTTTTTTCCTTTTTTAGGCTTGTTCTACAACATACACTGATTTTTTCACTTTTAGTGAATTTTCCTACAAAAAAATGTATAATTATCAAAATTGTTATCCAGCCAGGATCGGCTGTTGCAAGTCTACATAAAATATTTACAAAATGGCGCCACTTCAGGAAATAAGCTACATCGTTGTTTTTGTTTTAACGAAAATGCCCCATTTTGATTACAGACCTGAATCTTGGTACATAGTTCACTCTATAATACAAGCACACGTACAAAATTCGGTTTCACTTACTTTGTCATTTCCAGAGATATATTTTTTCATTAAATTAAACACAGAAAACCTGGGCTGATCTTCCTGGCTAACGAAATTACCCGAGCCGCTTGCAAAAGGTTAACGGTGTGATACATATACATATACATATATATATATATATATATATATATATATATATATATATATATATATATATATATATATATATATATATATATGTATATATATATATATATATATATATATATATATATATATATATATATATATATATATATATATATATATATAACATATAGGGTGATTCACGTAGCCGGTTTTGATTTTTGGTTCCCTGAAATCTTGTTATTATCAAATTTGGTGTCCATTCAAAAAATGTCAAAAACGTCATTTTTTCAAATGGCACACATCATTTCTAACGCCAGAAATCAATGTATAATCAAATCTAAGGTTAACTTTTAATAACATGCCTACCTTTAGTCGTTTTTGAGTTATTGGCATTTTATTATCATTATTATCATTATTTTTGTCTTAAGGGTAGTAGTCTTTGAAACCAATGTCATATGTCAAACCTAGTCACTGTTCTGTCGTTATTATATTACTGTTTCATTTAATTCATGCAATTTTCCTAGTGGAGCTTTATCCAAATAGTGTTGGTTTTGATTTTTTTATAAGTTATGGGGTAAATAACAGAACAGTTGACCCCACGTTCAACGTCAATTATCCACGTCTACCGCAAATGACAAAGAGAACATTTCTTAGACTTAAAACTCATTTCTTTTATAATGGGAAGGCAGCTAAGCCTATAACATGAAATGAAACGGTTGCAATTAACGCCCTGAGATATTTTCAAACAGAACAGCATCTACTGATTTAGAAATTTCTTACTCCTCGTGTCAAAAACTTGTTTGTTGTTATAAGTTATATCTCTATAAATGTATAAGGCTATAGAAACTACACGCCGGCGACAACGTACGCGGGGATCAAGTCTTGCGAAGAATTTTTAGTAACAAATCATTAAGATCGTAATTTTTTACAAAAGCTTATGTGGACAGACGAAGCAAAATTTTGAAAATCGGCAATTTTGTACTGACGAAAATTTTCATATTGTAATGGAGGTTGAATCATTTCTGTCCGCCGTTGGAGTCAAATGGACGAAGCTCCGGCACGTCCAACTAGAGTCGCAGATACTAGATTAGCGGTACTCTTTGAAGATCGTTTGTGGGAAAATAGAGGCCCGTCAATTTGGCCCTTACTTCGGAACTTACAACTTTAGATTATTATTTATAGGGGTTGGGTCGAAGAATCAGTGTCCGCCAATCCGATTTTAAATTACCAAGACATGATAAGAGGTATAGTTGGAGATTTTGATCATCTGGGACCTTTCTAAATTCGAAGAGCAACGCAGTCTGTTCAGGAGCGTATTGAGCATACACTGTCTCAATGAAAACGGTGCACACATTGAACATTTGTATTGAAATAATTATTTTGTTATTCTGTAAATTTGTTGTTATTTTGGTGTTACTATTTGTTATTGCAATACAATTTTTTAATAAAAATTGAATTGAAGCGATATATATATATATATATATATATATATATATATATATATATATATATATATATATATATATATAAATTAACTTAAGTTGCCCTGAAAGTGAATGCTTACAAAAATTACAGTTTGTTGTTTAATGGTAATTTGAGTTATTAACATATGAAACGTTTGATAGAAATTCTCTGTCATATCGCATTTTCTGCGTCTATAGTTTAGACATCAAAAAATGGAGTAGATTTCACTGGAAGGAGAAGCTCTCGTAAAGTAATATGGTGAGCAGTGTTCGTCGTGATCAATGACTTTCGGAGGCATGTCCATAGCATTTATTCAGAATATAAAATTGCCTCAGCCCTGACACCAGTAATTTATCATTAGCGGACCCCTGGAATTACCCTCGCTGTTATTAAGTCTGTGATAGGTAATAAATGATGCTGTACGTGAAGCTGTTCATTCCTTTACTTACTTTATTTTAACAGAATATTACACCCGCAATTTTTTTAACTGCTCAATAACTTAATAAAACAGAAACATTAAGTAAAAACTAATTGTTTGAAAGTGCATATGATTTAAATTTGTTAAACATAAATAGATGAGAAATAAATAACGCATGATGCAGTCGTAACCAGAAAACAACAGTGAATTTTCAAAATATTTTTGTTTTACCATCTTTTGCTTTTGAAGCACAGGGTGGATTAAAGATATTAATAATACATAAGTTGTATTCTAAAATAGGTTCTTCTGTCGACTTAGTTATGGTATACTGTTTTTTGAACGAAATACCCTAATTTTTTCACATATAAAAGTTATTAATTTTACCCCTTCCACAGTTAGTGGTTGAGTTTTCCAAAATATTATTTGCCAAGTTTCATTCTAGTATGATCATCCATTAAACGATAAACTCTATAGCTAAGGCTACTGCCAAGCATCAGAGAAAGAGTCTATTTGAAATGAATTTTCTGGAAATATTTTAGTAAAATGAGGGACAGTGACGGTTGAAACTAAGAATCAGGGTTTGTAAAACATTCTTCTTGAGACATTTTCTTTCCATAGCCCGTATTATATCCAAGTTATTTGCCAAAATGTTGCCAATTTTGACGTTTAAAACAATTTTTTAAAGGCACTTGCAGTACTTACATATTATATCTAAGACCAAATTTTAATTTTCTAGTTCCATATAAAATATATATATATATATATATATATATATATATATATATATATATATATATATATATATATATATATATATATATTAAATAATTGCTAACTGGGACTCTAAAACCGATCTCCAAGGTCCATTTAAATTGAAAGAATTCGTTTTAATAATATATCTTACTAATAGTGTACAATTCTTATGCAAATTCACTGCTATAACGCACTTGCTGCGTCCCGAAATTTTTTATTTATACTATACATTCGCATGCTAAAATTAACGGCGTTTGAAACTTTGTCCTGGTATTAGGAAACAAATGGTCCAAGGCTGACACTACACAATTCCTAGTTGATTGTACAGCTCTATCTATAAAATTTTGTGTAAATTAGAGCTGTGACAACATACTACCTGGTCCTGCACCGAGATGGCGTCCCTATCGTGTCTCTCTCACAACGTTATCCAGGCTGATAACCTGCAAAAAGCTCTATTGTTTAGATTTTTATCTACGATTTATTTAAGTAGCATAGCAGTACATATAACCGCATCTGTCTTTGTCCAAAATTGTATACATTGCATTACAGAATCTAAAGTGATGTCGAGGATTATTTTATTATTAATTTAGAATAACTTTATATTCCTTGGATCAAACGACTTGAAAATTGGTACACAACCACGTCTGTCTATGTCCTTTTAAGTTGTAAAAATTCGTTTCAATCACTTAGACAACTTTAGAGATATTGTGTTTTAAAAAATATTTTTACTAAAAAAAAATTGGCCGCTCATCCAAGCCATTAGCAAAATAAGGGTAGTGCTCAAATTTTGTCCAAATCAATGAAGTATTTTTTGAGTTATCGGTTGGATACATATACATATATATATATATATATATATATATATATATATATATATATATATATATATATATATATATATATATATATATATATATATATATATATAAACATAAACATTTTAACTGACCATGGAAATGGGTTCCAGAGGCCCTAATTCGTGCTCATGTGAAGAAATTTTCCGAAAGTCTTACCATCGATACTTCTCTATTAGTGAATTTTCTTCATGAAAATTCACTAAAACCCCTGAAAGATGTCCAAAATGCATGCCTTGAACGTGTTGGAAGCATCGTAATTATAAATACAAAGCCCTTCAAATGTTAATCAATATGTAAGGTGTGCCGGACATAATCGCGATCGTTATTCTTGTTCTGAAGTATTATGTACTATATTTGTTTAATATTGCCCAAAAGAAGAACTCTAATAGCGTAAGATCGGGTGATCGTGCTGGCCATTTTAACAATCATCGCCCCCCTATCCACCGATCTGGAGATATTAAGTCAAGGTACTGCCGGACATTGATTGGGTAATGAGCTGGTGCTCCATCCTGTTGGAACCATATCACATTCGCTGGAACTTGTGGGTTTGCTAGATTAGGATATAAGTTTGCCAAAGTTGGCACAACATTATTAAAATGAGGGAAATTATATGGTTTCCAACTATTCCTACCTAAACACTAACCTACTGTGTGTATTGTGTATGTTCTTCTCTCATGCAGTGTGGATTTTATTTAGTCCAGTAGCGACAATTTTGATGATTAGCGTGGCCGCGAAATGTACAACTGCACTAATCTGAAAACACATGTTCTGTTGGACAACATTACATGCAATTTCGTATCAACACTCAGTGCAATAGAAGGTTTTTTGCATCTGCCTTACATATCCATGTTCTTTCTTTTAATTTCAACAACACACCACGAGGGCTTACAGCCTAAATACTATCGTACCGTGGGTGTCGACAAGGAGGAAAGAGGCAACTTGTTAATTCTGGACTTGAAGGTTTAGAGGTTCGGATGAGAAGGAAAAACATGCGCCGGCAAGGAATTTCACAACTTGGAAGTCCTCGGGACAAAAGAGCGGGCATAACAAGATGTTCTATATCCAGTGACCTGGACAGTAAGAGGGTGCATCGCTCTGTTCCACTGGTAGATCTGTTGTGGCCAGCAGGTAGAGGAACTATGGAAGAAAGCTCCTCTGAGCACTGCCTGTGCAGATATCTATAAAAGAGAGAGAGGTCACCAACGGCACGTCGGTAGGCAAGGGATGGCAGCCTTTGGGTGAGGGTAAGGCCACTAATGAGACGTATAGCTCTCTTCTAAATGGTGTCCAGGATAGCGAATGTCGAAGCGGCAGCAGCACCCCAGATGTGGGAGCAGTATTCGAGGTTTTGCCTTATTTGTGAAGTATATGAGGTAAAGAGCTTAGTTGGTGAAAAGTATTTGCGAGCCCGGAACAGAAAACCTAATTTCTTAGCAGCCGCTTCTGAAATTGATGAACAAGTGAAAAGGACTCATTACTTTGAACAACTTGGTTGTTCATTGTGATGGTTCTAGGGCTGGTGTATCTTTTATGAGAAATAAAGCAAGACTGAGATTTGGTGGTGTTGAATTGTACAAGATTTCTACTTCCCCAGTCTGGTATTTTTTGGAGAGACACGGAGACAGAACCCTCCATGTGTTTGCGATCCTCATCTAGTTGCGTCAAAGAGACAGGCTTAGAATATTGTATATTTGAGTGGAGGGTGCTGGCGTCGGCTTAACTGTGAACTGGGTTGGATGTGCTAGAAAGGAGGTCATAGATGTGGAGAAGAAACAAAGTAGGGGCTAAAACTGAACCTTGAGGAACTCCTGCATTAATTGGATATAGTTTAGAGGAATGGCCATCCACAACAACAGAAATGCTCCGGTTGGAGAGGAAGTTTGCTGTCCAGGTACAGAGTTTGGTGGTAGGCCATAGGCCGGAAGTTTATTAAGCAGCTCTGTGTGCCAGACCTGGTCGAAGGCTTTGCATATGTCTAGAGCGGCAATCTGGGATTCACCGTATAGTTCCATAGACTTGTTCCCAGAGTGGGTGACAAAGGAAAGGATGTCGGCAGTTGATCTGCGCTGACGGAATCCATACTGCCTCTCGTGGATTAGACTGTGTTTTCCAAGATATTTTAGGAATTCGGTGTTTATATAGTTTTCCATCACTTTAGAGATGACTGAAAGGAGAGAAATAGGGCTGTAGTTGCTAGGAAGCGCTTTGGATCCTTTCTTGGGGACGGGTTGTACTTGAGCAGCTTTTCAGTTACTAGGGAATATGCCTCTATTGTAAGATGTCCGAAACAGATGAGTCACGACAGGAGCAAGTTCTGGTGCGCATTTTTTGAGAACAATTGTTGGGATCTCGTCAAGGCCCGATGCTTTCCTGGTATTAAGAGAATAGAGCATCTTTCGTACCTTTTTAGTTTTGAAAATGATATCCGTCATTTTATGCGCGACATTGGGGACTGTTGGTGGTAGTAGAATTGCCGGCGAACAACGAGGCAAAAAGTTCAGCCTTGCCCAGGGCGGTAGAAACAATTTCATCCCCTGAGACAAGAGGTGGGAACGTGCTATTGCAGAAATTATTCCCAATAGATTTAGCAAGAGTCCAGAAGGGTTTTTTGCCCTTGGAGCTTAAGAGGACTTTGTTTTTGATGTGGTTAGTAAACGAGTTTTTTGCCTCAGAAAGAATGCGGACATAGCGGTTTCTTGCGTCGATAAGTGCTTGACGTTTTTCTTGACTGGAATTGTGTAGAAGTGTTTTTTGAGCTTTGACCTTTTCAAGTCTGGCTTTGTCACAAGATTTAGAGCACCAGGGCTTTTGAGTGGCTGAAGAGGTTTTCTGTGTACGTGGAATATATAATTCCATGCCAGCTTGGATAATTTCGGTGACGTTTTGTGATATATCAGAGGGGTCAGGATGACATAAGCAGACAGATGACCATAAAAATGAGGAAAAATATCCATGCTCGCGAAATTGTTTTTAATTTTGTTGCTTGTCCCTTCGGAAATAGGCGGCAAATATTTTTCTTGAAATAATCGAGCAACTTCGATTTGTGATCGTGTTTTATCTCTGTAACTAATCATCTTTAGTATTGTTATTTTATGCATTTTTCTTAAATTAGCCATGTTTGTGAAGTACTATTAACAACTAGCAACTGCTTTCATGCAGTTACAATTACACAGCAAGTTGTTAAGGCGTCTTAAACAAAACTAAGATCGCCAACTATAAAGAATATTTACAAATTTTTATTTCTTCTTTTCAATCGATACCGTCTAAAAAGATACAAATTGTTTTTTCTCGCTTTCTTGTTTTAAAGAATGAAATGCGATTAGTTGCTAATGTTTCAGTAAATTGCTGCTGATTTTTGAAAAATTTTTTTAGAACTGTAACATTTTTGCATAGAGAATGAAGAGATATTTTAAATGGGGTATCACGAGCCCCTACTTCGTATTTAAAAATGTTGGAGTTACAATTGTCAGTGGAACGGGGTTGAATGTAGGTATGAAAGTTTTACGTTGCAGGATGTTATTTTTAGTAAATTTTTGTAGAAAAATATTTGTCCGCACTGTATGTGTCTCCAGGAGCAAGTCTTCTAGACATCAGGATGCGAAGTTTTTCTACCCTGCTGTTTCTTAGTGCTTTAATTTAAAAATGTAAAAATACTGCCAACGGTTTATTCTTAAAACAACTTTGTTATGTTGTTCTTCGTTTTGTTTTGTAAAAAAATATTTATTAATAAACTTGTTTTATCATTTAATAGACGATTCTTTACGAAACATTTTTATGAGCAGCCACTATGAGAAAAAATGTTCACCAAACAAGTCTCGTTAATGTTTTTCTGCAAGCGCAAAACGCTTAGCAACATCAAACGTCTGTAAGTCGACATTAATATTCAAGAAAAATAAAGTAGCGACATAATAACGCCATTATTCGAGCATCTCAGTTTTGTTACCAAGAACGAGCGTAATTGTCCAAGAGCAATTAGTGGTATTCCTTTTCGCCTTATTTAAGAAAACTGTTGTTTGAAAACGTACTCGCTAAGAGATACAGTCTACAGTAATTGAACAACTTTATGAATTTTGTACACGTTTCTTTCAGTTCACAGATTTTTATCCAGTAGAGAATGTTGCAGTATGATCGACATATAAATAAGTTCATTACTGGATGTCACGTAGTTAATAACGGCAGGTGTAATTTCAAAAGTCCGTTGATGATAAATTGCACTGTCCGCCGCAATGACACAATTTCGGTTCTGGATTTGTGCTATAGCATTTTAGTATTTTAAAAGAACAATGTTGGGCAATATATCATTGCAAAAAGTGATAGTCTTGATGTTTTTATTTTACATCGATGACATCATCGATTATGAAATCTAAGAAAAGAACTCACTTTACAAGCCGGTCAGCCATGACAAAATATTTATTAAAATATTTTAAAAGCCACAGTGATCTGCTACTAAAAACATTTGAGGCTAGGAACATAATTACTTAATCGTATTCTATGATATATTTCTTAAGTCGTAGTTGCATTTATTGAGGTGCGTCTTCTAAAAGTTTCTTGATTTTCATTGTTTGTGCGGCTATAACACCAGTCCAACATTTGTGCCTAAAAATCCCTTATTTTCTTTATTAAATTTTAATATGGCCTCTCTTTTTTTATTTAAGAAAATATCCTGCTTCAACCTAAATATTATTAGCAGGTCTTGGTGAGATATAATTAGGTAATAATTAGATGACAACAATAAATACATACATAAATACAATAATATCATAAGGAGCAGTTAAAGTTTATTAGCACTAGATCTAGTTGAATAATGCACTTGACTTCAGGAAACTCAGGAGCTGGGTATGGTTTTCTCTGTGGGATCCTAAAAGATCGGTCAAGTTGTTTGGTATTTTTGAGGATATTCTATTTGCTTCGTATAGTGGGCATTCCACAAGGAAATGTTGAACAGTGCATTGTGTATCACAGCAAAAACAAATAGATGGGGGCAGCTTCTTCATTATATATTCGTGGGTGAATTTAGTATGGCCTATTCTCAACCTGGATATGACTGTCTGTTTTTTTCTTCCATTTGGAAGTGGTAGATTATCATTTACTCTTGGTTTGATATGGAACAGTTTTGAGGGTTTAGTCTCCCACATTTTTTTGTCATTTGCTAGAGATAACCGTTTTTATATTGATCTTGATATCCTCGTTTGTATGGATTTGGTAGACTGGATCGTTACAGGAAGTGGCGACTCCTTTTGCAAGTGCATCCACAATTTCGTTACCTTGGATGTTTACGTGGGAGGGGATGAACATGAAAATGAGTTTCTTTTTATGTGCAATTATGTACGTCATTTGATCTCTTATTTCCCTTGCAATATGGTGTTTAGGGTAGATTGGCCTAATTATTTGTAATGCACTCAAAGAGTCTGTGCAGACAACAGTCTATTGTATATCAGATAGTATAACACGCCTAAGTGCTTCTTTTATGGCATATAGTTCACCAGTGAATATAGATGCCGATTTAGGTAGTTTGTATGTCAAGACCGTATTGCATTTATATGCAGCTGATACTGTACCGTTTTGATTTTTAGAGCCATCTGTATAGATGAATTTGTGGTTTTCATACTCAGATTTCATCTGTAAGAATTGATTCCTTATTACACTAGGATTGGTGGTAGTTTTCGGGTGGTGTGTTAGTCTTAAATCAAAAGCAGCTTGTTGTTATATCCAAAAAGGGCTCGATGTCTTCTATGTATTGGCAGATAATAGCAAAGGCTCTTCGACACTTTCAAAGATTTTGTGGCATCTATGGTTTATGGGAGCTGAAAGATGCGGTTTTCTTCTAAATAAGGTCTCGTAGCTCCTTGACGAAAACAACTTATAATTTCGATGTTCTGGTGTACTAAGAATTTTGGAGGCATAATATAAAGTTAACTGTTCTCTTCTTAGTTGAAGGGGCATTTCATTTGCGAGACTCCTAATACATTCAGTAGGGCTGGTTCGGTAACAACCAAGGGCTATTCTTAGGGCACACTTTTGGATAATGGCAAGCAGATGTAGCAGCTTATTACTGGCTGTTCTGTAAACTATGATGGCCTCTTTTGTTTTTCGTCAAGGTACGCCTTCTAAAAGTTTCATGTTTTTAGTGAATTTTCTTAAAAACATTCACTAATGAGGAGATCTCGACTTTTGAATTTTGAAAAAATTTCTTCAAATGAGCGCTAATTAGGCCCCCCAGAACACATATCCGGGGTTAGTTTGAATTTTTATATGTTTATATATATATATTATATATATATATATATATATATATATATATATATATATATATATATATATATATATATATATATATATATATATATTTATAAATATATGTATCACACCGATAACTCAAAAAATAATGGGCCGATTTTGATTAAATTTGGTGAATAAATTCCTTTTACAAATGGCTTGGATAAGTTCGTTAGCCAGGAAAATCTGCCCAGGTTTTCCCGGAAAATTTTGTGTTTTCTTTCGAAAAAAATTTATATCTCCCGAATTAACAAAGTACGGGCAACCAAATTTGGTACGCGGGTTTATGTCCTTATATGTAAGTTACCTACCAAAATTTAGCTCTATATGTCAAAAGACAAAAAAGTTATAGGCATTTAAAAAAAAATAAGTTGGGGTCAAAATCGGCAACATTTTGGCAAATAACTTGAAACTAATACGGGCTATGGAAATCAAATGTCTCAAGAAGGATGTTATACAAACACTGAGGTCTTAGTTTCAACCGTCATTGTCCTTCATTTTACTAAAATATTTCCAGAAAATTCATTTGAAAAAGACGCTTTCCCTGATGCTTGGCAGTAGCCTTAGCTATAGAGTTTATCGTTTAATGGTATATAATTTTTGTCGAATTTTCGTAAAAAATCAATAAAGCTCAATATATCCGTTATTATACAAGATTTGAAAAAAATTTGTATATATTAATTATAGGGTGTCTTGAGCTACATCTTAAAAAATATTTCTACAATCACAGGATGGCCCATAAGTCATTGGTGATACAAATTTTCTTTTTTTGTTAATCAAACACGCCTTATGTTATTGCATTTTCCATCGAAATATAATGCATGTTTGTAAGAAAAGAAATTCTGGATGCAGCAAGTGCGTTATGGTAGCGAACTTTGATCAAATGCTTCATATTTGAATAGCCCAATTTGCTATTAACCTATAAGGTTGACCAAGAAACGAGTTTTTCCGGGAACACTTTAAGTCTACTTTTGGAAATCTTGGTACATTTTCACACAATAAAGTTATTTTTATGAAACATGGCACATTGCTTTTACTATATAGGTTATACTGGTAACCAAAATTGATGCCTGCTTTCTTAAAAAGAAAACACACATATTTGCAATAAAAACATTTTTATGAAAATTCACTACCATAACGCACTTGCTGCGTCCAGAGTTTTTTATTGTTTGCGCGGCTATAACGCTAGTCCAAGATTTATGCCTAAAAATCCCTTATTTTGCTTTATTAAATTTTAATATGGCCTCTCTTGTTTCTCGTCAATAATTTTTGAGTCAAAGTCTCTTTCAATAATTAATGATTCGCTCCCACTCCATATACTGAATAAACAGCCAAATGGCATCAATTCAATATCGCAGTTATCGTGCATATTTATAGAAAATACCAAAATACGTCAATTTTAGATTGAATAATTTCGCGACGCAGCATGTGCGTTATAGTAGCGAATTTTCATAAGAATTGTACACTTATATAATACGGCATATTAGCAAAGTTAATACTTTAATGTTACACAGACCTTGAAGATCAATTTTAGAGGTCCTAGTACGCGCACATTTGAAGATTCCTTTCGAAAGTGTTACCATCGATATCTCTCTATTATCAAAAAATCTTGCGTTCAAATTTCTTTAAAGAAAATGGGCAAAACTAAATTTTTTATGAAGCTAAGCAACTAAATTTTGCTATATCTCTAGATAGTGTAAGGCTCTTTAAAAGAAACTTGTATTAAAAATTTCATTATACAGAAGAAAACTTAATTCATATTTAGAATAAAGAAGCCTGGACGCAGCAAGTGCGTTATGGTAGTGAATTTTCATGGAAATGATCTGGTACAAAATATTTATTACTTTTTTTTCTTGTAACATAGAAATCTAAATTTTGGTGTATAGTTTACTTTTTATATCGTAAACCTACCTACCAAATTTGGTTATTTTTTAAGATAAATTTTTTTTTCAAATTAAAACTCAAAACTTTCCCAGAAAACCTCGTCCGACTTTTTTGACTAACGAACTTGTCAAAGTCATTTACAAAAGGAAGGTACATGCCAAATTTTATCAAAATCGGCCTATTATTCTTTGAGAAAAAAATTTTTTTCGAACGAAAACTCAAAATTTTCCCAGAAAACCTCATCCGATTTTCTTGACTAACAAGCTTGTCAAAGCCATTTACAAAAGAAAGGTACGTGCCAAATTTTATTAAAATCGGCTTATTACTTTTTGAGATAACAATTTTTTTCGAATGAAAACTCAAAATTTTCCCGGAAAACCTCGTCCGATTTTTCTGGATAACAAACTTATCCAAGTCATTTACAAAAGAAAGGTACATGCCAAATTTTATCAAAATCGGCCCATTATTTTTTGAGTTATCAGTGTGATACATATATATATATATATATATATATATATATATATATATATATATATATATATATATATATATATATATATATATATATATATATATATATATATATATATATATATATATATATATATATATATATATATATATATATAAAAATTGAAACTGACCCCGGATATGGGTTCTAGGGGTCCTATGTCGCGCTCATTTGAAGAAAATTTTTCAAAAGTCGAGATCTCCTCATTAGTGAATTTTTTCTAAGAAAATTCACTAAAAGTCAAGTATCTGCCAAATTGTAAACTTAACAGTTATTTCTCCTTATTAATCGCCAGTATGATTTCGTTTTAGTCAGCCTAATCAAACCCGTTTTTTCAATATCAACAATAACAAAATTATAATTTCAGACTCAATGTTTACAAACTTGATTAGGCGTTTTAAACAAAAATTAAATCTTGCTCAAAACGTATGAAATCTGTGTACTATTGTTTCTCCAAATGTCAAAATAAAACATAAAAAACATACATTCATCGAGCTAGATTCGATCGCGTAACCTTCTGCTTATGAGGAAAGCGCGACGCCTCTCAGCCATCTAGGCATACGTCAACCAAGGCTTTGTTTACATGATACATTAGATCGGCTTCATTCCCGGGAGATTATATCCAAAGTATACGTAACAATTAATTACAGAATTAGTAGAATTACCATTGAAACACAACCCACGAACGTTTGGGTCGTATATGACGTCTTATATTTGAGTTTAAAGATAAAATAAACTATTTTAGAATAATTTTTATAGACGACTTGATATATATAAACATATAAAAATTGAAACTGACCCCGGATATGGGTTCTAGGGGTCCTATATCGCGCTCATTTGAAGAAAATTTTTCAAAAGTCGAGATCTCCTCATTAGTGAATTTTTTCTAAGAAAATTCACTAAAAGTCAAGTATCTGCCAAATTGTAAACTTAACAGTTATTTCTCCTTATTAATCGCCAGTATGATTTCGTTTTAGTCAGCCTAATCAAACCCGTTTTTTCAATATCAACAATAACAAAATTATAATTTTAGACTCAATGTTTACAAACTTGATTAGGCGTTTTAAACAAAAATTAAATCTTGCTCAAAACGTATGAAATCTGTGTACTATTGTTTCTCCAAATGTCAAAATAAAACATAAAAAACATACATTCATCGAGCTAGATTCGATCGCGTAACCTTCTGCTTATGAGGAAAGCGCGACGCCTCTCAGCCATCTAGGCATACGTCAACCAAGGCTTTGTTTACATGATACACTAGATCGGCTTCATTTCCGGGAGATTATATCCAAAGTATACGTAACAATTAATTACAGAATTAGTAGAATTACCATTGAAACACAACCCACGAACGTTTGGGTCGTATATGACGTCCTATATTTGAGTTTAAAGATAAAATAAACTATTTTAGAATAATTTTTATAGAGACTTGGCTTGATTTTGTTTAAATTACTGTTATAATATATGCTGTCGCATAATATAACAGAAATTTAAACATAATCAAGTCAAATCAACCCAAACACAGCTTTAGCGCAGCATAGATATGCTGCGCTTAAGCTGTGTTTGGGGCCGTTATAAAGCTACAAATATAGTTTATTACCGAATTTTCATTATGAAATCATCCTGGCGGGTCTCTGGACGCACAGTATCCCAGTCATCCTTCACAATACTTAGGAAAAAAAAAAAAAAAAAAAAAAAAAAAAAAAAAAAAAAAAAAAAAGATATATGTATTAAAAAAAATAATAAAAAAGGTATACAAACAATTTATTACAAAAAAAGAAAAGAAAAAAAAACACAAAAAAAAAACAAAACAAAAAAAGTATAGAAACTGAATTTATTATTATATAAAAAAAAAAAAAAAAAAAAAAGTATACAAAGTAAATTTATTTTTACAAATTAGTTAATTAGGTATAAAAATAGTGTAAGTTAATAAAATTGGCTGGCGATATAACTTGATGCAAATTTATTGTTTATAGATCTCATAAACACCACTAGACATAAATTTAAAAAAAGTCTGTGGCTAATGGACCTAACGGTCCGAGGCCAAACCAAATTACAACAACAACAACAACAACAACAACAACATTATGAAATCAGCTTAGTATTCAGCTGAGTTATCTCTCAGATATATATATATATATATATATATATATATATATATATATATATATATATATATATATATATATATATATATATATATATATATATATATATAAACATATAAAACATTTTAAAGGAGCTTTGTTTTGGGTTCTAGAGACCCAAATTTGCTCTCATCTGAAGAAAATTTTTCAAAGCTTTTCATTGTGACCTCTCTAATAGCAAATTTTTCTTAATGAATATTTGCTAAAAACGACATCCTGCAAGTAAAAACTTCACTCCTACATTAAACCCTTTTCGGCTGATAGTTGTAACCACCGAATTTTTAAATAGGAATGGGCGGTTTGTGATAGCTTGTTTGCAGGATCTCTTCATTCTCTATTCAAAAAAACAATTGCAGTAAAAAAATCTGACGGACAAACTTCGCTACAACACACTTAAAAATAAATGACACATTCTCAATAATTATAAAGCAAGCGAGCAAGATAATTTTAGTGTCTTTTTTGTACCGTATCAATTATTATTATTATTATTATTGCGTTTATTCAATTCAATTATACAATATGCAATAAAAGGACGCGACAAAAAGTTATCAAAATCCCTCATAGTTGGCAAACTTAGTTTCATTTAAAACGCCTTAGCAACTTGTCGTGCGATTGTAACCGCATAGCAGTAGTGGTCAGTTGTTAACCGCAATTCACAGAGCCTCGGTGGCTCAGTGGTAAGAGCATATGCCTCTGAACCGAATGGTACCGGGTTCGATTCCACAGGTCTCCTTTTACTTGTTCAGTACCTACTGTACAATTAACAGGAACTGAGGTTGCGGCATTGTATTTGAGCAAGTTGAATGTCTAAACGTTCCGCCCTTTGGAGGGGGCGTAAAACCGTCGGTCCCTTCTCCAGACCATGTTGGGCACGCTAATGGTTCCTACCCCCTTACAGAAAGATAGGGGTTCGGAAAATTTTCCAGGATAGTGAGGTGAAACTGCTCCCTGGCGTCGGAGATTTGCCATGATCGCGGAAACAGACCCACGGTAAAAAAAACTGCAATTAAGAAATATGGTTTATTTAACAGAAATGCACTATATACTAATTCTACAGATGATTGGCTACGCGCAGATAAAAGACGGTCACAGATTAAAGTGGCTTGCCTATTTCAAGAAAAAATTCCCAATTTGCTGCCTATACCGCAAGGGACATATATAGTAAAAGTGAAAAGCAACTTCGGAAGCTTGGACATGTAAGGTAGATACAAAAGAAACCTTGTAGTGCAGTGAATCATGATACGAAATTGGATGTAATGCATGAGTTTGAGAAAAACCTACATATTTCGAGTCGACAAGCAACCACAAGATTGAATGTTAGCCATTCATGGATTATTGAAATACTAAAAAATAAAATATATTCATGTCTGCCTAAGTTTGGAAAAAACCATATAATTCGAGCCGACAAGCACAACTACAACGTGGAATGTTAGCCTTCATCGATTATTCGAATATTAAAAAAAACAAAATGCACCCCTATAAATATATATATATATATATATATATATATATATATATATATATATATATATATATATATATATATATATATATATATATATATATATATATATATATATATATATATATATATATATATATATATGTATATGTATATGTATATGTATATGTATATGTATATGTATATGTATATGTATATGTATATGTATATGTATATGTATATGTATATGTATATGTATATGTATATGTATATGTATATGTATATGTATATGTATATGTATATGTATGTATCACAACGATAACTCAAAAAATAATGGGCCGATTTTGATCAAATTTGGTGAGTACCTTCCTTTTACAAGTGGCTTGGATAAGTACGTTAGTCAGGAAAATCGGCGTAGGTTTTTTTGGAAAGTTTTGTGTCTTCTTTCGGAAAAAATTTATATCTCCGGAAATCACAAAGTAAGGCAACCAAATTTGGTGGGCGTGTTTGTATTATAAAGAGTGAACCCTACAATTGTTTTTTGAACACCCTTATATTATTGCAATTTTGCCTTTTTTATCAAATCATCATGCATTTTTGCAAGAAAAAAAATCGAGACGCTGTAAGTGCGTTTTGGTAGCGAATTTTCATAACTCAATTTCCTATTAACGTAATGCTTCTTGGCTAGGAAACCAATATTTTTTGGAAGGAGTAAAAAAACTAAGGGCATGCACAATAAGCCAAAGGTTGCAGTGCTTTCGGGGCGGCAAAGCCGCGGACGAGCCCTGAGGGAGAAAAAATATTTTAAGTTTATTTTCGGAAAATTTTTGTACATTTTCAAAGAATAAGTTATTTTGACCAAATATGGTACATTGTTTCTACCATGTAGGCTATACCGGCAACCAGATTGATGCCTGCTTGGATTAGAGAGACATATTTGCTATTAAAAACATTTAAATCAAAATTCACTTCCATAACACACTTGCTGCGTCCAGACTTTTTTTGTTGTTAATTCCTGCCATAGATTTAACAACCATAGCATTTCAAAATAAAGAATAAAGAGATCTTTCAAATGAGGTATAACAAGTCGCTACTTCCTATTTAAAAATGTGTGGGTTGCAACTGTCATTGAAATAAGGTTAAATAAAGGTGTGAAACTTTCACGTTTCATAATGTCATTTTTTATAAAATTAACGATTTTTTACTGAATCTTCCTAAAAAAATCACTAATTAGGAGATCCCGACTTTTGAATGTTGAAAAAATTTCTTCAAATAAGCGCGAATTAGCCGCGTAGAACCAATATCCAGGGTCAGTTTCAACATGTATATATATATATATATATATATATATATATATATATATATATATATATATATATATATATATATATATCACATCGATAACTCAAAAAATAATAGGCCGCTTTTGATAAAATTTGGTAAAAACCTTCCTCTGGCAAGTTTATTGGACAAGTTCATTAGCCAGGGAAATCCGATGAGTTTTTCCAGGAAAATTTTGGCTTTTGTTTCGGAACATTTCAGTATCTCCGGAAATAATAAAGCTATGCCAACAAAATTGGTACGCCAGTTTCTGTCATAAAGCAAATACCAAAATTCAGATCTCTAACTTAAAAGACAAAAAAGCTATAAGTAAGCCTCTGGTTAAAAAATGGTAGTCGTACTAATGTTAAAGAAAAATACGACACGAAATGACTAACGAGTCCTAGATCTGTGTCTAAGTGGTTATTTTCCTCCATCTCTCTTTTATTAACTGTTTTTTAGCCTTTCATTTAATGTTACCGTTATCTGATTAGATAGATATTATTCCGATAAATTTTACGCCATAACAAATAATTTATGTACCAAAATCTAGGTTTATAGGTAATAGGTTTGAAGACAAAAAAAGTTATAGGCATTTAAAAAAATTGCGATTTTAAAACGTCGAAGTCGTTATTTTAAAAGTCAACATTGGCAACATCTAGGCAAAGAACGTGAAGCGAATGCGGGTTATGTACAGAAACTGTAGCAAGAAGGGTACTTTGCAAACCCTTAAGTTTCAGCTTAGCTGTAATTGTCATTTTTACTAAAATATTTACGAAAATTCATTTCATATAGACTCTTTCTATGATGCTTTCAGTTCACGGGCGGATTCAGAAGTGTTCGGACGTCTGATCGTAGCGTGAAAATTTTAAGTGCGTTCTTAGTGAAAACAAATAAGTATTATGAGCCTTAATAAAGACATTAAAGTTGATCCACCAGATAAGGCCAAAGAACATGACACATGGATGGACATAGAAGACGATACGGTGACAAAAAAAACAGGAATAGGAGAAGAAAATGAACAGATACACTCAAATACACAATCACAAAATAGAAACCTATTATTAAAAAATCCACAGATTACACATAATACACAGACACAAATTACACTACCACATAATATTAGAAGGGAACAGGTAAGCGAAGAATTATTAATTAATCCAGTAATTTTAAATCAAAATTCTTTCCACAACTCTCAATTAATATCGCAGTCGGGTTTATCAGCTCTTGGCAGCACGGGCTTATCACAAGAAAAAGAGAAGGTCACGGAAGAAACAAACCAAAATATAAATAATCAATTATTCCCAAAACAAAAATATTTATATCGAACAGCTGATACAGGGCCATACATAGTCTACGTACAAAATAAAAACGGAAATGTAGGTCGGTTGCATAGAATAGGAGTAGCAAGGTTAATTAGGAATTGCGAGCCAGATATACAGGACTCTATCAATTGTATAGCTAGTGTAGGCATTAATAAATTAAAAATTGAATTTTCAACCGCATCTAGCGCCAATAAATTAATAAATTCAAAGGAACTATCCAACAAGGATTACGAAGCATACATGCCCCAATATTTAGCAAGAAGGCAAGGTATAATTAAACACGTCGATGTGGATATTTCAGAAACAGAGTTAAAAGAACTTATTAAACCAAGATATGGCAACATTGTAGAAGTGTTAGACGTTCGGCGTATGAATCGTAGAGTGTTTCAAGACGGGAAGTTGAACTTTATTCCTACACAAACAATATTAGTGTCATTCAAAGGTAAAGTACTGCCTACACAGATAGTTATAGAAAAATTAATATTTGATGTAGAGCCTTATGTACAACGAGTTGTACAATGTCTAAAATGCTTAAGATACGGTCACATTAGCGCGCAATGTAAGGGTCGCGAGAGATGCAAGAGATGCGGTGGTGAACATGACAACAAAAATTGCACATCACAGGAACCGCCAAAATGTGTTGTTTGCACAGGAGAACACGAAGCCACAAACCGACAACTTTGCCCAGAATTTAGTAGACAAAAAAATATAAAAATTATTATGGGTAAAGAAAATGTTTCATACAAGGAAGCTATTAGGAAATACGAGTCTAGTTATTCAGGCGTTTTAAAAACGGTGCAAGGATCATCAAATACCAGTGGCGATAGCAAGACCGGACACTATTTTACACAAATAAAAAGAAAACGAGCAACCGTCTCCACACCAGAGGGAAGTATAAGTCCAACGTTAGAAGCGCATAGACAAATTATACATTTCCCACCACTTCCATCTAAACCCATTCAGAATCCTTATTCTCCACAATACTCCAGGAAAAGGTTAGGTAATAGCAGTGATTCTAATTTTAATTCATGCACAGTTTTGTTACATAGTTTAAGAGACTTGGTAAATAATCAAAATAAAACATTTTCATATGAAGAGTTAAGGGAAAAGGTTAAATTTATATTAAGTCAAAATTCACACCCATTATAATGCAATGGAATGCACGGTCAGTGGTTTCAAATAAAGGTGAATTTGAGAAATTTATTTTTGATTATGACGTAACGGTAGCATTGATATGCGAGACGTGGCTAAAAAATAATGTAAATTTTAGAATAAAAGGGTTTAACACAATCCGAAAAGACAGAGACGATGGATGGGGTGGAGTAGCCATCCTGATAAAAAATAGTTTATTTTTTACTGAATTATCAAATTTTCATAATATTAGTGGAGTTATGTGTATAGGTGCAAAAATTAAGTTAAATAAATGCAAAAGCATAAATTTTTATTCATTATATGTTAAGCCCAATTTAAGCATAACAAAAGAGGAGTGGGAAGATTTCTTTTCCAGTTTGGAAAAACCATTCGTTGTAGGGGGGGACTTTAACAGTCATAATTTTGCCTGGGGTTGCAACTGGAATGATAGCAAAGGAAATAATCTTTTGGCTGCGGTAGAGGATAGTCATTTGGTTTTTCTAAATTCAGGTGAAGAGACACTTGTTCGCTGTCCTGGCTCAAGTAATATGTCGGCCGTTGACTTGACCATAGTTTCGGCTGACATAGCCGCGGATTTTGAGTGGAGCGTAAATGAAGACACATTAGGGTCAGATCATTATGCTATTGTGTATAAAATAAATTGTAGTATCTCAAATACCACTTACAATAATAACAAGGAACACATTCCAAATATGCAAAGGCGAAGTCAATTTAATTTGAGAAGGGCAGACTGGCAACTGTTTTCTTTAGTGATATCCGAGGAAACCGAAGATATCGAAAATGTTGAATATAATAATTTTATTTCAAAAATCGAAAGCGCCGCAAATAAATCGATACCACTGAAGAGGGTATTTGCAAGTCAGTTCTTTTCAAAAGTGTGGTGGAATTCAGATTGTAAATTAGCAATATCTAATAAAAAGGCAGCATATAGAAGATATAAAAACAATCCCACGAAAGACAATTATGAACAATATAATAGATCAGTGGCCATCACTAAAAGAACTATACTAAACAGCAAAAGAATTACCTGGAGGGATTTTTGCCAAAAATTGAATAGAAACACCCCAATAAAAGAAGTATGGTCACATATAAGGAAGATAAGTAGTACGTTATCAACACCCCGGAGTACTTTGACTACCGAAGCAATAGCAGAAGAGCTACTAAATAAATTGGCACCATCCTGGGTACCGCAGCTTCAAGAGATTGATCAACACACAATACCAAGCACAGAAGGGCACCCACTCTCAAAAAAGTTCACCATTGACGAATTACAGAAGGCCGTCCAAGATAAGAAATTATCGACTCCAGGATTTGACAACATTCACTATGCAATGCTAAGCAACTTACCACTAGAACAGAAGCATATCCTTCTTAAGATAATTAATGATATATGGAAGAGTGGTAATATACCACAATCCTGGAAAACGCACATAATGATTACGTTTTTGAAAGCCGGGCGAGACCCACAACTCTTAAATTCGTACCGGACAATATCCTTGGCTTCCTGTGTACTTAAGACACTCGAAAGAATGATTAAACACCGATTAGTGAGGTGGTTAGAATTAAATGACAAGATTCCAAATACGCAACTAGGCTTTAGAAGAGGGTATTCAACGGAAGAAAGTGTCGCCCATTTAGTAACAGACATTAACACTTCCTTTACCAGCAAAAAGTCTGTAACAGCCGCCTTCATAGACATAGAGAGTGCATACGACAACGTGTGCTTAAACATATTGACCCAAAGAATGTGCAGCATTGGTATACCCAGTAGTTTTGCTCATAGGATAGTACGCCTATATGAAAACCGCATCATTTACTTACAAGTAAAGGACAAACTGGTAGGACCAAGATTATTGAATAAAGGCTTACCTCAAGGGTGTATACTGAGTCCAGTACTTTATTTAATTTACACAATCCCCATTGACCAGATCATAGGCAACGAAGTAAACGTATTGCAATATGCAGACGATATATGTCTATATGTCAAAAAATGCGAAGTAAATGAAGGCTTCAGTAAACTTAATGATGCAATGAATAGTTTGAATAACTGGACGGAAGCTAATGGTCTAAGTATATCAGCCTATAAAAGCAAAGTATGTGTATTCAACAAAAAACACGCTAATCCAACATCCAGTGTTGTTTTAGGCGATAAGATTCTACCAGTACATAACACGGTAACATTTTTAGGCATAGTTCTGGATAGAAAACTCCTGTGGAAAGATCACATAAGCACTATTATAGCAAGAACCGAAAAGGGGATAAACATATTAAGAGTACTAGCTGGCAAAGCCTGGGGTGCAGATCCAGATATCGCATTAATGATATATAGATCGTTCATCAGATCAATAATAGATTATGGATCCATTTTGTATAACCAAGCAGCAAAAACTCATCTTAAAAAGCTCGAAGTTGTCCAGAACAAATGCTTGAGAACTTGCATAGGCGCCCTAAACAGCACACCAATTTGTAGCCTGTTAGCCGAGTGTTCCGAATCGCCAATCAACATTCGAAGGTCGATGCTGTCCACCAGGTTTTTATTGAAAATACATGCCAAACAAAGCAGTCTCATTAACAAGATATGCAATCTAAATGTTCTAGACCTTACACACCCATACTGGAAAAATAAGAAAGCTCCAGCATTGGTAGAAGAATATAGAGATATACTAATAAAGCTGCAAGATGACATATGGGTTGACAAATACAACAGCATTTATAGACTACCAGAGAAAATTCCAGACACACCCATTATATTTCTGACAGACTATTCAATATTTCCGATAGAAGTGAGAAACAGACTATTTGATTTTGATTTGGAAAATATGGTACCAGACAATTACATCCTGTTTACAGACGCCTCCAAGTTAGAGAAGAAAGTAGCATTGGCCATATGGGACCCACAAAAAGATCTTAGTAAAAATATGCAAGTAAAAGAACTGTTTCCTATATGCACTGCAGAGTTCATAGCTATAATAGAAGCATTAGATATTGCTAAGACCATTGACCATACCAACTTTGTAATTGTAACAGACAGTAAAAGTACACTTGAAAAGCTAGCCAAGTTAAATGTGACTTCACAGTGTAACTATTTGCATGAGATTTACACACGGAGGATTAATACCTTACATAAACAAAATAAAAAAGTAACTTTGATTTGGGTTAAGGGACACTGTGGAATCGCAGGTAACGAGATTGCCGACAAACAGGCAAAAGAAGCATTGACTAGCGGCGTTATGTTAGATTACAAATATTTTTACAAGGATGTATACTCCTATGTGACATCACTGCACCAAAAAGAATGGCATGATCAATTTATTAGAGATACGAATGGGGCATATTATAGGAGTATACAACCTACAATACCTAAAAAACCATGGTTCATCAAAAGCAACCTTAGCAGGCAAGAAATTAAAATTATATGTAGACTTAGGTTTAATCATGCCCTTGTACCAAAACATCTATTTAAATTAAGGTTAGCTGATAGTCCGCTTTGTGGATGTGGTGAATTGGGTGACCCAGAGCACACCCTGCTGAATTGCAGCTTATCCGCAGCGTATATAACAACATTTGTAGACAAGGTTTGTGGGCTAAAAAGTGTACAAATACCATTTAATTTGCCGCAACTACTAGAATCCAAAAACATTATAATATATAAATTAATCACCAACCATGTCAAATATCTAAAAATAAAGATATAGATATACGTAGTGAATATTTAGTTTTAGGGGTAGGTGTGTGTATGAGGAGTGGGTACAGATGTGTGTACGTGTGGGTGCTTGTGTGAGTTGGAAACAATCTAATCAAATTAATTTAAGATCACTATATGTATAGTTATATAAGTCACCTAATGTCTGTCCTAGTGTAATACCTTTACTTACCGTGGCCCTTCTGTGTTGTGGTAGATAAGTTGCTCTGACAGGCCCCAGGGCATGAAGATGTGTGTTCCCTGTCTGATATCCCTCAATAAAAATGATAAGGAAAAAATACTAATAGTTATGGCAATAATAGATGGTAAAATATGTAGTAGGTAATAAGTTTGTTAAAGTAGGTGTTGGGTAATGTGTAAAGTATAGTGATCTCATACACAGTTTGCTACACCCAATGAGGGTAGATATTAATTAACGGCGACATAGAAAAATCGAACGACAGTAATTGTGCGAATGGTTAACCTAAACCGCAGCCAGAAAAACCGAACAATGAATGAATGAATATGATGCTTTGATAGTAGTTTCAATTATAGAGTTTATCGTTTAATGGTCTCTAATTTGTGTAGAAAAAAATCGTTAACGAAGAGACCACCACTTTTGAATTTTGAAAATATTTCATCAAATGAGTGCGAACTAGGCTACTTAGAACTTATATCCGGGCTTAGTTTCAGTTTTTATCTGTGTCCATATATAGAGTAAGGCATTTCTACGGTAAATTTCAATATATCTGTTATGATACGAGATAGGAGAAAAAATTTATATGTTAATTATGGACTGTCTTGGGCTGCATCCTATAAAATTAGCCTTACAATCATAGGTGGCCCATAAGTTGTTGGTGATACAAATTCCTTTTTTTTTTAACGAACACACCTTATATTATTACATTTTTGCAATTTTCATCAAAACATGATGCATGTTTGTAAGAAAAACTCAGGACGCAGAAAATTCGTCATGGTAGCGACTTTTCATTATATGTTTCAAATTTCGGTAGCTCCATTTGCTATTAACTTAATGTTCGGTGGCTCGGAACCAGTTTTTTGAGAATATTTTGAGCCTATTTCGAAATTTTTTTAAAGTTTTCAAACAGTAAAGTTATTTCGATGAAGTATGGCACATTGTTTCTACTATATAGGTTATACTGGTGACCAAATTTCATGCCAGCTTTCTTTAAAAGAAAAGACAAATTTGCTATTCAAAATATTTTTATGAAAATTCGTTACCATAAGCCACCTGCTGCGTCCAGACTTTGTTATGAATATGTACAATATATGAGATACGGATTTATTCCATTTGGCTCTTTCATTGTATATTGTTTAACTTTTAACAATAGTCATATTTTATTGAGATAATTTTACGTATTTTACAACAAATAAGTTTATAACCTGTGCTTTCCTTAAATGCAATTTTGTCGGAGGTAATAGCCCATATACTGTTTATTTCGCATGAATAGTTTTAGGACAGAAAGGTTGCTGGCTGGACACCCAATATAATTCAATGTAAAGCTTGCCTCTAAACGTTATGTGGCTACGAAACGTGTTATATTTATTGTAACCTCTTTTACAAACTGCATAAAGCAGTTTCAAAACAAACATTAATATTTTCCAAATCATATAAAATAACATTGGTTGGCTTTGACAAATATCGATATCAAATGTACAGTTTCCATCATATAATGATTTAAAATAAAAATAAATTGAGCTGTTAGTTACGAAACGTGTTATATTTATTGGAGCCTCTTTTACAAACTGCATAAAGCAGTTTCAAAACAAACATCAATATTTGCCAAATCATATAAAATAACATTGGTTGGCTTTGACAAATATCCAATATACAATTTCCAACACATAATGATTTAAAATAAAATAAATTGAGCTGTCCGTTTTTGGTAATATCAGAATTAAATGAAGCATGCAATTTCCCATTGAAATAAACCCATTTGAATGGAAATATTTATATGAGGCAGAGAGTTTTATTTTAATTAGCCGTGCGTTATTGCATGATACAGACAAAATGCAAATAACCAAATGTTGG
Source organism: Tillus elongatus (assembly GCA_964006375.1). NCBI lineage: Eukaryota > Metazoa > Arthropoda > Insecta > Coleoptera > Cleridae > Tillus > Tillus elongatus. The sequence continues at coordinate 63,207,456 of OZ023263.1, read as the reverse complement.
GAACTTCGGGTTAATTCCATTACATTTTACATCCAAGTACAGCAAATGAGTTTTCCTGGGTCCTGCTTTTTCACGAAGCTTTCCGTGACAGTGTTGTCCCCCTATTCAAGAGCCGCTGAACTTTTGACGTGGGCCTCTCACTCTGCTGAGCGCAAACAAACTGTTTTACAGGTGCGCTGGAACTGTTTAAATTTGTAGTCTATTTCGCTTGAGTAAATAACAAAATGTCAGGTTTAACCTAAACAGCCAGGAGTATAGGCTAAGCAAATTCACACTGAGTGAGTTCTAGAGGTGTAGCTCACGGTTTGTCGTCACTGTTGTCCATTTGAGCAGCCCTTCTAAGCGTATTTTTGTGGAAAAAAACTCTATTTTAGAACAATAAAAAATACAGATGTAGAGACTACAGCGTAAAGTGTTTATAACTTTTTTCTCTGTAACCGGTATTGAACTCGTAGGTTAAATCACGGGTGTATAGTGTATGTGTAGAATGAATGTTTGTTATGTATTTGATTATGATGACTGATTACTGAATTAAAACCATTTGTATGTATGTACACTTAACTATTTAATTTGCACTATTATATACATGTAAATTATACGTCTATATTACATTAAATACTGTTCGTATTATATAATGTACACTGTTTGTGTTTGAATATATTTGTGTGACTTGAACTGTACGATGTGTGCGTTCTGAATGTAAACTTGAGACTGTCTAGCTGTATACTGAATTCTCAGGGGTGGCAGGGCTAGTGGCAAAACTGCCCGTTTCTAACGGTATCTAACATAGCCGCCCCCTTGAAAGACTGAAATCTTTCAAAATAATGTATGTATAGGTAAACTAAAGTTTAAATACTGTGAAACAAATAATACAAATAACTTATTCTAAACCTAAGTAAAATGTCAAACTAAACAATTTGAATAAAAAATTAACTAAATTAAACTATATACAAAACTGTATGAAACACACTGTTACGAAAAATATTCACACTATTTACATTATGTCAAAAAAAAAGAAATGCCAATACACAAATACAAGTACTTCGTTGACTGTCTCACTGGAGGGAACAGTCAAACTTTCACTTCACTGTCACTAACACGTCACTCTTTGTCAATGGGTAGAATACATACCTTGTTCAATGCTCTTTTGTAAGTTCCACTTACTGTTCTAACGGTCACCACTCGCACTATACCATCTACGCCGGGATGCACCTGTAGGATCCGACCCAGTCGCCAGTGAAGGGGTGGCAGATGGTCCTCTCGTAACAATACCATGGACCCAACTTGAACTGCTGCTGATTGTTGTCCATTCCATTTGGATCGTTGTTGGAGACCTCGTAAATATTCAGATGACCATCTTTTACAAAAATGTTGTTTGACATTCTGAATTTGTTGCCAACGTGACAACCTGTTGACTGGCGTAGCTTGGTAATTTAGCTCAGGGATACTAGTGAGGGAGTCCCCTATGAGAAAATGGGAAGGGGTAAGGACGTCGAGATCATTGGGATCATTGGAAAGGGGGGTAAGCGGCCTTGAGTTTAATATGGCTTCAACTTGTGTGAGCAGTGTAGTGTATTCTTCATATGTGAAAATTCCATTTCCACTAACTCTTTTAAGGTGATATTTTAAAGATTTCACTGCTGCCTCCCATAAGCCTCCAAAGTGTGGTGATCTAGGAGGAATATAATGCCATTTCATGTTACGATGGTTGACATATTCTTGCACTTGGTTCCAGTGATCTTCAGCTGCCAAGAGTAAAAAGGTGTTCTTCAATTCATTATCGGCTCCTAAAAATGTTGTCGCATTGTCTGAATAAATGTCAGTGCAGTAACCTCGCCGTGACGTGAATCGTCGGAGGGCTGCGATAAAACTATCCGTTGTCAAATCACCCACCAACTCGATGTGTACTGCCTTAGTAGAGAAACATACAAAGACAGCTATAAAGCAGTTTTTTAAATTGATTCTGCCCCGCCGATGCGATTCTCTAACTTTAATTGGCCCACAGTAATCTATTCCACATTTTATGAAAGGGCGTAACGGTTCGACTCTTGACTGAGGTAAGTCGCCCATTGAAGGATCTGACGAAATTGGCTTGTTTTTAAAACATGTGACGCATTTTGTTGTTACGTCTCGTACAGATCTCCGTCCTGACAAAGGCCAAAATCTTCTTCTGATTGAGGCTAACACTGCTTGTGGTCCAGCATGCATTAAAATTGTATGTTCATGCTGTATTAAAAGTTTAGTGAGTGGATGTTTCCCATCCAACACCATGGGATGCTTCTGGTCGACTGGAATAGATGCCTTTCTGATTCTGCCGCCAACTCTGATGATTCCTTTGTCGTCTAAAAATGGATTCAATGACGAGAGTCGACTCTGTTTGTGGACAAGATGTCCTGCTTGTAAATGTTTAATTTCTCTGGCAAAAGACTGTGATTGTGCTAATTTTACAAGGCAGTTGAGAGCATTTTTGAGCTCCAAAGCTGACAGGATTGTAGTTTGGCTGCGACAGCCTCTTCCGCCAAATCTCAAAATGAATGCTGTCACTCTTTGCAACCTTGACAACGTGGAAAACCTTCTGAAAATGTCAAATGTGGCAGTATTGTTTAATGTTACCGCTTTTTTGGCCTCCTTGGCAACTTCAACCTCTGCATCTACGGAATCAACTCCACTTTCACACTGGTCGATTGGGAAACTTAACCAGCTTGGACCGCACCACCATATATTTTCATCAAGCAGTTTTTTAGGCATAACACCTCTTGAAATTAAGTCTGCTGGGTTGTCTTGACTTTTAACATGATGCCAACATGTCACTGGTGTTAACTGATGAATTTCTGCTACTCGATTTGCAACGAAAACTTTCCACCTTGTTGATGATGAGGCTAGCCATGCTAGTACTATCTTGGAGTCTGTCCATAAAAAGGTTTTGTCTAAATTCATAATCTTTTCCAATGACTCTGATACCCTCTTGTATAATTGTGCAAGTAATAGTGCTGCACAAAGTTCTAGTCTGGGTAAACTGACTGTCTTAAGTGGCGCCACTCTAGATTTAGAGCATAGAAGCTTTGTGACAAACTGTTTGTTACTGTCCCGTGATTTCAAGTAGATGCATGCACCATATGCTCTCTGAGAAGCGTCACAAAACCCATGTAATTCTATGTTGTGAAATGTGTCGTTCACAATTACTCTTCTTTTTATTTCCATTTCGTTTATGCAAGACAACTCTGCCTGGAATCTCACCCATCTTGTGGAAATGTTTTCTGGTACTATTTCATCCCAGTCGACCTGTGATTGCCAGAGTTCTTGCATAAACAGCTTAGAAGTTGTTGTCACTGGACCAATAAACCCTAGTGGATCGAAAATTCTAGAAATTTTCGACAACATGGTTCTCTTTGTTGGACTGAAATCTAAACTTAAGTCAATTTGAAATTTAAATGAATCATGACTGCTGTTCCAAAGCAATCCTAAGGTCTTGCTCTCATCATTGTTTATGACAAAAGTGTGATTATCTTCAGTGTTGCTTGTTTGAAATACAGACGGTTCATTTGTCCTCCACTTGCGTAATTTGAATCCTCCAATGGCAAGTAGTTCTGTCAAGTCAATGTACAGTTTTTGGGCATCTTCTTTTGTGTTGGCACCCGTTAACATGTCGTCTACATAGAAATCCCTCAGCAGTACCTTTGATGCATGATTAAAGCGTAGCTGTTCATCTGTGGCTAATTGAAAGAGACATCTCGTAGCTAAGAATGGTGCAGGAGACGTTCCATATGTAACTGTCTTGAGTCTGTACACCTGAACTGGATGACAGGAATCGTTTCTCCACAATATCTTTTGGAATCTTGTATCTGATTCATGTACGACAACTTGGCGGTACATTTTCTCAACATCTGCTGTCAATGCAATTTTATGAATCCTGAACCGAACCATTTGTGAAAAAAGATCTTCTTGAATGACAGGACCTTTCATCAGGCAATTGTTCAGTGAAATACCTGTCGATGTTTTACACGACCCGTCGAAAACTACTCGAAGTTTGGTTGTAAGACTTTCGGTTTTTATAACCGAATGATGCGGTAGAAAATATTCGCTTTCGTCATTTGAAGACTTGTCTAATTCCATATGTCCCAGTGTTTGATATTCTGCCATGAAATTTACATACTCTTGTTTTATATGTGGTTGATTGTTAAGTTTTCGTTCTAAACTCAACAATCTGCGAAGTGCTACGTTTTTTGAATCTCCCAGTTTTGATGGTTCGTCCTTGAATGGAAGTCTAACTTCATATCTGCCGCTATCTAACCGCTTGAAGTTTTGTCGAAAATGGTTTTCACAATCTTCCTCTTCCTTAGTGTGTGATTTTTTTAAAGCCACTTCTTCCAATTCCCAAAACTTCTTAATCTGGTCGTGAATATCAGTGTATGATAGGTGACACATTGATTTGTGAACGTTCGGCATGTTCGTGTCTACTGTTCCAGCAGCAACCCATCCCAATTGCGTATTCTGGAATACTGGGGCATTTTTACCGAGTTTAATCTGCCCTTGGCTTAAAAGTTCGAAAAATATTTCAGATCCAATTAACATGTCTATTTTTGAGGATTTTTAAAATTCTGGATCTGCCAAATTAATTGAAAGTGGAATTTCAATTATTTTTCTGTCAATGCTAATCAATGGGATATTCTCTGTAATTTTTGGTATTACTAAAAATGTTAACCTTGCCTTGAAGTCTGTAAATCGTGACTTTATTTCTACTTCAGCACTCTTTGAAATTGTTGACGAGGCCGAATTTATTCCCTGAATTTGGATTCGGGTCTCTTTAGGAACTATTTCTAAAAGTTCACACAATTCTTGGGTCAAAAAATTTGATTGTGAGCCTGAATCAAGCAAAACTCTGCAAAAAATGTTCCTTTTTGGAAAGACAATTTCTACTAACGCTGTGGACAAAATGATGTTTGTAAAATCATCTACATGGCTATGTGTTGATATACTTGAATTCTGAATAGTCATTTTATCTGCTGTAGTTTGTGGTCTGCTGGTGTGAAGAAGTGTATTATGCTTTTCTCCACACACTCTACATCTTTTGCCAAAGCATTTGTCTAAGTCATGACCGCCCTGTAAACAATTTGAACATATTTGCATGTTACTGACTTCACGAGCGCGGCTTTCTGGAGATAATTTTAAAAAATTATCACATAGATAAATGCCATGTTTGCCTTGACAAAATGGGCATTGTTTATAATTAGCAACCCCTTCTCTAGTAGCTGCAAATGAATGTTGGATTTTATGTTGTTTGTCGAAATTAGATTGTGTTGGTTTATGTATGGGTTTTTTATTTGAAAATGTTGTATGAAACCCTGGATTTGACTGTGTCAACTTCTGTTTATTACCCAGACTTTCTAAAATTTGACACTTTTGTTGCAGAAAACTCGTCATTTTTTCAAATGTTGGTAAGTCTTCACTAATCGTAGTGGAGTGTGTTTCCCACTCACGAACAGTAACAGCATCTAATCTGCTCCTTACAATGTAAATAAGAAGAAGATCCCAGTTATTCACGATATCGTCTGTCAATGACACCTTGAGTGCTCTAACATGTTTTAGAACGGAATCTAATAATTGTCGAAGCGAAAATGCATCTTCCTTTTGGACACTCGGGAGTTGGAAAAGCTGTTCTATGTGTTTAAATATAAGTATTTTTTTATTGTCGAATCTGTTTTTCAGCAGCTCTAGTGCTTGGTTGTAATTTCCCGATGACAACTCTAGTGAGGTGATTACAGACAATGCTTCACCTCTAAGTGATGATCTTAGGTACTGAAATTTTTGAATTGTCGTAAGTGAAGTGTTATTGTCGACGACAGAACAAAACGTTTCTATGAAAAAGAGCCACTCTTCGTAATTTCCAGCAAACGTTGGTAAATTTAAAGTAGGCAATTTTATGTGAATGTCGCTAGAAACCGGGGAAACTGACGGAACACTACTTGTTGTGCCCTCTGTAATTAAATCTTCAGCCTTTGCTAAGAGTGAAAAATAATCAGATTCGAATTTCATGCTTTCTTGAATCTGTGCTAATGAATCGTCTATTTCTTCAATCTGAATTTGAATGTCTTCAAATTCTTCTAAAAGGCCAGAAAATCTTTCTTTACGTAATCTCAACTCTGTTTTATTTTTTGATATGGGAAATGTATCATTAAGATAAGTGTTGAATTTAGTGAGACGACTTTTGCATAATGTTCTCCTTTTCTTTAGTGAATCTATTGTAGTAGCCATGATAAGATAAGGGGTAACTTGTACAAAGGAATTCAAATTTAAAGTAAAAGTGTAAATAAAGGAATAGGACGGACAATGGAAGACTCACCCTAAGCTTTAACTATGACCATTTGGTGGGTGGTTGAACTCGGCTTTGCTACCTGTTGTATATGGACTGGACCCTTTCTTTGTCTGAGCGTGGAATATTTCTTCTTTGTATGCTAAAATATCCAACTTGGCACCACAACAACTTCACTAAATTTATTAATAACTTCACTGATTGTTCTTACCGATCGTAATTTATGAATAACACTAATTAAAGGACCGTAAAATATGTATTACGGCTCAAAGGACCAAAACTTATGTATAGTGTATGTGTAGAATGAATGTTTGTTATGTATTTGATTATGATGACTGATTACTGAATTAAAACCATTTGTATGTATGTACACTTAACTATTTAATTTGCACTATTATATACATGTAAATTATACGTCTATATTACATTAAATACTGTTCGTATTATATAATGTACACTGTTTGTGTTTGAATATATTTGTGTGACTTGAACTGTACGATGTGTGCGTTCTGAATGTAAACTTGAGACTGTCTAGCTGTATACTGAATTCTCAGGGGTGGCAGGGCTAGTGGCAAAACTGCCCGTTTCTAACGGTATCTAACAACGGGAAAGGTGTATTTTTAGGGTACTGTCGATACTAGGGCATTGGAATATAATGACCAGTTGCAAGAACTACACTGCTAAGTGGCTCAGAACAAAATGTACTGACTAGCTGTAAAAACAACACTGCTAGGTAGTTTAAAACAAAAGTTAGTTTTAAGTAAATGAAATGTAACATATACAAATGTCCAGGAATTGTGCTTCAAGACTTCAGAAGGTGATTTCTTACAAGAAATTAGGTTCTCAAAGTTCTGTAATAATTTTTCGAAAAATTAATATTAGCGGAGTTACAAGTGCCAAAAGAAAATTATTACTTCCCCATCGTCAATACGTGTGGAAGTATAATGTCAAAGACAAAACTTTCAATTTTTTTTCGATTAAATGCTATGAAAAGTGGATAAACATATAGAAAACATGATTTGGAAAAACATTCTTTTGTCTGTCGGTCTGTATGTCTTTCTGTTTGTAGACACGAAGTTAAGACCGAATTGACATATCGTCTACAAATTTGGTATACACTTAGCACCCGACAAATAGATGGTCCTAATTGTTTTTGAGTAAAATCGCTCCAGGGTGTAGGGGACGAATGGAGGGTGATTTGGTAAAAATTTACATTTTTTCGTTAAACTCGAGGAATATAACGTTTTAGGGTTTATTTATTAGAAAACTTTGAATTTCATCAAATATCTGGTATTCTGTGCTGATATTTAATTAGGGTTTAAATGTGTGGGGGTGCAATATTGGTGACAAAAGTTTCCTTTTTGCGAAAATATCGTAAAAAGTCTCAAAACCTATATAAAACTTGAGTCTGAAACGAAAATTTGTGTGTGTGTGTGTGTCCGTCCGTCGGCCTGTACGTCTGTCTGTTCGTAAGCGTAATAACTTTCGAACGAATTGAGATATCATCTTCAAATTTGGTATCCAGTTAGGAACGCTTCAAACTGTTTTTAGGAAAGATGTCTTCAATGGTAGGGGATAAGCGAGGGATGATTTTATGAAAATTTACGCTTTTCTTTTAAACTTGATTATTATAACGTTTTAGAAGTTTATGGGTACAGGGATATGAATATTTTCTTTGTGGTCATGTCATGCACCCCAAATTCATTTTATGAAAATATATTTTTTAGGAGAGTACATTATCGCAGCTATGTGGAAGTTATAATTCAATTTGTAGCACGATTATTTTTTAGTTTTTCTAAGATAAATTTTATATTAGAGATTTGTTTTACCAGTGCCCTTGTAGGTTTATGTCTTAAATATGATGCAAGTGATCCAGGGTGAGGGTGTGATTCGTCGTGGGGATTTTCCTTCCATCTCGCGTGCATACAACCACCCTCGCTTCATAAACCACAAGAAAAATGTCTTGTTCCTATCCACCGAGGAACTTACGGCATCTGGGGGGATAGGGGTGCTGTGCGGGGTAGGCAAGGTTTAAGGGGGATATGGCTTCAAGATGTGAAAAAGACAGCTTTCAAGTCCGTTTTACTCGAATTTTCTGCTCATATTTCCTTTTTACTACCTACCCCGCCCAGCACCCCTAATCACTCCTGGTCCCGTAACTTCCTTGGGGGATGTGAACAAAACACTTTTCTTGGGGTTTGTGAATCCAGGAGGGGTAAGCAGGTTTCTGAAAACATTTTTTTTTGAAAAGCGTTCGGGAGCTAAACTGCAAATTTACCGAAAATTTGCTACCAAAACGCACTAACTGCGTCCAGATTTTTTCCTTACAAACGCATCATATTTCGATAAAAAAATGAAAAATACATTAACGAATTTATTGTACGAAAATTAGCTAAAAATAGACCGTTAAACCATAAACTTCACAAAACCTACAGCGAAAGCATCAACTTAAATAAACCGACAGCCAAAGCATTAGAGAAAGGGTCTATTTGCAATGAATTTTCTGTAAACATTTTAGTAAAATGAAGGGCAATGACTGTTGAATTTGAAACTTAAGGGTTTGCAGAACATTCTTCTTGCAACATTTTTTTTTTCAAAATTCGTATTTGTTTCACATTCTTTGCCTAAACATTGCCAATTTTGACGTTTAAAATTGCGAACTGAATTTTTACACACGCAACAAATAAGATAATAATGGCTGTGACGATTTCCAATCTGCGATAGGAAGGTCACGATAAGAAGAACAAGATGAGGAATAACAATAAGAAGATCTCCTTATTACTTAACTAAAATTTCACAAAAATATTAAACCGTTTTTGAGATATCCCCTTGTAACACTTTAAAAAAGTCACCCTGTATACTGGTTTGTCCTGTGTCTGAGCTTAATAGAATAAGTCGTGCAGAATGCTACACACTGTATTTCTTTGTTGTCTTTAGCCAACGAAAAGCAAGCTTCGCCAAAACGTAAGCGATATTCTAATTATTATTTTGTCATATTTCAATTTACTATTTAATTTATTAAAGAAAAATATATTCCCCAAGTTGTATATAGATACTAGAGAATTCGGTTAAAAATTTATCGAAAAATATTTTGCGAATATACCTTGTATGTCGCTCTAGGTGAAATAAACTCTGGACGCAGCAAGTCCGTTATGGTAGTGAATTAAAATGTTTTCATTGCAAATATGTGTGTTTTCTTTTTAAGAAAGCAGGCATCACTTTTGGTTACCAATATAACCTATATAGTAAAAACAATGTGCCATGTTTCATAAAAATAACTTTATTGTGTGAAAGTGAACAAAAATTGCCAGAAGTTAACTTAAAGGGTTCCCGGAAAAACTCGTTTCTTGGTCAACCTTATAGTTTAATAGCAAATTGGGCTATCAAATATGAAGTATTTGATCAAAATTCGCTACCATGATGTACTTGCTGCATCCAGAATTTCTTTTCTTACAAACATGCATTATATTTCGATGGAAAATGCAAAAATGCAATAACATAAGGCGTGTTTGATTAAAAAAAAAAGTAAATTTGTATCACCAACGACTTATGGGCCAGCCTGTGATTGTAGAAATATTTTTTTTAAGATGTAACTCAAGACACCCTATAATTAATATATACAATTTTGTTTTCATATCTTGTATAATAACGGATATATTGAGCTTTATTGATTTTTTACGAAAATTAGACAAAAAATTATATACCATTAAACGATAAACTCTATAGCTAAGACTACTGCCAAGCATCAGAGAAAGGGTCTATTTGAAATGAATTTTCTGGAAACATTTTAGTACAATGAAGGACAATGACGGCTGAAACTAAGACTTCAGGGTTTGTAAAACATCCTTCTTGAGACATTTGTTTTCATAGCCCGTATTAGATTCAAGTTAAGTTGCATAAATGTTGCCGATTTTGACGTTTTAAATCGCAACTTTGACGTTTTGAGGAAACCCCAATTTTTTTTTAAATGCCTATAACTTGTTTGTCTTTTGACCTACATAGCTATATTTTGATAGGTAACTTGCATATAAGGATATAAACCCGTGCACCAAATTTAGTTGCCCTTACTTTGTTAATTCCGAGGATATAATTTTTTTTCGAAAGAAAACACAAAATTTTCCGGGAAAAACTGGGCAGATTTTCCTGGCTAACGAACTTTTCCAAGCCATTTGCAAAAGGAATTTATTCACCAAATTTAATGAAAATCGGCCCATTATTTTTTGAGTTATCGGTGTGATACATATATATATATATATATATATATATATATATATATATATATATATATATATATATATATATATATATATATATATATATATATATATATATATATATATATATATATACATATAAAAATTGAAACTGACCCGGGATATGTGTTCTGGGGGGCCTAATTAGCGCTCATTTGAAGATATTTTTTCAAAATTCAAAAGTCGGGATCTCCTCATTAGTGAATTTTTTTAAAGAAGATTCACTAAAAGCGAAAGACATTTACAAAATTACTTAAACTCGCTCAGATAGCAGCTTTTTGCGTTTCTATCTGTAAATTCTTATAAGAACTTGCGTTTTCTACTATATTTATAAATTTATCGATACAGTTTTTCTAATAATTTTAGCAATGCTATTAAATCTATGGCAAACCCATATACAAAACTTTAGGCCAGTCTATCATGCACGATTTTCACACAATCGGTTTTCTGGAAGAAATGACTTCCAAGCCATAGACTCCAGTCCTCATTCTGGCCAACTTTTGTCAGTTTGGACTACTGCGAACCCAAATATGCTAGTAAAATGTGTTATATGCTTATAATATATCAATGTTTATGGCTCTTTATATTACATCTTATTATTTATGGTACATAACCTTTAATCGCACATTTATATCTTTTAACGGATTTGAATTTCAGAAGGAAAAGCATAATTCTATATGTTTTCTGGTTATTTACTTTTATTAGGTTTAAACGTAAAATATCAGCTTTGATCACTCAGTAGGAAAAGCTATGCGCTCAAGTCCCATATGAACCCAAATTTTTCTCCAGATTTTTTTTTCATCAGTGCATATTTCAACTTAACACTTACCTACAGTGACTGTATAAAGACAGCGGTGGTATTACGTTCGTCGTCGGAGCTTTGATTGGGAGATTTAGGAAAATCGAAGCATCTGTGTTAACCGATGCATCAGTGAGAAAAAATTGACAGGGATCACGAGATAAGTGTCGTTTTAGTGATTTAAAAAAAACTCACTAGTGAGAAAATCTGTACTTTTGAATTTTGAAAACATTTCTTCAAATAGCGCGCAATAGGCCCCCTAGAACACATATCCGGGGGCAGTTTAAATTTTATATGTTTATATACAGGGTGGCGCATTGAGAACGAATCAGCCCGATTGGACGCAAATTATTTTTTTAAGAAACACTGAAAGACATCAATTTTAATATTGAGGAAGATATGTTTTGACACTAAACTCAATTTTGTCACGTCAACCCCTTAAGAGTGGTGATAACAACTCTTATATTTTAAATAGAGAATGTGGGTCGAGTGTTATATCATTTGAAAGCTCTTTCTTTTATGAATCCAGCACACTAATTTTTTTAAGAGTTTTATCAACTCGTTTAAAAGTTATTTACAGTTGGAGTTGTAAGAAGGTATTTCATTCATTGTGATAAGGAATGCACTAATTAGTCAATTTTTCGTTAAAAAAAAAAAAAAAAAAAACCAAACCAAACGTTTAAAAATGTTTATTCAGTTAAGTAAGTGTTCACATTGTTGACCACCAACTTCCATACAAAAGTGCAAATTTTGTTCAAAACGAGCTCTGACATTCTGGAGCATTTGTGGACTTATTAGACGGCATGCTTCAACAATGCGACGTCGTAATTCTTTCAGAGACTCCGGTTCTGTTGCGTAAATTATACTCTTTAAATGGTCCCATAGGAAGAAGTCTAAAGGAGTTAAATCCGGTGATCTAGGGGGCCACTCAATAGCACCTCTACGCCCAATCCATTGCTCTGGAAACTCTGTTAAAAAACTCCCTAACACGTCGTGAAAAATGCGGAGGAGCTCCATCTTGTTAAAACACTAATTGATTTTCTTGATAGCGATCATCATTTTCAACAATGTCAATTAGTAGAGGGTAAACGATATCTTCTAGTAACTCTAAATACCTTTCGCCACTCAAATTGCCATCAAGAAAAATTGGTCCGATTAAACGGTCGCCAAAAATGCCAGTCCAGACATTCAATTTCTGTCGAGTTTGAGTGTGGACTTCGTGAAAATTTCTTGGATTATTATCTGCCCCATAACGACAATTATGACGATTGACTGTACAGTTTAATAAAAACGTACACTCATCTGAAAAACAGATATTGAACAGAAATTTCCCGTTATCAGCTATTCGTGCAGTCATAACTTCACAAAACTCCAGCCGCCGATCAAAATCATCTTCATTCAGTTGTTGTACGAGATGCATTTTATACGGGTGAAATTTATAATGCTTCAATATTCGCTGAATAGTTTTTGTTTTGATGTGTGAAACAGTGGCCAAGTTTCTTGTGCTCAAAGTTGGGTCTGCAGCAATTTGTCCTAAAACTTCAATTTCAGTAGTCTTATTTCTAACCGGAAACTCACGTTCAGGATCCCGTTTTTGATTGGCTACTGAACCATTTTGTCGAAACTTTGCAACTAGCTCCAAAATGTATTTTCTGTTAACATGTCTGTTCGGAAGTCGTTCGTTAAACAAATTTGCGGTACGGTTGGCACAGTTATTGTTTTTGAAAAAAAGACTAATTATTTCAACTCTTTCTTCTACAGAATACACCACTGTGAAATTAATTTTCGGTAGTACTATCAAGTATCAAACCGACCGACAAACTGAAATAATAAACCGCATTTCTCTCATTCCAATAAGAAATGTTCTGATAATCAATTTTTTGTTTACAAACCAATAAAACATTGACTATCAGCACATTTCTTATCGGAATGAGTGAAATGCGTTTTCCATCTTCAACTGTGAATAATTTTTAAACGAGTTAATAAAACTTCCAAATAAATTCGTGTGCTGAATTCAGAAAAGAAGGAGCTTTCAAATGATGTTACACTCGACCCATGTTACCTATTTAAAATATAAGGGTTGTTATCACCACCCTTAAGAGGTTGATGTGACAAAGTTGAGTTTTATGTCAAAACATGTCCCCTCAAAGTTAAAAATGACGTGTTTCAGCGTTTCTCAACAAAAAAAAAATATCTGGACGCAAATCGGTCTGTTTCGTTTTCAGTGCGCCACCCTATATATATATATATATATATATATATATATATATATATATATATATATATATATATATATATATATATGTATGTATCACGCCGATAACTCAAAAAATAAGGGGCCGAATTTGATAAAATTTGGTGAGTAAATTCTTTTTCCAAATGACTTGGATAAGTTCGTTAGCCAGGAAAATCAGGTTTTACGGGCAAATTTTAGGTTCTGTTTTGGAAAAAATTCATATCTCCGGAGATAACAAAGCTATGGCAACCAAATTTGGCAGGCTGGTTTATATCGTAACAGCCAAACTCTGCACCTAAGTTAAAAGAAAAAAAGAAGTTATAGGCACTTAATATCGCAAAATTTTAGTGCCACTAAAAGTCTGAAAACACTCAATACCAAATATTGTATGTATTAAACAAAATCTATTAAATATTACAGACAACGTTTACCTTTTCGTGACGCAAAAAGTTCAAGAAGGACTAATTTGAAACTGGTATAATTTTTCTCCTGTAAATGTCAAACTGGACATTTGAAACGTAACAATTAGTAAGAGTATTGTGGTTTAAAAATGATAAATATTGCCAAAAACGTACATTAGAATGTTTAAGATTTATGCTACACTTCTAATTTGTAAAAATGGTTGCAAAATATACCCCACAGACCTTATGGGTCACAAATAAAATACTTAAGTCCATTATCACCTATACACCTTTCATTGCAGAGTGCGATACAAGGCTTACAGTGGTGTAATTGTTAGATGCATGGCTGATGAGTGAAGGGACACCGATTCAAATCACACGCTGACTAAGCTTCTCTTTCAACTTTTTTTCAAACTTTTTTTCTTCTTTGATTCAATTTTAACGTTACCTTATCAGATTGTGTAATTCCAATTTTTTTGTTGAAAATTAAAGATAACCACTTTTAAGACTCTTAATTCAAGTTTAATAGCAGCTGTTGTTGTCCTTAGTTGGTAAGACCATTTCACAGTTAACATAGACGTAGAGATTTGTGACATCAAAAGAGGTTGTTTTCTTCTCTATAGTTGGATTGAATTTTTACAGCATCCACACGCAAAATAATTTTCTCTGTGAAGCCACAGAAAAAGTGTCTAGTTCTGTATTTAGGTTATATTTTTAATATTTTTAACAAGGCATTTAAGGCTAGATGTATTCTCACCACAATCAGAATCGTAGTCATAGAATGTCCCTAAATTAGGAAAGAAATGGGCCAGGGCTGACAATATACAAAATTGTTAGTTGGTTGTACATAGTCTCTATTTTGTAACATTTTGTGTTATTTGGAGCTGTCGTGACAACATACTACTTGGTTTCGCAATGAGATGGCGACTCCGGTCTTACATATCACTATATGCTGTGAGGTTAGATACCATAGGCGTATTACTTTATAGGTATTTTCTCGCTGCAATTAGTATACCGCACTGACGAGCTCTAATTAGAGTGAAACCGGTCTACGGTTCTGAGTATAGTTGAAATACATCTAGCCTTACATTACAGTCGATTTGAAATATTTCGGGAATCGAGAACGAGATTTTAATTTACATTTTCTAATTTCTTGGATATGTTTGTTACCCAGGGAAAGGCGACCAGTTTTTCTCGAAAATTTAAGGATTTGCGTCAGAAATAACAAAGATGTGGTAACCAAATTTTTTAGACACATTATTCTTATACAAGTGCTCCGAAAGAAATGTCACAAAGCAGCAGTGGTCAAAATATAACGATCTAGCCAAACATATTTCAGTTCTAAAGTGAAAATTAAAATACAGGTTGCTAAACTAAGAAATGGAAGTTTTGATTTTGCTTGATATCTATAAATGTATTTAATGTCCTTAAAATTGGTACAGACTAATTTTTCGTTGTAATAAAAAATAGCGCGATCTAAATTTTGCTCTAATGGATAGAGGGGGCTGCTTGCGGTACCCTTTAAATTTAAATACGCGCACTTTTTTGTAAGCGCCGTGATGAAATTTATGATTAGAACAATGTGTTATCTGATAGTTTCTTAATAAAAAGAAGTATATTTCTTCAACACTGAAATGAGCCATTTTCAAAACATTATCTAAAGTAAGCCGCGACATAATTGCTGTACTAATGAAGAAATGCGAAGTACAATTCCTTTTATGCTTAGTTTAACAGGCGTAAGGTGTAATTCATGCTTAAAACCCTTTACATTGAAACAGCCGGATGACAAATGATAAAAGAATATTTATGACAGATTAGGTGAAACTGGTTCCTTATGTCCAAAACAAAATATCTAGGCCGTCTAAAAAGTACAGCTCCCGAGTAGGATAGTTTTGTTTGTGTAGTAGATAATCTAAAGGTGCCGCAAGAAGTACTAGTGCTATTGAAAATCAAACCCAAGCATCCCCACCAACTAAATGTGTAAACAATTATATATAAAGAAACACGTTTAGAGTAAAATATATATTTTTTAATTTCTTAGCTTATTATTTTATTTATAGAGCTACAGGCAGCAGGTTCTTTAATTGTTGTTAGGAAATCATAGTGTAACAAATGTTTTAAATACTGGTAAACGAAACGAAGCAACCCAATGGCGAAGCAAACAGTCTGTTGGAAAAATAATCTGAAGACAAATAAAACATCTTAACTTGGACTTAAACGATGGTTGCATCACGTCATACATATGGATTAATATTATATTTTGGGAACATAGAAACTCCTAAAAATTTAAGAAAATTGGCATTTGGCGAACGACGAAGAAAAGGTAGACTGATAGAAAGACGAATAAACTATGTTGGAAAAAGTGAAAGGCCAAAGATGCATGCTGAAATAAGTTACACGCAAAAAGGTACGATTTAATGTATATATTCTAAGACCTAAAACTTTCTGACAGTCTTATTTAATAGATACCTACGAGAAAAGAGGCAGAGGGGTGGATCAAGAGGAACATTTTTGTAAAAACCTGGTCCAGTTAAAAAAGGGGAACTATACTGAAATAAAAAGGGCTGCTGGAGACAAAAGTATGGTTACGACGAAGAGGCGACTTTTCCTTTAGACTGTGATAATTTTTCAAAAATTATACATTACAAGTAAATTCATTTATAACTAATATATTTAAAAGTATAAAGATCGCTTCAACTATGACGGAAGCATATGTTTAGAAAATTAGATATTTTCAGGAGAGTTTGGAAACTTAAAACATATAACTGCCAAAGTGTTTGGCTTATTTATCTCAATCGGTTACCTTAAACGACCCTTTATACCTGTACTTCGCTTTTACTATGCAATAGTGAATTGCCCACAAACGCTTTTCAAAGTCATCACTTTATTTAAAACAGAGGTTTGTATACATTGTCAGCAACGAAAGATGAAAGAGACATGGAATATTATATCCGTCGGTGCATGACACCGAATCTTATGTGCACCTTTGTTAGTTGCAACGTGTCTGCCGACGAATGTGACTTCAATATAGATGCCCTCGCAACATTGTATATTTCCCTAGTTGTGCAATATGTTCCTTTTAGTTTAAAAGAGATATTACTGACATATCTATATTTCGTATGAGTATCAAAGTAAAATGACAGTTCAATCTATAGACGTAGTATAAATAATATGACGAAATACAGTATTGCGCAAATTAATGAAATCGTAGTCAAATTTGATAGTAAAGTGGTTTATTGCTAACAAAATTATAGCTCATTTTATCATACAATTACCATTATAACTATTAATAGGAAATGTGTCCCATTTGGCATCAATTACTGCTCTCACTTGTTTTGTTATTGACCTAATAAGTTTCGGCAGTTTTCAGAGATCCATGCATCTCGCTACCAAACCTGAATCACAGTTTATATATACATATGCACAGTTTCTGGGCCTGCCTAAAGCATTCGATTGTGTATCTTATATTTTAATTGCCAAGCTTCAGTTCTACGGCTTCAATACTAACAGTATCTCATTTTTAAAATCATACCTAGAACAACGATCACAGTTTCTGTCAACTAATGATGAAAAATCACCCACACTAGATCTTAAACACGGTGTACCACAGAATTCGGGCCTTGGGTCTATTTTGTTCTTGCTATACATCAACGACCTACCGAAAGCAACAGACGTAGGTAATTTTGTTTTGTTTGTTGATAATATATTTTATTTTCTCAGATCCAAACATCATCTACTATTAGCAGAATCAGATATGTTTGCCAAGATTGGTTTTCCGCGAATCAACTTAGCTTGAAGAGCCTAAAATATTAGTCTTTACTGTTCTCGCTAAAGCACAATCTCTTCAATGGTGCTAACACCGAGCCTGTGAAATTCCTTGGAGTTATGGTCGACAGCCAGCTAATTTAGGACCCACATTTCATCTATGTCTATCAGGGGACATCCGGTGGCATGCTTCTCCTGTGGAGTCTTTCGGCCCAAGCCTCTACTCCCACTTAAAAAAGTGCATACTATGGATGCGTACATAGTAGCTTAACTTCTACCATTCTAGTACGGGGACAGTTACCACATCCTGAATTGGTTTTCGCAACCTAAAATAAGGCAATTAAAATACTGGGCCGTTTGAGGTATAGAGATGACTGTCGTAGCGACTTTAGAAGTTTTCAGATACTTACAATACCTTGTGTTTATCATCTGCAGTCTTTTTTATACGTTAAGTGCCACGAGTCAGACTTCACAGGGTCCTGTACCATTCACAGACATTTTGCACGCGGTAAAGATAACATCGCAGTCGATTTCACCCGCTTAAAAAGAACAAGGAATAGAACCAGTCACTTTGGAATAAAATTTTATAACAAACTCCCTCATAATACAAGACATTTAGATTATAATACACTCAAGTCTGCCATTAAGAACATTTTCATGAGCAATGCTTTTTATTCATTTAATGAACTTTGCTTGTACGCATAAGTATTATATCTGGACTTGTGTAATGCACTACTGTGTAAATAAAAACCAATAAGCAATTATTATTATCATCGTTTCTTTGTAGCACAATCGATTTTGCATACTCTTGCAAATGGTATATAGGGTCTATATAGTACTTAGACCAGGTAAATTCCCGGACCAGACTAGAACTGTTACCCCCCTTATCCTGAAAAAAACTCATCATTCTTTTCTGTGGTTTGTGACAGGGAGCGGACTCCCGCTGAAGAATTGCACCTCTTTGGAGTTGGCACTTTACCTGACGTTCAAGTAAAGTTTTATATTTTTGTCTGTTCATCATGCCTACTGTTGGCAGCATTGATTCAACGCACATATGAGAAAAGACCCTAGAACATCATTAACAGTATTTTTGACAGTATGGCCAATGTACGCTGAGTTAGGTTGTTTGTCCAAAGACTTGCTAACAAATTTATATTACTTACCTTGAACTACGAGGAGATTTTCTTCAAAATCTTACATTGTTCATAAATCCATCGTGGTATTAGCCCGGGTAGTAGTTGTTTTCGTTTACTATTTTCGTTACACAGCTTTCATCTTGGTGCACTGTGTGTGCGTGTTAGCAACCTTAAAAGCTTAGAGCCATCATAAACCCAGAGATGGCGCATCGAGCTTTTCTCCACCACTTGCTTATTGCACCCTGATTTACTCCAGATTAATTAGCAATATATCTTGTGGGCAGACGTGTACTCTATTACTTACATTTGGATAACAAAGCTCTGTGTAAAATATGGACGATTTTTAACGACTTGCAGAGGACAGTAGTGACAAGTGACATGTTCAAATGCTGCAATATGTGAAAGCAAAAAACGCAAAGTGATTCCGTTAATTTGCGCAATATGTAGGTTAGATTATGTTAAATTGTGAGTGGCCCATACCGGTCCCTTCCCTGCGACCTTAAGGTCTATTGTGGCTCACGCCTAATAGTCTATATTTCGCCCAACAAAGGCAGTCTCCTACAGGGGTCGATAATCTTTGTGGGCGAAAGTTGATCCAGATCTTCGGGAGCAAGCTTCGTCTTGCCAAAGAGCGGGTGTCTTGTCCTGTCCGCAGCCCGACAGGAACACAGCACGTGCTCTGCTGTTTCGCCATTTTCCATACGCAGCAGGCACTCAGTTTCCTGACCGACACCAATTCGGTGAATGTGGTGACGCAAGCGGTAGTGTCCTGTATACAGGCCGACTAGAGTTCTCAGTTGTGGTCTGTTTAGCTCTAGAAGTGTTTTAGTTCTTGACTCTGGCAGGCCATTTATGAAGGCCTTAGAGGAGCTAATCCTGGCAGATTTTGCCATTGTTGGATTGTCATCTGTCCAGGTCTTTAAGCTGCGCTTCCCTGTGCACGATTATATCCCCAGCACAGTTTCTGATCGGGTGAAGTCCTCTTGGGCACCACCCATGGCAAGCCCATTGGCCGCTACATTGCCATCATGGTCCGAGTGACCCGGTAACCAGACCAGCGACACCTGATTGCAGCTGCCCAGTTCGTTGAGGGTGGATTTAAAGCTCCATACCATCTTTGAATCGCAACGGTAAGAACCAAGTGCCTTTATCGCAGCTTGACTATCTGAATATATTTTTATCGATTTGTGTGTGCACTGGTTTTGTATAATTTCCGTTGCACACATCTCGATGGCATACACCTTCCTGGTTGCGTATTTTCCGAGGCTAGTGATAATCTAGCATCAGTTTTGCTCCCATATGTGCCGGCTACTCCTTCCCCCCTATTGGTTTTGGTGCCGTCGGTATACCAGCAGAGATCGGCCGTCAACAGGATCGTTTGGTTTCGTTCCCAGTCCTCCCTTTCCGCCAAGGACGTTCGTGAAAAGCAGATCTTTGTTGATCTTTGTAGGCATCAAGTCTGAGATCATGCCCAGCACCTCATGACTTTCAATGTCATCGAGGAGTCCGGACCCTCCCAGACTGATTCCCTCCAGCACACTTTCGCCCGTTTGTTTTAATCTGTACGTTGTCCACCTAGCCTCCCTCTACAACCAAATGTGGAAAGGTGAAATGTACAGGAGGACCTTCAGAGCGGCTGATGGAGCGGTGCTTATCGCGCCCGTTATCATCAGACAAGCTTGTCTCTGTAGCTGAGCCAGTTTGGCCCTCGCGATACCACGAAGTGCCTTAGGTCACCATACTAGGGCTCCATATGTTATCATTAGTCTGATAACCATTACATAGAGCTAGTACATCTGTTGGGGGCTTGCTCTCCAGTTATTTCAACATATTCTTCGGCATGTCCACAGGGACAGTTTGGCCCTGCGGATTACATTCTCTAATATTCTCGCGCAATATATATATATATATATATATATATATATATATATATATATATATATATATATATATATATATATATATACATATATATATATATATATATATATATATATATATATATATATATATATATATATATATATATATATGTCATAAGTTAGCTTTTCTGTACAGTATAGTGTATAGTTAATATAAATCACTAAAATAGGTATTTATATTTATTTATTTTCTCAACATAAACCCACAGTAAATAACCGTATAGAGCCACTACATTTTTTTTATGACAAGGGCACACTAGATTTTTTTGAAACTTTAGAAGTAAAAAAGTAGATACACGACAATAGCTACCTTGTTTTAAATGAACAAACTGACTTAATGGATTCCTCTTTTTTGGAAATCCTTCTTTCTAATTAAATACAAAATACGTCTAGCTATTTTCAAAAAAGTTGTAATAAGGTAATACTAGGTACACTTGGAGAACCCAAAGCACCACAACACATATTTGTAAAGAACTGACGATCGTTTTATTAACAAAGTTAGCGTCATCAAAGGATGAAAAAATAATAAACTACTTACAACGATATATCACCTTTTGTACTAAATCTTAGGTAAAGACCGTTGCCGAGAGGGAGACGAAATCGGAGGCAAATTTTCCGTGTATTGTACTTTAATTGCTGTACGACGTTTTTGAAATTTTTTTATAACTTTACCTGCCAAGTTTCGGACTATCTTGTATATCAAAGGTAGAGCGCAAACAAGGGGCTATAAATCAGTGGCAGTGCTCGGTTTAAGGAACTTTCGTTGTTTATTGCCTTATAAATATAAATACTCTCGTACACATCTAGCTTCGCTGGTTGTCTAATATTTTTCATAAGTTTTAGATTTTCTTTGTCTATGTGGTGGTTGTTATCCCAAATATGTTTTGCCACGCATGACTTATCTACCCTACCGTATCTCAGCTGTGCCAAATGTTATCTGAATCTAGTCTCATTGGTTCTTTTAGTCTACCCAACGTATCCAGAAATCCAGAATTACAATCTTCACTTTATCTCATAGATACCAGACATTTCAGTTGTTTTATCTTTATGTTTCGTATTTGCTATTATATTTTTTAAATATTTTTTTGTCGAAAAAATTAGCAGCCAATCGGCTACCTTAAAGATGCTCTCGAGACCCCTATTGTGATACACGGTTCCAAAGGTAGGCAAACGAATTTTTCTTTATTTTATCTTTCCTGAATGTCGTGGAATCCGCTAACATTTTCTTTGTTCTGTGTCTATTAATTAATTTTCCGCTAAGCAATCCCAATATCGGTTATATTAAGCCACATTTTTAATATACTCTAATTCTCTACGATATCTACTTTTACTTAAGGAAAATTTTATAAAACTATTTACTAAAAAACTTAAACCTGGTGCTTTTTGTGCAGCGTATGATGTGAGTCGTTTGGAATGTAACTTAGAGTGGTAGTACCTTCCAGTGGACACCGACTTTAAGAGATTCATTATTTTTAATAACTAGTATACCGAGAAAAGACAGTTTACTGTTAACTCCCAATTCGTGGGTGAATTTTATTGAATCAAATTGACAGTTCAGTCTTCATAAATGTCGTCCACATTACGAAGTCATACTCTAGAAAAATATTCACATTCATTTCCGAAATCCATCTCAAATGTACCCATGAAAAAGCCCGCAATGAATGGAGTAAGTGGGTTGCCCATTGCCGTGTCTTCAGTTTGTTCAACAAACTCATTGGTAAATGGAGAGACATTTTGTTTCATGCTAAAGTTAAATATTATTTGCAAACCTCTTTACCTATGTTGTTCAATTTCAACAACTGTTAAAAATACGTTAGCGTTTGTTTCGTCAGCACGTAAGAAAACAAAGTCGCCACATCAAATGAAATCAAAACCTCGCCTTCAACCAATTTAACATCTTTAACTTTATTAATTAATTCAAGTTAATTTGACACTGAAATACTTTTTGTTTAATAATAAGTAACAAGTTAATGTTTGTCGATATTTTATTGCACAGAGTCTGCTTTAT
Source organism: Tillus elongatus (assembly GCA_964006375.1). Taxonomy (NCBI): domain Eukaryota; kingdom Metazoa; phylum Arthropoda; class Insecta; order Coleoptera; family Cleridae; genus Tillus; species Tillus elongatus. Next base: position 63,184,626 of record OZ023263.1, on the reverse strand, counting down.
TACTATTTTAAATTGTCACCCCTAATTTTTATTTTGTTTGTAAATAATTTAATTTTTTTATGAAAACATCGTAACGTAGCAATGAACTATTTGTAGTTGTCATGAATTCGCATAAATCAATTCAATTTTCTTCTCTATGATAATGCTGTCAAGTAGCGAAACCAGCTACAGAATAGAAAATTAATATTTGAGAAGCCAGAGACATATCTTCCCGTCTGCATTTAGGATTATGAGGCCAAATTTAGCAGCATTGATTCATTTAAACTTTTGAGACAGCTATCTAGCGAGACGGTCGTCAGGAGTAAAAAACCCGGTATAATTATTTTTGATGTCGTTTTCTGCATTGCTAAACACTACCTTTTTAGTGACTCGCTGCCACATAGAAAAGCTTTGAGCTGATATCAACTTTAAGCCTGCTGGGTTGAATTTGAGGCCATTGTAATATTTCACACTTGGGACTGTTTCCTAAAAGCAATAACAGCCACTCATTCTTTCAGAGTTTAATTTGATATCGACTGATATATAGCCTTACAACAATACCGACAGCTAACAAATGGCGAACATCTGCCATTAAATGTGTTAAACGGAATGAGTGACTCTTTTGATCAAAATAAGGAATATCTCTTCATTGCCCACTATTTTCTACTCCACGACTGGCAAAATGATATATATATATATATATATATATATATAATTTAGAATATTACACAAACGTCAAAGTTGGCCACTTTTAGGCAAAGAACCTGAAAGGAATACATGTTATGTAGAGAAAATTTCGTTGGAAAATTTGATAATGAGAAGAATGCGACTTTTGTCTTTATAAAAATTTCTTCATGTGAGCGCGAACTAGGCCACCTAGAGCCCATATCGAAGGTCAGTTTCAATTTTTATATGTTTATTTATATATATATATATATATATATATATATATATATATATATATATATATATATATATGTATATATATATATATATATATATATATATATATATATATATATATATATATATATATATATATATATATATATATATATATCCTGAAACACACTGTTTTAAGAATTTTTCAAAAACTTTCCGAGCATGTGAGAAAAAAGTTTTATACAAAGTATGACCTCCGCATTGAGTAATTACAGCTCTACATCTATTGCTCATAGACAAAATGAGATTGTCAAGGTCTCCTTGTGGTTAGCGTGCCCACTCTGCTGCCAGAAGCTCCTGGAATGTAAACGCATTGTTGATGTTACCCATATGTGGAGTGATTCTTCGTTGAAGCATATCTCAGACACGCTCTGTCGGATTCAGGTCCGGAAATTGTGCTGGCCATGGTAAAACTTCAATTCCTGCGTTATCCAACCAGTTGGTTACTATGCGTGCGGTATGTGGACGGGCATTATCATGCATTAGGCGGAAGTTTTGACCAACAGAGCCTGCAAATATATGCACGATAGGTTGAAGAATGGTATCCAGATATAGCTGAGCTGTTAGGAAGCGATTTGGAAAAACGAGTTCAGTTCTGTCGCCAATAATTATTCCGCCCCATGCCATTATTGTACCACCTCTGTATGTGTACACTTCCTGTATATGTTTTAAGCGTTCCGCATTTCCAGATTGTCTCCACACCCTTATTCGACGAGAATCCGGATGGAAACCAAACATATATTCGTCTGTGAATAAAACTGTAGCCCAGTTATCTGCAGTCCAATTTATATAATTTTGACACCAGTCCAATCTTGCAGTGCGATTGACTCTGGGAAAGGTGGACATCTGAGTGGACGTCTACTAGAGAGGTTTGCTTCGTGAAGACGATTTATTACAGTATCTCGGCTAATGGTTACATTATGCGCCTTTGCAGAGCCCTAACCATTCAGGTGCCGTAATTGTAGACCGCCTTCTGACAGTTAAACATAAAAATCTATCCTGACCTGCCGTCGTTGAGCGTCCTCGTCCTGGATGTTGTTCGGCCGGACTGCCAGTTTCCCTAAAACGCCTTCATAAACAACTTATCACACTTTGAGAAACACCCATCCGCTCAGCTATTTCATTTTGTCACATGTCCACTTGAAGAAGGCCTACCGCTTGATTCATTTCGTCTATCTATATTTTATATACAGTTACTTAACAAAAACTGAGGAATAACTGAATTCGAAACTAAATTCAACGGTACATATGAAAATTCTACTTTTATCATATATCGGGTTTATCAATTTTAATATCATTTTAACTTTTTTTAACAACATATGGTTATATATTGAGTGACTGATTAAATACATACACCGTGAGTGCAATTTGACCGATTCCAAAATCAATTTGTTTCCTTTTTTGTATTATTTAAAATTATCTCTAGACTTTTCCGACGTGTATATATATATATATATATATATATATATATATATATATATATATATATATATATATATATATATATATATATATATAAACATATACAAATTCAAACGGGCCTTGCTTTCGGGTTCTAGAGGCCCAAATTCGTGCTCATTTGAAAACATTTTTGCAAAGTCTCACCATTGACACTTCTTTATTAGGGAATTTGTATGGAATAAATATTTTTCAACATTTCAGGGGTTATTCTGTGACACTCAGTTATAATTCTTTTCCACAGTTTCTGCAGTTTTGGTGGTTGAGTTTAAAAGAATTTGTTTTTTAAATATCCCCATCTAGGGTATTCGGGTCTGGATATATAGCTGGTGATGTAGAGGGACTTCTTTCCTAACTACCGGCCTAAAAAATGTCAATCTTGAATTACAAACTAGCTTTAAGGTCGGAGTGTGCTGCGTAAGTTTTCAAATTCAAACAGGACTAGCATGCGGCGCTGCTCCATGAACTTTTATCATACAGATCACCTTTCAAACTCTACCTTTGTATATCCAGTTTTTCTAAGCAACGCTCTTTGCATGTTGCTGAGATAATTTAGAAATTAATGCAAATTACCACGGTTTCGTTCTAGCTCCCACATTGTTGTTCTTGATATAAAAAACTTGTTATAAAGAACAACAATGCGTTTTACAGCTTCGCTAATGAGAGCATTCTTCAAGCTACTTTCTAAACGACCAGCATAATATCGGCTGTTAGTTTCTCAGCAATGAGAGCCAGAAGAAGCAATTCCCTGTATGGTGAGCCGTCAAAGGTTATTTTCTGGAAAAAATGCCAATCTAATTATGTTCAATGCCTCAAAAACAAATACATGCATCTCATCTGGGAAAAGTGACCTACAAGGGTGACGTTCAGATGACTATCAAGATACTGCCCAAAATATCTACACTTTCTACATTGGATATAACTATTGCAGAGGATATTTGCTAAAAACTAAAATCTGTTGATTTGTGTGTGTGTTTCAAACTGTAGTGTCGTTTTTGGTCTTTTACAAAATTTATTAATTTGGCAAAAAAATGTGGGATATTGTGAGAAATCGTGGTTAAATCAGTTTGGTAAAAAGGTGAAGTTTTACCATAAACAAAGGCAGTTACTTTGGAAGGAAGAAATAGATAGCGAAAAGAAATTATATTTGATATGTCAAACGTAAAATTTGGATTTCAACTGTAAAATAATATTTCATATAAATTTATATACACGTAAAATTGCATTACGGTCCCGCACAGATCTTTGACCAATTGTATCAGCGTATTATATCATTGAAACCTATATACTAATACAAACTATTGCACATGTTTCCAGTATTGCAAAGGCAGCAGCAAGCAGTCTTGTGTTTCTGGTTCGGATTAAAGTGAACTTTATCACAGTAGTTTCTTTTTATTTATTTTTTAATTTATTTTTTATTTCAACAACAGACCACGAGAGCTTACGGCCTAAATACTATCGTACCGTGGGTGTCGACAAGGAGGAAAGAGGCAACTTGTTAATTCTGGACTTGAAGGTTTGGAGGTTCGGAGGAGAAGGAAAAAACATGCGCCGGCAAGGAATTCCACAACTTGGAAGTCCTCGGGACAAAAGAGAGGGCATAACAAGATGTTCTATGTCTGGTGACCTGGACAGTAAAAGGGTGCATTCGCTCTGTTCCTCTGGTAGATCTGTTGGGGGCAGCAGCTGGAGGGACTATGGAAGAAAGCTCCTCTGAGCAGTACTCGTACAGATATCTATAAAAGAGAGAGAGGTCAATAACGGCACGTCGGTGGGCAAGGCATGGCAGCCTTTAGGTGAGGGTAGGGTGAGAATGAGACGTACAGCACTCTTCTGAATGGAGTCCAGGATAGCGACTGTAGAAGCGGCAGCAGCACCCCAGATGTGGGAGCAGTATTGAAGGTTTGGCCTTATTTGCGAAGTATATAAGGTATAGAGATTAGCTGGTGAAAAGTATTTGCGAGCCCGGAAGGAGAAACCTAATTTCTTAGCAGCCGCTTCTGCAATTTATGTGACATGTTGGTGCCAATTGAGATTTCGATCCACAGAAATGCCAACAAGTGAACATGACTCTTACTTTGAATAACTTGGTTGTTCATTGTGATGGCTCTAGGGCTGGTGTAATTTTTATGAGAAAGAAAGCAAGACTGAGATTTGGTGGGGTTGAATTGTACAAGATTTCTACTTCCCCAGTCTAATATTTTTTGGAGATCCACGGAGACAGAACCCTCCATGAGTCTGCGATCCCCATCTAATTGGGCCAAAGAAACAGGCTTAGAATATTGTATATTTGAGTGGAGGGTGCTGTCGTCTGGGTAACTGTGAACTGGGTTGGATGTGCTAGAGAGTAGGTCATTGATGTGGAGAAGAAACAAAGAAGGGCTTAAGCTGAACCTTGAGGAACTCCTGCATTAATTAGAGTTTAGAGGAGTGGCCATCCACAACAACACAAATGCTCCGGTTGGAGAGGAAGTTTGCTGTCCAGGTACAGAGTTTTTGTGGTAGGCCATAGGCGGGAAGTGTATTAAGCAGTGCTGCGTCGAATGCTTTGGACAATATGGGATTCACCGTGTAGTTCCATAGACTTGTTCCAAGAATGGGTGACAAAGGAAAGTAGGTCAGCAGTTGATTAGCGCTGACGAAATTTATACTATCTGCCATGGATTAGACTGTGTTTTTTAAGAAATTTGAGTAATTCGGTGTTTATATACTTTTCCATCATTTTAGAGACGACCGAAAGGAGAGAAACAGGCCTGTAGTTGCTAGGAAGCGCTTTGGATAATTTCTTGGGGACGGATTGTACTCGAGCAGTTTTCAGTTACTAGGGAATATACCTCTATTGTAAGATGTCTGAAACAGACGAGTCAGGACAAGGGCAAGTTTTAGTGCGCATTTTTTGAGAACAATTGCTGGGATCTCGTCAAGGCCAGAGGCTTTCCTGGTATAAAGAGAAGAGAGCATCTTTCGTACCTTTTTAGTTTTGAAAATGATATCCGTCATTTTATGCGCGACATTGGGGAATGTCTGTGGCTGCACATTTGGAGGTGGGTTGAGAGTAGAATTGCTAGCGAACAACGAGACAAAAAGTTCAGCCTTGCCCAGAGCGGTAGAAAAAAAATGATCCCCTAAGACAAGAGGTGGGAACGCGCTCTTGCAGAAATTATTCCCAATAGATTTAGCAAGAGTCCAGAAGGGTTTGCTGCCCTTGGAGCTTAAGAGGACTTTGTTTTTGATGTGGTTATTAAACGAATTTTTTGCCTCAGAAAGAATGCGGACATAGCGGTTTCTTGCGTCGTTAAATGCTTGACGGTTTTCTTGACTGGGATTGTGTAGAAGTGTTTTGTGAGCTTGGACCTTTTCAAGTCTGGCCTTGTCACATATATTGGAGAAGGATGTATTAAATCTTGATACTGGCGCCCCCTGTACACCCCTCTACCGGAGATCCGAATGGAGGGGTATTTTACCTCCGAAATGTTTCGCACAAGGAGGAGCCATCATCATTTTTGCTTATAAGGGAAACTGAGTCATACATCAGAACCGGAAACGTGATGCATGGGGTGGTACCTCCTCGGGCGTGAAAAACTTTTACTATCACGTAAAGGAAAATTCCACTACCACCTGCAAAGAGAAGGAGCCAGACTTTAGTAGACCATTTGCCCTGGGATAAATACCCATTGCCGACAGTCACGCCAGGGGTGGCATGTGGAGCCAGCCTCTAGGAGTCCAGTAGCTAAGTCACGCGTCGATCAATCAAGAGAACGACCAGCGCACGACCGGACTGAGGGACCACACTCCCTTGTGCTGTATAAAACACAGACACGTCTACAGTTCTAATATTGTTTTCATGACTGGGGTGCTGCAGCAACGAAAACCTTGTCCCTCCTAGACTCCATTTTGTTCGGTTTATGAGATATGCATGCAACATTAATTTTACTTGTCGAGACTACCACAGAAATCTGAGATGTATGTGCCTATTACATCGATACTATCGTCAATACTGCTCCCCAGAAATTACTTCGCTAGTACCCACGTTTGCGAACCTTAGTCGGAAAACCCGATTTACTCACACAAAAAACTCAAATCGCAACAAGAAACTAATTTTGGGGACTACATACAGACTTGGAGATTACTTCTTTGGCTTCACTGTTGGCTTTTGTAGGTGAGCAACGTAGCTAGCGCGTAAGCTAACTGGAGCAAGTGGCCCTTATTTATTATTCTGGATGTTCTAGGATTTTCTTCAACGTTTCTGAAGAACATACTAGAACATCCAGAATTCATAAGGGCCACTTGCTCCAGTTAGCTTACGCGCTGGCCACTCCCTTCACATACAAAAACGAAAACCAACAGTGTAGCCAGAGAAGTAGTCTCTAAGTCTGTATGTAGTATGGACCAGTTTCAACAAGTAAGGGCAACAACAATCAATGAATTTAATTTTGGGGACTTTATTATTTATAGCGTTAAGATAAGGTAATTAAATCGTTACCATGTTAATGATGCAATCCTGTTCTGGACTTACTCTGCTCTGGACTTACTCTGCTCTCTTCCCTTAATACCAGGAAAGTCTCTGGCCTTGACGAGATCCCAGCAATTGTTCTCAAAAAATGCGTACCAGAACTTGCTCCTGTCCGGACTCGTCTGTTTCAGACATCTTACAATAGAGGCATATTCCCTAGTAACTGGAAAACTGCTCGAGTACAACCCGTCCCCAAGAAAGGATCCGAAGCGCTTCCTAGCAACTACAGGCCTATTTCTCTCCTTTTAGTCATCTCTAAAGTAATAGAAAAGTTTATAAATACCGAATTACTAAAATTTCTTGAAAAACACAGTCTAATACACGGCAGGCAGTATGGATTCCGTCAGCGGAGATCAATTGCCGACCTCGTTTTCTTTGTCACCCATTCTTGGAACAAGTCTTTGGAACTACACGGTGAATCCCAGAGTGTCGCTCTAGACATATCCAAAGCCTTCGACCAGGTCTGGCATGCAGTGCTGCTTAATAAACTACCGGCCTATGGCCTACCACCAAAACTATGTACCTGTACAGCAAACTTCCTCTCTAATCGGAGCATTCCTGTTGTCGTTGATGGCCATTCCTCTAAACTGTATTTAATTAATGCAGGAGTTCAATCAAGGTTCAGCTTTAGCCCCTACTTTGTTTCTTCTCCACATCAATGACCTAGCACATCCGACCCAGTTCACAGTTACGCGGACGATAGCACTCTCCACTCAAATATACAATATTATTAGTCTGTCTCTTTGGCCCAACTAGAAACCAGATGAGGATCGCAGACACATAGAGGGTTCTGTCTCCGTAGATCTCCAAAAAATATTAGACTGTAAAGTAGAAATTTTGTACAATTCAACCCCACCAAATCTCAGTCTTGCTTTTTTTCTCATAAAAGATACACCAGTCCTAGAACAATCACAATGAATAACCAAGTTATTTAAAGTAATGAGTCCTTTTCACTTGTTGGCATTTCTGTGGATCGAAATCTCAATTGGCACCAACATGCCACATGAATTGCAGAAGCGGCTGCTAAGAAATTAGGTTTCCTCTTCCGGGCTCGCAAATACCTTTCACCAGCTAATCTCTATACCTTATATACTTCACAAATAAGGCCAAATCTCGAATACTGCTCCAACATCTGGGGTGCTGCTGCCGCTTCTACACCCGCAATCCTAGACTCCATTCATAAGAGAGCTATACGTCTCATTGGTGACGCTACCCTCAGCCAAAGGCTGCCATCTTTTGCCCACCGACGTACCGTTGGTGACCTCTCCCTCTCTCTCTCTCTCTCTCTCTCTCTCTCTCTCTCTCTCTCTCTCTCTCTCTCTCTCTTATATATATATATATATATATATATATATATATATATATATATATATATATATATATATTTATATATATATATATATATATTTATATATATATATATATATATATATATATATATATATATATATATTTATATATATATATATATATATATATATATATATATATATATATATATATATATATATATATATATATATATATATATATATATATATATATATATATATATATATATATATATATATATATCTGCACGGGCAGTGCCCAGTGGAGCTTTCCTCCATAGTTCCCCCACCTGCTGCCCTCAACAGATCTACCAGGGGAACAGAGCGAATGCATCCTTTTACTGTCCAGGTCACCAGACATAGAACATCTGTTATGCCGCTGTTTTGTCCCGAGGACTTCCAAGTTGTGGAATTCCTTGCCGGCACAGGTTTTTCCCTTCTCCTCCGAACCTCCAAACCTCCAAGTCCAGAATTAACAAGTTGCCTCTCTCCTCCTTTGTCGACACCCACGGTACGATAGTATTTAGGCTGTAATCCCTCGTGGTGTGTTGTTGAAATATAAAAAATAAAAAAATACTGTGTAAGCCGCAGTCGCAATGGATGCGAACTAGTATAGGACGGAAGGTTTATATGTATGTTAGATACCAGACGTATAAAATTAATTTGGCCTTAACTGAGACTCAAATCCACAACTAAAATAGGCGTGTAAAAGTTGAACGGTTTATTATTGTTATTATCTTTTTGCTTTACTTTTAGTGACACTTTTATCTATGACTGTAGGAAATTTTAAGCATAAATTTAGCTAAAAATCAAATAATTTTGTATTCAAAAGAAAGGTTGCTTCCTAACCAGCGTATAATTTTCACCAGTAAATGATGATATACAAAAACTATGCCCTTCTCTAATCTACGACTATGTTTAGCTGTCCAGTTTCTGATGTAAATAACTTTTTGACAGAGCTGTACAATGCCACAAACTAAATTTATGTTGTTTCCCTTTGTGACCCGCCAGCGTTTCAACTTGATCATTTATCTTGCTTGAAAGTTAGAAAAATCATAAAAGTAGATTCTCCGTCTTAAGGGATATGTTTGTCTTTTGACGCCTGGAAATATTTGCAGTTGCTCGACCAGAGGAGACTCTCTACCACAATAACAGGATCCAGATGGCGTTTTTTTTTGTCGATTCTTAGCTGGGGAATAAAAGAAACAAAATTAATTACGAAATGGAGTTATGTCATTGGCGGTAGCGTTGAGCATATGGCTGTCATCAAGTATTTGTTTTTTTTTGTTACAAGTGATAAATATCGCTTCTTAACCAAGCAAAGCTTTGGAACTTGACCCATTATATGAAATAGCCAATATGTGGTTAGAGAAAAATTTAAACATACCCTGCAACTATCAAAAACTATTCATGTAGCACTAGATTGTATTGTGTTTCTTCAACATCGGTATAATTCCGTGATCATAGCTAACCACCGACGCCCGCGCCGACGGTTTTACGCGCCCTCTGAATAGTGCAGCGTTCATACAACCTCCTCAAACACAATGACAATCTCGCAACCTTGTTTATCATAATTTTAGTGAATTTTCTTTTAAAAAAAAATCACTAATGAGGAGATCCCGACTTTTGAATTTTGAAAAAATTTCTTCAAATGACCGCGAACTGGGTCCCCTAGAACCCATATCCAGGGTCAGTTTCAGTTTTTATATTTATATATATATATATATATTATATATATATATATATATATATATATATATATATATATATATATATATATATATTTACACAAAATATTCTTGATTCCTTAAAATGGGGTCTGCTTATATAATTTCCAGCACCATTTCTTTTAACATTTTTTTCTGTGTTGCAAGCTTTATATTTACACGGTTTTCAACATTTTCCATTGTTTTTCCAAATATACAATTTATTTTCAATTTAAAACTACGATGCTCAAAGTCATTCTTGGCAGAATTTCGAAACTTTGTATTCAACTCTATGTATGGCTTAAGCCATGCCGATTGAGAATTTATTTTATTTTGTAAATTTGGAATTGATTTTCGACTTTTGCTACCATGTGGCTTATAATTTTCCGGACAAAACGATAGTTCATTATGATAGTCGTGTAAATATGTAGGATATTCGCGATCAACTTCCAAAACATAACCCGTCTCAGCATCGTCTGGAATATTTGAAACATTATTATGTTAAGATTGAATTTCCTCTTGCGAGAGCCAATGAGAATTCCCCGTGGGAAGTTTCTATCTCATCACGAAGCCATACATGGATGTAATATCTAAGTTCATTATGAACGAGTTTTGCCTTGAGAGATCATAATTTGGAAGAAATCACACCGATAACTCAAAAAATAATAGTCCGCTTTTGATAAAGTTTGGCTGGTACCTTTCTTTTGCAAGTGGCTTGGAGAAGTTTGTTAGTGAGAAAAATCGGCCCAGGTTTTCCCGGAAAATTTTGTGTTTTCTTTCTTAAAATTATATCTCTGGAACTAACAAAGTAAGAGCAACCAGATTTGGTGTGCTGATGTCTGACATAAAGAGTAGTAAACGTACCAAAATTCATATATCTATCTTAAAAGACAAAAAGTTAGAGGCAAATTAATTTTTTTATTAATTAAATCTGATTCAAGAAAGTTGAAAATGTAAAACTTGATTGAACAGAATACGAGTGAAAAATACTACAAGAAATGACTAACAAGCTTCTAGGTATGTGTCTAAGTCGTTATTTTTTTTTTGATTTCGTTAAAATATTAGCAAAAAGTCCATTGTAAAACAAAATGGTTTTATGTAAATTGTAAAACCTTGAACAATAGGATTTTCCTGCTGTTAAATGCATATAGTGCGTAGCTCAGTGGGCTAGGTGTACAGTGTTCACTTTACATCGTATAATCGACTGCCAGGTGACGAGTTCTAATACTGGTTAGTGACTTTGATTTTTATTTAAAAAATGTCTCATTTCACTTTACAGTTATCTAATCTGATTGTAGTTGTTCCGATGAACTTTTAAGCGAGTTTTTGTATCAAAAAGAATTTGATAAAGAAGAGATGACAGTTTTAGGACTTAATTCAATTTGAATAGCATATCTGGTTGTTTGTTCTTGCCCTAACTTAGTGAAACCGTTCCATATTTAATACAGTCGGAGACTTTTCCCGTGGCTTCACAAGTGCTTGTTTTGGTAAATTTTCTTTAAAAAAAAAAAACGAGGAGATCCCGACCTTTTAATTTAGAAAAATTTTCTTCAAGTCAGCGCGGAATATACCCCCTAGAACCCATATCCAGTTTCAATTATATATAGATATATATATATATATATATATATATATATATATATATATATATATATATATATATATATATATATATATATATATATATATATATATATATATATATATATATGTATGTATGTATGTATGTATGTATGTATGTATGTATGTATAAAGGGTGGACAATTTACCAAAATTTAAGTCTGTAAGTTTAAAGACAAAAAGGTTAGAGGCATTTAAAGAAAAGAAAATGGAGTTGTCCTCAAAACGTAAAAAGTCGCGATTTGAAACGTCAAAATTATGAACATTTTGGCAAAGAAAGTGACAGAAATACGGATTATATAAAGAGTGTTCTGCAAACCCTTAAGTTTCAGCTTAAACCATCATTGCCCTTCATCTTAATAAAATATTTCCAGAAAATTCATTTCAAATGGACACTTTCTTTGATGCTTTGGAAGTAGTTTCAGTTAAATTTATGGTTTAACGGTCTATTATTTTTAGCTAATTTTCATATAAAAAATTCGTTATTGAGGAGACCGCGGCTTTCGAATTCTAAAAAGATTTCTTCAAATGAGCGCAAGCTAGGCCTTCTAGAATCCATATCTGGGTTTACTTTCTGTTTACATATATACAGTGTGACGCATTTCTACGGTAAAGCTCAATATAATTGTTAATATGCAAGATACGAGAAAAATTTTATACGTTACCTATAGGGTGTTTTGAGCTGCATCTTATAAAATTATTTTGACAACTACAGGGTGGCCCATAAGTCGTTGGTGATACCTACTTTTTTTTACATTCCTTATTGCATATTTGCATTTTTCATCGAAATATGATGCATGTTTGTAAAAAAAATCGAGACGCAGTAAGTGCGTTTTAGTAGCGACTTTTCATTAAACGCTTCAAAATTCAATAACGCAATTTGCTATTAACCTAAGGTTCGTCAGCTAGGAACTGAGTTTATTTTCGGAAATATTTTGTACAGTTTCAAACAAGTTATGTTGGTAAAATATGGTACAATGTTCCTACTATCTAGGTTATACCGGTGACCAAATTGATTCCTGCCTGCATTAAAGAGACATATTTTCAAACATTTTAAGAAAATTCACTTCCATAACGCACTTGCTGCGTCCAGACTTTTATTGCATGTACTGGAAAAGTTACATGATAGTTTGAAGCCTCAATAATTAAAACAACATGCGGGCCAAATTTCACAAAAAGAACCTGATTTCGGTGATACAAATTGGTTTTGGGAAAACAGTTATTTCTTTGTTGGGAACAAAACGGTTTGATTGGATTAGCTAGCGAAGTTATCCAACGGATTAGAGAGTGAAAAGTATATTATGCCAATTGCTTGCATGGTGCTGGATGAGGGGCTAAACTATTTGCTACTATCGATTGCAGCTAGTAGAGGTTTCGCATTATAGGTATATGTGGCCATACAGGCTTTACTCTTGATCATTCTAAACGACAATCCCCGAAAACAACCGGGTGCTAACGTTGGCTCTCCTAAGCAAGCTTGGGCCTCAGGGGCGGCTCCTCAATAAGCGCACTCTCACCTGCCGTGGAAAAAATAATATTTTTGCTATGCTATATTTTAATAAATTTTTATTTACTTTTTTACCTCCTGCATTCAACAAACAAAATTAGTATATCCAGGATCGAGGATCGCAGAGTCGGCGGCCATTACTACAGAATCAAAAGAAGTATAGTGTTAATGGTTGCAGACGTTATATACATCCATATACACGAGTCGCGTGGCGGTGTGTATTTTTCGGCGCTCTAAGGAATTGCGATACTTCAATCAGAAATGATCGACTATCTTCGTCAAAAACGACCGAATAAGCAATCTGGTTGTGCGATTTAAAATTCCACAGCTGCAGTTTGCAGTGCACTTTTAGCAGAGCGTGTGTTGTAATTTTCGTGTAGTGCTTCGCGTCGAAATGATTTTAATTAGATAATTTTGTTGTTATTCACATGTTCTAACAGAACAATCATTATTACTATGATGGCTACTACTTCGGGTTGCTTAATAAGTGGACAAAATAATTGTGATACTGTGATTAATTAGGTGGATAATATTTTAAAGGTTAACTTTTTAAGAGGTTTTTAACTACTATAAGCTATAACTAACTATAACCTATAACTAACCAGAGAAAAACTTGGTAAGTAGTTAATAATTATTAAGTTTAGTTAGTTTCGTAAGTAGGATTTTTTGTAATACATTTTCTGGGAAAAAAGAGGCGAGCCCTTCATTTTTAGTGAATTTTTATTTTAAAAAATTCACTAATAGAGAGGTAACGATGCAGAGACTTTGCAAAAATTTTTTCAAATGAGCGTGAACTAGGACCCCTAGAACCCATATCCGGGGTCAGTTTCAATTTTTATATGTTTATATATATATATATATATATATATATATATATATATATATATATATATATATATATATATATATATATATATATATATATATATATATATATATATATATATATATATATATATATATATATATATAGGTATCCAATCGATAACTCAAAAAATAAGCAACTGATTTTGATAAAACTCGGCAAGTGCCTTTCTTCTATTAATGGCTTGGATAAGTTTGTTAGTCAGGAAAATCGGATAAGGTTTTCCGGGAAAATTTTAAGTTTTGTTTCAAAAAAATCTTTACCCCCGAAAATTACAAACCTATTTAAATGAAATTTGGTGGATATGTTGGCTTATAAAAGACCTTACCACACACGGAAATTCAACTTTTTATTATTTTAGAAAATTGAGCTATTCAAATTTTGAGCTTTCTTTTGAATTTTTTAAAAATTTATTTTGATAAAATTTGGTGGATATGTTGCCCTGGGTAAGGCCTTATTATACACCAATATTCAACTTTCTCAGTTTGTAGAAACTTGAGTTATTCAAATTTGAAGCATTTAATAAAAATTCACTACCATAACGCACTTGCTGCATCCCGAACTTTTTTCTTGCGCACCCCCAATGCATTAAAGCACGAGCCGCTACTGCTGGGTCTTGTCTAAACTCCGCAACACATGCCATACATAACTTGACATAAGAACACCCCAGACAACTCTGGCATAATGTTGCACTGAGCAGCGGAATGTGATCTGCCTTCTGGAGAAAGTATCAGGAACAGAAAATGACGACACAGAGTAGTGTATTAATGTGCAAAAATAATTCTAAAAAGGCAACGGAAAGTGGAGATAAACTTTCTTTCTTCTATTTTCCAGAAGAAGTAAAAGTAAGGTATGAGGTAAACTTACAGATTTAAATGTAATAAATATTTAAAAATGTTTTAATCCTTTTCAAGATAAATCAATTAATTGAGTCCATTAATTTGAAGTGGATTATATTCCTAACACTTCAATAGCTTCTGTTACTATGTGAAGAAATCTTAATTCTAATATATTATTAAATGTTTTGACTGTTATAAGTTCAAAAAGACGATAACTTGTAAAAGACGAACATAAAAATGCCATCTGATTCACTGCACTATTATTCCACTAGATTTAAATTAGGAATACATGTGACGTATTCCCGCTTTTATCTCCGATTGGTCGAGAGTTACCATTCAACCGCTTTAATCTATAAACCTTGCATCACACAGACGTTTTCAAGGCGTCATCTGTCATTTCTTTTAATATGTTTTTTACATTTTTTTTGTCAAAACGCGAAAACAACGAATTTTTATTTGTAATTGTCAGTAATATGCACATAAATTAATACAATTATATCCTATTTGACAATGCTGTAAAACGGCGAACACGGTCACACAGAAAAAAACAACACTTGTGAAGCCAGAGAAGTAGTTTCTTGACCTGTTAATGTAACATTGTGAGATGTACGACAGGGTCGCCATCTCGGTGCGGAACCAGGTAAGTAGGTTGACACCACAGCTCCAAATAACACACAATGTTATAAAATGGAGGCTGTGTACAATCAACTAACAATTTTGTATATTGTCAGCCCTGGCCCATTTCTTCGCTAATATAGGGACAATGTATGTAAGGCTAGATGTATTCTCACAATAATTAGAACCGCAGACCAGTTTCGCTATAGATAGAGCTAATCAGGACGGTATACTAATTACAGCGAGAATACACCTATAAAATAATACGGCGATGGTAGACAGCCCCCTAGAATATTGTGAGATATACGAAAAGGTCACCATCTCGGTGCGGACCCAGGCAGTTTCTTGCCAAGACAGCTTCTGCTCTAGGAGGCTCCCCAAGCAACAAATTAAGGCATGTTAACCAGCACTCGAGTCCAAATAACCTAACCAAGTTGTAATTTAGTAATAATTAACTAAAATGTTGCCTTGATTGTCATAATGACTACAAATTTGGAAATGCGGCTCCGAACTAGCTTATTTTTGACTATTAAAATTACTCCAAAGTCAGTAACTTACAAGTAACTAAATTGGGAAAAAATTGGTTTAATTTTACTCATCAAATATACTTGAATATACTTTTGTGTTTCAATTCCAGAGTTGGTAATTTTTAGGTCGAAGTGTGCCCTAAATTGGACTGAAAATCGACTACCAAGCCCAGATACCTGAAATACCTACTTTAAGGTAATTTATTACCTAATATTAACCTGAAATATGTCTCTGTGGTATAGTAAATTGGAGGTCTTCTTATGAAGTCCAGCTTACATATATATTACCAATTTCATTGCAATACAGCACAGGAAATATTTTGGGCACTGAGCTAACCTAAAATGGCTTTCTGATCGGCTATAAAGTCATAATTACTGCAGAAATGGTCTTCAAAGTCAAATTGCCTACCTTCAAGTTGAAAATACCCATAAAATCTGACTTGAAATAAAAATTGTCCTCAAAGTTCAAAGTGTACAGCAGTGAAATACATTTGTGAATCTTAAAGGTGTGTCAGTTGATAAACTTCATCAATAAAAGTTTACTCTTGTTGTTAATGTGCGTGCACCAGTAACAAATATAATGTTACAATGCCCCCTTTGAAACCAATAAAAGTTTACAGACATACTACAAACTATTATAGAGTAGTAAAGAATGCTCACAGAAAAATAGTGAAAGATGCTGATCATTTAAAGTGGCTTACATTAAATAAAGAACTCATTTTTCAAACCTAAAAAAGTATGACAACTTTATCGGCTACTACTACTAGGTATATGAAAGTAAAACTGAATTTCAATTCTATGCTGGTATCAAATCAGCACGTTTCCCTCTTCAATATAACACATCCCTTTTCATGCCAAATGGAGTGAAGTATTGGCAACACGGTCAGCTGTCATGTTTATGTTTATTTACTTATTTTATTTTGTTTCTATTTTCTATTAATGTTTATATATTATGGAATCAAAGACCAAAAGCGCTGTATAATCATTCCTATATGTCTCTCCGCTGTGCACGGATATAAGTAATATATATTTCTATACACGAAAATGTTTCATTTCTAATAAATTCAAACAAAATTCGTTTACCATATAGTTGAAATTCCCATAATGGGACAAAATGCCTTTAAAGTTTGGTTAGTTTGCCCTGTCATTTGGAATTGTGACTTATAGGTAAAAAAATAAGGCAAAATTAACTTTCAGGTCAATAATGTTAGAAGGGCAGCCATACTAAATTAATTTTGCGGCATCCATCTTGATTGTATTGGAGAATGAAAAATAATGTTATGTTGAATATAGTGTAATCAAATTTTAGTTCGAAAAAACATTAAATAATGATTGTATACCATGACGACAAGATAGTTTTGTGTTGTTTACATCACAAATCCTCCAAAATCAGAATTACAAGAATTTTGAATAATTTTTTATTTTCACTAATTTTATCTTTTACACGGGCGCTCGAATTTTATCGAAGTATCATCATCATGTTAACAGAAAAAAACATAAAGGCAGTGGTTTTTTTCTTTATACAGTGCGAATCACCTTTATCATTGTTGCAAATATTTGAAGTTTTTTGATCATTTAAGATGTCATTTTTTGATAAAGATGGACAATATCTCTACTACTCTACTGTTTGTTTATACATACATAACCACAGATCCTGCAGAACCGGATAATGTCACATGCGTAGTTCATTGTTAAGAACGTTACGACACTCGGCGCCTAGATGTCAGATTCAAGTAAAGCGTAGGACATATTTACCAATATATTACGTCCATTGGCCCAATGTTGAATGAAAATGCCCTAAATATAACTAAAACGCCTTGGTCGAAACGCCTTGCTGGACCTATTATCGACTTCCATATTACTTTGACTTTATTCCCCACATTGGTAATATACACTTAAATTTTACTTGAAAATGACCTGTGGTGATTTGGTCGCCGACCTATTGGTAGGGCGATTTTACGTCAATTTGACTTTAAATGTTGCTTGGGTCGTTACCATAGCCGTATTACTTTATGGGTGTGTTCTCGCTGTAATTGGTATATCGTACTGATGAGCTCTAATTAGAGCAAAACCGGTCTGCGGTTCTGATTATGGTGAGAATACATCTAGCCTTACATCTGGTAATGGCTTGCTGCCTTTGCCAAAATAGATCTATAAGCAGACAGCGCCTAATAACTATTTGAACACCAACTAATATCAATGAAGCGTTAAAAACTTTCTTATCTCATTGTATTTAAATGCTGATTCTTCCGTCGTCTACCTTGTCTACCCACAACATTCTTAATAATACCAACTACTCTTAACAGGAAAATTAAAACGACATTGTCATGTATTCAGTTTAGTCCATTTTCATTACGCTTAGCTGCTCATAGAGTTCTGTTTTGGTTGAAGCACTTTTTACAACTGAGTATTGTAACGGCTTGTGCCGTTTCCTAAAGCAAGGAATTGTGCTTGCACAACACGCTGCTTCTTATTATTTAATTAATATTCCAGCGTGACAGTTGCTGCGCTATTTCTCTGCAATTATATTTCTTGTTTCTGTGCATTCTGCACAATGCACTGCATAATAGGCTAGTTACTTCATTTGTCTTGTAATTCTCACAATGTCTTAGTTAACGCAAAAAATAACGTTACTCTTCTATTCAAGGAAAATGTCTGGAAAAATCCAAATACTTTAGATTAATTTGCCGTATGTTTTCTTCGCAATCACGCTAAGCTAAGTAAATAGAGTGGTTTCTTAAAGAGTTTTGTCACAAAGATACAAATGGTCAAATACGAGTAGCAAAAGCTTAATTACTTCTAATTAGGCTTGTAAGACTTTTGAAAGTAATTGTTACGTTTTCGCAAGGAAACGTTTATAACTTACGTATTTCCCACTCTCTAGTAGTTACTTTAAATAGTAGGGTAATTTTAAACCGCATCTATTAAGGAATGTTAGACCCAAAATTATATTATCAGACTTGCTGCAATATCAAAAAATTTCGGGACGCAGCAAGTGCGTTATGGTAGCTAATTTTTATAAAATGTTTTAAACTTGTATAACTCAATTCTCTATAAAAGTAGAACGTTGAGTTTTGGTCTGTGGTAAAGTATATACGAGGGAAACATATCAAGCAAATTTCATCGACACAGCTTTGTTATTTTTTGAGATACATTTTTTTCGGAAAAATATTTTTTTTTAAGGAAAACTAGTCCGATAAAGCTGGCTAGCGGACTCATCCAAGCTGTTAATAAAGAAAAGATTCTTGCCGGGTTTTATTTAAATCTGTTAATAAATTCTTATGTTATCAGATACATACATACACACACACATATATATATATATATATATATATATATATATATATATATATATATATATATATATATATATATATATATATATATATATATATATATATATATATATATATATATCGAGGGTTCAGGCTTGAATGTGCTGAGTTCTGCTGCGGAGAACCTCGAAAATAGTAAAATTAAGATTGCCACTAGAAGTGTAGCTGCTGCCGCTGCCGAAAGGGTTCTATCTCGCAATATAACCAGAGCAAGGGCAAATAGTCCAGCAAGAACAAGTACAACCTTGAAGAAGTAGTAAGACAAACTGTGTTGCAAGTATTTGTATCTTTAACTTATTTGTAGACTGCGTCGGCACTTTGAATTGATTGTTTACTTGTTTCTTTGTGCGGCCAGATAGTCTGTCATAAGTCAGACATTTGTTACCAGAGATTTAGTACTTCTTATGATTATATATATATATATATATATATATATATATATATATATATATATATATATATATATATATATATATATATATCTTTTTTCCTTTCTTGTTAGTTTGTAGTTTCTGTTTGTGTTTTGTGTATAGGCTTAGTGTAGTGTTATAGTATTGTAGGAATTGGGAATAAGCATTCAAGAACGAAGAAACTAAAAGTTGGTCACTTAAATGTACAATCACTTAGGGCTCACTTTGCGGAGGTGTGTGCGGTAGTGTTGCAGGAATCATTCGATATTTTTGGACTGACAGAAACGTGGCTAAGCACTGCTGATAGCAGTGCGAATTTTAAGTGTGGGCGGTTACGCATTGGTTCGAAGGGACTATCGTGGCCGGGGGTCGGAAATAGCTATTTACGTGAGAAATGAAATAAAGTATATGATTGTACCTACCTCGGACAGAGTCGAGCAGTTGTGCGTTAAACTTAACATAAACTCTCAAACATTCTTGGCGTGCATTATGTATCGGAACCACGACATGAATCATAACGACTTCTTGGACGAGCTGGAGGGTACTGTTTGCAGTACCCTCGGTGTGTCTAATAAGTTGATTATACTTAGTGACATAAATATAAACTTGCTAAATGAAACTGACATAAAGACAATAGCATATAGGCGGAGGTTGGACGAGCTCAGTGTGAGTCAGCTGATAGTGGAACCTACTCGACGTAATGCCTTGCTGGATCACATTGTGGCATCCAATGAAGCCATCATAATGGATGCTGGGGTTATGTCTTGTAGTATATCAGATCATGACATCATCTATGCGATTCTGAATGTCAGGATGCCTAGGCTAGAGCCTATCTGCATTACGAGCAGATATTTTAGAGTGTTTGATGTGGATGGGTTTGTGGAGGATTTGCGTGCATCAAATATGGAATGTATGTATTATATCACAGGTATAGATGAAAAAGTCGCTATTTTTAATCATACGCTGTGCGATTTATACGACAAACATGCATCTATCAGAACATACAGAGTAACCAAGCCTTACAGCCCTTGGATCTCAGATAACACCCGCCTACTGATGAAATTTAGAGACAGAGCAAAGGCAAGGTTTAGAAAACATCCGTGTCAAGCGACCTGGCACGATTATAAGGGATTGCGGAATGCGGCAACTGTAACAGTCAAAACGGAGAAGAAAGCCTACCTATCCGAAAAATTTAAATCTGGAGATATAAAGACTGTTTACAAAGAACTGGAACGTCTAAATATAGGCACCAAGAGAAAGACAACATTACCTGAAGCTCTCAGGGATCCCCATAAAGTCGCTGATCACTTTATGAACAATAGCTTAAGTCAGGATCCTATGGGAAGCAGCATCAATGGGTCTGCATTTTTCGGGGCGATTAGTGGTGGGGAAGGATTTCAGTTTTGTTTGGTCGATGATCCGACGGTGCTCCGGCACATAAATGCGATCAAGACCAATGCAACAGGACGTGATGGATTGAGCATTACTATGATTAAGCTTTGTAGCAGGTATATAGTTGGCTTCATAACACACATAATCAACTCGTGTATTCTGGAAGGCTATTTTCCAAAAATCTGGAAATGTGCTATCGGGCTGCCGTTTCCGAAGGTGGCGGATCCTACGGAGCTGAATCAACTGCGGATAGTCAGTATATTGCCCATATTATCAAAGTTGCTGGAAAGGGTGCTGGACTCGCAGCTTAGGACTTACTTGAGTGATAAGAATCATAGCTGTGCCACTGCACTGCTAAGGGTTACAGACGACATTTTGCGGGCCACGGACCAGGGTATGCTGACACTACTGGTGCTGTTGGATTTTTCCAAGGCCTTCGACACCATAAATCATAATATATTGCTATAAATATTGAGAGCGGTTGGGATGGGGTCGGAAGCTCTGGCGTTGATCAGAAATTACTTGAGGGAACGCTACCTTATTGTGAGAGTTGGCAGCTGCGAGTCGGATGCTCGTCTTGTGGAATGTGGTGTGCCGCAGGGCTCGGTCCTTGGGCCCCTGCTTTTCGCTATTTACGTAAATCATTTCCCTAGGGTCATTCAGTATTCTAAAGTACAGATGTACGCTGACGACATTCAGATATACATTTCCTTCAATGCCGCGGAGCTTTCGGATGCACTGGGAAAGGTGAATTCCGATCTGGATTCATTGTACAAAGTGTCCAAAGACCAATCGCTGTGTCTAAATGCGAAGAAGTCGGCTGCTATTTTGTTTGGGAGTCAGATTCTTGTAGAGCGCTTAAAGGTAAATGTGAGGGTCATGATCAATGGGGAGCCTCTGGAGCTTTTGGATGAGTCGAAACTTGGGTGTGATAATGGATAACAAGTTTAGATATAAGCGGCATGTTGGTGCCTGCCTTCAGCGGGCCTACAACAACCTGCGTCTGCTGTACCCGCAAAGGACTTATCTTCCGACTGGTGTTAAGCTAATGCTTGGGAATACCTTAGTCCTCTCGCAGTTTGCCTATTGCTCGGAATTATATTCGCCATGCTTGGATGGTTGCGATTATAATCGGATACAGAGACTGCAAAATTCCTGTCTGAGGTTCGCGTATGGTATTCGAAAATTCGAACATATCTCGCATAAACAAAACGAAGCGAAGTGGCTTAATATGCGTGATCGTTTCACTCTGAGAGCAGCAACATTGTTCCATTCTATTATTGTGTCTAGAGTCCCAACATACTTGTATAGAAAGGTAACGCACAGAACTGATGTTCATAGCATTAACATACGGTCGAAGGGCTTAATTTCACCACCTAAGTACAGGCTAACACTGTTTAAACGGTCTTTTACCTATCAGATATACGCTATATACAATGGTCTTGATGAGAGTGTTAAGAGCTGTTCTGTGCGTTCCTTCAAAAATAAACTGTTGCTGATTACGCGAGGTGTTTAAGCAGGTTGCTGGGCTGGCTGTTGACTACCAGTTTTGCATATGGGCGTAAGTGGGAGAGCAGGGGATGATTATACATCCGTCTGAACTTCGCCAAATTCACACAGTTTCTTATTATTTTTCTTTTAATTATGTACATGGAACTGTGTTTTTGTAAACTACGTTGTATTGTTGTATTTTTTTGTTCTTTTTAATTGTGCACTTGAACATTGTATTATCTACTGTGTGAATAAAGGCTATTTTATTATTATTATATATATATATATATATATATATATATATATATATATATATATATATATATATATATATATATATATATATATAAACATATAAAAATTCAAATGGATCTTGGTTTCGGGTTCTTGGGTCCCAAATTAGCGCTCAGTTGCAAACTTTGCAAAGTTTCACCATCGATACCTCTCTATTACCCAATTTAAAAAAATAAAAATTCGCTAATATGAACGTAGGGATTACGAGGGTTGATCTATAAATACCCGTGTTGTGTATGAAGGCGCAAGTGTTTTACAAATTTTTTTTAATTTTTCAACGTAATCTTCTTTGGGGTCTACACACTTTTCTCAACGTTTCTGTCTTTTTTTCTAACCCCTAAGAAAGACCACTTGTCAAACTTTCCAAAATTGATCTTTCTAGAATGACGTCATTAACATGTCGGTCATATTTTCTGGGTGGCATGCAAGTCCATTTTACTACGTATTTGTATTTTAAAACATTGAGGTTATTTACTATCAAATCGCGTTAATCTTTATCAAATTTATTGAAAATGCCTTATTTTTGCGGTGTCGTTAAATGTTCGATGCGTCCTGAACAAGATAGAGTCTCATTCTTTCGATTTCCTGATGTTTTAAATAACATAGGTAATTATTTTAATGATCTGTCTAATGAACATTGAAATGCTTGGCTTACGGCTCTAAAACGTACACCTTGCAAACAAAACTTGAATTGATAGATATACATGGGGATTGTTTTAAAAATGGTGACACAAAAACATGTTATTTTACATGATTATGTTGCTTTACTTGTTTCTTCAGATTCCAACAATGCTTGTTATACTTTTCAAGAGCTGATACTTGCTTTTATGAAACTCCGGCTAAAGTTTCCCTCTTATAGTTTTCCAATAAGTCCAACTACTCCTCCAAATGTTGTGAATGCTGCTCGGTACTGGTCAAATTATAAACACAAGTGTTTGTACTTCAGTCAAAACCAATGTATCACAACAAAAATGTATACATAAATATTGAAAATAATAAAATATTACAGATTAACAATGATTTAAGCGAATTTTTATTAAACCAAATTCAGTAACAGAGAGGTATCGAATTTTTTTTTGAAATGAGCGCGAATTTTGCATCTTTTAGGCAAATAACAATATTACCTTAAAAAGAAAACAAAAACTATCATCAACAACTCCCAACTCAGTCCTGACATCAAAAAAGAACTAATCCCCCGCGAAAAATCATCTCGCATCCCTAGAAAATACGGTCTCTCGAAAATCCATAAGCCTGATATTCCCCTTCGCCCTATCGTAAGTGCCCACCGTTCACCCACACAAAAACTTGCAAAACATCTAGCCAAAACTCTCCAGCCATTAGTAGAAAACACTACATCCTATGTCAAAAACTCCACCCATTTCATTGACCTTCAAAACAACACCATTTCTCAAAACGACATCCTAGTTAGCTTTGATATAGTTTCCTTATTCACCAATATACCTCTATCTGAAACCCTTGACATTCTCAAAAATAGACACAATATTTCATACGATACCTTAGCTCTTGTAGAACACTGCACATCTAACACTTATTTCCTTTTTCAAAACAAATTTTACAAACAAGTTCGAGGTGCTCTAATGGGTTCACCCCTCTCTTCTGCATTGGCCAACATTTTCATAGAAAACTTCGAGACACAAGCCCTCAATTTATCCCAACTTAAACCAACCTGTTGGTTAAGATACGTTGACGACATTTTCGCTGTCTGGCTACACGGCAAAGAATCTCTAGACGAATTCCTTTCTTACCTAAATAACATCAACCCCCAAATCCAGTTCACACCATGGAAATAAAAAATAATTTTTCTTTGCCTTTCTTAGATGTACGCATCACTAAAAACACAAACAGAAGATTTTCTTATACTATCTACCGAAAATCAACCCACACTAATCGTTATCTTAACGCCCAATCTCACCATCACCCATCGCAACTAAATTCCGAGGTTCTAACACTAGTAACACGATCCCTTAGACTAACGGACAACAACAACAAACAGACAGAATTAAACTTTTTAAGACAGACATTGCTAGAAAACGGATACGACAACAATCACATGCTACGAAACATTAGAAACGCACAACAACAAACCACTACACCGCAACAAGAACAAACAGAGTCCACACAACAACACACAGCGTTTTTACATCAAAGGGGTCACCGACAAAATCAGCCGAATTTTCAGAACCCATAATATCAAAACCGTATTCACAACAGACCAAAAACTGTCAAATCTTATTAAAACTCCCAAGGATACTATTCCAAACGAATCCCACTGAGTTCCTTGTTCCGACTATTCCTGAACTTACGTAGGACAAACAAACAGACGCATCCACAATAGAATATATGAACACACCCACGCAGTTAGAAAATCCGACCCCTCATGGGCCTAACAAAATGCCGATGACTCTCTAAATCCTCCTCTAAATACCGTGACCAAAGCCCCCCACATAATTGACGGTGACCCCACTACTTTCACTGATAACAAAGCAGGTAGACGGAACGACATATATAAGACAAGACTTACAACGAACTGCCAAGTCTCTCTAAGGCGTAGGGTTGAACGCACTGAGACCTCACAGACGATCTCCGGCGAGATTTGGGGAGTAGGCAGATTGAGGCCCAGTAATCGAGCTACAACAACCCAACCCACCTTTGTCCACCGCTCTAAGGAGTAGGCAGATTGAGGCCTTAGAGTGTCCTTACATATTTCCTTTACCTACCTTTGTCCACCACTCTAAGGAGTAGGCAGATTGAGGCCTTAGAGTGTCCTTACATATTTCCTTTACCTCTTCAAAATGGCTCCAAAACAGGAGCCGAAACGTCCAGTTTCCATAAATTCTGGACGCGGTTTAACCCGAGAACCAAGTATGTCTCATATATATATATATATATATATATATATATATATATATATATATATATATATATATATATATATATATATATATATATATATATATATATGTATGTATGTATAATAATTATTTGCGTCTCACTTTTTTTCTGAACACTACTTTCTAATTTCTAACCAAACATATTAGACGTTGACACTCGACACACCAGCAGGTGTGCTAATTATAGTTTATAATTCACATTACAGTGCAAGAAGCAGCCACAGCCACAATAGAGTTCAGTAGCTGTGATAACTGATATATTTCTTTTTTTAACCGTTTTAAGGGGTCACATTAAGGCTGACCTTCTTTAAATACTTCCAAATGCAGCGTCAGTTGCATAAAGGTCAAAGGTGTCAAAGGATTTTGTTCGTGCTCATTTGAATCAATTTTCATCATCGTACACTCTCTGTTATTTTCTTCATTATAACTAACTAAATGTATGTAAGGCTAGATGCATTCTCACCACAATTAGAACAGTAGACCTAATTAGAGCGAAACCGGTCTACGGTTCTGATTGTGGTGAGAATGCATCTAGCCTTACATACTTTGTCCCTATATTAGTGTAGAAATGGGCCAGGGCTGACAATTTATTAAATTGTTAGTTGGTTGTATACAGTCTCTATGTTTTAACAGTTTGTGTTATTTGGAGCTGCCGTGACAACATACTACTTAGTTCCGCAACGTGGTGGCGGCACGTGCTTCGTGTCTTACATCTCACTTAGTAACTAAAACTATTTATATCTACCTAAAACAATGAGCATTGCATTTTTTTTAATAAGAAGATGTGAATATCAGTTACACCTATCATATTTTGTAAGTGCAATTAGAAGATAAGATTGAAGTTATGAGTATAGATTTTGTTAACCCAATTTCTGGAGCTGGGTTACCCAAATCAATAAAAAGTAGTTGTGTATAATATGAAATCAAATAATTGCTAAGTTCAGGATGTCATTATATGTTGGAAAAAAAGACTAATATGACACATCTAAAGTATTTAATAAAAGTTAACTTTTTCTGGTAATGTTTATTCTTCCTAGTTTTAGGTGAACGAACGGAAACAGAAATACACTAGAACTTTCATTGTGAGTAGAAACGAAGTAGAATATAAGATACAAGGAGGTTCACTTTCTTTTCGCTCTTTTTGGCGTGTCAGTTATTTTTCTTTTAAGCGGGTTTGTACGTTATTATCCTATACAGTATGGGACAGCCAAATTTATTAAATTGAGTATCTCAATTTTTCTGCATATTTACAAAAAAAAACGGACACACGTCAGTTTTAAATAGTAGAAGCTTGTGATACCTCATTTGAAACATATCTTCATTCTCTATTCAACAACGCTATCGTTTTCCAATTTGTTGCAAAAATTAACCGAGAGAAAGTTCATCTGGTTGACGAACTTCGTTACGACATACACAAAAATTAATAACTAATCGAGTTTCATTCTTGATAATGAGATAGCAGGCAAAACAATTCTAGCGTCCTTTTTGGATGTTATCAACTTTATATGTTTATAGAAAATTGAGTTTTCGAAATTTGAAGCATTTAATGAAAATTCGCAACCATAACGCACTTGCTACGTCCCGAAATTTTTCACTTCGCACCTCTCCTCGAATGTTGTAGAATGTCTGTACAGTTTTGTTTCTTGGTCAACTGACCTAATTTTTATTGAAGTAATACATTATTATTGCCTCCCATGATGTGACGCAACAATAATACTTAATGAGTCAATGAGACCTTAATGTAAAAAATACCTTATAGTGAATTTGAAAGGTTACCACTACTTTATAATCGACACAAATAGTACCAGTCACTTCTTCAGGTAGGGCAAACGTGACTGCTACCAGAATAGATTACCAAGAAATTCCACAACTACTAGAGGTAATATGATGAGGTCGCAACTTCGCGGCAACTACTGTTCTTTTTTCTCCCTCAGGGTTCGTCCGCGTCTTTGCCGCCTTTATGTTATTGTGCATGCCCTTTGTCTTTTCTACTGCACCCATTCCAAAATCACTGTGTCTTGAACTAGTCTGCACATCAATTGGTAGTGTGAAGCTTTATATTGCTCTGTCTCCGGTCTAGGCTGTCCGTAGATCAGTTGTCTTTTGTGGTCCAGGGCTTTACACTCACACAATATGTGCTGGGCTGATTCCTCCCCCGCCGTAGAGGTCTATATGCCAGGTCCCCCTCGAACCGACCCATTTTATGCAGGTGTTTCTTGACAGCCATGTGTCCCGTCAAGAGTCCTGTAATGTTTCCGAGCTGTCCTCTGCTAAGATTTAGCCGATACACAGATCTCTTTGAACTGAGTTCCTCAATTACTGACTTTCAATGTCTGAGGTCTGGATAGTCTACCCAGTACACCATGTGTTCGTTTCTGACCCAGGACTTAATGGCTCCCGTGGCAGTGCTCTTTGTCACGCCCAGAACCGGTTCTGGTTCCATAAATGGTTCTGCTCACCCTCTCTTTGCGAGACTGTCAGCTTCTTCATGGCCTTTGACCCCGAGTGACCTGGCAACCAGATGATGGTGACCTCATTCTGCCCAGCCTGGTCGCTCGTCTCGTCTCGGCATTCACTTACCAGCCTGGAATTTACGCGTGCTTTACTTAGGACATTAAGGGCTGCCTGGCTGCCTGTGGCTATGAGGATCCGCTTGTTGGTGTAGCCCCTTCTCTTGTTCTCTCACACACAGTGCCAGATGGCGTACATTTCGGCCTGAAAGACCGTTGCATGGGCTCCGAGGGAAAGACTATGACTTACCCTCGGTCCTTCAACTACCAATGTTACCTAAAAAAGGCTGAAACTGTGATGTAGCATTTCGGTAAAATAATATAGTTTAAGCTACTTTCGTTTGCTACCTTGTTACCTCCTTCAAGGAAAAGCTTAAGAGAACGAGAACCGTGGTATATGTGATTGACCTCATGTGGATATAGATCTGCTCTATAGTGGGGTCACAATTGCCTATAACACCCTACCCTAAAGTGGCTATCTATCAGATTATCAAATTTATTAAGATTAGCAGCACTTTTAGGAGGCTGACAGATCTGAATATAGTTGTATACTCACGTTCTCTTCCTTTGCTTTCTTCGCACTGCCCAGAGTCCTATATTTGTGGCCTCTTCAGACTAGTGCTAGGTTACATATAAATTTAGATATCTAGAGAATACTTAGTAAGAAATAATTGTTTTTGCTGGGGCCAAAATAAAGAAGAAGTTAGGGAGGAATTTCTTTTCAATTAAACAGATACGTTAGTATAACAAAATATATAAATTTATTCATATAAATGAAATTTGAAATAGCAAATAAAACGAAATAATAATGGTTGGTAAATCTAAAATAAACATTAATTGCACACAAATAACAATCAGATAAACAGCAAGAATTTCAAGAGCAAGAAATTATTAATTTCATACGTGAGTCAAAGCAATAAGATAAAGATAGTTGCATACTACTAAAATGTTACTGTTAATTACTTAGGGTATCGCTCAAAATAAACACAAATGATTAGGTAAATTACTTGACGTTTGTCAATCAACTGCTAGGTGTTCTAGTGAATTTTCTGGCCAGTTCTTGAGTGAAGCTCCAAAGAAAGAAAATTTATTAGTATTTCCCTACGTGAGATTTCTATATTAATTACGAAAACTAAGAGATATTAAAGAGAATATATAGGTTAGATATTTCACAGACAAAATTTGCTAATTACAATTTAAAAGAAATTAATAAAAACTGTGTCTTTAAATTTACAAAAAATTGACAAAATCTTAGAGATTAAACAGAAAATATTTAGTTGTGCGGTCAGCACCTCTCTGACATAGTGTTTAAGCTCAAACTTGATCACGTGATTTTGAAAGTAAGTTCAGGTTATTAAAAGTTCAGATGTTAAATTTCGGCATGAAAGTTCTGCTGATTCTGACAAAAGATTTGTTTAGACTCACCAATCTTCCAGTGCTAAAGTTACCTAATGACAGTGCGAAGATGCTCTCCAGGTGGGATCAATTATGAGTGCCTGACACATATTTCAGACTCCAACAAGAGCGGAAAAATTTGGGGAAAACGACTGGGACTTTCCATCAGAGATTATTAGGCCGGTGAGTTTTACAACTCCCATATCACCTGACCATTTGGCACCTATGTCGATGTTCCGAATTCGCTTGATGGAAACCTTTCGAATCGCCGTTAAAACGTGAATTTGCTTCAGTGAAATTCACTACCAATTGACTTAAGGTACAATAATAACCAGGATTTTTTTCTGATCACGACAAGAAATCAACAATTCGACACAGAGAAACACAACTTGGATCCCGTTTTTAGGCTGAATTCTATGTTTATTTAAACTCGGAAATCATTTAAGCTACTTTAAATAATCACTGACAATAATTATTGAGTAGTACAGATAACAGAAAAAACATTACTACCCCGTTTTAAGATAATGCAGCAGCCACCGGAGCGGACGGTGTTCACGCTAAGGCCCAGCAGAGACTCTTTTAATGTCTCTGGTTCGGCGATAGTTTAGTCGCTGCACGCAACATTTTGACCGTTAATGGCCGTGCGCTAGCTCTTTCTAGCCTCCGTTCTTCGAATGAGATAAAAGGAGACCTCCCTCGGCGGCGTCGCAGCCAATTTTCTCCCTGCACGCAAACGTTTTCAAACCGTCGTTGGGTTACATCACCGATTACGGAAAATTCCAAGAGCCAGCAGCAACGAGATTTATTTCTTGGAAATATTTCTTTCGCAAAATGCGACGCATCACTTATTAACAAAGCCATATTGCGTCTTAAGATATTTGAGTTTTAACGCACAAATTAGAAATGCAGTTAAGGTGTTTACGGTACTTCAAGATTTAGCGACTTTTCATAAAAATAATTTTGAAATCAAATATTAATAACGGGTTTATTTTGAATAATTAATGCAGTAACAAAACGTAATCGTTACAACCTAAAAGTTCTTAAGTTATTCTATGAGTAACGAAGACGTTCCTTATATCTTGTAACTCTTAGATACGCGAGCCATGTGGTAAATATTACGTATGTCACTGCTAATGTGTAATATAAGGTTATTCCTACCACCCAGTCGTAGTGGAAATTACACAATGGCTACTAATATTTAGTTTAGATCTCAATTTCCTTTACTTTGGTCCTGGTTGAATGAATATATTATACTAATGGTGAAGAAATAGACAAAATATTTTTATGTGTAACAATTTTGATTGAATAAAGTTTTTAGAGAGAGAATGATCTTATTAAATTTTGTCCTAAAGTACCATACTTCTCCTAGAACGTTCTATGGAATATCTATGATTTTAGGCAAATAATTAATAGAATAATAATAATACTATGAATTATGACGCGAATATAAATCTGCGTTATTTCTAAATGAAACCAGTTGTCTATATGTTTACGATGAGAACCTCGGTGGGTCAGGGGTAAGAACGTGTGCCTCTGAACCGAAGGGTACTGGGTTCGATCCCAGGGTACTGCTTTCACTATTAGTACAAACTGTAACATTAATATCAACCGATGTTCTGGCATTGTATTTGAGCAAGTTGAATGTCTGCACGTTCCGCCCTTCGGAGGGGGCGTAAAGCCGTCGGTCCCGTGTCCATGCGATGTTGGACACGTTAAAGATCCCTACCCTCCTTACGGAAAGGCAGGAGTTCGGCAAAATTTCCAGGATAGTGAGCCGAAAGTGCTCCCTGGCGTCGGTGATTGGCCATAGTCGCGGAAATAGGCCGACGTCAAAGAAACAAAACACACACACATATATTTACGATTATAAAATGTTAGAGCCTTCCGTGGCCTACTGGTAAAAATGTGTGACTGTGAGGCCTAGCCTTGTGGGTTCGTTTTCCAGTGGGAGCGTCAGTTGCTTTTGTCAGTGCACATCGTCGCATTGTCTTTGACAAGTTGACTTTCTACACTGCCTCGCCCTTTGATAGTGGGGGAAATAAAACCGTCGCTGACACATGCCATATGTCATGTCGAGCACGTTAAAGATCCAGGAGTTCCACAAAATTCCCACGTTAGTAAAATGTAGAAATGAGTTATTGCCCCTTATGTGATCGGCCAATCACGAAAATTCACCGATGTTAAATACACAAAAGAAGATCCAATTGCATAGTTCGTAAAATAAGTAAGTGCATTTAGCTTTCGGCTCTTGAAATGCATTTTTTTCGCACAATATCATTACGCTGTATCGCGAAGCGTTGTCTAACCTTTATCAAGGATATGCACGTATAAGGTCTGCGGCAGTTCTCCTGACTTGACTTGGCCGAAATGAAAAAGCGACGATAAAATATATGAAGCTCCCTCCAGGAGGCGAACGGAGATAGGGGCGGGACTCTGAGACTTACTGGGGTCGCTGATGATACCGAATTCTTAGGGGAGACTTGACGGCTCTCTGTCGCTAGAAGGGCCGCTTAGAATTTACACAATGCAATTACTTGCTGCAAAG
Organism: Tillus elongatus; assembly: GCA_964006375.1. Lineage (NCBI taxonomy): Eukaryota > Metazoa > Arthropoda > Insecta > Coleoptera > Cleridae > Tillus > Tillus elongatus. Next base: position 63,152,440 of record OZ023263.1, on the reverse strand, counting down.
TATGCCTCAATTTATTCACACTGTCAAAGAAGGGAGATAAATAACTAAATGTCTATTCACTTACACCTTCTTTGAATAGACTCAGTTGTTGATTACTGCTTTTTGTGGCAGAGATCTGTATTTTTAACGACGCCGTGTCGGGTGGTGAAATTAAATGTTGAACACGAAGGTGACACACCCTTTCTATTTATAAAGAGGGTGTTGAACTTTTGAAAGAGAAACATTTTTTACTTTTTATCAAAGGGTCTCTTTACTAAAGAAAATATTAGTTTTCTTGAGAGCGAAATCTCAGAATCACAAAACTGCCACCTCCAGCTTTTTTAAAGAATTGTTTCACATATGATACCTAGAAAGGGATTAAGGAACTTATCGTAAATATGGTCAAGGTGGACAATTTCGATATCGACCTAACATACGACGTGAGCCCATAACAGTTTATCTGGGACATCTTTGATGCTTATGCTACTACACAAACAGAGCTTTCTGTTATATAAACTTTAAGTGTCTGGCGGAGCTAACTTACAAGTTGGATGACACGCATCAGAAATGTTTGTGGTTTGTTGGGTGTAGTTCTTATAATGCAAGAGATGACTAAATTTTTTTCTTACAATTGTAAACTGATTGCTTCGTGTCCCTCATATTGATGAATTTTTATTAAAAAAATTCACTAGAGAGGTATCAATGGTGAGACTTTGCAAAAATTTTCAAATAAGCGCGAACCAGGACCCCTAGAACCCATCTCCGGGGTCAGTTTCAATTTGGATGTGTTTATATATGGGTCATTCTCATATAACGGGACAATTTGGAGCTGGAAACTGTCAAAATATGATAATCGCTTCATCTGTAAATGTTATACGTTTTAATATACGGCAATGTTTATATTACCTTATCCGAACCTGGCAGCGAAAAATTTTAAAATATTTTGTCATAATTTCAATTTTGTAAGTTAAGAAGACAAAAAAACGTCATTCCGGTAACACACAAGTAATTGCATGGAGTTCATGAAATAAATTAATTTCAAGCTTAAAACTCCATAAACATTGTTAGGTTACTTTCTTTTTAATGTTTTTGTAACCAATAAATATTTTATTTTAAATTGATGCCTAAAAATTTAATAAATTCAAATGAAATTGCGAAAAATAGCACTTTTATGATCCGCAGTTTGTCCCGCCGGCGAAGAAAGCTTTAATTAATTATTAAAGCAACTTTAATAAAGTATTATTTATTTCTACTGAAGAAAGGGAGAGAGTTCTTGTAAAATAAAATGGGCAAAAACGGTGTTTCAGACTGTTACCGAAATGAGAAATAATTGTTACAGAAATGACGCTAGAATCAATCAATAAATAGTAAACAAAATAATTATTAGAAACAACCATGTAATCGGAGTAAAACAAGTATTTATTTTGAAATCCTACATAGGTTTTTTTAACACAAAAGAAACAAATTCGTGTTCTTGAACATTGGCAACAATAATTATCATTAAGATCATTGTTCGTTTTTACTAATGCAAACTCGGCATGTGAATACGTGATTTGAATTGCTATAGTCCTTTCTAACTTTCTGTCGCCCCACGGATTTTTTCATTGAAATATTCTTCGTAGGTTCTTCTTGCGGTTTATTTGCCCATTTAAAACACCTAGGTAAATTATCATTGGCAATGTCAACATTTTCATTTAGATCTATTTCGTCGTCTGTTGTCGGAGGAGAATTATTTTCAATGTAGTCTTTTATATTTTTTTGTACTTTTTGTCTTTCTCTGTATTTTAAAGTAGCATCTTTCCATCATTTTCGTATCTGTTTTTGTTTTTTAATGTCAGTTCATTAATACTTGGAGCAAGTCCTTTTTGTTTTTTATTCTTGTACCTTTCTCCATCCTTTCTTCTTTTTTCATCAAGCTGTTCATCCGTCATTTTTTCGCTGTGATTTGCTACTCTTTTTCTTAAATTCTCCCTTCTTGCGTTCATGGTCTGATCGGTATTTACTATTTTTGTGGTATTTTTGGCCAATTTACCATTATTTCTGGCACGTTTCTGTCTTGAATTTTTTTTCGTTACTTTTTAATTTAGGATTAATTTTTGTTTTATTATTTCCAGTATTCGTGAGTACTATATTGTCTTTATCATCTTTGGATGTCTTTGTTGTATGTTTTTTTCAGTCTTATTAGTTTTCAGGATTCTTATATTGCTTTTACTTTGCTCACCACCATTAATATTATTTTCTTGTTCCAAGGCGGATTTTCTACTTTTTTGTTTTTCTGGGTTTATATCAACCGTTTCTGATTTTATTGGTAAATTGTTATTACGACGAGTACGTTTGGTAACAGGGGACTCTTTATCTTCAATAAGCTCCGTAAAGTTATCTTACACCTCATCTTTCTTAGCTTTTTTGTCCTTCAACTTTTCTTCTTTTAAAATATGTTTTTTGGCAGCATTAAATTCGAGAGCCTTTTCTCTATCATTTTCTTCTCCTTTAATTTTTTAAGCCGTATAGGGTCCATGCTTTCCTGTACAATACAAATTCTACGTTAGTCATTTCGGTAACACACGAGTCATTTCTGTAACATTACAAAAATATACTATTTGTTACCAAAATGACGTTACCGAAATGACAGCAATGAACATAATTGTGCATAACGCTATCTAGAATGATAATTGATAACTTAAAATTTTAGGTTAGGTCAAGTGCTTTCATAGTTGAGTTAACATATACAAACAAACGGCAAAAAGTACCACCAACATTTCTTTCTCAGCGTTACCTAAATGACTGATAATAAGTGTACGCAACCAAAAATCAAAATATACCATGATCTTTTGAAAATACTACAATATTTGAGCAAAAACTTACCACACACCCAGCAACACACACTAACTCGCGCCTATTTGGTGACACTTGCGCATTGTTTGTATACATTCCAACCAAATGGCGCGCGGGATTCAACGTGTTACCGAAATGACGAGTGCTTCACCGGACAAACTTATTGTAATGGTAGGTTAAACCAGTTTGATAAAGCATTATCAACGTCTTTTAAAATACAAAACTAAAATATTAAAATGTTATTTAAAGTTTATACATTATTTTTATTGTTAATGATTTGGCAAATAAAGATGCTTACACTTAAAATTTTATAAAATGGACAGTTACCGAAATGACGTTATCAAGTTGTGAAAATATAAATATATATATATAGGATTTTTACTAGGCCGTATTAAAAAAAAATGCACATTATAAATGTGTTCCTATTTTATATGCCATTTAGAGTAAGAAAAAATGTGCAAAACTTTTTGTGCTACAACATTGGATACGCAATTGTCCCATTATGTGAGAATGACCCATATGCAGGCTGTCCCAACAGTGTGTGACTCCTCTATATATACCTTACCCTTAGAGCTAGCCGAAAAACCTTTGAACAAAATTTTCTTGTGATTATCTAAGCGATATCAACAAAATATATTCAGCTTTGTGGAACTTCCGGTTGCACCGGAAGGAGCCATCAACTTCGTTATTTTAAATAGAATGCTATAATTTTTATTGCATTTTTTAATTGAGATTAAAAAATAAGTATGACTTTGTGTAGCATTCCCCATAGCGATCTTTGATAATTGTCAAAATATTAGGACTTTCTTTTTTTAGCTCCGATTTATGTGCTATTTCAAACGTATACTGTGGGTTGAGTTTTGAGTTTTGCTACCTTGAATTCCAAACATCAGTAGATAACATTTAATACTTTAAAACAGTTAAAGAATAATTTATCATCATTGTACAGGGTGTATTATTTTTGGGTTACAGCATGTCTAATTTTAAAGTGACATAACTTGTATTTTTCAAATAGAGCACCCTAATTTTTATAGATTGGTCAGGTAGATCGAAGTTTTTTAGATAAAAAGGATGAGCGGAGGTTATTGTGTTTTTCTCGCCAGATGTGGTTGTCGGCTTGGTCCAATATCCGCACAGTAAATTTCTAGAGCGAAAGGGAACGTGCAGATCCCTTAAATAACTCGGTACCCTTTATTTAAGCCTATTATACTTATATTAGATAAGGGCTCATAAATTTGTCGACCAGAAGATTAAAGCAGGTCTTTGACCTCGTAGTTTCACTACACAATAAACAAACGATGGGCCTTCGACGACAATTTTAATTCGGGCTAGTTCGTTTACCTAGACGCGACATAAATACACGGTAGCTAGTAGTTTTAATTTTAGAATTTTTCTTCGTCTGAAGATGTTGACATTGTCAACGAAACGATCGTAAGGGATCTGAAATATGTGTTGTGGTGATTTGGGTTCTCCAAGTGTACTTATTAGTGCTCATCACAGGTTCCAGTTTTCACATAGTGTTCTTATGTATTTTATTCATAATATTGTTGATATTACCTTAAATAGATAGGTGAATTTTATGTCGTGTATTATTGGTTGCATATCGTTGAACCCTATATTTGAATATCAGTGATCTATTGAGTCCTTACGCAACATATAACTACAGTAGTATACAGTGTGATTATAATTTGGCTGTCCACCTGGTGGTGAATGACGTTAGCTAGTCAGAGGTCCATTGTGGTGTCAGATAACGCTAGAACAGTATTTGTCCATCCACTGGCTCATAATAATTCTCCCTTGAGTACTACTAAATCCATTCGCAGCGATTCGTGAAATAACGTCGCTGGCGCTCGTTACAAGCCCACGTGGACTGAATAAAGCTAATAGTGAAATATGTATAATGTGTGCCCCCGCTGAGGTGTCTTCATAGCTCATATTTTTGCTCGGCACCGCTGCTTATAGGAGAATTCCACCTTATCAGCCTTAGGAATCAGGTTGTGCGGTAGCAGTGTATTAAGTTTCATGCTGTCCGTTGCCAAAATTTTCGGCAAATGACACACAGGAGCCTTTCTTCTTTATATACTTTAATGCTGGTAAACCCAAACATTAAATATTCTCGAGAATACTTTCTCGAGTTTGGTTTCGGAACCACTCTTATATGTCCTATTGTTGATGTTTCACTATTGTCGAATTTTCGCTTACGCCCACCTAAAAATGAATCTATGATTCTGTATACACTATATAAATCTACTGCTACTCGAATATTGTGAATTACGGTCAATACGCAAATTACAACATACACATTTACGGTAGAAGGATCCACTCAACTAGGGATGCCCATTCTTAATCGATATTTTCGAGAATCGATACTTTACATAAAAAAGATCGATTTTATGAATCGATTTTGTAATGTTGCGATTTCGATTTTAAATCGAAAATTTTCAAGAAATCGATCTTTCGATCTTTTAATATATTTAAACAACAAATTTGCTTCTAAATTCTCGAATCTTGATTTTAACATTCTTTGATTAGTAGCAAAGGACAAACTACTTCAACAACAGTTTGCTAAGCTAACATGTAAAGTTTGTTTTGTACTTAAGAGTATGTGGTGACATCTGTGAAACAGAACTTGAAGGCGATGTAAATTAGAAATCAGACGACAATAAGGATTCTACTGTGCATGGTATCCGACGGTTTTGTTTTCGGGGGTTTCCACTTCCACCCGATTTTTTGTTGCATGACATATATTGTAAAGTTTTGGTATTATATTATAGAATTATATCAGTTCACTTTAGTGATACTTCCGTAGTGGTTTCCGTAAATTCTGTGACGAGTGGCAAGAGACTTCAAATCCAAAATGCCGAAAGTGAAAAGTAAGAGGACCGTGTGAAATTACTTTGTAAAAACAGTGGCAGGTGGCAAGTGCAATGCCAAAAAGAAAATAAAACATCTGGAAATACGACTAATTTAAGAAACTATTTAAAGAGAAGACATCAAAATGTGCTAGAAAATGAGAGCAAACATAATTGAGTATTGGCGTACCCATAAAGCAGTTTATCCACCTTTGTCAGAAATCGCACAACAGTTTCTTTCAATAGTAGCCACTTCCGTCCTGTCAGAGAAATTATTTTTCAGAACAGTGAATTATCAATTGTTCGCGTAATCGTCTATCAAGCGAAAGGCCCGTATACTCTTTCTAAATTCATTGGGTATGAAAGACTCGTATTTAAATGAATGATTATGAATGCAGTGAAGAACCAGTAATTATATTTTATAAAATATGTTTATATTTTTTCTTTTCACCTTTTTATGGTTTATAAAAACCGCGGATAGCCCTAGTTTAGTTTTGAAAATTTCATGATTTTATGTTTTTACTTCGTGTCTATTATGGTATTATAGTAACAACAAGAACAAAAGAGTTTATTTTGTTTTTAAGAATATTGACACTTTTAGGTTTATTTTAAAATATGTATAGAAATAGTATTTGTTATTTTTGTTCAGTTTGTTATGATTGTTTCTTTATTGTGTTTATGCAATATATATATATATATATATATATATATATATATATATATATATATATATATATATATGTTTAATGTTTTTAATTCAATAATTGAAATAAAATCCATTTTCACAGAATAGATCTTATTCCCATCGATTTAATCGTGGATCCATCTTCCTCGTTTCTCGTTCTAGGATGACGTAAGGCCGGGGGGTGGGTATTTGGGTCGCAAATACTAAAAGGTTAACAGACGCTGATCTACACCTTGAAACGTCCCTTTCGTATTTGACATTAACGGAAAATATATTCAATTTATGCTTACCAAAATTGTCTGAACCCCCCTGCCATAAATGCGACATAGGTATAAAAATGTCTGATATACGGATATTACTGTTTGCAAGTAAATTCCATTAAACCAAGTACTTATCTAAAACCTAGTTAAGACGGCAAAATCTTTGAGTTCTTACTTATTTATATGATTAGGTATATAACCGAAAATAGGTACTGAAATTATTAAAAGATACTTACTTAGCATGTTTGGTTTGAGATGCAAAAAAAATGCGGGAAACGGGATCAAGAAAATTTTAGGAATTCTTACAAACTATTACAGAATGCAGGCTACTTGTAACTTCGGCGGAAAATTTAGCGTGAGAAGAACAACATTTATTAACAAAATTAACGGAAGATATCCTTAAGAATATCAGCGTTAAGTTTTACCCGTTCTACTCTTTGCAAAAGTAAATATTTTCGTGCAGTGGATACTTAATAGGGCATAAATGAAATTTCCGCTGACAACGGCTCCATTAAAAGAGTATCGCTGTTAGTAAAAAACAATACAAACAAGTTTAATAATGGAAGTCCTGGACGCCTATGGAATGAAGGATTTCTTCGGAAAAAAAGGTAGCTGACAATACACTGAAGAAAACTATTGCTCAAGACGACACGGTGGCGAAAAATATATCTTAACACAATAATATAAAGGAAAAAATAGCCAAGGACCGAAAGATCGAACCTAAAGAAAAAAGCTGAAGACAACTCGATTAAAAGATAACATATTTTGTGTCTGCTGTGCTGAATATAATATTATCGATTTATATTTAATGTAAAAATGTTTTTTCAGTTAATAAAACATTGTTCCAAAATGAGATAACGATGAGGTACTCTTAGCTGCGTTAGGAGCTCCATCATTTTCATTATCATGATTTCGCAGATTATTTGGAGCATGTTTTTTCACTTACCAGCTCTTTTTACTAAACAGGACATTTCTCTTACGGCCCATTTTAAAGGGGCACATTTTCCCGCTATAGAATTAGACATACCCACGATTGTTATGCGTTCAAGTCTATAGACCGAAATTAAGAAGCTACCTGTTTGCTGACGACTGCATTTCATGGCGACTTTAGACAAAAGCAATATGTGTTATTTTGAAAGTTGTTAAACAAGAAAATGGTTTACAAGATGTTATTAGAGAGCAAAATATCTTGTAGTTTTTGTTGCATTCACCCTAAGAATCAAAAATCATTTATGCTATGAAGTTTAAAAGCGTTACACTACTATAAAACGCAAACTAACATTTGTTTTCTTTTGTTACAGGTAAGTTTTTTATCAATCAAATTAGGCCATAAATCCTGAGATCTTCACCTCTCTGTAAGTTTTAGGTTATACAGTACGCCTATAATTAAATTCTAATATATTTTTTTCCGCCATTTGTTATCACTTTAGTTCAGGGTAAAAACTTTAATGAATATGTGTGGACGCAGTAAGGCGTTATGATAGCAACTTTTCACAAAAACTTTCAAATAACGAAAAATCACCACAAAAAAAATCGAAATCAAAAATGTATCCTGGAAATAATAATAAAGTAGGTTTGATAAAATTTGATTAAGAGACCTAACACGAATTTGGTAGGTTAATTAAAACTTAAATTATTTAATCCTAGATTTTATTTTTTTATTTCAACAACACACCACGAGGGCTTAGAGCCTAAATACTATCGTACCGTGGGTGTCGACAAGGAGGAAAGAGGCAACTTGTTAATTCTGGACTTGAAGGTTTGAAGGTTCGGAGGAGAAGGAAAAACATGTGCCGGCAAGGAATTCCACAACTTGAAAGTCCTCGGAACAAAAGATCGGGCATAACAAGATGTTCTATGTCTGGTGACCTGGATAGTAAAAGGGTACATTTGCTCTGTTCCTCTGGTAGATCTGTTGGGGGCAGCAGGTGGAGGAACTATGGAAGAAAGCTCCTCTGAGCAGTGTCCGTTTAGATATCTATAAAAGAGAAAGGTCACCAACGGCACGTCGGTGGGCAAGGGATGGCAGCCTTTGGGTTAGGGTAGGGTCACCGATCAGACGTATAGCTCTTTTCTGAATGAAGTCTAGGATAGAATTACCTTTCAATGAAAATTCGCTACCATATCATGGATTTGTCCAATTTATTTACTTCTAGTTGTGTCCATACGTCCAAACACAAAATGTGTCCCAGCGATGACCATTTATCGCTGGGATAAATTTTGTGTTTCTTGTCAATAATTTTTAGTATCCACTGTTGCACAGTGGCACAATCTCAATTTGCTCCGATAGTTATCGTTAAGTCCACACCAACCTACAACTCCATAATTTAATAGATTCTAAACAAAAATGTAGTACAAGACCTTTAGATGTGAAATCTCAAGAAACAGTAACATGCTTTAGATTACGCAATTAATGATCTTAGTTTTTGACCAGGCTCCCCACATGACAATTTCATCTCAGATGTCTGTCACTGACCACACCAAGATAGTTGATGGACACTGATATTCAACTTCAGACATAGAACCCACAGAAACGATCAGAGTCAGTAGCGTGCTGATGATGAAGCAGGAAGACTCAATACTGCAGTCGACGTAAACAAATAAAAAATCACAGAAACTAGAGCAAACAAATAAAATATATCATATAATATATATATATATATATATATATATATATATATATATATATATATATATATATATATATATATATATATATATATATATATATATATATATATATATATATATATATATATATAGATATATATATATATATATATATATATATATATATATATATATATATATATATTATTTGTTTGCTGTACTTTCTGTGATTTTTTATTTGTTTACGTGGACTGCAGTATCGAATCTTCCTGGTTCATCATCAGCACGCTATTGACTGTGATCGTTTCTGTGTGTTCTATGTCTGAAGTTTAACGTGGCGCCTGCGTGTTGAGCTGCTATTGGTCGGTTTACAGTTGTTTGATTGGCTGTGTTTTCGGTCTCTGTCGATTGTATTGGGGCTTGTACGCGTCGCTGCCGCACCGATAGCGCCGCAGCCTTTGGCTTATTGTGCATGCCCTTTGTCTCTACTCCACCCATTCCAAAATCACTGTGCCTTGAACTAGTCTGCACAGGATTTGGTAGGGTGAAGTTTTATATTGCTCTGTCTCCGGTCTAGGCTGACCGTAGATCAGTTACATTTTGCGGTCCAGAGCTTTACACTAGCAAAATATGTGCTGGGCTGATTCCTACCTCGCCGCAGGGTCTGCATGCCAGATCCCTCTCGAACCGCCCCATTTTATGGCGGTGTTTCTTGACGGCTATGTGTCCCGTCAAGAGTCCTGTTATATTTCTGAGCTGTCCTCTGCTAAGATTTAGCAGCTCCACAACTTCCATGTATGGTCTTTATTAAGTTTTGTTAAAATCTTTGTACTTGGATTTGTTCTGGAATTAATTTTTTTCTTATTGTTTGTTTGCTGAATGTAGTATTTCCGGATTTTAAAATTTTTTTTGGGTCTTTAAGATTTATTAGTTGAAATTGGTTGATATTTGGTTTTGGTGTTTTCTGTTGTGAGTGTGTGTAGCTGCGTTTAATTCAGAGCGATAATGTTTCAGAAGCACGCTGCATAAATTCCTCGGGAACTGTCAACTGCATGAGATCAACAATTATTTCAGCATTAAGATGTTAGAAAATGGTAGCTGAAGAAATAAAACTTAGTTAACAAAACCAGTTTTATTAAACCTCTTCAGATGTCAATTGTTGTTTTAAGGTCGCCATATTTTGGAAAACTCATATTAAAATTTGATAGGGAATCTAGAAATGTAATAATATATAGTGTGTTCTATTTAAAATAAGGAATATGATGTTTACTTCCGGTATAACTGGAAATGATCTAAAGCTATAACTATTTTCATTTAACAGATAATTATAGAAAACATATCTCTACAAATTTTCAGATTTCAAATAAGATTAGTTCCTGATAAACGGCTAACGATCCAGGTTCGCAGGACAGCATATATATATATATATATATATATATATATATATATATATATATATATATATATATATATATATATATAGGGTGGCGCATTGGAAACTTTTTTTTTAAGAAACGCTGAAACACGTGAATTTTAATATTGAGGGGGACATTTTGTCACATCAACCCCTTAAGGGTGGTGATAACAACCCTTATATTTTAAATAAGGAACATGGGTCGAGTGTTACATCATTTGAGAGCTCTTTTTTTCTGAATTCACCACATAAATTTTTTTTGGAAGTTGTATTAACTCGTTTAAAAATTATTAACAGATGGAGTTGCAAGAACGTATCTCATTAATTGTGATAAGAAATGCAGTATTTAGTCAATTTTTCGTTAAAAAAAAACTGAAAAACAAAACTAAACGTTCAAAAATGTTTATTCAGTTAAGTAAGTGTTCAAAGTGTTGACCACCAGCTTCCATACAAAAGTACAAATTTTGTTCAAAACGAGCTCTGACATTCTGGAGTTATTAGACGGCATTCCTCAACAATGCGTCGTCGTAATTCTTCCAGAGACTCTGGATCTGTTACATAAATTCTACTCTTTAAATGGACCCATAGAAAGAAGTCTAAAGGAGTTAAATCCGGTGATCTAGGGGGCACTCAATATCACCTCTACGCCCAATATATTGTACTGGAAACTCTCTGTTCAAAAACTCCCTAACACATAATGAAAAACGCGCAGGAGCTCCATCTTGTTGAAACAGTAATTGATTTTCTTGATAGCGATCATAATTTTCAACATTGTCAAATAGTAGAGGGTAAACGATATCTTCTACTACCTCCAATTACGTTTCGCCACTCAAATTGCCATCAAGAAAAATTGGTCCGCTTAAACGGTCTCCAAAAGTGCCAGTCTAGATATTCAATTTCTGTGGAGTTTTTTGGATTATTATCACATACACTCGTCTGAAAACAGATATTGAACAGAAAGTTTCCGTTATCAGCTATTCGTGCAGTCATAACTTCACAAAACTCCAGCCGCCGATCAAAATCATCTTCATTCAGTTGTTGTACAAGATGAATTTTATACGTGTGAAATTTATGATGCTTCAATATTCGCTGAATAGTTATTCTTTTGATGTTTGAAACAGTGGCCAATTTTCTCGTGCTCAATGTTGGGTCTGCAGAAATTTGTTCTAAAACTTTAATCTCAGTAGTCTTATTTCTAACCGGAAATTCACGTTCAGGGTCCCGTTTTTTTTTTCGAAACTTTGCAACTAACTCCAAAATATATTGTCTGTTAACATGTCTGTTCGGATATCGTTCATTAAACAAATTTGCGGTACGGTTGGCACAGTAATCGTTTTTGAAAAAAAGAGTAATTATTTCAACTCTTTCTTTTACAGAATACACCATTGTGAAATTAATTTTTGTTAGTGCTATCAAGTATCAAACCGACCGACAGACTGAAATAATAAACCGCGTATCTCTCATGCCGATAAGAAATGTTCTGATAGTCAATTTTTGGTTTAAAAACCAACAAAATATTTACTATCAGCATATTTCTTATTGGAATGAGTGAAATGAGTTTTGGCATCTTCAACTGTGAATAATTTTTAGGTTAGTTGATAAAACCTCCAAAAAATTAGTGTGTTGAATTCAGAAAAGAAAGAGCTTTCAAATGATGTAAAATTCGACCCATGTTCCCTATTTAAAATATAAGGGTTGTCATCACCACCCTTAAGGGGTTGATGTGACAAAGTTGAGTTTTATGTCAAAACATGTCCTCCTCAATATTAAAATTGACGTGTTTCAGCGTTTCTTAAAAAAAAATTCTCTGGATGCAAATCGGTGTTTCGTTTTCAATGCGCCACCTGTATATATATATATATATATATATATATATATATATATATATATATATATATATATATATATATATATATATATATATATATATATATATATTGAAACTGACCTCGAATAAATATTTTTTCGAAATTAAAAAGTCACGATATCCTTAGTAGTGAAGTTTCTTCACAAAAATTCACTAAAAGGTTTAAAATTTCGTATGCTGTGTCATTTATTGACTTTTGAACACCGTCACCCGATAAGCTATATTGTTTTGTCATAGATACCAGCATATGTAACTAATTTTCGCAGAATTTGCACAAATGAAGTTTTAATAAACAATTCCGAATTAAACGAACACTAGAATATACACACGCAGAATGAATAATGTCTGTTTTCTAGCGTACTACTAAAATAACCATTTGTTTAAAAAAATAAACTCCGTGGTTACATTTAAAGTCTTCATTTCCATTTTATAACTCTACCTTCAAAACAGTGTTTTTTAAAATAACATTTGCATACTTTGTTGACTGAAAGGGAAGTAAAATCTAAATCACGGCAAAGGGAATAAAGGACAAAACGTGTCCATGATGTTTTGCATAATTGGTAAATGATATTCAAATTCAATGCCGTCGCTTTAACCTCGTTAGGGCCAACGCATACATGAACCTGCCTCTCAAAATTATAACATCAAATAATATGTTAAGCAAACCTAATTATTCAAACAGCATGCAATTTAGTTTTGAAATTTGCAATGGAATATTCCTCGTAAAGTTTTTAGTTACATCTTAGATTCGGGCCTATTTCGCTATCACACTTCGTAATCTTTTAATGCACAAAATATATTTACTCATATTTAAAGATAGTGCATGGATTAGAAAACTATATATTTTTTTACTTTCACGTCGGTATATTTCCGCGACCATGGCCAATCACCGACGATAGGGAGCAGTTGCTCCTCACTCTCCTGTAAGTTTTCCCGAACTCCTGCATTTCCCTAAAAAGGATAGGAACCTTTAAGGTGCCCAACTTCGCATGGACACAGGATCGACGGTTTTACGCCCCCTCCCAAGGGCGGAACGTGCAGACATTCATCTTGCTCAAACAGAATTCGGTTGATATTAATTTAACAGTATCCAGTTAAAAAGTGAAAGGGGACCCCTGGGAGTCCACCCCAGTACCCCTTGGTTCAAAGGCACAAGTCCTTATTACTGGACCACCGAGGTTCCACTTATAAAGCTAAAACTTAGGTTTTTAATTTTAAAAGCTTTCTTACACTTCAGTTGTCTGCGTACGTAAGCATTTCTGCTTGTTTCCGGCTGTTTCTTTTAACATCCATTTTTGCAGTTATATCTTCATTGTTGTTGTTTCGGTCCTATTAATTTTTAGTTTAGTTATTTCTATCACGCTATACAGCACACTCGGCATCATTTGTATTTTTTTTCGTTCCTTTTATCAGCGTTGTGTTGTCTACGTGTCTCACGCAAAGAGATGTGGGTCCATTACGGTTTGATACGTGCTATCTTTTGGTAATTGTCTTAAAACAAATCCGCAAATGGGGAGATCCGTGTTATATATATATATATATATATATATATATATATATATATATATATATATATATATATATATACATACATACATATATATATATATATATATATATATATATATATATATATATATATATCTCGTACCGATAACTAAAAAAATAATAGACCGATCTTGATCAAATTTGGTCAGTACCTTTCTTTTGCAAGTGGATTGGATAACTTCGTTAGCCACGAAAATCGGACCAGGTTTTCCCGAAAAATTGGTTAGCATAGACGATCTCGCATCCGTCGCTAAGCCCGTCGCATTGGTGAAATAAATATAAAATACATAACTTCATAAATTTCTGTGGTGATTTAATTTACTGTAAACGGACTAATTGCAACTTCGGATTGATAATCAAGGTGAATAATCTTTATATAATTATCAACTTTGTGACAATATATATATATATATATATATATATATATATATATATATATATATATATATATATATATATATATATATATATATCCGTCCAACCGATGTCTCAAAAAGTAATAACCTATTTTGATGAAACTCGGCAAGTACCTTTATTTTATTAATGACTTGGATGAGTTTGTTAGCCAGCCCGAACGGACCAGTAAAAAAAATCCGAAAAAAAATTGTATCTCAAAAAATAATAAAGCTGTTGATGAAATTTGGCAAATATGCTCTGGTAAAAACCTTACCATACACCAAAATTAGTCTTTGTAGGTTTATAAAAAATTTAGTTAATAAAATTTGAAGCACTTAATGAAAATTAGCTACCATAACGCACTTGCTGCGTCTGAAAATTTTTGTGTGTGCTGTAGTGAAATTGTCAATAAGATATGTTTCTTTTTTGACTGTTTTGCAATAAATTTTAAAACCACAGTATTTTTTTAAATAGAGGCTGCAGAGGTCCTTCAAATGAGGTATCACAAGCTTCTACTTCCAATTTTAGGTTGCAGGATGTTATTCTTCTAATCTAAAATTAAGGTGTTTTGAGATTTTTATAAATATGGACAACAACTGAGGTACTGACTTTATTCCATTTCGCTGTATAAAGATATAAAGTCCTAAACTGACTTAAGCATGGGTTCGATGGGTTTAGTAAATTCGAATGTCAATATATTTATATAAGCGAAATTTTCTTGATGAAAAAATCGCTGAAAAACTAGCCCGTGATTTTATTCGGCTTAAGAAGACTTTTCTATTTAGTTTAATCTCAAGCAATTCGGTAAATACACAAAGAAAAAGTAAAAAAAGAAAAAAAAGAAAACCGACTTTTTAGGGATAACTCAAAAACTACTGGTCAGATGTTGATCAAATGTATATAGGACCACACGAGTGGCCACCAGCTTTCAAATAAAAAAAGAATCATCAAAATTGGATCACCTAGAAAAAAGTTCTGAGGTAACACACATACAAAATACAGTCGAATGGAGAACCTCATCTTTCTTGGGAAGTGTGTTAAAAACGAGATGAAACATTTAATTTCCTTCTGGTCGAACAAACACTGTTAGATGTTTTTCAACGTTAAGTGTAGGGTTGCCATTTTGTCAGTAATTACTGGCATTTGCCAGGAATAAAGAGTCCTGCCAGTAAACTTACCAGCATTGACTTAACGCCAGGAATTTGCCAGAAGCAACATTCTCAGGGATGTCGATTTGCAAATAACCCCCAACATTTGTTATTAAAAGATCATATGAATCACAGAGCATAGATTACTTAAATCAATTTAAGAATTTAGATTCACGATATCACCTAGATGACAATGTGTCATGCCTCTTTACTATTATATTTTGTCACACTTGGCCTTGGTAGTTATCCTTGTTTAACATTTATTAATAGTACAGGCAAAAGAGGAGCCCGTTACTCTTGTCCATCATGCACTAAACTACTCGAGTTATTGTCTTTTTTTTGATAGATGGGTTCATAATGACGTACTGAATGTAAAAATACAAAATCCTTACTAATTAAGAACACGGAAGTGCCGCCATTTTGAGAAAAACCGTTTCGGCCTATATCTCCGCAACCGTGCACTTTATCTAAAAATGGTGATAACCTTTATTGTAGATAATTGCATTTCTCATCTTTTTTACTGAATGTATTTTTTTGTGTAACTCACCGTTTACAACTTATACGACTATTAGCATTCATTTATTGACTTTTTTACCTATATCTTGGTTAATAATTGTTTTAGAAATAAAATGCATATAACTTAACTTTTCAACCGACAAATTTCATACAATTTTTACTGAAACCTTTTTTTCTTATATCAATATTTTCAAAGTTATAACGTGTTAAAATAACGCGTAGAAACATTTTAGTAAAATGAAGGTGATAGTGATAGCTATACACTGTTGGATACCACGGTGTTGAACAGGGAAAACAAAGGCAAGTATTGGAAAGTATATTTGGTAAAAAAGGAAAACAAACTTTTAATTCTTCGGTTCTCCGTACCCCGTAATCCGCGTTCCTTTATTCGTTTCGTACGTGGAGATCACCGGTCAGCGGTTACGTAAATAGCATTATTATTTATGATTAAATATAGCTTATTTTGTAATTTTCGCTTTATTCAGTTGCATTTAAAACTTTAGGCTCTGTTTGTTTATATAATATATTTATCTATAGTGGCATAGTGCAGTGAATATAAAATTAAAATAGATTAGTGCTTAATAAAAGTAGGAAAATCTGACGCAGGCTCTAATCAAACTTCATCACATGTAGGAAAGTAAAATTTGAAATGGTGAATATGTCGATAAATTAATAGCATAATAAATAAAACTAAAAAAGCTATATGTATTTACATGTTGAAATAATAAATTTTAAAATATTGTATAGGTAGCTATACATATCTATGCTTCGACCATAGATTTCATAAAATAGAAGTACGGAATATAGTATATAGTACTCATGTCATTGTCTGAGATTATCTGACGATCTATGGGGAACTTTTTGGAATTCACTGGCGAGTGCACCAGTGGACCAGGATGTAATTCGAAGCTGATTGACCGCGTCACAGTATACGGTATCGGTATCAATCAGCAAGGAAACTCTCTGGTGGTACCCTTCATCTTTCCTCGCCAGATTTCGGAATATCCATAGATCATTACCGATAGAGGTCGCTTTTAACAATGTTTAGACAAAGTCTAATACGGAATTTGATATCATTACCGATAGAGGTCGCTTTTAGCAATGTTTTTAAATCTCTTATAGCCTGTTATACCATGAGGTAGCCACAAATTCTGGTATGAAGTTTCATAAACACTAAACTACTGCTTACAAACTCTATTAAAAACAAAAATTAATTGAGGATTTCAAAACCTTGTGAAGCGACAGTGACAGATGAGTGATGAGTTGGAAGCGCTTACGGCGCCCTTTGTTGGTTCAGACGAATAAATTCCATATTAGACTTTGTCTGTGGATATTCCGAAATCTGGCGAGCGGGAAACGACCGAGTTTCGTTACTGATTGCTACCTATACTGTGGACTGCGTTCTTTAAACTAGCTAATCATATAATGTTATTGCCTACCGATTCAATCCACCCGTGTATTCTGAAAAGTGACCATGCTGTATAAGATTGACTCCCTGACGTAATTTTACATTATTCGCAAAATCACAGTAAGTAATCACAGCATACTTTTACAGATGCAGACTTACGTACCTATTAGGACAAAGATAATGATCACCAAAATGATAAACTAACTATTAAATTCCCAGGAATTGCAAAATTTTTGGCAGGAAATGCCAGTAATTCAATCAAGTTTCGCCAGTAAATTTGTGTCGACCTAGTGGCAACACTGGTTAAATGCAACGTACTATTATTTTATTTGACAAAAGACTAGTAACAGAAGTTGAGATAAACAATATTTTTCTCTTGTGAAAATATAAAAACTATTTCTGTTGAATAAACCCGCTGAAACCATGCTTCAGTAAATATATTTGAGATGCCCGTTGTTTCAGGAAGGTTACAGTCTGCTTTTTTAATGAGTTTTTCTGATAGGTAGACATACATATATCATTATGTTGGAATAATAACAGTATGATGATATATTAGGTAAAATTGATGCCACGTGTCACAATTCTGTATATTAAATATTTGTTTGGGATAAATGCGGGGTAGTTAATTGACAGATGACTGAAAATTATGGTCCAGGTGGACCAATTATATGCAAATGTCCGCCGGTAAATTATCCAAGCGGATTATCAGCGATGAAATTTGTTCGCCATTAAATATTTATTATGTTTCAAAACTGACGCTAAAGTATTGCCAATACTTAAATTTTGTAATCAGTTTGACAAAAAGCTCAAACGCAGCGAGTGTGTTATGGTAGCGATTTTTTATAAAAACCTATTCTAGTTCTAATTACCATTACTACTACTACTACTACTACTATTACTATTACTATTACTATTACTACTACTACTAGCAGCAACCCCATTTCCCATGAAGGGGTGGTACACTACAATGCATATGCTATTTACAAACAATATTTCTCCATGCACCTTTGTCCTGACATACTGCTTTAGCTTCTTCTACATTTATACATCTCCGTATATGCACTCCTTGCATAATCTTCTGACATTTTCTTCTTTAATATATCGCCAACAAGACATGACCAAGCTTTTCTGAGTTTTGGACGGCCTCTCTTACCATTTAGAGCATCTATACAGACTATCCCTAAATTGACGCCCGTGATTTTGGGACTCCATTCAAGGGACTAAAACAAGTTGAAAGTTAAGAGTGGTAAAATTACCGATTGTCATTCGTTATGGAGTTATTAATTTAAAACTAGATCGCGCTCATTTGGAGAAATTTTTTCAAAATTCAAAAGTCGGGATCTCCCCATTAGTGATTTTTTCCTAAGGAAATTTACTAAAAGCGCACATCCAACATTTCATAATTTGAACTTTACTACAAACGAATAGATACTTAAACAAAACAATGTTCTGTTGTTACAACAAATGGCCTTTTACTTCAAGGCAGACATTCGCACAATTTATCATGAAAGCACGAAATCTTTGGGGTATCTTTTCATCTAAATATGTCACAGCAGCATGGATACGCGTTACTACCCCTTCTTTATTAACCGCAGGTTCGTTCTAAACTTGTTCGTTTAAAAAGCCGCAGAAAGCATCCAGATGATTAAGATCGGGGGATCTAGGAGGCAGTGGTTCCACATCATCCAATCCGCCGCTCAGTGAAATTGTGATTCAGGAAATTCCTCACTTGTATTCCATAATTGAAGAATGTCACAGCAGGATGAATACGTGCTACAAACCCTTCTTTACCGACAACAGGTTCGTTATAAATTTTTCCTTCAAAAATCCGCAGCAACAATTCAATGGATTAAGACCTGGAGATGTAGGAGGCCATGGTTCCACCTCATCCAATCCACTGCTAAGGAAAATTGAGACTCAGGAAATTCCTTATTTGTATTTAATAATGGGCCGGAGCACTATCATGTTGGTACCACAAATTTAACCATTGGGGTAAAGAAACTTTATGAGGTAATGGTGGAGGTAAAGTCTCATTTCAAAATTGAAAGAAAAAAGCTCAATTAAGTCGCTCAGGTAGAATGCGTGGATCAATGACATTGTTATGTAGCAATCGAGCCCAAATGTTTAAGACGATCGTCTTGGAAAATAGCTTTGGTGTGTTAAGTGAGGATTTTCGTGTCTCCATTTATGTAAGTTATGAGTGTTTATGATACTTGTTTGAATAAATGTGGTTGGTCAATCAGACACATTTCTTTTTTACTGTCAATTTTTTAAATAAAATTTTAAACCAGAACATTTTAAATTAGAGAACGAAGATATCTTTTAAATCAGGTTTTACTTTATATTGATGAATTTGGGGACTTCAACTACCACACAAAGGCGGCTGGATGTAGGGGTGAAGTTTTAACGTTTGTGAGATGTATTTTTTAAATTAAAAATTGACTAGCGATGTTCTGAATTAATTACATTTAGCCGTTTCACACTATACCTGTGCTTTGACACACCATTATTTTCTTCCATCGTAGAGATGGCGATCTTTTTTGTAATATGCTGCTACCATTACGAATTTGCTGTATTGAGACTTTCAGTACCTTTCGTCTTTTGAAAAATAATTCACCTCTGGTGCTAGGTCTAGGGTAAAATTAGGTTCTTTCTCACATTGCCGGTGTTATATCTACAATAATGTCTGCACTTACATTATAAATTTTTCATAATACGCGTCTCATGTAAGATAATTTTTCCGCTCTTTATATTATTGAACATAGTAAAAAACTTGCTTTTCGGTAATAAGCTCTCTAGTTTATTACTTTCACGTTACCGTTATACATTTTACACGACAGTATCGAATTTGATAAGTCTTATTCTAAAATTTACAGCACAGCATATAGCGCAAAAAAGAGTATTCCTCTAAACACCATATTTTCTCTTCGTAACGTCATGAATTACATGCTCGGCCGTTGTGTAAAATATTTCAGTACCTACAGACAAGGAGATACGAGACCACTTGAGAAACTGCAAGAGATTTTTCACTGAGTTCCGCTCTCCTATAAAGTCAACATCTGCGCTTTAGTAATTGCTTTCACGTACATTTTTCTCCAGAAAAATCAACGCTGAAGTTAATTAGGTAAACGAATTACTTTTCAAATTGTAATTAAATTGATATCTAGGAAAAAATAATATAGTATTTTCTCTGTTGACGCTACGAACTGTCATATGTACTTTTATGATAGCGATGAATTCCAAACGATGTGAAATTAAGAATAATGTTAGTGAATTTTCCTAGAAAAAATTCACTAACGAGATAATCCGGACTTTTAAATTTTGAAAATTTTTTTGCAAATGAGCGCGAACTATGATCCCTAGAACCCATATCCGGGGTCAGTTTCAATATATATATATATATATATATATATATATATATATATATATATATATATATATATATATATATATATATATATATATGTATGTATGTGTATCACACCGATAACCCAAAAAATAATGGGCCGATGTTGATAAAATTTTGCACGTACCTTCTTTTTGTAAATGGCTCGTTAGTCAGGAAAAACGGACGAGGTTTTCCGGAAAAATGTTGGGTTTTCATTACAAAAAAACTTTTATCTCAAAAAATAAAAACTCTGGACGCAGCAAGTGCGTTATGGTAGTGAATTTTCATTAAAATGTTTTTTATAACAAATATGTCTTTTTCTTAAAGAAAAGCAGGCATCAAATTTGGTTACCAGTATAACCTATATAGTGGGAACAATGTACCACATTTTATTAAAATAAGTTTGTTGTTGGAAAAGGGGCAAATATTTTTCGAAAACTAACTTACAATATCCCTGAAAAACTGGCCCGATTTTTCTGGCCAACGAACTTCCTCAAGGTACTTAGTCACCTACCAAGATATAATTATTTACAAAAAGCTTTTCGACAAAACTTACAAAAAAAATTGTAAACAACTTTTTTGCGAAAATCCAAAAACATTTTTTTACAATAACTTATTCGGTACTAATTACCAAAATTTTACAAAACTTTCACAAACAATGATTTCTACATAAACAAATAAAGTTTGCTACCATAACACACTTGCTGCATCCAGATTTTTTTTTCTTACAAACATGCATTATATTTCGATGGAAAATGCAAAAATGCAATAACATAAGGCGTGTTTGATTAAAAAAAAAGAAAATTTGTATCACCAACGACTTATGGGCCACCCTGTGATTGTAGAAATATTTTTTTAAGATGTAGCTCAAGACACCCTATAATTAATATATATATATATATATATATATATATATATATATATATATATATATATATATATATATATATATATATATATATATCTTGTATAATAACGGATATATTGAGCTTTATTGATTTTTTACGAAAATTCGACAAAAATTATATACCTACCATTAAACGATAAACTGTAT
Organism: Tillus elongatus; assembly: GCA_964006375.1. Taxonomy (NCBI): domain Eukaryota; kingdom Metazoa; phylum Arthropoda; class Insecta; order Coleoptera; family Cleridae; genus Tillus; species Tillus elongatus. Next base: position 63,130,480 of record OZ023263.1, on the reverse strand, counting down.
AGCTAAGGCTACTGCCAAGCATCAGAGAAATGGTCTATTTGAAATGAATTTTCTGGAAATATTTTAGTAAAATGAAGGACAATAACGGTTGAAACTAAGACTTCACGGTTTGTAAAACATCCTTCTTGAGACATTTTATTTTCATAGCCCGTATTAGATTCAAGTCCTTTGCCTAAATGTTGCCAATTTTGACATTTTAAATCGCAACTTTGACGTTTTGAGGAAAACCCTAATTTAGTTTTCTTTAATTGCCTATAACTTTTTTTGTCTTTTGAAATACAGGGCTAAATTTTGGTGGGTAACTTGCGTATAAGAACGTAAACCCGTGAACCAAATTTGGTTGCCCTTACTTTGTTAATTCCGGAGATATAAATCTTTTTCGAAAGAAAACACAAAATTTTCTGGGAAAACCTTGTCAGATTTTCCTAGCTAACGAACTTGTCTAAGCCATTTGCAAAAGGAATTGATTCACCAAATTTAATCAAAATCGGCTAATTACTTTTTGAGTTATCGGTGTGATACATATATATATATATATATATATATATATATATATATATATATATATATATATATATATATATATATATAAACATATAAAAATTGAAACTGACCCCGGATATGTGTTCTGGGGGGCCTAATTAGCGCTCATTTGAAGAAATTTTTTCAAAATTCAAAAGTCGAGATCTCCTCAGTGAATCTTTTTTAAAGAAAATTCGCTAAAAAGCTATGACAACCAAATTTGGTAGGTAAGTTAACGATATAAAAAGTAAACTATACACCAAAATGTAGATTTCTATGTTACAAGAAAAAAAAGTTATAATAAAATATCTTGTGCCAGAAATTCACTACCATAACGCACTTGCTGCATCCAGGCTTTTTGTTTGTTTTTATTTTTAGTCAATTTTCAAAGTATTGGCTAATTTGATATTACGCTATTAAAAGTATTAGGTGTTCTATTTATAATATATATTCTTTTTAATCTCAACGTGCGGGTAACGACCAACTATCGTTTCAATAAAAGTATTTCAAGGTGGCGGTACCACCAGAAATGTCGGAAATGGACATCAACATTCTTATTTCAAATAGAACGCTTCACTATACTGGTGAAGATTGGAGCTTGTGATGAGCACCGATAAGCACACTTTGAGGACCCAAATCACCGCAACACATTTAGAAAAATATGAAAAAAACTGTTTGAAAACGCAATATCTCTTAAATTACTAGAAATATGAAACTAAGGCTTGACAGGCACGTACACATTGTACAAGTGGTCCTACCTGCCAAATGTAAACTCAATTGGTTCAGCAGATCTTGTGTTATAAATAAATAAAAAATCAATAGTCTACTATATGACCTGAAATTACCTCTACATGTATGCCTATAATGTTAGACAAGGTCAAACAGATAAATCTGGGTTCCGCTGCGATTGCAAACAAAATCTCCAAATTAAGTTTTAAATGGACAGGCTACGTAAATATGTCACAATACACAATTCTCGGGGTTGCCATTTACGACAACTCTATTCTAAATCTGTAGATATCAGAAAATTGTCAATAAATAGAAATTTTAATCCAAGTGATTCAATTTGTTTAAAAGCAATCTAGAACTACGTTTTCTTATATTATATTTATATTATACATATAAATATTAAGTTTCGTATTTTCATTGTATTTAAAAGCCATCTCCATCTCTCTAGTTTAATCTGACAACACCACTATTTGTGATTTATTAGCTGAGAGGAGTCATGAGAGTCATGTACGTTCTGCGCATAACCTCCAATTCGACTCCGCTAATACCTTAGAATCTCAGAATATCAACTACCTATATTCAAAGGTTAATAGAAATAGTAGGTAAATAAGAATCCAACTTTTAATTTTGACATGACTTTAACAAATACCTTCGGGCGGCGACTGTGACTGTAGTATATTATGATTATAACATCCAAACAAATAAAAAAGTGGTTGTGTAGATCAAATTCAAGTTTTTAATCAATGCATCTAGGTACTAAAACAAAATTATTTCAAGAAGATATATACCTATCTGAAACTAATATAAGTATATTACCTAGGGTACCTAGGTACTTATGGTTTCTTTACTCTTTATGAAACATTTGAAGTAAATGAAACTACATAATATCATAAAGCAGTTTAAATTACATATATCATCAGATGTACTGGATAAATTATTAAAATTATAATTTCAAAATTTTGTACTTTTTATATTTATAGTAAATAAGTGTTAAAAAGAGTTTAGGTGCAGCAAGTGCGTGATGGTAGCAAATCTTTGGAAAAATATTTCAAATAGTGGTAACTCAATTTCCCATGAAACTAGAATCGTTAGTTTTGATACATAGTAAAACCCATATAAAGGCAGCGTGGGTACTAGATTTGAAAAATAACTACAAATTTCTTTTGAAAAACCTTTTTTGTTATTAGGTAAGGTCAGGTCACCTCAGGTTGTTAGCAGGTACATTCTTTTTAGAAGTAAAAATTAAATTTTCGGTAAACTTCCACTTAAGCATACGGACGACTTTTAGAAAATGAATTCAGCGTAAAACCCTTTCTGAATGCACACACTACAAGAAAAATTTCTTGCAAAGGGCCCTCAAGAAAGTTACAGGACTAGGAGTGAATAAGGGTACTGTGCAGGGAAGGAGATAAAAAGAAAATGTGAGCGGAAAGTTCGAAAAAGTCAGTTTAGCTGGACCTTTATAAGCTACCTTTTACCCATTTTGCAGCTATACTTCCTTAAAATCCTGTTTACTTCGTCCAAAAACCTTATTCACCGCAGGTCCCTCAACTTCCTTGGGAGTTGTTCCGAATAAATTTTACTTGCTTATATTATTCTTGTTTATCCATTGAGGCTAGTTGTAGGCATGCAGAAGGCGGAGAACTCCCATGACGAAGCCGCGAACCAAGATTTTCAATGTATGTCTAAATTGTTACCTCATTTCATTTGTTTAAAATATTTTTCCAAAAATGAATTTGAGGTTGCCTTGTTTGTCAGTCTCACATAGAGAGCTACAATATTTTATCGTTTAAAAATTATATATATATATATATATATATATATATATATATATATATATATATATATATATATATATATATATATATATATATATAACCCGGAGGATATTTGTTCGAACTTATTTTATATTCATAACGAATGTCACAGTATTATTCAAAGAACTTGCCGTGTGTTTAATAAGAGATATAAGGACGGCAATGACTAAAGATTTAAACGAATGGAATGAAATTTTGTAAAAGTTATAAACATGAAATTTGCTAGTATATTTGTTTAAATTTTTTTGAAGATCGATTTGATTTGGTTGGTTACAGCGAATGAGGTCATCTAAAAATTGACAAGGGAAAATACCTGGCACATTTATAATTTGACAAATAAGGAAAGCACAAGCTTAAAAGGTGGGTATCAAAACAGTTTATTCCATTTCAATGTCAAAAGAAAGGATATTCTGGTTAAGGTCCTAAAATATACCAAAACATTTAAATTAAGTTCTGTACCAAAGAAAACCCTTGTGCCTCTGAACCGAAGGGTACTGAGTTCGATTCCCAAGGTTTCCCTTCCACTTTTTAGAACAATACTGTAGGGTTAGCATCAACCGAGGTTTTGGTATTGTTTTTGAGCAAATTGAATGTCTGCACGTTCCGCCCTTCGGAGGGGGCGTAAATCCTTCAATGCGATGTTGTGCACGTTAAAGATCCGTACCCTCCTTCTAGAAAGGCATGCGTCCGGCAACATTTTCAGGATAGTGAGGTGAAACTGATTCCTGGTGACGGTGATTAAATAAAAGGCGAGAATATAGGACGCAAGATGCTTGATAATCCATTGCTTGTGTATAATTAGCAGATGTCTTGAAAGTGACAGTTTTAATAACCTTATAATTTCTGATACATCATGCATACTCTTCTTGACATGTTTATGTTTTCCACCAAAAACTTTTCATAAATAATAACATAAAGTTGACTCTGCAACTATTTTAATTATATTGGACTAAAAAGTTTGTGTCGTTAGGTTCAAATAATCTTGCATTACCTTGGTAAAACGGTTTCCTAACCTAAGTACAGCGGAGATGATATAAGTTAATATGATACCCCGTGTAACTAATTTATTTTGCTTGTTCCAAAAAAATATGCACACAAAAACAGCGTAAAAAGGGTGAAAATATAAAAATAATCTGTCTAAAAGTAGACTTCAGATTTTTTCATTACAAAAGCCCCTCTATGTTTACTTGCTTGAACGAAATTAAATTCATCAGTCAAATGATGTCGAATGATTGTTTTATCGCCAGAAGCGTCGGGAAAGTTGTAAGGGAAAACTGTAAAAGTTTGAAGAGTCTTCATCTGTAGAGTAAATTGACTGGTGGAAAATAAATGATACTTCAGAGGTTCGTCAAAACTCATTTTGAGAAATCTGATAGGGCTATATTATAGGGGTTCTAAGGATCTATGAGAGTTACTTCTATTTAGATAATTAGCTATTTTAGCACCCCCAGAAACAGATAATGGTTTAAGCGGTTGTTTACCCAACTTTATACCTGACAATTACTTGTATCGTTTCTTGAACTCATAGTTTGTGGGTTTCACCTGTGAGAAATAATGATAACAATATTAGTATCAACTTTAGGGTACTGTTTTCTTAGCAATTTACTTATTTACGGGGGTGTGATATTACAGGTAGTTACTTATGCGCTGGGGTTAATTTTTAAAACTCTTTAAACGCAATTGTTCCTCTACTTCCGAAACTAGACAACGATTTTGTGTGAAGGATATATACAGGTGTCCCTTATCGTTATATTGGAATTTTGTAACCATATAGTAAAATAGAAAATGTATTTCTTTGATGAAAGCAGGCATCAAACTTGGTTGCCTATATAGTAGAAACAATGTACCATATTTCACCAAAATAACTTTATTCTTTGAAAATATGTAAACATTTTTCAAAGGTCTGGGTGCAGCAAGTGTGTTATGGAAGTGAATTTCCATAAAAATGTTTTTAATAGCAAATGCGAGCAGGCATCAATCTGATTACCGGTATAGCCTATGTAGCAGAAACAATGTACTATATTTTATCAAAATTACTTATGGTTTGAAGATAAAAAAGTTTTTCCGAAAATAAACTTAAATGTTGGTTTCCTAACCAACAAAGATTACGTTAATAGCAAATTGAGTTATTGAAATTTGAAGGATTTTATGAAAATTCGGTAAATTTGCAGATTAGCTCCCGAACGCTTTTCAAAAAATTGTTTTCTGAAACATTACTAGGACCCCACCTAGATGCACAAACCTCCATATCTCCTCATTAGCGAATTAAAAAAAAATCGCTAAAAACACAAAAGGGGTGGTTGGATTCTTATTGTTTCCGAAGTTACAAGCCTAACAAATATAACATTTTAATTCTAAAACCACATAAAAACTCATCATATTTAAGAAAAGTTTACCTAATGTTTTTGTAACAGTTTTTTACCTCTATGGCTATGCTACGTCAACTTGACAAGAAAAAACGTCTGTTAAGTAAATTTGATAGCCTAACAAATATAAGATTTGAATTCAAAAAATCACATAAAAACTTATCTTATTTCTGGAAAGTTTACCTACTTAAGGTATTTGTGACAGTTTTTTTATCACTATGACCATGCTATTTTACAATAAGAATCATTAATTTTCGCAGATTAGTTCTTTGTACATATAAATCTTCATTTACCAGACGCTGTGTCATCAACCTGCGAAACCTGCATCAGTGGGAATTAAAAAATCGCGAAGCAATACGTGCGCTTTGCTTTCAGCAAGAAGTTTCTGTGAACGTCTGGTCCTGAACTTAATAAACAACAATTATCAACACCGGCTTGATCGAGGAGCACCTATTGCATGGCCGCCTAGGTCCCCTGATCATAATTCTTTACATTGTTATTTTTGGGGGAGAAACAATGTTTAGTACACACACAAGTTTCAAACCACAGAGAATAATTATCGAAGCATATTTAACATGCTGCACAACAAATAATATGTTCTAACCAGACAATTATTATTATGGCTACTACTTCGGGTTGCTTAATAAGTGGACAAAATAATTGTGATACTGTGATAAATTCAGTGGATAATATTTTAGATTTAAAGGTTAACTTTTTAAGGGACTTAAACTATAACCTATAACTTACTAGAGGAAAACTTGGTAAGTATAGTTAATAATTATTAAGTTTAGTTAGTTTCGTAAGTAGGTTTTTTTATAATACATTTTCAGGGAAAAAATAGGCCATCCCATCATTTTTAGTGAATTTTTATTTAAAAAACTTCACTAATAAAAGGTATAGATGGAGAGACTTTGCAAAAAAAAATTTCCAGTGGGCGCGAACTAGAACCCCTAGAATCCATATCCGGGGTCAGTTTCAATTTTTATATGCTTATATATATATATATATATATATATATATATATATATATATATATATATATATATATATATATATATATATATATATATATATATATATATATATATATATATGTATCCAACAGATAACTCAAAAAATAAGCAACTAATTTCGATGAAATACGGCAAGTGCCTTTCTTTTATTAATGGCTTGGATGAGTTCGTTAGTCAGGCAAATCGGATAAGGTTTTCCGGGAAAATTTTGAGTTTTGTTTAAAAAAAAATCTTTTTCTCCGAAAATTATAAAGCTATTTTAATGGAATTATGTGGATATGTTTCCTTGTAAAGGACCTTACTACACACTAAAATCAAATTTTCTACATTTTTAGGAAATTGAGTTATTCAAATTTTGAGTTTTCTTCTGAAAAAGAATTTTTTCTCCGAAAATTACAAAGCTATTTTGATGAAATTCGGTGGATTTATTGCTCTGGGTAAGACCCAACTATACGCACAAATTCAACTTTCTAGATCCGTAGAAACTTGAGTTATTTAAATTTGAAGCATTTAATAAAAATTCACAACCATAACGCACTTGCTGCATCTCGAACTTTTCTTTTCTTGCGCACCCTCAATGCACTAAGGCACGAGCCGTTACTGGATATATTACTTTATTCAAAGCTGAAAAAACTGCAACAAAACTAGTATGAAACGGAAATTTTTAACGCGGATACTCTGTAAATTGAATTGTCCGCCAGAACGCACAAGTATGGAATTGTTTTTAGAAAGCACTATATTTTGTTTCAAGTCCTACTTTACTCAGGCAATATGGCCATAAATCAGATGGATTCCTTGGAATAATCCTGAAGTTGTACTTGAATATAAATTGGATAGGGCTTCCACTAAGAATTATTCTTATCTCAGGCATTTCTCCAATGTAAGATAAGATACATTTGTGGAAATGTATCTTGTTCTTTGTGATAAAAACCATAAATTTTTAATTTATTGCCCGTTATTCAAAACATATGGTATTCATGCGTATTATGGGTCAAACAAAGATTTTTTAGGTGTGTTATAAACAATGAAGAACAAGAACACATATGATCTGTTAATCAATCCTGAATTCATAATAATAAAATATAGAAAAAGGCTTTTTTTGTAAATTTACCATAGACTCTTGAAACCAGCGTCTTCACTGCCATTCAGCTGCTATGCAATTCTTTAATTATTTTTAGCAAATTTTGTGAAAGAAACTTACTTACAAGAAGAGCTCACTTTTAATTTTTTTCTAATTTCTTTAATTGAGTACAAAAATTAGGAATCTTAGAACTCTTTTCATTTAACAATTTTTGGTACCAGTATATAAAATTTGCTAAAAATAATTGAAGATTTGCATAGAGGCTTAAATGGTAGTGAAGACAGCCTTTTCCTATGTTTTTGTATTGTGAATTGAAGATTCATTAACAGAAATAATATCTGTGGTATACAGGATGGCCCAACGAAAAGTATGCATCCAACTTAATTTTTTTGTGAATTTGGTGAAAAAACGCTCGAACCCGAAATTCTTTATTTTTAGGGGGACAGATTTTAAGCATATTGTCACACATAAATAAATATAAATACCCAAATTACCCAACCACGAGGAGCTTAATATTATACAGTCAGTCTATGATAAAAGTATTGTTCAATAAGGCTACCACTCCCTTCAATTTGCATCCAACCTGTTCTTTAAAACGTGTACATAAAGGTAGTTATAGTAATAATAATAACCATCTCTATTTACTTAATGATAACATTTCAAATAGATACACACGTAGATATTCCCATAAAAATGTGGTATGCATATCACAAAATTATCAATAAAATCGGCAACATATCAAAAGTGTAACTGTCTGCCGCAGTGTGAAGTTTAGATAATTGCTACCCTTATACTCAACCTTGGTGCCGACAGCAAGGTATAGTATTTCAAAAAGCATTGCAAAGGCACTACAAATAAAGTATTATCACTCAATATACTAAGACTGGAGATGCACAAAACAAGCTCAGCCAACAAGCGGCCAAACAACCAACAGAGATACAAAACAAAGAAAACCCAACCCAACCAGCCATCCAACCCAAGAAGCCAGAATACGTCAACAAATAGGCTTTATAGTTAGTTTTAAACCCCCTAGAACTGAAATCTTTCCTCCAAATTGCAGGCGAATTCTAAAGTCTCACAACACTATAAGTGAAACATCTCTTAAACAAAGTTAACAAGAACCTGAAAATTTCTAACAAATCTGAATCTCTTATGCTAACGCTGTGTTGCGAATCCCTTCTTACTAGTTTATTCTTAAGGTAAGTTGCAGTGGAACTAACCCTGACATTGAGTGAAAACAGCAAAATGAAACCGTCTACGACCAACCATCCTGAGCCAAATAATCAACTCTTTTATCTTTAACGTTACATGATGATACTTACGCAAGTTGAAAACGAATCTACAGCAACAGTTCGGCACCTTTTGCACAGTTTAACCACGACTCAAAAAACTGCCATACACAAAGTCGCAGTAATTGAAATGCGACAAAACCAAAGACTCTGTCGTAATGATCTTTACCTGGTAACTCAATAAATGACGACCAGAGTACAGTGGCTTCAAATAAAGATATAACTTTTTTAAAACAGGGTTCAGGTGATCCTTTAATTTGAATTTGGAGTCTATATACCCTCCTGGGCTCTTTGAGGTTCCAACAACAGGCAGCTTCACGTCATCCAGCATCAAATTACGTTCACAGTTAGGTCCGCCAATATAAGATCCACGAAACTAAATCAACAACGACTTACTAGCATTTAATTTAAGATTGTGCTGGAACGAAAGCACACTTATTTGCTTAAGATCTGTATTAATCAGCTCTTCAGCAATGTGGTATTCATAGGGCTTGAAGTATAAATGTAGCTGTGTGGCATACATCAACTAGTGTAGTATTGAATGGCACTCAAGAGGTCAGAGGTATACTAATAATTAAAAGAGGACCTAGTATTGATCCTTGAGGTAAACTTAAAGAAACAATCGGGAGCGATGATATAACATTGTCCGAAACAATTATTTGACATCTACGATTCAAGTAGGAACTTAGCAAACGTATAGACGATGTTGAAAACCAATATCTAAGCTTAGAGTACATAAGCTCATGATTTATACTATCAAAGCCCTTAGAGTAATCGAGTAAAATTAGGGCAGCCATTTCCTTGTTATCAATATGTCTCACTACGTCATCAAGTACATCTGTCAAAATACAAGCAGTACTATACCCATCTCAAAAGCCCGCCTGATAATCCCATAAGATGTTTGGTTGTCCCTCGATATATTTGAGCATCTGGCGAAACATAATTATCTCCAAAATTTTCGATGAGGCAGATAGAAGACTAATAGGTATGAAATAAGGAAAATGTGTAGGTGACAAAATCTTTCATAAAGGCTTTGCACGACCTGTTCTACAGACGGACGCAAATAAGTCTCTTTCAAGACGACAATTGATTAAGTGTGTAATATATGTGTCTATCTTATCACACCAATAGCCAAAAATACGAGGACAATTTTGATAACATTTGCTTTCGCAAATGGTTTATAAGTTCGTTAGCCAGAAACAGCAGACCAGTTTTTTCAGGACAATTTCTTTTTCGTTCGGAAACAAAAATCCTCCAAAAGAACACAGTATTGACAATCACATTGAGTACGCTGGTTTCTATTGTAAAACATATACCCTATTTTGATCAAACTTGGATCTCTAAATTAAAAGAAAATAATAAAACTCTGGACGCAGCAAGTGCGTTATGGTAGTGAATTTTCATAAAAATGTTTTTTATAACAAATATGTCTTTTTTTTTAAAAGCAGGCATTAAATTTGGTTACCAGTATAACCTCTATAGTGGGACCAATGTACCACATTTTATCAAAATAACTTTGTTGTTAGAAAAAGGGCAAATATTTTTCGAAAACTAACTTAAAATGTCCCCGAAAAACTGGCCTGATTTTCCTGGCCAACGAATTTCCTCAAGGTATTTAGCCACCTACCAAGATATAATTATTTACAAAAAGCTTTTCGACAACTTACAAAAAAATTGTAAACAACTTTTTTGCGAAAATCCAAAAACATTTTTTTTACAATAACTTATTAAACATTAGGTACTAATTACCAAAAATTTACAAAAACCTCACAAACAATGATTTCTACATAAAGAAATAAAGTTCGGTACCATAACGCACTTGCTGCGTCCATAATTTTTTTCTTACCAACATGCAATATATTTCGATGGAAAATGCAAAAATGCAATAACATAAGGCGTGTTTGATTAAAAAAAAAAAAAAGAAAATTTGTATCACCAACGACTTATGGGCCACCCTGTGATTGTAGAAATATTTTTTTAAGATATCGCTCAAGACACCCTATAATTAATATATACATTTTTTTCATACCTTGTATAATAACAGATATATTGAGCTTTATTAATTTTTTTACGAAAATTCTACAAAAATTATATACCATTAAACGATACACTCTATAGCTAAGGCTACTGCCAAGCATCAGAGAAAGGATCTATTTTAAATGAATTTTTTGGAAATATTTTAGTAAAATGAAGAAGAGTGACGGTTGAAACTAAGACTTCAGGGTTTGTAAAACATTCTTCTTGAGACATTTTATTCCCATAGCCCGTATTATATTTAAGTTCTTTGCCTAAATGTTGCCAATTTTGACGTATAAATCGCAACTTTGACGTTTTGTGGAAAACCCCAATTTATTTTTCATTAAATGCCTATAACTTTCTGTCTTTCGAGCTGAATTTTGGTGGGTAACTTACGTATAAGAACGTAAACCCGTGTACCAAATTTGGTTGCCCTTACTTTGTTAATTCCGGAGATATACATTTTTTTTTCGAAAGAAAACACAAAATTTTCCGGGAAAACCTTGGCAGATTTTCCTGGCTAAATTTAATCAAAATCGGCCAATTATTTTTTGAGTTATCGGTGTGATACATATATATATATAGCAATTTTTATATGTTATATATATATATATATATATATATATATATATATATATATATATATATATATATATATATATATATATATATATATATATATATATATATATATAAACATATAAAAATTGAATCTGACCCTGGATATGTTTTCTGGTGGGCCTAATTAGCGCCTATTGGAAGAAAGTTTTTCAAAATGCAAAAGTCGGGATCTCCTCATTAGTGAATTTTTTTTAAGAAAATTCACTAAAAAAGTTATAAGCATTAAGTGAAGCAAAATTACCGGGACTTGGAATATTTTTATTAAAATTCACTACTATAATGAACTTGCGGTGTCCAGGGTTTTTATATTGACACTACATATTAACTAGTCGAGCTACAGGGCAAAATTTTGGTGGGTAACTTACGTATAAGAACGTAAACCCGTGTACCAAATTTGGTTGCCCTTACTTTGTTAGTTCCGGAGATATAATTTTTTTTCGAAAGAAAACATAAAATTTTCCGGGAAAACCTTGGCAGATTTTCCTGGCTAACGAACTTGTTTAAGCCATTTGGAAGGAATTTATTCACCAAATTTAATCAAAATCGGCTAATTACTTTTTGAGTTATCGGTGTGATATATATATATATATATATATATATATATATATATATATATATATATATATATATATATATATATATATATATATATATATATATATATATATATATATATACATATATAAACATATAATAATTGAAACTGACCCGGGATATGTTTTCTGGTGGGCCTAATTAGCGCCCATTTGAAGAAATTTTTTCAAAATTCAAAAGTCGGGATCTCCTCATTAGTGAATTTTTTTAAAGAAAATTCACTAAAAAAGTTATAAGCATTAAGTGAAGCAATTAAGTTACTTTGAATATTTTTATTAAAATTCGCTACTATAATGAACTTGTCCAGGGTTTTTATATTGACAATTCATATTAACTAGTCGAGCTACAGGGCTAAATTTTCGTGGGTAACTTACGTATAAGAAAGTAAACCAGTGTACCAAATTTGGTTGCCCTTACTTTGTTAATTCCGGAGATATAATTTTTTTTCGAAAGAAAACATAAAATTTTCCGGGAAAACCTTGGCAGATTTTCCTGGCTAACGAACTTGTTTAAGCCATTTGCAAAAGGAATTTATTCACCAAATTTAATCAAAATTGGCCAATTATTTTTGAGTTATCGGTGTGATACATACATATATATATATATATATATATATATATATATATATATATATATATATATATATATATATATATATATATATATATATATATATATATATATATAAACATATAAAAATTGAAACTGACCGCGGATATGTGTTCTGGGGGGCCTAATTAGCGCCTTTTTTAAAATTCAAAAGTCGGGATCTCCTCATTAGTGAATTTTTTTAAAGAAAATTCACTAAAAAATGTTATAAGCATTAAGTGAAGCAAAATTACCGTGACTTGGAATATTTTTTTATTACAATTCACTACTATAATGCACTTGCGGTGTCCAGGATTTTTTTTGCCAATTCATATTACCTAGTTGTATAACATCTATAGATACATATCACCACAATACCATTACGGGAACTACGTCCAAATCAGCTTATATGTTACAGTATAGACCATAATTCCCCAGCAATCCAATTTCACAGTACACTGTAACACTGTTTAAATAACGTTTACATTGACCATTATATTTGTCAGTAGTGTATGGTATTCAATAGTATTCGTCATGGCACCTGCACACATAGTGCGAGTCACACACCAATAAATAAAGGGATTGGAAATGTTATCTCTATCAAAACAGCACACATTCACCTCCATCAACAAATGAAACAAACATCATGTTCAGCAGTTTTGGACGATTTCTAATTATAACGCCATGCATCATCGGATCGCTCGTCTGATACCGATCAAATACATGTAATAGGTCTCATGGAAGAGCTGCTGTTGTGGAACAGAAGCCAGTCGAAAATGGGCAATTTTACACCGCGTTAATGCCGTCGCTGCAGCACGGGAAACAAAGAATAACGTCACATAATATAGCTGATAACACTTCATTATTGTAACGCAGTTAGCGTCGAAAAAGTGAAGCTTAGTTATACATAGATGGATACGTTTGTTAGCTTTTGATTTGGTACATCATATCCTACAGGCTCGTCAATGTACAGCAAAAATATTCGGGACGCAGCACGTGCGTTATGGTAGTGCTTTTTTTAAGGGGGTGTAAAATGTGAAAAACGCATCTTTTCAAAATCTGATTCAGTGTTTTATTTTAGCATTCTTCGCTCGTATTTCCTCTTCGCCCAGCACCCCTATTCATTCTTGGTCCCTTAAATTTCTTGGGCGTTGTTCGCAACAAATTTGTTTTATGGTTGTGCACCCAATGGAGGTTCTAAGCATGTGTCTGAAAACTGGAAATTTACGAATAATATAAAATACAGCTCTAAATTAAATAAGTTCACTTGCAATTTTATTTCTTCTTTTATTTTTATATTACATATATAAGTACGAGATAAGTATAATTAAGGGGGGCCCTTAATTAATACATTGTGGCAACACAAACTTAAAAAGTAGAGAAGTTATTTAGAGCGCGTTAGCAGTCATAAACTTGATTTCGTTATCACGTCACTGTTATATTTTGATCAGAAAAAACAACAGAAAATCAGTCTTGGGCATTTTTCACAAAATGAGCTAAGAGAGTTTCCGACTTTGAGGCCGAAGCCCCTACCTACCCGTCCGAAGAGTTTAGGACATGTTATCCTTCTACACTATCAGGTTGAAGCCAGCCTCAAAGAAACCCCTGCAACCTCTACACTCTCAAAAATCATCAGGCAATTTTAAACCCTAGACCCATAGAGCCCTTCTCACATTCATTCGACCGTTCACTCTACACTCGCTTTTCCCGAAATCTCATCTATTTCTCTATCCGGCGCCTTCTATTTCTCCGCAGTTTGCCTCAATCGCACTTCGTATTTAGTCTTCCAGCTCTGCGGCCCATTGATTGAAATTCCTAATTTCCTCGTTCTTGGTGGACCTAGATAGCTTGAGCCGGTAGGAACCCTCGACCCTGTTCTGGTTTCTCGCCAAAGCTTTCTCTTACCGCACTTCGATTTTCCATCTGGCAGTCTTACAGCACATGTCTTGCTGCCTCCTGCTCTCCGTTTCCGCACGTACATTCTCCCGTTCCGGGCCTTAGTTTAAACCTTCTAAAGTAGCCCCCTGTGGCCAGTCAGCAAGCTCACTGCCCTGTGACTCCAGCACTGGAGGCCCACACTCACGCTCTCTATGTATCGATAAGTGTTCCTATCCATTGTCTCATCGTCCCAGTGCTTCTACCACTCTATTTCAGTGTTCTCCTTGGCACTTCGTTTGAGCATCCTACTCATCACCGGAGCCTCTACCCTCTCGTGAGCTAGCGATTCACTCCTGGCGGCTTGTGCTTTCGGATCTGCCTTTGCTATGCCTTCTAATTTGTCGATACCCCACCACAGATTAATTTTTGTTCCCGGGCGCTCCACCTCTTGCATCTTCCTGTTGATTCTGTCGGCCGTTCCTCCCTTCCTCCTCGTGAGCATGTCCAGGACAATTCGGCTATCGCAAACGGTTCCACTCTACAGAGTGACGACCTTTTTCACTGCCGTACCCACCGCGAACAATTCCGCCATGTGCACCCGGTACCCGTCCTGGAGTTTTAGCCCTTTGCTTTCGATCACTACGTTGTTTTCATAGGCCGCCAGGCCTATTCCAACCGCGACTCCGGATCTGGACGCGTCTATGTATATCCACCGCCCTGTTGTCTTTTCTGCTCCTTCTATTATCGCCCAGGTTTTCCTCTGCTTCACCGGGTGCAATCCTTCTCCATACGCCGGTTTTCCCTCAAAATTTACCGCCTTCGAACGTTCTAATATTATGTGCTGCTCCTCTGCTTCCAACCATAAAGTTGGACACCCGGCCAGCACTGCCAGTGCTGCGTTGGAAGTCGTTCTGTATGCCTTTATTATGCCCAATATAAATGAGCTAGAACAAAAGACTTTTTTGATAATAGAGAGACATCGATGGTAACACCTTCGGAAAACTTCTTCAAATGGCCGCGTATTAGAATCTCTAAAACCGATCCTCAAGGTCTGTATAAATTTAAAGTATTAATTTTAGTAATATGCCGTAATAATTGTGTACAATTCTTATGAAAATTCACTATTATAACGCACTTGCTGCGTCCTAAAGTTTTTTCCAATTTTAATTACAGATCAGGGAGATAGGAAATTTGAATTTTAGGTAAAAAATATTTAGTTAGTTTTCGAAAAAACTCTTTCGTGTTTTCAAACTCATTTTTTATAAAACTTTTCTGGATTGTAGGTAATTAATACTAAATGTTTAATAATAACTTATTATAAGAAAAATGTTGCTGATTTTCGTGAAAAAAAATTCATGCAAACATTTTTTTGGAAGTTTCGTCCAAAGGCTTTTTGTGAATAATTGTATCTTGGCAGGTTGGTAAATAGTCTGAAGAGGCCTGTTGGCCAGGAAAATCGGCACAGATTTTTCGGGAACATTTAAAGTGTATTTTTGGACAGTTGAAATGATGCTACATTGTTTTAGTGAATTTTCTCACAAAAAAAAATCACTAATGAGGAGATCCCGACTTCTGAATTTTGAAAAAATTTCTTCAAATGACCGCGAACTAGGCCCCCTAGAACCCATATCGAGGGTCAGTTTAATTTTTATATGTTTATATATGTATATATATATATATATATATATATATATATATATATATATATATATATATATATATATATATATATATATATATATATATATATATATATATATATATATATGTATCACACCGATAACTCAACCAATTGTGGTCCGATTTTGATCAAATTTGGCACATACCTTCCTCTTGCAAGTGGCTTGGATAAGTTTGTTAGTTAGGAAAATCGGACCAGGTTTTCCCGGAAATTTTTGTGTTTTCTTTCGAAAAAAATGTATATCTCCGGAAATAACAAAGTAAGGTCAACCAAATTTAGTGAACTGGTTTTTGTTATAAAGTGTACCCTCAGTACCAAATTTCAAATATATATCTTAAAAGACAAAAAAGTTAGAGGTCAATTAGTTTTTAATTAATTAAGTCTGATTCAAGAAAGTTAAAACGTCAAAATTGATTGAGTAGGAATGGGAGTGAAAAATACTACAAGAAATGGCTAAGAAGCTCCTAGATATGTTTCTAGGTCGTTATTTTTCTTGATTTCGTTATAATATGAGCAAAAAGTCTATTGTAAATCAAAATGGTTTTGTATAAATTTTAAAACATCGAACCAATATATTACGGGATATAGCTGCTGGTACACACATGTAGAGCATAGCTCAGTGGCTTAAGTCCATGTACTTCGGGGAATCAAATTCAATTGACTCCTGCATGACGAGTTCGACTAGTTAGTGACTTTACTTTTTTCCTTTTTTTTTAGTCTCATTTCACTTTACCGTTATCTAATTAGTTTGTTGTTATTCCGATGAATTTTTTAGGGAGTTTTTGTATAGAAAATAATTAGACAAAGATGAGATGAAAGTTTTAAGACTTAATTCAATTTGAATAGCATATCTGGTTGTTTGTTCTTGCCCTAACTTAGTGAAACCGTTTCATATTTAATACAGTCGTAGAATTTTCCCATGGCTTTCCAAGTGCTTGTTTTAGTGAATTTCCTTTTAAAAAAAATCAAAACATGAGATCCCGACTTTTGAATTTTGAAAAAAATTCTTCAAATGAGCGCAAACTAGGCCCCCTAAAACCCATATCATATATATATATATATATATATATATATATATATATATATATATATATATATATATATATATATATATATATATATATATATATATATATATATATATATATATATATGACGTGAACAATTTCCCAAAATTTAGGTCTGTAAGTTTAAAGACAAAAAAGGTAGAGGCATTTAAAGAAAAAAAATGGGTTTTCCTCAAAACGTAAAAAGTCGCGATTTGAAACGTCAAAATTGGCAACATTTCAACAAAGAACCTGAAAGAAATACGAATTATGTAAAGAGTGCTCTGCAAACCCTTAAGTTTCAGCTTCAACCATTATTGCCCTTCATTTTAGTAAAATATTTACAGAAAATTCATTTCGAATAAACACTTTCTCTGATGCTTTGGAAGTAGTTTTAGTTAAATTTATGGTTTAATGTTCTATAATTTTTAGCTAATTTTCGTAGAAAAAAATCGTCAATGAGGAAGCCGCGGCTTTTGAATTCTAAAAAGATTTATTCACATGAGGGCAAACTAGGCCCCCTAGAATCCATATCCGGGTTTACTTTCTGTTTGCATATATACAGGGTGACGCATTTCTATGGTAAAGCTCAATATAATTGTTATTATGCAAGATGCGAGAAAAAATTGTATACGTCACCTATAGGATGTTTTGAGCTGCATCTTTTAAAATTATTTTAACAACGACAGGATGGTAGTTGGTGATACCTACATTTTTTTTGAACACTCATTATTGCATTTTTGCATTTTTCATCGAACTATGATGCACGTTTGTAAAAAAAATTGAGTAAGTGCGTTTTAGTAGCGAATTTCCATTAAACGCTTTAAAATTTAATAACGCAATTTCCTATTAACCTAAGGTTCGGCAGCTAGGAAACCAGTTTTTTCGGAAACGTTTTAAGTTTGTTTTCGGAAAATTTATGTAAATTTTCAATCAAGTTATGTTGGAAAAATATGGTACATTGTTCCTACTATATAGATTATACCGGTGACCAAATTGATTCCTGCTTGCATTAAAGAGAGATATTTGCTATTAAAAATATTTTTAAGAAAATTCACTTTTATAACGCACTTGCTGCGTCCAGACTTCTTTACCACTAACCATATTTGATTCCTGCTTTCATTAAAAAAGGATTTTTGCTATTAAAAACATTTTTATGCCTATTATCCACCTTAACGCACTTGCTGAGTCCAGACTTTTTTATTTTCTGACACAATAAAATCACAAAAAACAGATATTGTGAAACCCTTTACATCTTGTCCTTTATGATACCATCAAAACTTGACTGCATTTCTCCTACAAAATAAGAACACTGTTGTTTTTACAGATATCAGAAATAGCCCAGCGAACTCTAATATAATAATATGTTCTTTTTAATGCTGTTCTTTGTTTTGCTTCCTCTGAGGCGTTCCCTGTAGGATTAAGAAGGTATAAAGAGTAGACGGCGAACCCTTCTTCCACTTTCATAAAAAAGGATTATGCGAGTTTCCTTCTCGCTCTGTAACTTTATATATCGTTACTCCTTGTGAGAGACAGGCCACTTACTGTTATTGTTTTTTCCGTCGCTTTATAAATTACGTTACTTTAAATTTAAAATACAGGGAGTTCTGCGAACGGATGATAAGTAAGCTACTGCAGTGATAGATATAGACGAGCGGTAATCTAGTTTCCCTTACGTGCTTGTGATTTCACGCCCTCACTGTTTCGTAAGCTGTTATCGTATCCAGCTCAGTTTCTCCAAATTGCCAACATTAAGTCACCTTTGAACACTCCTAAATCTAATGCTGTAATTTTGTAGATCTTCCAAGAATGTTTTGTCTATCGGTATTTGCTTTTAGTCGGAAAAGACTTGTACCAACAAAAGAAGAATCATGAATTTAGAGAAAGTTTTCATCGGTATTTTATCGAATTCTTTTAGGAATTTTTTATAGTATACTCTATAGCTACATTATCTGTATTTTATTGTAAATACCTAGGTCAACAGAAGTATGCCTCTATTGTAAGATGTCTGAAACAGACGAGTCAGGGCAGGAGCAAGTTCTGGTGCATATTTTTGAAAACCATTGCTGGGATCTCGTCAAGGTCAGAGGCTTACCTGAGAGCATCTTTCGTACCTTATTAGTTTTGAAAATGATATCCGTCATTTTATGTGCGACATTTTGGACTGTTGGTGGTTGAACATTTGGAGGTGGATTGAGAGCAGAATTGCCGGCGAACAACGACGCAAAAAGTGCAGCCTTGCCCAGGGCGGTAGAAACAATTTCATCCCTTGAAACAAGAGGTGGGAACGTACTCTTGCAGAAAATATTCTCAATAGATTTTGCGAGAGTCCAGAAGGGGTTGCTGCCGTTGGAGCTTGAGAGGACTTTGTTTTTGATGTGGCTATTAAACGAGTTTTTTGCCTCAGAAAGAATGCGGACATAGCGGTTTCTTGTGCCGTTAAATGCTTGACGGTTTTCTTGACTGGGAATGTGTAGAAGCGTTTTGTGATCTTTGACCTTTTCAAGTCTGGCCTTTTCAGATGATTTAGGAAACCAGGGCTTTTGAGTGACTGAAGAGGTTTTCTGTGTACGTGGAATAAATACTTCCATGCCAGCTTGGATAATTTCGGTGGCGTTATGTGAGATATCAGAGAAGCAGACAGATGCCCATGGAAATGAGGAAAAGTAATCCCGCATTGCGTCCCAGTTCGCGGAGTTGTAGTGCCAAGCGATACGTGGGTGTGATGACTGTGTAACCTCGGGTTGTGTTACGCAGGAAGCAGTGACCATGCCGTGGTCCGAGCGACCAAGGGGGCGGTGCCTGATGTCTTATAGCATTCAGGTTTTATAGTAAGAATGAGATATAAGGGATTTGAGCTGTGTGTTGGGATGCGAGGAAAGTAAGTAGGTTGCTGTACCATAATGACTAAAGAATTGCTGACCACAAAGGCCTCCGCTGCTCTGCCCTGTGGATCGGTTTTTGAAGATCCTAGCCATTCCTTATTGTGAACATTGAAGTCACCAAGATTAGTCACATCGGGGGAAGGATTATTCAGAAATCAGATGGTCGGTTTTTTCAGAAAGGTTGCCGAAGAGCTGGACAAAGTTGTTGTCAGAAGGTGACCAGTAAATGCAACAGATAAATTAAGTTGCAGCCCTGAGTTAGAGTTTCTCCCAAAGTATACATTTTCTTCCAGCTTCTAAAATGGGGAGTCTGGTGCAGGGTAGATTACTACGGACGTATGCGCATGCACCTTCATGCAATCTAAAGGAAGTAAGGAGCTGATACCCCGGGAAATTAGGGTGATTAGTGGCTGTTTTGGCACTGATTTGGGTTTCAGTGAGAAAGAGGAGTTGGGGCCTATTAGCCTGGAGAAAATGGTAGACGGAGTTCAGGTTAGAATTTAGGCCACATATATTCGAGAAAAATATGTTAAATCTTGATGCCGGCGCCTCTGCACACCCCTCACCTGGGGATCCGAATGGAGGGGTATTTTATTTCCGGAATCTTCTGTAGAAGGAGAAGCCATCATCATTTTTGTTTGTAAGGCAAACCAACTCATACACCAGAACCGGAAACGTCCGTTGGGACTTCACCGATAGCTTGATGTATGGGGTACTTCCTCAGGCGTGAAAAAAATCCTTCACTATCACGTAAAGGAAAAGTCCACTACCATCTGCTACCACCTGCAACCACCTGCCGCCTGCCACCACCAGCTGTTTTATTCACTACCGTAACTCCCTTACCGACATAACGAGAGCCTCAAAGGAAGCTTAAACAAGATCAGGTGGCTTCATTATTGAACAACAATTCAAGTTTTGTTTTCAAAAGATTCGTTGAAAAGTTTCTGTTGAAAATTATCATCGTAGCGCCCTTACTGTCTTTCTGTTTCATTTACATTAAGTTGAGTGTTAACAAATGGAATATTTGCCTAAAGAAAAGATCGTTATTTTATCCTACTGAAATATTCAGCCGGCTAAGCAATGAGAACAATAAGGTCTTTCCTAGAAATCTAAAAATACTGATTTACATATTTAAAACGTAGTTCTCTGTGGTAAAGGCACAAATTAGGCTTGGAAATTTCTAGAAGGTCTTAAGGGGAAATGTCGTTTTTGTTGCTACAACGTGCGCCGACTCCGCACTATCGCACGTGACTGTAGTCGTTGGGACCTCCAACGAATAAGATTCGATAGGTCCGCGCACGATTCTGAAGCGTCACTAGTTCAATAAAACTGAAACACGACGATGCAAAAGAGGAGAATGAAAGAAGACACTGTACAGTACGTAACCCGGTAATTTTCAACTACCGTTTATCCGAGAGTACCTAGGTGGCCTCTTCTAAGAGGGTAGTGCTTTGCTAGAAGCCTGTTTAGTGGGCCCCACTTACCAAAATCAACCTAGTGATAAGTTCTTTGAGTTTCATTGATGTATAGTGCAAATATTTCTAAGATTTTGTCTGGTTTGCTACTACAGGGGCCGTGTTGGCTTTGATCGTGTTTGTCTTCCATCGAGTTATCTCTCATTACCTTGTCTCCCTTTACGTTATCTGCTCTTATCTTATATTGTCTTATATGGACACTCTCCTTCTTCTCTGGCATCATCGTCTACGCCGTCCACTAGCTCTAGATGTTTCCTTTTAGTCTATCTCCTTAGACTTCACGAGATTCAACCTCTGACTAGACACCGGTTGACGACGTCATCGTCATAGAAATACTCTGCAGGCCAGACCTAGCCGTTCCCGATCCATCAACTACAGGCTTTGAATTCAAAAAGCCAACTTCACCACTTGAAGAGGTAGCCTCGAGAACACCAGTGAGTTTTTGCTAAATTGTTTTTATTGTGGCTTAGAGTTTTGACTTCAATACAAACTTTTTCTCTCAACTAGTGGACTTTTATAGGAATTGAAATTAATTTAAATTCTTCTAAATTCACATTTTGTCTAAACATTGGGGTTATCTATTGAATATTTTTATTACGAATGTAGACTATGTAAAATTCTTAACATGTTCCTCGCGAGATGTAAGGTGTGTAAAACTTTTGACATTTCCTTGTAAATGTAGATATGTAAATTATAATGTCCCTTGTTGATTTAAATCGAAAAATATATGAATGCAGATATTTCTGCTATTTCAGACATTTTAGTATTGATAAAATTAATATTAGCAAAGCACTGGGATTTGTGAATTATAAATTTAAGCCTTCAGCAACCTCTTTAGTTGACAATCTCATGTAAAAGTCTGGCCAGAATAAGTTTTATCTAGAAATAACCAATCAATTAAGCTAAACTCATGATTTGATTTTCTAAAAATATCCTGTTCACATGTTGTTGCATATCTCATATCAGAAATTTAAATCTCAGACTTTTCATCTATATATATATATATATATATATATATATATATATATATATATATATATATATATATATATATATATATATATATATATATATATATATGGTACATATAAATATGTTATGTTAATAAACACTAATATTTGTGTTGTTTATATCTGCGTCTAATTCAGTAATTAATTCCTTTTGAACAATGCTCCTAATCTCAGTGTTAGTGTAGAAAAATTTAAATATTTTTATCTAGATCACTCAGAAATTTAAAGAAAAAGTTACTGTGTTTTAATCTGGGGAGCTCAAAAATTTAAGACCCTAGATAAAGCAACATTATGATGTGGTAGGTATTTATTTATCTCTTAGTTATAAAACATGAAGTTTTATCCTATTAAGTCACTAAGTATTACAAATCTCAAGGATAGGTAAACTATGCTAGGGTGTGGGAGGTGAACATCACTCTTGGCCTAACTATCGTCCGGATTTAGATTCATGTGAAGACCACCTCGAGATATCGACCACGGATAAACAATTTAAATAAATACACCTTAGAAAGAGTAACAACACCTAATGAGTAACAATATATATATATATACAATTAGAAAATTTCGGGACAGGGCCATTGCGTTATGGTAGCGAATTTTCATTAAATGCTTCAAATTTGAATAACCCAATTTTCTATTAACCTAGAAAGTTGAGTTTTGGTATGTAGTAAGGTGCAACATAGCTACAAAATCTCATAAAAATAACTTTGTTATTTTTTGACATACGATCGGTTGGATACATACATACATACACACACACAGATATATATATATATATATATATATATATATATATATATATATATATATATAAACATATAAAATGAAACTGACTCCAAATATCAGTTCAAGGGGCCCAAATTGCAAAAGTCTCACCATCGATACCTCTCTATAAGCGAATTCCTTTTAATAAAAGGCATTTGAAGTTAATTCAACATTAAAATCCCTTGACCGCCTCGCTCGATGAAAAGTAAACACATCGAAATCATTATCTTTTACATTTTTACTGTATACTTTTAAAATACTGTTGCGTTTTCTCCGGGTTCTGGATAAGTGAGACTTTTAATTTTAACAAAACAACTTTATTTACACTCTAAATATGGATACAATAAAATTTCTAGAATGTCTCTCTCACAAAACACTTCATTTACTGGCCTTACAATTACTACTCTCAACAAAAGTCACTAATCTGGTACTACAGTCACTACTCTCTTAACACTTTACACTGCTTCTTCAAGTCACTACCACATTATCTTACTGAACTGAACTGACTCGGGCTGGCTTGCTCTCGCTTTTATATACTCGCCGTACCTTCCCCTCCTTTCTAGAGAGTTCCATTCCAGAACGTTCCAGGACCTTCTTTTACTAGAAGGTTCTGTGAATACAGATCGGTCCCGTGTGTATACAGGGGGATGTGTATACAAGATGATCCAAATGTGGTCACCACTCCTATTTTACACAAGAGGTGTTTCTCGAACTATAAGATCTCTCTGCGTATACAGGGTGTAAGGGTTCTCTGCGTATATAGGGTGTATATACAGGCTGTTCGGAATGTGCAGACCTCAGTTATCCGTTCCGACGGGGTACAAGTTGGTAACTTCGTTATTTCTGGTCCTAGAGGGTTGAGACTTCGCCTGAGGGGGGTCACCCCAGGCACCCCCAGGGGGGTGGGGAGGCGATGTTGCCAGATTGTGCAAAAATTCCCAGATGTTGGGGAAATTCTGGAGATGTGGCAACACCGCACCTATGTCTATTGAAGTGCTTTGTAACACTGCCCCCCTCCTTAAGACTGTTCGTCCCGAACAGTATTTACCGGCTGCCAACTTGGGGGTTCGTTGCCCCGATAGGGACTCAACCTCTCTATGTGAACAACTTTGGGTTTAGTTCTTGGAGACAGCTGGATTCTGTAGACAAGGTCGTTAATTTTCTTAGTCACCAAGTATGGCCCTTCCCATGGTTTCTGAAGTTTGGGACTGAGGCCCTTTCTCCTTGTTGGTTGGTACAGCCACACTGCATCACCTTCCTTGAATGTATGGGGTGTTGCTCTGCGATCCAAGCGCATCTTCATCCGGTCACTGCTTAAGAGGAGCCTATCTCTGACACATCTGTGTATAGTGCGCAGTTTTCCTTCTAGGTCGGCGACATACTCAGGTAACGTAGCTAGGTCCGCTATGTCCTCGTTCGGTGGTGGTCTCGTCATGTCGATTGGTAACCGCATCTCTCTGCCGGTCAACATCATGGATGGAGTGTAGCCGGTAGATTCATGCTGAGAGCTTCTGTAAGCTAAGAGGAACAGAGGTATCAGCTTGTCCCAGGTTCTCTGATTCTCGTCGACAAACATAGCAAGATACTGATTGATGGTCCTGTTATGCCGTTCTACCATGCCGTCTGATTGAGGGTGGAGTGGCGTTGTTCTCGTTTTCTTTATGCCTAGCAAGTCCATTAGGCTTTTCCAGACCTCTGACTCGAAATTCCGGCCCTGGTCGGTGTGAATCTCCAAGGGTACGCCATGCCGTGATATGACATTTTCCATCAGGGCTTCTGCTACGGTCGTTGCCTCTTGGTTGGGGATCGGCGCAACTTCAGGCCATTTCGAGAAGTAGTCCATCGCCACCATTATGTATCTGTTCCCAGACTCTGTGATGGGAAAAGGTCCTGCGATGTCTACGGCAACTCTCTCCCACGGTGTACCTGAGATGTACTGCATCATTTTTCCTCTGGATCGGGTCTTTGGTCCTTTCTTTGAAGCACATTGGTCACACCTTTTGCACCATTCTTCCACGCTTCTTCGGCAGTTTATCCAATAGAAGCGGTCTCTCACTCTGGCAAGAGTCCTGTTGACCCCAAAGTGGCCTCCACTTCTACTATTGTGTAACTCTTGAAGAACACTGTCTATGCACTCACTTGGCACAACGGTCTGGTATATACAGTCTCTACCATCGGCAGTTTCCCATTTTCGAGTGATCAAGTCATTCTTTAGACACAAGGAGTCCCATTGTAGCCAGTAGCCTTTAACCTCCGCCCCAAACCGGGACACATCGTGCCACTCAGGTCTTTTCCCCTTTTGTAGCCATTCTCTAATATTTTTCAAGTCTGGATCTGTCTTCTGTGCGTCTCTGATGTATTCAAGATTTACGTCTAGATCGGTGTTATTCTCCTGTCCTGCCACCAGTTGTTTGATCTGATGAGTTACTTTGTCGATCTCTTTGTTCTCTTGTCGCTCGCAAAATTTACATTCATGCACTGAACATGGTCTTCTTGACAGGCTGTCTGCATTGGCGTGACTTCTTCCTCTTCGATGTTCAATCCGGAAGTCGTAGCTCTGCAGTTTCTCTATCCATCGGGCTATCTGTCCTTCGGGATTTCTAAAGTTCAGAAGCCATTGCAGAGCAGAGTGATCCGACCTCACGCGGAATGTTCTTCCGTACAGGAAGCTGTGGAAATGTTCGATGGATCTTACAACTGCCAGCAGTTCTTTCCGGGTTACACAGTAATTTCTTTCTGCTTTTCCGAACGTTTTGCTGAAGTAGCCTATCACAACTTCTTCTCCGGCTTGGAGCTGTGAGAGTACTGCCCCAATGCCATACTGGGAAGCATCGGTGTCCAGTATAAACAGTCCTTCGTCCTGAGGATAAGCCAGCACAGGAGCAGTGAGAAGACGATGTTTGAGCTCTCTAAAAGACTCTTGGCAATCTGGTGACCAGATGAACTCGGCCTTATTTTCAGTCAGGCTATGCAGAGGTTTCGCAATGCTGCTGAAGTACTTCACAAAGCGTCGGTAATAGCTGCAAAGTCCCAGAAAACTTCTGACCTCATGTTTGTTCTTCGGCACAGGCCAGTCTCTTACTGCCTTTATTTTCTCTGGATCAGTTTCTATCCCTTTCTCAGAAACGACATGTCCGAGGAAACTCACTTTCTTCTGGAAGAGGACGCATTTCTTGGGATTGAGTTGCAGATTGGCACCTCTCAGCCTGGAGAAAACCTGCTTCAGATTCGACAGGTGTTCATCGAAAGTCCTTCCAATCACCATGACATCGTCGAGATACACCAGGCATGTTTCCCATGTAAGTCCTCTCAGCACTAACTCCATTAGTCGCTCGAAGGTGGCAGGAGCATTACATAAGCCGAATGGCATGACCTTGAATTGGTACAACCCATTCCCGGTTGAAAAAGCAGTCTTCTCCTTATCGTCTTTATGGAGTTCTACTTGCCAGTAGCCACTTTTCAGGTCTAATGTAGAGAACCACTTTGATCCGGCCAAAGTGTTCAAAGTGTCGTCGATCCGGGGCAGGGGATAACTGTCTTTCTTGGTGACATCATTCAGCTTCCTATAGTCCACGCAAAATCTCATAGTGCCGTCTTTCTTGGTGACCAAAACTACTGGGGACGACCAAGGACTATTAGACTCCTCAATCACACCATCTTCCAGCATTTCGTTAACCATCGCCTTGATTTCTGATTGCTTGGCAAAAGGCAGTCTTCTCGGCGGCTGTCTAATTGGTCTTGCGTCGCCAGTATTAATTCTGTGTTGCACTAGACTCGTACGACCTGTGATTTTATCTTGAGCGAAAATATCGGCCTCCTCCAATACGAACTTCAGGGCCATTTCCATCTCCATGTCGTTCAATTGGCCCCAAGAATTCTTGAACCGCTCTACCATTTCTACTGGCAGTCTTCTGTCTAATGCCGTGGGTGTCACCTTTCTTGACAACGTCACTCGGTCAATGGGCTCGCAAGTGGCGATAACCTCACCTTTCTTCAATGTGACCCTGTTAGTTTGCACGTTAGCCACTCTTATGGGTATTGTCCTCTTCGGGTCTACTAAGCATCGTGCGACGAGGGCACCATCATGTCTATCTTTTAGGGGCTCCGCTATGAGAGCAGACATACCATCAAGTTTCTTCTCTAGTCTGGCTCTGACAATCTTCTCACTGTTACCAGGAATCCGCGTATCCTCGTCGACAATAAGTCTCACCCTGGGATTAGCTTCGCCTGCTGTTGGAGATAAATACAACTCTTCGTTACCGATTTTCAAGATCTTATTCTGGAAGTCTACTGATAGGACATCGAAATCTTCCATTAAATCCAGGCCCAGAATAAATTCGTCGACGATTTCTGCGACGACAGCCCTTACCTGTAGCTCAGTACTGCCCAGCCTAATGTAAACAGTGGCCTCTCCATGCACGGGTATTCTATCCCCTTTTGCCGTCTGCAACACAGGCTGTTTGTTGGTAGTGAGTGCCGACTTGTTTGGTAACATGTCTGGGCGTACAACGGATCTAGTGGCGCCAGTATCGATGGTGAAACTGCATTGTCTCCCGTCTATGCTACCAGGTATAACGAGGCTCTCGCGGTAGCGTCTGATAGTGGAGACCCTGACTTTGGGGCCCTGGGTCTCGCATGCCACGTGTCGCCCACCTACACTGGCGTCAGGTCGTTTTCCCTGATGGCGCTCCCTGTTGGTGTATTCTTGTCTTCTGCGAGCCACCTGTTGGGTTTGTGAGCACTGCCTACTTATGTGCCCTTTCCTACCACACTTGTAGCATTCTATGTCTGACCAATCTGCTTTCATCCTACGTGCCCCAACCGGTGCAGTGAGCTTGCTTATGGCTTCTTTTATCATTTTCATTTCTTGCCTTAGTTCCGCTGTCGTGTCTGCAAAGTCCTCTATCTCCTTCACCTCGCGCAGCCTGTTGCGTCGAGGTTGAGATGCATTCTTCGCTGCTTCAAATTCCAAGCCATAAATTACGCAGTCCGTAAGTGTTTTCAACCTTCCGAGCCTTAAAGCTTGTTGCATTTCATTATCAAGTACCCCATCGATGAAGGTCTGGACGGTTATCTGGTTGACAAATTCTTCTGGGGCTTGGGGATATGCCAGTCGCACAAGTTTCTCCACTTCGGCACTAAATTCTTGCAGCGTCTCATTTGGCTTCTGGACCCTTGACTTTAGTTGTGTCTGGTAGACCTGGCTCATGTACTTGTTACCATATCTCAAATCTAGGGCCTGTATCACTGTTAAGTAGTTTTGCTGTTTCGACTCCGGGATGTTCTGGAGGATTTCTAGGGCTTTACCTCGAAGCGAGAGAATTAGAGCAGTTGCTGCCTGTTGTTCGCTCCACCCATTGCTGAGAGCTGCCGCCTCAAACTGCCTCCTGTACATGGGCCACGATGTTTCTCCGTCAAAAGTCGGCGGCTTCAAGGTTCCATGAGGCTGCTTCACGATTGGCATATCTTCTTCCGGACGATTTTGAGCTGAGGACATTCCAGTAACTCCTCTTGGTTGAGTTCTATCAGTTTGGCCCATCACCTGTTCTGTCAGTTCTCTATGTCTGACTTCTGTGCCTTTCATCATCATCTTCATTTGTTCTTTCAACCCTTCAACTTCTTCCCATCGTTTATTCAAATCCTCTGTTACATTATCTACTTTCCTGTCCACATTTTCTATTTGTTCGTTGATCTGTTCAATTTCTTCTTTTACATCGACTCTCATATCATGGAACATACTTCGGATGTCTTCTTTGTCTTCAAGACGCCTCTGTTCCTCCTCTTGTCGTCTTCTCTCTTCTTCCTCGCGCCGCCTTCTTTCATCTTCTTGTCGCCGTTGTTCGTCTTCTTCACGTTGCCTCTTGAGGTCTTCTTTATCTTCTTGTCGCCGTTTTTCGTCTTCTTCGCGTTGCTTCTTGAGTTCTTCTTTATCTTCAAGGCGCCTCTGTTCTTCCTCTTGTCGTCTTCTCTCGTCTTCTTCGCGCCGTCTTCTTTCATCTTCTTGTCGTCGTTGTTCGTCTTCTTCGCGTTGGCTCTTGAGGTCTTCTTTATCTTCTTGCCGCCGTCGTTCGTCTTCTTCGCGCCGCCTTCTGTCCTCTTCTTGTCGTCGTTGTTCGTCTTCTTCGCGTTGCTTTTTCAGTAAGTCCATCAACTCTTTGATTTCAGCCATCTTGTCGTAGTCAGTCGATCTGGTGTTTACCATTTACAGCTAGCTTGCTTGTTCACTTCTTCACTCACTTATCCCACACTTCTGACACCAAATTGTTGCGTTTTCTCCGGGTTCTGGATAAGTGAGACTTTTAATTTTAACAAAACAACTTTATTTACACTCTAAATATGGATACAATAAAATTTCTAGAATGTCTCTCTCACAAAACACTTCATTTACTGGCCTTACAATTACTACTCTCAACAAAAGTCACTAATCTGGTACTACAGTCACTACTCTCTTAACACTTTACACTGCTTCTTCAAGTCACTACCACATTATCTTACTGAACTGAACTGACTCGGGCTGGCTTGCTCTCGCTTTTATATACTCGCCGTACCTTCCCCTCCTTTCTAGAGAGTTCCATTCCAGAACGTTCCAGGACCTTCTTTTACTAGAAGGTTCTGTGAATACAGATCGGTCCCGTGTGTATACAGGGGGATGTGTATACAGGATGATCCAAATGTGGTCACCACTCCTATTTTACACAAGAGGTGTTTCTCGAACTATAAGATCTCTCTGCGTATACAGGGTGTAAGGGTTCTCTGCGTATATAGGGTGTATATACAGGGTGTTCGGAATGTGCAGACCTCAGTTATCCGTTCCGACGGGGTACAAGTTGGTAACTTCGTTATTTCTGGTCCTAGAGGGTTGAGACTTCGCCTGAGGGGGGTCACCCCAGGCACCCCCAGGGGGGTGGGGAGGCGATGTTGCCAGATTGTGCAAAAATTCCCAGATGTTGGGGAAATTCTGGAGATGTGGCAACACCGCACCTATGTCTATTGAAGTGCTTTGTAACACTACTTTAAATTTATACAAGATTAAAGTTCTCTCTTAACAACGGGGCTGCATCTAGATTCGTATCAAAAGTGTAAAATTACAATTTGAAAAACAAATTCAGACAGAGAATTGGATTTAATCTCGTTGACTTAGCAAGAACAATTCGCTAATTCCCTCAGAAAAAGTTCACAATTTATACTTAAAAGCGGAAAAGTGTACGTTGAAGATTCCAGAACGGCGAAAGGGAAATTTGATATAACAACTCTGGAACTTCCGTGTTTTATTCGTTATTGCCAGAGCTGAGTTGGAGTTATCTGATGCAGAAGAATAGATGTTATTCCTCAAGTGTGAATAATTAGTTTATGCAGATCGATTGGTCTAGAAATAGAAACATCAAATGTTGTTTTGACCATGAACTTGCTCTATCCAGAGGGTGATTATGAGATAATCTGTTACGATAATATCTTCGAACAAGCTAGAAAACTAGATAAAAATCCGTTACCAAAAATGATTAACGAAGTTAAAAACAGTTTTAAAAAATATCCAAATCTAATAACAAAGGATTTAAGAAGACGTTTACAAGTTTATAATCCTAAAGTCCTCAAAAAATACTGTCTCCCGAAAATTCATAAACCGGGAAAATTAATGAGGCCTATTATTTTGGCTATAGATTCTCCAACATATAATTTGGCAAAGTGATTGTCAAACGCGTTTAAAAGCCTACCTATTAAACAGAAAAGTTGTTCGGTGCTAAATTCTCTTTATTTCATTGATAAAATTAAAGATGTTAAATTATTGAAAGGCGAGATTTTGATGTCATTCGACGTGGCGTCATTATTTCCTAGTGTACCCACAAAACAAACATTGGAGTATTTGGAACAATTGTTAAAATTGAACAATATAAGTGAAGACGTCTGCAAAGAATATTGAACTCTAACTAGCCTTTGTATAAAACAAAATATTTTCCAATTTAACAATGAGTATTTTGAACAAACTGAAGGCGCAGCAATGGGCAATACATTATCTCCTTTTACTCCAGACTTGTTTATGAGTAGATTTGAGACGGATTTAAAAAATAAAAATGGGCAATTCCCTAGAGTTTGGTTTCGTTATGTCGACGATATTTTGGCAGTGTTTGACACAAATATAGGTAAGGTTGAACAATTTGCTGAACAATTAAATAGTGAATTTGACTCAATAAAATTTACCCGCGAAACAGAAATCAACAATAAACTTTCGTTCCTAGATGTACTAGTTATTAAAAATAAAAATAATGGCTCGCTTGAATTCGATGTCTACAGGAACGAAACGGCTACTATTAGTTATATTCCTAACGACTCACATCATACGTTTGCACAAAAAACGGCTAGTTTAAATTTCCTAGTAAACAGATTGATTAAATTTCCGTTAAGTAAAAATAGATTTAATACAGAATTAAAATACTTAAAAAATATGGCGAGATATAACGGTTACTCGGATGGTTTAAGAGACAAATTGGTTAACAAACACAGAACAAAGAAAATGATATACGACATTTAAGAAAGATAAAATAGAGAAAAAAATTGTGTGTTTACCTGATGAACCACGAATCACAAAGGAAAGTATTTTTAAGAAAACCGATTTACATTTGACTATTTCGACGAAAAGTAATTTAAAACATTTGTTGGGTAATACGAAAGATAAAGACAAAGTCACCGAAATGTCCGGCATTTATGAAATTAGTTGCAAAGATTGCAATCTTAAATACGTGGGTCAAACTAGGAGAAACATAGCCATCAGATTTCGTGAACATCTCGCACATTTACGATATGGTACCGTGGACAAATCGTGTGTGGCACAACATATATGGGATAATAATCACCACATTGACAAAGAAAATTTGAAACTTGTAAAAAATGTTAGACATCAAACTATGATTGATTTATTAGAAAGTATTTTTATATCAAGGTCGATAAAGAACAAAACTTCATTGAATCGTGCGGCACCTTTAATTTCAAGCCCTTTATTTTCACTTTGCATTTGACCCCTTAAACACTCCTAATTTGTCTGGTAGAATAATAAATTACTGTCAATAACTCTGCCGGTCTATACATATACTAATCTCTACGCTTGTCTCCACTTAAAGACCCTTTCGTTTTCGGTGTATCTATGAAGTCAATATAAATGCTGTTTACGAAAAATTAAAATCAATATAAATATATTTTTATGTAGTATTTTAGTTAAATTATTTATCCTTTGTCAGTGTTAACAATGTGAGCCAAACACCTGGGCTTAGTTTTCTATTTACAAAAAAGATGAGTGGAGGTTATTTTGTTTATCTCGCCAGATGTGGTTGTCGGCTTTCTTTAATATCCACATAGTAAATTTCTAGATCGAAAGGGAACGTGCAGATTCCTTAAATAACTCGTACCGTTCCTTTTAAGCCTATTATATATTAGATAAGGGCTCATAAATTTGTCGACCAGAAGATTAAAGCAGGTCTTCGACCTCGTAGTTTCACTACACAATAAACGAACGATGGGTCTTCGACGACAATTTAACTTCGGACTAGTTCGTTTACCTAGACGCGATATAAATACACCACGGTGGCTAGTAGTTTATTTTTAGAATTTTTCTTCCTCTGAAGATGTTGACATGGTCAACGAAACGATCGTAAGGTCTCGGAAATATGTGTTGTGGTGATTTGGGTTCCCCAAATGTACTTAGAAGCTAGAGTGACTGATTCTACTTAAGCATTACATATTTAGATAAGTACACTTGGAGAACCCAAACCAGCACAGCACATTTAAAAACCCTGAGGGTCATTCCACTTCCCAAGTTAGGGTCATCAGATAATGAAAAATTCTAAACATTTGGCGATTAGAACTGTGTTTATATTTTGAGCAGGTACTTAGCCTAGACGATTGAGGGTGGTTAAAACCAACAAACTTTTACTGCTTATTTACCAGAAGTTACCTCTACCTGAAATGCTCTATCATCATTACCACGCTCTTTTTGTCGGCATCTCTCATAGGGGGGTCAATCAATAAATTGCACACATGCAACGGTGACGAATTCAAACAACTTTTATTAATATTATTATATTTAGTAAGAACATTTAGCACAACTGAGGTACGGTACAAGAAATAGATCTTACGTGACCCGACATATTTTGGATAATAACCACCACATAGATAAAGACGACCTAAAATGAATCAAAAATGTTAGACACCCAGGACAGCAAAAGTTGAATGGTTCCTGAAATATGTATCGCAAAATTCCCGGCTGGACACCCTGTATGCCTGATCCTGTATGTAATATAAAAAGTAAGAACCGTAAGAATTGATGGTAGGTGCTCTAACTCTCGATTATTAAAAAAAAAAAACGTTCGGGACGCAGCAAGTGCATTATAGTAGTGAATTTTTATAATAATTGTACACTATTAGTAGCGTATATTATTAAAACCAATTCTTTAAATTTAAATAGACTTGGAAGGCCGGTTTTAGAGGTCCCAGTTAGCGATCATTTTAATAAGTTTTTATTCTCCATGGAGCTAGAAAATCATAATTTGGTAGGGATATATGTAAGTAATGCAAGTCTCTTTAAAAAAATTGTGTTACAAATTTCATTAAAGTCAAAAAAGTTTTCTAGAAAAAAAATAATTATTTACCGAGGGAATGTACCTACCAAATAATAAGTATGGCAGGTATGTTCCTTTTAATTATTCATATTTCCTTTTTATCTTCTTCCCCGCCCAACACCCCTATTCACTTCTGGTCCTGTAACTTTCTTGGGGGCTGTTTGCAGAAAATGTTTCTTGTGGTTTGTGCATCCAGAAGGAGACCTAAGCATGTTTTTCAATTTTTTTCTAAAAAGCCTTCGTGTGCTTATCTGGAAGTTTACCAAAAATTAAATTTTTATTTACAAAACGAATGTACCCACCAAATTATATACGTGACAGGTATTTTTTCTTATAAGTCCCTTGGATGAGTCGTTTTAGCCAGCTCAATCGAACCAGTTTCTGCAAACAAAATAACATAAATGGTTTTCTAAAACAAATTTGTCGTTGCCTGTGAATTTGATTGTGTTATTTTTTAAATTTATTACCACGCTGCTTTTATATAGGTTTCAGTATGTATCAGAACTGAAGATTCTAGTTTAATGGGAAATTTAATTATCACCATTTAAAATACTTTTACGAAAATTCGCTACCATAATGCACTTGCTGCACTTTAACTCTTTTTAACACTTATTTACTATTGCTGTATTTATACTTTTTGAAAATGAAATAAATCAATATAAACAATACAAAATTTTGGAATAAAATTTTGATTATTGATGCTGAACATCTGTTTATCGGTATACCTTAAACTACTGCATAATATTATGTAGTTTGATTTACCCCAATTTTTCCATATACGAGATGAAGAGTAAAGGAAGTCATTAATTCACAATTTTTATTTATAACCATCGTCCAATATATTTTTCAATACTTAATATTTATATCCATATTTTAAATATGTTAGGCTAGTTAAAGGTCAGATGTAAACACTATATAACAAGCGCAAGCCACGAAGTGTAGAAATAATGCGCTTGTCAAGCTTACAAGCAACTTGGTGCTTTTAAAAATCAGCGGTGTCATCTAACGTCAACCAGCTATCGAGCGGCATGTACTCGCATGCTAGCGTTTATAGACGCATTAGGAAATAAATGAGCCAAGGATACTATTGTTAGTTGATTGTACGCAGTCTCCATCTATAAAATGTTGTGTTAACTAGAGCAGTCTTGACGACATACTACCTGGTTCCACACCGAAATGGCGTCCCTGTCTACATTTCACAATGTTATACGGGTCTCAAATTCCGCAGTGCTGATGATGTAACTTTTATTGTTTATATTTTTTCTACCATTTATTTAAATAGCATAGCAGTGCAAGTAACGTCATCTGACTTTGTCCAACATTATAGATATTGCATTACAGAATCTGAAGTGATGTCGAGGATTATTTTAATATTAATTTGGAATAACTTAATTTTCCTTATGTGAAAACTGGAACCTGTGATGAGCACTAATAAGTACACTTGGAGAACACCCAAATCACCACAACACATATTTCAGAGACCTTACGATCGTTTCGTTGACCAAGTCAACATCTTCAGAGGAAGAAAAATTCTGAGAATTTTTCTTCCTCTGAAGATGTTGACTTGGTCAACGAAACGATCGTAAGGTCTCTGAAATATGTGTTGTGGTGATTTGGGTGTTCTCCAAGTGTACTTATTAATTTTCCTTCCATCAAAAGACTTGAAAACCGCTACTCAACCACGACTGCCTATGTTATCTTAAGTTGTACATTTTCGTTGAAATCACTTAAACAATTTGAGAGATATTGAGGATTCTCGCGAAGGTAGCAAAAGAGTGCGGTCACGTTTCAGACCGAGGTCAATTTTTGTTAAAATTCGCAGAAATCTTTAAGAAAAATAGTCTAAAAACTATTATACTTGGTGTGTATGTGTGTGTAACACTTGGTTTATATAAAAAGTTTAGTTTTCAAAGTGTAAATAGTGTAAAAATAGTTAATAAAGAATTAATAAGGTAAGGAATGGACGAGAATTTGGGTGGGGAGCCACCCGAAAAACACTCGAATACATCGGCAGCGACAGAGGCTATCAGAACAGCTGATACAAATATAAACAATGAAGAAGCAGCAAGGTCAGGTATTTATATAGATATCAATAATAAATATTCGGAGAGAGATAATGGCCCTTATATGGTATGTATAGAAAGTTTAGACCGAAATGTAGGAAAACTTCATGCAATTCGTGTTGGTCATTATCTAAAATTAACTAGTTTGTTTAGTAATGTTTTGGATATTAAAACAATTGGTGTAAACAGGGTAAAGGTTGAGTTAAAAGACCGAAATACGGCAAATAATTTAGTAAATCATAAGGAATTAATCAAAAATAATTTAATCGCGTACATTCCAAGATTCTATAATCAAAAGAAAGGTATAATTAGACAAGTAGATACATTTTTTAATGAGGATTATCTGTTGGAAAATATGCAATGCTCGCAACGCGTCATTAAAGTAGAGCGAATGAAAAGAAAAATTATAAACGATAAGGGAGAAACACGGCTACAAGATCGTCAAACCGTAATCGTATCATTTGAAGGTTCACAACTACCTCAGTTTGTTCGGATCAACAGTGTTATCTTTGAAGTTGAAACCTATATATATCCAGTTGTACAATGTTTAAACTGTCTTAGATACGGACATACGAAAAAACAATGTAAAAATAAAGAAATATTATGCCGAAAATGTAGCGGAAAACATGCGGAAAAGGACTGTGATAATAATTCAAACTTTTGCATTTACTGTAAGGTAGAAACACACTCTACGGTGTCAAAAAGCTGCCCGATGTATTTGAAACAACGAAAAATTAAAGAAATTATGTCCAAAAATAATGTCAGTTTTAAGGAAGCGGAAAAGATTGAACAGATCCCAACATACGCCATTACAACTAATAACAGATTTAATTTGTTACGCGATGATAATAACTTTCCTGCTTTAAATGAAAATACGAAAACTTTGACTACAAGTCAAACGAATGCAGGCACAAGTTATGCTGGTAGGTGTAGTGTAACACAACCTAGCTACTCAAGGAAACTCCCTACAACAAAACGTTTAATATTCTCACAACCCGCGAAAAAATCACATACCGCGGAAAAAAGACAAGCTTCATCACCCACTGATATACGCCCACAAAAAAGGCCACTTAATTCAAGACCAATTATTCATAACCCCCGTATTAATGATATTAAAAAAATGAAGGTCAAAATCGTTAATGAAGTAATGAACTACTGGTCGAAATTGATCGGACAGGTTTGAACGAAATTAGACCCAGACGATTTAAATTTAGATTACCGGGTAATAAAGGAGAATTTAGAAAAAATGATAGAAAATTTAGAATGTAGTGATAGTGATGTAATGATCGTGCAAGATAGCGAGTCAGACGACGGGTGCTACTAAATCAGTAAGAGGTTTCAACATTTTACAATGGAACTGTCGTTCCATCAAACAAAATCGCATTAATTTAGTGAAAATTCTTGAGGAAAAACCGATTGATATTGTACTACTGAGTGAGACGTGGCTGAAAAAAAATGACAGCATGAATTTTAGAGGTTATAATTTTGTTAGAAAATATCGATCTGTAGGAAATGGTGGTGGTGTTGGTATCCTAGTATCAGACGTTTTTGCCTATGAGTTGGTGGCAGACACCACCGCGCTACCAGACGCAGTTGATTGGTGTGGGATTAAATTATCAGTCCCGAATATAACTATAGTTAGTATATATCGCCCCCCTGATGTGTTGGTAACATACAATAATTGGTGTTCCCTATTTACAAAAGTAAAATGTAGAAACTTACTTATTGGTGGTGACTTCAACGGTTGGCATATGAGTTGGGGTTGTGTAACGAATAGCTCTGCAGGATCAGCCCTGTATGATGTTGTTGAGGACTTAGATTTATGTATTTTAAACGACGGAAGCCCTACTAGGTTGTCTCGGCCCTTGGAGTCACCGTCAGCCGTGGATCTTACCATAGCTTCACATAATTTAATTAGTAAAGTAAGATGGAGTGCACTTCAGGAGTCAGCGGGCTCTGACCACTTTCCTCTAGTCATAGAGTACGATATTGAATATCAGAGACAAAATAAAATTCCATATTTGCGGTGGAGGACGTCCGCTGCCGACTGGAGTGCATTCCAGTCTGCATTAGACGTAAAATTAGAAGATTGCAATGATTTAAACACGACAACTGAAG
The DNA here is from genome assembly GCA_964006375.1 of Tillus elongatus. Lineage (NCBI taxonomy): Eukaryota > Metazoa > Arthropoda > Insecta > Coleoptera > Cleridae > Tillus > Tillus elongatus. The sequence continues at coordinate 63,092,316 of OZ023263.1, read as the reverse complement.
AATCATATAACTATTTTATTGAATGTATTTCAAAGGCAGCCGATGAAACTATTGATAAAACAAGATTTGTGTCACAGGGTATTACAAAACCAGCATGGTGGGATGAAGAGTGCACACAAATTTACAATAAACGCAAGCAGTCATTAAGAAAATATAAACAACGTTCCAACATGAGCAATTTTTTGGAGCACCAAGAAACAGCAACCAAGGCAAAGAAAATATTTAAAAGTAAAAGTAGAGCTGCCTGGAAGAGCTATGTAAGTAAACTTGGCAGGCAAACACCTTTGTCTGAAGTCTGGGAATTTGTTAGAAAAATGAATAACAGGCAACAAAGTGAAATCAATACAAAGCTAACTCAAGAATTCATAGAAGAATTTCATAGGTTTTTAGTCCCTGACAGTGTTACACAACCATTAATCACCAGCAGTGAATTATTTACCACCAGCGGTAATAACATGGAAAAGCCCTTCACAATGGCAGAATTAGAAATCGCATTAGGTGTTCAACGTCAGTCATCTCCTGGATATGACAGAATAACGTATACTATATTAAATAACATTACGTGTCGAGCCAAAAAATTTCTATTAAATGTTATGAACAAATTGTGGAAGGATGGATGCTACCCAGACCAAATGAAAACCATTGTTATATATTTGTTACGCAAATTTGGAAAACCGACAAATAAGTGTTCGGGGTATAGACCAGTGTCGCTAGCACCCAGCACAATGAAAATCTATGAACGACTGATAAAGGCGAGATTAGAACACTATCTCGAAGGCAAAAGCATTCTCTGTACAAACCAATATGGCTTTCGCAAAGGTCACGGAACCACAGATGCTGTGGCGCACCTTGTGACGGATATACAGTGTGCTCTGACACGCAATGAATATATGATGTGTCTTTTTATCGATTTGAGGGGAGCATATGATACAGTAGATTTGTCACTGTTGATTCGTGACTTAGTAGATACAGGTGTTAGTACTGCGTTGGCAAAAAATATTGTTTCTTTGTATTACAACCGGAAGATATACATCAGAGATGATACAAACACCATTTATGGTCCCAGAATATCAACGAGAGGTTTACCGCAAGGGGCAATTCTTAGTTCAATTTTGTTTAACATTTATTCTAGAAGCTTACATTCTTTATGGAGCCAAAACATAGAATGCATACAGTATGCAGATGACGTGTGCGTGTATGTTCACAAAAAAACCTATGAAGAATGCCTAGCTGCGTATCAATGCATATTATCCACACTTAAACAGTGGATTGATGAAAGGGAATTTGTATTAAACGAAGACAAGTCAACAGTCGTATTTTTCACAAGACACAGACTAACTCCTCCATTAACAATGCCAAGCAATATTTTTAAAATCCAAACAGCTAGCTCTTTTAAATACTTAGGAATAGTGTTGGATAAGAAATTATTATGGACAAGTCATGTTGAACATGTGAGAAAAAAGTGTGAGAAGGGTATCAATATATTGAGGTCAGTGGTACACACAAAGTGGGGAGCAGATAGGAGTATAGCACTCATGTTCTATAAAGCTTATATAAGATCAGTTTTAGATTATGGCTGTATTCTGTATGGTGCTTGCTCAAAAACGAATTTAAAGAAGGTGCAGGCAATACAAACAAAGTCCCTAAAAGTCTGTATAGGGGCCATGAGATCTACTCCCAACGAAATCGTATTTGCCGAATCATTAGAATTACCATTTCACATACGACGCCATATGTTAGCTGATAAGTACATACTGAAAGTACGAAGCAGATATCCAGTCTTACATCAGAAAATTGAAGAATTGGACTTACACACTAGAACTAACCGCTACTGGGAGAACAAAATAAAACCCCCGCTGGTTCAAGGTTGGGAAAATACGGCAAATTATGGAACAATGATAGAGTCAGAGAAAATGTTACCAATATATAAGCGGGATAGGCAAATATTCACCACCAAAATAAAAATAATCGTCCCACAATATGAAGAAAACCCAGAATTAAATAAAATGCTTTTAACAAATCTACTAACACAATTTCCAGGATATTTACATATTTACACTGACGGCTCAAAAGGAGATATGGGAACAGGTTGTGCTTTTTATGTAGCACAGCATAACATTTTTAAGAAAATAAAATTACCAAATACTGCATCTATATATACAGCAGAGCTGACAGCTATAAAAAACGCATTACAATGGATGGCAAATAACCAAAAATACGAAGCGGTAATAATATCAGACTCTCAAGCCTCGCTGTTGGGCCTTAGAAATCCAGAAAAGAAATATCTTAGTGACATATCCTGCTCGATATTTGAGCATTATTTTAATATAACAACCAATCACGGTAAGATTGTCTTTGTGTGGGTAAAAGGTCATTGTGGCGTACATGGTAATGAAATAGCTGACAAACTGGCAAAAGACAGTGTGATGGTGTACGATGAAACAATTAATACAGTTCCATACAGTGACCTGTTTCCCGTAATAAAAGAGTTCCAGCTACAAAAGTGGAAAGGCGAATGGAGAACCTATTGCTTAAACACAAATAATCCATACAAGAACCTATTTCCTGATTTGCCGGGACCTAGAGACCACAAGGTATACATCAATGAAAGCAGAGGTACCACCACTACAGTCGTAAGACTAAGGTCAAACCATGGACGATACCCCGTGCATTTACACCGAATAGGAATCCTAAGTACACCAATGTGTAAATGTGACAGTCAAAGCTTAGCGGATATAAATCACATAATTTTTGTGTGCCCCCTAACACAAGAAGCTAGAGGTAATTTACTGTCGGAAATTTGTAAATATGGGGATAGAATAAAAATGCCCTTTAGTTTACACCAAATACTTGCTGTCAACGCAAAAACAATAATCACTGCTCTCTGTAAATTTTTTAGAGATATAAAATTAGAATTATAAAAAAAAGCCATTTTCATTTGTATATAATTTGTGTACGTGTATATATGAGTGTACGTGTGTGCGTTTACGCGTGTGTGTGTGGGAGAGTACGTGTGTGTGTGTGTGTGTAGTGTATGTATCAATGTGGTATGTATGTGTATATGTGTGTATATATGTGTATATATGTATATATTTTCCTTTGTTCTTTATTGTATTCAATGTAACCCACATGTAAATATACACGACTGAAAATTACTTGGTAGGTTAGTATAAATATAGGAAATAATATGTAAATATAGCAATAGTGTAACAGAAATTTGTAATTATTAGTTTTTAAGTGATCCTTTGTCTATACACCTTTGTAAACCTTTGTTGTTACCCGTGGTCCAGTCAGTTTGTCTGAAGTCGTCCTGAAGGGCCCCTGGACGCAAAAGTGTGTCCCTGTCTATCCCGTATACATGATTTGAAAAAAAAATAATAAAAAAAAAAAATAATATAAAAAAAATATAAAAAAAATATAGATATATACATGTATATATACTAAAAAAAAAAAAACAAAAAAAAAGAAAGAAAAAAAAATGAGAAAAAAAAGGGAAAAACGTAAAAAAAAAATATAAAAAAAAAAAATTTAAAAAAAAAATATTAAAGAAAAGAAAAAAAAAAGAAAAAAAAAGAAAGGAGAGAAGAAAAAAAGAAATAAGAGAAAAAAAAAAGAAAGCAAACATTATTATATGTATAATTAAGTTTAGATATTGTATATTTGTATATAGGTAACATAATTCCATCTTCTAGATAATTAAGGTATTTGTATATATTTGTGTATATAAAATAGCAAAAGTCTGTGGCTGATGGAATTCTGTTCCAAGGTCATAAATACCTCCACCACCACCACCACCACCAGAGATATTGCGTTTTAAAAAATATTTGTTAATTTTTTTGTTAAGAAAAATTGTCCGTTAAGATGTGGTAAACGAACTCATCCAAGCCATTAATAAAAAACAAAATAAGGGTAATTCCCAAATTTGGTCCAAATCAGTCAAGTATTTTTTGAGTTATCGGTTAGAAACGTATATATATATATATATATATATATATATATATATATATATATATATATATATATATATATATATAATATATATATATATATATATATATGACATACTTGGTTTTCGGGTTGAACTGCGTCCATTTTATGAAAACTCGAAGTTTCGGCTCCTGTTTTGGAGCCATTTTCAGAGCTAAAGGAAATATATAAGGACACTCTAAGGCCTCAATCAATTTGTTGAGACAGATAATGGGGAAATAAAATTGCTTGTGGAACATGTTTTCTGTTTGTGTGTTTGTATATAATAGGTTTCCAGGTGGTCGGAAGGCGAAGACCATCATCTTTCGGAACGTTTTTCAATCTCGATTGCTTCGCGGATAATTCTCGTTTTGAAGTTGTAAACCGGTGCTATTGTTTTGGAATTATCGAAGTCTATTTTGTGCCTTGTATAAATATGATGCATGGCCAGCGCCGATGAGGGGTCGGATTTTAAACTGCGATGGTGTGTTCATATATTCTATTGTGGATCCGTCTATTTGTTTGTCCTACGTTCGGGAACAGTCGGAACAAGGAATTCGTAAACTCCGTGGGATTGGTTTGGAATCGTATCCTTGGGAGTTATTATAAGATTTGACAGTTTTTGGTCTGTTGTGCATACGGTTTTGATATTATGGGTTCTGAGAATTCGACTGATTTTGTCGGTGACACCTTTAATGTATGGTAAAAACGCTATGTGTTGTTGTGTGGGCTCTGTTTGTTCTTGTTGTGGTGTAGTGGTTTGTTGTTGTGCGTTTCTAATGTTCCTACCCCTCATCGGCGCTGACCATGCATCATATTCATACAGGACACAAAATAGACTTCGATAATGCCAAAACAATAGCACCGGTTTACAACTTCAAAACGAGAATTATCCGCCAAGCAATCGAGATTGACGTCCCGAGAGATGATGGTCTTCGCCTTCCGACCACTTGGAAACCTATTATATACAAACACACAAACAGAAAACAAGTTCCACAGACAATTTTATTTCCCCATTATCTGTCTCAACAAATGCCGGTGACCCTCTTAATTCTGATCCTCTAAGTACCGTGACCAAAGCCCCCGACTTAATTGACCTTGACCCTACTATTTGCACTGACAACGAAGCAGGTAGACGGAACGACATATATAAGACAAGACTTGCAACGAACTGCCAGATTTCTCTGAGACCTAGGGTTGAACACACTGAGACCTCACAGACGATCTCCGGCGAGATTTGGGGAGTAGACAGATTGAGGCCCCGTAATCGAACTACCACAACCAAACCCACCTTTGTCCACCGCTCTAAGGAGTAGGCAGATTGAGGCCTTAGAGTGTCCTTACATATTTCCTTTACCTCTTGAATCCAATCCAACCCACCTTTGTCCACCGCTCTAAGGAGTAGGCAGATTGAGGCCCTAGAGTGTCCCTAAATATTTCCTTTACCTCTTGAAGCCAACCCAACCCACCTTTGTCTACCAGAGTAGGCAGATTGAGGCCTTAGAGTGTCCTTATATATTTCCTTTGCCACTTGAAAATGGCTCCAAAACAGGAGCTGAAACGTCGAGTTTTCATAAATTCTCGACGCGGTTCAACCCGAGAACCAAGTATGTCTCACATTAAAGACCGCGGAAATCTTTCTGAATATATATATATATATATATATATATATATATATATATATATATATATATATATATATATATATATATATATATATATATATATATATATATATATATGTGTGTGTGTGTGTGTGTGTATGTGTATGTATGTATATATGTATATAAACATCACCATCGGTACATCTCTATTAGTGAATTTTCTTAATGAAAATTAACTAAAAACGTAAGAGTGGTTATCCCGGTAAAAACAGATTTTTTAAAGAAACTTTGCTACGAATCAGCCACGATTAATCTTTATTGAGAAATGACCCTAAAATAGGTGGACAAATAAGATATTTTCCTGGATACATTCTGGATTTATCCAAGCCAATAATTACACACTACGAATCCACTAGCATAAATCAGTTAGTTCTTTGTGTGGCCGCGTGCATTGTAATCCCTCTTATAATCCCGTTGTAAATACTACAAAATGATGGTGTATATCAGGCTAATAAAATGTCAAACCTGGTAATTAAGAAGTAGTAGTATGGAGTATTATTCGCGAAGGGGGATGCGACAATATAGCTCCGTGGCGCGACGGGAATCCAAAACAACTGTCAGCCGCAGCTTTAGGCGCGTTCAAATTACTGAATTAACACGAGAAAGGGTTGAATTTAGTTAGCTTGCTGAGGACGTCCTCTCTTAGGCCTTTCTCCATGCTCCATTCCCCAACGCCTCGTATTATGTCTTCCAATTGCCAAATTACTTATGCCAGCTATTTCACCGTGACGACAACTCGGTTTCATACGGGGGAGCGGTTTCCAGGTTTTGCGGCACAGAGTAACGTGAAACCTTTAATTTTAGCAGAATTACCGCCGCTTCGTTTAACACCGGTACATGCACAAAGTTATATCAGCAAATATTTTGAAAAAATATTGTGGTGTTGGTCGTTTAACATACAGCGTTAGCAAAAAGAATTGCAAGGTACTTGTATTTCCTCAGATATTTGTTATAAAAAAATATCTTAACAAACGTTTTTCGATTTATTCTTTTCCCCAATCTCGCGAAATTTAGTTTTTCTTGCTGTAAACAACTTTGTTGCTATGGCAGCTAATTTTCTTAAAATGACAATATATGAATTTGTTGCATATCCGGAAAGAACGTTTCTTTCATGATACGGCACTATAAAACTTTGGTTGGGTTCCGCATGAGAAAATAACTAAGAAAAAATTGACTCTCTCAAAAATCACTTCAGTCTGTTGGATTTTTCTGGAATTTTTTATTAACTTATCCATCGAAAAAAGTCTGGACGCAGCGGAAACTGCAAATATCATTTTTATTAATGACACCAGGCATAACATTTGGTTACCAGTATAACCTATATAGTAAAACAATGTACCATAGTGCATCAAAATTACGTTTCTTGTATGAATATGTACAAAAATTTTACGATAACGAACTTAAAATGTTCCCGAAAAAACTGGTTTCCTAGCCAACGAACCTCTTGCTAATAGCAAATTGAGTTATTGAAATATGAAACATTGAACAAAAATTCGCTACCAAAACGTAGTTAATGCGTGCCGATTTTTTTTTCTTACAAACGTATAATATTTCGTTAAAAAACCCAACAATGCAATGGTATAAGGAGTATTCGATTAATAAAAAGGAAGTTTGACATTCAATATGAACACATCGATATGCATGTGTTTGACCATAGAGTAATATATGAATAACATTGACGAATTATTATTGTATATATATATATATATATATATATATATATATATATATATATATATATATATATATATATATATATATATATATATATATATATATATATATATATTAATGCTCAGCTCAGCTCAGAAGTGGCATGGTACGGGCGAATCTACTTCTAATCAAAAGAAACCAATGTTTAATCCATTTTTGAAACCTATTATACATAATAATAATAGTAACAATAATAATCTATATACATCTGTTTGACAAGAGAGTAATATGTGTTTGGCATTAACAGACCAGATTTAACGAGAGGCTCAGAGCTAGCAAGGACTGGAGCAATTCAACTATTTTATTAAAACAAAGCATTGTTAGACCTATTTGTAAATACATGTTGTCTTTTTGCACTCCTTCCTCAGATGAGCATTAACTATGCCAAATCTCACACTCCTGTGGGCGCGCAGGGACACTAAGTTTTTTCTTTGCGTATCAATGTATAGAATAAACTTTGTGGAAGTGAAACTACGGACAAAGCATCAGAGAAACAGTGCATTTGGAATCACTTTTCTGCAAATATTCAAGTAAAATGAAGGACAATGACGAATGAAGTTAAACTTGATGAAACACACCTATGCTTACAGATCCTTTTTCGTTTAAGGTAGATCCAGATTTTGGTACATGGTTTACTTTTTTATGATGTAAACGAGCATCACAAATTTGGTTGCCGTATATTAGTTATTTCCGGAGATTAAAAAATTTTCCGAAAGAAAACACAAAATATTCCTGGAAAAGTGGTCCGATTTTCCTGGGTAACGAATCCTAAGCAACTTGCGAATGGAAGGTACTCAACAAATTTATATATATATATATATATATATATATATATATATATATATATATATATATATATATATATATATATATATATATATATATATATATATATTTGAATAAATGGTCCATAAAAATCTAAACAATGGAAGTTACAATTATTATTGCCAGAACGTAGACAAGGACGTCATCTCGGTGCGGAACCAGGTAGTATGTTGGCATAACTGCACTAGTTAGCACAAGATGTTATAGATGGAGACATTTTTACAATCAACTGACATTTTGTAGATGTCAGACCTGGCCAATTTCTTTTATAATACCGGGACGATATTTGCTTTCAAAAGCGCTCTAGTTTAGCATGCGAGAATGTTCTCTGCAAACCTGCCCAAAAAATGAGAACGATACTGATAGATAAGTTATTAGATCCATCATTTTTATTATCGATTATTTCGCTGGTTAGTTTTTTAGTGAGTTTAGTAAATAGCACTTTCTGTATTTCTCATATTGTACGTTTCAAACAGGTACAGTCCCGCTAAAAATTACATACCTACTGTATCAAGCTTAATTTAAAAGGTGCTTGCTTTCGGCGTCGAGCGGATTTCCGTGTAGTCTTGGACAAAACCTACATTCATACACTTGCGAATTACGGAATAGCCGCTAAACATATGCCTGTTGGTTTATGTAAAATAATATCGTAAAACTGTTGTTTTTTATTAGACTTTCTAATTTATTTTACCAATTTTTGTGTGCACACAGACACAATCTAAATGTCTTCTCTAGTTTTAGGTTTGTGTAGCCCCTATGTTAATTAAGGGCCCCCTTTTATTATAATTACTTATCTTGTGCTTATATATGTAACATAAAAATAAAAAAGGAGTGAATTTATTTACTTTAGTGCTGTATTCGATATTATCTGAAAAAGACATTATAGGCGACAATGTGGAATGTAATTTCGGTAAATTTACAGTTTACTGCAAGGAGGGTTTTTAGATTTTTTTTCAGAATCATTCTGAGAAGCCCTCGTGGATGCACAAGCCACAAGACAAATTTTGTGCAAGCAGCCCCTAAGAAACTTAAGTACCAAGAATTAATAGGGTTGCTGGGCGGGGGGAAATCTGAGCGGAACATGCTAAAAAACATTTAGTCGGACTTCGAAAAGATGCGTTTTTCACATTTTGCAGCAATACTTCCTTTAAACCCTATCTGCCCCGAACAACACCCATATTCGCGCAGGTCCAGTACCTTTCTTGGAGGTTGCTCCCAAGAATTTTTTTCTTGTGCTTTATGCTTTGAAGGTAGTTTTATGCATGGACAAGAGGAAGGAGAACCCCCGTGTTTTTAGGTGAGTGCCAGAAATCCTCTTCGTCCTGGGGTTCTTCTTTCCCTTCTGCATGCATACAATCACCCTCAATGCATAAAACACAATTTTCTTATGTTCCGCTTTCTAGTGTATTTTTTGTTGAGTATATTTCCTGTTTATCAACTGTTTTGTTGAGTTTTGTATCCAAATTATTGTATAAATATTTATGTTAGAGGACATGTTTTTGCTTGCACTTCTTTACCTTATTTTTAACCGTTCCTAATTAAAGAAAGTAACGTTTTCTTATTTTTAATATAAGGCTAAATCACTATGATATATTATTTTTATTAAAACTCGCTACAGTAACGCACTTGCTGCGCCCCGAACATTTTTTTTGGGCTAACTTGTCAAATAACGCCAGAAAAAAATTATATCAAAATCTTGAATTTTCAGGTTTTTTTTCGGATGTCTCCGGAACTACTCGCAATTTTTAAAACTTCTTTGCAACAAGTAAGCCGTCCCCGTATCTCTATAGTTTTGGATATCCCAATAGTGGGGGTCGAATTTGAATTACCCTATTAATATATATATATATATATATATATATATATATATATATATATATATATATATATATATATATATATATATATATATATATATATATACAGGCTGTTTCAAAAAACATGCACCATCGCTCGTGGGGCAATTCCTTACTGAAAAATAAGAAAAAAAGTTACTGTGCACATGGGCCCGGAAACGCATAGTTTCCAATATACAGGGAGTTAAATTTTAATATTTTTTTTAATTTTTTATAAATAATTTCAAAACCACTGGATTGATATTAATGAAACTTAGAACTTGAAAGTGTATTATGAAAGTGCATATTTTCAAGTGAGAATCTGCTTACAACTGCGTCAGTGGCGTGCGTACGGGGCAACTGTAAAAATTCATTTGGGGAAAAATATGTGCGCCACTGTCTTTTTCCAATTTTGATACATCAGTTATGAAGCTTATTACATAAGCCACAAAAGCTACCTCTTGGTATTTTTTCGTTCAGGGTATGATTAATTTTATAAAAAGAGGCAAAGTACCGATTAGTCGGCGTAATAATAATAATAATAATAATAATAATAATAATAATAATAATAATAATAATAATAATAATGATAATAATAATAATAATAATAATAATAATATATGTTTACTGCAACCATAAGAATATGAAAAACAAAACATACAGTAAACATTACAGCAATAAACGTGCAAATAACTAACCTACGTAAAACTTATTGGTGATAAACATTGAAATGAATATTACAAACATTGATAAAAAATGATAAATAAAAAATAAAAATAAAAAATGAAAAAAGTGATCGTAAAGACGCCATGATTTTTCCAAACTCTTGTTTTTTGTACATTACTCAATTGACTTTAATAACAAAGCTAAAGAAAATGTTGAAAGTGACCACCATTAGCGTCGTTACAATTATTTAACCTTCTGCGCAAAGATCTTCTTACTCTTCTGCAAATATTTTGATCTTCTCTAATGCTGTCAAATGCATATTCTATTCTTCCCAACAATTCTTCTCGTGTATTTACTGGTGTTTTATACACTATTTCTTTTAAATGACCCCACAAATAAAAATCGAGAGGATTCTGGTCCGGAGATCGAGGTGGCCATGACACCGGACCTCCACGACCAATCCATCGGTGACCGTATGTGTTGGCTAAATATGTTCTTACAACTGCTGCAAAATGTGCGGGCGCACCATCATGCTGGAACCACATTGTACCATTTCTCATAAAAAGCGGTAGTAACAACGGCAAATCATTTTGTAAAAAGTTTAAATATGATTCATGGTCAAGACAATTTGGTAGAACAACAGGACCAATTATGTGATTTTCAATAATAGCAGCCCAAATATTGATGGAAAATTGATACTTCGAATTTGCAACTCTTAGAGAGTGTGGGTTTTCATCGGCCCATGTATGTAAATTGTGAAAATTTACGATACCTTTTCGCGTAAATGACGCCTCATCAGTAAATAGTACACGTTTAGAAAAATGTTGGTCGTGCCTAAGTTTGTTTAAGAACCACTGACAAAACATTACCCTTGGTTGAAAGTCTCTAGGTAGAAGTTCCTGGACACGTGTAAAATGATAGGGATATAAACTTTGATCCTTCAGAGTTCTGTGAACTGATGATGCCGAAATATTACCCAGTTCGGTGGCAATAATTCTCGTACTTGTACTAGGATCACGTTCAACTCTATTTAATATTGCCTCTTCAACTCGTACAGTTCAGCGGTATCTTCTGCGTCCAGAGTCAGATTTTAAAGGTTTTAAAGAACCAGTTTCTCTCAAATGTCTTACAATACGTGGGAAAATATTTTTGTCAGGAATTCTTCTTTGCGGATAAGTTTTCTGATAAACTCGCACAGCTTGTCTAGCATTTTTATTTGTTTGTCCATAAATTAACAACATATCAGTCAAATCCGCTGAAGTGTACTTAATGAAAACCATCTTGAGAGGAGGAAATAATATTAATGAGCAGCTCAGTATCAACAAATAACTAAAAACGAAAATACTGCACCGTATCAAAATTTAAAGAATAGCACGAAAACTCTTTTGACGCCTACATGGCACTTCAAAATTGTAGAATTTAGAGAACTGTCAAAAATTATAGTTTCATGGCACTTTACGATTACTGTTTTCATTACTCCAACGAATCGGTACTTTGCCCCTTTTTATAAAATTAATCATATCTCCTAAGGGATACCCTGAACGAAAAAATACCAAGAGGTAGCTTTTGTGGCTTATGTACTAAGCTTCATAACTGATGTATCAAAATTGGAAAAAGACAGTGGCGCACATATTTTTTCCCCAAATGAATTTTTACAGTTACCCCGTACGCACGCCACTGACGCAGTTGTAAGTAGATTTTCACTTGAAAATATGCACTTTCATAATACACTTTCAAGTTCCAAGTTTCATTAAAATCAATCAGTGGTTTTGAAATTATTTATAAAAAATTAAAAAAAAAATTAAAATTCAACCCACTGTATATTGGAAACTATGCGTTTCCGGGCCCATGTGCACAGGAACTTTTTTTCTTATTTTTTAGTAAGCCCCACGAGCGATGGTGCATGTTTTTTGAAACAGCCTGTATATATATATATATATATATATATATATATATATATATATATATATATATATATATAAAGACCTTAAGTGACTAATCTAAAGGCCCTAATTCGCGGTCATATAAAGAAATTTTTGCAAAATTGCACCAACGATACAACAGAAAATTTTCGTAATGGAAATCCGCTAATAATACAAATCCTAACTTTTTAGACTCTAGGACACTTGGCTGACTGAACATATAAAACGTGTCATAAATTTTTTCCGTCAAGGACGCATAAGGACCTCTTTCAAGGTAAATATCTCAGTTTTGTGGTTTCTAACCTCGCAACACCCAGAAGTACCAATTAAAATGAGTACGCCCCAGCCAGAGGTAAATGATACTTGCTGACGTGTTTGAACTTGTCGCTTGGGCTGTAAAATACAGTACACTTTGCAAGCGACCAACATGCCTTTTAAATGGGTTATAAGGAACCCCACATTTTATCTTATTTTCCATACTGATGACTTGTTTTCAAGTTTACCGAGACAGCGCAAATATTTTCACCCCATATAACACTCCAAGTAGTATCTTGCATTATCTTATTATACATATATTTGTGTTTTTAGTTTTTAGTTTTATTTTTTGCTTGTATTGTGTAAAGATACGTTGCTATGGCAACAGTGTAACGGAGTATAGAAACTAACAATAGAAATGGATTCGATTAAAGAAATGAACATTAAAATGCCGAGGAAACGTTTCTACTTCATAAGTTTGGAAGGGCTATTATGAGGAAATATTATAGAGATATAGTGAGAATTACCATGCTTTAATACTTTTCCAACTTTTTTATCACCTTGTTTTTCTTGCAAAGTTTGAAAAGAAAATAATAGGAGTATTAATTCAAAATTCAAGTTATTTGTCTGCCCAAAAATGACGTAGAGAACCTATAACTTCTAATTTTATACTTTTTAATACAAGTTATATTTCTAGTAGGTTCTTCATATACACATATTGAAAAAAGTTTGAGCGCAGCAAGTGCCTTATGGTAGCGAATTTTCATAAACGTGTTTTTAATGGTAAATATGTCTTTTAGTGAATTTTCGTAGAAGAAATATATATATATATATATATATATATATATATATATATATATATATATATATATATATATATATATATATATATATATATATATATATATATATATATATATACTTATTTATTTATTGTTATCTTAATTATACAGCATGTCTCACAAAAAAGCTTAGCTTGTGCTTGCAAATGACATAATTTTAAACTTCTTCCAAAAAAATCAAACTGTCAAACAGTTTTATTCTGTCACTTGCCAAATTTCCTCTAAACTTCTCTCCCCTGCAATCCCAAATCTCATCAATATATCCACTGTAGCATTTTATATTTTAATTTACTTTGGTATCAAAATAATAACTTTTCTACAACTATATCTCTCCAAAAATTTTAATTCTTCCAGGAAAAAAATTTGACCATACATTTCTGACATTTAGAACATGTCATATATATATATATATATATATATATATATATATATATATATATATATATATATATATATATATATGTTTGTATGTATATGTATGTATCACACCTATAACTCAAAAAATAAAAAATCTATGATAACCAAATTTATCAGGTAGGTTTATGACGTAAAAAGGAAACTACACACCAAAATTTATATTTATTTGTTACAAGAAAAAAAAGTTATAATAAAGGAATCAGTATTCAACATTTGCAAGAGCAGTTACTAAAAATAGCGATAAAAAGAGATAGGAAACTTAATAATCTATAATTGTCAATATAGATAAAGCCATAAATGCTTGAAATAAAACATTTCGGAACGCAGCAATTGCGCATTAGTAGCAAATTTTCATAAGAATTGTACCCTATAATTATACCGCATACAGTTAATACTTTAAACTTGCACATACCTTGAAGATCGATTTTAGTGGTCGTAGTGCTCGCACATTTAAAGAATTTTTTCGAAACTGTTACCATTGACATCACTCTATTATTAAAAAAATCTTGCATTCTAACTTCTTTTGAGAAAAATTCCCAACACTCAATTTTCTATGAAGCTAAAAAATTAAATTTTGCTATATCTGTAGATAGTGTAAGTTTCTTTAAAAGAAAATTTCATTAAAGTTATACAAAATATTTTCAGAAGGAAACTTAAATCGTATTTAGAAAAGTAAACTATCTGCCAAATTATAAACGTGGCAGTTATTTTTCCTTATTAATCGCCAGTATGATTTCGTCAGTCAACCTAATAAAAGATTAAAAAAAAAGAAAAAAAATATTAAAAAAAAGAAAAAAGAAAAAAAAAGAAAGAAGAGGAAAAAAAAAAGAAAAAAGAAAGTAAAAATTATTATATGTATAAATAAGTTTAGATATTGTATATTTGTATATAGGTAACATAATTATATCTTATAGATTATTAAGGTATTTGTATATATTTGTGTATATAAAATAGCAAAACTCTGTGGCTGATGGAATTACTGTTCCAAGGTCATAAATATCTCCACCACCACCACCAACCTAATAAAACTGGTTTCCTCAATATGAACAATAACAAAATTATAATATCAGACTCAAAGGTGACAAACTTATTCAGGCGTTTCAAACAAAAATTAAATCTTGTTCAAAACGTCTGAAATCTGTGCATTATTGTTTCTCCAAATATCAAAACAAAACATAAAAAAACATACATTCATCAAGCTGGATTCGATCGCGTAATATTCTGCTTAGGAGGCAAGGACGATCTCCCCGACGCTATCTGAGTATACTTCAACTGATTAAGATATTCGGCTTTTAACTGTCCTCCATTTCAAATGCGAAATTTTTATTTGTATTGCCGTTTGTTCATTGCTGTGATTTTAGGTTTCAATGCTTCTAGTTCTGCCTTCACCCATATAGTGCAGGGAAACAAAAGCGACAGTCGATGAAAACAGCCACTATGATAGATTTCTTGTAAGGTTCAGTTCCTGTTATAAAAAATAGAACAAAGCCCCCGAAGATGGCTAGATATATGGGCCGAAACGCGTAGGGCTTTTACTAAATAAATTTAGTCTGGAGTATAGCCTTGTTCTGTTTTTTACCTTGGAAATATGTCGTCTAACCCAGACGTTGTGACGTTCAGAAATTTCAAATTGTCACCCTAAACGTTTAATACAACATTATTCCATTCTAACAGATTATAACAAAAACACTTCTATAATATATATAACAGCAGTGACAACTAGAGGCGCAAACATGAACTTTACTATGTAACGGCTTCTAGTACAAGTTTTTAAACTTAGATGCCGACCCAGGACCAGCCAACAACGTTCCTTTCTTATTAGTATGACGCACTGATGAGCTCCAATGTGTTTTTGTGTTTTTTGTTTCTTTAACTTCACCCTATATATATATATATATATATATATATTTCACCCTATATATATATATATATATATATATATATATATATATATATATATATATATAGTATTAAATTTTTGTGACGGTAATAGTGTTATTTATCAAAAAATTGTGGGAACGCCGTTAGTTGTAGAATAAAACTCTTTATTATAGGCCGAGCTTTCGGAAAAATTTATTCCTTTATCAAGGATATAACATGAGTTCTACTAAACTATTTATCTAATAACAAATATAAAAAGAAAACCTTTTGATGAATTTGAGTGAAGTCTAATAAAATCTTTTTTTTTTTTATTAGACTCCACTCAAATTCATCAAAAGGTTTTCTTTTTATGTTTGTTATTAGATAAATAGTTTTGTAGAACTCATGTTATATCCTTGATAAAGGAATAAATTTTTCCGAAAGCTCGGCCTATAATAAAGAGTTTTATTCTACAACTGACGGCGTTCCCACAATTTTTTGATATATATATATATATATATATATATATATATATATATATATATATATATATATATATATATATATATATATAACGCCAGGGAGCAGGTTCACCCCCCTATCCTGGAAATTTTGCCGAACCTCTGCCTTTCAGTAAAGGGGGTACAGATATTTAAGTGCTCAACATAGCATGGACACGGGACCGACGGCTTTACAGCCCCCTTCGAAGGGCGGAACGTGCAGACATTCAGCTTGCTCAAATAGAATGCCAGAACCTCGGTTTATATATATATATATATATATATATATATATATATATATATATATATATAAATATATATATATATATATATATATATATATATATATATATATATATATATATATATATATATATATATATATATATATAAATATATATATATATATATATATATATATATATATATATATATATATATATATATATATGTGTGTGTGTGTGTGTGTGTGTGTGTAAATATTGCCAAGTAGAACTTCATTCAGATAATAGAATTTCTTTTCAACTTCAATTACTTCCTGTTTAATGGGGTTTACTATAGACATTCTTTTGGATGTCCAATGGGTAGTCACCTCAGCCCTGTGCTGGCAGGTATGGTTATATCATCGTTGTTGAAGTTTGCACTACCACGTCTGTCCTTTGGATTGCCTTTTATTTACCAATTGCCTCTGCCTTTCAGTAAAGGGGGTACAGATATTTAAGTGCTCAACATAGCATGGACACGGGACCGACGGCTTTACAGCCCCCTTCGAAGGGCGGAACGTGCAGACATTCAGCTTGCTCAAATAGAATGCCAGAACCTCGGTTTATATATATATATATATATATATATATATATATATATATATATATATATATATATATATATATATATATATATATATATATATATATATATATATATATATATATATATATATATATATATATATATATATATATATATATATATATATATATATATATATATATATATATATATATATATATATATATATATATATATATATATATATATATATATATATATATATATATATATATATATATATATATATATATATATATGTGTGTGTGTGTGTGTGTGTGTGTGTGTGTAAATATTGCCAAGTAGAACTTCATTCAGATAATAGAATTTCTTTTCAACTTCAATTACTTCCTGTTTAATGGGGTTTACTATAGACATTCTTTTGGATGTCCAATG
Source organism: Tillus elongatus (assembly GCA_964006375.1). Lineage (NCBI taxonomy): Eukaryota > Metazoa > Arthropoda > Insecta > Coleoptera > Cleridae > Tillus > Tillus elongatus. The sequence goes on along the minus strand of OZ023263.1, from coordinate 63,074,627 downwards.
GGTAGTCACCTCAGCCCTGTGCTGGCAGGTATGGTTATATCATCGTTGTTGAAGTTTGCACTACCACGTCTGTCCTTTGGATTGCCTTTTATTTACCAATACATGGATGATTTGATTCTTGCCATTCCGATGAATACTGAGGAAGAGATGTTGCAGATTTTTGATAGTTTAAATGATCACATTAAGTTTACTGTTGAGAGAGAGACAGGTAGAAGTGTTCCTCTCCTTGCTGCTAGAGTATATAGAAGTAACGACAATACCATTAAGTTGGATTGGTACAGCAAGCCTTCCAGTTCCGGAAGATACATAAATTGTGCGTCATATCATGATAAAAAATGAAACTAAATGTTATATTGGGCATGAAGAGGCAGATTTTGGATATTGCCCACCCCTCTTTCGACATAGGGCTTTATGTCGTTTTGCAGATATGATGGTGAAAAGTGGCTATGAAAGAAGTTACATGATGAAAATACTTTTCAACGCTCCATCAGAAAATGCACCTCACCGAGCAGCTGTTAGGCCTTCCCCGCCCTTACAGGATGGGAGGGACACCTCTGATCCAGGATTGAATGCCAAATATGCGGTATTGCCTTACGGCAGTGGATTAACACACAGACTATTGGACCTCTTCAAAGTTTTTACAGACATTAAAGTGGCTAAATACATTGTTCTGATCAACAATGCCTTTTTCACTAACAATGAGGACAAAATTTCGGTGCCAAGCAACGTGATGTGGTCTACAATTTGGACTGTAAAAATTGTTCTCTTTCTTATATAGGTCAGACTTCACAGTCTGTTGGTAAGAGGATCAGGCAGCATAGGAGCGACTCCAGACTTAGACCTGATAGATGTGCATTGGCGCATCATGTGTCTACCTTGGGTCATAACATGTATTTTGAAAATGTAAACATATTGGATAGGGAAATCAATTTTAAAAAACTTCTTCTTGAAATGTGTCATATTCTTGAAAATGACACTATGAACTCAAAAGCAGATATTCAAAATTTAAGTAACATATATAGCTATGTAATACTTTTTGATAAGTCTAATGGCGCCTCTGTGTTGGCCGGTTGCGACGCACTTCCTTTTATACCAGATGACAAATGCTCAAATAATTCCCAAGCTATTCACAAACCTAATTTGTCATTGGCATAAGCTAAGTTACCGGGAAGTTAAAGGGCCGCCAGCTTTTATACAGTGGAGATGGGCGTGAGTCAAAATAAGATGTTAACCAGGAGCGCCACTTGATTGTTTAACCTCCACTCCCGGATATTATAATAAAATGTTCACCAATATACTTCCTTGCCCAGATCCAACACAACCAATAATTTCTGGATCACACTGGCAACTATAGCCAACCACAATCGAGCACAGGAAGCTACAAGGGAGTTATAATTATGGTAAAACAAACTAAATTTCAGAACGGTTTGGTCTCATAGACCCACAAGTAAAGGTAACGGTAATGATCTAATTCTCAACAGCCCTGAAAACAAAACACAAACACAAAACCAAAACACACCTATAATATGATAAAATAAGGGCTTTTATTAAGCTTCTTTGGCATACAATAAATTATTAAAACGCTGTTCTAAAATTCTGATCTAAAATAAAAAGTCTCTATTAAATAACTGAAATGGCTTATTACAAAATAATCAAGATCTCTAATGAGTATGCATGAATGTGCTCCAAAGCTATAATTGTTCTATGGAAAAATTCCACTTTTCGTGCACGCAAAGCTTATAACTTATTTCCCCAAATAGTAATTAATTACACGTTAATTAAGTTAAGTGGCCTGATTAAATATCAAGTCCCAAGAATAATCAATAAGTTTAACTAATGCTAACAATATATAATAAGCGGTGGTAACTATCAAAGGTGAAGCAATTATATTAACAAGGGTCTCATAAAAATCTGTACCACATTTATTGAAGTTTAAATAAAATAATTCAGTTTGATTTCAGCAAATTTAACAGATGTGAATATTTAAAGTTTTAGCTTATCAAGATCGTCTCTCTTTTCACTCTATTCTTTATCACAAAACGGAAAATTCTTACTTGAAATTCCTGGACTTCTAGGCCATAAAATTACCAACAATTTCCACACCAAACTAGGGCCTTTAAGGGTACGGGACTGCAACCACGGGAACAATGCAACAACGGAAAGGCAATGCGACAACGGAAAGCGAAGACCTCCTCACTGAGATCCTAATTCATAAATCCCAGATTTCACAGCTGACGGGAATTATCATTGCTCTTGACTAGCACATAAAACTCCATTTAATTCAATAGCCATACTTCGTTCGGTACATGAAAATTCGCTATTCCATGCGAGACTTATTCCACTCAAAACTCTCCTATGATACGTGAATTTGCCAAAGGTACTGCCCAACACAAGAGTTGCCCAATACAAAACTTTCTACCCAATACTAGAGCTTTTCCATCCGGTACTAGAATCGCCCAGCACAATAACTATCCAGTACAGGGATTGCCCAACACAAGAACTTTCTACCCAGCACAAGAGCCCTAAAAACAATAAGTAACGGAATGCTAGAGGTGTTATACTTACGAGAGATGATGATTTCTTACCTCCAACGAGGGCATACGAAACTCCAACAACGTGACAAGATCAAAGTGGTCCTTATATCCCCTCAAACGGGTATCTCTACAGTCTTCAACACCAAATCCATAAATTACGATATCACCAGAAGACTGCAGATACTTTCTGAGTGCAATTAAATCCACTATGGGGATAATTAGTATCCAACATGCTTCTCAGAAAGAACCACGTGTTAACTCCAACTACTACCAACGAAAAATCTCTCTCGAACCTTCCGGAATATTCGCATTTCCTACCTGACAGCCGGTAGCGCTGTCGTTCGCTCTCACTTCATCCTATAGGTCCCCAGCCATCTATCCTTCTCAACATGCGGACCATTCTCGAACCACCAACATTTCTTAACCACATCGCAGGCGCGGCCGCCGACAAGATATACCAGGGCTAGTTCAAAGAGAAATGATTTAACGAAACATCTTAATTTCATTCAGTATACGAGGGATAGCCAGAAGAAATAACCATGATCGTCGCCAATAATTATCTGTTCAAAGCAGAGGAGGAACCACAAATACACCCAAACTAGCCTAGCTGTTTAGCTACTCAATTTATACTGTTACACGGTTCTATAACTTAGAATAAGAGAACATATTATATATTTCATCAATAGAGTAGTAATATTCTATGATCAGTGATGGTCTCTTGGTTTTGCAGCTGTCACTTATATCCATGGTCGACATTCTAACGTGAAAAAAAATGGGGTTAGATGTCCATTTTGTTACCCACGAATTTTTCAAAGCTTTTTTAGTTCTTTAACCTTAATGACAGTGTTTTATACTTTTTCATTACTTACTTTAAATGTTTTGAAAGTGGAAATGTTCGCGTAAAGTTACATGTAATGTAAAGATGTTTTTTTTTGCATCGTTGTTTTTTTCATGTCTTTGTGGCAGTTTTTTACCTGTTTTGATGCTTTGGCGTTGCTTTTGTAATTAGCTACAGTGCTGTAAGTGTTATTTAATGCATAGTCTAAATGTTGTGCTGATTTTTATTCATTTTTAGTACTCCTAAAGATTCTCGGGACCCCGAGCGAAATATATCGAGTTTTTAGTACAGAGTGACTTTCTTTAAAATATAGCCCTCGTTTTTTTGGTCGTAATTGCCCTTAAAAGTATACAAATTTCAGCACGCTAACGTGTAACGACTGTTACTCCTCCCTTCAATGATATATATATATATATATATATATATATATATATATATATATATATATATATATATATATATATATATATTATGGTCTGTCACCTTCTTTCGATACCCCCCCCCCCCCGTTGACACCAACATTTTCAACCCCAAAGGAAGCTTCATTGCACCTTCCAAAATGATAAAAAAATATGTGCAGTGCAAATTAAATAATGTTGAACACAAACAGTGTGGGCTTTCATTAACTTGATTTTATAGGAGCCTTTCAATTTAATTAAATTACAACATACGCTTCTGGTTATGATTTCAGAACATAATAATTTTGTCACAAATAAGTTTAATGTTATTATTTTGAGATTGCGAATAAAACTTTTATCTCAGTTATACACGGCCTTGTTTGCTTATTCCGTTTTAAAACTGAATTCTGGCTGATTAGGCTCTAAATATGAAAGTTCGAAAATGTATACAAAAAGTCAACTAACCCAGGCAACTTTCTCATTAATAATTATTATACGTAAATCCTGTATCATAATATACCGCTCACATTAAATTAAATTTCGTATCATAACAAACTTTGTGTGACAGTTTCTGAAGCAAAGGAGACAATATATGCATAATCTTATTTGGAAGAGACGCTAGATAAGTGCTAGAGACAGTTATGAAATTTCTTGGTGAAACGTGTGAAATATGTTATCTGCTCCTGTGGAAGATAAACCTTTAAGCACAACGCCTTGCCAAGTACATTACTTTATATTTTACGATATCTGCAGTAATACATTCATCTGGACTTTAGTCAAGCTTAAACTGGGATGTGAGAAACTTAAGCAACACTTGGATCTAATGTAAATAACAATTTTCATCTTTTATGAAGGTAATAACAGTTCAGTGTTAAATCTGCATGCGAAAGAATGCAGCGGAAATTGTTTGTTCCAAGTATAGAGATGATGTGGAGCGTCAGTTGTGCCAAGCCCATCAAAAGTTTCATATCCGCATTCATTTTGTAGGAAATAATATAGAATGCTTGTTGCAATAATTTATGAAAAAGAAGCGCTTTTCTGGCACATCTTTTTGGTGAATTTTCTTTAAAAAATCGCGACTTTGGAGTTTTAAAAAAAAAACCTTCAAATGAGCACGAAGTAGGACTACCAGTATTTACACCCGGCGTTAGTTTCAGTTTTATGCGTTTTCATATATACAGGGTCACGCGTTTCTACGGTAAAGCTCAATATATCCGTGAATATACAATATATGAGAAAATTTTTTTTTTTAATGTCAAATATGTCTTGTTCTTACAAGGACATTTGGTTGACAGTATAACTTATATAGTGCTAACAATATACCATATTTCATTAAAATAGTTTTGTTGTTTCAAAAAGTACAAATATTTTCCGAAAATAAACTTTAAAAGAGCCTCTTTAAGCTATTTACACACATCACAAGATATAATTATCCACACACAGCTTTAGGACCAAAATTGAAAAAAAATATAAAAAAATTTCTTTTAAAAAGATTCATCTTTTTTTTTGACATAAATTGCCTTCAGTAATGTTACACAAAATTATATTTTTTACAAAAATTCGATTTTTTTTTCAACAATAACTTACTTAAAATGTATTATTCATTACCAACATATCACAAAAATCTTATAAAAAATGATGTCTACGGAAACACTAAAAACATTTCTGCGAAAACATTTCAAATTCAGCCACTATTTGAGAGTGCCTGTATACGACAGCTCGATTTTTTCAACCAGTAATACAAACAAACAGTTCTCTGAATGCATCATTTCCATGGGGCGCCACTATGTATTGATAAAATCGCCGTATCACAAGTTGTGATATGGGTTTGTGCAATGTGCCAAAAACGTAAAAATTAACAATTGGAGTAACTCAAAAACGATGGACGATATCAATTTTTTTCCTTACAAACATGCATTTTAATTTGACGGAAAACACAAAAATGTAATAACACAAGGGGTGTTCTATTAAAAAAATAAAGTTTGTATCAGCAACGAGTTATGGGCCAACCTGTGATTGTCAAAATAGGTTTATAAGATACAGCTCTAGACACCCTATAATTAACCTATATACTTTTTTCTCATATCTTGTATAGTAACGGATATATTGAGTTTACCCTAAAAATGCGTGACCCTGTATATCCGTAAACAGGCAAAAACTGAAACTGCCCCCGTATATGGTTTTTAGGGGTCCTACTTCGCACTCATTTGAAAAAATCTTTTTAAAATTCATGAGTCGCGGTCTTCTTAATAACGAATGTTTTCTACGCAAATTTGCTAAAATAGAGACTATTAAACCATAAAGTCTATAGCGGAAACTACTGCCGAAGCATCAAAAAGTGGGTCTATTGAAATGGATTTTCCGAAAATATTTTAGTCAAATGAAGGACAATGATGGTTGAAGCTGAAACTTAAGGCTTTGCAAAATACATTTGTTACGACATATTTTCGACGTAATCCGTATTTGCTTCAAATTCGTTGTCTGAAAATTGCAAATTTTGACGTTTAAAATCGCGACTTTGACGTTTCAAGAAGAAAAATTATTAAATTTTCAAAATATATTTTCTGCCACTTCTGGACCTTTTTGCGCCGTTGTATGTAATATTCAATTCTTTTTGCTAGTCACACAAAATGTTTTGTTCTTGTCCTTTCCCCTGATCACCAGTGGACCAAACTTTTTCCTTTAAATGTCTATAACTTTTTTTCTTTTAACTTAGTGATCTAAATTTTTGTGTGAGTGCTAAGTTTGATAGTAAAAACGCACATGTCAAATTTGGTTGTCATAACTTTGTTATTTTTGGAGATACAAAAATTTTCTGAAAGAAAACTCAAAATTTTCCCGGAAAAACTGGTCTGATTTTCCTGGTTAATAAACTTATCCAAGCCACTTATAAAAGGAAGGTACACACCAAATTTCATCAAAATCGGCCCATTATCTTTTGAGTTGTTGGTGTGATATATATATATATATATATATATATATATATATATATATATATATATATATATATATATATATATATATATATATATATATATATATATATATATACAGTGTGGAACAGCCAAATGGAATAAATTCGATAACGGATAAATGAGGACGTGTTGGGAAAAACGCTTGGACACGTCGATTTGTATTTTTAACTGCGCATCTTTTTCAAGAAAAAAAAATTATATAGGGTGCGTCATGTGACAGTGGCCAATACCAACTTTCTTATTTTAAATACAAGCCCCTGTATATTATTAATTTTTTGGATTCTTCAGAAAATTCTAGACATAATTCATGTACAATGTCCTATACCTATCTTCAACTGTTTCGGAAATATTAAGTATTTTCAGATTTATTACAAAAATTAACATTAAAAATAGAAAATTATTTTATTTCACAAATTATAATAAGAAATACTGATTATTTCTTAATAATTTAAAAAAACAAAAAAAAATTAATGTCAATGTAGTAAATGTTCAAAATGCTCGCCACGAACATCTTGGCAACATGCTAATCTGGTATAGAAATGTCTTCTAACATTACTCAACATCTCAGGCGTGACTGATCTAATCGCAAGCGTGATTCGTCTTTTTAAGTCATCTAAGTTGAGGGGCTTAGTTTTGTATACAATACTTTTGACATATCCCCACAAAAAGTAGTCTAATAGCGACAGATCAGGAGATCGTGCTGGCCATTCTATCGATCCGCGCCTCCCTATCCACCGATTTGGAAAAATTTGGTTCAGGTACTGCCGGACATTGATTTGGTAATGGGGCGGTGCTCCATCTTGCTGAAACCATATTTTATTGGCAGGAACTTGTGGGTTTGCTGGATCTGGATATAAGTTTGTCAAAGTTGGCACGACATTATTTTGGAGCAGTTCTAAATATTTATCCCCATTCAAGTTGCCATCAATGAAAAAGGGACCTACGATATGATTTCCAACAATTCCTGCCCAAACATTAACTTTTTCAGGATATTGCGTATGTTCCTCTCTCATCCAATGAGGATTCTCATTAGACCAATAGCGGCAATTTTGACGATTAACATGACCGTGAAGTGTAAATGTGCTCTCATCAGAAAACAAAACATCTTCTAATTGGATCACATTGTTATCTAACATTGCCATCCTTTGTTCACAAAAATACGTTCTCCTATCGAAATCGTCCTCCATGAGCTCCTGAGTTGGTATCATTTTATAGGGATGCATTTTACTTTCCTTTAATGTTCGAAAAATTGCTGTGTGGCTAACGTTGAATAGTTGGGCTGCTTGTCGACCAGAAGTATGTGGGTTTTCTTGAAACTCAAGCGTAATATCCAATTTCGTATCATCACTTACTGCATTGGCAGCTACTTTTTTTATCTGTCTCACATGACCAAGCTCGCGAAACTGCTTTTCTATTTTGCTAATTGTTCCTTGGGATACAGGCGGCAAATTTGGAAATTTTTCGTGAAATAAGCGAGACACTTCCATCTGTGTCCGTGTGTTATCTCCATAACCAATCATTTGTAGAATGGTTATTTTGTGCATTTCTGTTAAATGAACCATTTTTCTGATATTATTACGTACAGTTAACGAAATTCAAACGACAATAGCACTGACACTAATCACTACTGTCATGCAGGCAGACAACAAGTTGCTAAGGCTACGAGTTTTATACGAACAGAAAGAAAACTGTTTTTGTTTTTGTTTCATTTCATATCAGTAAAAAGAAACGCAGGAATGGTTTTTGTTTACTTTCTCATTATCAAGAGCTGAATGGGAAATAAGTATTGAATGCAATGTAGCGAATTTGTGAAATAAAATAATTTTCTATTTTTAATGTTAATTTTTGTAATAAATCTGAAAATACTTAATATTTCCGAAACAGTTGAAGATAGGTATAGAACATTGTACATGAATTATGTCTAGAATTTTCTGAAGAATCCAAAAAATTAATAATATACAGGGGCTTGTATTTAAAATAAGAAAGTTGGTATTGGCCACTGTCACATGACGCACCCTATATAATTTTTTTTTCTTGAAAAAAATGCGCAGTTAAAAATACAAATCGACGTGTCCAAGCGTTTTTCCCAACACGCCCTCATTTAACCGTTATCGAATTTATTCCATTTGGCTGTTCCACACTGTATATCTTTAGGAATGTTTGCTCTACACTGTAATCACTTTTAAATATACACTCTATTTGCTTGCGTCCCGGTTCATCATCAGCACGCTACTAGCAGTTTCGAACCGTCCCAGCTCATCATCAGCACGCTACAAGTCAGTATATATATATATATATATATATATATATATATATATATATATATATATATATATATATATATATATATATATATATATATATATATATATATACTTAAACACAGATCTCCTCATTAGTGAAATTTTCGTTTCACTAAAAATTCGCTAAAGTTGTATACGTTAATTAAACTCACTTCTATGAGTGTTTAAATCTTCAATAGAGTGGGCTCTATTATAAGTGTATGATTACCATAGAATGGCGGTTTCAACAACTATATTCACTACTATTTACAAATATTTACAGACCAACAGACGCACATCAAAGCTCATTGGTTTTTACAATTCAACTAGTTTATAAGAAATAAAAAGAGACATCAGAAGGGCGCGTTCCTGAAAATGGCAGCACCAGCCAAAGATACTACAAGTTTAAATGTTAATAGTGCGTATATTGTCAACCCTATCAAAACTCTGCTGCTTAGGTAGGTTTCAATGTCAGCGTGGAGACTGGAGATTTAGAAATTAAAAGTGGATATCAAATCCTTTTGAAGGTGATGGAGTGAAAAATCATGATGCGACAAAGCGACATTGCCTTTAGACTGTGATTATGATGAGAGTCAAGTTGTTCTCCCTTTGAATTGTGTTTAGCCTAAGAGCTCGTGGCTAATTGGTCGTGTTTTCGGCGCCATACTAAAGGTTACACACACAAAACAATAAGCACAAGAAAATCATATTTGCAAAAAATAATAGTGCTGCAAATTAAATCATATCTTTCACGATATTTTATTCTCTTCAGAAAAACATTCTCGTGCAATAAATTTAGGTCCCATGACTGGACCACAAAGAAAATATTTGTATTCTGTACCCATAAACTTTTGAAAGGTTATATTGCTTGAGTTTTATTGAAAAAATGTCAGTTTTCACCAACTCACCCTTTATTTATCCGATACCCTCTGAAGTGATCTTACCCAAAAAAGAATTCGAAGTGTCCTTTGTCGGGTCCATGCCAAATTTGAAGATGGTATCACAATTTGTTGAAAGTTATTGCGCGTATTAACAGACAGACGTACCTGCCTACAGACCAGATGTTTGATGAAATTAAGAGTTTTGTAATAAATAAACCCCAAAAACGTTTTATTACTAGTGTTTTAACGGAGCAATGTCAATTTGCACCAAGTCACCCCTCATTCATTCCCTACCCCCTAACGCGATTTTACCCAAAAACAATCCGAAACGTGCGTTTGTTGAGTGATAACTGTATACCAAATTTGAAGACGATATCGCAATTCTTTATAAAGTTGTCATGGCTTCAGACATACAGACCAACCGACAGACACCAGACAGGCCGACACACCGATAGCCAAAATAAACTTTCGCTCCCAAATCATGTTTTATATAAATATGTATGTTTTGATACTTTTTTACGACGGTTACTTGAAACATTTTGTTCATTTTTTTGTCGCCGATGCGATACTTCCACACGTTGTGACGATGTGGAAGTAATAAAGAATTTATGTTAGTAATTATATTGGATCGTTGCTGAGAGTAACATACCCAAATATATACATAAATGTTGCAGTCATCATTCTGGTAATACAGGCAATGTAGGACAGATTTATTTGTAACCTAGCAATCCCATTGCGGTAGTAATTCTGTGTAGATGACTTTAATTACTCCATTCTCTCAGCGGAATAGGCTATAATGCTGAGCAAGAAAGAGAATAAATAATTATATCCTACCAAAACTTTACCACCACAGACTTCATCAAGTGGCGCAAGTTCTTAGCAACTTTATGCAAGATAACATTTTTAACACTCATTTACATAAGAGGTACCTTCGTATCCGTGGGGTGCATTAAAAATTTATGTTCTTCTAAAATTAGCTACCAATGACTAAATGCATGTTTTATTTCACGATAAATGTGCTTTTAAGTTATTTTTGCGCTAATTGTTTGCACTGTGTGAAATTCAGATATACCTACTATAATTTGGGCAATGTGAAATTCGTATAGACTATAAGTTGTGCAATAATAATAAGAGTTATTAATTAGGGTAGTTTATGTATCTACTTTTACAACCCCTTGCTGCTTTTAATTAAAGGAAAATCCAAGATGAAGATTGCTTTAATTATTTTCATTAGAAAGTTAGCACACTACAAAAGTACTCTATTTCGAAGGAGCATTTTTAAGATCGTGTGATAATTACAGGTTCTTTTTACTTATTTTAGTGAATCTTAGTAAAAAAAATTTGTAATGGGTAGATTCCGACTTTTAAAATTAGAAACAATTTCTTCTAATGAGCTTGAACTTTCTTATAGTTATAAGTAAAAATAATGGTATACAAAACTGAGCCACGCGACTTAACTGACTTAAGAAGAATAATAACGATTGCAATTAGGTCGGTTACACCTCAAATATTAAGTAACGTTAGAAGACATTTTTATTTACTATCAGGATCCTACCAAGAAGTGCAAGACATGCACTTGGAACATCTCCTAGATTAAGATTGAGGTTTTTTATTTTTTGATTATTATTATTATTAGGCATTTAACCCTACTAGTTACTAATTTTCTAGCTTGTTGTAGCGAAGTTCGTCAATAAAATGAATTTCTTTTTTTGTTACTCTTCATTTTGGCAATAAACTTTAAAGCCATAGGATTTTTTAATATAAACTGAAGAAATCTTTCAAATAAAGAATCACAAGCCCTTATTTTCTATTTTAAAATTACTGGTTTGCAACTGTGGCACAACGGGGATTGAATGTAGGGGTGAACTTTTCACGTTGCAGGATGTCATTTTTTAATCTAAAATTGACGTGTCTTGGGATTTTTTATAATCATGCAGAATAATTGATGTTCCATTTGATGCTCCAAACACTCTATGTAGAGGGTGTTTTCCAATTGGGCGCAGAAAATCGAGAGTCGTATTCCGTGGCTAAAGATAGGGTAATTTTGTTGAATAAATCCAAGTTTCCGAGGTTTTCGTTTTCGAAATATGGGGTTTCCAAAAATGATAAAAGAGTCAATTTAAAATTCATACCTTTATACGCCAGAGAGCAAGTTTCACCTCACTATCCTGGAAACTTTGCCTTTCTGTCAGGACGGTAGAGATCTTTAACTGGCCCAACATCGCATGGATACGGGATTGACGGCTTTACGACCCCTGCGAAGGGCGGAACGTGCAGACATTTAACTTGCTCAAATACAATGCCACAACCCCGTTGATGTTAATGTTACAGTTTGTACACGTTCTTACCACTAAACCACCGAAGCTCTCACGATATCAACTCAAGCAGTCACTACATTTATTGTATTCTATAACTTAATAAGTCAACGGTGCGGTCAACAAACAATAATGCCAGGTATAATATTGACTATTCACATATCAACTAAACAGCAGCAGCATAAGTACGATGCTGTGATAAAAACAATGTTCTGTCGTAATAGCCTTGGCCTATATTATTACAGTTAGGCCTGCATAATACATGGGAAATTAATGGTGCCTAATAACATCAGCTGCTACAATACTTTTCTGTGAGCTCACCAAAAAGTGCACATAGGGTATTTAATCTCTATTTTAACTTTTATATAAAATAGCTCCACGTTGGGCGCCAATTTATAACATTATGAATGCTATCTTACGTAACAGTCAATAACAAAATAAATTATTAAGATTTAAAAGAAAATTCTGTGGCTGCTCGGGGCGGAACCTGATATATAATGCGATTCTGAAAAATATGAGGGTTCCTACTTTATAATTTGGGTTGCGTCAAACATACAAATAAAAATCGAGACTCAGTTCACTTTATTTATCAATATATAATGATTTTATATAAGGCAAAATGATTATAAGTTATTGTGATAGATGGAAGCAGTTATAGATAAAATTTTTGAATTTAAATAGAGATTACAGATTAGCAATGTACTTAGCTATGGTGTCTTGCGTGGTGCTCCTTGGTTCAACTGGGTATGAGAGAGCCTGAGGTTACTCAGGGCTAGCCAAACCTCTGGATATATTGTTGTTATCGTAGGGCTTGCAAACCGATGGATTGACTTCGACAGGTGCTTCTGCATGGTGTGGCGTTGAACGGGGTGCCATAATGATGTCGAATGTGGCTCTCATAATTATGTTAAACGGGGCTCCCATGACGATGTTGAATGGGCCCTCAAAACTCTGGAGCTGATGTGGTTTCCATAACGGTGTTGAACGAGGCTCCAATTATGGTGATATTGAACGGCGCCCTCCAATTGACGGTGTAAAAATAGTTCACTTCGTCTAAGTACATCGCTACATTTGAGGTTATTCATGTGTGATATGCTTGTAGGGTATCCACGTTAAGAACAAATTTGCTCTGTATTAATAGTGAGACTGTACGAGAATACCGCCGCAAGCTATTACATAACAAGAAAAGAAGTATCAAACAGAGCAATCACAAAGTTATCATATATTGTTACAAAGCAAAGACAGCATTTAAGGTAGCAAAGTATTTAATCTAACTCACTTCATATGAGCGTGCTGCTTTTTTCTCTTAGCTAGCTATTGTTGCTCTTAACATTTTTACTATTGTTAAAATTTTGTCAAAAATAGATCCAGGTGGAGACTGCATGGGCTTATAAAGAATCATGTTATCTGACAAACGAAAATGAAGCTTAGGTATTGAGACCAGCCACCAATTGTCGCTTTCAAGATGTTCACGAATAATACCAGAGAATATGGTTGGACATTAATTTAAGACGTTATCTTATAAAGTTCATTGAGTGAGAAAGTAATAAATTTCATTGACTAAGAAGATAATAAATTTTATTGACTAAGAGAATAATATAATCATGTACCAATGAATCTTATAATGGGAATATATAAGTTGTGAAACGTGTAACACATTACAAAATTACCACTTTTGCAGTCTTCAGTGACTTATTCAACTCAGTTAGCTGTCCAACGCTTTTTAATTACAGTTGTTCATTAAGTCGAACTTTGATAACTTCCAAATCTCGTTTGTCATTCTCGATTTGCATTTCTTCGCGGTTATCCGCAATTTTTATGTATCTGAACGCACTTATAAACGTGTGGTGAAGGTACACATGCTGATGTGTTGTCTGCAAAAGATGAATCTTGTAGCTTATTTTTCCCTCAAGTTATCAGTTATAAAGTGATTCTGCAAAAATTTTCGAAAAAAACTAAATATTTTGAGAATGGTTAATTTTAGACACATAGTATGCTAGTGAAAGTCTACCTTAAAGTACGAGTATAATTCAAAATTCTATTAAAAAGTGGCATACTGTATTTAAAATATCGAAGTTGATGAACACCTCCGGTAGAACCGGAAGTGTCACGCGAGCAAAAATATTTTAGTTTAATTGGGATTGGCCGAAAACCCAGGGAGCAAAATTTTCCGAATTAAAATCGGGTCTGTTATTAAGAAACTCCTAACAGAAACTCTTGGCGCCTCACCCTGTAAATGTATGTATGTATGTATGTATGTATGTATATATATATATATATATATATATATATATATATATATATATATATATATATATATATATATATATATATATATATTGATATGGTTTCTATAATGGGAAGGTAAACATCCACACATAAACACACTTTAAAACAACTCATACAAAGCCTCACACAAAGAACAACTTACTTCTGGTGTGTACAATGTCTTGGCAATCAAAAATCTAAATCAAAATTGATTCTCAAATTATGACATATATATGTGTTAAAAGAAGGTAAAGGCAAGTCTAAATTATTTAGTAGAAATTGTTTAAATAGTTTAAGATGTTCATGTTTAGTAGAATTAGGAAATTTATAGTGTTAATATTTATTAGGATTAAGCTTGTCAAAATTTTTTTTATGTAACCTAAATATAAGTCAGCTGTTCAGTTACCACAAATGTCAAAACTGACAATAAAATTGTAATATAGGTTAAGAAATGCTGTCAAAAATAGGGTATATAGTGCATTGAAAGATGTAACAAGGTGTAACAAGGTAACTCAGGAAATGAGGACACAAACAAACGAAATCTTAAGATGAATTTGGGAGGCGGCCAACAGGAAATTTTTCACTTGGAGATGGTCGTCAGGCGATAGAAAAATAATAAATAGATTGGAATTTTTTGGCAGTGAAAAAGCAGATTGAAATTATTATTAAAAAATTAATTGATTGAATTTTTGGGTATTAAGAAGAAACAGATTGAAATTTTTGGGATAAAGTAAACAGATTAAAAATGTTAGAGAAAGAATTGATTGGATTAAAATTATTTTGACCGTATGTCAAAGAGTGACATAGGAGAAAAAGGACACTCCTAATAAATTGATTTTGAGGGGTAAAAACTTAAGTGCGATAATAGTGAAAGGACCAATCTTCGCAGTTAACACCTTCCAGACCACATACAAAGTGAGTGTTTCATAAATAAACTTATATATATATATATATATATATATATATATATATATATATATATATATATATATATATATATATATATATATATATACTTCGCTTAGAAGACAAAGATAATTCTTACATAAACATTCAATTGACAAAACCACCAGAATTGTGTATAGAACTGCATCAAAGAGTTCATCACAAAAAAGTTACATCGGTGTGAACGTTGAACGAAAAGCAAATTAAAAATAGTAGGTAGTAATTAGAATTTTGTTATCTGTGTTAATTTTAATAAACAGTCAAGTTTTGTGATCATTGAAACCTTTGCTTTGTTTTGTTTTTATACATATATAAGTATTTAGGAATAACTAAAATCAGATAGGGCAATATATTTCAAAATTTAAAAAGGAAAGAAGAAACTATTTCGGATTTGTAAACAAAGAAAAGAAAAGAGCCAGAGTTTTAAAATTTTAATTGTACTTTTGAAATAGTAAGAATTTTGAGGACTTGAACCCACTAGCTAGAGAAGCTCCCTGTTTTAAGAGTAAGTATATCCATGCTATCAATTTGTTTATGTCACATGCAGCAATAAAAGACATTGGGTACACCAGGGTGTAAGTCAAAAACATGTATATTTAATAAACACATTTTTTTACAGCATAATTCACTCAACTTTACAGGTAGATAAAACGCACAAGATAAAATACACTTCGAAATTAACATCACAAAAAGCAATAAAACATATTTAAGTTAGCCACCATATCAAGTATTTCAATATACCTAATAATAATAATAATATAAAACTTAAAATAAACCTTTCTCTATTTCAATTATCACCCAATAGTGGGACTAAAACAACCCTAGCTAAAAT
The DNA here is from genome assembly GCA_964006375.1 of Tillus elongatus. Taxonomy (NCBI): domain Eukaryota; kingdom Metazoa; phylum Arthropoda; class Insecta; order Coleoptera; family Cleridae; genus Tillus; species Tillus elongatus. The sequence goes on along the minus strand of OZ023263.1, from coordinate 63,058,359 downwards.
TAACCTTGTTTATCAATATATATATATATATATATATATATATATATATATATATATATATATATATATATATATATATATATATATATATATATATATATATATATATATATATTTATATGTATATATATATATATATATATATATATATATATATATATATATATATATATATATATATATATATATATATATATATATATATATATATATATATATATATATATATATATAGGTAATCCTGTGTTTAAAGTGCGTCTTTAGTAAACATACAATTCGGGCGAAATCGGAACGTGAACTGGACGCGGGACGATGTACACTGTTGCCAGATGAGTATAAGCAAGGGTCATTTTAAATATAGAAGGCAATCAAGGGGTGAACAAATGTTTTCATAATGTAAATAAATGATAGTATTGCGTCATGTACATAGATCGATATTCGACATATTGGGGAAAATATTGAAAAAGTTTGGCATGTACCATCCTTTTCTATACGGCTTGGATAAGGTCGTTAGTCAGGATAATCGGACGAGGTTTTCCAAAAGAATTGTAACTTTTCATTAGGAAAACATTTTTATGTCAAAAATTAAAAAAGCTATGACAACCAAATGTGGTAGATAGGTTTGCGATTGAAAAGGTACACTACACACCAAAATTACTGGTTACCGTTTGATATTAGCATATACAGTTGTATTTATCATCGGCAATTCGCAACGGAAATTGCTTCATTGACTCTACTAAAATGTCATTCATTCACCCCACTGTCCGGGGAATTTTGGTCTTTAACGTGCCCAACATCGCATGAGCACGGGACCGACGGCTTTACGCCCCCTGGGAATGGTGGAACGTGCAGATTACCTTGCTCAATCACAATGGCACAACCTCTGTTGATGTTACTGATGTACCAAAAAAGGGAGGAGAGGCACACGTTTTTCCCCCTGAGGCTGAAAATTAACTGTTTACATTTCTGTTGTCCTACTGCTTTCCGCAAAATATGTCAAATTTCGATTTATGTAGATGACGCCATATTTTAATTTATTAAAATTATAAAAACATTTGTTCACCCCTTGATTTTCTTCTATATCACGTTTTTCCCCCTAGACCACAATTGCTGAAAATTAACTGTTTACATTTCCGTTTTCCTACTGCTTTCCGCAAAATATGTCAAATATCGATCTATCTACATGACGCAATACTATCATTTATTTACATTATGAAAACGTTTGTTCATCCCTTGATTGCCCGCTATATTTAAAATGACCCTTGCTTATACTCATCTGGCAACAGTGCACATCGTCCCGCGTCCAGTTCACGTTCCGATTTCGCCCGAATTGTATGTTTACTAAAGAGGCACTTTAAACACAGGATTACCATATATATATATATATATATATATATATATATATATATATATATATATATATATATATATATATATATATATATATATATATATATATATATATATATATATATATATATATATATATATATATATATATATATATATATATATATACATTTTAATTGTAACAAATAGGCAATAAGTCTCTGAAGCCAAAAACTACTACTACAGAAACTAAACATACACACAAATGAATTAGGCAAGGAAAATAAAACTCGTTATTTTGCCAACAAAACTTTTGGGTTTAGTCTTTGCAGTAACAATGCCGAGTATGTTTAGAACGTGCCATAAATTTAGGGACTCGGTTTCAATTCAACCAACCGCTCGTTTCATTATAAATTATCCCAGACTAGTCCAGTGCCTTGCATGCATAATTAAATATTGTCCACGGAATAGTGCTGAGTCGGCTAAACAGGATCGTTGGGACCGAATGAAGTGAAGATATGTAATAAATGAACGTGGAGTCGGTAATCTAGGATTCTGAATGACCATTGTCCAAACGATGTCGTTACCCTTGCAATTGTCCTTGCAAAGCACACTACTGTTATCATGTAATCCTACCAAGTCCTCGCGATTTTATTTATGACGGCTATTATGAATAATTTCCTAAATGCGAGGAAATGCAGCGTATAATCCGCAAATTTCTGTGCAAGAGATGTTTTTATGTTTCTTATTGGGTTATGGTTATAGTACGAGGAGAATTATGTGTTTGTCTTGAAATATTTAGAACGCGCATTAGAGTTTAGCCGTAAAAATATATTTATAGTGAATTTTCATAAGAAAATCATGAAAAGTAATTCTATAACACAAATAATTCAAATTATTTGCAAGCGACTGGTTGTAAAAATGTATCATTTGTCTCTTGCTTCCAGAGATAATTATCACAATAACACAGAATAGACAATCTCCGCACCCAGAACATGCACACTTGGGGGGATGGCTTATACATATAATAATAATGATAATAATAATAATAATAATAATAATAATAATAATAATAATAATAATAATAATAATAATAATAATAATAATAATAATAATAATAATAATAATAATAATAATAATAATAATAATAATAATAATAACATTAATAATAATAATAATAAAAAATAATAATAATAATAATAATAATAAAGTATATAGTTGGATATAATTTGTTCCAAGATGACAAATATAGATTTGGGTGTCATCATAGTCATCATAGACTATCCAGCACGTCACAGGAGAATGTCAAACGTTTGCTGCAACAAAGTATAAAGAGAGGCACGACGCCGTTGCCAAAATAGGTACTTCATCAAGAACTGGCTCTGAAACCGGGACTTTTAAATCTTAGTAAGGTGCCCTTATAACATATAAAAAAATCTGTTTTTATTGAACACTAAAATAATATAAAATAAATGTAATATGATATATAATAGAAATTATCTCAGGGCTTGGGTTCAGGCACTTGCAGTTGGTAGGTTTTAAGAGGTACAAATGAAATCAGGGATTATGAATAAAATTAGTTTATTTAAAAAATTATTGACTCTATATAATGCAGTGGATTAAATTTATTAAATTAGATGAAAGAAAAATATTTGATTTAATTACTTGTGACACTGTAAAAATGAATTGTGGAGCACACTCTACAAGAGAAAAAGAAAGCCACAGATAAACAGTGTACTTAACTTTCAGCTTCAGGTTGAAGGGGTCCTCCTTCGCGATGGTGCTGAAGGTTGCTCCTAAATGATGTTGTTGAGGGGGCTCCTTACTAACGATGTTGAAGAGGGTTCCTTCCTAACGATGTTGTTATTGAGGGTTCGTCCCTAGCGATGTGCCACTTAGGGGGCTCTTCACTTACGATGGTGTTGAAGGTTCCTCCCTAACGGTGGTGTTGAAGGGGGCTCCTCACTTACAGTGTTTTTGGAAGGTCCTCTATTTACGATGTTAATTTGGGGGCTCCTTACTAGTGATGTTGTTGGAGGGAGCTCTTTACTATGTGGTTAAAGAGACCTCTACCTAGGGTGATGAAGGCTCTCTCCTAACCAACGGTGATGACGGCCGCCTCCTAACCAACGGTGATGAAGGCCGCCTCCCAACCAACGGTGATGAAGGCCGCCTCCCAACCAACGATAATGAAGGCCGCCTCCTAACCAACGGTGATGAAGGAGGCCTCCCAAACAACGGTGATGAAGGCCGCCCCCCAACCAACGGTGATGAAGGCCGCCTCCTAACCAACGGTGATGAAGGCCGCCTCCTAAACAACGGGGTGCTATAAAATTCAATCGGTATGAGTAATGGTTCAGGGCTTAATGATTTACATAGGGCGGCTGGTAGCAGGTTAAGTTTACTTACAAAATTAATCTGTGCTAATGATTGGAAACAAACTAACGAATATGAAACAAAATCCTAAATGACTTCGCTACAATGCATTTAAAACATTACAATAGCAGTTAATTACCGAACTAACGCTACCACAAGCCACCTGTTAACAGTATAAAACTTATAATAAAGAAAGCAATAATTGAAAGTAATTTCAACACACATACATTAGTAAGCAATCTACCATTATTACCAAGCAAAGAAATGTACGAGTAACTGGAAATAAGTCGATATTTAAATATAAAACTCACCCATTCAGGCATGCTGCTTTCCGAGTAGAATTTACCTGTAATATTTCATTTCTTAAGGTCGATTCAGAAGAGAGCCTGGCATGTGTCGCAAGCGTATATATAACGATCCTATTATCGTAAATATGTCATAAAACTAGCTCGTACGGAGGCGCGTTTCTATGAGTCGAGTGCGGTAGCGCAAGCGGCCGCCGAGTTTGACGTCACTGAAGGGACTTGGACGCTGACGTCACAAAAGGGGTTGATTCAGACGCTTAAAAGTGAACGGCGTTGACGCGTGTGACATGTCACGCTTATTAAATACACGCGACATGGTACACCCTACTATATAAATACACTTCTGAGCCTGTTCTAGAGAACTCAGGATACAGGTTGTACTAGGATCGGACCGTGCTCACAGATCAATGAGTTGCGCATAACAGGCCAGAACCTGGAACCAAGTAACGTTGATTGATGTGGCCATTCCAAATACCAATAAGCTAGAGATAAAGTACAACGAGAAGATCATTAGGTACAGAGATACAAGTAAAGAAACAGTGGAGGGTAGTGTCCGAGTGATTCCAATAGTTATGTCGTCAACTGGTGTGGTTCCTAAGAATCTTTGAGAGAACATTAAGATACTGGATCTTGGAGAGCGTCTTTATAAGGTTACCCAGAAGGTGGCACTACTTACAGATGCCCACACCATGCGGAGATTCCTGGAAAATGAGGATGTGTGATGTTGTCGTTCAGGGTCCGATAACTTGGAAAGGGCTCCATCTGAGCTCAGTCCCTTTGGTATCTGAGATACCTGGGATGAGTGAATGTTCCCCTTTGAGGGAGTGTAAAGGCCCTTCAGGCCAAAGTCGATAATAATAATAATAATAATGATAATACCTAGTGAAGAAAGTTCCAGGCGTCCGCATATCGCACCGATTATACATGGATGACCTCAAACTGTATGCATCAAGCAGGGACGAACTACAAAGCGAATTCACCCTTATCTATAGGTTGAGTAATGATATTTGCATAGAGTTTGCGTTTTTTTCTCCCTCAGGGCTCGTCCGCGACTTTGCCACCCCGATCGCACTGCAGCCCTTGGATTATTGTGCATGCCCTTAGTCTTTCTCAGTTGTCTTCTGCGGTCCAGAGTTTTACACTCGCACAAGATATGCTGGGCTAATTCCTCCCCCTCGCCGCAGAGTCTGCATGCGAGGTCCCCCTCGAACCGCCACATTTTCTGCAGGTGTTTCTTGACGGCCATGTGTCCCATCAAGAGACCTGTTATGTTTCTGAGCTGTCCTCTGCTAAGATTTAGCTGCTCCACAGCTCTGTCTGAACTGGGTTTCTCAATTACTGGCTTCCCATTGACAGTACACCTTGTGTTCGCTTCTGACCAAGGACTTAACGCCTCCCCTCGCAGTGCTCTTTGTCACGCCCAGAGTCGGTTCTGGTCCCATAAATGATACTGCTGACCCTCTCTTCGCGAGATGGTCAGTGTCTTCATTGCCTTTGACCCCCGAGTGACACTGCACCCGTGGGATACTTAGGGCATTAAGGGCTGCCTGGTTGCCTGTGGCTATGGGGATCCGCTTTTTGGTGTAGCCCCTCCTCTTGTTCTCCCGCACACAGTGCAGGATGACGTCCATTTCGGCCTGAAAGACCGTTGCATGGGCTCGGAGGGAAATACTATGACTCACCCTCGGTTCCTCCGAATAAACACCTGCCCCCGTCACACGCTCCCCGCGGATCCGTCCGTGAACCAGAAGGGGGTGTCCTGTGGTAAGCCCAGCGTCTCCTCCCGCCCTGCCTCGCGGCCGGCCCCTGACCCCTGAACAACAGCTACAACAGTGAAAGCCAAGCCACTTCATGGAGAACACTTGGCTGTGATGATAGAAGAGTTCATGCAGACAGAAACGTCCACGTCTTATCTACGCGGAGATGACCTTAATTTTGAAACTAAATGCTTTATATCCGCTATCCATGACCAGGTGATCCCAACACGGCATATAGAGAGCAATTTCTGGGCGAAAGTTAGTAAAACATCAAATTTCGAATGTGAAATCAGATGGAGGACGGCGTTAAACACGTTTTTGCTGGTTGCTTAGTGCCAGCTCCGAAGTCCTACCGAGACCGACACAACAGAGTTTGAAAGGTCATACAATTTAAAACTGCGGGAAAATACATGCGCCGTACAGATACTGTTCCATGTTACCAATATGTATAGGCCAGACATCTGCGAAGGGAGAAAAATCCGTATTTATAGGAACAGGAAAATACACACAGATCGGTCAATCGCAAACAACAACGCTGATTTCGTTCTGACGTTGAAAAAAACAAGGGCCTGTTATACAAAAGCTGAAGCAGATGGTATACCCTTCACTTCCGAGACGTAAAATACAGGATGCTCGAATTGAAAAAATTGAGTTCCGACAGTTTAATTTTTTTCAAATTTAGCCACTATTCAATAGCGTCCTTTATCTCGATCTTTTTGACGAATAATGGAAAATAAAGCCTCCCTAAGTGCGTCATTTTTAAGGGACTCTTTTATCTAATGATAAAAACTCCAGATCACAATATGTGATATGTGCCAAGAACGTGAAAAGTTGCAAAATAACTGCAATAACTCAAAAGCGATTAACGACATCAAATATTTTCGCTGCAAGCATGCACTATGATAAAATGAGAAATGCAAAAATGCAATAATATAATCACTAGTAACACCCAAACTTTATATTTTAAATGCTTATACTTTTTTTCTCTTAACTTGGAAATCTGAATTTTTGTATGAATGATATGTTTTATAGAATAAACCTGCTTAGTTGCTAAATTTGGTTGCAATAACTTTATTTTCGAAATCCAAATTTTTCTAGAAAAACTGGTCTAATTTTTTCCGGGCCACTTACTAAAGAAAGGCACCTACCAAAATCAGCCCATGATTATTTAATATGTCGGAATCATATATATGTATATGTATATATATATATATATATATATATATATATATATATATATATATATATATATATATATATATATACAGGGTGATAATTTACGAGTTCCTATTAGATGTTTTGGAGAAACTAGACTGATTTGGATTCTGAAAATTTGTAGTATGAGGTTTGCCGATATGTCCAATCCATCTACAATATTTATAACATCCCTCGACTCCCGGTAACACTGGAAGTGGACACTAACTCGCTTATTTTAAATGGAACGCCCCATATATTATTACAGATTTGGATACAGCTGATCTTGACGATTCACCAATATACGGTTTTGCTACTTTATACTGAGTGTTTCACGAAATATGGCCGTTTTTATTACAAAAATATGTCCCTTTCAACGCTCTGTATCTTATTAATTGATGCAAGTTGGAAGTTCTTTGTTATGCATAATTTTTCATTATTATATATTTTAACTTAGTACACACAATCTTCCGACAAATTGATTGTTGTCTACGGGGAGATTAAAAACGCATATGCGCAGATATCTCGTTTTTTTCAAATAGATCACCCTATATATTATAATGCCATTGGCAAAATAATTTACTACTCTTCGAATTTTGTAAATTATTACCTATACCCAAACCGTACGGTTTTTGGGATATTCAGCTTCGAAATATGCAAGATGGGTATGTATTATGATTCCTGTAGAGTGTCATGGAATAGCAAACAGTAACTAAATTTTCAGTTTGACAGTTATGTCTTGAGTTGAGTAATACAACTAAGTGAACTTTACTTCTCTGCACAAAAATTCAGTTTGATCTCAAAAAAACAATACGATGTACTCAAATTGGGATTTTATTAATCTGCTACTAGTTCACGAAGAATTCTGACGTCAACAAACTAACTAACTAACTGAACTAAACAACGAAACAAATTAAAAATAAAGTTCAAACAATTGAACACTGAAATATGAGAAAATTATATGTATACATATTATAATCTTACTTACTTAGTCTGTTGGAAAATAGTTTGAAATAAAACTTACATGTCTACGTACCTTTTATTGCACAGAATACATTAAAGGGCCACTTATTTTGAAATCCTCTTCGCCAAGTTACATAAGGATTTTCGGAAGCCCAGTAGTGACAGTTGTGTCTATTGAACATTTCCATATTCGTGAATTTCGCCTCATCAACCCAAATGATCTTATTCAAAAAATTCTCTTACTCATCTTTCTGCATTATAAGCCATTAACAAAAGTTGACTCTTTTTTTCCAAGTCAGTGTTTAACAGGGCATGTACTGTGCTGTAGCAGTATGGTATCCATTTATGTTTTTTCAAAATTCTTTGAATTGTTGAAAATGAGAGTCGCAAGTGACGCATTAATTCTCTTATAGAGACATTAGGATATGCAGTCAGAAACGGTAGAACATTCACCTCATTATCAAGTTCACGTTTTGCTCTGACATTTTTTGCTGTAAATGATCCATGTTGTTGTAAGTTTCTAATAACGGCATCAATAGTTTTACGGAAAGGTGGAGGTAAATCTGGATATCGTTCTGCAAATACACGACATGTTCTTGCTGACATCCGGCGGCATTCTCCATGAATCAGTAGCAGATTGATAAAATCCTGATTTGAGTATCCAGATCTTGTCATTGCTTTTTTGCGATCAAACTGAATTTTTGTGCAGAGAAGTCAAGTTAACTTTGTTGTATTACTCAACTCAAAACATAACTGTCAAACTGAAAATTTTGTTACTGTTTGCTATTTTTACGGGAATCATAATACATACCCATCTTGCATATTTCGAAGCTGAATATCTCAAAAACCGTACGGTTTGGGTATAGGTAATGATTAACAAAATTCGAATGCTAGTAAATTATATTGCCAATGGCATTATAATATACAGGGTGATCCATTTGAAAAAAATGAGATATCTGCGCATATGCGTTTTTAATCACACCGTAGACAACAATAAATTTGTCGGAAGATTGTGTGTACTAAGTTAAAATATACAATGATGAAAAAAAGTATACATAATAAAGAATTTCCAATTTGCATCCATTAATAAGATACAGGGCGTTGAAGGAGACATATTTTTGTAATAAAAACGGCCATATCTCGTGAAACACTCAGTATAAAGTAGCAAAACCATATATTGGGAGAATTGGCAAGATTTGCTGTATTCGAATCTGTAATAATATACAGGGTGTTATATTTAAAATAAGCGAGTTAGTATCCACTTCCGATATAACCGAGGGTCGCGGGATGTTCTAAATATTTTAGATGGATTGGACATATTGGTAAACCTCATACTACAAATTTTTAGAATCCAAATCGTCTAGTTTCTCCAAAACGTCTAATAGGAACTCGTAAAGAATTACCTTATATATATATATATATATATATATATATATATATATATATATATATATATATATATATATATATATATATATATATATAAACGGATCTACTTATTGGCGAATTTTGTTTTTACGAAAAATTTGCTAAAAATAAAGCTTTTGGTATCTACAGTCATATTATGTGATAACGAGCAATTAATTCAAAAGCGCGTTAGAACAGTACTTAATTTCAGTAGATTGCTTGAAATATTAGCGATGTGATCACGCAAATGTTGCATCCAGTTATGAATCACAATAATAACAGTTTCAACACAACTGGTGCCGCTAATACCTATAGATTATGCAGAAGTCTTCATGTTCCATTGCAATTACAGTAAGCTATCAGAGCGTACATGCGTATATTAATTATCCACGCGCGTTCCATTCTGTTAATTATTCCATAAAAACAATATTTGTATTACTGGATTAATAATTGTGTACCAAATGGTGTTAATAATTATGTAGCAACCGATTATTGCTTGCTATAACATTCACACCACTTGCGTAAACGATAAATGACAATATTATTCAATTTAGCCTATGTAGTTAAACACATGCGTTTTTTGCATCATTTAAATTGTTTCTTCTTACATCAACCTCTTATGGCTTTTTTAGTTAATTTTCGTAGAAAAAATTTACTAATGGGGAGATCCCGACTTTTGAATTTTGAAAAAAAAGATTTTTAAATGAGGGCGAACTAGGACCTCTAGAACCCATATCCGGGGTAAATTTCAATGTATATATATATATATATATATATATATATATATATATATATATATATATATATATATATATATATATATATATAGGTATCACACCGATAACTCAAAAAATAATGGGCCGATTAAAAAAAAAATTGGCACATACCTTCCTTCTGTAAATGGCTTGAACAGGTTCGTTAGTTAGGAAAATCGGACGAGGTTTTCCGGGAAAATTTTGAGTTTTCATTAAAAAAAAAATTATCTAAAGAAATAACAAGCTATGATAACCAAATTTGGTAGGTAGGTTAACGATATAAAAATTAAACTATACACCAAAATTTAGATTTATATGTTATAAGAAAAACAAGTTATAATAAAATATTTTGTGCCAGACCATTTCTATGAAAATTCACTACCATAACGCACTTGCTGCGTCCAGGCTCTTAAATATTTGGATGTACCGAGTGTCCGGATTTATTTGTAGTTTTCACAATATTTTTTGTTAAAGTAACAATGGCGAAAGCAAAACTGTCATGACACCCTTTGGTTTTGAGGTATGAGGTGATTTTGAAAATTTGTTATTTTTGGGCACCCCCTCTATCTTTATGCTTATTTTTTCACTTTTATTTTTCTTTATTCCCACTTTACTTTTACCACTCAAAATTCTGTGAGAACTTAATAAAATACTTTTTTACATTTCTTTTTTTTTTTTCTATTTTAATTATAGATTAGTTATATAATTTGAAGTTATTTTTTTAGTAAATTTTTGTGCAAAGAATATTTTGTTTCCAGAGAAATTGTTTTATTGTTTCCAAGGAACCATTTTTGTAAGAGGGTATTTAAAAAAAAATGCTTTCCATTTTCGTGAAAGAAATTGTTTGTAAATTATAAAAAAATTGTTTTTTGTATTTTTTTTCTAAAAAGCTGTTTGTGGATAAATATACATAATGGCACGTGTGTCAGCAGAATGTTTGTAGTGTTTTCAGGGGAATTATTTTTTGACAAGTTTTTGTAAAATAATAGTAATAATTAATTATTAATGTTTAATAAGTTATTGTAAAAATATTTTGCGAATTCAAGATAATTTTGTTTGCAAATTTTCGTCTAAAAGCTTTTTTTCCTTGTGATATAGAAATCTAACTGTTGGTGTATAGTTCACTTTTTATATCATAAAACTACCTACCAAATTTGGTTACTATACATTTTTTATTTTTTAGAATAAAAATTTTTTCGAAAGAAAACTCAAAATTTTCTCGGAAAACCTAGTCCGATTTTCCTGGCTACCGAACATATCCAAGCCACTTATAAAATGAAGGTACATAGCAAATTATTTTTTTAGTTATCGGTGTGATACATACATATATATATATATATATATATATATATATATATATATATATATATATATATATATATATATATATATATATATATATATATATATATATATATATATATATATATATATATATATATATATATATATATATATATATAATTGAAGCTGACCCCGTATATTGGTTCTAAATGTTCTAGTTCTTCTTAACGAAAATTCACTATTCACGGATTTTCGTTTAAAAAAACGTTTGTAAAATTTTAGGTTTACATTTTTTTTTATTTCTTTGGTACAACAAATTTATTTTTACTAATTTTCATAAAAACCCTTTTTTATTTTTTCGAAAAGTTGGTGAATAATTATAACTACTTTTTTTTAAATTTTTTAGCAGTAATTAATAATTAATATTTAACGAGTTATTGTAAGAAAGATGTTTGCGAGTTCTCCGGAATAAATTGTTTTCAAAATTTCTTGAAAAAATGTTCGTGTTAAAAATATTGTTTTTAAAGTGTTCGTGTAAATAACCTTTTTTTAATTTTCGAATTAGAATTTTTATATAATTATCGTGTAAGAAATTGTTCGTAATTTTTAAGTAAACTTTTTTTTTATTTGCCTAAAAGTTAATAAATTTAGCAAAAAGGGTTTAAAATTTAGATACTGGCCAGACAAAGAGAGTTAATAAATTAGTACAAAATAAAATAATAATAAGGAAGTTGACAAAATAATTGAATTACCTTTTATGACAATAATTAAACAAAATAAAGTAAGATTGATTGTATAATAGTAACAAAATCATCGTCTATTCATTTTATCAGCACATTTGTGATAGCACCCGTGAAAAAATTATCTAAGTTCTAAGATTCATTCTCGAAACATAAAAAAATATATAAGAGAATCATTTAACATCGCAATCAAACTTTGAACCTACAGAAAATCCCAGAGATAGAGCAAGCCGATGCGAAAAGAAAAAAAGAAAGCAAGGTAAGAGATCATCAAATCATATACAAATATTAACGATTAGGTAATTTTGATTGACATAAGTCATATTTTATGTGAGAAATTTAATATACTAAACTTCAAGCACTATGTTCGCTGATAAAAGGTTAAAATGTTAAAGATTTACGTATCTTTATTGTCAATGCACTTAACCACAATAACACACAATACATACAGAGACAAAAAACTAAGAAAAAGCTAAATTTCATACATTTATTTAGATATTTACATACATTAATAATATATATATATATATATATATATATATATATATATATATATATATATATATATATATATATATATATATATATATATATATATATACATATAAACATTGAAACTGACCCCGGATATGCGTTCCAGGGCTCCTAGTTCGCGCTCATTTTTAAATATTTTTTCAAAATTCAAAAGTCGGAATCTCTCCATTACTGAATTTTTTCTACGAACATTCACTGATAAGCCGATGCTGACTGCTCCAAATGGATATGTGCATACACCACAAACTGTTTAGAAATTATGAACAATCTGACAACACGGGCTACAGTTGGCTGATAAACAGCATTTCTAACTGAATATATACTTTTTGTTGCATCTCTAATGGGGCTGCAAACCTCCTCAGTTATTTTAGAGGAAATTAGGAAGTTTGCTTTATTTCTAAATTAGCAGCATAAATTTCTTATGCTACCCGAGAGAAATAAATTATCCTTGGAGACGCCTTTATTATACTACTCTATTCTGCGAGATGTAGCATCCTTTGGAGTGGTTCATTTTTATATTTTTTCTCTTCATTGGATATGAAAAACAGCGGAAGAGCTCCAAGATTTATAACAACGCTAGAGGATAATGAATAATAAGTCGACTCTGAAAACTAAAATGAGAAACATGCGTAAGCAAAAAGTGAAGTTTGAATAATCGATTACTCTGACATTGTATATACATATAGTGTTCTATTATTACTGAACATAGGCTTTACCAAAAGGAGTGGGTAAAGAACTAGTCGGTTGATTGATGGCGACCTTGGTCGCAATTTCTTATATTTACAGAAAAAAAAAAAAACGTTTACGCTAAAAGAACTTGCCGCCTTTTACATTTATTTTAAAGCTTTCAAAGTACGTTTTATGAGTTTAACAAATTTAATGTCTTCTTGGAATAATTTTTTTAGATCGAATATAATATAGGCCCTGTATTTAAATAAAGGGGCACAGATAACACTAGAGGTACCTTTTGTAAAAATAAGTTTACTTAACCTAACATACCAACATCCCAAGTCGCATAATAAAAGAAATACAGGGTGTCAAAATGACAAATGAAAAAAGGTTCTTTCTCTATAATTTTTAAATTTTTAACCCATTCTTGGAACAAGTCTATGGAACTACACGGTGAATCCCAGATTGTCGCTCTAGACATATCCAAAGCATTCAACCAGGTCTGGCACGCAGCGCTGTTTAATAAACTTCCGGTCTAAGGGCTACCACCAAAACTCTGTACCTGGACAGTGAATTTCCTCTCCAACCGGAGCATTTCTGTTGTCGTGGATGGCCATTCCTCTAAACTGTATCCAATTGATGCAGGAGTCCCGCAAGGTTCAGCTTTAGCCCCTACATTGTTTCTTCTCCACATCAATGACCTTCTCTCTAGCACATCCAATCCAATTAACAGTTACGCGGACGACAGCACCCTCCACTTCAATATACAATATTCTAAGCCTGTCTCTTTAGCCCAATTAGATGATGATCTCAGACTCATGGAAGGTTCTGTCTCTGTGGATCTCCAAAAAATATTGGACTGGGGAAGTAGAGATCTTGTACAATTCAACCCCATCAAATCTCAGTCTTGCCTTCTATCTCATAAGAGATACCCCACCCCTAGACCCATCACAATGAACAACCAAGTTATTCAAAGTAATGAGTCCTTTTCACTTGTTGGAATTTATGTGGATCATAATTGGCACCAACATGTCACATTAATTGCAGAAGCGGCTGCTAAGGAATTAGGTTTTCTCTTCCGGGCCCGCAATTACTTTTCACCAGCTATTCTCTATACCTTATATACTTCCCAAATAAGGCCAAACCTCGAATACTGCTCCCACATCTGGGGTGCCGCTGCCGCTTCTACTCTCGCTATCCTGTACTCCATTCAGAAGAGAGATATACGTCCCTGCCGTTACCCAAAGGCTGCCATCCCTTGTCCACCGACGTGCCGCCGTTGGTGACCTCTCTCTTTTTTACAGATATCTGCACAGGCACTGTTCGGAGGAGCTTTCTTCCATAGTTCCTCCACCTGCTGCCCCCAAATGCTGCCCCTACCAGGGGAACAGAGCGAAATCACCCTTTTACTGTCCACGTCTCCAAACATAGAACACCTTGTTATGCTCGCTCTTTTGTTCCGAGGACTTCCAAGTTGTGGAATTCCTTGCCGGCACACCTTTTTTCTTCTTCTCCGAACCTCGAAACCTTCAAGTCCAGGATAGACATGTTGTCTCTTTCCTCCTTGTCAACACCCACGGTACTATAGGCTGTGAGCCCTCGTGCTGTGTTGTTGAAATGAATATATATATATATATATATATATATATATATATATATATATATATATATATATATATATATATATATATATAGCGAGACTTTTTTTCAGGTTTGGGAAAATAATATAGAAGCATTCATGGCTGTCGCGTCTGGGGCCCCTTCTTCAGGAAATGTTATGCATGATTTTCTCAGCCCCCATATACATCTTTTAGTAACAACATATAAAAGACTTGACTTTTTTAACAAAAAAAGGTATATCTATTGAAAACGGTTGAAGTCAACCGTTGGGGAGATATTTTTGATTTTATAAATTAGTATTTTGGATTTATACCTCCAAGAATATTGACGTTCAAAACGGACTGTTTTGTTAGGACACTCAGAACTAATTGATTCATAGCGTATCGATATTTTAAAATTATATATTTTAATGTGACCAAACATTTTCATTAAGCATTTAATTTTCGAAAAAAATCTTTTGCTTTTTTTTTCACTAAAAAAATCTATTAAAATCACGCTAATATGGCGAGTTGATAGCAAAGCGATCTAGCATAGACTTTTATAAATTGGGTAAGAAAAAACTAAGTCAATTAGCTCAAAACTAGAATATATAAATTTTTAAATAAACCTCAGCAACCTTGATTTTTGACCTAAAAAGCCACATAGGTCAAAAAATATGACAGATAAGTTTTGAGAACTTACTGTTTTGTTCGCATAATCTTATGCGGAATTCGAATAAGAATGTCAAAATTGTATTAATAAAATAAATTTTTATTTTTCTGAATATATATACTAAATTTAATGTAATTAATGAATTAATTGTAAAATTAATTAATCAAATAATTTTTGAAAAAATTAGAGCTGCTAGTATTCATCCGATGTGATTAATTGATGAAAAAGTTAAAATTTTTCGAATACTAATTTGATTACTACTTTCCGATATATAGTTAAAAATAATTCTGGTTGGTGCGCCTAGAGAAATCATTTCGAACGATGGTTTCACTTTATTCAAAATATCTCGGAAACTATTAGAGTTTGGTTTGTGAAACCATTTGAAGGGTTAAAAAACTTTTCAGAAGAATACGTCATTATATATAGGATGTGCTCTTTGAACTAAGAGAGCTCTTTGTAATATTTTGCGTCAAAGATCACTAGTAGGGTACTGCGACCATCATGTGTAGCTTAACATTAATTTTTGTTTCTATTCCATTTTTCTCTTCTCTGTAAAGCCCTTGCACGATTACCGCCCCGGCAGGACTGCCGCTTTTGGCTTATTGTACAGGCCGTATACCTTTTTTACTCTACCCATTCCAGGATCACTGTGCCTTGAACGAATCTGCACAGTAGCTGGTAGAGCCAAGTTTTAAATTGCTCTGTCTCCGGTCTAAGCTGGTCGTATGTCAATTGCCTTTTATGGTCCAGAGTTTTACACTCGCACGGGATGTGCTGGGCTGATTCTTGCATGCCAGATCACCTCGAACAGTCCCATTTTATACAGGTGTTCCTTGACAGCCATCTGTCTCGTTAAGAGTCCTGTCATATTCCTGGGTTTTCCTCTGCTAAGATTTAGCGGTTCTACAGCTCTATTTGAAATGGGTGTCCCAATTAATGCCTTCCTATATCTGGAAAATCTACCCAGTATGCCTTATCCTGGTGTCTGACCCAGGACTTAATCGATCCCGGGCTCCCTGGGCTCATAAATGGGTCTGCTGATCCTCTCTTTGCAAGCACGTCAGCCTCTTACTTGTCTTTGACCTTCAAGTGGCCCGGCACCCAGATGAGCCTAACCTCATTCGGTACAGGCCAGCTCACTCATCCCATCTCGGCATTCACTAACCAGTCTGGAGTCTACTCGTGAGCTACTTAAAGCCTCAATGGTTACCTGGCTGTATGTATCTATGGTGATCCACTTGTTGGTGTAGCGCTTCTCCTTGCTCTCTCGTAGGCAAAGTGCAGGATTCCGTAAATTTTGACCTGGAGGACTGCTGCATGAACCCCGAGAGAAAGACTGTGACTTACCCTCAGTCTTTCACAGTAGACGCAGGCCCCCATCCCACGCTCCCCGCCAGACCCATATGTGAACCAGGCAAGCGCGCCCCGAAGTAGGTCCGGCGTTTCCCCCCGCCATGATTCACGGTCGGGGATTATAACTGCAAATATGCCGTCCGTGTGGATTCGCGGCCTCGCGAAGTCTTCATTTCAAGCATGGGTTCCTTTACGAGCTCACGAAACTTGCAGTGGCCTCTCCAGCCTAGGTTGACCTTCAGTCTGTCATTCATCTATATACTCCCTGCAACGATCCTCCTACTAAATACTAATTCTGGTTAGATTTTAGATTTTTCCTACGTTGTTGGGTGTAGGAAAAAAATTGCGTTTAAGCTGGCATTTTATAAATTTGCCGTACGTCTCAAAAACGATAAGTTTTTCGTATAGGGAATCCTATTGTAACTTACCTCTATTTTATCTCTGTATACCGAAAACCGAAAAATATAACGGATGTTTCATTAAAATAGACATAACCTTGGTATTTATTTATATTTGCGAACAGCCTGTATTATCGTAAAAGGCGCTGCACAATATGCTGGAAAAAAATAGAATTTGTTTATTAATAGGTTTTTATTAACGAAACCGACGCCTATATGGTGTTTCAATCTGCATGTATATATATATATATATATATATATATATATATATATATATATATATATATATATATATATATATATATATATATATAATTTTATATTTTGTCATTCTTTTTTCTTTTCTTTTTTAAAAAACCTCATATTCATCGAAAAATCAAGGTATCTGGTATATAGGGAGTGTTCAAATGAGTGAGCCTTATAACATGCTGTTCTGCAAGAAAAAAAGCATAACTTTGGGGCGTCACACTTTATTAGACCACCGTGTGTATTTGAAAATAATTTTAAAGTGTTTGTTGACCTACAAAATCCTCCGTCATTTAAAATTCGATATAAAGAAATATATAAGACGCGCAGCTTCTTGCCGTTAATCATGGGTCACCCGGTATATGTGGTGGAGTTCTGGCCAGAGTAACATTTAAGAATTTCGAATTTAGAAAGTAGGCCTTATTACATGGTGTTCCAAAAGAAAAACATAATTTTTAGGTGTCACACTTTACTAGACCACCCAGTACATTTGAAAATAATAATTAAAATGTAGCTCTTGCTGACTTACATAATCCTTCGTCATTAAAAATTTATTATCAAGGAATTATATAAGGCGTGACTCCGTTGCGTTAGTCGTGTCTCAACCAGACCAGTTGTTAGAAGTTTCTGGAGTTCAGGCCACGCTTAAAAATTTAGAATTATGTGTCATTGATTCCATTCTCTTTAACTAACGTATTCTCAAATTTCTAGCGCTTCCGGTTATACCGAAAGTCGTCATTAACTGTGTTAGTTTAAATGGAACCGTCTGTATATTTATGCACTTTTAGACGGAATGTATGTTTTTAAATCTTTTTTATTTAAATTATGGGGCAAAAAATTCATTCCCGAAATTTTGACGGCTGGTTGACATTCACAAAATTGGTTGTGACTCCTCTTTAGAATTAGATAGAAAGTTCGAATCTAAAAATTTGTAGAATAATGATCCCTTTATCAGAGGCATTCTTTAAAATAAAAAGGTTTGCCTAAGAATAAATCCTAAATTTATACCTTCAGTGTCTATCTTTCTACTACCAGTGCGACAATTAAAATTTTTGAGACGCAGCAAGTGCGCTATGGTAGCGAACTTTCATTAAACGCTTCCAATTTGCATGACTCAATTTTCTGTAAACCTACAAAATTAAGTTTTAGTATGTAGTAAGGTATTTATGAGGGCAACATACCAACCAAATTTCATAAAAATAGATTAGTTGATTTTTGAGATAATTTTTTTTTTCGGAAAATTTAACATTTTTATTCGAGAAACTGGTCCGATCAGGCTGGCTAAAAAACTCATCCAAGCCATTAACAAAAGAAAGAATTTTACCCAGTTTAATCAAAATCGGTCAATAAATTTTTGAGTTATCGTGTAGATATGAATATATATATATATATATATATATATATATATATATATATATATATATATATATATATATATATATATATATATATATATATATATATATATACGTATAAAAATTCAAATGGACCTTGGTTTAGAGTTATAGGGACCCAAATTCAAGCTTATTTAAAAAAAAATTTGGAAGGTTTAACCATCGATTTAAAATAAAAATTCGCTAAAAAGTCGTGCGCCGGCATCGATAATGATGATCCAGTTATTCCAGTGAAATTGAAAATTTCTTTTTGAAAAAGTATCTAACCTCCGAAGATAGTTATTTTGATTAACTTAAAGATATTAAAATGATTCCATGTTGTTCAGGCACCATCTTGGCGCAGGTTGCTAGGTGTTCACCTGCAAAACGAGAGGTCCCGGGTTTGATTCCGAGATGGGACAGCGAGAAGTTGATGTTGTCTGGTAAATAAGAAAAAATCGGAGCATGTATCAAAAATAAAGTTTCTAAGTTAACGTAAAGAAACAGAGATTCGTATTTTTATTATATTTAAAATTATTTATCTTGCGACCTCTGCTAAGCCAAGCCTTTTTAAAATGATCCTGACATTTATCTTTTGTCGATAGGTTTACCTTACGCCAGAAAAAAGAATACAAAATCCTTTCTAGCTATATAACACATCTACACGCCTACATCACAAAGATAATATTATTTCGTCCCATTATCTTTTTTCCGACTGTTTCGTTTTCACTTTTATATAGGAATTTACATTCTTGATATCTATTGCAGGCGCAGCGGCCGCATCAAGGATGTATGTGGATGCCATCAGCAAACTGGCCCGCCAAGCCCAACAGGGCACCTGGGGCGGCTCTTCCGATATCGGTAAGTAAGCTCATTTATAGGACCCTTAACATTCTCCATATCTTTACAAATAAAATATTCAGGACCCTGTTCTCTGACTTGAAAAAATAAATATAAATTGTTTGGTTAGTATATAAGCTAACGAGTATTTCAATTCTCAGATTACTTAGTAGAGTGGTATATATGATTTTCAACAATAGAAGTAAATCCTAAATTCATGCTGAGATTTGGTTGCTGTTAATTTTTTTCTTTAACGTCGCTCTATTTCCGCGACTATGGCCAGTTACCAACGCCAGGGAGCTGTTTCACCTCAATTTAGGGAAGGTAGGGATCCTGAGCGTTCCAATATCGCATAAACACGGGACCGACGGCTTTACGCCACACCGAGGGGCGGATCGTGCAGAAATTCAACTTGCTCAAATGCAATGCCACAACCTCGGTTGATCTTAATATTACAGTATGTACTGAAAAAATTAAATGGGAACCCTAGCAATCGAACCCAATACCCTTCGGGTTACCACTGAACCACGGAGGGTGTGTTACCGTTAATCACTTAATATTAATAAGTATTTCGTTGACGCCTGCTTTAAACTAAATAAGAATGCTGACAGCAAGTAAGAAAATCTTAGCTCAAATAATTATTTCTGTGACGGCGTACACACGAAAAATTTACAAGCATTCACCCTTTAACCTATATTTTTTTCACTATGTGAGAACTGGAACCTGTGATAAGCACTAATAAGTAAACTTGGAGAACACCCAAATCACCACAACACATATTTCAGAGACAATGTCTCTGAAATATGTGTTGTGGTGATTTGGGTGTTCTCCAAGTGTACTCTATTGAATTTTTTTGCTTCAAAATTCTCAGCAATGAACTCATTCAGAAGATAGTACAAAATAGTAACTGTTTTCCTCGACCGCTCTTTCAAAGTAAAATTAGCTTTAATTACATAAGGGGAGAAACCTGTTAATCATTTAATAATTTAACCCATTTCCGGCCGCTGATGCGTTTACGCATCAGTCATATAATATTTTTTTTCTGTGCAACCACCTTAAGCAAAATCGAATACAGCTAATGTGCGATGTTATATAAAGATGCTATTATCTAATGAAAAATAAAAGAAACGTATATCATAGAATATCTATATTGGAGAAATTATTGAAATAGGAAGAAATTAGGATTCTTGTCGGCATATACTTGTATTTGTTCTTACAAATGGTAAACAGAAGAATGAGCTAAAAATTCTTGAAAGTTCTATTGGAAACCTAAAGGAGAAACAATTAAATGAGAGTCCTTCAGAAAATTTTCGAATGGAAAGAAAAAACCAGCAGCTAAACATGTGTGATGCGTATGCGCATCAATGGCCGAAACCGTCAACTTCTGCACTTCTGCATGTCGAGACGTGTTAGAGCACTGTGATGTATTCTGATTCCAGATTACGGATATAATAGCATTAGTTTGTTTCCTGACTGTGCTACGTTAGGTTAGTGTTGTGAATTGTGAAGTGATATTTTTTGTCGTGTGAGAAAATGCCGCAATTTCTTACCCAAAGAGAATTAGAACTTGCTTTAGAGGAGATCGTGCAAGAATTAGCAGATGATCGAGGTAAAATAAAATTATATTTATAATTATTGTGTGCTCGTGAAGTAATTCTTATGTTTGTTTTTTATACAGATAATAATGTAGATGCAGTGTATATACCGCCAGATGTAGACGAACTAACTGACGAAGAGATTTTCGAAGAAGACTGTGAGAAAGTAAACGAATTCAATGATATTGCAGGGACATTCGAAATTCATACAGCCGATGACGATTTGCTTTATGACTCGGATGATGAATGTTTGGCAGCGAAACGTAAGAAGTTGTTACAATATAAAGGTGTAGATCGAAAACCTATCTGGAAAACAGGAGAACACTTGCATAATTCAAACAGCAATCAAGATGTCAAAGAAAAAGAAAATATTGCTAGGCTGAAGAATGAGTTAGACGGCAAAACACCTTTAGATTTATTTTTTATGTACTTTGATGATGAAATGCTTGAAAACATAATTCAGTATAGTCAGAAATATGCACGTGACAATAACAGACATGACTTTATAATCGACAAAGATTATTTGCTGAATTTCCTGGGTATCATGATTTTATCTGGGTACCACACTCTCCCTCAAGCTGACTTATATTGGTCTACAGAAGAGGACAAAGGCTTAAAAATTGTAAAAGATTGCATGAGTCGAAACAAGTTTAGAAATATGAAGAAAAACATTCACCTGTCTGATAATAACAATTTAGACATACATGATAGATTTGCCAAACTTCGGCCGTTTTTCGACCTCCTGAATAAAAAGTTCATGAAGTTCGGTGTGTTTTCGACTTGTTTGTCAATAGATGAACAAATGGTGCCCTATTTCGGACGACATTCATGTAAAATGTATATGAAAGGCAAGCCTGTCAGGTTCGGATTTAAATTATGGTGTCTCTGTTCATCTGATGGCTACCTCTACCAATTTATTCCGTATGCTGGTGCATCCACAGAAAAAACTCCACTTGGTTTAGGAGGCCAAGTTGTGGTCAATTTATTATCAGTCATCAAAGAAAATGCCGCACACAAGGTTTTCTTCGACAATTTTTTCTCCTCCTATAAACTATTTTCAGTTCTAACTGATAAAGGATACTCTGCCACTGGTACGATACGCGACAATCGAACAGGAGTTTGTCCACTGGAGACAAACAAAATAATTTCGAAGAAGCAGCGTGGGTCACATAGCTGCGCTTATGATGAAGAGGCTGGTATATCACTTGTTCGATGGAATGACAATTCAGTGGTGACGGTGATAAGCAACTGTTACAATGTTCAACCTATGAATATAGCGAAGCGATATAATCGAAAAGAGAAAAAAATTGAAAATATAAATCAGCCTGCAGTGATTTCCCATTACAATAAATTCATGGGAGGGGTAGATTTACACGATAATGCAATAGCAAACTATCGTACCAGGATCTTGGGAAAGAAATGGTGGTGGCCTTTATTCTCAAATGCTGTTGATAGTACTATTGTAAATGCTTGGAAACTTTTCAATCTGGTTAATGAAAAAAAGATGTCACAACTTGACTTCAAGTCATATATTGCATACCGTCTCTTGAAAATCCAGAATCAAGGAGGCGAACAATCTTCAAGTCGGGTATCCATATCTAATAGTATACCAACTGAAATACGGACAGATAAATTTGACCATGTGGTGGTTCAGGAAGCAACGAAAGCTAGACGACGATGTCGATTATGTCATAGTGCAACAATATATATGTGCAAAAAGTGTAATGTACATATTCACGCTAACTGCTTCGAAGAATTTCATAAGAAATAATGTTTGTACATTATATTTTTATATAGTATCAGTTAGCACTTGTATTGCATATATTTGGCCATTGATGCGTTTACGCATCAGCCTGTAATTCACTAATTAAATAAAAAATATTTTTTTGTTTGTTGGTTTTATGTTTAGAAACTTTATTGTTGCTGGAGAAAATGAGTGACATTCAATTTTGAACGTTTTTTGATACCTTGGCCATAAATGGGTTAAAGTTGTATTATTTAAATAAAGATTGTGTAGAGGCTTAGCCTGATGTCGTTCTGGTTACACAGCTAGTTAAAACAATGATATGGACCAACTGGGAATATTAAGAGTTTAATTAAAGTGGATACTTACTTTTAGTAAATTTTCGTAGAAAAAATTCACTAATGGGGAGATACCGACTTTTGAATTATGAAAAAAATTTTGCAAATGAGCGCGAACTAGCACCTAGCAATACCTTCCCTCTGCAAGCGGCTTGGATAAGTTCGTTATCCAAGAAAATCGCCTAGTTTTTCCACGAAAATTTTCTGTTTCCTTTCGAAATTTTTTTATATCTCCGGAAATAACAAATTTAGTACGGTGGTTTGCGTTATAAAAAGTAAATTACGTGCCAAATTTAGATCTGTAGATTTAAAGACAAGAAAGTTATAGGCATTTAAAAAATATTGGGATTTTCTTCTTAAAACGTCAACGATTTGAAACGTCAAAATTGACAACATTTAGGCAATGAACGTGAAATGAATAAGTAAGTTATGGTAGCGGGTTTTCATGATATGTTTCAAATTTCAACAGCTCAATTTGCTATTAACTTAACGTTCGTTGGCTATGATCCAGTTTTTTCTGGAACATTTTGAGTTTATTTTCGCAATTTTTTTTGCCTCGTAGCGTCCACCAGATAAGAAGCAAAAAATGGGAGGCTGCCATCTTTGTCCACGAAAACAAGACAGAAATCAGGTACAATGTGTACAAAATGCGACAAATCGGTATGAACAGTTCATAGGTACAATTTGGAAAACCCAATTCATCACAATATAGTTTTGAGACCAGACGATCGTTTCGCTAACAATGTTATCGTCATCAAAAGAATGAATAAAATGTGTTTTGTGACCCTCTCTCACTCCTCAGAATCATTGTCATTGTCCGACCTTTCTTCTGCACAAGTGAGGCAAACATAATTTATATGAACATAACATTCAATGATAGAATATTGGAACCTGTGATGAGCACTGATAAGTACAATTTGGAGAACCCAATTCATCACAATACAGTTTTTAGACCTGACCATCGTTTCGCTAACAATGTTAGCGTCATGAGAGGAATAAATAAAACTAATTTTATTAGATAAGTTCGTTAGCCAGCAAAATAGAAAATCGGGAAAATTTTAGTTTTCTTTTGGAAAACATTCATATCTCTGGAAATAATAATGCTACGGCAACCAAATATGGTAATCAGTTACATTGTAAAAGCGTCAGTTACATGGTAAAAACCAAGCTATACACTAAAATTTAGATCTCTAAGTTGAAATAAAAAAAATTATATGCATTTAGTGAAGCAAAATTTTAATGCCACTAAAAGTCAAAGAAGACGCAAAACCAAAACATTGTGTGTTAAACAAAGTCTATTAAATATTACATACAACGTTTATTGTTTCATTGCGCAAAAAGGTTAAGAAGTACGAGAAAAATTACTATTATTATGAAAATTTTATAATTTTCCCCCTGTAAATTTCAAACTGGAGATTTGAAACGTGAAAATTTGAATAACTATTGCGGTTTTGTGAATGATAAATATTGAATAAAATGTCTATTAGAATGTGCTATTAATTATTCTTTTAGCAAAATTTCGTTTAAAAAAATATTTATTCAGTTTGGGCTGACATTTTTTGTGCTTCCCTAGAAATACTTTTTTGTAAGATTTTTCTTGTGAAATTTTGTTAACTAATGATAAGTGTTGAATAAGTTATAAAAAAATGTTTTCGGATTTTCGTGAAAAAATTATTTGCAAATTTTTATAATTCCTTATTATGTTTCTTCGAAAAGTTTTTGTGAATAATTACACTTTTGTAGGTGGGAAAATAACTTGAAGACGTTCATTGGCCAGGAAAATCGGACCAGTTTTTTAAAAATATTTTAGGTTCATTTTCGGAAAAATGTTATACTTTTTCAAACAATAAAGTTATTTTGATGACATATGGTACATTGTTTCTACTATATGGGTGACCAAATTTGATGGCAGCTTTCCTTAAAAAATACATATTTGCTATATTTTTTTATGTAAATTCACTACCATAACGTACTTGCTGCGTCCAGATTTTTACTTACTGGTATTAATTTACTGCCTCTTTAATGCTTGATTTATTCTGTATTTCGATAGTACGAGTATCTTTCTTAATAAAGGCGATGATTATCATTATTGTTGCTACAATTATTGGCTGTAATCAGTGAAATAAGGTGACGTTAAATAAACAACTCTACATTAAAAGTCTAGAACCTCGGTGGTTCAGGGGTAAGAACGTGTGCATCTGAACGGAAGGGTACTGGGTTCGATCCCAGGATTCTCACTTTTTCAGTACAAACTGTAATATTAACATCAACCGAGGTTCTGGCATTGTATTTGAGCTAGTTGAATGTCTGCACGTTCCGCCCTTCAGAGGGGGTGTAAAGCCGTCGGTCTCGTATCCATACGATGTTGGGCACGTTAAAGATCCCTACCCTCCTTCCAGGGGTTCGGCAAAATTTCTAGGATAGTGAGGTGAAACTGCTCCGTGGCGTGGGTGATTGGCCATAGTCGCGGAAATAGGCCGACGTTAAAGAAACAAAAACACACACACACATTAAAAGTCAAATTGATGTTTCTTACACGTAGGTTACTTGAAACCACATAAACATTTCTTGAATTTCCAGGATTCGATCATCAAATAGCTTCAATCGTGTTAGTGTTGAAAGGAATATAAATGTCAGAACGTTTTAAAATTTCAAACACATCACATCATTATTTTGGCTCTCGCCGGAGAGATTTTGAGTTCATAGTATTTAGGGTAAATAACGAAGTAATCGGAGGTTTAATCGATATATCTGAGAATGAGTTTGGAGAAAATTCACGCCTCCTCTCACTAAGTAGCAATATAGAAAATAAATTGAATCAGAGAGAATTTTCCAATAAACTGATGCTGCTTCCTGCATGTCGTCGGGGCTTCGGTCTGCACTATCCTGTCTCCAAAAATACATTTCCTGAATGCTTCGGCCTCAAAATTAAATCCTTAACAAGATTGCCGTGATTGGTTTCCTAAAGGAAACTACGTATCCGCAACATCAACAGTGACCATCCATAAAGCGGAACTATTTTAAGAGGACGAAATAAAAATTTCAGTCCCAAATTAGACAGAGCATAATATTTTTATTTATTTGACTAAGAATTTTATCCGGATTACTGTTATATGCCTCTACTTTAATTTTAATCAAAATGTGTCATTTAATTGTCCAAACAATGAACGTCAAGCAAAGAAGCTCTGACGCACCAAGTGCCTTATTGCAGCGAATTTTCGTAAAACCTAGATAAATAACGATTTATATATAGGTCTATAAACCAGTTGTCCTCACCAGCAAAAGGAATGAATAACCATAAGAATAAAAATACTTACCTTAGCATTTATTGACTTGTCAGAATATTTTCGCAGTTATCTCAATATTTCTGAACTATTTATTGTAAATAAATACATATTTTTTTTATCTATATGACAAAGTGATTGCGTTTTCTATAAAAGCTTATTCGTGTCTAGTGTGTCTGAGTCTGAGACAACAGGTTGCAACAAAATGTATCTTTCTTTGTCTGGCAGTTCTAACCTTAGTTCAGTTATTGGTAAGATAATTTGAGTTTTATAGCTAGATTGTTTCTATAATGGTTGTTTTCTTGTGGGCTTCGGAAAAAGTGTGAATTTCATACGAAATATATAGAGCATGTTATAACAAATAAACTACCTTTCTTAGTTCCTTTATTACAATAAGGTCGATTACACTTAAATGATATTCTGAGTTTTTGGAAACTAACAAAGACGACCGTTAACACAAACGCACACACAAATATATATATATATATATATATATATATATATATATATATACATATATATATATATATATATATATATATATATATATATATATAAGGTATGAGAACCTCATTCTGTTGTGAAAATTGTTCTCTATGTTACCTGACCAAGGCCTACTAATGCTGTTTTTCTATGTCAGGCAAAGGGCTAGAGCCATTTTAAGGAAGAACATAGATAAGTACACCACTGCATTAGGCACAGCTTAAAACAGATATAGACCAAATTTAAGCAAAAAAAAATAATTATTAACCATTTTAGAGAAGTTTACTTGTGTGGCCCCTGTATATGGAAACACCCCTGTACCTTTGTATTTACAACGCGATTTTTTTAGCGAGATCTCAAAAGATAGAAAATGAAGCAGTCTATAAATCCGGTGAAAGTTATTTCCGATGTCATTCGATCCCGGCCTACTAAAACTATTTTCATATGTCAGCATTTATGACTTTTTTCTTCAACTTTTGAGATGTTGTTGTTGACTTTCATAGTTCCGCCATAATAGTTATTTTTTATGAAATTTGGTAGGTAACAATTTTGCGGAATGGCGAATCCAGTGGCTATTTTTTCCGAGACCCAACCATAAACATTTTTTTAAATATAATTTTTGACATATGAAAATAGTTTAGTCGGCCGTGATCGAATGGCATAGGAAACCATTTTCAGCCGATCTATAGACTTGTTCATTTTCTATCGTTTGAGATCTCGTTTCGAAACATCGCGTTATAAATACAGAAGTTACAGGGATGTTTTCAAAATTTTTTTTTTGGCGGTTTAACAAGCGGATTTTATTAAATAGGTAAAATACAAATGCAAAACCTAATTTACGCACAACTATTGGAGAAACAAAACTTAACCACCATTAGTTGACGCTTCTTTGGAAATCGAAAATTCTCAATGGTATGCGAAAGAAATCCTTAATTTTAGATTTGATTTTTATTATAACATACAACTGCTGACACCTCACATTATTATACCCATATTTACTAACATACCAGATATAAACACTTGCATATTGAAACAAGCGTTAAAACCATATAAAGAAGCGGTCAAAATTTATAATCATGGGTTAATAATTCAATAGTCAGTGGGATGCGCAGTATACATTAAACAATCAGATTATGTTAAGCTATTTAGTCAGCCAAATTTATACTGCTGAAGCTGTTTGCATACAAAAAGCGTTAATACTAGCCTGCAACCAAAATATGAGTAGCTTTGTGGTTTTGACCGATTCCCTTTCACTGTTAAGAACTCTAACGAATCTTCAAAATGCTATACATCTGTCTAGGGTAATATGTAATATTACTTATCAATTAGAGGTCTTGGAACAACGGCACAGCATATTAGTTTCATATGGTTAAAAGGGCACTCAAAGCTTGAGGGTAATGAAAAGGCTGACTATTTTGCTAAAAAAAGCAACAAAAATAGATTGTAGACACGACTTTTACAGTAACAAAGATCTACTACTGCAAGTAAAACATGTGTGTAATATAAGATGGCAGGATCATTGGAATAAGTTGAAAAGTAGCTGTAACAAGCACCTCAGTAGTATCGTCCCTAATCGAAGAAAACAGCCGATTTACAAAGAACTGTTGCTTCCTAGGTACTTGTCTACGACACTTACCAGAATTATCATAGTTCATGGTGCTTGTAAGTCTCATTTGTATAAAATAAAAGTTGAAGACAATCCATTTTGCTCATGTAACAAGAACAGCCCAGCTGATTTAAATTA
This sequence comes from Tillus elongatus, assembly GCA_964006375.1. Lineage (NCBI taxonomy): Eukaryota > Metazoa > Arthropoda > Insecta > Coleoptera > Cleridae > Tillus > Tillus elongatus. Next base: position 63,029,377 of record OZ023263.1, on the reverse strand, counting down.
TTTGATTTTTTCCTGTATTATGCATCATAAACAAAGAAAAATATTATTTTGTAATTTGATAGAATGCAGTGTTGCCTTTCCACTTGATCTATGAAGTTGTTTGTAATAAAAGTGTCATGGTAGCTTTCATGTATTTTGTTAAAGATTCTAAGTTAGCTAGGTTTGTATAGCTCTTAGTAAAAATATGATATTTTGAAAATTGGACTGTGACAATAAATATTGTACTAGTGGAAATATACTATATAGTCTTAAGGGATACTAAATAGACTTTTAGGTTAATGTGTAGTCAGAGAGATAGAAGTAAGTTCCTTTGTGTATTTCCTTGTGTTAACCTATTTTGAACGCAGCCTCCCCAGTATGTTAAAAAGTCGACATGACAGGCTCCATTTGTGTGAAAAGTGTCCCAGTGTTTCTCCTGCAGCAACTTATAGCGTAGATGTGTGCATGTATATGTATGTGTGTGTATATGCAGATGAAGAAATAATGTGCATTTTCTGTCCTGTATCTGGTGTTAAGTACTGGACGTATAAAGCCTGTTGACGTGAGTGCGTATACATGAGTGTATTTGGCCTCGCGTATGTGTGTGAATGGATATGTATGTAAGTTTTATTTTAATCTCTATTTTTAGTAAACAGCCAGTTTATAGGGAGACAAAATAAATAAGTTAAAAGAGCTTGTTATATTAGCATTTTTAAGATAGGTTTTGCCATTGTAAAAAGCAAGGTCAAATGCATCCTGGTTCATTTTAAAGATTGACAGTGACTGAGTGAGCCAGTTCTCAAAGTCAAAACGCTAATAAAAAAACCTAATGTTTAACATAGTAAGGCTTATGCCTCGAAAGCTAAGCTTTCCTCCCATTTCTTTACTATAAATTATCTTTACGCAGAAACAAAAAAACAGTGTTCCTATTCTAACTCATTTTTATAATACTCTATGTTTGCCATTTATGAGCGTTAGAAAGGTCCCTCCATTTCGCTCCGCACTTAGTTTTAATATCCGGCTTAGTGCATTTCCAGCACATTTATACAGGTTAGCAGAGACATTTTGTTAAATAATGGCGTCCCAGAAACATTTCCTATGTCTTAAAAAGGACGAAAGTATTTACATTTGGTTACAATATAAATTTTATCTTGCAATTATATAAAACATAAAAACCATCACCGGGGTAATAATGTACTCCTAATATAGCTTATTATCAATTTTTGATCATGCGCAACTATCTAAATAGACTTTACGTAGTTTTATGACTTAAATTTTATTAGTTTGGTAACAAAACGGAGTTTGTTGTGTCGTTGAATATTTATAAATACGGCGTCTTAATAAATATGCTTTGGAGAACCCAATTCACCACAAAGCATTTTTCACACCTGAACATCGTTTCTCCAACAAAGCTAACGTTATCAGTTTATTCATCCCTCTGATAACTATAAATATGTTAGCGAAACGATAGTCAGGTCAGAAAAATGGCTTGTGGTGAATTGGGTTGTCCAAAGCAAACTTTTCAATGTCATCAAAATTTCCAATCTTTACTCAGTACGTCGTCTTGTCTCAAGGTACCTTTTCAGTGAATTTTCATTAAGAAAATTTACTAATAGTGACGTATCGATGGTAAGACTTTTGGAAAATTTCTTCAAATAAGCACGCATTAGGGCACCTAGAATCAAAGTACCAGGTCAATGGAAATATTTTATATATATATATATATATATATATATATATATATATATATATATATATATATATATATATATATATATATATATATATATAAATATATGTGTGTGTGTGTGTGTGTGTGTGTGTGTAAATTTCATTCATTTTGTTAATAGCTTAGACAATAAGTGCGTTAGGCAGTTTTGACACTCGAGTACTTTTAGAAAAAAATGCAAAAAAACTTTTCGAAAACAATATCTGATATTGACAGCAATGTTGAAACTACTTGAGGTATGAAACTTAAACTTCACACACTCGTAGATATCATATAGGTGGTCCTCTCTGCCAACATTGAAACGAATTGGTTTATTAGATCTTGAGTTGTAACCGAATAAAAAATAAATAATTTAGAATATGACCTGAAATTACCTCTGGATCGATGCGTATAATGTTAGACAAGGTCAGACAGATATATCAGGGTTATGCTGCATCCCCAAATTAAATTTTAAACGGACAGGCTATAAAAATATGTCACAATAAACAATCACCGTGGTTGCCATTTGCCACAGCTCTCATCTGAATCTGAAGATATCAGAAAAATGTATAGTAAAAAATAAGAATTTTAATGAAAGTGATTCAATTTGTTTAAAGGCACTCTCGAACTACGTTTAATTCCGTATAAATATTAAGCTTCCTATTCTTGACAGTATTTAAAAGCCATCTTCCTCCATTAGTTTAATCTGACAACACCAGCTAGCTATTTGTCATTTGTTATCAGTGAACTCAATATAAATATTGTTCATTGTTTGTTATTCCGCTAACTGACAGCAAAAAACAGTCATGAGAGAATCATGTACGCTCTGCGTATAACATATACATCCACTACGCTAATCCGCTAATACCTAAGAATGTAAAACAACTACCTATATTCTAAGGTTAATGTTAATACAAATAGTAGGTAAATAATAACCCAACTTTTAATTTCAAACTAAGTTTAAGAAATGCGCTCGGCTGTTGATTGTGACGTCGTATATTATGATTCCAACATCCAATGAAACGAATAAGAAAGTAATCGTTAAATGAAGCTGCGTGCATCAGATGCAGATTCTTAGTCAATGTATTTAGGGACTGTATTACCAAAACAAAAGTATTTTAATAAAAAATATACTTACCTCAAACTAATACAGTAGGTGCTTGTTATACCTAGGTACTTATTGTTTACTTTTAGTTTTTACTCTTCATGCAGTGTATGGAAAATTGGAAGTAAATCGATGAAACTACACAATATCATAAGTAGTTTGAATTATAGAAACACATGTTCAGTGTAAATTATTAAAATTTTAATTTCTGCTGCATCTTATAAAATTATTTTGAAAATCACAGGAGACCCAAAAGTCGTTGGTGATACTTACAATTTTTGCATTTTTGCATTTTTCATTGAAATATGATGCATCTTTGTAAAAAAATCGAGACGCAGTAAGTGCGTTTTGGTAGCGAATTTTCATTAAATGCTTCAAAATTCAATAACGCAATTTGCTATTAACCTAAGGATCATCAGTTAGGAAACGAGTTTTCTCGGAAACGTTTTAAGTTTATTTTCGGAAAATTTTTGTACATTTTCAAAGAAATTATTTTGATAAAATATGGTACGTTGTTCCTACTATCTAGGTTACTTTATTTATTTAATTTATTTAGGTTAACGAATTTTCGTGTACAAAATGTTATTTTAATAGCGCATTTCTTATAAATGAATTTAGTGAATTTTCTTTAAAGAAACATTTGAGGATTTTTGCATGAAAAATTATTCAATTAATGGAACATTTATTAAATGAAATTTGTCGAAAATAAGGTTTTAATGGATTTTAGAGCAAACAAATTACTTTATTTTCAATTTTAATTACAGATTAGGTATATAATTTGAATTTTATGTATGTTTTTAGTAGAATGTTGTGTAAAAAATATTTAGCCAAATTTAACGTCTGCTTTCATTAGAAAAAGACATGTCTGCCATTAAAAATATTTTTATGAAAATACACTACCACAACGCAATTGCTGCCTCCAAACTTGTTTATTATTGTTATTATAAAATAAGTATTAATATTACTTGTCAAGATCTTTTTAATTTCGTTATTGTCTATTATTTTATGTGTTCTTATGTGTTCTGTTGGGCAAATAAGGAAATGAAAATAATTTCCCTCATTTGTTACCAAAAAGACGTTCTTCCATCAAAATCGTCTTCCATAAACTCCAGAAATTGTATAAATTTTCTTTTAATGTAACATCCAATGTTGTGACTGCGTATCGACGATTACGTGCGTTTTCCTCAAACTCAACCATTACCAATAATTTGGTATTATTACTTGGTGCATTAGAAGATTCTTTTTCTATCTGCCTTATGTAGTGGTTCCAGAAATGCGTAAAATAATAAAAGAATAAATGAGTGACGTGGAGTAAAACGCCGCGGTATATGTCGGCCCGGCGCGAGGTAGCAAGTGGCTGCCAGCAGGGTGAGGAAGTGGCATTAGAGTTTCGACCTGCAAACAGCAAGGACAAGGGGTAACATCTCTGCTACGTAAGCCGGATTTACCACCTTTCCCATTATTTGTCAACTCAATATTATTGTGAAATTAATAATTTTAATATTTGTCTGTAATCTCTGTCTAGGAGCCCATTATAAAAACCCTCAGATTAAGAAGTAAAGTAGTTTGGCTGAATTTTTATTGATTTTTTTTCACCTTCAAACGTACCACGACATAAATGGCGCCCAACGTGGGGCCTAGGCACGAAGATAACAGAGCAAAGTAACAGCCACCAAGGATAAGGTGTCCACAGACAGTAGACAAGTTGCCGCCGACACTGGACAACAGGTCTCAATAGGCAGAAAACGCTGTCCAGGTAACGAAAGCGAAGCCACGGACTGGGTGAGATCATTTTTATGTTCGCATATCGCATATTATTGTGTGTAAACACCCTTTAAGTTTTTATGCCAAATAACCTTCCTGGAATTATTATGAACTTGTATTCATGTGTTAGTTGAAAGTGACGTTAACATTTATTTTTAAGAATCACATTTTGTGGTCCTTCTGGAGATTATTACGAACCTTATATTTACATGCTAGTTGAGAGTGATTTTTACATTTAATTGTATTGATCACATTTTGTTGTGGCCGAATGAGGTTTCTTCAAGACTATTTATGATTTAATAATTTACTGTAAACTGTGTCACATTTTATTATATAAGTTATAACTATTCCTGATTAGGTATATTGTTTAGCTTTGGCTATTACAACATTTATGTTAAAAATTTGAAATTGTTAACGGCTGGGCATCCACATTGTATAAAACATGCCGAAAAGTAGGAAACAAAATGAGACGGAGCATGCGGAAGCGCTTGTGTCAGAAACAGTCGGGGACAATACAAAAATAGATAAGATTTTAGAACAGTTAGCAACGGGTATGCTGTCATTACAAGTGACTGTGGGAAATTTAGTTTCGAATTTAGATAAGCAAAATTTAATGAAAGAAAAAATAAATGAGGGAGAATTATATGATAATAAAGTCGATAAAACAAACAGGTCGTATATAGTAAATTGGAGGGAACTGGGGGGTTCAAGCCTATGTTTCTTTCCCAGCAGTAAGGTGCATCCGGTAGCATTTTTAAAGAAATTAACCAAAACATTTAATTGTAAAGTGGGCCTTGCGGTTAATTGTTTGCGCGGTACGGCTGCTGACTGGGGGTCCATTAAAGAGGAATCTTTCGCAAGCTTTCAGAGCTTTAAAGAAGCTTTCAAAAATAGATTTGGGGGGGGGGTAGATTCACAAAGAGAATTGTATTTAAAACTAACATACGATCGTTTTGAAAGAGGAAACATGGCCGAATATTTTATGACTTTGGTTAGCCAGGCTTCATTTTTATCGGAACAAATTAGTGAGCCTAAGTTAATTGAAATGTTAGCAAAACACTTTAAAACTGAAATATAACGAGGAATTATCACTTTGGGGTTAAAAAAATTTGACGTTGAAGAATATTTAAGAAAAATAGATGCTACCTATGATAGCACAAAAGAAAGAGATTTTTCACGTACCCAAAATAATTATCAATCAAGGGGGGAAGACGAAAGGCGGATAAAATCCGGTTATGATAATAATCGAGGGCGGTACAATAACCGTGATGGCAAAGCGGAACAAAAGTCTGACCATATAAATTCAATTACCCGTTTTTCGGAAGACAAAGATGTTTTTATTAGCGACACGGAGGACGATACAGGAAAGGTTGAAATGACAGTGCCCGTTTTTGAAGCACAAGTGGAATATTACCGTACGTCCATCTTGATTGACAGCGGCAGTGAAGTGTCGGCTGTTTCAAAAACTTTTTATTCAAAAATTAAAGATTCGCTAAAAGAAATGACAACATTTCCTGTTACAAATAAAACGGTAGCAGTCGCAGTAGGTGGGCGCAAGCAAAAAGTTAAGCAAGAAATTATGTTGCCTATAGAAATCGACGGGTTAAAGATAGATGTTGTATGCTTGGTGATACCACCTTTAAATCGTGAGGTTATTTTGGGCTCAGATTGGATGCTGGAAAATAAGGCTATGTTAGATTTCGAAGGTTTGTCACTTTGTTTCGTCAGCGAGGGAATAAAATGCAAAATACCCTTAAAATATGAAATAAATAATGAAGATGCAATGCACATAAATTGGTTAAGTAATGTCGACTCTAGTGAGAGGACACTTAATAGAAAAGATGATTTTGAAGATCCCAAGGAATGTTTTACAATAGCTGCTTCAGATGCACACTTAAGAGAAGAAGAAGAAAAGGGAAAAGGTCGAAAGAAATCTGAGGCTAAGAAGTGCGTGGATTCGTACTTTGAGAGTGAACACAAATCCAAGAAGAGCAAAAACAAAGTAGAAGAGAGTGGGGGTGAGCAAGAATCTTCCGTTGAAAAGATCGTTGATCGGGGGGTACCAAAGGCAAATTTGAAATATTTTCTAAAATGGAGAGGCTATTTAGAAGAAGGCAGCACGAGGGAGCTGGAGGACCATCTAGACGGCACTGAATTGATTGCTGAATTCGAAAGTATCCGTAAAAAGAATCAAGTTTTTGCAAAAGCCAAGAGGTTACGACAGGAGTCCACCTCCTTCATAGATTCAGCAATATTAAAACCAGATAGAAACAAGAAAAGAAAGTCACCATCTACAGACTCTGAATTTGAAAAAAAATTCAAGTCCAAAAAGAAGATAGATGACACAGACGATTTTGACGATGAGCCAAAGCCGAAGAAAAAGAAAGAAGACACGTATTCTGCCGAAAGGACTGTCAAAAAGCAAAAGAAAGTAGACTCAAACTCCGACTGGGGATACGTAATTTTTCCAGAAGAGGAAAGACGTACTCCGAGGCGCAAAGATATTTGGTTTTTAGCTCGAGAACGCCTGCAAACTAAAGCCGAGCAACGACCTGTAAGGTATAACGCTAAAGATAACCCAGTATGTTATAACGTGGGAGATCAGGTTCTTGTAAAAGGTCACTCACAGTCATCCGCCGAAAATCGTACAATTCGTAAATTTGTCTTACTTTATCAAGGGCCGCTCTACATATTGCGACAAGCTGGCCCAAACTCTTATGTTGTGGGAGATAAACAAGGGAACGAAGTTTCGCGTCAGAATATTGTCAATTTGAAGCTATATAAAACATTGCCAATAATTTTTAATTAATTTTTAATGATTAGAAAATCATTATATCCTGCGTAAGAATATTGTTGAGTTTTTAAGTTATGTGAAAATATTATATTCCGTTTTTCTTTTATATTAGCATTTTGTTTCTTTACTTAAGTCAGCCGTCCCTGTACCTTAGATTTAAGTGGGGGGTAATGTAGTGGTTCCAGAAATGCGTAAAATAATAAAAGAATAAGTGAGTGACGTGGAGTGAAACGCCGCGGTATATGTCGGCCTAGCGCGATGTAGCAAGTGGCTACCAGCAGGGTGAGGAAGAGGCATTAGAGTTTCGACCTGCAAACAGCAAGGACAAGGGGTAACATCTCTGCTACGTAAGCCGGATTTACCACCTTTCCCATTATTTGTCAACTCAATATTATTGTGAAATTAATAATTGTAATATTTATATAATCTCTGTCTAGGAGCCCATTATAAAAACCCTGAGATTAAGAAGTAAAGTAGTTTGGCTGAATTTTTATTGATTTTATTTCACCTTCAAACGTACCACGACACTTATATGTCCCAAATTGCTAAATTGCTCTTCAACTTTACTAATTGTCCCTTAGGTGGAAAATCGGGAAATTTTTCTTAAAATAGGCGAGGAACTTCGATCTGCGATCGTGTTTTATCTACGCAGCCAATCATTTGTAGAAATGTTAATTTTTGCTTTTCTGTTAAATGGACCATGTTTCAGAAGAACAGTTAATAACTGACAACTCCTACTGTAATGTGATTATAAGCACACACCAAGTTACTAAGGTGTTTTAAGCAAAACTCACATTGCCAACTACAAAGAAGGATGATAACTTATTATATCTTCTTTTCAATTGGTACCCTCCAAAATTGACACCAAAATTGTTTTTGCTTGCTGTCTCGTTATCAAGTTTAGAGGGCGATTAGTTATTAATTATTTAGTCTGCTGTAGCAGGGTTCATCAATCTGATGAATCTATTTTTTGACTGTCAATTCTTGCAATAAATTTAAGACCCACAATATTTTTACAATAAATTTAAGACCCACACAATTTTCACAAAAAATGTAAGACCCACACAATTTTACATAGAAAATGGGGAGTCGGGGGCATTTTAAAATATGGCCCACGTGTAGTAAAATATTCAGAGTAACAAAAAAGTCTGTGGCCAATAATAGAATGTAAGTTCCAAAGTCATATTTACCGTAACCACCACCACGACCAAAACCGGGAGATTTTTAAATGAGGTAGGCCAAGACCCCTACTTCTAAATTTAAAAAAAGGGATTTGCAACTGTCACTTTAAGGGGGTTAAATGTAGGGGTGAAAGTTGCATAATCCAGGATATCATTCTTTAATCTAAAATGGACGTGTTTTTAATTATATTGCTGCTTGAAACCCATCTAATAATTTTAATAGTATATTTTAAATTAGTGACGCTAGTTACGTTCACGTCTGAAAACATCTTTCGTTATAATCATGCTTGTAGTTAAATAAACAAACGTGAACTTCTCAAACTTTACTTATTAAATCATAAACATAATTGAAAAAATTAACTCGAGCGTTACAGCTATCCATTCTCTTTACACCTCACCCTACTAAATTATGCAGAACGAGCCTTCCTGCTAAACAACATAATATCCTGCAGGAAATGTTAACGCCGTACAGCAGGAATGTGCGTCGAGTTCTGAAACTCAGAAGTAATAAAAGCTAGTTAGTTAGGCTAGTGAATACCTTCACCTAGCGGTATCTCAAAGGTTGATTGCATGTTTAGGCCTCAGGGTAACCCCCATTTTGTCACTATTACAACGAATTCTGAGGTTAAGATAAGCTAAGTGGGTAAATTTGAATGGATACTGATATTACATGGTTGGAAGCCAGGACGACATGGCGTATATCTCATCGTAATCCTGCTAACAGCAATTTCCACGATCCGAGCTGATGCCTACTAAATAAGGGTTATATTGGTTGGCACAGATTATGATTCATAATCTGGTGATAGGCCGGCAGTGCTTAAGCGCTATCGTATAGCCTACACGAGTGGTGCTGGCCTTACCAATAATAAGTAGCGATAGATTAACTAAACTATCATTAATCAGTAAGCTATACTTCCTTAGTATAGCTTAGTTACTCAATAAAAAATGTTAAGCGAGTTTTCGTAGAAAACATTCGCTAATGAGTAGATCGCGTCTCTTGGATTTTTAAAATATGAGCGCAGACTGCCCATATTCATAGCCAGTTTTAGTTTTAATATGTTTATACATACATACATATATATATATATATATATATATATATATATATATATATATATATATATATATATATATATATATATATGAAAGGATAAAAAGTTTCAAACGATACTTCGATACAGTTTGCACGAAATGTAAACTTACTCTCTTTGTAAATTGTATTTCCTGTCAGTGAATACCCAAATCCATTCCGATACAAATCATCCATATTACACCACACTAGACACGTGGAAACCATGAATAATAGCACATTGTCACCAGACATACTCTTTGCTGCTGTTAGTTTGTACTGGATGCATGTGATATGACTAAGCTAAAAAGAAATACTGCATTTAAATTATTGTTGAAAATTACTATATAACCTAAATATAATGTGCAACAATATTAATAGAGAATAATAAGCTACATACCTAAAGGTGTATGAATGGCGTGAAGTTTGAAAAGAGGTTAATTTCAAAGCAAATAAAAGATTGTCAAAAGATTTTACTCACATAACAAAAACAAAAACAAAAATGTATTAAAAACACTCTGTATAGTATCAAGTAGTGAAATGAACACTCGTAAAAGACAGCAGTGGTTTTTATATTAAAAAGACTTCCAAAGCAAGAATGAACATTTTTAAAGTGTTTTAGTTAAGTTAAAAGTCATCATTTACATGTGTAATTAGTTAGGTTATCCAAATGTCGTGTTTAAGATTTAGTAATTTTCTGTTTGTAAATGACATTTGAGTGATGGATTTGAATTTGGCGGGTACCTAAATTAGACTTACCTGTCAAGAGCCAATGCAACGGTAATTTTCCGTACAATACTGGATGTCGATGTTATGCAGCTGAGTCCGATAAAGAGGAACAATGAAATATTGAAAATAATTTCCAGACAGCTGGCTATGACTTTAAACAGGAACCGGAGATGAGCTTCGAGATTATTTTTCGGATATCCGTTTTCCGTTTCAGAAGGGAGATTGTTCGATAAACTCCAAAACTCCAAGGAGAGAGCGTCATATTTTATTGTCCAAGTATATCATGGAATTTTAAGTGAATTTGTGCCTAAATAATATTAAATGTGTCCAACAAGTATACCAACAAGCCAGTAGATCTTCTAGACAACACATTCACGACGAGAAATAAATGTACTGGTGATAAACAACAAAATATTACCTGTATGAACTCAGCAGACGCCAAAGGTACCAAATAATTCACATAAATAATATAAATGACAGTAAAAGCAAGTTTCCTATATGCATTAATACAAATCAACGCTCTATCTATTATTGGGAAATAAATGTTTCAATCATAAAAACAGATTTCATCATATAGCGAAAATTTAAACCAACTTCAAATAGTGTTTTACAAACAATCTCATAGAGGGCGCATAGTGTGTCAAACTTAAAACTGAAGAACAAATTTTGATAAAATTCAGCCGTATAAAGCCCAGTTGTGTAAAACGCAGCTATATAAAAACCTGTCATAAAAATAACAATTTGATACACGAACGTAGAACCCAAAATTTTTCGCACGATTTTACATAAAATCGTACAAATAAGACACAAAAATGCCTAGGGGAAGAAAACTAACCACGTGGAAGAACAGAAAAGACAGGGTTGATGCAAGGGAACACGAACAGCCAGAAAGGATAGAAATGGATCAAGAACGAAGAGATGAGCAAGAGGTTAGAGAGAATGTAGAAGAACAGGCAGAATGAATGGTACACACAGGAGAAGAAACGTTAGTAGAAGAACAGACACTTGACGGAGGCAAGGTAGGCGACGCAAGTAGACAAAAGAAAAACCTGGCAGTATCAGTGAAATGTTCACATTAATGCAGAGCATAAAACAAGACATAAATGAAAGCAAAATGGATATGAATAAAAGCATAAGTAACCTAGTACTTAACAATTGACACCCAATCTTGGGACATTATATATAATACATTAAATATAAAATCAAAATAGCCAAGAATACCATTACAATATATATATATATATATATATATATATATATATATATATATATATATATATATATATATATATATATATATATATATATATATATATAAATATATATATATATATATATATATATATATATATATATATAAACATAGAAACTGACCTCGGATATGGGTTATGGGGGTCCCAGTTCACGCTCATTTTGAAAATTTTTTCAAAATTCAAAAGTCGGGATCTCCCTATTGGTGAATTTTTTCTACGAAAATTCACTAATTATCGGTAAAAGATACCACACTTTTGTTCATGACTCCGTATCCCGTTTGTTTATTATTTTGGTATTGGTTTTGGTAACAGTGATCAAGACAGCAGACAGATACACACGACACAGTCCAAAGGCACAACCAATCAGAGAACAGTAAACCGACCAGCAGAAGCTCAACGCGCAGGCGCCACGTATAATCTCAAACGTAGACCACACAGAGGCGATCAGAGTCAGTAGCGTGCTGATGATGAACCGAAACGGTTCGAAACTGCAGTCCACGTAAACCAATAACGAATCACAAAGAGTACAGCAAGCAAATAGAGTGTATATTTAAAAGTGATTAGAGTGTAGTGCAACATTCCAAAAGATATATATATATATATATATATATATATATATATATATATATATATATATATATATATATATATAAACATATAACCGGATATGGGTTCTAGGGGGGCTAGTTCGCGTTCATTTAAAGAAATTTTTTTAAAATTCAGAAGCGCGTTCTCCTAATTAGTGAATTTTTTTAAAGAAAATTCACTAAAAATCATAATATAAAGACCAAGAATATTCACGACCAACATATCACACAGATAACAAGCAAACACTAAACAGAAGAACACAGACTCCTGCGAACCGGCTAGGTCCAGCGGACCTGAACGATGTTTCGTCAAGTTTATTCGTCAATTACCGGAGATCTACGGCAGCTAGCGGCATCCGGTTTCAGGAAACAATTGTAATTAGGCTCTTCTGTGATGTTGCAAAGTACATTCCTATATATCGATGTAATCTTGAAATATAAACAAAATACAAATGCAAAGGTCCGCCGGACGTATGCGCGCCTAACGAAAGGTTATTAACATAATTTTATACATAGTTGCATCTAAAACTGCTTGACAACACTCCAAATTCAACAACCTTAAAATTTTGACATTCCAAAAAATTTATTTCATGTTCCATTTCGTTCTTCTAATGTTTCACCTGATACCTCCATTTACAATTAATTCTAATCACTCCATAATACTTTTCCAACTGCAAACCTTTCTCAACTACCCATATTTTTGCCGAAATTATAAATTTTGTAGGATACCAAAAATCACATTTTAATTAACCAGTAAAATTTAATTTAAAACACAGAAAATATCAAGCTTCTATTACAGTTATATTGTAGATATGCCACCTGACGCCCGTTTTATATACTATTCCAGTTTACTATTATGTTTACTCTGCATACTGATGCCTGCATTTTGCCTTTTTGATTCTGCTCACGGTCTTGCCACCTTCTGGATTTTCCCAGTTAGAGCAATACCTGTGTGGAAGTGCATGTTGCATACAAAAATATCTCATGTTGGTGATGCTCAGTGACCTGTAGACAACTAGGGAGTAGTCCAATATGCACTTAATGTAAATTCCATGTATAGTCTGCGTAAACCTCGTTCTGTCACGGCTATCGTTACGGAAGTCACTCATACGAAAATGTTTTGTGACATATTACTTACTTAAAAGATTTGACGTTGAGGATTACGTATATTTCTCACATAAAGAACCCCTAGGCAGAATTATTTTACTGGGTTATACGCCTTGAAACTGATTAACAGTACATTACCCAACATTCAAAGGGTCGCTCGCGAACATTTTATCATTTTTTAGTGAATTTTTATTTAAAAAAATTCCGTATGAGAGAGGTATCCATGGTGGGACTTTGCAAAAAATTTTTTAAATGAGCGCGAACTAGGACCCTTAGAACTCATATCCGGGGTCAGTTTCAATATATATATATATATATATATATATATATATATATATATATATATATATATATATATATATATATATATATATATATATATATTATTATTATTATTATTATTATTATTGGGTTCAGAGATTTTTTTATATTTTTTTTATATTAACAATGAAACAGGCCAATGTCACCTGAATGACACAGGGATGTTCATGTACGTCAAAAAATTAACAATAAGAACGACAATAGCACACACAATAAGCATAACAATTAAGGAAAATTTTTCCTTAAATAATACAAAACAAAGATACTTATAAAACACACTTATAACGTTTATAACGTTCAAAAGATAAGAGCTGCAGAATCCAGATCCAATTCCAATATTGTTTTTTAGAGTCACCAGGTGCACTAGGTTTATAGTTTATACTATGGCAACTACACTACAAACAAAGTGTTCATATTATAAGAATTTAAAAACAGAAGATAGTTAATGGTAGCTTATGTGTAAAAATCATCCACCGAGTAGCACGTCTTGTTTATAAGAATCGTTTTCACTTTTTTTTTTAAAGCTGGTAAAGTGTCAACATTCCGTACATCTTCCGGCAACGCATTATACAACTTGCAGCCATTGTAAAACAGTGATTTTTGGTACAGAGCTGTGCGATGTTTGTCAGTTTGCAGGTTATTTCTACCTCTTGTGGTATATCCATGTTCCACTGCATTGCGTGTGTATTTGGTTTTGTTTTGAAAAACATGGGTTAGCACTTCCATGATGTATATGCTGGGGAGTGTAAGGATACCCTGTTCTTTAAAAGTGTTTCTGCAAGTGTGTCTATGAGGGATATTGAATATGATCCTCATCACTTGCTTTTGTTGTTTAAAAACTCGGTTTACTTCACTTGCTAATCCCCAGTGCGTAATACCAAACCTTAGTTGTGAGTAGAAACACGCATAATACAGTGACAACACAGTAAAGGTACTGCATCTTTGGGTAAGTGTTCTTATTGCATATGTAACGGATGAGATTCGCGAGCAAAGTTCATCGATGTGAACATTCCATTTTAACTCACTATCGATATGAAGTCCTAGTAGTTTTGTAGATGGCTGCAAGGTTACAGTTTGGCCATCAAGTTATACGCTTTGTACAGTACCTTTTTTTGATTTTGAAGATTTAAAAAACACGCAAGCTGTTTTATCCTTGTTAAGTGCAAGCTTGTTTTTATCGACCCAATTGGTTAGACTTTTGAGGGTTTTGTCAGAATCAGCCATAATGTGCTCAACACTATGTCCACCTATCAAAAAGTTGGTATCATCGGCATAGGAGGCGACCGTTCTTTTGTTATCTGGATTGATGTTGTTTTCAGATTGGTGCGTGATGTACTGAAGTAGGCTGTTGGCATAGATAATGTACAGCGTAGGTCCAAGAACTGTTCCTTGCGGCACCCCAACCGTTACTTCAAAAGTCCTAGATAAGTAAGTGTTGGTAGAGTTAGATATTACAACTCTTTGTGTTCTGTCTGAAAGATAGCTTCTGAACCAGTCCAGTGCGGTGCCCGTCACTCCATACCTACACAGTGAACATATAAGGATCTCATGATTCACACAGTCGAAGGCTTTGGAAAAGTCCACAAAAACTCCCAGCGCCACCTCTTTTTTGTCAATGTGTTCGACAATTTGCTCCGCAAACTCAACAATTGCAGTTTCAGTGCTTCGTGCTTGCCGAAAGCCATGTTGATATGGCGAAAGAAGTTTATTATCAGCAAGATAGGTTGTCAGCTTGTTATTGACTATTTTTTCGAGGGTTTTTGCGAAAGTTGGTGTTAGGCTGATTTGTCTGTAGCTTGAATAATCCGCGGGATCACCCTTTTTATATGTCGGTTTTGTGTATGCTTCTTTCATTTTTGATGGAAGCCATAGAAATTTTGTATTGCACCTATAACGAACAATTAAAGTGAATAATGAACTGCAATAAATACAGAGTTTAAACAGTAAAATGAACCCCAAAGACAAAACGTTAAAAACCGATATAAAACAAGTCGGTAAAAATAACAGGTTTAATAAACTGTTTTCGACCATGTGACTAGTGACCTACAAGTGGTTTGTTAAGTTGTAAGTTTGATGAAAATTCGTTAATATGTATTAGGAAATCTATATAGGAACAGGCAAATTGGTAATTAAGGAAAGAATTTGTTAATAATAATAAGGATAATGTGAGGTTTGACATTTGATGAAAATGTATAGGTTAAGAATTTGAATATAAAACTTTTTTTTTGACTAACCTGACTTTAAAATCCAGTTATTCAATTAATTTGATCAAAAACGAAGTATCTTTCTCTTGACTCATTTTGTAAAATCTGTCATACCATTGGACTCATCTGAAACAGAAACATTGATTCGTTGAAAAGCAATTTTAAACACTAATCAGCAGATTTGATTCGTCATATGAAACAAAAAAAAACGAATTTCAATTTCCGGGAGGATGAAGACGAGACTGAAAACGAGAACCTGATCGAAACAAAAAGCTAGTAGCGTGTAGATTAACGAAAAACGTTTAAGATTTTAGAAAAATACTAGAATAAAAGTAAAAGTGAAATGGAAACGTAGTACCTACCAATATATCACTGTTGAAGCACTTCAAACAAGATTATCAGTACATATAACGAGAAAACCGTCATTAGTGAAAAATCTCAACAGACGCCGCAAGGAACGAGTATACTTCCTTTACACAATCAATTTATTTGCTTTCCCTAAGTACTGAACTACTGTCAAATTTCTGAATTTTTTTAAAACTATTTTATGAAAGTCGTTAACTAGTTGATTAATTTATATAAAACTGAACCCGCATATGGGCTCTGGATGTCCTAATACGTGCTCATTTAAATACATTTTTTCAATTTTTTTATGAATATTTGCGAAAAGTATCAAATATCTGAGGAGAAATGAAAACAGTTTCCTCCTAAATCTCAATTGACCTGTTTGGTTCACTTGTTCATATTCAGGATTTGTCTTTACGGCCGTATCGAACTGACACATTTTTTATTACATTATATATAACTGAAGGCATTAATTCTCTGTTATTATTATTGTGGTTTTTGGGGTGATTCTACTTTTTGATTGTTTACATACAGTGTCCAACGTTGGACTTTTGTTGTATCTTGCGAAACAGAGATACCAATTTTTAATTCTTAACATACCATACTTTTTTGTTTGCTGGATAAGTCAATTAATGAAAACTAGTGACAGGTTAAAAATAGTGTTACAAATTGAATCATAACTTCCACATAGCTGTGATAATTCATTATCTTTAGAAAAACATTCTTATGGAATGAATTTCCGGCACATGACTTGACCACAAACAAAATATTTATATTGCTGTACTCATAAACTTTTGAAACGTTATATTACTCGAGTTTTTTTGAAAAAAATGACATTTTTCACCAAATTACACCTTCTTTATCCCCTACACCTGAAGCGATCTTAACCAAAAACAATTCGAAGCGTTCCTTTCTTGGGTGCTAACTGGATACCAAATTTGAAGATGACATATCAATTCGTTCAAAAGTTATTGCACCTATCAACAAACAGACGTACATGTCGACAGACCAACAAACCGACCGACCGACCGACCTACCGATCGACAGAGCGAGAGACAAAAAATTTTGCTCCAGAAACAAGTTTTCTATACGTTTTGAGACTTTATACGCCGTTTTATGAAAGAAATTCGAAACACAGAATACCAGATGTTTGGCGAAATTAAAAGTTTTCTAATAAATAAACCCTAACACGTTATATTACTCAAGTTTTAACGAAAAAGTGTCAATTTTCACCAAATCACCCCCCATTCATCACTTACGCCCTAAACAATCCAAATCGTTCGTAAGCCAAGTGCTAATCGTATACCAAATTTGAAGATGATATCTCAATTCGTTATAAAGTTATGGTGACTACAACAGACAGCCATACAGACCGACAGACCAACAGACCGACTGACCGACAGACAAAAAAAAATTCGTTCCCAAATCATGTTCCATATATGTTTTGATACGTTTTACGATGTTTAAGCGAAAAAAAATTGAAATGTATGTCGCCGATGCGATAATTTCACACGCTGTGACGATGTGGAAGAAAAATAATATTTTCATTTTTTCAGAGCACCTATTTAAGGAACAGCTCTGCGTATATGGCATTTCTGGAAGAAGCTTCTGAAATGTGCCAGTGACTTTAAACTGGGGCTATTATATTATGAGCTTTGTGGTCTCTTATTCGCGCTCATTAGGAACAATTTGATACAAATTAACAAACATAAACAAGAAACTGTGTCTGATTTGATAATATTATATACTTTCTGTGTGAAGAAATGAAAAAGAAAATAAAAAGTATCAAATATCTCAGGAAAAATGCATACGTCGGTTGTCAGCTTCCTGTAAATTGCAATTCAGCTGTTTCGTTTATATTCTGTTTATATTCAGAATTTGTTTTTACAGCTGTATCAAATTTCTCCACGTGAAATTGACACATTTTTTTTACGACATGATGAATTGACTGAATGGTATTTTTCAATTCGTCATAGTTATTAAGTTTCACACAAGGGAAGATGGATGGCGGCAATATACGATTCGTGTAAGATATTTATTTCTCAGCATATTGCCTGGACAGAATTTACTGCAAATAAAAAGTCATCTTGACAGCTCAAGTGCAACACTGAGAAACAGCCGTGCGCACTAGAAAAACTTTAATAAAATTCTTTTCTTCGAACGTTTAGTGGGAAATTGCATTTGAGTTACGAAGCACTTTAGAAAGTTGACACAATAGTTCTAAAGTTCGAACATGTGTAATGCTGATTTACGTGATTGTTTTTCACACATGTACAGGCTGGACAACTGAAAATGGTCGTTGGCCAATCTCAGGAACGGTTCCTTGTACAGCTTCAAGATTAAAATGCGTAATAAAAGGTCTGGACGCAGCAAGTTAGTTATGTTGGCGAATTTTCGTAAATATTTTTAACTGATAATATTTTGCTTATTCTGCTTGTTTTTAAAAGAAGGGCATTTGGCAGTATAACCTATATAGTAGTAACAATGTACCACACTTCATTAAAATAGCTTTGTCGCTTCAAAAAGTACAAATATTTTCCGAAAATAAACTTAAAAAGCTCCAGAAAAAACTGGGCCGATTTTCCTGGCAAACGAGGGTTCGTTGGCCAGTTGCAGAGATCTTCGAGCTAATTGCATACCTCCCAAGATATAATTATTCGCAAACTGCTTCAAGTCTAAAATTGTAAACAATTTTTTTAATGAAAATTTGCAAACATTTCTTTTACAAAAATTCACCATTCTTTTTGTTACAGAAATGTTACAATAAATTATATTTTTCACAATAATTTGACATTTATTATTAATTACTAATTATATCACAATCTTACAGAAAATGATTTCTACGGAAACACTAATAACATTTCTGCGAAAACTTTTCAAATTCATCCACTATTTGAGAGTGCCTGTATACGGCGGCTCAATTTTTTCAACGAATAATACAAGCAAAAAGCTCGCTGAATGCGCCATCTCCATGGGGCTTCGCTATCTATTGGTAAAAATGCCGTATTTCAATTTGTGATGTGTTTGTGATGTGTGCCAGAAACGGTAAAAGTAGCAAAACAATTTAAATAACTCAAAAACGATGAACGATATCATTTTTTTCCTTACAAACATGTCATGTAATTCGATGAAAAATACAAAACTGTAATAACATAGGGGTGTTTATTAAAAAAAAACGAAATGTGTATCATTAGAGAATTGTGAGCTACCCTGTGGTTGTCAAAATCGGTTTATAAGATGCAGCTCGTGAGGTCCTATAATGAAGGTAAATAATTTTATCTCATATTTTGTATAATAACGTATATATTGAGCTTTACCGTAGAAATGCGTCATCCTGTATAATATGTGTAAATAGGCAAAAATTTAAACTGACCCCGTATATGGGTTTTAGGAGATCTACTTCGCGCTCATTTGAAGAAATCTTTTTAAAATTCCGGTCTTTTCAATAACGAATTTTTCCTACTAAAATTTGCTAAATTATGGACTATGAAGCCATAAACTCTATAGTTGAAACCGCTGCCAAAGCGCTAGAGAGGGGGTCTACTTAAAATAAATTTTCTAAAATATTTTAGTAAAAGAAAGGACAATGATGGTTGAAGCTGAAACTTAAGGCTTTCTGAAGCACATTTATTATGGCATTTCTTCTACATAATCAATATTTCTTTTAGATCCATTGTCTCACAATTGCAAATTTTGACGTTTCAAATCGCGACTTTGACCCTTTAAGAAGAAAAATTATAAAATGTTCAAAATATTCTTTCTGTTACTTCCTGACGCAAAAACAAACAAATGGAATATTACAATATTCTATTGGTTTTGTTAATCACACAAAACATTGTGTTGTTGTGCTTTCGTATGATCACCAGTGGCACCTATTTTTTTTATTGCTATAACTTCTTTTTGTTTAATCTGAATTTCGGCGTGTATGGTATCGTATGGTTGATATTAGAAACGTATATTTCAAATTTGCTTATCATAGCTCTGTTATTCTCGGAGATACAAAACAAAAAATTTCCGGAAGAAAACCCTAAACACAGATCTCCTCATTAGTAAATTTTTCATTTTGCGAAAAATCCGCTAAAAGGTGTCATGACAAATCTAAAATCACCACTACAGGGCGGAAGAACCACTGCTGGTCGGAGATTTACGATTTTTATCACAATTTTTCCAAATAAGTGGTACGTTTTACACAAACAGAGCCATGGCCGAGCAACATATGTAGGTATAGATGGTAGGTTCTGGGACCTCCTCCCACTCCTCCATCCTCCAAAGTAGTTATCTGACCTGAAATGAAGTCATTAATATGTCGGATAAAAATCTGGTGACGTAGGCTCTAAACTGAGAGGACGTCATCCAAGATGGCTGCAAATATGGCCGACCGAAAGTGAAGAACCAGGGAAATTTGACATTTTAAATAAAATGTAGGCTAACCTGCAAAAATAACAGAAGCTACCATTTTGAATTCACACATAATGACGTACGGAAAGATGATGGCTAGCGCATGCGCAAACCAACTTTTGTAGCTTTTGGCTTAGACCCTATATGTGGGGTATCATTCAACTCGCCTTGATGAGTAGAATTGAAATATCACAGTTAGCGCATGCGCAGATCCCAAATTTTATTTTTTCGGGTTAGACCCCATGTGTGAGATATCAGCGTAATCTTCTCTATGAGTACTATATAATGTAAATAAAAAATTAAGAAAAAAATATTTTTACGCATCGTGGAGCTCGCAACAAAGCTCATATTGTTCCTGGTGATCGTTTCCACGAGGCGTTAACCGCCATATTTACATGTGTCATTATATGTGAAATCAAAATGGCGGATCCTCTTATTTTCACAGGTTAGCCTAAATGTTATTTGAAATGTCAAATTTCCCGGGTTTTTCACTGTCAGTCGGCCATCTTGGCAGCTATCTTGGATTAAATCATCTTAGGTCAGAGATTACATCACCAGCTTTCCATCCGCCATATTGATGACGTCATCTCTTGTCAGATAACTCCGTCGGAGAAGGGAGCAGTGGGAAGAGGTCCCAGAACATACCATCTATACCTATTGACATATGTTACTTCTTGCCACGCATATTTTTGGATATTTTCAAAAATAAAGTGATGGGGGAACGTTGAATGTATATTTTTTTCAATTGCCTATTACACTGATTTAGTGCGATATCACTTAATGAGTTTCGACTAGTTAAAAAGAACTTTTGTTGGTCTATCTTTGCGATCATTCCAGATTTCCTCTGTGTCTGACATACATTAAGAGAGTGCGATGTTTGATTAGCTGGGTTATGTTATGGTTTTTCTGAAACAAATCAAATAAAATGGTATATACATAATAACACAGTAGAATGGGCTATAAAAGACTTTAGCTAGCTGTGAAAACCGCAGTGCTGTGTCATTGGTCTAGCGATAGATATTAGAGATGAAACTTGGAACTACGAATTACCACATCTTGATAACAAGGTAGCAATAGTAACGGAGTTTTCTACTCCTTCTAGGTATTTTCCTGAAAACGTTGAAGCGAGTTGAGTAGAAAAGCTTTACTAAAAATACTTAAATATTAAACGACTTATGTCCGCAATGGACGTTATTAGTCTCAAAACACTTTGATATAGGCCTAAGAAGAGCATTGCTAACTTTAAATAGTATTTCTTTATTTGCAAACGAATTCCCATTTTCCAAATTTGGTTCGTAAAAATGATCAAAAACATGTTATTTATTTTCTCTGCTTCCCCTCATCTCTTGAAAAAAAGCAGCTGTTTGGTCCCTAGACAGCTAAATTGTAGACTCGTGATATTATGCAAAATAATAGCTGTTTTGGTCAACGTTTATATCGCTTAGTACGCTTAATTTGGCCGTGACAAGTGTGGTGTAATTTGTTAAACACATGACGGTTGTTTAATTTCCTTCAGGTGTATCTATTGAGCAGATGGAAAGACGTTGTGTAAACTTGTCGACTTGAACAAACTGCTCTCGGGGTAGTCTCACCCCTACACTAATCTAATAATCAGGGTCTGCTTATCCGACCTCCCTTCTCTCGACTTGTAGACATTAACCCCTTTCTGTTCCTCTTACTTCTCTTCGCTAAGCGTGATCTTTATAACCAGCGATGCCAACTCAGCAGGATTTCTACTAGATTTAGTAACACACATTTTAGACCTTTTATTGTTTATTGATCCGTGTAATTTCCTCCCAGTGCGTGTAGGTATATAATGTGCTGGTGTTTATAATAGAATAATATGTATTAGCTTGGATCTTCTGGCTTCAATTATAACGACAACTGCAGTATAACAGAATTGATAATTCATAAAAACTGTTTGGATATTAAAAGCAGTTGCGATCATTTTTATCTTTGCCCTGTATGGTCTGTTTGGTTTTATTAACTGTTTTACTTGTGTTGTCGATTCAGACTTTCCAATACGGACTCGGGGGTCGACGGTTCGAGACTCACCGGCAGCGGATGATTTTTCAAAATCACTGTCGTCGTTGAGATCGAGCTCAAGGTGGAGGGTAGGTTAGTTTAGATGAGCAAAAAGGGCCAGCAATGGCCTAATTGCCAGTAAGCATCTTACCTTTACCTTTTACTTGTGTTGCAATAGTTATTAATATAGTTGGAATGTTGAAAGAAAAACACAGTGTTTTCAGTTAAAAAGTCACTTTCCGGTTTAGATAGCTGAGCCTCAATGCTACGTTATCTTGTCGTCGCGTCCACGATTATTTGTCCCAACAGATTTTTTTGATCCAGATTTTACGCTGTATATTCTTGTTTAGCCCCGAGACAGTTGTCTTTAAGTCTAAAACATTCAGATACCAAAGTATATTGTTTTAAATAGTTTTGTCGGGAATTCATTATATCTCACAACATATCTAGCAAATATCCCACTCTTGCTTTATAATTTTTTTCCGTTCGCTATCAAAGTATCAACATGGCATATTGAAGCTCGTTTAGTCATCCAATTATTTTTAAACAATTGCTTATCTTTCCTTTATAGTTTATTAAGTTTAGCTTATGGCTAATAACCTCGTCGAGAAAATCACACACTCCCTGAATAACGGGGACGTGGTGGTGGCTGCATTTCTCGACATTGAAGAAGCATTTAATAATGCATTACCTATCTCCCTCTACGAAGCCACTATTGCTAGAGGGGTGGAACCTACCATTTGTGGCTGGATCGGAAGCATGCTTCACAATCGGACTGTTATTACCTCGTTGCAGATGAAAGTGGTCAGCTTCAGGGCTGCGAGGGGGTGCCCTCAGGGGAGAGTTCTATCCCCCCTGCTGTGGTCCCTCTTTGTGGACTATTTGCTGGCTATCCGCGGGCTCTGGGAGGTTGAGGTTCAGGCGTATTCTGATGATATTGTCATAATGGTTAGAGGCGAAACTGAGGAGGAACTTGGAAGTACTTTTCAAGAGACACTAAATGTAGTGAATGATTGGTGTCGGAGGGAACAGATGCGTGTGAACCCCCGCAAAACGATCATTGTTCCATTTACCAGAAGAAGAAGGCTGGACAGATTAAAACCACCCATTCGTGTGGGGGAAACGATACCATTTACGGAACAAGCAAAATATCTGTGGGTTTCCCTGATAAGAAGCTCAACTGGGACGTACAGTTAGAGAATGTAATCCGCAGGGCTAAACTGTATTTGTGGACATGCCGCAGAATCTGTGGAAATAAGTGAGGAACAAACGCCCAACAGATGTACTGGCTCAATATAGTGGTTATCAGACCAATGATAACATATGGAGCCATAGTTTGGTGGCCCAAGGTGGTATCGCAAGGGCCAAACTGGCTCATCTACAGAGACACGCTTGTCTGATGATAATGGGAGCGATAAGCACAGCACTGTCAGCCGCTCTGGAGGTCCTCCTTAATATTTCACCTCTTCACACATATGGCTGGGGAGGGTGGCGAGGTGGACAACGTACAGACTAAAGCAAACAGCCGACAGCATGCCGAAGGAAGTTAGTCTGTGAGGGTCCAGACTCCTTGATGACATTGAGAGTCATGGGATTCTGGGAATGGTCTCAGACTTGATGCCTACAAGGATCAGTAGAGATCTGTCTTTTAAGACCGTCCTCCCGGAAATACAGGACTGGGAACGAAATCAAACGACCCTATTTAGAGCCGATCTCTGCTGGTATGCTGACGGCTCCAAAACCAATATGGGAGAAGGAGCCGGCTCATATGGGGGCAACACCGTTGCTAGACTATCAACTAGCCTCGGCAAGTAAGCAACCATACACCAGGCAGAAGTTTATGCAGCGGACAGGACTAGATTTGACTCTTTGGCAAGGCAAAGCTTGCTCCGGAAGATCTGGATCAACTTTCGCCCACAAAGATTATCGAACTCTGCAGGAGGCTGGCTTTGTTGGGCGAAATATAGACCATTATGGTCGCTGTGGAGGGACCGGTATGGCCCACTTACATTCAAACCTAACCAAACCTAACCTTCTATTCTATAATTACCGGACTTTCTGGTTTATTTTGATGATTTAACTCTTGCGGTGTATAAGTTTCCCCATCAACAATCAACCTATTTATTTTGATAAAGGCAATCTTGTTATGTCCCCTCGCTAGTATTAGATGTTTTCCTTAGATCTTCCTATCATGTTCTTCTTGCTATTAATCCTATATAAACGAAACATTAATTCACAATTGTACGTATAATGTTTTTTTTCTAGATATTTAACTCAGTTACCCTATTTTTAAAAGTAAATTAAAACCAGGATAAAAGATTGCTGTGCTGACGCATTTATTGTTGATATAGTAAAAACTAAAGTATTAATGTTGGAGATAAATTTCTTTTTTTTTTATTTTTCAACAAAACGTGACCGGTAAGTATTATTCAGAAGTTTTTTGTCGCGGTTTATTGTACGTTGCACACACAAATCGATAAAAATATTTTCAGATAGCCAATAACTGCTATAAGGGTACTTGGTTCCTACCGGTACAATTGAAAACGGCATGAAGCTGCAAGACTGCCCTTAACGAATTAAGCAGCTAACAATAAGGCGTCGCTGGTCTAGATACCGGCGCACTTAGACCTTGATGTCAATTCAGAGGCCGACGCTTTTGCCTGGAGAGGTGCCGGCGAGGACTATATCAGACCAGAACCTGCGTAGGGTTAACCGCATGCACAGCAAAGTACCTTACAGACTTGGACACACAGAAAGACAAAATGACAATGGAAAACCCTGTCAGGATTAGCACAGTCTAAGGCGTTCATAAATATCTCAGTGTTGAGACCTAAAAAACTTCTAGAGTTAAATAGGGAATAACTGAGAAATCTGGTTGGCCAATATACAGGACACTAGCGCTTGCGTCACCACATGCAAATAATTAGGTTCGGACTAGAAACCGATTGCCGGCTGTGTATGGAGAGTGACGAAACAGCAGAGCACGTGCAATGGCCCTATCCGGCTGCGGACGAAACAAAACTGCTGCACTTTGGCAAGACACAACTTGCACCAGAAGATCTACGTCAACTTTCGCCCACAAAAATTTGCGATCTCTGAAAAGACTGGACTTGTTGGGTGAAATATAAGACAATTAGGCGTGAGCCACCATAGACCTTAAGGTCGCAATAGAGTGGCCTCACTCACAATATAACCTCACCTAACCTACATTACACGACTGATTTGAATAGAAAACTATATTTTGGTCAAAATGAAGCGGTTCGGTTTTGTATAAAATTATATAAATTTGGTATAAACATGGAAAGCAAATGAAAAATGATGATGGGAAAGTAATGATGGATGTGTAAAGATTAGTAGTAACTGAAGGCAGTGATTGGAAATGTAAGCAAAAATTGTGTAAAAACTTTATTTAAAATGGGTTGTTAAAATTCAAAGTGTCATATTTGGATAATGCAGTGTCAAGTATTTTTAAAATAAACTGTTTAAATTATGTCACTATATACAACACAAGTCAAAATGGACTTACTGTATAGACGTATTGTGTAATTTCAGCCAATAAAGTATAAAGTATATCACAATTAAACAAAAAAATTAGGTATCTTATTCGAAAATCTTGTAGAACTTGCAACACTGCAAGGAAATCTCTCTTAAATAATGAACATGCAGGTCTGGATCCTTTATTTCGTGTCAACTACTTTATTACTATTAATATTCTAGTGTCGCGGCTCATATTCACGATCCTAATGCAATCTTATCCTTGTAGAGGAGCAGGAAATTGCCTGGTGTTCTTCGCCTCTTGCAGAGTTTCATTATAAGAACATAAGTGGGATGGGGAAATAATAATACTGGAAAATTGTGATGACGTTCAGATGAAACTTCAGCAATTAAATCTTTTATTGCTAAGTTGTAAAGATCTATATTAATTATTCCAAGAAAATTATATCCAACAAAATAATATAATAAAAATAATAATAAGATATTATTACAATCGCATATTTTGATACGTATGACACTTTATTATCATTACAGTAAAATAGCGGTGTTGTCACAGCTTTGTCTCTATTTCTTTTGCAGTTTTGTTGCACTTTATTCTAGCTTCTGCACTATGCTAACTATGCCAGGTTTTTCTGGATGTTGGTTTTTGGCCTTCCTTTCTTAAGCAAATTTGCATTAAAAAATTGCGGTTATAGAATAGTAACGACTTTCAAATTTTCGACAGCGCATCCGTGGCCGTGCGGGAAAGTCGATTCAGACTTTCCAATACGGACTCAGGGGGCGACGGTTCGAGACTGACCGGCGGTGGATGATTTTTCAAATCACTGTATGTTACTTTAGATGAGCAAAAAGGTTCAGCAATGGCCTAATTGCCAGTAAGCATCTTACCTTTACCTTTAAATATTTCGACAATTCTTTTTAAATGAGTGTGAGTAAATTTTTTTGGAACCAGTTTCCGACATTTATTACATATTATTTATGTTTATATACAGGGTGCTTCCTAATTACGTGCAAAAAATCCACCTGATTAATTTCAAAAAGAAAAGTTTATATGAAAATTTTTACAATAATCCCTCATTTTCAAGATACAGTGTGTACAACGTGACAAAGACTTCTTCTACCATAATTTCCGAATGGTTTATTATATTCGAAAGAAATTAAGCACACAAATTGAGCTCTGTTTTTACGATACCATTGTGTCAGAAACAGAGTCATCCTGTTAACAGGGACGTAATTACAGGGTACTTCTGACGGTAGTTTATCCATACAAAAAAAATGTATCAAAATGCAGCTCTCATATTAGAATTCTCAGGAAGAACAATAAAAACCACAAGAAAGATACTTTTGTTTTGATATGATCCACCGTTCAAAAAGAAAACAACAACAAAATATGTTTTAACTTACCCGTAGTGGTGCGCCACTGTGATAACCAACTTCGTCGAATAATCTTCAGTAACTGGCTGCAGATATTAGAAAAAGAAAATAACTTTATATGAACTTGTGTATCAAAATGTTTCGTTATAGATATACCGGGTGTTAAAGTCGAAAATGGAAAAATAGCGTCTCTGAAATTTATCACCCGGTATATCGATAAGGAACCATTTCTGTACCCAGATTTTTACAAAGTAATTTTTTGCTCTTAATATCCACAACGAGTAACTGAAATTTAAGGATGATTCGACGAGGATCACAGTGGCCTAACATCACGGGAAAGTAGAAATATATTTTAAATCCTATCGCAATATAACAGTAGTATATATATATATATATATATATATATATATATATATATATATATATATATATATATATATATATATATATAACCGAGCGATAACTAAAAAAATACTTAACTGATTTAAACGAAACTTGGCAACTCTGTTACTACCGCAGACGAGTTCGTTAGCCAGCCCGATCGGACCACTTGTTCTAAAAAAAATTATTTTTCTTAAACAAATTGATTTTTCTGGAAAAAAAAATGATATCTAAAAAATTATAAAGTTTTTTTCTTAATTCTGTAGGTATGGTAATGACTTTACTATGTACGAAAATTCAACTTTCTAGTTTTATAAACAATTGAGTTTTTCAGATTTGAAGCATTTAATAAATATTCGTTACCATAACGGATTGCTGCGTCCCGAATTTTAGTTGTTATTCCTGATAATTCGAAAGTCGTGCTAAATTCTCAATGCCTTTTTTCTAGGGATTAATGATTATCGGTCCCCACCCCGTATACAAGTCCCTGTAAGTCACAGAAATTAATTTTTAAAATCACTCCATTATAAAAGAGAGATGAATTTGTGGGCCAAATTTAGCTTGAATATAATATAGCGTTCCGACATTATACTAAAAAGGGCTTTCACACGTTGGATTTAAGGACCCCGTATCTCGAAAACGAAGCCATATTGGACAAATCTTCATAACAACTGTTCTTTTTGAAATGAGTCAAGGAACACGCTTCTAAATTTTCTACACGGGATTGGCAAACACGCTGTACATATATATATATATATATATATATATATATATATATATATATATATATATATATATATATATATATATATATATATATATATACTTACGTAAGCATCTAACTGTCGCGAGTTAACTTTCTTGTTAACACACTTGACTTTTTAAAAGAATTTATTGATTATAGTTACATAAAATACTTATGAATAATAATAAAAAAATGATAAATATAAATTATGACAATTTAAAAGAAACTCAAGCAATAACAATGTAGGAATGTTCGTCTGTGGTCTGGTAACTTCCATATATAGTCTCTGGTGGGGCGTGGACCGAGAGGCGGTTTCCATCTAAGTTGCAGTCTTGAAGGTGATCCTAGCAGGTGGCTGGTTGCTGAATTGAAGGTCTAGTTGTTTCCCCATTTATGAATAGTCTATTCTTCTTATTGCGCTGCTTTTAATTAACCCATTCGTCAGCGACCTTGGGTGTTGAATCGGGATCTGTACTTCTTATATACATTGTATGAGTTGGCTATTGTTATCTCCTCCATCCTTTAGAGAACGAAGCCTATGGTTCGTTCCGAATAGTCATCGGGAATCCAGTAATTGGTTTGGAGTCAGCAGTTTTCGTTTTTGATTTTTGCCAGAAGTATCTTGCAGTTATTGTGATTATTGTTATTATTATCACAAGGTATAGTATAATTGTCCATACACTAGGGTGGTATATGGGCAAATCGATGGTCCCTGGAATTTTGCCATTGATGGATTGTAACTGGGATTTGATATTGTTCAAGTCGTGCAGTTGGACATTTTCTAATTTTAGTTCTGGTAATTTGTCTGGGAATATGGGTGCTTTATTTGTTACCAATTCGATGTTTGGGAGATTGAATGATTGTTGTGTTTCCGATGCCATTTGTACTGAACTAAATCTTTCGTTATTGATGATAAGTTGGCATTTGGGTTTCAAAGTCGCCAGTTTTGTTCCGCTGATTATTTTGGTTTCTTCATTTTCTTCGCAGCTAAGTTTGATTTTCGTTTCTTCGGGTGCCACTATTATGTATTGGGTATTGCCATATTTAGAGACTGTTGTTTTTGTTATTTTGACAAGTTCTTGCTTGCAATTGTTTATCGGTTTCTGGAAGTTGATCAGTTTAATTTCGCATGGGTTGTTTTCGTTAAGTGCTGTCGGGTTGTCATTTTCACAAAAGTATGTCTGGTCTTTTAGATTCCTACACTTTTCGTTTCTGTAAGCGTAGTGTTTGCTGCTAAGGATTAGGTACTTGGTTCTAGGGATAATCATTCTGAAGGTATATGGATTTTTAGGGACTGGTAATGCATACAATTGATAATAAATATAATCTGATTTGTCTACTAAGGGTATATCTATTTGGAATATAATTTTAAAATCAATTTGAACGGTTTTTATGTTAAATATTTTTTCGTAAAGTGAAATGTCGGATTTTGTTATTAATCTTGATTTTGAGATATGGTTTTCAATCTTTTCTAATTCTTTTGATATAAATTTTGGTTTCAGTATTGACGTATGATACGTGTTCAATTTTGAAAAAGTAATTGCATTTTCTGTTGTTAATATCATGTTTAGTACATTATTTAACAAATAACTGATTTGAGTGAGTAATTCCAAATGTTTTACTCTATGAAAATTTGTTAGTTGGTCGCTTTTTAGACTATCTATTGTATATTCCAAATCGTTTATTCTCGCTACTATGGCTTCTTGGTTATGGTTCAGGTTGTCTATTGTTTTATTGAACTCTGTTATAGCATCTATCATTAGGGATGTTTGTGAACTAAAAAGCTGATGTACTTGATTTTGATCTTTCTTCAAAATTTCAAGAGCTTTATATATTCTGTCGCCGTCATCTGCATCTAAGTTCCCAGTTATTGATTTGAATATCGATCCTAGTCCGTTTATTATACCTCTTTTGTTCCTAATTGTTCTTGGAAATATTCGACAAAATGTGTCATCAATATTGCTGATGGTGAAATTGATTGTTAAAATAAAATTTTTATATTCTAACTTGTATTCTGCATTCATTACGCTTATTATGTTGTCAAAGTAAGTTTTTAGTCTGTTAAAGTCGTCGTATAGTTGTCTTAGGTCATGTATATGAATCATTCTCCATTTATCGTTTTCTGAAAAGGCTTGTCCCAGTTTGCGTGGCAGTATGCCTGGATTGTCTGTTAGGTCTTCTAATTGTGGTTTTACTCTGGTGAAGAGAATGAACCTGCAAGGCGAAGATTATTTAAATTGGTGATCGTCTGTTTGTCAAGTTTGTCGTTTCGTATTATGGTTTTATTAGTCCGTTTCTTACGTCATGTCTCGTTTGTCGATTATCCGAATATCTAGGTTCGACTTAGCTAGGTGATATAATCGTACTGTTTGTTTAATCTATTTAGTTGGAACGAGTTATTTTTTTCGTTATTGCAATATTGGCAAGCTCTAATAAAAGCTTTTATTTTTTGTTTCATTTTTGGAAAATTAAATTTAGTTTTCATCCTTAAATATGTTTCTTTAGCATTTATGTGATTTAATTTACTTCCGTGAAATAATCCGATTGCGTCGTTAATTTCATTGTCGTTTATATGTATGATTTTCTCTTGTTTATTTATATTATTTAATCTTGATTGAGTTTCATTATTTACAGGATTTATTTCCGACTTGTAAACCTTATCGTGTGAGAATTTCCTTTCGTTATTGATTTTAGATTTTATTATTTGTGAAATTTGTTCCTTACCTATTTGCCGATGGTCGTCCTGTACCTGGATTAAATTATTACTTAACTTATCATTTTGCGTGGTGCCTGTATATTTTATTTTGTTCGGAATAACCGCCTTGTAACAAGGTGCTTTTGTATTTGGGATAAACTCTTCGATTTTAACGGGTTGGTCGATTTTATTGTGTTCTTTACACATTGAATATACATATTTCATTATACTGTCTGCATTGCTCGCTTCTTGTCGAGGCTTGTGCAAGACATCTAACCTAATTTTATCTGTAATATTTTTTTGTACACTCCCCGTATAATTATTATTATAATTCTGGTGATAGTAAGAATTATTTGATATCATATTCGCTTTATTTTCAATTTGATCCGTTATATCTTTTTGTATTGTCCTCGTATCACTCACATTTTTATTTCGACGATATTCATATGTGTTTAATGAAACTTGATCCCGTTTACCTTTATTGTGGGTGAACATTTTTCCTAGGTCATTTGTTACTTGTTGTAACCTTCCATCGTCATCATTTAATGGCTGATTACGCTTTCCTAGTTCGAGTTCAAGTGCAATAATGCTTCTGTCTATTGTATTACTTACGTTAAGGTGATTCATTTCATCATTTGCTTTGATGAGCCTACTTATCCGATTGTTATTGCTACTACTATTACTACCCATCTTATCTTCATGATCCCTTGTATGAGGGAAGTTTATCTTAATGCTTCGATTTTTTAAATTGAGTCTCTGGTTTTTAAAATCAATGTTCGCTTGATTTTTTATCAAAAAGTCAATTCCAATAAGAGCTACGAAATTTTTGTTAAATTCAAATAGGCAAAACTCTTGCTCACTGTCCGTTAGTGAGTTTAAAATTATTCTGGCTCGATTATTATGGCTGGAATAACCATGAGCACTTTTAATTAAAAACGGGTGATTGTAAATCTTATTATAAAAGTTGTTATATGCTATGGACGGGTTTAAAAGGCTCTTAGTACTACCGGAGTCGAGCAGTATTTTTCCGGGTAGTTCTTTTATTATTACGTAGGGTAATTGGGATATTGTGTTAAAATTATTAATATCTATTACGGTTCTGTTTTTGAACTCCCTGCTATCGGAAAATTTTGATGCTGTGCATCGTATAATTCGGAGGGTGATTGTTCATTATATGTTGCGTCATAATTTAATTCTTCTGGTAAGAAATGTTGTCTTCTTTCTAGTTCATTGAAAGGAAAAGAATTATTCGTTTCGTTATAGTTTACTTCTTCTGGTATGAAATTTTGTCTTTTTTGAAAATTGTTGGAAGGAAAATTGTTTCGTCTATTTTGTGAGGGTTGTTGTCGGCTGAAATTCGTATGTCTCGTGTTGTTGCTGCCGACATCCATAGCCTGTGGATATCTTCTAGTATTGTCATTAGGGTTGTACGTCGGTCTTCTCATTGAATATTGATTTGAAGGGTTGCCCTGAAATTGTGGGCTAGACATTTGGGGTCTGTTTGAATTATAGTTAAAAGGTGCACGATAATTTTGTTGTTGGAAGGGTTTTTGAAATTGAATATTGTTAAAATTTGGGGTATTTCTTTGGAAAACTGGTTTTTGTTGTTTGTCGTGCCTGTTATTGTTATTATTGTTGAAATTTGACCGTTGTATTAATCTGTCCCTATATTAATAATTTTCCTCGGAAAATATAAATTTTAAAGCTTGTTCTATGCTGTCCGGTCGAGTGGATCTGACCACCATACCGAGGGGGTTTTTTAATCCACCGATAAACGCTTTCAGTGTCTGTTGTCTGTACATGTTTTGTTTTAATCCTAAAATTCCCTCGTTACGTTCATTAGATATTAAATTAGAGATGAGTAATTGTTCAATGTGTCGGCAACGATTACTGAACGCTAAGGCATCCTCGTTATGTCTCTGTTTCAGTGTTAATAATTCGCCTAGTAAGCTAATTTCATCTCGCTGGTCGGTGAAGTTCTCAACAATTGCCCGTCTTAAGTCTACCCATGTGTTTATAATTTTAGTGTTAATAATTAACCTGGCTTGTGCAATTAGTTTCGTTTGAATATAATTTAATAGAAAATGGTTTAGATATAAATTTGGATTATCTGCATCATAGAATTGGTTCATTACTAGATCACAAGCTTTTAAGAAGTTCCCTACATTTTCAGGTTGTCCGTTAAATTCGGGGATTGCTTTAAGGTAAAACTCTTGGAATTGATTTGCCATATTTAAATTGTTTCTAGAATTATTTATATCGGGTTGTTCTACAATATCAATTTCGCCAATACTAATATTTCTTAATCTATATTCCAAATGTTCTAAATTATCAATATCGCTATCAGACATATAATATCAATATATGAGGAAATACAGTATATATATATATATATATAGGAAATAAAGGAAGCAAACAACTTACAGAATCGATGCTATTGCTGCTGTCTTCATGACGTCTCTCTTGATCGGTTCTTTGGCTGTTAAGCGTTGAAACGCAAAGAATCAATATACTCTTGGTTCTTCAGCACTATCCGTTGCGACTGCGCCAGTTAACTTTCTTGTTAACACACTTGACTTTTTAAAAGAATTTATTGATTATAGTTACATAAAATACTTATGAATAATAATAAAAAAATGATAAATATAAATTATGACAATTTAAAAGAAACTCAAGCAATAACAATGTAGGAATGTTCGTCTGTGGTCTGGTAACTTCCATATATAGTCTCTGGTGGGGCGTGGACCGAGAGGCGGTTTCCATCTAAGTTGCAGTCTTGAAGGTGATCCTAGCAGGTGGCTGGTTGCTGAATTGAAGGTCTAGTTGTTTCCCCATTTATGAATAGTCTATTCTTCTTATTGCGCTGCTTTTAATTAACCCATTCGTCAGCGACCTTGGGTGTTGAATCGGGATCTGTACTTCTTATATACATTGTATGAGTTGGCTATTGTTATCTCGCGATTGCCTAAATATTTAAAATTGTTTAGGTTAAGCAAAAGTCTTATATTTGTATTACTACTTTTATAATTGCTTCTTGTCTTGCCTACAACCTTTTCGGAATGGTAACCTAGGTCATATTAATCGGGCTCAAGTGCATTACATATGCACCACATACATTTTGATGAGAACTATGATAGATTTTAAAGCATCCTAATGGTCATAGTTTCTGGGAAATATCAACATGAAAACATTACAAAGACTCTTGATTTTTTAAATATGGTTTTATGGTATAAATCGCTACTATAATGCACATTCTGCGTTCAGGCCTTTTTCTATTTTTCCAAATATATTGTGTGAAATAACCAAATAAAATAAATTCAGTACCTCGATTATTGTGTATATTCATAAAAAATCCCAAAACACGTCAATTCTAAGTTAAAAAATCACATCCCACAACTTGCCAACTTCACCCTCACATTCAACTCCCTTCGAGTGATAGTTGTAACTCCAAGTTTTTAAATAGGAAGCAGTGGCTTGTAAAATATAGGACCTGGCCGACTTAATGGCAATCGCTATTCTTCTTAACTCAGATAGATCGTATGGTTTAATTCTGCATATCATATCTTTTACATATCCTCTTTCTGACGATCCTCGGCTATCTATATACCGATTTGGAAATATTAAGTCGAGGTACTGCCGGACATTGCATTGGTGTACTCGTGCTTTATATTACTGAAAGCATATTACTTTCGGTGAAGCTTGTGGGTTTGCTTGATCAGGATACACGTTTGGTTAAGTCGGCATGATATTATGCTAAATAATTTTCTGCATTCAAATTTCCATTGACGAAAAAGGGAACGCTGACGTGGTTTTAAACTATTTTCGCCAAAACATTAACTGTTGCAGCGTATGGCGTATGCTCTTCTCTGATCCAGTGAGGTTATTCGTTAGACCAGTAGCGACAATTTTGACGATTAGCTTTGGCCGTGAGGTGTAAAACTCCACTCATCAAAATAAAGGTTCTGGTTGGATAACATCGTTATCCATTCCATCATTTGTTCACAAATATACGTTTTCCTATTAAAATCGTCTTCCATGAACTCCTCAGATTGTATAAATTTATAGGGATGAATGTTCTTTTGTGTTAGTATTCGAATAATCTATGAATGGCTAACATCAAAAGTTGTGGATGCTTGTCGACTCGAAGCATGCGGGTTTTCCTAAAACTCACGCGTTATATTAAATTTTCTATTATTACTCAGTACGATAGAAGAACTTTTGTATCTGCATTACATGTCCAAGCCCAAGAAATCAATTTTCAATTTCACTCATTTTCCTTTGGGATATAGGCGACAAATCCGGAAATGTTTTCTGAAATCTCTGTGCAACTGATCACTATTTTCAGCAGGATGGTGCTATACCTCACTATGCTGCAGTATCCAGAAACTGACTGAATGTCACCTTTGAAAATCGTTGGATAGGGAGAGAAGGTCCTATAGCTTGGCCACCTCGATCCTCTGAACTCACAGTTCTAGACTTTTTCACATGGGCGTATGTGAAAGACAGGTGTTACAGTCCGATCCCTCGAAACTTAGAGTAAAATATTAGAAACATCTGTAACCACATCACCCTCGAAAAATTAAGTTCAAACTACGACAATTTTGTAAAACGTATAGATAAATGTATTTAAATTGATAGACATCACTTTGAACTTCTTTTATAAATAATGTTTATGTTTTTGTTTATTTCTCAATAAATATTCTGACACAATTTGTTTCATCGAGTTTGATATGTATATTAGCGTATGTAGCAATTTAAGTAAAATGTTATTGTTTGTCATTAAACTAATTCAACCTTTGCAAGTGTTGCTGTCTTTAATTTCAATAGTCGACTTTTCGAAACATTCCTTTTTACGTAGATTTCAGATAAAACGCAATATTTATTTTAAAGGCTTTTAAAACCATCACTCTGTATAATAACTGCAACAAGTGTGGCATTTTTGGAAAGCGGAAAGATTGGGCTTTTAAACTGTGAATAAATATACAGGGTGTTCCACTTAAGATTACAAAGTTGCCCTATCCTTGAAAATACGTTTTATCATTTCCGGTTAACACGGAAGTAAGTATAAAAAACAGATACAGAAAAACAAACTTATAAAAATAAGAAGACTGGCGAAAACCGCCTTTCCTTAGATCAATTATTTCAAAAGTTATATAAGTTTACAAAGAGTCAAAAGATAATGGGGCCCCGGTATCTCTTTGGAAATAATTTGATCAGTGATTGTGTTTTATCTCCGTAATCAATCATTCGTAGAATTGTTATTTTATGGATCTCTGTTAAATAAACTATGTTTCTAAATTGCAGTTAAGAACTGACAACTTGCTTCATGCGTTGTTACAACCAGACCCTAGTTGCTAAGGGGTTTTATTAAACAAAACTAACATTGTCAACTATGAAGAATATTGATAATTTTTTATATCGTCTTTTTTTCAATTGATACCATCCAAGCAGGACATTGAATTTTTTTTCCTGGTTTCTCGTCATCAAAAATGAAACGGGATTAGTTATTAAACTTTAATGTGTTACTCCTAATTTTTGCAATATGTTTGAAAACCAAAGGAGTTTTGAGTAACCAATGAAGAGATCTTTCGGGTTGAGTTATCACCAGCCCCTACTTCCTACTTAAAAGTTTGGATGTTGCAACTGTCACTCGAAGGTTGAATGTTCGGGTGAGGTTTTTACGTTAGCGAATGTCAATTTCTAATCTAAAACTTAGCGGGTGCGGGATTTTTTATAAATATGCACAATAACTAAGATACTGAATTTGTTTGATTTCGCTGTTCCACTCTGTATAATCTTAGTAGTCATACTGAGATCAATATATGGTGATTTTTTCAAAGAAAAGTGAGAAATGCAGGGCAGAGATGAAATTTTATCATTTCTGTCACGCTGTTTCCAATGAGGTAAAATATTTTCAACTACATTAATCTCTTTCCACTTTATTTGAGTATGCAAAAAGGAAATAAACGATATTGCGATAAATATGGTTTAACAAGGGGTATTTATGGCCCAGTAGAGTACCCAAGAATACCAAGTAACTCCATCAAATAAATTACAAACCGGTCGCCTCCTATCTTTAAGAAACAAGCGAGAAGTGGAAAAGGAAAATTGCGTTAAGGAACAACGAAGGACGAATTGCCTTATGTAAAGAGGGTGCAGATAATTCCCGGATCGTCTAGTATACGGGGTTTATATTTGAATATTTTAATACCAATTATACATTCTAGTGGCTTGCCTTCGTTTATAGAGTTAATATAATAGTTATCTATTTGCACTTTTAAAATGCGTTTTGGGTTAAAACATCAAATGATATGTAAGGCTATATGTTTTCTGATCATCGTTAGAAACAGAATCACATCTGGTGTCGCCGAAGGGTAAATCATTGGGGTATTTTGGTGTATTTTGGTAAGGAATTGCAGGGAAATTTCGAGATATTTCGGAGAATTTCGATGTATTTCGGAGAATTTTTAGGTATTTCGGACAATTTTGAGGTATTTTACGAAATATCTAAGTATTTTGGGAGAACTTGGAGGTATATGGTCGAATAACGAAGTGTCCGGGGCATTTTAAACGTCTATTGCATATTGTTTCATGAAATATTCTATAATTTGGCAGAATACCCTTTTAATTTTTCTTGGTGTGTCCTAAAAGAAAATAATCACCTTTTAAATATTACAATGTTTTCTTTTTCGTGAATTTTCGTAGAAATAATTCACTAATTGGGAGATCCCGACTTTTAAATTCTAAACATTTTTTTTTAAATGAGCGCGAACTGGGCCTCCTAGAACCCAAATCAGGGGTTAGTTTCAGTTTATATATATTTCAAGTTATTCCGGTGAAAAATCGGGGAAAACTTATTGAATACGCTATATTTTTGTAAGTGTCAGACTAACTGGAATAAGACTTTACATGTGGCTGTAGATAGTTCAAATAAACCTATGTTGTGAATTTTAAATAATTTGGTACACCATATTTAAAGTTACCAAATTAAAAATAAAATCCAAAGACATGCTTTGAAACGACTTAGTGGTTAAAGTCTGCCTCACAGACAGAGTAGTTAACTGCCACGCGTAGATTGATTCCTACAACAGGTATGAACCATGCATCAACGGTAACCAAACTAAATATATACCAGGCAAAAACATATTACCCGAACCAACAATAGTGAAATCTTGACCGCAATTATGGAAAATTACAGATGACATAAAATTAAAAATTTGCCAAGTGATTGTTATTTAACTGGGGGATTTAATCAATTATTAAAAACACTATATTTGTAACTTTACTAATGGCCCCAAGTACAGTTTTAGTGCAGCGTAGATATATTATGCTGTCGCATAATATAGCAGAAATGCAAACAAAATCAAGCCAAGTCTCTATAAAAATGATCCTAAAATAGTTTCTTTTATCTTCAAACTTACACATAAGACGTCATATATAAGACCGAAACAGTCTTGAGATGTATTTAAATGGTAATTCTACTAATCTAGAATTAATTGTTCCCTATGTTTTATTTTGACATTTGAAGAAACAATAGTGCACAGATTTCATACATTTTGAACACTATCTAATTTTTGTTTAGAACGCCTAAATAAATCTCTCACTGAGTTTGAAATTATAATTTTGTTATTGCTGATATTGAAAAAAACTGGTTTGATTAGGTTCACTAAAACAAAATCGTACTGGCGAATAAAAGGGGGAAATAACTGCTAAGTTTATAATTTGTCAGATATTTTACTTTTCTAAATATGAATTAAGTTGTCTTCTGGAAATCTTCTGTATAATTTTAATGAAATTTGTAATACAAGTTTCTTCTAAAGCCACTTACACTATCTACAGATATAGCAAAATTTAGTTCTTTAGCTTTATAGAAAATTGAGTTTAGGGCATTTTTTTCAAAATGAGTTAGAACACAAAGTTTTTTTGATAATAGAGGGATATCGATGCTAAAACTTTCGAAAGAATTCTTCAAATGTGCGCGTACTAGGACCTCTAGAATCGATCTTCAAGGTCTGTGTAAGATTAAAGTATTACTTTTACTAATATGCCGTATAACAATAGTGTACAGTTGTTATGAAAAGCTGCTACTATAATGCACTTGCTGCGTCTCGAAATTCTTTTTAGACTTACATAGTTTTGAGGTGTGTCCATACCTTGAACAAGTGAAGCATTGAACAACGGGATGAATATGAGGTTCAACAGGGAAGTTAGCAAGATTAATTAAGATGTTCTGAGGAAGCGTATTCCGGCAAATGTGACAGAGATCAGCTGCTTAGGTACAAATGATATCTGTCCATTTTCTTATCCTTTACGTTTAAACCTATGTACAACCGAAGAACTTGATTTAATTGCCTCACGTAAATATTCCCCGCTAAAAAAATGATCAACCATGCGCACAACACCCCTTTTGTGGGTGTAAAACTTGGTAATAAATGCCACAAAATCATTACTTCCCATTTTTTTGTGATTAACAAGGAGATAGCAATGTTATATGATTCAAACAATACTTTAATTCCATTCATTCCAACAGATTTTATATCTATTACATCAATCCTCATCGGAAACAATATGCTAATATTTTTTTCTTTTTGTGTTACACATATACAACACATGGGTCAGAATCTCTGGCCTTTAATTTAGGATCTTATATATAATTTTCTCTTACCTACTTAATAAATAAATCAAAAAAAAAATAATTTACTTTTAATATCTATACTTAAGTCACTGAGTTAACCTGGTATAGTTT
Organism: Tillus elongatus; assembly: GCA_964006375.1. Lineage (NCBI taxonomy): Eukaryota > Metazoa > Arthropoda > Insecta > Coleoptera > Cleridae > Tillus > Tillus elongatus. Next base: position 62,989,372 of record OZ023263.1, on the reverse strand, counting down.
TTGAAACTTCCTACGTAAAATGGAAACTAAACAACACATTTATTAAAATAATATCTAAAGACACTTAAATGTGCTGAACGCTACCAATGTCACGAGGGGACTCCGGACCGATAACTAAAAAAATAGTTAGCCGATTTAGATAAAATTTGTAAGTGGCTTGGATAAGCCAGTTATCCAGGGAAAGCACACCAGGTTTTTTGGCAAAAGTTTGTGTTCTATTTAAAAGAAACCTTTTATTTTGAAAATAACAAAGCTATGGTAACTAAATTTGGTGCGTAGGTTAATATTATGAAAAGTTAACTACATACCAAAACTTATATATCTATGTTAGAAGGAAAAAGTTATAAGCATTTCATTTAAAAAAAGTTTGGTGCCAGATCATTTCTATGGAAATTCACTACCATAATGCACTTGCTGCCTCCAGACTTTTTTGATCTCCATCAAATAAAATCGTAAACGAGAAATCTGCTTATTTAAGCAACTACTATAAAAATCGGAGGTAGTTGTTATTTAATATTTCTCGCGGCATTAAATAATCTACATCTCTGCTTATCTTTCACCCTATGCCTATAATATAACTCATAATCTTTAACTACGATTGCCTACTTTAACGCAAGTTTCACAACCATAATTCCAAAACGCACTAGCACATTGGAGCAACATAAATATTTATCGACTCGAGCCATACCCTGTTATAATTTGTGTGTGCCCACCCGCTGGAGAAATGTTTAGTATCAGCAAATTAATTTCCTTTGATAGCGTGTATACATCTGCGTCAAGTGTGTATACTAGATAGCGTATGACTAAGGTACTGGAGGCATTCAAGGAGCAACAGGCTTCACTTCAAGGCTTGGAGGATGCATTTGTACAACGAGAGACAATAGTTTATCTTCCATCTTCTCATTGTTCACCTTTGTTGGCGTATCCTGTGAAACTAAGTTGCTTTCAGGAAACTGGAATGGGAATGATATGCAAAACCTGCCAGTGAAATTATCTTAGACCTAGTTGTTTCGCTGTGTAATGAAAATTACAATCTGATTTAAATTATATGTTACCAGATCATCTTAAAACGTATAAATTTTATTTACTGGTATAGTTTATGTAGTAGAAACAATGTATCATATTTTATCAGAACTACTTATTGTTTGAAAATGTACAAAAATGTTCCGAAAATAAACTTAAAATGTTTCCTAGCCAACACACCTTACGTTAATAGCAGATTGAATTATTGAAAGTTGAAGGATTTAATTGAAATTCGCTACCAAACGCACTTACTGCGTCCCGATTTTTTTCTCACAAACATGCATCATATTTCGATAAAAAATGCACAAATGCATTAACGAATTTGTTTTGCGAAAATCCAAAAATTACAGACCGTTAAACCATATGCTTAACTAAACCTACAGTCAAAGCAACAACTTAACTAACACTACAGCCAAAGTTTTGCCCGTAGTTGTTATTTCCGGAGATATAAATTTTTGCAGAAAGAAAAGAAAAAAAATTCCGGGAAAATCTGAGCCGATTTTCCTGGCTAACGAACTTATCCAAGCCACCTGGAAGGTACTCACCGAATTTCATCAATGTCGGCCCATTACTTTTTGAGTTATCAAATATATATATATATATATATATATATATATATATATATATATATATATATATATATATATATATATATATATATATATATATATATATATATATATATATATATATATATATATATATATATATATATATATATATATATATATATATACATATATATATATATATATATATATATATATATATATATATATATATATATATATATATATATATAAACATACAAAAATGGAAACTGACCCCGTATATGTGTTCTAGTGGGCCTAATTAGCGCTAATTTGAAGACATTTTTTTAAATACAAAAGTCGGGATCTTCCAATTAGTAATTTTTTTAAAAGAAAATTCACTAAAACTTACCTGAGAAAACTCTTCCAGAAAGTCGGTGTTACTTGTACCCACACTAGATTTGGATATTTCATGGTCTTTTAAAAAGATTAACAACTTATAGTACCACAGCTGCGGTTCATAAACTTCTGTTCTAGTTTCCGTTTTCTTAGAACTTTTTTCCGAAATTCTTTCCGAAAGCAACTTCTTAGCGATTTAATTTTTCTTTTTACGTCTTCTGCCACAGCATCTGTATTAATTTCTGTTATGTTTTCTAGAAACAAATTTTATGCAGTCTCTTATTAATTTTTGTCCATATATTCCCTGATTTTACTTTCCACAAACAGGCTGGCCCAACGAAAAGTATGCATCCAGCTTTTTTTGTGAATTTGGGGAAAAACAGTCGGACCCGTGATTTTCTATTTTTAGGGGGACACATTTTAGGCATATTTTCAAACCTACTCCCTTCAACCCCGTAACGGAAAACAAATGCACCCTTAAAATTTTAAATAGGAGGTGGGGTCGAGTCTTACATTATTTCAAAGGGTACACAGTTACCTTTTCAATGATCCCTTATTTGTTGGATTTTACTTCAAGAGTTAAAGCAAAAACGACTTTACAAACTTAAACCCCATAGTTTTGATACCAATGAAAAAGTCACGTAAATTTCAGTTCTTAGGAGTTAAAACAGCCAACATTTATTTATTTCATTTTGTTGAGATACTATAAATGTGTGTTAGGTATTACAAATTATTATAAACAAAATAAATATACTTGATTTTTTTAACATTTATTAAAACTTTAATTTAGCAAGTGCTGAAAATGTGACCCATTTGCTTCCATAGAGTAATAATCATTTTATTTAAACCTATTATAAGAACTGAACCTTATGTGTATTTTTCCTATATAATTGTATAAACTCCCTCAATATTCTTTTTTCTCTGGCAGTAGTAATTTTTTTGTTGAAAAATATTACTTTACTAAGAGGAAAATCTACACTAATGCTTGGCGGTAATGACGATTTAACTTCATGAAAATGAAAGCTTGACAAACGCAAGTATACACACGCTAGAACTTACCTGCGAACCTTACCAAAAAATCAGGAGCCGATAGATCGCTTCACAGCGCGCAACGAGCCATGTACGTGCCATCGGTTCACCATGTCACCATATACACGTTCACACTTACTAGCAAGCTCGCTTGCGTTTAGGTGGGCACGAAGGCTGGTGTGACCGTGTGTATGCTCATTATCCCGATGAATCCTGGATTAATAAACCTTACCGACTCGACTAATTACCCTGATAACGAGCCACGTAGACAAGTCGCTATAAACAATACAAGATTACCGACGGACGGTCCGATCTCTCTCAGTTTTAGGATTTAACACACTGAGACTTTAAAGATGATCTCGAGTGAGATTTGAAGAGAAGGCAGGGTGAGTCCCCTTAATTGAATTAAAACAACCCAACCCACCCATACCTACTGCTTTAGGAGTACACAGATATAAGTTCGTTTGCTTTCATATTTCCTTAACCTCTTGAGACGGACTATGAAACATACAATGCTAACTCAAAAAATAATATGCCGATTTTAACTAAATATAGCTTGATTGTGTATGTAGCTTGGAAAAATCAAAAAAAATCGAGTTTTTCGGGAAATATTGGGTTTTATTTCGGAAAATACTTATATCTCCAAAAATAACAAAGATATGGCATAAAAATTTGCCGTGCAGTTTTCCATTTTAAAACATATACCATACGCTAAAAATCAGATTTCATCGCTAAAAAAAAAGTTCTGCAGCCAATGCGTTATGTAGGTGAATTTTTATAAAAATGTTTTTAGTAGCAAATGTGTCTTAAATGAAAGCAGGCATAAATTTGGTTGTACAAAAATTTTCCGAAAATAAACAAAATATTTCCGAGAAAATTGGTTTCCTGGTGATTTGGGTTCTCCAAGTTTTCTTATCAGTGCTTATCACAGGTTCCAGTTTTCACATAGTGGTTTCCTTGCCAAGAAACCTTAGGTTAATAACAAATTAAGTTATTGAAATTTGAAGCATTTAATCAAAATACGCTACCAAAATGCACTTGTTTGGTCTAGATATTTTTTTCTCGCAAACATGCATCATATTTCGATGAAAAATGTAAAAATTAAATAATATAAGGGATGTTTGAACAAAAAATTGTGGGTATCACCAACGACATATGGGCCATGCAGTGATTGTCAAAATAACTTTATAAGATGAAGCTCAAGATACCCTATAGTTAACGTATACAATTTTTTGTATGTTACGTAGAAATGCATCACCCTGTATATATGTAAACAAATAAAAACTAAAACTTAACCCAGATATGTATTCTAGGGGTTCTAGTTTGCCCTCATTTGAAGAAATCTTTCTAAAATTCGAAAGTCGCGGTCTACCCACTAACGAATTTTTTGTACGAAAATGAGTCAAACATTATAGACCGTTGAACCACAAACTTAACTAAAACTACTGCCAAAGCATCAGAGGAAGGATCTACTTGAAATGAATTTTCTGGAAACATTTCAGTAAAATAAGGACGATGACGGTTTAAGCTGAAACTTAAGGGTTTGCAGAACACTCTTCTTTCGACATTTTCTTTACGTAATCCGTATTTGTTTCATGTTCTTTGCCTAAATGTTGCTAATCTTGACGTTTCAAAATGTGACTTTTACGTTTTGAGGAAAACCCCAACTTTTTTTGTTTAGATGCCTACGTTTTTTGGCTTTACACTTCCAGACATAGGTTTTGGTAGAAAGTTCACTGGTTAAAATAAAAACGCGCGTACCTAATTTGGTTTCCCTTACTTTGTTATTTCCGGAGAGATGAAAATTTTCCGAAAAAAAAACAGAACATTTTAGGGAAAACCTTAGCCGGTTTTCCTGGCTAACGAACTTATCCAAGCCACTTGCAAAAGAAGGGAACTACCAAATTTGATCAAAAGATCAAAATCGGCCTATTATTTCTTGAGTTATCGGTGTGATACATATATATATATATATATATATATATATATATATATATATATATATATATATATATATATATATATATATATATATATATATATATATATAAGAAACTGACCATGAAAATGGTCGGCCTATTACACGCTCATTTAAAGAAATTTTTTCCGAATTCAAAATTCTCCTTATTAGTAGATTTTTTTAAGAAAATTCACAAAAAATTTACATAAAAAATAATGTCCGTGATTTGAAATATTTTTATAAAAATTCGCCACGCTCACGCACTTGCTGAGTTCAGTTATTTTAATTTTCTTATAGTTAGTCTGGTCACTGCTCTTAGAAACCGTCATCAGATTCACCAGCATTAAAAAAAATAAAGAAACCTCATTTTGCATTTTCGCTGATAAATTATCATGGAAATGAAAAAAAATCCGTCATTCATGAATTACAAATGAGTTTCACTAGGAGTTTCTTATTGTAAGGCATAATCTTTTGAAAGGCAATACTCTTTTGACCAAACTCGACTCCTTACACTGTTGATTCGGATGCAAATGAAGCTGGCGCAGTCGATTTTTTCCTGGTCGCGCCCCTGGCTTTCAGCGGATCGAATAATGCAACGCTTCCACTGTACTTCTGACAGTTATTAAGCGATCGAGTCAAAGAGCGGCCTCATCTCATGCTAATATACTCGTAATATTACAATCTCGAGTGCTGGAACTTGTTTAGAAAACATAAGACGTAAAATTGACTAACATCCTTTGAAATATCTTGGTTTATGAGATACACCCACTGAAACATAAGATGCCCTTTTGTGTCAAAAAGCTGATTTCGTAAGATCTGCCAAAGAAGGCGAATATTAAATCCGCTTCGCGATTTCATATATATTGTGCTGATAAATCAAGAATGTGGGCGAAAAAGGCGAGGACAATTATAGATGATATGGTTTTGTCTAAAAGTGCGTTTGGATAAATTTACAACGATATGTAAGCGTACGACGTATGATTCTGAAAAATTATTTCTGTAGCTGTAAAAATCAATATGTACCTTAAACAACTTATTTAATTAGATGTTACTTTATGGCAATTTATTTTTACTGTAAGTAAAACTATAAATTCTTTTCACTATGCACTAACAGCTTTTTAGTGAATTTTTATTTAAAAAAATTCACTAATAGAGAGGTATCGATGGTGAGACTTTGCAAAAATTTTTACAAATGAGCGCGAATCGAATGTGGGCCGCTAGAACCCATATCCGGGGCCAGTTTCGATTTTTATATGTTTATTTATATATATATATATATATATATATATATATATATATATATATATATATATATATATATATATATATATATATATATATATATATATCCAACAGATAACTCAAAAAATAATTAACCGGCAAGTGCCTTTCCTTTAATAATAGCTTGGATGAGTTCGTTAGCCAGGAAAATCGGACAAGGTTTTCCGGGAAAAATTTAGAGTTTTCTTTAAAAAAAAAACGCAAAGATATTTCGATGAAATTTGGTGTACATATTGCTTTGGGAAAGACATAACTAAGTGCCAAAATTCAGCTTTTTAGATTTACAGAGATTGAGCTATCCAAATTTGGAACATTTATTTTTAATATCACCGCGTTTTATTGACAATGGCAAACCTGGCTTATATGAGATCTAGTATGTCGTTGCCTGGCAACGGAACATTTGATATTATTGCGCAGGTCTGTTAGACGCTGTAACTGACGTTTATCGTATGGTATGAGATTGTTTATATGTTTATCTGTTTGAGTCGACAAATTATTTGTGTTATTTGGGTAATTTTTATATACAAGTGGAAATTATTCTTTTATTAATATTAGTGGGTGGACTAAACAGTGTTTTCTATGTTTTATCAACACATATAAAGGATCGAAGTTTTACAAAAGGGGCTGATATGCAACAGGTTAGTTATTTTCTCTCTGATGCTCTGGCAGTAGTTTTAGTTAAGTTTATGGTTTAACGCTCCATAATTTATAGCTAATTTTCGTACAAATAATTTATCACTGAGGAGATCGCGACTTTATAAATTAAAAAAAATTTCTTCAAATGAGCGCAAATTAGGCCCCTTGGAATCCATATCCGGGTTTACGTTCAGTTTTTATCTGCTTACATATATACAGGGTGACGTGTTTCTACGGTAAAGCTCAATATAATTATTATTATACAAGAGACGAGAAAAAATTATATAAGTTAATTATAGGGTGTCTTGAGCTGCATCTTATAAAATTATTTTGACAATCATAGGCTAACCCATAAGTCGTTGGTGATCCCTACAATTTTTTTTCGAACAGCATTATTTAATTGCATTTCTTATCGAAATATGTTTGTAAGAAAAAAAATTAAGACGCAGTTAGTGCGTTTTGGTAGCAAATTTTCATTGAATGCTTCAAATTTCAATAAGTCATTTTGCTATTAACCTAAGGTTTGTTGTCTGGGAAACCAACGTGTTTATTGTCGGAAAATTTTTGTACATTTTCAAACAATAAGTTATTTTGATAAAATATGGTACATTGTTTCTACTATATGGGGTATACCGGTAAATTGATGACTGCTTGCATCAAAAAGACATATTTGATATTCAAAGCAATTTTATAAAAATTCACTGCCATGACGTACTTGCTGCGTCCAGACTTTTTTATCGATTTTTTGTCGAAAATGTTGGCTGTGAAGTGGCTTTCTTAAAAACTGTATAGAAAACATACTTTCTACATACAGACTTGGAGACTACATCTCTGGCTTCACTGTTGGTTTTCGTTTTCGTTTCGGCATACTTTCTGATTATATCGTTTCAAAATATTCAGTCACCTGCTTTATACTTTATATTCTTTAACTAAGTCTTTATGAGTGTGAGAAATGCTGTTGTGAACGTCTATGTAGAAATTATTCTTTGGGTATAGTGGAGCGTATAGTGAAAAAATTTTCTATTGACTTGCATTTAAATCAGAAATGTTGAAAACATGTCATATGTGCAAACTTGTTCACAATATGAAAATTTCGCATAAACTGAATAGACAAGCAAATCAACCAAATTCAGCCCGTTGGTCGCCAATTCTGCGATGAATGATTTTTTTAATTATCTGTGAATCTCATCCGTACTGACCGCAAACATTCAAACACAAACAACTATTAACGGATACAGTCTGTCGAGTCTGTACATTAAGCTATCCAATTTCTGGCAAGCTCGCTTTACATTCCCGACCCCAATTCGAAAACAAAGCCGCAGCTGAAATATTTAAGAGGTGTCTGGATATAAGTTAAATCTGGTAATTTTGGTTATAAAATGCAGGCCACCTAATACGTGACTTGAATGATAACGTCTCACAATCAACCGATGGATAAAAAACAAACGAAAGGATAACTGCTTTCTGCACACTCTAGCATCCCCAATGTGGAAACTTCCTCACTTTCTCCATCCGAAACTGCCGTATATCCTTTCCTATTTGTATGAGATTCGAGTAGCGAGATTGCACCCTAAAAATTCACAGATCACACGCTGCTACCTCCTACAGGACAATGAACTTAGGCCTGGGGTGGGCTAAATGAAGACGTTGCGTGTAATTTAAATGAGTTTAAGAATTGATTGGGGCTCTTCTCAGGATTTTATTAGACATGAACATCTATTAGGGATTTTCCGTTGCGATCAATCTTTCTTGACAAACAAGTGTGATTCACATCAAATGTTTCATTAAAGAAGCTTATAGTAGTTATTTAAATCCATCTTAGCGATATTTTGTAGAAATAGGAGATTGCGACTTTTGAGTCTTGATTTTTTTAGTGAATTTTCTTATTTTGATAATATATATATATATATATATATATATATATATATATATATATATATATATATATATATATATATATATATATATATATATATATATATATATCAAAAACTTTTTGAATTGGATTATGATATTTTGGGAATCGCTCCTGCTTTGTCTTAAACTAAGATGTTGAGGAAATCAACAAAATCAATTAATATACAGGGTGGTTTAGAACTGATTTAATTAAATGCGATAGCAGTAAACTACCTTTGTTTATAAAGATAACGCAAAAAGTTATTAACAAAACTTGTTTAGAATTTAAATTTATGACAGGCTCACAATTTTCAGCCAAATAAGCCTACTTTGAATTTTCAAGTAAATTATTAACATTTTTTCCTATCAACATGGAGCCTTTTACCTGTGGTTTTCTGAACGCAGGTGCGCAAAGCAACTTACCATGCAATGTTAAATAATAATTTGTTAGTAAAATACAAAACGCTTATTGCTAACAAAAATCAAAACGAACAACGAAAAATAAAGAAATTATTTAAATGTGCTGCCACCAATCGATACACATAACTCAGCCCGTTTAGTAAATGCTTTGTAGGCATTTTGAATATGTTGAATTGGAATATCGTCAATTGCCTCTCTCAGCCTCAGTTTCAACAAATCAAGATCGTTGTTTAATGGAGCCGCGTATACTTTCTGTTTGAGATAGACCCATAAATAAAAGTCCATTAAGGTAAGATCGGGACTTCTGGGAGGCCAAGAATTGGACCATATCGACCAATCCACCGCCCAGGAAATCCGCGATCTAACCATTCTCGAACGATTCCTGTTGCATGTGCTGGGTGGTTGTCATGCTGAAAGTATGCTGTTTGTCTATCTTCTAGTTACATGTTATGCAAATGGTCTTGAAGAATATTTTCCAGCATTTTCAGATAACTGTGCTGGTTCATATTCCGCTCAAAAAAATATGGCCCAATTATCCCAGTGGAAGACACAGCACACCACACATTTACTTTTTTATGGTATTGTCTTCTGCAATTAACTCTATAATTTGGATTCTCCATAAACCAATGCCGTGCATTTTGGGAATTTACTACCCCATTATTGGTGAAAGTGGATTCGTCCGAAAAAATAATACTTCTACCAAAATTGTGATTTTATAGATATTGCTCGCCGTACCATAAACAAAAATCTAATCGTTTTGACTCGTCATTTTCTTCCAAAGTGTGTATAGGTTTTGCTTTGAAATGTTTCACCTTGTTGGAACCATAAATCTGTTGCAAATGCGGTTTGATAATATTGCCAATTTCTAATGCCCTTGTTTTTAATGATAATGTCAGAAAACGCCTAACAGAATCCATAGCTAATGCAGCTGCAGCATTGTCTTCTTCATTTAGGTCGGATTTTGTCTTCTTAACATTTAAAACACTCCCAGTACGCATAAATTTTGTAACAACTTTTTTTACATCATAACGGAAACCAAATAATTTGGCCAGCGTTCAAGGAATTTTCTTATCACTCCCTAATAAGAATATAAGAATGTTCTTCACCCAAACCATAGCACTACACAATAAACACTTTTCGTTCTGTTGTTAACATTTTTTAATTTAGAAGCTTGCCGTTCGTGACAAATAAAATTGACGTTCCAATTTTCCAAATAAGTAGTATCCCGGGAAACGAACCACAAGGCAGAGCTCAAGTAGCCATGAAACTCGCCAATTATTGCTTCGAATGTTCAATTGTGCATTTACTTTACTTATTTTATTGGTTGAGATGAAAGCAAACCTACCCCAAGTTTAATTATGGTAAATAATTTTTTACTACAGTTTCAAGTATTTTTTAAAGTACACCTAATCACAGAAGCCGTCTAACGTCATTTAAATAAAGACTCAGCTAAAAAAAGTCATAGTAGGCGGTTCTGTTTGAAAATTGAGAGCCTGTCATAAATTTTAATTTTAAACAATTTTTGTTAATAACTTTTTGCGGTATCTTCATAAAGGAAGGTGGTTTACTCTTAATACATTTCATTACATCAGTTATAAACCACCCGGTATAATAATTGGTTTTGTTCATTTTCTCAGTTTAAGACAAGGCAGGAGGGATTCCCAGAATATCATAATCTAATTAGAAATTTTTTTGTCGCTTATACCTTACCCACACTCAATCCGTGAACACACTGTATATGTGTCACACCGATATATCAAACAATCATCGTACGCTTTTGATCAAATTTGGCACATACCTTCCTTTTGCAATTGGCTTGGATAAGTTCGTTAGTCAGGAAAATCGGCCCAGGTTTTCCCAGAAAATTTTGTGTTTTCTTTTGAAAAAAATTTATATCTCTGGAAATAATAAAGTAAGGGCAACCAAATTTGGTTAGCTGGTTTCTGTCATAAAGTGTACCAAAATTCAGATCACTATCTTGAAAAACAAAAAATTTAGAGGTAAATTAATTTTTAATTAGTTAAATCTGATCCAAGAAAGTTCAAACGTCAAAATTGATTGAGTACAAGTAAGAGTGAAAAATACCACAAGAAATTACTAACAAGCTCCTAGATATGTGTCTAAGCCGTTATTTTCCTTCATTTTGTTATAATATGAACAAAAAATCTATTGTAAATCGAAATAATGTATGTATTACCTAACAAATTTTGTGGTAAGGCGGATGCTGTAACAAATATTGACCCTCTAAACTTTTTGTGCGCACGCCAATGGTTTCAAAACAAAATACTGTTGTTAGACAAAATAATTTTATAAGTTTTGTTTCTCTAGTTGAATTTTGATAAAACGACTAGTTTATGAGTTATTGTAAGTTGTATGGTCGGACACAAACAGGTGAGAAAGAACCTACGAAACGTTATCTTCATGAAATATAACATGTAGTTTTATACCACGACTAGACGACATCTGCGTGAACAAGAAAAATCAAACCCCTACATTTTTATTCGGGCGCCGGTGGTCTAATAGAACCTAATATCGCAGGTTATTTGCGTTCTTGAACGCCGGTGACACGTCTCAACAAATTAAAAAAATTTGGATTTTTTTTATTCATTTGCAATCAGAATAGCGAATGTATTACACAGAAATTGTAGCTCATTCCATTGCCTTAAATATTGCATCTTACAATAACTCATAAACTAGTCGTTTTATCAAAATTCAACTGGAGAAACAAAAGTTATAAAATTATTTTGTCTAACAACAGTCATTTGTTTTGAAACCATTGGCGTGCGCACAAAAAAGTTTAGAGGGTCAACACTTGTTCTCTCCTCACCTACACAGATGGCGTTTAGTTCTAAAATAAGGCTACGAGCAAACTTTCATGGAGATAACTTCAAAAACATAAAAATTAGAAATGAAAAATTATTTTTTAAGTTCAATTTCAACACTCCGTATTTCGAAAACGGGGCCCCCAGAAGAAAAATGTTATCCATGGTTAGCGAATTGGCCCACTATTTTGTAACACCCTATATATATATATATATATATATATATATATATATATATATATATATATATATATATATATATATATATATATATATATATAAAGAATGCAAGAACTTTTTTGGCAGTTTTGTCGAAAAGCGTATTTGATGAACTATGGTACATAGTTTCTTGCTGCGTCCAGAGTTTTTTTTTTTTCTTTTAACTTATATGCATTTTGTGACGTATGATACGTTTCATAGTAGAAACGTGCCGGTAATTTTGATTGCCATAGCTTTGTTATTTTAGTATATTTAAAAAAAATGCACTAATTAGGAGATCCCGACTTTAGAATTTTGAAAAAATTTCTTCAAATGACGCTAATTAGGTCCCCTAGAAGTGGCTTGAATAAGTTTGTTAGCCAGGAAAATGGGTCCAGGTTTTCCGAAAGATTATGCGTTTTCTTTCGAAAAAAAAATCATATCTCCGGAAATAAGAAAGCAAGGGAGACTTAATTAAGTGCACGGGTTGATATCATTATAGACAAATTACGTACCCAAACTTAGTTCTGTAGGTTAAAAGACAAAAAAGTTATAGGCATTTAAAGAAAAATAAATTGAGGTTTTCCTCAAAACGTCAAAGTCGCGATTTAAAACGTCAAAATTGGCAACATTGAAGCAAAGAGCCTTAGACTAATAAGAGTTATGGAAAGGAAATGTCTCAAGAAGAATGTTTTAGAAAGCCTGAAGTCTTAGCTACAACCGTCAGTATCCTTTATTTTACTAAAATGTTTCTAGAAAATTCATTTCAAATAGACCCTTTCTCTGATGTTTTAGCAGTAGTGTTGGCTATAGAGTTTATCGTTTAATGGTATATAATTTTTGTCGAATTTTCGTAGAAAATCAATAAAGTTCAACATATCCGTTATTATACAAGATACGAAAAAAATGTATACATTAATTATAGGGTGTCTTGAGCTACATCTTAAAAAATAATTCTACAATCACAGGCTGGTCCATAAGTCGTTAAAAACACAAATTTTAATTTTTTTTAATCGAACACGCCTTATGTTATTGCATTTTTGCATTGTCAATCGAAATGCATGTTTGTAAGAAAAGAAATTCTGGGCGCAGAAAGTGCGTTATGGTAAGAAATTCTCATTAAATGCTTCAAATTTGAATAGCTTAATTTGCTACTAACCTATAAGGTTGACCAAGAAACCAGTTTTTTTGGGAACACTTTAAGTTTATTTTTGGAAAGTTTTGTACATTTTCAAACAATAAAGTTATTTTGATGAAACATGACACATTGTTTTTACTATATAGGTTATACTGGTAACCAAATTTTATGCCTGTTTTCTTTAAAAAACGCACATACTTGCTATTAAAAACATTTTTTGAAAATTCGCTACCATAACGCACTTGCTGCACCAGACTTTTTTGGGATATACATATATATATATATATATATATATATATATATATATATATATATATATATATATATATATATATATATATATATATATATATATATATATATGTATATATATATATATATATATATATATATATATATATATATATATATATATATATATATATATATCTAAAAATTTGAAACCGACCCCGACTATGAGGCCTAGCGGGCTTAGTTCGCGCTCGTTTGAAAAAAAATTTAAGCATATTTAAACGTTCCGATCTTATTAGTAAATTTTTCCTACCAATATTTGCAGGAAATATTAATCTGTCGACTTAGACATAAGTAATTTTTTATGGACTTGAAGCCCTGATAATTTTTTAACCGGTCTCAATGATTGGTTGTTGTATAAATTACACTTGCTTTTTTACAGGACCAAACTTGTATTAATTAATTTCCTGGAAAATAGCTTTGGTTTATAAATCATCAGCAAAATCAAAACGGCTTGATGAGATTCTCCCTAAAGTGATAGTGAGATTTAACGTGTATCTCCAGGTGACAGGACTTCTAATCAAGCGCACGAGCTTAATATGGCTGTAAATCTTACCTTAAATGCGAAAAAGTCGTCTTTCTTATTAAGTTTTAGTTAGGACAGGGTATTGTCCTTAAGCAATCGAATCCCTAAAAAAGTTAATTTAAAGCTTATAGTATTACAGCAGGTCGACTTTCTCTTCGTGAGATACAGCCGCACAAGGCGTCGGGGTCGTTTATCCTTTTAAACGTTAGAATGAATGTAGAGGTTCTATTTACCTTTTAGCTATAGTCGTATATATCGAGGATCTTATCTCGGCAGTCGACGCACGCTTCTGTAACAGAGAGCGCTGGGAAAGCTTAACAAAACAAAACGCCGATCCGGGAAAAGAACTGAAACTTGAAAGACTTGAAGTGTGCGTGCGGCAGCTCCGAAAGGGAAGCCGGTGCACTGGGGGTGTGATCAGAAGTGGAAAAGAGACGGTTTCTAAAGATTTGTGTTAAGTTGGGGATGCAAAATTTCCAATTCTAGCTGAAGTCCGCAACCACTCTGTTGTAAAGCTACCAGTTAGTAATAACATTATTAGAAGTTGGAAGTTAATAAGAAAAAAGTAGAGCAGCAAATGTGTTATGGTAGCAAATTTTAGTAAAATCCGAATGCCCATAATTAAATTTCTTATTAGCTTAAGTACCCTACTTTCTAATATCTTAATATTATAAAATACAATAATTGAAAAACTATTTTCTTTAAGAAGATGGTCCAATCTTGCTGGCAAGCAGCAAATACGCTATTATAGCGACTTTTCCTACACAAATAAAAAAAAGTTAATAAAATCATTAACAAACTTGCCCAAGGTGCAAAAGTCTAGACGTAGCAAATGAATTATGGTAGTGACTATTTGAGCATAAATTTATATGTCGAAATAGTGACAAAATAGCCAAAAATGTTTAATGGAAAAATAATCATATTAAAAAAAATGTTTTTGCTAGGAACCTTTATGTCTTGTGTTCTCGTTTCGCCTTTTGGAAGATTTATCAAACTCAATACTTAACCGTTATTTATAAAGTAATTAGCTTTTCGAAAAAAGAATTTATTTTTTTTTGAAACAATGAAGTTATATATTGTCTAGGATAATTCACAAGTGTCTAACTGCCGCAAAAATGTGTGGAAAAATTGGCCACCAATTTGGCAAAACGTAGGTTTTCGCAAAAATTAGATAACAATTTCTTCACGAAAAATTGCTAAAAAAGTTTCTACGAAACTCTGTTAAAAACGTTTTTACAAAAGTCGGCGAAACACGATTTGGCACAAACGATTCGAAAATATATTTCTCACAAAAGTTTAAACGAATCATGTAAGACTAGATGCATTCTCGCAACAATTAGAACCGTAGACCGGTTTCGCTCTCATTAGAGCTCTTCAGTACGGCATACAAATTGTAGCAAAAATGCACCAAAAATAACACGGCTATCGTATAGCCAGTCTTAAAACACTAAGTGAGTGGTGAACGTGTCGCCACCTAGTTCGGAACCAAGTACTATGTTGTCACGCCCGCTCCAAATAACACAGAGTGTTAAAAATAAAGACGGTATACAACTAACTAACAATTTAAAAAATTGTTAGCCCTGGCCCATTTCTACCCCAATATAGGGACAAAGTATGTAAGACTAGATGCATTCTCGCATTTGTTATTTGTTGCGGGCGTGACAACATAGTACTTGGTTCCGAACTAGGTGGCGACACGTTCACCACTCACTTAGTGTTTTAAGACTGGCTATACGATAGCCGTGTTATTTTTGGTGCATTTTTGCTACGATTAGTATGCCGTACCGAAGAGCTCTAATGAGAGCGAAACCGGTCTACGGTTCTAATTGTTGCAAGAATGCATCTAGTCTTACATACTTTGTCCCTATATTGGGGTAGAAATGGGCCAGGGCTAACAATTTTTTAAATTGTTAGTTAGTTGTATACCGTCTCTATTTTTAACACTCTGTGTTATTTGGAGCGGGCGTGACAACATAGTACTTGGTTCCGAACTAGGTGGCGACACGTTCACCACTCACTTAGTGTTAAACCAATCATTTTTTACGATAATAAGCCATTAAACAGCTGTCTTTGTACTTTTAACGTCGGTCTATTTCCGCGACTATGAGTCGATCACCGACGCCAAAGGGGCAATTTCACCAGACTATCCTGAAAATTTTGCTGAAACCCTGACTTTCTGTAAGGAGGGTATCTTTAACATGGCCAACATCATATGGTAAACGGAGCGGCGGATTTCGCCTCCTTTGCATGGCGGAACGCGCAGACATTCAACTTGCTCAAATATAATGCCACGACATCGGTTGATATTAATTTTACAGTATGGACTGAAAAAGTGAAAGGGGAGCCCTGGCATTCGAACCCAGTACCCTTTGGTTTAGCACAGGTCTTATCCCTGGGCCACAGAAGCTCTCATTGAAACATTATTTCTTACATATTTTACTTACAAAAATTTTCTATATTATATATATATATATATATATATATATATATATATATATATATATATATATATATATATATATATATATATATATATATATATATATTACATAGCATTTTAAACAATTTTAAAAAAAAATATGAAACAAAAATTTGTCAAAAAATATTGCCTACTAAAATTTCAAAAATATTTATTTTCAACAACTCAATAATTTGAGCTGCTGAGGGAATATCACAGACAGAGTTTATTTCAAATGAATTCTGAAAAGATTGGATTATAAAATACCCTCAAATAGTTAATGTTTTCAATTCAATTTTTGAGTGAAGGGTTATAATTACGCAACTTTTCTCTAATTTAACCGACCTTGTAGTTTTTCAAATAAAAGAGATACTCATCCATATAAGGATACTTGGTGCATAAATATTTAAACTGACCCTGGATATGTTCTGGAAGGGGGCTTAGTTCACACTCATTTGAAGAAATGTTTGCAAAATTCAAAAGTCGCGATCTCATTAGTAAATTTTTTCTACGAAAATTCACTAAAACTGGCCTATAGTTAACTATACTTGTTTATATATATATATATATATATATATATATATATATATATATATATATATATATATATATATATATATATATATTTATATATATTTATATATATATATATATATATATATATATATATATATATATATATATATATATATATTGTAAGCAGGATGCTTGCCTGGGGTCAGATGTAAGTAAGGTGCTTACCTGTTTAAGTATCTAGTTTTATGAAATTTCTCTTCACATAAAAAAAGTTTATGAAAAATCGCCACAACAAATATTTTAAGCCCTCGTAAATATAATCAGAATATGCCTAATTATCTAGGCTCTGGGCATGTTGAAATTATAAACAAATTAACTGCACAAGTTGCAGTTCAAAACGGTTCACTTTAAACAGAATTGATAGAGGAATGCTAGATTCGCAAGCTTAAGGTTCTACGGCCTCTGCCACGAGGTCATTTGGTTTCAACAGAGACAAAAATACAAACTCGGGATTTTTATATGAACGGTAGAAAAATACGTGCCTTGAGACAGTGGTCACTCAGCCGGCCACGGGCTGGGCAGTACCCGCAACGGCGGTAATGTCAAGGGTTTCTTTTAAATAAAATCAGAGTAAATTTAGGAGTTGTATGTAATTTACAGGAGAGTGAATTAGGATTTCTTAAAAGGGCGGTTACCTGCAAACAAGTGTGGTTGGACGGCCTATGTGAGCGATGGTAAAGGAAGATATAGGACTGTTTTATTCCCATTTACGCGGTGTGTACGTTCCATGACTTAATATTGTTTAAAGTGATTTTTTATTGAATGCTAGCTGTCTCGAGTACTAAAATAATTTTCATATAAAATTTGTACATATATTTTTGCGCCATGGGCTGTAGCATACAATCAGATTAAACTGGAACCAATTTAACGTTTAGATGTGTTTTGAGGGATTTCAGTAGATGGGCAATTTTTGTGAAATGTATAATACGAAGAACAAGATAGGGCTTGGAGCCATAAAGTGTTAGTTGTGAAAGCAAAGGGGAGGTTAGATAAAATTCACAGCTACAATTAAGCTGAGAAAGATGTAAATTATTGAACTTATGGAAAATTATACCGGGGGCGAAAACTTAAATATTGTGTTCAAGGTAACAAGGGGTAATTTTTTGAATACACGTTCTGCCGCACGAGCGTTGTCAAATTTAGAAATATACCTAAGTAAGTATTCACATAATTATAATTAATAATAACAATTACTGTTTACAGTCGTTTTAAATCTTTGTATTAAAGAAAAGCAAATGGCTCGTAAACCTTCCTCGCTAGACTATATGAATATATATATATATATATATATATATATATATATATATATATATATATATATATATATATATATATAACAACCTTTTGTTCAGTATCCTTTAGGGTATAAATTACAAATGCTATGAACCGTTCGCTTGTTACCTGGCTTCACCCAGTGGATAAAATAAACCAGCAAAAATCAACTTCACTGCCCCCGACTGCGACGTCTGTTGTTTTATCTTTATATCTCACAAATTCTAGACACACTGAATCTAAAAATCGGTAATTTAGTGTGTAATACAAAAGGGGTAGAACCATATCATTGGTCGTCTTTTCATTGACGGCAAATTGAACCGAGATAATTGTTTAGCACTGATCCAAAATAATGTGCTGTCAACTCTGGAAAACTGATATCCTGATCGAGCAAACACACAAGTTACAGCGAAACGTGATATTGTTTCAGCAGGATGAAGCACCAGCACATTACTAAATGAATATCGGACAGTACAATATTTCCAAATCGGTGGATATAGAGAGGCAAAAATTGTAAGAATGGCAAACACGATCAGTCGATCCTACGCTATTAGACTTCTCCTATGCGGATATGCGAATATATGGTATATAAAACTAAATCACGCAGTTAAGCTGACTTAAAAAGACGAATAGCGATTTTAGGTCGGTAGCGCCTCAGATGTTGATTAGCGTTAGAAGATGTTGTTATTTACGATTAGGATGCTGCCAGGACGTTCATGCATTTTGAACATCTCCTACATCAGGATTTATGTGTTTTTTATTTGATTTCATTATTCAGAAAAAAAAATGCGAAGAAACCGCTCTATTTAATAAGGAAACACATGTCTATGCTAAAGTATATAAATGAAATAAAAATAATCCAAAATTCGAAGGTCCATTTGAATTGATAAAAGTTGCAGATAAAAATGTAGCATTAATTAGAAAAAATAAACAAATAGCTGAACGACACCTACGAAATCTAAAACGACCTACTGTTTCAGGTTAATCCTCTTCCTCACCCATGACTTTGGACAGGTAGAGTTTAACATACTGAATGATAAAACCTGGACTGCTACCCCTAAAATAGGGACTATGCAAAACGTAATAGATAAATCGACATTGATTAGAACAATTGAACTAAAACCACTTGTTTGAGAATTTAACTTAAGTTAGTCAATCAGACGAGTGTTTTTTTGCTGTTAGAACCATAGCGTGTTTAAATAGAGAATGAAGAGATCTTTTAAATGACGACTACAAGCCCCTACTTCCTATTTAAAAATTTGGAGGTTGCAACTAACTTTCGAAGGGGGTTGCATGTACAGGTGAAGTCCTCACGTTGCAGGATGTCATTTTTTAGTCTCAAATTAAGCGTTCGTGAGTTTTTTGTAAATATGCAAAATAATTGAGATAATTATGTTCTTCTGAATGTTCTCCATTTGGCTGTGCCACCTGTATATTATATATATATATATATATATATATATATATATATATATATATATATATATATATATATATATATATATATATATATATATATATATATATATATATATATATATATATATATATATATATATATATATATATATATATATATATATATATATATATATATATATAATGGATGGAAACGAAAGATAAAAATTATAGACTTTCGATGTGTTAAAATTTAAAGTATATAGTTTGCAAAATAGCTGTCAAATATTTTTAAATTGACCTTTGACTAAATTATGTCTAAATACTTTACAAACCAAAGACCCACCTGATATGTTTACACCGCCAATTATATGTTTAGGAGATAAAGTAATTTGTGTAATGTATTACAAAACTGATCAAAATTCTCTACAAAAACACATTTCCTGCGTCCCGACGTTTTTTGGAATGGTTATACATTTTTAGGGATTTAGTTTAAATATTATTGACACATAAACACTTTTAGTTACAAATAACATATTTTAGTAATTGCTTTTTCTTTTCTAATACTTTTTGCTAAATAGAGTTTGTTATTGCTGCGCGAATACTGTCAAACACGTGACTAATTTCTCTCTAGTGATCCAATATCTAGTAAAGAAGACATTTGGGATTCATGCAAGAACTACATTTCCTTTGGCATCACCACTTGTCTTCTAAAGTGATTCGGATACAAAAAGGTTAGGGCAATTAATATCAGCCGAACCCCTCAATGTCTTGGGTTCTAGTGTCTAGTCAACTGGAATAGCCGACATTCACTATTTGCTTTAAGACACGCCATTCTGTATCTACTATAAGCGTTTTATTGATATCGTATTAGTGTTATAGCCAATAGGCCACGCATTAAATATTTTATCGTGTACGCGAGCACACGTATTGTTAAAATTAATGTGATTTGCGTTTTTAAAATATCTAGACCAAAAAAGGGCGTCATGGTAGCCAAGTTTCAGGAAATTGTTTTTTATAAGGAAATCGTTAGTTGAATAGCTAATAAGAGTCCAATAAGGTATATGAAATATTGTTTATACAAGGGTATGAGGATATCTAGTGAGCCTAGAAACTTTCTGTCAAGAAAAATTTAATTTAAGTGCTATGGTAACCAAATTGTTACTTCACAAAAAAGTTGTCTTTAAAGTAGTTTGACATCCAAAACTGGACAATCAACAAAACTGTGAAGTTTTTAAAACGGTATATTTGGGAAAAAGCTACACCTTGATTAAAGTTTTGGTCAGTTATTGATAATTTATTTTTGAAAGAGGTATTAGCCATTTTTGCTGATATACTGTGGAATGTTTTTCGCTAAAGGAAACGATAGACGTCCATAATAACAAATAAAAGGAATATTCTCAAAGTCATTTAAAATACGAAAATAACCTGTCTTTATAACCTTCTTCTACCTCTTGATAACACATTCTGCTTCAATCGCTTGGCACGAACTACAGCTGGTACCCACTTCGGGTACGGCCGACTCTTGCATGGCACGTTCAAGGGCTGGATACGATACCGTTTTTTTTAATGATCGTCTAGTAAATTTTTCACATATACTATCCTTGACTATACTATCCTTTATTGTCGTAAATTTTACAGTATGTTTAGCACAACTTGTATTGTATTAAATTAAAGTACTATTAGTATCATTATCCTACGTAATGAATGTAATGCGTATACCTCTCTTGAAAACTAAGTTGAGGAATTTAAAAGGTAAGAATCGGCGCGATAAAACTAAACGGGGCACGTGATCATATTGAGAAAAAGTATATTATTGAAAAATTATTAAATGTACTGAAGAAAAAACCATAGAACACACTTATAATAGGATTTTATCAGCTCTCTTTTTTATTTAGCAAAGATATGTATTTTGTCTTCAAAGCAGCCACCGCAGATAATCCAGTTTCGCAAAGGTGGGATGTTTAAAATGGCAATAGTATACAAAATGCTCTTGTTTTCAGTGCAGAAGACTCATCATCCAACCCTGCACATAATTTAGAGTGGTTGATTACTAAATTGTCTTATGGTGACTTTACTTGCCGGGAAGTCTATAAACCCTTCTTCTTCGGGAGTTGAGAGACCTTCTGGAGTATTTTAAAATGGGACCCTAACCCACTCTTAACTTGCTATCAAGTTGAAATCAGCAAGAAAATACTTTTTTAAATCCTTTGCCACCATGTCAAGGTGATTTTCAGTGGTTACAATAACAATTTCCACATGTTCTTCTTCAGGCTTGAAAGTTGTAACACATTTACCCACATTTGCAAACATTTTTAGGGTTTTCTGCTTTACATTTATACTCCATAATTACAGTTTTCTACAAAAACGCATTAGCTTTATCACTCGTATCCAACATAGGTGTGTTTGCTGCTTGGAGATGAAGATTTAAGGTATTTAATTTCTAAATATGTCAACCAAGTAGCTTAATTTCATCACAAATAAATCACCTCGAAACTATTGGGCTTCCGGTCAGTTTTCCGCTTTTATGAAACTGTCAATTTATGAAACTGTCAATTTCATCTCTCATAAGCACGTGGCAAAAATGTCCTATGTGATAACTGTCTTGTCCTGCAATAAAATAGTAACGCTCAATGTACTGCACCAATGTATTTACAAATTGCAGAAAACATTCTTGATTTTAGGGGCTCTTAATTTTAATATAATTTACTACGGTTATCATCGTTGTCAGTATAATATTTGGACCAAGACTTATTTCTTTGGAAGTTAGAGCTTCTCTGTGGATCATGCTATGTGTCCAAATACATGCACTGCGGAAATTTTTGTTTCGTGTGCTTGTATGGTACTTTAAAATCTTCCAGATATTGTACCAGCACCATGGGTGCATATTACGACGCAATTTTTACACTCTCTGTTTGCCTCGTTTAGAAAATCAGGTAAGAAAGTAAATAATGCAAGTGCTGTTGCTTTGAAATCTACTGGTTTACAGAATAGTAGCTCTTCTCATGCTGACATAGCATTACAAAATCGAACATAGGCAATCAAATGAGTATCTCTATTGCCACCTGTTGCTTCATCAAGCTGAATTTAAAAATAAAATTGTCATGCAACTCCCCAAAAAGCTGAAGCTGTACATCTTTAGCTACGTCACTAATTTGATGGGCAACTGTATCATTTGATAGAGGTATTTGATTGGCAAAATTATCTTGAAATATAGTTTCTACGATCTCAATTGCATCTGGCGGAATAAGCTCTTCACCAATGGTATAAGGATTTTTACATTTGGCTATTTGATATGAAATTTTATAAGAGGCAAGCGTAACTTTTCCATTTACAGACAATGTTTTTTAAAGAAATATTTTCGTTTTTTATATGGTTTTAATTGTGATTCAAAGAATTGTTGGGGTTTGCTAACGTACTCACTATAAAGCGCTTCCAAATGTCGCTTAAGCTCATTACACTTCCTGCTATCTGCCACCAAAAAATTTAAACAAACGACAGACAGGGGCCTTTCATCTTCATTTACTTCAGTGCTCGTAAATCCAAACTTAAATATTCTTGCGAATATTTTCATGATTTTGGTTTTAGAACCACTCTCCTCAGTGCACTTGTTGATACTCGCTTACGCCTACTTAAGAATTTATCCCGGATCCTGTGTACACTGTATAAATCTACTGCTACTCCAATATCGTGAATTGCAGTTAACACATTCACAGTAGAAGGATCGATTCGACTGAGACTGCTCGGAACTGATAGTGATTCAGCATCTATAAACGCTGCGGAATCGTTCTAGAATCTTCGAAACAAATTGGAACTTCTCGCGAAGACGCAATAATAACGGCGGGGGCGCGCGATTAAAATTGCGATTGAAAATTGGGTTGAGAATACTAAAAGCTTGAGAAACGCTGCCGTAAACAATAATGCAAACGTCCTTCTAAATCTACGGTAAAAATGAAAGTAAATAAAAATGCTGCTTAAATAAGTGCATAGATCCCCTGACAGCTTTTATTTCGACTGCATCGCAAACGGCCAATACAATCTCGTCCTCAAATCACGATGGCTAAGAATGTTTCACTAGTTCATCGAAATTCTCTGATGTTTATATCCAACAATGAAATAAATGGCAATAAAACCTTGTATATGGAAGGAAAGTCATGGAAAAGTGAGAGACATCGGGACCTAAACTTGCTCCAATAAAACATAATGACGTAGTTCGAGCAAAAGAAAAATAAAGCGGGTGGCTGCATTCGATATATTCCAATCCATTCTGTATAGTGACATGCAAATTGCATGTGTAATAGCGTATGAGATGTACGAAAATAGAAAACGTGGTACGGAAACTTTATGAGAAAATTTTGTGCTGAGTCTGCTAGAAAATTACAGTTGCCGTCAAATATATAAAATTCTAATTTTGAATCTCGTTACCGAAATCTTTGGTTATGAAAGTTTTCGTCCCATTTTATTGCAGAGATAAGTAAAGGATTTTTAAAGTATAAAGTCGAAGATCAATGGCCTGCTTGAATGTAAAACAGGCTTATATTGCAAGAACATCTCAGATGGCTAGTTTTATAACCTTTCCTCGCACTTCACCATCAAAGGAAATTGTTAATCAACTGATAATGAAAAGTGAAGAAGAAATACCTTATTGTAAATTGAGCAGATTGGTTACTTTCTCAATGAAAATTCACTAATTGAGAGGTGACGATGGTGACACTTTTGGACAAATTGTTAAAGGAGCGCGAATTAGGGCCCCTAGGACCCACATCCAAGGTCGGTTTTAATTTTTGTATGTTATATATATATATATATATATATATATATATATATATATATATATATATATATATATATATATATATATATATATATATATATATATATATATATACTGTAACACACTTTAGATGAAGAAACGCCTGTATTTTCTTTATTTTTAGAAATAACGACTTCAATTTTCTTACAGATGTAAAACCTCATTAGGCTATTTGAATAGCCTACCCACTTCACATGACAGATGTCAACCCAGCCTACTACGATTTCGGGAATAGAGCCGGTTCTCTATATTTCACAATGCGTTAGAGATATCAAGAAAAAGTTACTTCAAAAAGTTATTCAGAATTCAATTATAACTGCAGATACCGAGTTTCAAGTGAAAATTCGAATTTTTACCTTTTTGTAAATTTTGTAGACAGAGCCCGAATTTTCCATCAGATTTTAACAGGTAGATTGCTATGGAAACAAATTAGCACCTTGTAAAATATTGCGATAAATGTTAAGTTGACATTAACTGTAAGTCTGCCAGCAAAATTCCTGTTCCACGTCTCTGTTTAAGATAAAAAATTGAATTAATAGGATTGTGATGGTGTTCGAAATAGCATAGAAGTTGCTGATGAATTAAATCGGAGAGATCCACAGAGAAATCCGATTAGGCGCACTGCAGCAGCTCTGAATGCACAATTTTCTCAAACGGGAGGTGTGGTGAACAATATCTCGACTGTTAGAAATCGAAGAAGTAATGTTGATAACATAATCTGGGCTTCAACTCACGCCAATCCCCAGGTGAGTTTACGTTAAAGGGCTCTTGCATTGGATGTAAGTAGAGAAAAAATCAGAAGACGCCTTGTGCGTCATTAAATAAAGCCTCTCAAACCAAAGTTTGTGCACTCGTTGAGAAAAGGTGATGAGCTGAAACGATTAGATTACTGCCTTTGGGCAAAAGGTAACTTTCTGAATGATAGAAAAATTTTAAGTAATTTTATTCACGGCAATATTTACAACCAATGGAATAGTCTCTGCCCAAAATTCCAAATATTGGTCTGCTGAAAACCCTCACTAGATTATCAATTGTAAAGCCCAGTATCCACGAAAAGTTAGAATGTGGTGTGGAATTTTAGGGGATATAATAATTGGTCTTTTTCTTTTTGACACCTTGAACGCAGATCGATTGCTTCATTTTTTTAATAATGAATTATGGGATCGTATCGAAGGTATGCTTATCAAGGTGCGACAAGATATGTATTTTTAATTAGAGGGTCCATTCATTGACAACTCTCAGTCAGTCAGAAATTGGCTAAATCTACATTATCCATCAAGATGGATTGGCAGTAATAGTCATTTTGAAGAGTGGCCTCCTCGGTCTCCTGACATTACGCCACTAGACTTCTATTTCTGGGGTTCTGCTAAGAATACGGTGTACAAAAAAAGGCCCCAAAGTCGCGAGGGATTTTGCGAGAAAATAAGGCAAGCTTGCCCCGAAATAAATATAGCAGAACTAAGAAAAGTAAACGGATCGAAAAATCCATCATCCTTGATGGTGGGCTAGTTGAAGCAGACTACATTTAATAATTTTATATTCAGTTTAATTGTACTTTTGTTAGAGTTTATGTTTAAGTTGAGTTGAATAAATCACGTACCATTGTTTTCTTTTGATACTGAAGATGTTTGTTGCTTCCATGGCAATCTACCTTCAAAAATCAGATGAAAAATTTGGACTCTCTAAAAATTACAAAAAAGTAAAAATATTAGTAAGAACTTTGATTCGAAGGTCGGTATTTGCAGTTAGAATTGAATTCCGAATAAGTCTTTAAAGCAAATTTTTTTGATATCTCCAACACATCGTGAAATATCGTGAACCGGTCCTATTCCTGAAATCATAGTAGGCTGGGTTGACATCTGACATATGAAGTGGGTAGCTATTCAAACAGCCTGATGGCGTTTTACATCTGTACAAAAAATGAAATTGTTATCTCTAAAAATAAAGAAAATACAGGCGTGTCTTCATCTTAAGTATGTCACCCTGTATATATATATATATATATATATATATATATATATATATATATATATATATATATATATATATATATATATACTGATTTGAAGGAAATTTCGCACATAGTTTTATTTTGTTAAGACCGCAGACGAGTTCATAATTCAGCTATAACAGACATTTTTCCGAAAAAATATACAAAAATATTTTTGAAAACGCTATCTTTTTGAACGTCTTAGAGCAACTCGAATGAGGCTTTACTTATAGCTGTAAGTGGTTAAGTAAGCATCTTTTGTAAATTATAAGTAATTTGGTTTACAAAATTTGGAGTTATTTCCAAATTAAACATTCAATCTGAAAGACCTGAACTATTAAAACGACCAAATATTCAAATCAAATGTCTGACAAAGACAAAGTAATAAGCTGACATGCGTAGATTGATAGATACTAGAGCATAAATGATACATTACCGATAATCAAACAATACAAGTAACATGCATAAAACATACTACCCTAACTCGCGCTCGAGAAACCTCGGTTACACATATCACAAGCACTGTTTAAATAATTCGTCAGCAATTACGACGTTAGAATGACATATAGCATGGAATTGTAAATTTGCCAAGAGACTGTTTTCTAAGTGGGGTGTTCAATGAATTTTTAAAATAAACTATATTTGTAGCTCGATGAACGGACCGAGTTTAAAGTTTTAGACTGAAAATGTGTATATCATAGAAGAAAGATCAAGGTTTAAGCGAGACAATAAAGTAATATTAACGACACTGTCGCTTTTATGAAGAAAATATGACGTTTTGCAAAACCATTCATTGGTAAGTTTTGTATTGTAGGAATATGAGAGGATACGACAGAACCAGATAAATATTTTCAACAAAATTGGCTAACGTCTCTATAAAAATTATATTGAAACAGTGTGTTGTTTTATATTTAAACTGAGACCTAAAAATAAGGTGTGTTCTAGAATAGAAACAGTTGTCGAATGTGTTTCAAGTCACAATAAAAATAAGGTGTGTTCTAGAATAGAAACAGTTGTCGAATGTGTTTCAAGTCACAATTCAATGAATTCTGTAATAAGCTGTTGCATTTAATTTTATGACATCATATAAAATTTCATGAGGCAGCAAGTTGCTATCTGCTATCACGTAAACAAACTTTTCATTGGCGCATATATGGTTCAGTGGTAAAATGCTCGTTTATCTACTTTCCTAATATATTTAAGGACAAAATTACCATAGGTGCATACAAAAAATATTATCCGACAGTAATTCTCTTAGTAAGATTAAGTACCAAAGTAAAAGTTAATTCATATTTTTGACAGTAGCTCTAAAATAGTGTAAGATAATTCAAGTTCATTCTATGTATAGTTCTATATTTTTAATTTTGTTAATATGCGAACAGGGCTAACTTAAATGCTTGTAATAAATAAAATAATTATTTAATTGAAATATTGCCTCATACCCAGACGCCCGGTTTCTATTTCAGCTCGGTGCATGCAACATTTTGTTTTGTCTCACGTTAATATTTCGTATAAACTTGGAACAACATTTCATTGTTGTTTAAAACGCCTGGATAGTTTTATCACCTTTAAGTATAAAATTATAATTTTCAACAGACATTTTGTTATTGTTGACATTGCATTTTTAGTACGAAACAAGGGATCATATAAATTTCTGTGCTTTCTAAATAAAAAACGTAAAATCAAGGCTATGTATATATTTTATTAAAAAATATTGTATAGTTCACTTGAAGACACTGCGTGTGTCAACATGCGATGGCTGTAATTTGAATCCAAGAAAAACATTGCCTGCAAAAACACAAAAGTTTTATCTTCTATGACTTGCTTGCTTGGCATTTGATATTGATATGCTTTTCACAACATCTAAACGAACATCAACTCAAATATTTTTTCTTTCTCAAACGCATATTTTAAAATTGAAACGTTGTCTGTATCCCCTATCGCTTAGTGTTATATTGCTCAACCATACAGGATGGCGCATTGAAAACGAACCAGACTGATTTGCGTCCAGAGAATTAATTTTTTTAAGAAACGCTGAAAAACGTCAATTCTAATATTGAGGGGGGCACGTTTTGACATAAAACCAAACTTTGTCACATCAACCCCTTAAGCGTCGGGATAACAACACTTATATTTTAAATAGGGAACATGGGTCGAGTGTTACATCATTTGAGAGCTCTTTCTTTTCTAAATTCAGCACACTAATTTTTTTGGAAGTTTTATCAACTCGTTTCAAAAATATTCACAGTTGGAGTTGCATCATTTCAACAATGTCAATTAACAGAGGGTAAATGATATCTTCTAGTAACTCCAAA
The DNA here is from genome assembly GCA_964006375.1 of Tillus elongatus. Lineage (NCBI taxonomy): Eukaryota > Metazoa > Arthropoda > Insecta > Coleoptera > Cleridae > Tillus > Tillus elongatus. The sequence continues at coordinate 62,960,401 of OZ023263.1, read as the reverse complement.
TACGTTACGCCACTCAAATTGCCATCAAGAAAAATTGGTCCGATTAAACGGTCTCCAAAAATTACAGTCCAGACATTCAATTTCTGTGGAGCTTGAGTGTGGACTTCGTGTAAATTTCTTGGATTATTATCTGCCCAATAACGACATTTATGAAGATTGACTGTAGAGTTTAATAAAAACGTACACTCGTCTGAAAAACAGATATTGAACAGAAAGTTCCCGTTATCAGCTATTCGTGCAGTCATAACTTCACAAAACTCCAGCCGCCGATCAAAATCATCTTCATTCACTTGTTGTACAAGATGAATTTTATACGGGTGAAATTTATGATGCTTCAATATTCGCTGAATAGTTCTTCTTTTGATGTTTGAAACAATGGTCAATTTTCTCGTGCTCAGAGTTGGGTCTACAGCAATTTGTCCAAAAACTTCAATCTTAGTAGTTTCATTTCTAATCGGAAATTCACGTTCACGGTCCCATTTTTTGTTGGCTACTAAACCACTTTGTCGAAACTTTGTAACTAACTCTAAAATGTATTTTCTGTTAACATGTCTGTTCGGATGTCGTTCGTTAAACAAATTTACGGGACGGTTGGCACAGTCATCGTTTTTGAAAAAAAAATAATAATTATTTCAACTGTTTCTTTTACAGAATACACCATTGTGAAATTGATTTTCGGTAGTACTATCAAGTATCAAACCGACCGATAAACTGAAATAATAAACCGCATTTCTCTCATTCCGATAAGAAATGTTCTGATAGTCAATTTTTTGTTTACAAACCAACAAAACATTGACTATCAGCACATTTCTTATCGGAATGAGTGAAATGCGTTTTTGCATCTTCAACTGTGAGTAATTTTTAAACGAGTTGATAAAACTTCAAAAAAATTGGTGTGCTGAATTCAGAAAAGAAAGAGCTTTCAAATAATGTAACACTCGACCCATGTTCCCTATTTAAAATATAAAGGTTGTTATCACTACCCTTAAGGGGTTGATGTGACGAAGTTGAGTTTTATGTCAAAACATGTCCCCCTCAATATTAAAATTGAAGTGTTTCAGCGTTTCTTAGAAAAAAATTCTCTCGGCGCAAATCGGTCTGTTTCGTTTTCAATGCGCCACCCTATATATAAAAAATTGGAATACTTTCCATCCGATGCAATCAAGAAATTTTGGGACGCAGCGAGTCTGTTATTATAGCAAATTTTCATAAGACTTATATAATACATAATAGATTGCTACCTAGAATATATATATATATATATATATATATATATATATATATATATATATATATATATATATATATATATATATATATATATATATATATATATATATAGAGTAACTTTATAAAAAATTTAATAAAATAAAAATGAATATTCGCTAAGAGAAAACTATGTGCTTCAATATTTGAATTATATAGAGGCAGTACGGTTAAAATATTTGAAAGTCACGTTACAACAATAAAGGCAAAACAATAAATCAAGAGTGGACAAGCCTCAGTGGAGAAACCGGCTAGTACCAGGTTGTCACATGCCTGTTCCGATGTGCCTTCCAGTCCCAGGCAAAGCAAAATAAATGTTTCTGGTTAAGAACTGAATCAAATATCAACGTTCCATCTCATACTGTTCAATCAGACAACTTACCCATATCCCATAAGAGCAGTCCTTCTAAGAGCCTCACAAAGAAGGCCATACTAAAAGAGTTTTCCTAAACATTTGTAAACGGTTCATCATAAAAAATGTAATTTTGTAGAGTGGACCATTTAATTACAAATTAACGAGTTGCATCAAAAATTTGTTGTACGTAAGCTCTGAATCCTTTACGCAGGGGTTACATTTGTACCTGTAAATGTTCTATCATGACACCACTGAATTTTTTTATTGCTTTTCTATAATACAACCATTTACTAAAACATTCTTGTTTAAATAATCATAGATTCAAATTCCCAAACAGCTATTTCAGTTTCATCTCGTAGTCTTCAATCAGTTAACTTACTCACATCTCAAAAAGCAATCGTCCCGAAAGCCTCTCAAAGTGGGCCACACTAGAAGTTTTCTGAAATACTTCAGAATAGTTAATAGAACCAATATAGTTCTGTTATAGTTGAGGCTTTCATTACAAATTAACAAGGTGTATACAAAATTTAGTTGTACATAACCTCTTAATTTGTTTACGCAGGGTGGCATTTGTAACTGTAAATGTTCAGCACGCCACTGATTTTCTTTGCTTTTCTATAATAGAATCAGTTATTCCTTTTTTTTAATAATTATAATTGGATGTCACACAGTTTTTCAATTAAACAGTTCTGAGAACATATCACAGAAAGTGTAGTAATCACAAAAACTCTGTTGTGTGGGAAGGAGTCAAATTGGATGTCACACAGTTTTTCAATAAAACAGTTCTGAGAACATTTCAGATAAAGTGTAATAATCACAAAAACTCTGTTGTGTGGACATAAGTCAAAGAAAATGTAACTTAAAGACAAAAATACGTTAGATGAACCCAATTTTACACCTTTACGTAACCTCATCCCTACCAGAACACCACTCTTTAGTTTAAGCGATTTGGGGTGGGGGTATGTCAATAAGGCTGACTTATTGTATAAAGTTATAGTGACAAAATGCATGTTTTCTATACTAAATATGCAGTGTTCTTATTAAGTCATATTACAGACTTAATGGGATACATTTTGCTCGAATATATATCCCATATATTATATCCCATACGAAAATCACGTTTAAAGTTATGTTAATCTTGTATCCGACAAAATTTTGATCTAGCTTAATTTTTTCTAGCATTTATCTACCTGCAACAATTCAAGATAAATACATGCAAAAAAACCTTCTAAATAAAAACTGTAAGTTCGTTAAAATGACGTTGTTGTTTTAGCATTTTTTGCGAATGAACTTAGTCATAAATATGGCGTTGAAGAATATTTTGAACCCCAAGATAGACATTGTTTTCAGAGATTTATAATTACTTTAACAACTGTAACTTTAACTTTAACTTTAACCAACCTTTGTATAAAACAAAATATCTTTAGATTTGACGAGGTTTTTGAACAAACTGAAGTCACGGCGATGGGCAACCCACTGTCTCCTTTCATTGCAGACCTTTTCGTGAGTAGATTAGAAACGGATTTAGGAACAGAAAGTAAGTATTTTGCTAGAGTATGGTTTCGTTATGTGAACGATATGTTTGCAGGGTTTAACACAAATATATGCAAAGTAGATAATTTTATTAAAAGACTGAACTGTCAGTATGATTCAATAAAATTCACCCGCGAATTAGAACTTCGTTTTCTAGATATACGAATTATTAAAATAAATGACCCTCTTGAATTCGATATCCTCAGGAAGGTAACTACCACACTAAGTTACATTCCACACGACTCACATCATATATTTGCACCAAATTGCAGATTATTTGTAAATATTGTAATCTTAAATACGTTTTGCAGTCTAAAAGAACCATTGAGACCAGATTCAGGGAACATCTGGCACAGCTGAGATACGTCAGTGTAGACAAGTGATGCGTGGCACAACATATTTGGGATAATAACCACCACATAGATAGAGAAATTCTAAAACTTATAAAAAATGTTAGACAACCAGCGAAGCTAGATGCGTACGAGAGTATTTATATGTCAAAGGTAATAAAAAAAAAGTTCCGCAAACTGAGCGACGTCACTGATTTATAAACCTTTGTTTGCGCTCTGTCTTTGGAATACAAGATATTGCGAAACTTGGCATGTAAAGTTATAACGGAAGTTCAAAAACGTCGTCCGGTAATTAAAGTATAATACACAGAAAATTTGCTTGCGATTTCGTCTCACTCGCTTCGGTTTTTACCTAAGGCTCAAAAGTAATGTTTAGTTGTAAGTAGTTTAGAATTTTTCATCCTCTGACGACACAACTTTCTCAGTGGAACGATCTTCAGGTCTTTAAAAAGATGTCTTGTGGTCATTTGGGTTCTCCAAGTGTACTTATAAGAATTGCTTCATAAATGCCTTGCTAATTGTGTGTGTGTTTTGTTTCTTTAACGTCGGCCTATTTCCGCGACTATGGCAAATCACCGACGCCAGGAAGCAGTTTCACCTCACCATCCTGGAAATTTTGTCGAACCCCTGACTTTCTGGAAGGAGGGTAGGCATATTTAACGTGCCTAACATCGCATCGACACGGGACGGACGGCTTTACGCCCTCTCCGACGGGCGCAATGTGCAGACATTCAACTTGCTCAAATACATTGCCACAACCTCGGTTGATGTTAATTGTACAGTATGTACTGAAAAAGTGAAAGGTGTACCCTGGGATCGAACCCGGTACCCTTCGGTTCAGAGGCACATGTTCTTACCACTGAACCATCGAGGCTCTTGCTAATTGTGCAAATACTAAAGAATATTATGTTAAATTGATAAAATTTTGCTTTAGGCAATAATCTTACTTTGCTATTGTAGGCTAAGTACTTTTAAGTACCTGGTACCATATTCCTACAACAGTGTTTTGACTGTTACATATGATAGTCAGAATGGGAAAATTGGTTTTTATATTCACCTAATATATATTAAGTGAGTGGTAAGACACGAAGCAACGTGCCGCCACCTAGTTGCGAAACCAAGTAGTATGTTGTCACGCCAGCTCCAAATAACACAAAGTGTTAAAAAATAGAGACTGTATACAACCAACTAATAATTTAGTAAATTGTCAGCCCTGGCCCATTTATACCCTAATATAGGGACACAGTATGTAAGACTGGATGTATTCTCGCCACAATTAGAACCATAGACCGGTTTCGCTCTAATTAGAGCTCTTCAGTACGGCATACTAATTGTAGCGAAAGTACACGTATAAAGTAATACGGCTATGGTATCCAGCTTTCCAACACTGAGTGGTAAGACACGAAGCAACGTGCCGCCACCTAGTTGCGGAACCAAGTAGTATGCTGTCACGCCAGCTCTAAATAGCACAAAGTGTTAAAAAATAGAGACTGTATAGAGACAACTAAGAATTTAGTTACGTTGTCCCTATATTAGGATAGAAATGGGCCAGGGCTGACAATTTACTAAATTGTTAGTTGGTTGTATACAGTCTCTATTTTTTAACACTTTGTGTTATTTAGAGCTGGCGTGACAACACACTACTTGGTTCCGCAACTAGGTTGCTGCACGTTGCTTCGTGTCATACCACTCACTTAGCGTTGGAAGGGTGGCTACCATAGCCGTATTACTTTATAGGTGTATTTTCGCTACAATTGGTATGCCATACTGAAGAGCTCCAATTAGCGCGAAACCGGTCTACGAGTCCAATTGTCGCGAGAATACATCTAGCCTTAAATACTTTGTCCCTATATTAGGGTAGAAATGGGCCAGGGCTGACAATTTACTAAATTGTTAGTTGGTTGTACACAGACTCTATTTTTTAACACTTTGTGTTATTTGGAGCTGGCATGACAACATACTACTTGGGTCCGCAACTAGGTGGCGGCACGTCGCTTCGTGTCTTACCACTTAGCGGTTGAAGGCTGGCTACCATAGCCGTATTACTTTATAGGTGTATTTTCGATACAATTAGTATGCCGTACTGAAGAGCTCTAATTAGAGCGAAACCGGTCTGCGGTTCTAATTGTTGCGAGAATACATCTAGCCTCACTATATATATATATATATATATATATATATATATATATATATATATATATATATATATATATATATATATATATATATATATATATATATATATATATATATATATATATATATATATATATATATATATATATATATATATATATATATATATATATAATCTTGTAAAATGCATAGTCTACATTAAATTCCTTGAATAAACAATTTTATATTATATATTATTAAAGTGCAGTATATCCAGAACCGATTTTATTTTTAACCAGAGTTGGTTCCATTAGCTGTTGGCACTGGATAATTTATTTGCCTTAGTTAGAACTCTTTTAAAATCGTGATTTTTATGCAATGACTGTGACGGTTTTAGAGCGACGCCTGCTTCTTGTTAATTTTTTCTCCATTGCCAAGCACACTTTTCTCTAGGAAATGCATTTGTTTGATGAAAATCTCATTAATCTCCGTGCAAAAAGAAAAAGCGAACCATTTTCATATGGCAACTGGGATAAATAGAGCAGTGCATAAATCTCCCTTATCGGTAATCCATTTCCGCTGAAGAAACTTTCTTAACATTACGGAACCCTCCGCAATAACATGTTGTGTTTTTCATAAAATATGGAGACAAGCTCATATAAATTCAGTTGCTCCCTACAATTCATTTCTATCGAATTGCACAACAAATTCATGTGGTATAAGTCGACGGGGGTGAAGGAAACTTTTGAAACTCTCAATTCCAGATGTTCTCGTGATATAGCGTCATTTAGAATTCAGGTGAATCCGTGAGTTCGCAGCACACTATTAAAATTTCTAAGGTAGTGATGCGAAAGGGCTTTGAATTCGGAAGCTATCAAGATGGGACTTTGAACAAGATTTCATATATTCAACGAGAAAGTTGGTTAAACTTTTTGTTTGTAAATTAGTAAGTCTAAAGGAAGCAGTTGTCTTTAACATAACATTTATTTTGACTATTTTAACGTAGTGATGCACAGATTTATCTTAAATGTTTGATTAGACGCAGTAATATATTTTGAAAGATATAAGCGTGGTGAAGTGAGAGGTTTTAAGGATTTTTTTAATACAATTTGTTGCCTCGGTAATAATTGCCATTAGCAACGATAAAAAAACTGTACATAAGTGATGATCATAAGTAGACTTGGAAAACGCAAATCACAACAGCACATTTTGAAAGACCTGACGATCGTTTCGCTAACAAAAATAGCATCATCAGAAGATGAAAGATTCTAAACTCTTAACTACTAAACATTGTGTTTATATTAGGTACCAGATAAAGGACCGACACCTTCAGGAGAGGAATCACAAACAAACTTTCTAAGTTTTTATTTTTATTTTTATTAACGAAAGTTCCCCTGAAATAACAGTTCTGCTTGTTCCCACGCAGTTTCGGCCTTTTTTAGAGAATTTTCTTGAAAGAATCACTAATGAGGAGAACTTTGCTTATATATATATATATATATATATATATATATATATATATATATATATATATATATATATATATATATATATATATATTTGTGTGGAAAAACGTGGGGGCGAAAACCTAGTATGGATCACTGGTTGTAAACAAGGGTGGTCAGACCATCGTTAATGCACACGCCACTGGTCTGGTGGCCTAAGGTGACACAGGGCCAAACAAAAACTAGAAAAGATCCAAAGAATGGCTGACCTGGGCATCACAGAGGCCATGACGTCAACCTCGACAGCCGCTATGAACACCTCCATGGCAGCTGTTGGGGTTGAAGTCATAGATCTCCCCCCCCCCCCTACTCTTACTCATCATGGGGGTGGCCAGGCTAGGACTATACAGACTAGCCTGCAATGGTAGACTGAAGATCAACCCAGCCTTCAGGGGCCACTGCAAATTTCTGGAGATCGTGAAGGAGCCCATTCTTGAAATGAAGTCCGACTTCGCGAGCCCGCGAATGTGCAGGGAAAACAATTTTACAGTGGAAATCCTCGACCACAAGGCATGGCGTGAGGAGACGCCGGGCCTACCACGGGACGCGCTTGTCTGGTTAACGGACGGATCCTTCGGGGAGCGTGGGACGGGGCAGGTATTTATTTGGAAGGACCGATGGTGAGTCTTAGTATTTTCCAGGGAGACCATGCAACGGTCTTTTTGGCCGAAATGTACGCCATTCTGCACTGTGTACGGGAGAACAAGAGGATGGGTTACACCAACAAGCAGATTCCCATAGCCACAGACAGCCAGCCATCTCTTAACGCCCTAAGTAGCCCACGGGTAAATTCCAGGCTGCTAAGTGAGTGCCGAGACAAGACGGGCTGGGCAGAATGAGGTCACCCTCATCTGGGTACCGGGTCACTCGGGGGTCAAAGACAATGAAGAAGCTGACAGTCTCAGCAGAACCATTTACGGGACCAGAACCGGTTCTGGGCGTGACAAAGAGCACGGCCAGGAGAGCCATTGAGTCCTGGGTCAGAAACGAACACAAGGTTTATTAGGCAGACTGTCCATGGCTCAGACATGGTAAGTCAGTAATTGACGAACCCAGTTCAGAGAGAGCTGTGGAGCTGCAGAGGACAGCTCATAAACATAACGGGGCTCTTGACGGGACACATGACCGTCAAGAAACACCTGCATAAAATGGGTCGGTTCGAGGGGGACCTCGCATGCAGACTCTGCGGCGAGGGGAAGAATCAGCCCAGAACATCTTGTGCGAGTGTAAAGCTCTGTACCGCAAAAGATAACTGATATACGGTCACTCTAGACCGGAGACAGAGCAATATAAAACTTCACCCTGCCAATCGCTGTGCAGACTAGTTCAAGTCACAGTGATTTTGGAATATGTGGAGTATTAAAGATTAATGGTATGCACAATAAACCAAAGCCTGCAGTATTATTTGGGCGGCAAAGACGCGGACGAGCCCTGAGGGGAAAAAACAAAATAAGTAATCAAGGGCGGTCAAACCCGGAGACCTAGCTGGCCAGTTGACCGGATCTGCTCGACGAATCTACCTGTTTTTAAATATTCAATTCAAATGACTACGGGCATGTATTGCATAATGTGGTGGAGCTGCATCCTGTTAGAACAACACGTATAGGCTCATATTTCGGTCTAACAATTGGGGTGATTGGTTTCTTAGAATATTAATGTACATTTCCCTATTTAAATTCCCTTCAAAGAAACGCCGACAAATAACTCTATCTTCAATTATATCACACCAGACATTAGTCATCATGGATGTGAATTTGGTAGAGTTGCCATCGAGTGAGGATTTTCCGCCGCCTAGTAGTGTATATTGTGTCTACATACCTTAAAAAACAGACAAAAGAAATCCACTGATAAGGGGTAACTTAAAATTATACTCACCCACAATCATCTAAAGTAGCTTCGTCAGACAATAAACAGTGTTTAGGAACCTGTTAGTTCCTTGCATTTGTTTGATGACCCAAATTGCAAAATGTAACGTGATTTCCAAAATCTTGTCCGTATAGCTCTTGGTGCAGTCTAATGTGATATGGATGAAGTATGTACAAGTGCATTATGTTGATAATTGATTTTGGACTCATTTCAGCATCTTTAGCAATCGAGTCAACAGCTACCGCACCTAAAACGCCAACTGCACTATTTTCATCAGTCTTAGTTATTTTTGCAACCGACATTACGATCTTAAAGTGTCAGGTTTCCAGCCTTTAAAATGCCAGTTGAGATTTAGGAATATTACCAAACTTTACTGCCCACACTAGTGTAGATTTTCTGTAGTTTTTTGTGCGCTCCTCCAAAGTTCACTTATCAACTTGCACATTAAAATTATTTTTTATCTTTAATTGAGCAACACACTAGGAAATAATCACTAAAATGTATTAATTGACTTCGGCTAAAATAACGTGTTTCTATGGAAGAGAATAATAATCAGCATCAACGTCCATGATAATAGACTTAATAAAGATTTTTTTTTGTATTTTAATCTAATAAACATAAATCCGTAACCGAAACAGGAAATAAAAAAAATGGAGAAGCATTTTTAGTTATTAGCGTAGTGTTTGTGGTGCGTCTACCCCACTGTGGGAATCTTTTGAGTAGTAGTAGTAGTATTAGTGGTTTTTTTTAGCCTAGTTGGCGCATTTGGTGACCCAAGCTAGTGGTCTCCTGAACCGCTCTATTAGACCCTGGTACTATTTTTGCGACACATTTTCAGTGTGTATAGCTGTATTTTCTACTTATCCTTCCACTTTTTGTCTACTGACCCCGCCCGCTTTGAGCGATAATGGGTTCAGATAATCTATCTGGTTGTTTCCTTCGCTTCGCAAGTTCTTGTGTCTCTCTTTTATGGTCATGGCTTGTTGGGCGACTTCCATGACCTTTTTTCATGAGCTCTTATAATTTAAAATTATGGCACCAGGTTGTCGATATTATCTATTCCTGCAGGGTTTAGTGAGGGTTCTTCTCATCTCATCGGTATTTAGGCATACGAAAATGGAGTGTTCTGCCGTGTCCTCTACACCGCAGTGGATACATCTGCTCTCGTTCTCGTCTGACTTTCCCATTATGCCTTTGGGGTAGGATATCAAATATCCGTGGCCGGTAAATAACCATGTGAGCCAGAAATTTATTTCTTTGTGGTTGCGCTTCATCCAGTCTCTCAGATTTGGAATCAATCTTCTTGTCATTTTTTTTTTCCTTTTGTCTTTTCTACTGTCATTCCCACGCACCAGGTAAGAAATATTTGTCCTCACTAACAAGTCTATGGATACGACGCCCGTCAAAACCTTAGTTGCATGCGTAAAGATGGTACGAGACCCGCACCCCACCCTTGGTAGCATTCGACGCTGGATACGGTGCATCATTATTTTATATATCTGTATCATTATAGCTCGATACCATACCGCCGTTTGTACAGTATCATTGAGTGCACAGCTCCGCTGAGCAGTAGCCCGTTTGGTGTTGTTGGACCTCCTACGTTAAGCATTATCCTACTTAGTGCTGTCCTTCTTCTTTCAGCCTTTTCTTCCATCTCTACATGTTGACAAAAATTGAGCGACTCGCCCATTTTTATTCATAGGTATACCACGGTCTTCGCTGGTCTTATCATGGTTTTACTTAGGTGTAACGAAAAAGCTCCTCCGTTTTTGTGTCCTTTATGATGACCGCCTCTGTGGGGACAGCAGGAGTTGTGGCCGTACTCGTAGAATCAATAAAAGGGCTGGCCCATCTCTGTATGGCTTGTTTCTTAGATAATACGTATTTTGAAGATAATGCTGACCCTGCGTCTGAACAAAGACAACCGAGGATTTTTATGAGAGAAACTTCGACTAAACGTAAACGGTGAAAGTTATTTGAGAACCGCTCTTGAACGTGTTGTCAGTTACCCATCTCTGTACGGCTTGTTGTTTAAATTCAAAGACAATACCGAGCCTGCTCCTGAACAAGGACAACGGAGGGTTTTTAGTAGAGAAACTTCCGGTAAACATAAACATTTAAGGTTATTTGAGAACCGCCCTTGAACGTGTTATCAGTTACCGGACATCTAAAATAAAAAACAATTGCAGTCGTTAGGCGCTTAGGTTATTCATTCAATTTTACGCTGCTAAGTGAAGCAATCGTCAAGTTTTAATAATGTGTTGTTGCGAATTGGGCTAGCCAAATTGTACGTAGTATATATAAAAATCTAGTGCCTTAGACAAGTCAGCGATTTATATTGTAACATGCGTCGACTAAATTGTTTTATGTCTTCATTTAACGTTTAAACAACCCTTTGGTCTAACAACATACAAAGAATCACATTGGATATTCTATTAAACGCTAGTATTTGAACAACGGACAAGGACAGGGAGTTGGGTGCAAATAAATGACTTGCCAAACAAGGGTGGATCAGAAAGCTCTAAAGCAAAGGTATGCAGTGGCTCCTTGGGGTTTAATGGAGTAAGAGAGATAGAGTGAGAGTCGCTGTGGGGAAGGATTGCAGAAGTAAGCACCCGGAATGAACCCAGACTTGTTTTTCAGACATTATTTTAAATATGCTAATTGGTAAATGGGGCGCACTCTGAAATGGCGGTGGTGATCGATAAATGATAATCCCAGACAGTTGAGGCGAATTTTTAATTCAATCTAATTAGAGTTTACAGCGGCAACATTCCAGTAAATGGATAAACTTTTGGATGCCTGTTGAGTTTTGATAAATGAGTTTGGTGAGAACGGTTATTATGCTCTCACGTAGAAACAGACTTTTTCTATCTATATTTATTAAAGAAAACCATATATTTACTTGAAATGTTGTAAAATTTATTAGTCAAATTGTCCTAACGGTTTCCTAAGTAATTTACAATATCAAGAATATGATACTTAAAGAAAAAGGAATAGTACAGCTAAGAAATTACCAAATAGGTAATATCAATTTTAGGCAAATTTTCATTATTAAAGTTCGCTCATAAAAAAAAAAAATTACTTTCAAATTTTCAAAATTGTTTGTTAATGAGCTAAATGTAAAGGCCGTAAAACCTACTATCAGAGTCTGTTACATAGTTTATATAGGCTGGCGCATTGAAAACGAAACCGACCTATTTGCGTACAGAGAATTTTTTTTAAGAAACGCTGAAACACGTCAATTTTAATATTGAGAGGGACATGTTTTGACATAAAACTTGACTTTGTCACATCAACCCCTTAAGGGTGGTGATAATAACCCTTATATTTTAAATAGGGAACATGGGTCGAGTGTTACATCATTTGAAAGCTCTGTCTCTTCTGAATTCAGCACACTTTTTTTTTTTGGAAGTTTTATCAACTCCTTTAAAAATTATTCACAGTTGAAAATGAAAAAACGCATTTCACTCATTCCGATAAAAATGTGCTGATAGTCAATGTTTTGTTGGTTTGTAAACAGAAAATTGACTATCAGAACATTTCTTATCGGAATGAGAGAAATGCGGTTTATTATTTCATCTTATCGGTCGGTTTGATACTTGATAGTACTACCGAAAATTAATTTTACAATGGTGTATTCTGTAGAAGAAAGAGTTGAAATAATTAATCTTTTTTCAAAAACAATGACTGTGCCAACCGTACCGCAAATTGGTTTAATGAACGACATCCGAACAGACATGTTAGCAGAAAATACGATAGTTGCAAAGTTTCGACAAAGTGGTTCAGTAGCCACCAAAAAACGGGATCCTGAACGTCAATTTCCGCTTATAAATATGACTACTGAGATTGAAGTTTTAGGACGATTTGCTGCAGACCCAACTTTGAGCACGAGAAAATTGGCCACTGTTTCAAACACCAAAAGAAGAACTATTCAGCGAATATTGAAACATAATAAATTTCACCCGTATAAAATTCATCTTGTACAACAACTGAATGAAGATGATTTTGATCGGCGGTTGGAATTTTGTGAAGTTAGGACTGCACGAATAGCTGATAACGGGAACTTTCTGTTCAATATTTGTTTTTCAGACGAGTGTACGTTTTTATTAAACTCTATAGTCAGTCGTCATAATTGTCGTTACTGGGCAGATAATAATCCAAGTCCACACTCAAACTCCACAGATATTAAATGTCTGGACTGGCATATTTGGAGACGTTTAATCGGACCAATTTTTCTGGATGGCAATTTGAGTGGCGAAACGTATTTGCAGTTACTAGAAGATATCGTTTACCCTCTACCAATTGACATTGTTGAAAATGATGATCGCTATCAAGAAAACCATTTTGTGTTTCAACAAGATGGAGCTCCTCCGCATTTTTCACAACGTGTTGGGGAGTTCTTTAACAGAGAGTTTCCAGAGCAATGGATTGGGCGTAGAGGTGCTATTGAGTGGCCCCCTAGATCACCGGATTTAACTCCTTTAGACTTCTTTCTATGAGACCATTTAAAGAGTAGAATTTTCGCAACAGAACCGGAGTCTCTGGAAGAATTACGACGACGCATTGTTAAAGAATGCCTCTAATAACTCCACAAATGCTCCAGAATGTCATAGCTCGTTTTGAACAAAATTTGTACTTTTGTAAGGAAGCTGGTGGTCAACAACTTGAACACTTACTTAGCTGAATAAACATTTTTGAACGTTTGGTTTTGTGTTTTAGTTTTTTTTTAACGAAAAATTGACTAATTAGTGCATTTCCTATTACAATGAATGAAATACGTTCTTGCAACTCCAACTGTGAATAATTTTTAAACGAATTGATAAAACTTCCAAAAAAATTAGTGTGGTGAATTCAGAAAGACAGAGCTTTCAAATGATGTAACACTCGACACATGTTCCCTATTTAAAATATAAGCGTTGTTATCACCACCCTTAAGGGGTTGATGTGGCAAAATTAAAATTGACGTGTTTCAGCGTTTCCTAAAAAAATTCTCTGGACTGAAATCGGTCTGTTTCGTTTTCAATGCGCCAGCCTGTACGTTACTTTATATATACACAGTGTCGCAAATTAGATTCTCACTACTGGCATCCCGGAAACTGCAAAAGCTACAACATCGGTCAAATGGAAACATTTGCGTTCATTTCAGGTCCGTTGATAAATCAAGGCTAACTATGCTGCACTACTAAAACCAAAGGTCGTATCTGCAGAATATAATTCCAGAGTATGGGCTGTTTCCAGCACACCTTACAATCTGCCTGTGACCAGAGAAGTAACAGTTCATAAACTTAGTTTTCATATTGACGGATGATACTGCCCCCTTCTTACATTCGACCGTCCCGGTCAAATTCTGACATTTCTTCGTATGGCGGAAGCCTGTGCATATGGACCACCTTCATATTGCTCTTTGGGCTCCGCCGAATGCGATACACAACGTCATTGATCCTTTTGACCACCTTATACGGACCATTGCATAATTTCTGTAGTTTCGGTGACCGTCCCTTGCGTCCTACTGGATTGCTGAACCATACCAGATCTTCTTCTTCAAAATCAGCCGAAGTAGCGCTCATGTCATAACTGGTCATCATGCGGTCGCTCTCTATTCTTATGTGCCCTGAGAACAGCATGAATGGCGTCCCTTTTCATCAATGTGTCGGAGGTCTCTGGTGTGGACTCTTGCTGTGTTTCCACCATAAAGGTTGAGAGTAGCTTAAACCATTCTTGTCACTTGCTCTTAGGCTGGCGACAAATTGACTGTATCACTTATACTGGTTTCTTGTGTAATAAAATAATAAATCCAGGAGTTTATTTTAAAGACTATATATTGAATGCTCACACTAGTACAATATTTATACTCTTCCTTATTCCCTAATTATTATCGAAAAGAATACGCAAACTTTATCCACTTTTTTCGTAACTTTACTATGTAATTAACAAATAATGATAGATACAAAATGCAGAATTCCAACGAAAGTTGTACAGTAAAGTTTTATTTGAATACTTGAACGAAGGTGCAATTGTAGAAAATTGAACGAAGGTTCAATTGTAGAAAAGAAATTCTCAGGAAACCTTGTTGGACCTAACCGCGAGTGGAAAACTGACGAACATGTCTTTAGGAATAAAGGAACGAAATTAACTTGGCTCGAAAAAAAAAGGAAATACCTGTCGGAAAAACTTGTCATATTTTTTTGTGTGCAAAGGTTCTTATTAACTTCGAAGCCAAAGGGGAAGGGATAAAACGTATATAGGAGAACATCGCTTATTGGCTGATTAAGGACTAAACTCTATTAGGAGGCTTGTTATTGGTTACCTAACGGTTGACGTTTTTAATGGGGTGTTTGCCTTCTCTGAAAATCTAAATATTTTTTCTATTGAAAGATGAGATTTTATAGTATCGCATCCTTGTTAATCTATTAGAAACCTGTGCTTAAATATACATGAAAAAGCAATGCGCTTTTTAAATGCTTGTAATTATTATTTATTCTGGCTCTTAGCAAAAGTTAGGATTTCTGTTAATGCATTTTTAGTAACACAATAGAGGGGCAGTTGTAGATGTTTATTGTAGATAAATGCAGATTTAATTTCATGTGTAGACAAAGGAATTAATATCTCATTAAAAGTACTAGAATCTAAATGGCTTGTTGGAAGTGTATTCTGGTTTTCCAACAGTCACTTCAAGCAAAATTCTTACGTTGCACTGGTTCTTCCGCACAATTGCTCGTGTCTCGGTGTTTCTACTTGCAAAAATATCTCTGCGGGCCCTATTATTCCCGTTCCAACAAATTTGTTACGGTTACCGGCCTTAGCTCCACTTTCTCCCATGCGCCGGATATCGGTGATCTCAGAGCCCAACATTCGTCTCATACATGCCACATCTTGCCGCCGTTCCAACCACGCAAGGCATTTGCACGGTGAGCTCTTACTGGGTTCACATGAAATATAGACTTTGTCTGTTCTACGATTTTCTTTAGTATCTGCGCACCACCTCGGATAGATATGTTTTAATTTATTATCGTACTTGGAGACTGCGATTTCTACGTGACTTTCCGACGCTTGCTTTGTCGCTTCAAATTCCAAGGAATATTCCAAAGCATCGTTCAAGTTTTTGTCTTTCCATCTTCAGGGCCTGTTGGATGTCGTTATTCCTGATGCCATCGATGAAGGTTTGCAGCGACAGCTCGTTCAGAAATTATATCGGAGCCATGGAGTATGTTAATCGTGTCAGTCTGACAACATCGGTTTGGAGATGTTGGAGATATTCGCCCGATTTCTGACACCAAATTTTCAACTAGACAACAGCTGTTGTAAATGCTGGTCGCCAAACCTCATCTCTAATTTATGTGCAATGCCGTCTAAACTCAACAGTTCTTCGCTGGGAATACCTTGGAGCACATCTATGACATCCACTCTGAGAGCTACAATCAACGAAATCGCTTTCTCCCCCAATCATTTGCTGTAGGTAAATACCCCATGGGACTGAGCCATCAAATGTGGGGACCACAATTCTCACGACGGTGCTATCTTCGAGTCTGATGTTTCCCTTGGATAGGGTGTCATACTTATTTTCTTGTGATTACATTTTCTCCTGTACCTCCACTTGTGCCTCTTGCACACTCGTCAGCTTTTCAAGTGCATCGTCGCTGATATTTCTTACTCGACTTTCTACGTGTTGAAATATGTCGGCTTTTACCTGCTTCATAGGTTTGTCCACACATGAAGTAATATTTTCCATTTTCTGGCCCGTGCTTGTAGAATTTTCTTTGTTTCTTGACATTTTCTTCTTATTTCTTTTTTGACCTCTTTATCTCTTTTCATTTCTCCATCTTTTTTTCTCATTTGTTCTTTTGTCTCCTTACCTATTTTCTGACTTCCTTATCTATTCTTATTTCTTCTTTAACTTCTCATCTCTTTTCTGACATCTCCATATCCTTTTATAATTTTTTCTTTTGTCTCTTCATCTCTTTTCTGACTTCATTATCTATTTTTCTAGCTTCTTCATTTATTTATTTAATCAATTCGAATAGCAGGTGTCTATAGTTGCTGTTGCACTACGTGTCTTATGTATAGACGTACTCAAGAGTGGTACACAATTTATTCGATTTCAAAAACAGACCGTCATAAATTACTTCTGACACTGACCTTCCAGAGATTCTAGAAATTTCCAAGTTGTTCAATGAATATTCTGAAAAATATTTCCTCTGGCAGCTTCAAAATCCCACTTCTGACACCAGTTGTTACGTTCTTCGGAGTTCTGGATTTGTTGACTACCAAAACACAGCTTTTCAAACGACTAATTTGTTACAACCAACTATTTTCCAACACAACCATCAACAAAAATATTTTTTCTATCACTAGACCCAGACATAACTTAATATAGGGGTAAGTTGCGTTAAATCACCATATTGTACATTTACCTACATGCCCCTGTCCTGTGTCGGTTCTTATACAGTTTTTGGATGATACAGAAATTAAGAAAATGGAAAGATATGAAATATTGGATTTATCTTCAAAATTTACTGATTTTCCACCATTTAACTGGCCCTTTATATATTTTCGTATAAGCAAGCCCAACAGGCTAGAATTTGAACTTCAATCACTCACCCTTGTGTAGGTTATCATATTGTTCCAGTGTAAACTCAAGTTCAGATAGGTAATAAGTCAACAATTCGAGTATTGCACATTTATTCAGATTAAGTATGTACTTATAACAAATACAAAGAACTGTCTGAACAAAATATTAATAAAACAATTAAAGTTTCAATAACATAAAAATCAAATAAATAAAGATACAGTTATTGGAGTTGCCAGAGAATTTAACAGCCAAATACAAAGTTTCCGAGATGAATAATCGCGGTTACCCTACTGAAGTAACTTGAAATTTGGTTAGACTATTGTTCCTACAGGGTTTCAGTGTGGCATTAAAAGAACTGCATTACACAATAGTACTTACGCCTTTATAGAATTCAACTAAATTGGACAGAACATGCCACAAAATCACACTCACTTGCACTTACACAAAATTACAACTGAAAGTAATCCATCAGACCTTTTGACACTTCCCTTGTCACCAACAGCTTGGATATTCTGGTTGTAAAGACATACTTTGGCAAAGTGATTCCGTAGCTGATAAATTCATCTTCCCACCATATGTTCAGGTCCACATTTTCTGCACTTAATAGTGATACTTTTCACAGCATTAACTTCTTCCACAGGAGTAAAAAGCCCTAGATGTTGCATAGACAATTTTATAGATTTGCAGTATTCTTGCACTTTTCTAGTCCATCAGTCCATCCACATAAAACTGTGGTGGGATTTATATTGCATGACTTAGGTACTATTGAAAATAACACATTTTTTATTATATATCATATAATGTAGGTGTACCTAATTCGTAAGATGATCCAGTCCCAAGCAAAATTAGCTAACCCGTCGTCAGTGTCAACTACAGGAGATGCTTTAAAACTTGTTTCATTACTGGGTGCGCTTTAGTTAACCTGACACCATGTTTTAGTTTCTTCTGTACTCTGGATCTATGTTTGCAACTACACACTGCTCTCCTTATTCACGGCACCTTATTATTTTTAATTAATTATGTTAGAATAAAACCTTATACAACATTGATCACAGATCATTAATTTTGACATTAATTTTTATTTACGTCTAGCGGCCTTCTTGTCATTTGCCATCTTTCCTTTCCGGCGGCATGGAAATGCGCTCTATGCCTAAAGAAGCGATTGCCTAAATATACAACATGTTTACCATATACAGGTGACAGAATTAAACATGCAAAATAGTTGCTATTTTAATTCTTACCACTATACCGCAATCATCATCTATCTTTTTCATTAAATTTTAAAGTTATATTATATTAATAATATTATAAGGACATCTCAAGCACATTTTAAGCAAATATTCGGAATAATAACCTATTCAAATATTCTCAGTATACTGATGAAGAGTTTTCTTAGAATGTGATTGAATGAATGTACTCACAATATTCAAGATTGAAGTTTGAAATTCCATAAATGTTATTAGAAGATTCCGAAACAAATATTCTGAAAAAAGAATGTTCTCACATTGTGAGAACATTCTGAGAATATCTTGTGCTGTATAGGAATGTCCATAGTGTATTTCACTGTACACCAACACTAACTCACTACTAACAGACTCACTCCATGTGCGGCTCGCCTATTTATACTGTCCATAGAGATTCTAGACTTTTCTGAATTTTTAGTGAATTTTCTTAAAAAAAATTCACTAATGAGGAGATTCCGACTTTTGAATTTAGAAAAAATTTCTTCACATGAGCGCTATTTAGGACCCCTAGAACCCAAATCCGAGGTCGGGTTCAGACTTTAAATGTTTATATATATATATATATATATATATATATATATATATATATATATATATATATATATATATATATATATATATATATATATATATATATATTTATGTCTCACACCTATAACTTAAAAAATAATAGACCGATTTTGATAAAACTTGGTGATTACCTTCCTTTCGCAAGTGGCTTGAATAAATTAGTTAACCAGGAAAATCCGCCGGGGTTTTCCTGGAAAATTTTGAGTTTTCTTTCGAAAAAAAATCGAAAAAAAATTATATTTCCAAAATAAACAAAATAAGGACAACTAAATTTCATATGCGGATTTATATCATTATAGGTAAGTTACCTACTAAAATTCAGCTTTGTAGGTTAAAGGACAAAAAAGTTACAGGCATTTAAAGAAAAATAAATTTGGGTTTTCCTCAAAACGTCACAGTCGCGATTTTAAACGTCAAAATTGGTAATATTTAGACAATGAACCTGAAATTATTATGAGCTATGGAAGGCAAATGTCTCAAGAAGGATGTTTTATAAAGCCTTAAGTCTTTCAATAATCATTATCCTTCATTTTACTAAAATATTCCCAGAAAATTCATTTCAAACACACCCTTTCTCTGATGATTTGGCAGTAGTGTTGCCTAGAGAGTTTATCCGTTAATGGTACATGATTTTTGTCGAATTTGCGTAAAAAATCTTTAAAGTTTAATATGTTCGTTATTATGCACGATACACGAAAAAAAATTGTATACATTATTTATAGGGTGTCTTGAGCTACATCTTAAAAAAATATTTCTACAATTACAGGGTGGCCTATAAGTCGTTGGTGATTCAAGTTTTCTTTTTTAGTGAATTTTCTTTAAAAAATTCACTAATGGGGAGATCCGTGTTTATATATATATATATATATATATATATATATATATATATATATATATATATATATATATATATATATATATATATATATATAGAGATAACTCAAAAAATAATGGACCGATCTTGATCAAATTTTGTGAGTACCTTTCTTTTGCAAGTGGCTTGGATAAGTTCGTTGGCCAGGAAAATCGGACCAGATTTTCGCGAAAAATGTTGTGTTTTCTTTCTAAAAAAATTTCAAATTTCAATAACTCAATTTGCTATTAACCTAAGGTTCATTGTCTAGGAGACCAATTTTCTCAGAAACAATTAAAGTTTATTTTCCGAACATTTTTGTACATTTTCAAATAATTGTTCTGATAAAATATGGTACATTGTTCCTACTATATAGGTTATACCGGTAACCAAGTTGATTTTTATGAAAATTCACTTCCATAACGCACTTTCTGCGTCTAGAGTTTTTCTATATTTGCCTGGTTTCTCCTAGAAATATAATTCCAGAGTGTTCGCTATTACCAACAAACTTTACAACAATCTGCCTGTGACCATAGAAATAACAAAGTTCATCAACTTCTCATAGAGACGGATGTGACAGTACATTAAATATCCCTACCATTTATTAAGAAAATAAGAGAATCTGCAAACTTCCCTAATAGTAAGGCAAATCTGGTTCCTGGCGTCGGTGAATGGTCATAGTCGCGGAAAAAGAACGACGTTAGAGAATAAAATACACACACTCTCACATATGTGTGTGTTTTGTTTCTTTAACGTCGGCCTATTTCCGCGACTATGGCCAATCACCGACGCCAGGGAGCAGTTTCACCTCACTATCCTGTAAATTTTGCCGAACCCCTGCCTTTCTGTAAGGAGGGTAGGGATCTTTAACGTGCCCCACATCGCATGGTCACTGGACTGACGGCTTAACGCCCCCTCCGAAGGGCGGAACGTGCAGACATTCAACTTGCTCAAATACAATGCCAGAACCTCGGTTGATGTTAATGTTACAGTTTGTACTGAAAAAGTGAAAGGAGAACCCTGGGATCGAACCCAGTACCTTTCGGTTCAGAGGCACACGTTCGCACTCTCACATGATACACGTAAATGTAACGCTCGATATTGTGGCCCCTCGACAAATCATTTATGTGATTGTTGTAGCGTTATGTTTATGTAATATGCAATGTCCAAAAAGTTATGACAACATATGCGTAAAAATCGTATAGCTAACATAGTTACATTTTAGTATCATTCTATATGATCATAAAAGTATTACTATCCGCGTAGTTTATTAAAAATTTGTTGTGCGATAAAATACTGCATCAATTTATGCGTATCTGGATTTATTGAACATAAACCACAGTTTATCGTAGATTTTGAAGTTTTCGAGTACAGCAAACGCCAGCGAAGCGAAGCGACATTATATTGGTTTTATGGTCTCTTTTACCACCACTGATGTGAATTAGTAGACTGTACGTTTTCATGTCTATATTACGTCTGAGATAGGAGAATATATATATGCATATTATAGTGTATACTTGAATATACAATTTGATGCCTATGCGTTTATACTCTTTTAAGGGGTTATAATGTCTTGGAATTTTAAACAACGATCATTGTCGTTTAGAAAAAATTCAAATATAATAGGCGAATATAAGGAATGTATTTTCTCACCCTGCTCATAAGGCTATTTTATTATGAAAATTCTCTGTAGGTATTAAATAGACACGGCAATATCTGAACAAGTTTCACGTTAAGTTTTACATATGTGGTTCCTTTAAAACTAAAGTGTTAGTTGAGCCAGACACGCTTAAAAATTCTTTATGGGACGAAACACATGCTGTGGGGTTGCAATGTAGTTCAGATAGCGTCTTAATACTATCTCCCTCAGATTGAAGGGCCTCGTCCTATTCATGCTGCAGTTATCTGTACACTTGAGAACTGTTTGAAGAAACATTCTGTGGGACGTTTTTGTCATCCATCTAGTTTAACATTTGTAAGTTAACCATGACCTGAGCTGCATTAAAATATGCTCGATATTAGTAAAGTTTACAGTGCACGTTATATATATATATATATATATATATATATATATATATATATATATATATACATTTATTCAGGTGAGTTCATTTCATTGGACATGGCTTGTTCGTTTATTGTACCTGTTCTTATTTGTTTAAGTTATACATTGAGAAATAATTTCAATAAGTAAGCCGAAATGGTAGCTAGACTGTGGTCGTTTCCTCATTGCACAGTCAGGACCAGTGTAGGCGTTGTATTTGCCGAAATGGTAGCTAGGCTGAGGTCGTTGCCTCATTGCACAGCCAGGACCAGTGTAGGCGTGGATATTGGAGAGGGATATAGCGTAGCTTCAACGTTGTGTCCATTGCAGTTCTCAGTATTCACGGAGGCAACTCAGTGGTTGCGTTTGAGAGCCGATCTGGTGGCTAGACCGAGGCATCGTTGTCTCATTGCACAGTCAGGACCAGTGTAGGAGTGGATATTGGGGAGGGGCACTTTATTTGGCCGGGCCCTTTGTGCCCATTGCACCTCTCAGTATTTGACTCTGGCTGTAGGCGAGCACTCTAGGTGAGGCAATTGCTGCCTCATTGTACTCCTGGAAGCCGGCGCGGACCCAGTGCCGGGTACAGAACCCAACTAAACACACAGGTTGAACTATTGTCTAAATATTATCTGAGTAACTATTGTTTAGATTACTGTCTGACTGACTATCGTTTAGATATTGTCTGAGAAACTATTATATGAGTAAATATTGTTTAAGTAATTATTGTCTGAGTAATTATTGTTTGAGAAGCTATGATTTGAGCACTTAAAGTCATTGTTGAGGAGCAGTTCTGAGGCACTGATGTGCGTTGTTGAGAGTTTACAATGTTGCTCAGTGGAGCATTGAGTAGATACTGCTGTTTATGTTGAAGTTGCTCAGTGGAGCGTTATGTCCAAACTGCTCTTAAAGTTAGCTTACTCAAATGGGCTTTGAGTATAAATAGTCATTGATGTTGAGTCGCTCAGTGTAGCGTGTAATTTGTAATTGATTAATGAACTAATCATTGAATGCCCCTCGTATATATGTTAGGTTGTGCTTTAGATGAACAATGGTGTGTTCAGGTATATTTTTAATTACAGGTTAGTGATATTGTTACTGGACACATTTGGCACCCGCTCGCCCGACTCATTACGCCAGTACATTAAGGCTTCGCCATCATTCTGACAAGTAATAAACCTTTTGCCTTTTGCATGATTACTCCTAAGTAGATAACACAACTGCTAAGTAATATATCGGCTGGTGATTGATTGTTGAGCTATGTAATTATATTGTGACCGTTAGTCTTGTTATTATTATAATAGGTTACTTATATTGTTTACTATGAGGGTTGTAACCTTGTGTCATCGAAGGGTTGCGTTCACTATTATTCAATATATCTTTAGAAAAAAAAACGTGACCCTTACACGAAGGAAAAATTAATCAAATCAAAGAGTATTTTCGAACGGTAGAAAGTTACCTGTGAGCTTATGTCATTTACGGTTATCTAAAATCACATACTTATCAAGCTTTTTTATCAACATCATCACAATCTAAGGGCGACTGTCATCGAAACCTTCTGTTTCTGTCGTGGCAGCGTTCGTCTTCATGAATTGGTGTTCTTGGTCTACGTTTTTCCTTTTCCTAAATATATGTTGCTCTGAAAAGTCAAGACTAAATTAAAAAATATTAATATACATCGTTTAAATCTACCACTCACGTATTTTTACTAAAAAATCAAAATTTTAGAAATAAACAATGCAAACCTTCTTATAGAAATTCATGTGTGTATCACATCAATAACTCAAAAATTAATGGGCCTATTTTGATTAAATTTGGTGAATACCTTCCCTTTGCAAGTGGCTTGAATACGTTCGTTAGCCATGAAAATCCGCCGAGGTTTTCCCGGAAAATTTTGTGTTTCCTTTCGAACAAAATTTATATCTCCGGAATTCACAAAGTAAGGGCAATCCAATTTGGTACGCGAGTTTATATCATTATCACCTACTAAAAGCTGTTACTTTAGGTTAAAGGACGAAAAGTTACAGGTATTTAAAGAAACATAAATTTCGGTTTGCCTCAAAACGTCAAAGTCGCGATTTAAAACGTCAAAATTGGTAATATTTAGGCAATGAACCTGAAACTTGTATGAGCTATGGAAAGAAAATGTCTCAAGAAAAATGTTTTACAAAGCCTCAAGTCTTAGCTTCAATCGTCATTGACCTTGATTTTACCAAAATATTCACAGAAAATTCATTTCTAATAGACCCTTTCTCTGATGCTTTGGCAGTAGTGTTGGCTATAGAGTTTATGGTTTAATGGTATATCATTTTTGTCGAATTTTCGTATAAAATCATTAAAGCTCAATATATCCGTTATTATGCAAGATACGAAAATACAATTGTATACAT
Source organism: Tillus elongatus (assembly GCA_964006375.1). Classification (NCBI taxonomy): domain Eukaryota; kingdom Metazoa; phylum Arthropoda; class Insecta; order Coleoptera; family Cleridae; genus Tillus; species Tillus elongatus. The sequence continues at coordinate 62,935,738 of OZ023263.1, read as the reverse complement.
TAATTATAGCGTGTCTTGAGATACATTTTAGAAAAATATTTCTACAATTACAGGCTGGACCATAAGTCGGTGATTCAAATTTTCTTTTTTTTTTTTAATCGAACACGCCTTATGTTATTGCATCTTTGGATTTTCCATCGAAATATAACACATCCTTCTAAGCAAATAAATTCGGGACTCAGCAAGTGCGTTATGGTAGCGAATGTTCATTAAATGCTTCAAATTTGAATAGCTCAATTTGTATTAACCTATAAGGTTGACCAAGAAATCAGTTTTTTTGGGAACATTTTAAGTTTACTTTCGGAAATTTTTGTACATTTTCAAACAATAAAGTTATTTTAACGAAACATGGCACATTGTTTCTACTATACAAGTTATACTGCTAACCAAATTTGATGCCTGCTGTCTTAAAAAACATATTTGCTATTAAAAACATTTTAATAAAAATTCACCACCATAACGCACTTGCTGCGTCCAGACTTTTTTTGTATTCATTCTTAGCTGTAGTTATTATACCTTGTGTTTATAAAGTAACGCATAAATTTAATAAAATGGAAAGTGACCATTATTAAGGAAAATTCAAAAAGAGGTAGATTTTTATTGTCAAAAATCAACTTTTTGATATAAAAATCTCACCCCTCTCGTCATACCTTTGTAAAAATTAGCTACTCCTTTGAAATTTTGAAATTAGAGGGTGGGTAGTGTCATACATCTTTTTAAAGCTAATCCAATTCTCCATTCAGCAACACCCATGTGTTTTGTTGGAATAAAATAAAGTGAGTAGGAATATTTTTATTGCCACTAGCATCTAACACAAGTGAAGCATGTTAAGAATGACATAGTCCAGTCTTCTGATACTGGTATAATACTTATGATATGATATTCAATATCTCAAAGTCTGTAAAAATGTTGGGCGTACGTAAAAAATTGTTTTCAGACCTTTTCATTTACTTTATTCATTTTAAACAACTCTTCTAAATATGTTAACAATTGCTTCGTGGGAATACTAGGAAACAATGAGGGTACATCGAATGAAATTAAAAGCTTGCCTTCAATCAATTTAATCTCTTTAATTTTATTCAAAATTCAGGTAAATTTGTCACTGAAAAACTTTTTTCTTTGACGGGCAAGCTTTTAAACTCATTTGACAACGACTTTGCTAAATTGTATGTCGGGGAATATATAGCCAAACCAATAGGTCTCATTGATTTTCTCGGTTGATGCATTTTTGGGAGACCGTACTTTTGGAGGCTTTAGGATTTGTAATTTGTAACTTTCTTCCTAAGTCTTTTGATATGAGTTTGTGACAACTCTTTAGATTATTTTTAACGTCCGAAATCATTTTTGGTAGCGGGTTTTTATTTAGTTTTTTATAAGGTCCTGTCTCTATGGCGTTATAAGTTCTATCTTCATACTCGTTTTTGTCAAAATCACAACATTGTTGCCTTTATCTGCTTTAATGTGAATACAATCTTTGTCTCGCAATCGCTTAACTATTTTCATTAGATTAAAATTTTGGTTTCTAGTGCTCATTTTCTTTCAAGTTTTTTGACATTTTATTTTTACATGCTTCTCTAGTAAAAATTTTTGAAGATCTAAGAAATTTATTACTTCAATAGTAACAGTAACTTCTATCATTTGGTCTTTTTTTACTGTAGACCGAATTTCAACCCCTTGTTTAGGAGTTCGATCTAATTTCTATTAAACGGCAGTGAAAAAAGATTTTCTCCGAGGTAAATTTTTCGAGGAACTGGTTTTTCGTTTTTAATTTGACATTTTATCAGTTGTTTAACTTTTTTATCTTGTATATTAATTTTCTTAACAAATTTTCCTCTGAAAATTGCACCATTCTTCATATTCTAAGTTATCTAACTTAAAGGTTAATTTTTTAAACAAACTATATGCATGTATTTCCAATGTACTACGTTTTGAGTATAGATATTGCATTTATAGGTCCAGCCATTTTTGTTGAAGAAAATTTTCAACCTTTTGACCCCCCTTTGTGTTTAATTTTTGAATTGCAAGTAATGAAATCCGAAAAGACTGATTTTCGTTTGCAAGATTTTAAAAAAGCGATATATGTTTTCTTCTCTTCCCTCAGGGCACGTCCGCGGCCTCGCCGCCCCGACAGCACCGCAACCCTTGGTTTATTGTGCATGCCCTTAGTCTTTCTACTCCACCCACTCCAAAATCACTGTGCCTTGAACTAGTCTGCACAGCGATTGGTAGGGTGAAGTTCTATAATGCTCGGTCTCCGTTCTAGACTGACCGTAGATCAGTTGTCTTCTGCGATCCAGAGCTTTACACTCGCACAAGATGTGCTGGGATGATTCCTCCCCGTGGCCGCAGAGTCTGCATGCGGGGTCCCTGTCGAACCGCCCTATTTTGTGCAGGTGTTTCTTGACGGCCATGTGTCCCGTCAATAGACCTGTTATGTTTCTGATCTGTCCTCTGCGAAGATTTAGCAGCTCCACAGCTCTCTTTGAATTGGGTTCGTCAATGATTGCCTCCCCATGTCTGATCCCTGGGCAGTCTGCCCAGTACATCTTGTGTGGGTTTCTGACCCAGGATTTAATGGTTCCCCCGGCAGTGCTCTTTGTCACGTCCAGAGTCGGTTCTGGTCCCATGAATGGTTCTACTGACCCTCTCTTCGCGAGGTTGTCAGATTCTTCATTGCCTTTGACCCCCGAGTGACTCGCCGCCCAGATGTGGGTGACCTCATTCAGCCAGGTCACTCGTCTTGTCTCGGCACTCACTCACCAGCAAGGAAGTTACCCTTAGGCTACTTAGCGCCTGGCTGCCTGGCTGTCTGTGGCTATGAGGATCCGCTTGTTGTTGTAGTCGCTTCCCTTGTTCTCCCGCATACAGTGCAGGATGGCCTACATTTCGGCCTAAAAGACCGTTGCATGGGCTCCGAGGGAAATACTATGACTTACCATCGGTCCTTCCGAATAAACACCTGCCCCCTCCCACGCTCCCCACCGGATCCGTCCGTGAACCAGACGAGCGCGTCCCGTGGTATGCCCGGCGTCTCCTCCCGCCATGCCTCGCGGTCGGGGATTGCCACTCTAAAGTGGTTTTTCCTGCAGATTCGCGGCCTCCGAAGTCTGACCTCATTTCAAGCATGGGCTCCTTCACGATCTCCTGAATTTTGCGATATCTTTACCTATTAATCTAATTTTACGACTTGACTTACGGTAAATATTCAGTTCCGTGGACCTGGAAGCCATAATTTACTGAGTGAAGATTGGATCTTTATTTAATGTGTTGTGTAAAACGTGTTGTGGTTTTTCAAAATGGGTTGTGGTGATTTGGGTTCTCCAAGTGTGCTTATCAGTGCTCATCACTGGTTCCAATCTACACTTAGTCAATGCCTCAAAATTGAAAACAACATGACTGTTTAGATAATAAATGCAGCTTCAAAATGATGTGTCACTCGACCCCTTTTGCCAGTTAATTTTTTGAAAGGGTGACTCTGGGCACTAGATGGTTGCACAAATAACTTCACAACCAGGAAAAAACTGGTCTCCCCCCTCAAGTAAAAATTCACTCGTTTTAGCGTTTTCCCCACATTTGAACGCAATCGGATATTTTAGGGTATGCAACTTTTAGTTGGGACACGCTGTACATTCATTCAACAGGGTTAATCTACAATTTTTGATAAAACGCAAAAATTGGTCTTAATTTCTGCATAATTAGCTGAACTCTTTAAAACACATTTATTAAAATAATTAAAAGTCTAAAGGTAGCAAGTGCGTGATGGCAAGGCGAGCAGGCATCTATCCGGTATAGCCTATGTAGTAGAAACAATGTACTATATTTTATCAAAATTACTTATTGTTTGAAAATGTACAAAAATTTTACGAAAATAAATAAGCCTAAATGTTGGTTTCCTAGCAAACAAACCTTATGTTAATAGCAAATTGCGTTACTGAAATTTAAAGGATTTAAAGAAAATTCGCTACCAAAATGCACTTACTGTGTCTAGGTTTTTTTCTTACAAACATGCATCATATTTCGATAAAAATGCAAAAATGCACTTACGGATTTGTTCTACGAAAATTAACTAAAAATTATAGACTGTTAAACCATAACCTTAACCAAATCTACAGCGAAAACATCAACTTAACTAAACCGACAGCATCAGAAAAAGGGTCTATTTGAAATGAATTTTCCGTAAATATTTTAGTAAAATGAAGGGCAATCACGGTTGAAGCTGAAACTTAATGGTTCGCAGAACTGTCTTCTTGCAACATTTTCTTTTTACAATCCGTATTTGTTTCACGTGCTTTGCCTAAATATTACCAATTTTGATGTTTCAAATAGCGACTTTGACGTTTTACAGAAAACTCAATTTTTTTCTTTAACTGCCCATAACTTTTTTGTCTTTTAACTTACAGAGTTAAATTTTGGAAGGTAATTTACCTATAATGACATAACCCGGCGTACCAAATTGCCCTTACTTCGTTATTTCCGGAGATAAAATTATTTTTTAGAAAGAAAACACAACATTTTCCGAGAAAACCTGGGCCCATTTTCCTGGCTAACGAACTTATCCAAGCCACTTGCAAAAGAAAGGTACTCACCAAATTTGATCAAGATCGGCACATTATTTTTGATTTATCGGTGTGATACATACATACATACATACATACATATATATATATATATATATATATATATATATATATATATATATATATATATATATATATATATATATATATACTATACTATACAAGGAGAAAGGTTAAGAGCAAGGCCGCAAGGAGGCAACCGCATCCACGTGTTTCAATCTTATTAGCTATCATCAGTACGGTATAGCCAGGTGATGATGGAAACACTCTGGATGGATCAAGAAGCAAAAATACACAACAGGCAACCAGTGCACATTTGCAGCATCATTTGGAAGACCCTCAATTCAAATTTGCATTGGTTGCCTGTTGTGACTCCGTGTGTTTTTGCTTCTTCATCCAGAGTGTTCCCATCATCACCTGGCTATACCGTACTGAAAATTCAAACTGACCCCGGATATGTGTTCTAGAGGGCCTTATTAGCTCTCAGTTGACGAATTCTTTTAAATTCAAAAGTCGGGATCTCCTCATTATTGCTTTTTTTAAAGAAAATTTACTAATAACGATCTTGGTTTCTGAAACTGCATCGTCAGTTGACATTGCGTAGTCAGCATAACACCGTGACATTAGTTTCCGTTTCTGCCAAAATATTAATTGCAAAATGAATGTATTTAAAGCCTTTAGGATTGGTCCTTTTGCCAGCCTGTATTTTGCTATTGTTCCTAAACATATTGCTTAGTCAAAAAGATACACCACTTGTTTCTGAACATGGCGTATCAAAACTTAACAAATCATTTTGGCTCTTACTGTACAAGTGTAATTTAACGGGTTCTACTAAAAACAAAATCTATGCCCCTAATAATGGACAAAATGCTCTTAGCCTTTTATATTTGTACATTGAATTTGATATAGCACCAACGTGATTTGTCTGATATTTAATTCGCTTTTTGCACATTTAACCCCATATTTATCTAAAATACACCAACAAACCCTTAGAAGCGCGAAATCAGTTTTATATCGCTAACATAAATTCATAGTATAACGAATTCAGCAACGATTTGTGCTAGTAAATGTGATTTGGCAATAGATTACACAGGACGAAGGGTAGATGTACAAACAGATTATGCAAACTAGGCAAACGAAATTTTCTAGCGACTGTAAACTTTCCTGTTTTATCGGTACATTTATGCGTTGAAGGGTCTGGTTTCTAAGCTTATAGTGCCTTGATACGCAACAGAAACTTCACAGTTCTTTAGCACACACCATCTGTGCATGAAATTGAATTCGATAGTAATTTTTATGCATTGCTTGGTAGTGGCGTGCGGACCATGGAAGCAAGGGAAGCATTGCTTCCCTTAAAAGAACGACTACATACCTAAACCGCATTATTTAAAATCCCTTTTGTATTTTAAATATTAAATTTCAAACTCTGAAACTAATTTAATTATTACAATTTTTATTTCGCAAGCTGACACACATAATTATTTATTATGCAGCATACTGTATTTGTATATACGCTCCTAGCAAGGACGTCGTCGCAGTAAATGCGCCAGCGAACAGCACGAGTTGCAATGACTTCGGTTAAGGTAAAAAGGTAAGATGCTTACTGGCAATTAGGCCATTGCTGACCCTTTTTGCTCATCTAAACTAACCTACCCTCCACCTTGAGCTAACGACGACAGTGATTTTGAAAAATCATCCGCCGCCGGTGAGGCTCGAACCGTCGACCCCCGAGTCCGTATTGGAAAGTCTGAATCGACTTTCCCGCACGGCCACGGAGGCGCTATGACTTCGGTTAAATACACGTAGTCAGCAGGCAACTTTATAAGAAACCCCAGCTCGACGGATGTACGCTTATTTTTAGAACGTGTTGTACGTACAAAGTGAATGTCTCTGATTATTTCGTAGATATAAATAAGCAGTTGACTATGTTAAATACATGGGCATTTTATGATTATTAATATGGCTGCAAGTAGATCAGCTTTTAACAGCGGCGTCGGTGGGGGTGGGGATTTACAAACTTTACAAACAAGTGGTAATAATAACTGTGATTGTATTGTGTGTTTTTGATAACCGAAGGATTTTCAGGTTTACCGTTTGCTTAAAAACATGCTATTATTAATGAAGGTAGGCCGAAACCTGCTGTAAAAAACTTAAACCCAAGAATTAAAACATGTACTCGACATTTCAACGCGGAAAAAACTTATAAACAATATGAATGATTAACGGGTTGTGAAAACAGGAATAAACTGTTTTGTTGGCCTGGTAGTCTATTTGTGACTAAAAAGGGGGTGTGGAATAAAAGTGGGTTTTCCGACTTGAATAATCTACGTAAAGTAGTAAAAAGACATGTTATGTCTAAAGTGCATTTACAGACCATTTTAAAATTAAGTGTCTTTGGAAAAACGCGAATTGAATACGCTGTTGACAAGCAGATAGAAATTAGTCATCGCCAACACAATGAACTGGTTGATAAAAACAGAAACATATTAAAATGACTTATTGATGTTATGTGTTTGCTTGGTCAGCATGAATTGGGCTTCCGGGGTCATGACGAAACAACTACATCTGCAAATAGAGGAAACTTTCAAGACCTAGTTTCTTTAATAGCCAAATACGACATTTATTTAAAAAATCACTTGGAACAGTCTAACGTTTTTCGCGGGACATAAAATCGCATTTAGAATGACTTAACTTCGGCTGCTGTCACTATTATTTTGAACAGAATTAAATCTTAAATTAAACAGATTCGTTTCATTGCTATTGATCTAGATGAAACAACCGATGTAACTAATTTAAGTCAACTATATGTAGTAATACGTTACGTAAAAATGGATGGGAGTGTATAAGAAAGATTTTTGGGCTTTAAAAATGTGACAGAAGATCGTACCGCAAACGCTCTATATAAAATTGTGCTTCATATTATGAAAGATATTGAGGCGGCTGATATTAAACTAATTGCCCAAAGCTATGATAGCCCAAGCCTTATTACGATCAGAACTTACAGTCATTTATGAAACCGATGTTATAGGCACAAAAACTAAAGCGAGTGAACTTTTAACTTTCTTAAAACAATCAAAATTGGAAAATGCATATTCTGAAGTGTTCAAATTATGTGAATTAGTAGTAACATTTCCTGCTACTAGTGCATCTTTAGAACGAGATTTTTTCACATTGAAACGTATCAGGAGTTTTGTTAGGAATTCAGCAGGACAGGAAAGACTTTCCCAAATTTAAATTTTGTCAGTTGAAAATAAACTCGTCTAGTAAATGTCCCAGAATCCACAGTTTTATGACTGGAGATTATTAAAATTTGCCAAAAACGACAGAAGAATTGAGTTACACTACAAATAGGTAAGTTTCTAAAAATTGCTGAAATGTCACCGCACGCCCCTGTTGCTTGGGTCAAGTTCGGAACAAACTTCACAAAAGGCAGAGGCAAATTTATATTCAGTGCACATACTAACTTGGCAGGCAACTCATGTCCTTAAAAACAAGGCAAATATAAAACTATAACATTTGCATGGCTGTCTGCATCCAGTAGCAAGTTTCATAATTTTTTTTTGATGTTTTCGCATAAAAAACTCTTACTAAAATCCGCAATAATTGCTGCAGATAATTAAATTTTATGTAAATATAAATTTTGCAAAAACAGCATCAGCAGGCCGCCAAATATTGGCGGATTCTCGATGTGAATTCTGACCTAAGGTTGGTTTAGCGGCTCCCATAGCGCAGTGGGTGAAATATCGGCTCGCTCTGGTAAGGTATGAGGGCCACATCTCTTCGCGTCCTCTACTTCTTTAATAGTTAGTTGCAAATTAATTAAGTCAATACATTATATTGAAGATTAACAACTAGTTATGCTGTGGTATTAAGTTAATACAATATCTTCAATATAGCCACTAAAATGAAACTTTGAGCAAAAATTATAAAGAAACTCGGGAGTTGAGGAGAAATGACTTTCGATTGTGGCACATATATATATATATATATATATATATATATATATATATATATATATATATATATATATATATATAGTGTGTCCCAAACTGGATGGGAATGTATTGCTATCTCCGTTAAAGATAGGGAGACGGTTAAATTAGCAATGTTTTGTAGAATTTCATGCTCGTTCCAAATATTACTTGTATTTTGCCCTGTCACTTTTCGTTTTCGAGTTATTTTGAAAAACCAAAATTTGTCGATTTCTTTTTTCTTAAATATCTATGTGGGCGTTGATCTGATATGTCTAAGACATGCACATTATCGGGACACTTTTTATATAGTAATCTTTTTGTGCTATTCTCAACTTTGGATTTTCATCTCTTTTTGAGCTACATCTTATCAACGTTTGTTTTTATTATGGCAGCCATATTGTATTTTTTGCTCAGATGATAGCCTGTGAAAAAGGCTTTTCAATGATGTACAACATGCTTGAGAAATCTTGTAATTGCACTGACAATTTTGATAAAAACCGTTTTGAGGATAGTAGGCTATGAAATACTAGAAAACAAATGACACAAAAAGTGTTCAAAAAGCAGTAGGCCATGAAGTCTAACAATAGACTTCTACTTTTATCTAATTTTTCGTAATGATTCACGATGAAAAATATTGCAATTTAATTTACAATACTTAATTAGGTAATAATGCTAGGTAATATTATGTGAAACAGGCTAATAACGAAACCCGGCAATAACAAATAGAAACTTAAACTCCACAAAACAACATAATTAGAAACGGAACTCAACAAATAATAAGATAGAAACTTAAAAATACACTAAATAGAAAATAGTTCGATATGGCCAGCGTTTTGTTCAATGCACTTTATACGCCTTTTTGAAACATGCCTGCAAACATAAATCACTTAGTGTATATATATATATATATATATATATATATATATATATATATATATATATATATATATATATATATATATATATATATATATATATATATATATTTATAGATGTCACACCGATAACTAAAAAAACAAAGGCCCGATTTTGATTGAATTTGGCAGGTACCTGATACGGCTCTTCTGTAAGTGGCTTGGACAAGTTCGTTCGCCAGGAAAATTGTCCCAGCTTTTCCGGGAAAATTTTGGGTTTTATTTCGGAAATATACTTTTATACCCAAAACTAACAAAGCTCTGACCACCAAATTTGGTACAAACGCTTAGCTTATAAAAGCTAAACAACACACCAGACCTCTATGTAGTTCAAGGCACAGTGATTTTGGAATGGGTGGAGTAAGACTAAGGGTATGCACAATCAACCAAAGGTTGCAGTGCTATCGAGGCGGCAAGGCCGCGGACGAGCCCTGAGGGAAAAAAAGACCTCTAAGTAACCCAAAAAAAGTTATAAGCATTTAGAACATTTCTATAAAAATTTACGATCATAACGCACTTGATATGGGTCACCTAAATGGACAAAAACATATCGAAGTTTTAATAATGATCGGTTAAGCGTATCATAAAAGGACTTAGGATGACGTTTGTAAGTTATTGAATGAGGCTCACTCTGACCGCCCACCTCTTGACAGGTTAACGGTAAGCCGACGTGACCACAAATTTACTGAAACAAGGAGCGTAAAAATCCCCGCACATCCGGCAGTCCTGTACCTGCTACTTCGGACTAAAAGACGCTGCATGTATTGCTTGCTGTACTAGAAACTCCCAAAACTTCTGCATTGGAAGTTGCTAGAATGAACGAGATCTGCAGAAATTCTATATAGCGGATTTTTCATCGGGAAAGGTATTTTCCATATAAGGTTCATAAGCCGCAAGAACTTTTGCAGAAGTATTTGATAGAACGATCGAATTTGTAAACAAATAATTCAGATTATACAACAAAATGGAGATTATCTAAACTACGTTGTTTTCTCTGATAACGCTGCCTTTTGCCTTAATACTAGTGTTAACAGACAGAATTGTTCTGACAGTAACCCCCATTGGATGAAATAAATTTATACCCAATATCCTCAAAAACTCAACTTATAGCCGAAATGGTTAGTCATCATATGATTGCACTCTTATATTTGAAGACATTTAAGCACATCCATGCTACCTAAGATAATTACCAAAAGATATTGTACCCCGTTTCAGAGAATTGTTTCAAAATGCTTTCCCCAATGTCCACTACCAACAAGATGGCGTGCCACCTAATTTCAGTCGAGGAATACTTTAATGTGACATTTCCTAGCCAATGGACAGGCATAAGAGGCCCCATTGAGCAACTAGTTAGATCTCCAGATTTGTCTCCACTCGATTTTTTCTATGATTTCCTTTTAAAAGTGTTGCTTACAACGATTGGCCTGCTAATTAAGAACAGTTGCATAATTTAAATGTGATGGCTTTTTAACAAGTGTCTAACGGGTCACTGCATAACCCGAATCATCAGCTCGACAAGAAGCTTTCCTATTGTCAAGAAAATTAAGGAGTTCTATTTGAGCATATTTTTCATTAAAGTAAGATTTTATTATTTTAGCAAATAGATTTTAAAATGGCAATTGTGGTTGTTCTTGACAAAGGTAACGTTAAAATAATAAACACCATAGAAAAGTACGTTCATTACGCTTTTTAAAAAGGTGTCGCATGACCCATGTTGCTATTTAAGAAATTAAAGGGTTGTCATTTCCCAAAAATGGGGTGCTTTAAAAAGTGTCGTTAATGTCAGCAAATAGTCGTAAATAATCTGTTATGCAACTCTAAATATTTTAATCCCGACGCGTTTCTCGGTTTAAAAGTCATGGCCTTTTTGTGTTACTTTTGTGCAACGCTGTATAAAAGAACTTTAATTACGCTCTGATTACGAGTTTAGTTTTAGAATATTTTTGTCCTCGTTACATAACTTTTAAATCAGATTATCGCACTTTTTTTTGCAAGCTGCAAAACGGTGAACACTACGTTCTATGAAATTAAATGTCTATATCTACATAGTTTTGAGTGAATAAAAATAGAACCATCCAACCACCAACAATTATGCGAAATGTTATTCTCATTTTATAGAAACACCGAAAATGTTATTCAACTGATTCGAACTCTAATCAGCTGGAATGTTCTCCCTAAATTCCTGTCGTCGCGTTATTTCGTTAAAGCCTCCCCTGAAACATTTAATTCCTGCAAACCCGAACAAGCACTGAAAGTTTCGTATAAACTTTTTCAATGGCCGTCCTTCGCAGAAGCCACGGCCCCAATTAAACCAACAAGATATCAAGCCTGGATGGCATGTCATATATATTCGTGGTAGCTCCGTGTGTGAAATACCACAGGGATTTAAAAAATCCCCGGATTTATGATTCACAGCTCGCAGTCAGCCACTTGTGCCGACATGTGAACACGCCATGTTGTGAAAATATAAATATGTCTACACAAAAAGTACACTAACTAGACACACATGAGGGTTTTGTACGAGATCCACAAATATGACCGTAACTTTGCGTTTTGTCTTTTCTGTTATTTTTATTTGTTGACCATTCAGCGTACACAGATTTGGAAAATGACAGCTGATGAATTTTAATTCGTTTCAAGTCTCTGGCTTTTGTTTGCTTCATGAGTATTTATATACAGGGTGCTTATTGTAAAAGGTTGACAGAATTGGTAGCATATAGCTCCTGGCGGCGATAACTTACACCCTTTCAACTTGAATAGGGAACATGTACACTTGGAGAACCCAAATCACCACAACACATTTTAAAAAAGACCTGACGATATTTTCACTAACCAAGTTATTGTCATTAGACGATAAAAAATTGTAACTATTTGAAAAACTAACATCACCTTATATACCGGATCTTAGGTAAAGGGACCGAACTGAGATGGGAAAATAAACGCAGTCAAATTCTGCAGTGTATTGTATTTTTATCGCGGGACGAGGTCCGCACTGTCCCTACTAACTAATATGTTCACCTCTAATAATTTGGAAAGGTTCAACGACACCTAAAGTAACATAGTTTGCTTTGTCAGAACTATCTGTAATATTATGTTATCTCTAGGATGTGTTAAAAACGTGGGAATTTTTATTTAGGGAAGTAATCGATCAGGTGGCTCGTAATCGGCGGTGGTGCCACGTTCATACAATTTTTGTTATGACTATATTTCGCAATATATACACTTTCGAGGAGTTTAGCTGTCCTGGTTGTCTAACATTTTTTATTAATTTTAGATTATCTTCATTAACGTGATGATTATTATCCCAAATATGTCGGGCGACAGTAGATCTATATATAGTACCGTAACGTAATTGGGCTAAGTGTTCTTTGAATCTAACTCCAATCGATCTTTGTGTTTGCCCGACGTACTTAAGATTACAATCTTTACAACTTATTTTATAAATTCTCGACATTTTGTCCGTGCTATCCTTGTCTTTTGGGTTACCTAGCAAGTTTTTTAAGGTATTTTTTGTCGAAAATGTTAGCTGCAAGTTGACTTTTTAAAAAATTCTATCTAGATCCCTCGTGACTCGAGGTTCAAATGGTAGGCAAACAAAGTTCATTTCGGATTTCTCTCTTTTAAACATTGTTGATTCCGTCAACATTTTCTTTGTTTTCTGTTTGTTGATTAATTTTTCCACCACGCAAGCAGTGTATCCGTTATATTCGGCCACGTTCTTAATAGAATTTAATTCTTTGGTATATCCACTTTTGTTTAAAAGAAAATTAATTAACCGATTTACTAAAAAATTCAGACTGTCCATTTATGACTGGCCATAGTGAATTGAATAGGGAAGTTAGGTCGAGTGGCACCTCTAAGGCAAGCTATTTGGTTCTCTGTTCAAAGTTGCTGACTGGATTTTAGATATTTGCTTTCAAAACTTAAGCTGCAATCTAAAAATCTACCGATGAGTATTTTTGATAGCTGCAATTGCGTTCATATCGTTTTAAGACGAAACTACAGCTTGCAACTTTTCAGGATATGTGGCATCATTAATAATAGTGAATTCTAGTTGCTGCTTACTATCAAAAACAAGTTTATAGTGTTTTGTAAAAATAATTATCAATATGTCTCACGCAGTTGCATATATGCGCTTATACTATGTTTTAAATCTGCGCCATAACTTTATAATGACGAATAGCAAGTGTTTGTGTGTTTTATGTGTGTTTTATTTCTTTAACGTGGGCCTATTTCCGCGATTATGGCCAATCACCGACGCCAGGAAGCAGTTTCACCTCACTATCCTGGAAATTTTGCCGAACCCCTGTCTTTCTGTATGGAGGGTAGGGATCTTTAACGTGCCCAACATCGCATGGACACGGGACCGACGGCTTTACGCCCCCTCCGAAGGGCGGAACGTGCAGACATTCAACTTGCTCAAAAACAATGCCAGAACCTCGGTTGATGTTAATTTACAGTTTGTACTGAAAAGGTGAAAGGAGTACCCCGGGATCGAACCCAGTACCCTTCGGTTTCGAGGCACACGTTCTTACCTCTGAACCACCGAGGTTATTAATCAAGTGGTAGTTTGATTAATTAAATGTCTATATGGGTTACACGTAATTTATAGAGAAAATACAATAATATTACAAGAAAATGTCAAGGAGGACGTTAAGAATTCTTCAAAATGTGCGGTTATTACACTGTTTATTTATTGAGATTTGCCTTATGTCCTCTGGCCAAAGCATATGTGTCTGTATACAATATTTTCATTCCGTTTCTATCAATCTTCAAAGATTTAAAATACTACGGCAAAACAGTTTATGTGATAGTATAGTGCGTTACCATAGGATTTAGTAAAGATATCATTTTTATGAGGATGGTTGCTTTTTTCTCTTTTTTTCTGTGTTATGATATTTTAATTACCTTCATTACAAGCGAAACGGCAAGTAAAAGAAACCAAACCGCGAATATCTCAAAACTGTGCTCTTTCATATATAAGTACTGTTTTTCTTTGGCAGGCAAAAACTGTTATTTTAATTCAATAACTTGTCAAAATGACCACCGTTGGTCTCCATATAATAAGACAGTATGTGACCTGATCCTCTTCTGACATTTTCCAACATCTCTGGCGTTATTCTATGACACCCAGTAGTAGTTTTCTTCCCCGGTTCCTGCAGATCTTGTGGATGAGTTTGAATAACCTTGCTCTTTAAACATTTTCATAGAAAAAAATCTAGAGGACTTAGGTCTGGACTCCAGATAGCCATTCCATAGGGCCTCTTTTTCCTATCCACTGACCTTAAACATAAAATTAGACAAATCTGAATTACAAATTAGTTTTAATCTCCGAATATGCGAAATTTTCCATTTGGCATTCCTTTTAAATGAGCCGTTATGTCACCGCCTTGGTTGTCCAGAGGTAAGAACGTGTACCTTCCAACCCAACGGTTGTAGTTCGACTCACAGTAGTGTATTTCACCTTTTCAATACATAGAGTCAAATCAACATCAACTGACATTGTATAAGCAAGTTGACTAACTGCACGTTTCGCCCTCCGGAAAGAGCGTAAAGCAGAAAATCTTGCGTACCATGCGGTGTTGGCCACGTTAAAGAGCCCACCCTCCTTACACAAAGGCAGGAGTTGGGCGAAATTTCCAGGACAGTGGGGTGAAACTGTACCCTGGCGACGGTGATTGGCCATAGTCGCGGAAATAGTCCGACGTAAAAAAGACTTTTGTATTAAAATCAAATAACAACCTACCTGCATAATGGGTTTTCCACTGTTTGAAAATATTTTTTCTTTGAGAAAATGAATTTAATTTACACTTATTTGTTTTGCGTGGAGCTAACGTTATTTGTTTTAAGCAAATTGTCGGGGCAAAAAGTCTCTATTGAGAATATATATATATATATATATATATATATATATATATATATATATATATATATATATATATATATATATATATATATATAATTCCAGGACCAGTTTAGATTAAAGTCGGTGAGTATCTTTCTTTTGCAAGTGGAATAAGTTTGTTAGTCAGGAAAATCAGACCTGTTTTTCTAGGAACATTTTGGGTTTTCGTCAGAAAAAATTTGTGTGCCCAGAAATAACAAATATATGGCAACCAAATTTGGTATGCTGGTTCATATTATGAAAAGTTCGGGACGCAGAAAGTGCGTTAGGGTAGCGAATTTATATTAAATGTTTCAGATTCAATATTCTACAATCCTAGAACGTTTAATTTTGATGCGTACTAAGGCCTTTACTAACCCCACATATCCACAAAATTTTATCATAGTAGCTTTGTAATTTTCGAAAGTAAAACAATTTTTCGAAAAAAATAAAAAAATCAAAATATACCTGGAAAACCTTGTCCGAATTTCCTGGCTAACAAACTCCTCTAAGCTATTAATAAAGGAAAGGTGCTTGCCGAGTTTCATCAAGATCAGTTAATTACTTTGTGAGTTATCAGTTCGATACATTATATATATATATATATATATATATATATATATATATATATATATATATATATATATATATATATATATATACAGGTGTACCAATCATACGGCAAAGTTCGATAACTCCCTTTTTTTATAGATATCAACATTTTTTCTCAGCAATGTGGTACAGGGAGCTAAGATACCCAATTTAAAATTATTTGGAATTATACAGGATAGTTCATAATTCAGGTACAAATCAAACATATGTTTTTTTAAAGTGGAACCCCTGTATATTATTATATTTTCGGATAACTCACATGTCTCCGAATCCTCTATTATAAGTTTTTACTATATTACACAGGGTACTTTAGGAGATATGGATCGTTTTGTGTTATATTCATACGTATTTCAACTCCCTGTATATGAATGCACATTATAGAAAAAAAATGACTATTGGCTGTTTGCGTTTTGGAATATGATGTAATATCCATACACTGTCGTTACTCGTTCACTGAGTTGTGGTTTGTCTACAGGGCGATTAAAACTCGGATCTATTATTTTCCTTCTTAATCTAAATAGAACACCTGTATTTTATATCATAAATGCAATCCTATATTATTCTCCTTTACTTTTTGTTAGGGGTTCCCTATACCTAAACTCAGTAATGGATGAGATATTTTAAGATATTTATTGAAATTCAAATTGTCAGATAAATTTAACATCTCTATAATAGTAGGCGTTTGGAAAATCTGATAGATGAATCTGTTAGTTTTCACTTTTATTGTTTGTTATATTTGTTGCATGTAGTTTATTTAAGTTATAACAAAGTAAAATGATTTATTACATGATGAAAATGTTTCATTTTGAGAATTAACAGACATAATTTGGATACTAGGAGAATGCAAGAAGAATTGTTTACTTGCCATAAGAGTTTATCACGAAATATATCCAGAGCGACACTATAAAAATTCACTAAAAGGTAAACTATGTACCAAGATCTAGATCTCTAGGTCTAAAAAAGGGCATTTAACGAAAAAATTTGCACTGGAGATCAGAAAAACGCGCACAAACAAAATATATTGTCTGGCTAATAAAATCTATTGTACCTTACAGACAAGGATTCAGTTTTCTTTATGCAAAAAGATGAAGAAGTACCAGAAAAATTACTTTAAAATTTATATAATTTTTCTTCTTAATACTTGTATGTGAGTGGATTCGGCAAAAGGAAGGGTATAAGAAGGTTATCCATCAACCACAGACATTTGTGTGTGTGTTTTTTGTTTCTTTAACGTCGGCCTCTTTCAGCGACTATGGCCAATCACCGACGCCAGGGAGCAGTTTCACCTCACTACCCTGGAAATGTTGCCGAACCCCTGCCTTTCTGTAAGGAGGGTAGGGATCTTTAACGTACCCAACATCGCATGGACACGGGACCGACGGCTTTACGCCCCCTCCGAAGGGCGGAACGTGCAGACATTCGACTTGCTCCAATACAATGCAAGAACATCGGTTGATGTTAATTGTACAGCATGTACTGAAAAAGTGAAAGAAGAACGCTGGGATCGAACCCGGTACACTTCAGTAGCCATAGACTTAAAAAAATGTTAGCTGTTTTTCGTTAAACTTTAAAACCGCGATTACTTTCGTTGAACTTTAAAATCGCGATGTTGTTCGTTAAACTTTAAAATCGCGATTTAAAAGGTAAAAATTAGAATTGTTCAGATCAAGAACTTAAAAAATATACAGGTTATGTAGAATAAATGTCGCTAGAAGTGTGTTTTACAGAGTCTTAGATTTCAGCTTCAACAGTCACTGTTCTTTTTTTAATATTTGCAGACAATCAAATTCAAATAGACCCGTACCCTGATTGGACTTGGGCATTAGCTTTAGTTAAAGAGTTTAGTCCATATTTCTATGGCGAATTTTCGTAAGAAAATCGCTTTTGTGGAGACCGTCAGTTGGAAATTCTGAAAATATTTAATTTTTGGTTCGTGGTCAGGTTCAGTTTTTATCTGCTTATGTACTGGGTGAGGGAAACTCGATGTCCCGGCTCTATTGTAAGTAAAGGGAAATCATTAGAAAAAATCTTAAATTACTTCAGTTTCCAAATATCCAAAAATATGCAAATTTATCTTAAAATGGACCTTACTCAATCGCATTTAAGAACCTCTTTTTAGATTTTTTCTATCGCTTTTCCTTTTCTTACAATAGAGCCGAGACATCGAGTTTCGCTCACCCTGTACATACAGGCTGGCGCATTTCTGCGGTAAAACTCTATAGATCCGTTATTATACCATATACCAGAAAGCATTATATACGTTAAGGATAGGGTCTTTACTGCATCTTGAAATTATTTTGACAATCACAAGATGGTTCATAAATCGTTGGTAATAAAAAATTGCTTTTTTTAGACTATATTTTTACATTATTTGGCATTGTCCATCCGGTTATTATGCATGTTTGTAAGACCAAGAAATTTGCATCTTTCATCAGAAAGTTACCGGGAAATACAACATATAAAAGATGACCAAGAATTGGTCCCTGTGGGACACTGGTGTGAAAAAATACTTTCTTAAACTGCTTACCGCAAACATGAACAGAAACAGACCTGCTCTCAAGATAAGTTTGGCCTCACTCAATAGCGTTACCCTTAATTCACATTGTGCATAACTGTTCGTCAAAAGCTCGTGGTTCAGAAGATCAAATACCATCGAAAAATCATAATAAATACGTACTATAACCTCTTCGGACCCAAGACCCAACGGAACTATAAATTAATCACTAATGTGATGTGTAACTTTTGTGTTGTTTCTGCTTCAATGACCACAAAAACATAAAATTTTATCAAAAATTGTAATACTTTTTGAAAAAATGGGTTATCATCACCAATACACAAATTCAGTCGTCAAAAATGTATTTTTATTGATGAAATTTTTTAAAACAATTTCTTTGAACAGAGCAACACAGAAACAACTTACATGGTATACATTGCACATAAGTTAACTTTTCTCGTTGTGGATAATGACACTTACATCGTGAATTCTGAGCACTTTTCATAGAGTCCGGCAAATTTTTGTTACCGTCCAACCTGTTTCTATTGTCTGGCACAGGGTCAATGCCTCTTTTCTTTTGAAGCAACGGAACTTCTTCATCGGATAGGTCACCCAAATTTTATGGATCATATCAATTCAATTTTATCACTTTTAAAAGTAAGTGATTTTCCCAAGGAAAACTTAAAATATAAATAATCCATAATTTCTTTTTTCGGTAAACGTTCATTACCCGCATCTTCTCGGTATTCCAACAGGGCAGCAGTTGTAGCGAAGTCTCTGAAATGAAATATTGAACGAATAGTCCATTTGTGTGTCCTATTTCTCATGGGGTATTTTTCAATAACTCTATCTAAAAGATCGACCCCACCCATGTTGGTGTTGTATTCTCTAACAACCAGGGTCTGCTTGACATCAATGTACTTACGATCCACTTTCGACCACCTTCGACATATTCCTTCTGTAACAATACCGCAAAATGAAGAGGCAAAATGTATAGATCTAGAATCAAATCATTTTACCATAGTTACTTTTGAATTTTGTCTAACTTGTTGATCATGAGAACCTCTTCATTTCTTCTTTAAAACATTATCTCTAACAAAAGCTGCATCCCTAGGAAGTGTGTTTGCCATAATTGTTCCACTTAATGTAATTAATCTACACGAAAGTGTTTCAACCAAGGAAATGAAAGTAAAGTACCTGTGAGTAAATACTGAGACTCCCGCAGGCAGGGTATCAGCGAGTATCAATACCATCCTTCCTCCAACATCAAGTTTTTCAGGTGTTGGAAATATTGCCGACTCCACAGAAACGCCTTTACCTTCGTACAAGTGAAAATCCAGTGGTATTCAAGAAGGAGTAGTCATCACGAAGTTTTTCAGTCCAACTGAATTGGGCTTCCATCTAACAAACTGCCCCATTAAAACTTTTCCGTGAAATGGTATCATTTGTTCGTCGATTGGAATGTGTTTTGTTCTCTTATTTTCGAGACAACCTTTGTGAACCATGTTTAGGAGTCGCCATATTTTCCAAAACCTGTCTTCTTCTTTCTGCAGTGATGTCATTGTCATCAACAAGCTTTAGACTAGACCGCAGGCGAAAGAAACGGTTTCTACTAATATTGTCGGAAACTATTGGAACTTTTGTGTCTAGTGCCCAAAACATTCTAACACGTGGCAAACCGTAAATACCAATTAGCCTTGAATAACCAAACAATTGTCTTATTTATTTAGCGGAAGTTTTCATGGAACGGCCACTTTTCTTAACTTCCCACCTGTTCGTGTAGAGAGCCACGTTTGTGAAAAACGTATCATCAATATATTTGCGAAAATAATCGAGTGGATCTTTGACAGGCTCACTAATACCATCATTGAAATTAATATCGGTATCAATTGAATGGAAATTTATAGAACGTATCCACTTGTTTCTAGAAGCTAGTTGAAGGTTAGCAAGTGGCTCATCATCTGACGGGTCATATTCATCGTTACTTTGTGTGTCGACAGGAAATTGGGCATTATTATCATTATTACCCGGCAGTAACTCTTCTTCATCACTACTATCCATTTGGTCCAGATTACTATCGACATCTGAGTCATCCAAATCCTAATTGTCCAGGATATCCTCGAGCTCTCTCTGAGTCAAAGGCCCTAAAAAAAAATAATCAACATTCAAAAAATGCTTGCTGTACTACCTGATATTTTTACTCGTGATAAACAAACGGCAAATTTTCACCTCGTTATTAAAACAATAAAAAAAAATCGAGCAAATTATGTGACATGTGACCAAAGTGTCACCAGTGATACTCGCAATTTATGTCAGCACAGACAAAAACTGAACTAAAATATATCACAACTACCACTGTCAAATCAATATGTTATACCTAGATACTTTTCATTCACATACAAATGATATTAGCACAATAGTTAGCTTTCTATCACTAATTTCTTGCGTTGTTAACAAGTGCACACGACATCAATCACTTCAGGACTACTAACGTTAAACAAATAACAGACCGCCAGAAAAATTCTGCGTATGTGTCAACGTCATATCCTAGGTGATACTTAGGGCGCTATAGCGCTACTAGTTCTCGAAGTAAGTGAATAAAATAGTTTACACAGGTATCATATATGATACCGGGGGTCCGAAGAGGATATGCTGTTTTATATTAACCCGTTAGCGCCCGGCGTCCTATTTATAGGACAATGCATTCTTGAATTTATTACCGGCACTTACAGATACATGATGAATACCGGGTATTCCCCGACTAAGAATAGATACACAACAGCCTGCCAAGCTTGCATTAGTTTGCCCGCATTAGTTATTACAGCTCGGCTCTTGCTGTCTGAACATTATCGTTTTTTTGTCACTGTGCACCGTGTGTTTACTTCGGTGAATTTGTAGATAATATACGAGGTAAGTAACTTTTTATTGTGACTTGGCAAGGCATTAGGTCAAGTTTACTATGGAAAATATAAATTCTATTTGTTTGTGACTTGATATTTGTGTGTAGGTCTGGAAATCCTGGTGTCATATGAATATGACGCCGGGCGTTTCAGGGAATATTTGACCATCTTAGCCATTATCTCATAATATATGAATTTTATTTCAGGTTTCATTCTAAATCAACAAAAATGAGAAGAGTAGATAGGGAGTCACCTGGGACCATCCCCTCCACTTTTTACTGCGCATGCGCGTGACGTCATGCGCATGCGCTGACCTGCGCAGACCCGTGACAGTTGACAGCTGACCTGTCAGATTTGACAGGTGTCAAATGTCACTGACCTGACAGCTGTCAGCTGTCAGTTGTCATCTAATCTGACAGGTGTCAACGTCAAATGTCACCTGACCTGTCAGATGACGTCACAAGCGTTCCAAGATGGCTGACCTGTCATAGACAGCCGCAACCCGGGTCTCTATGGAACTGTCTGACCTGAGATGACGTCACAAGCATTCCAAGATGGCTGACCTGTCATAGACAGCTGCAACCCCCGGGTTCTCTCTATGGAACTAACCTGTGATGACGTCACAAGCGTTCCAAGATGTCTGACCTGTGTGTCCATAGATAGCCACAAGCCAGGTTAGGTATTAACTGTCTTGTGATGACGTAAGATGTTCCGTCTGACCTGTGTGTCCATATATATCTACAAGTCAGGTCTCCATGTGTGTGTTTGTCGAATACCATTTGTCTGATTGTTTATTAAGGTTATGTATTTGTTTATTAAGGTTAGGTGTTCGTATACAGACTGATTACCAAGCCATTTTGATTGTTTATTAAGGTTATGTTTGTATTTGTTGATTAAGGTTATGTTCGTACACACACAGCTGTCTGTATTTGTTTATTAAGGTTATGTTCACACACGTGTTGATTACCAATCATCTGATTGTTTAGTAAGGTTATGTTTGTATTTGTTATTTGAATGCAAACAGACATGATAATACAAGAGTGTACTTACATACAACAAGAGACGTCAGCCTTCTTTCACAGCTTAATACATACTGAACAGGTGTCTTCTGTGTTGAGGAAACAGACAGACAGACAGACAACTGATTGCCATTGTTGAAGCTTATACATGCTGTTTAACAAACACGTCATGACAGTTCAAAGTCTTTGCTTAAACTGACAGATGCATGTGTATTTGAAAGAAAAGCATTCGCCTGAAATTAGATTTGAACCCATGAACCTCGAATCGACCATAGACAGCTTTCTCAGATATACACTGTCCCTAAACCAATAGCTCCACAGACGCACACGTTAAAAGTTTGTTCGCAGTTGTATATATAAAACAAAAGCCAGTTGTTGTTTACATATGAGGTTAGGTGTTCGTATACATGTTGATTACCAATCATCTGATAGTTTAGTAAGGTTATGTTGTTATTTGTTATTTGAATGCAAACAGACATAATAAGAAGAGTGTACTTACATACAGCAAGAGACGTCATCCTTGTTTCACGACTTAACACATACTGAACAAGTGTCTCTCTCTCTTGTATTGAGGAAACAAACTGATGTAAGAGAGAGAGAGGCCTTACAAAAGGATAAACAACGTTTTACAGTTGTTAACCTTGATCCTGTTTGAGCTTGTCTGTGTATCTGTTTAATATACGCAAGAGAGAGGCCCTCTTAAAGGTAAACAACGTGTCGGTTGATGACCTTGGCGAATGTTATCTTGTGTTATATCTGTTCAATCACCCCATTATTCGTGTTTGAGCTTGTCTAGAATACAGACAAAACCCAAAGGATGACATCATCACATTATTTGTGTTTGTAGAAAAGGCCCCTGCTCACACCTTAAATCGTTTCTATTTCCCATAAGATTACATGTATTTTAGCCTAATATAGAGCTTTTGATACGTTTCCCATAAGAAACAACGTATTTGTAGACACACACACATTTAGTAAGGTTTCTGTGAAAACAAATATGGTTTTAAAAACGGCTATTGTGGCAGCATATATAAAGTGGGTACACACACTCTAAAGCTCATTCACAATTCAGTTGTCGTTGAGAAAAGACGTGCTTCAGTTTACTCTACCCAAATCTGTTTCAAAATGGCTACATTAAGTGATGTGTGTTACCAGCAAATTAAAGACAACTTCTGGTATGGTCTATTTGGAGACTTTCAACTTATTATCGATAAAAACACTGGCTATTTTAATGCAACTAAACTGTGTAAAACTAGTAATAAAAAAATGTATCATTGGTTGGAAAATAAGAAAACTAAAGAGCTGATTGCCTATTACAACAGTCTGCTAAAGGAAGAGTCAGGGTATCTGAATACCGATACCCTCAATATTTCAACCGAGGGAGCCCACTTAGAGTTATCGCCAGGGAGCCGGACTACTAGCCCCCTTAAAACGGAAGCAACAACTCAAGTAATACCAACAACAGCTACATATCTGGTGGACTTTGGTGGGAGACAGGCTGAAAACAACTTGATATCTGGTACATATGTGTGTAAAGATTTAATATTAAATTTGGCTTGTTGGATATCCAATCAGTTCTATAAAAAATGCAACCAAATTATTTATGATTTTTTCCTAAACGAATTTGATCAGAAATACAGGGACAGCCTAGATGCGATTGAAGTAAAATTAATGGAGATAAATGATGAGTTGCAGCGTATGCGAGAAACAAATGCTAAAGTCACAGAATATCTTGAAGATATATCCCCAAAGCCAAGTAACCTGGGAAAAATAAGTGTGTTTGGTTTACTTGCAAGAAACGAGAAAGACGCCCCCTATCCATATCATGCTGTAAGAACACAAAAGAAAAGTTTCCCCAGGGCTGTGAGGAACTTTAAAAATAAACACCCCAACGCCCAAGCGATCCTAAACAAGCTGTACGATCCAAATTCAGTAAACCTCTTTAACAGAATCAAGACTGAAGTGAAATACCTTACAGCACATAGAAACAACCTACATATAGCCGATGTACCACAAGATAAGTTTGTTCAGGATATTATTGCTTTACGACATACTTTTTAATTGTATTACAAAATAAAAACACAGTAATTTTAACAAAGACTTTTATTTGATTCTAAGTACAAGTATGTAAACTCTTTGTTGGAATACATTTATAGAATTATTAACATTAGATGGTTCAGTGTTGCGTTGGTGCTGTTGTTGTTGTTGTCGTTGGTGCCTCTTCATGGCTGTGGGTTTACTAGGTGATAACACTAGCTTCTTTTAGTTCTTCCAAGATTGACTGAATTTCGTTGTTATGAGCATTATTACCTGCAACTTGGGAAGCCACTAAAAGTCTAAGTCTGTCAACCAACTCGTTTATGTCATTCCAATACACATAGGCTATTTGTTTGTTATTTTGTATCATATAGTTGTTGGTGCTGATGTTGTTGTTAGGGCTCATGCCGTTGCTATCGCTGCTCTTATCACTCTGAGTTTTAAGTTCAGTCTTTTGTTTTTTGTTAAGATGTCTGACGTTGCTGTCGTCATCGTCTTCCTCGTAGGTGTAACCAAAACCTTGAGGAGTTGACGATCTACGACCTCGTGGATTTATCACTGGTTTTATTAGAGTCAGATACTTTTCAGAGGAACAACCCTTGGTTCGTGCGTTAGGATCATAGTTCATTTTATAAACACTAGTTGCTTCTAGAATATCTCTATAGTGCTGAAGATCGTCATAAGTATACCCCCGGGGTCTTTTCATAAATAACAATTCTAGCAAACCTTGTGTTTGCGGGTATCTCCTTTGGCCCAGTTGAATCTCAGCATCAGTAAAGTCTAAGTGTTTGTTACCAAGACTCCAGCTACCGGTATCTTTAGCGTAGCGGGCACCATACGTTTGATCAATGGTACCGAGCCTTGGTGGTTCAGTAAAATACTTGTCTACATAATATCGAACTCGGTCAGGATATTGCTCCAAAAATTCTTGATATGCAGGGTTGGTTGTGACAGTTTGTAGGTCTGCCTCAAGCTCTTCAAATGTTGGGATATCCTCATCGGAACTTGCCGCCTCAGCCTCTTCCCTTGGTTCAGCTTCAAAAACTTCATGATCTTTAAGGAACTGTACTTGGGGTTTCGTTTCTGGTATATCGACTTCGTCTTTGATTTGTTCAGCCTTTGGTTGTTGCTGGGGCTGCTGCTGCTGCAGTGCTGCTGTGTTTTTAGATATTTCACTTAGGGGGTCAACAAGTGGTTTATATAAACGTTGCAGAGCATCATCATTCTCGGCTCTGTTAAGTTTAAGCATTAAATGTTTTTTTCGAATATTGTCAGCAAGTTGTAAAATCCTTTTCTTAACTTTTCGCTCTTCCTTACCCAACACTTCCATTGTGCTACAACTAGTCGGTGTTACCAGCTGGTCTAATCATTTGTTTGAGCGATACAGGTTGTGTGGTGGTTTAACATATACTGACTCCGTCACGGTACATGCCTTCTTATTTATCACAATATCTGGCTGTCTTGTTAGACAGCTGTGTTAGACAGCTGTGTTAGACAGCTGTGTTAGACAGCTGTGTTAGACAGCTGTGTGTTAGACAGCTGTGTGTTAGACAGCTGTGTGTTAGACAGCTGTGTGTTAGACAGCTGTGTGTTAGACAGCTGTGTGTTAGACAGCTGTGTGTTAGACAGCTGTATGACAGCTGTGTTAGACACCTGTGTTAGACAGCTGACTGTCCTGTCTATCATCGTTTGTTAGAATAATATATATCTATCGAATCCTTTTCTATATCGACCTTTGTGTACATCGTTTTCCTTCACAATCACCAACACACCATACTTATTATCTTTCCAGCATTGGTAGCAGATAGTTTTAAATTGTTTAAAGTCCATATCGGTGGTCACATGATCGTCGTACACGTGTTTTAAATTGGTTTCATCTTGCTTGAATAACACAATAACATTGGTGTTGTCACGAACCAGATGTTTGGGTATTCGTGTATATGTTTGACAGAGATAGAATGAATCAATATTCTTATGTCTGCCCATACTGAAGTATGCTCTTATTTTATCTTGTTTGTCACAAGCTACATCATCAAATATAAACACAGAGTTGTCCTTGGCATCTTCCGGATCTAATATTTCATCGTTTTCTCGATAAGGATAGTAACCAACACCTTTTGTGGCATTCATCACCTCCTTTAACATCTTGTATTTCGGTTGATACAGAGACTTTGAATACACATACACGTTATCAAATTTTAAACCGTTTGCTTCAAACAACAAACTCAGCATGACATTAGTTTTACCACAACCACTCGGACCACATATGATACAGCGAACGGTGTTTGGAAAGAGAGGACCATGCCTCAGTTGTTGTTGAGCTGTGTCCGTAACAACATCGTCTATATTTGTAATGGGTAAGGCAGAAGCGTGTTTGCTGGTACGCATCTTAACTTAAACTAAACTATATTTTTTTTTGGGTGTGTATATATATGAATGCAAGTGAGACACCCAGTCAGTATGCATGTTGGTGTCACAGAGTGAGGGTTGTTATTAACAAAGACAGATACAGGTTTTGCTGAAACGTTGCGGGGCGTTACAAACACCATGAAAGTTAACAGAAAACTTGATGAGGGGTTTTATGTAATCAACTCGAAGCCAAAGAAGAAGGTTCCCTTTAAAAACATACTAAGTCTGATTGAGGAAGTTATAAAAGATAGAAACCTTATTCCAACAGCGAACGCCGTATTTGATATAGCTCATACAATCGTTAGAAACATTGGTGGACGTAAGAATGTGCAGAAACCTCGAGTTATTCCAATACCTAAAAGCGGAGGCTTCCTTCCGCTGTTACCTCTTATATTTGGTGGGCTGTCAGCACTAGGAGCTCTGGGTGGTGGTGCTGCAGGTATTGCCAAAGCCGTGAACGATGCCAAGTCTGCGAAACAGAAACTAGAGGAGGAAGAACGGCACAACAAAACAATGGAAGCCATCGCGATGGGTAGGAGAGGGAGTGGCTTGAAATTTAAGCCAAAATGCAAGAGACTGGGCAAAGGCATGTATCTCAAGAAACAGCGCTCCGGTTATGGGTTGTATCTGCAAAAACCGTTGCAATAAAAGACTCAAACAGTAGCCTGTGTGTATCAGTCATGGCGCACACCTTTGTGTTGAAAGACCGCAGCTCCCATCTGTCGTCAGACTACCATCCACCAATTGTTTTGGATGGTAATTATGCTGTTGCCTTGATAGGCTTTCACACCTACAACAACATACCCAACATCTATGAAGGTAAAAACAAATTTCATGTAAAAGAAGGAACCGGTTGGCGAACCATCACGATACCCACAGGTGCTTATGAAATAACACACTTGGAAGAATTACTTCAAAATGAACTTGTTGGTGCTACAGCAACACACGAACAAAAGCAACAGGCTCTGATTCTGAGACCTAATCCGAACACCATCAAATGTAGACTAAAGTGTTATACAAATGTCAGTTTTGAATTTGATGGTTCGATTGGGCGAATGTTGGGCTTTTCAAAACAAGTTCTTCAGCCGGACACCTTTTATGAATCTGATTTACCTGTTGATATAGTGGATGTTAGACAGATTCGCATCGAAACCAATATTGTGTCTGGTTCCTATTATAACGGACAACCCTCACATACGCTGTATGAGTTTGCTCCGATGGTTGATCCTGGCTACGCAATCGACATAGAACCTAAAAATTTAATTTACTTGCCGGTGAACAAGCAAGAGATTTCCAATATAAGCATCGACATCGTCGACCAAGATTCAGTTCCTGTCAACTTTCAAGGTGAAGAGGTGTCTGTTCGCTTGAAACTTATAAAAGTTGCTTAGTATGTTGGTCTTTAAGGATATAAAAGCAAGTGCATCTACCACATCAAATTCAGTTGAGTCAGACACGTCAAAGGGTACGCTTCGTCCCGATAATATTGAGTTCCTGCAAAGCCTGGGTTATCATGTCGTCAAAACTAGAAATATTCAAAGAACCCGTGTTTGATGATGGCATCGATCGAGAAGAGCTGCGCTCTTACTATTCACCAACTAAATCGTTTGGTAACAGCGATGAAATTGAAATAGCCATCAACCAACAAGATGCGTTCGTATGTCTGGCCGAGTCAGCTCTAATAATCGAAGGTGCTCTGGAACCTGTAGCAGTCCAAAATGCCACTGGTGCTTGTTATCTGTCAAATAATGGAGGAGCAGCTCTGTTTGAATCAATGACCTATGAGTTAAATAACAAGGAAGTGGAACGAGTGCGAGACCCATACACCACAACCATCATCAAAAGTCTGCTATCGTTCAGTAAGAATGAAGCCCAATCTCTTAGCAACGCCGGTCTGAATGTGTCGTCGGAGCACATCACCTTAAATGATAACAAGTTTCACATGCTCATACCTGTCTGGTTCCTCTTCAGTTTCTTTCATCATTTCAAAGGAGTTCTCTGTGGCAAACATACTTTCCGCTTTACAAGAGCTCGAAACGATTCCAACGGCTATTACAGCACAGGTACGGCACGAGCAAAAATTACCGTAACCAATATGTTTTTAAAGGTAAAACATGTATTTCCCAATGATAAAATGAAATTGGAACTGATGGATAAAATAGCCAAAGACACCTCTATATTTCTCGCATACCGCAAATGGGACATATATGAGTTACCAGCACTCAGAGATATCAACAGAGATGTGTGGGCTGTTAAAACGGCAACCAACTTGGAAAGACCTCGATATGTGATTATAGCATTTCAAACAGATCGTAAGGATAACGTGAAGAAGAGGTCAGACTATTTCGATAACATTGGTATGTTGGACCTCAGAGTGTTTCTAAATTCAGAATGCTACCCTTATGAATCTATGAATATGGATTTTGAGAAATCGAAATATGCAGAAGCCTATAACATGTATACAGATTTTCAAAAAAGCTTCTGTTATAAAAACATGTCGGAGCCTATCTTGAATTATGACGAGTTTAAAGACAGAGCTATATTTGTGATTGACTGTCAGCACCAGAACGAGTCAATCAAGTCTTCAACGGTGGACATTAAGGTGGAGTTTATGAGTCACGCCAACTTTCCAAAAAATACTCGTGTTTATTGTTTGGTTATTCATGACAGTGTAATGGAATATAAACCTCTAACGGGCATCGTTAGAGCCATTATGTAATAATAGTATGTCATTTATGTATCAATATGTACAACTTAATTAATCCTAATAAATTTTTATTGTATGTAAAACAGTTGTTTTATTTTTATTTTGTTGCATTTTTATTAACCCCTTTCTGTCTGTCAGTCTAAGCAAAGACTTCGAGCTGTCATGACGTGTTTGTTAAACAGCTGTACAAGCTCCAACAATGGCAATCAATTGTCTGTCTGTCTTTTATTACACAGCTCTGTCAGTCTAAGCAAAGACTTCGAGCTGTCATGACGTGTGTGTGTGTGTGTGTTAACAATCAACAACAGCGTCTATATGTTTTGTTTGGTTCAAGTGGATGTCATTAAACAACTGTGTTATTTCTATAAGGGCCCCCATTCAAGACCTCAACATACGTTAGTGTGTGTGTGTTAAGCCGTGAAACATGTATGACGTCTCTTGCTGTATGTAAGTATACTATTATATTATTTATGTTTACATACAAACATTACTTATCAAACAATCCTCGTATATCAAAGTTTAGTTTGATGTTTTAAATCGAGTTTTGTTACTTGTGTGTTTTTGATCACTCCCTATATAAGTTCAGATTCACTGTGATATAGAAAACACTAACATAAACAAACCTCCATAAAACCAGGTCTGAGTTTTATTACCTCATTAAAAAGAAACTCATTAACATATCTAGATGTAAATACATTTTGTTATTGATAGTTTTACTTCAAACGTTTTTGTTTTTAGATGATATTAGATAGGTAAATTGGAACGTCTTTAAATAACTTTTACTATAAATATACAATTGTTTTTTAAATTACAGTTCCTATTAGGTTACAATTGGTATGTAATAGAGATACCACCCCTTCCCACACACACAAACTCATCAGCCTGATAAACTCGTTTTATGTAACAGGTTTTTGTTTTATATATACCACTGCGAACAAACTTTCATCGTATGTCTGAATAGCATGATCGGTTTAGGGACGTTTGCATATCTTAGTAAGCTGTATGGTCGGGGTTCAAATCTAATTCAATCTAATTTCAGGCGAACGCTTTTCTTTCAAAATTCATATTTCAAATTAAAATTCGATTTCAAATTACCCGCTCAATATCTTCCTCATATATGTATGTGTGTGACTAAACCGAATGACTGTGTCCAACAGATGTCTCCCCTCGAGCTAGAGAATATTCTCTCACTCTACAACTTTACACATAGAATGTTCTCTAGCTCGATGAGTCATATCTCTGGACACAACAGACACAAATTTTCAAACAAATTCAAATTTCCCGCCAAAAACGAAATACCCTAACAAACTTCAATACACCTTAACAACAACACAATAAACAAACAAACAGCTGTGTTTACGAACATAACCTTAATAAACAAAATACACCTTAACAACACAATAAACAAACAAACAGCTGTGTTTACGAACATAACCTTAATAAACAAAATACAAAACATAACCTTAATAAACAAACAGATGCATGGTAATCAACACGTGTGTGAACATAACCTTAATAAACAAATACATAACCTTAATAAACAATCAGACAACTGGTATTCGACAAACACACATGGAGACCTGACTTGTAGATATCTATGGACACACAGGTCAGACATCTTGGAACGCTTGTGACGTCATCACAGGTTAGTTCCATAGAGAGAACCCGGGGTTGCAGCTGTCTATGACAGGTCAGCCATCTTGGAATGCTTGTGACGTCATCTCAGGTCAGACAGTTCCATAGAGACCCGGGTTGCGGCTGTCTATGACAGGTCAGCCATCTTGGAACGCTTGTGACGTCATCTGACAGGTCAGGTGACATTTGACGTTGACACCTGTCAGATTAGATGACAACTGACAGCTGACAGCTGTCAGGTCAGTGACATTTGACACCTGTCAAATCTGACAGGTCAGCTGTCAACTGTCACAGGTCTGCGCAGGTCAGCGCATGCGCATGACGTCACGCGCATGCGCAGTAAAAAGTGGAGGGGATGGTCCCAGGTGACTCCCTATCTACTGAGAAGGGTATTCAAAACCATGGAGGAAGCCTGGGAGTATGCGCTTTCAGCGGAATGTGAAGCAGAAATGTGAGCTCTACCACCTGAAGTCGATGAATTGACCGATGAGGAAGAATTTGATGATGGAGATCTATGGTCACAGACATACCAGGAAATATAGAGGTAGATATCAACAGTGATGAAGAAGACCTAGATGAAAAAAGTGACACAATAGAAAAAGACAATGATGATGAAGACAGCTTGCCATTAGCATCATTGGTAACCAAAAGTCAAGCTTCAACTTCAGCTAGAAGCCGGCCGTCATCTCCTTTCACAAATAGCCCTTCCACTTCAGCAGATTGCCACGTGCCTGCAAAGAAAAGAAGACTTGCCAAACCAACTATCACAGCAGACTGGAAAAGAATTTCTCCAGAGTATAGATTTGATCCAATACAAGACATCCCAAGTCAAAAGCTCCATGAACTGAAACTAGTTTTACAAGAAGCAACTCCTGTTGGTATTTTTTAACAATTTTTCGATGAAAATGTTATAATATGATCGTAGAAGAAACCATAAGGACCTCGGTGGTTCAGAGGTAAGAACGTGTTCCTTTGAACCGAAGGGTACTGGGTTCGATCCCGGCGTACTCCTTTCACTTTTTCAGTACAAACTGTAACATTAACATCAACCGAGGTTCTGGCATTGTATTTGAGCAAGTTGAATGTCTGCACGTTCCGCCCTTCGGAGGGGGCGTAAAGCCGTCGGTCCCGTGTCCATGCGATGTTGGGCACGTTAAAGATCCCTACCCTCCTTACAGAAAGACAGGGGTTCGGCAAAATTTCCAGGATAGTGAGGTGAAACTGCTCCCTGGCGTCGGTGATTGGCCATAGTCGCGGAAATAGGCCGACGTTAAAAAAAATGACATGACGACGACGACATAGAAGAAACCCTGAGGTATGGCAGTCAAAAAAATAAGCACTCATTTAGTATATCTATAGATGAGATCAAAATTTTTGTGGGATTTCTAATATTTTCTGGTTATCACACTTTACCAAGTGAAAGGGACTACTGGTCCGAGAGTGAGGATTTAGGAATACCTTTGGTTCGTAATGCTATGAGTCGCAATGCATATTTAGAAATTAAATTCCTAATTCACTTTCAAGACAATACCAAAGCCGGTGAAAATAAGCACGATAAATCTTTCAAAATTAGACCTCTTATTCAAATGGTAAACTCAAATTTTTCTAAATGGGGAGTGTTTCAGTCAAATCTATCCATTGATGAAATGATTGTTCGATACTATGGACACCAACCACTGAAGCAGTTTATAAGGGCAAAACCTATCAGATTTGGCTATAAATTATGGGCTACGATGGCTACTGTTTCAATTTCTCCCTATACTGCGGCAAAGACCAAGCAGAAATATCGATGGACTCGCTTGGAACCAGAGTAGTTACCAAAATGTTGTCTGTGGTTGAAGACCCTAAAAGTTATTACATTTATTTTAATAACTTTTTCACTAGCTATACATTATTGTGTAGACTAAAAGACCTAGGTTTTCGAGCGATGGGGACCATTAGGGAAAATAGGACGCAAAAATGTCTAAAGTCGACTAAATAACTTGAAAAAAACGGCCGTGGTTCATATGATTATCAGTTCGTTAAAAAAAATAAAATCTTTGCTGTAAAGTGGAATGATAATAAGTGTGTAACACTTGCCACAAATTTCGATGCAATTGAATCAATAGCGTTTGCTCCTCGCTGGAGCAAAGAAAAAAAAGAGCGAGTTGCTCTTCCCCAGCCAAGACTAATTTACAATTATAACCATTATATGGGCGGTGTAGACCAGCACGATTGGCTGTTGGAAAAACACAATATTTCAGTGAGGGGAAAAAAGTGGTATTGGTCCCTAGTGACACGCATTATTTATATGGCCGTGGTGAATGCTTTTCTTTTATATCGAAAAATTCATGGCAAGAAATCAATTTCCATAAAGGAATTTAGGAGATCAATTGCAGTTGAATACCTAAAAATTGGGCATGGTAAACGTGTTCTAAAAGATAGACCCCTAAGTTTCCCTTCAACTTCCAGGTCAAAGGTTTCTGATGGTGTCAGGTATGATGAAAGAGGACATTTTCTGGAAAAACGTAAAAAACAACGGCGCTGTCAGTATGCAAACTGCTCGGGTAAGCCGACTACTTTCTGCAGCAAGTGCAACGTTACTTTATGCACTCAATGTTTTCCTAAATATCACCTCAAGCCATGAGTTATTTATTTTATACATCTTGTTTATTCCTTATTTGATCATTTGTACTATGCTGCCTTATTTTTTCTGTGTAGAATCGACCTATGTTGTTGTAGTTTTTGAAAAATAAATATTTTAATCATCTTTCACATTTTACTTTCATTCCGCAAAACTGTTCATATCCTCCCAGTGTCCTATTTATAGGACAGCTTTTTTGAAAAAAACTAAATCTTTTTGATTATTTTGATCACTCTTACTGACTTTAGGTGCAATATGGCAGCAACATATTAAAATTTTATAGAATTTTGACGAAAAAAAAGAATTTGGGCGTTAATGGGTTAAGCCCATCGTAAACAAACTGAACCAAACTGACTTACTTGCTAAGTTCAGGCAAAATTGCATAAAACAGTTTTTAAGTTATCGGTTTGATACGTAACTAGGTGGCTCTTTTAATGAAAATTCCCGTAAACGGAAACTTGGATAGTGTAGAAATGTACTTCCCCTTGAATTTTACATTTGCATTGTGCAGCACTGATCTTAGGCGTTTTCTGCATCTTTCTCCAACGTTGAATTATAGCAGTCTGCACGTGTGTTATGTTCGGGCGTGACTCGCATGGCAACATAACTTTAGAACACTTTACTTTCTTATCTTGTTTTTATTTCACTGCCAACGACGCATTTTTCCGCTCCGGTACCCCAACTCACCGTCACTTCCTAAATAGCAACAATACTAACAGCGATTTTATCCCTTGCAGATTTATGTTCTCGGTATTAAAAAAACATGTGCTCGGTATATACCGGAGTAAGCAGGTTACTTTTGAGTGCAGATGAAAACTAAGCTTCATCCACAAACTGTGTTATTATATTATAATCTGTTTAGCCGATGGAAAATGCTAGATATAAAATGAAAATAGATTGTTGGATTGTTAAACATTACAATCTCCACGTATCATTATTGCTATAAATTAACTGTTTTGGCAAATTTGTTACATTTTTTCTCCACCAAAATTCGCTCACAATGTCTAGGTTTTCTAGTCTATGCTTTTAAAAAAGCAACATGAAAAATATAAAGTTGTACCTATATCACAGCAAAACGTTTTTGAAATGAATAATATCGCTGATAAGAAACAAAGTAGTACCTACATCACCAAGAATATCTGCAGGCATGAACTCGCTTATTTCAAGAACTCTGAAAAAGGTGATTTATTGTCGATTAACTCACTAGCACCCAAAATCATATTTAAAAACAGCTTAAGCTACCTTAAGTCGGTTTACTAAGATACTGCAGAAGAGCGTCAGTGGTTCAGTTGTGTGTCTCTGAACCGATGGGTACTGGTAAATACTGTAAAACTAACATCAACCGTGGCTTTGGCATCGTATTTTAGCAAGTTCTGCCCTTTGGAGAAGGCGTAATGCCGTCGGTACCGTGTCCATGCAATGCTGGGCACATTAAGGATCCCACTTTCTTTACAGAAAGACAGGGGTTCGACAAAATTTCTAGGATGGTGAGGTGAAACTGCTCTCTTTGGCCACAGTCGTGGAAGAAGACCGACGTTAAAGAAACGAGACACAATAGATAAGTTTGCTGGCACAGTGTAATGAACAATGTTTTATATGCTTTACTGCTGGCATTAGCTGCTATTAACTATCTGTGTCCAGAGCGCGAAATTCTCACCAATCGGAAATGGAATGCTGGTCACGTAAACCTTGGTAACCAATACGAAACAGGTGGTTTCAGTTGGAGCGCCGCTGGGTTGAAACTTTTTGCGGCACTCCCTCAACGCAAGTCTGGCAAGCAACATGTCGAATGTGTTCTCTCTACCGCCAGATGACGGTTAACGGGTCGTTATCTAACCTAGTGCATTATCGTCAGTACCCTAGCCTTAAACTGCAAGTAACTAAAGTAAATAATTTATGTCTGTGTCTAGTGCTTTGTCAATTGTAGCGAGTAAACCAATACCCCTCTAAATAATTAGGGTGAGTAATCTAAAGCGTGCCTTTTATTTCGCACACATCACAAAAATAATTGTTTCATTAGGAGGGTTCAGGTTTTGGACATAACCATCTTTCGGATTTGGGGTATATTTTGGGCTATGGGTATTTTAAATTGGGTTATGATTAAAATTAAAGCCTAATTTCACCGAGTTAGCGCTACATACCAAGGTATGTTATCAATTGCCTATAGACTGTCTGCGTCTTTCCAGAAAGAGTCTACTAGTCCGAGCTGTAGAAGAGTAGTTTCGATTGGGCCCCTTAACCTTCCAGGCGGGGCGTCTAAGTTTGTAACAATATATTGGGCGCCGGGTCTTAGTGACCCGTGACCATTTTTTTAGATTGATAATTTTGTGCTTATACGACATATTAATATGAAAGAAATATCCTTTATTAATAATGCTAATACAGGAGAAACCTAAATTATAAATTAGAAGTATGTAAATGATCATATGAAAAAACCATCGCAACAAAACATCATAATTTATAAAACGTGAGTACTAAAAAAAATACAAAAACAAGACTTATTTGTTTGATATAATCGTGTTGAAATATCAACAAAAAAATTTATTTATTGATTTTTGGCAATATTTGAGCATGTTGGACACCAAGCTTGAAGATGACTAAGGGAAATAAATTTATGACATTTTTGACAAATTTTTTTTGAGTCTTTTTGGCAAAAAAGGCCTTTTTCTTGTTTGTGGTTGAATTTAAAGATTTTCTCTAGTTAATAAGGTACCTGCAGCTTACTGTCTTCTCTGCCTCACCGATGGTGGTGCATTAATTTCAGAAGAAGGTCGCACTAGTTGGTCTTGGGTAAGAGACAGTGCAAGATCGCTAAGGAACGACCTTATAACAACATAATATATTTTTTTGTTGGAAGCGTAGATGATTTGGGAGTTAACACCCGCCATATTCATAATGAAATAAAATATTACCATGGGCCACCTCTGTTTCTAGGTACATTGTAAGTAGCTCATAATTTATCCAAATTATCAACTCCGCCTTTTGTATGATTGTGTGTGTGTTTTTTTTGTTTCTTTAACGTCGGCAACTATGGCCAATCACCGACGCCAGGGAGCAGTTTCACCTCACTAGCCTAGAAATGTTGCCGAACCCCAGCCTTTCTAGGAATCTTTAACGTGCCCAACATTGCATGTACACGGGACCGACGGCTTTACGCCCCCTCCGAATGTGCAGACATTCAACTTGCTCAAATACAATGCCAGAACCTCGGTTAATGTTAATGTTACAGTTTGTACTGAAAAAGTGAAAGGAGTACCCTGGGATCGAACTAAGTACCCTTCGGTTCAGAGGCACACGTTCTTACCCCTGAACTACCGAGGTTCTATGATTGTAATAAGCGATTATTTCGGGTTTGCATTTGTCACGGGTTGATATATCTATTTCATCGTCATCGTGTAAACTAGATATTAAGAATAACATTTCGATACTTTGTGGGCACATAAGAAACTATGGTATTATTTTCTTGGAATCCAAATATTGAGGATTATTCAGGTCGAGCTCTCGTGTTGGAAAGATTAATTCGCAACTCCTTTTTATTTTTATTTATTGTGCCAACGTATGTAATTTTGTGGTCTTCAAACAATATGTTTACCAGATTTACACTTTTAAACCAATGATAGCATGTTAAATCTCTGTTCGTTCCCGTTATTGGCGCTATCAGTCGTAAAACTACACTAAACGGATCATTGGATAGTTCATATAGACCTGGCGGCTGCTTGGTAACATAAACCTCTAGATTTGCAGCATATGATGTAGCAGCGTCAACCAATGCAAAAATTTTGAGTCCATTTTAATTGGGCTTGCTAGGAATATATTGTTTAAATGGCCATCTTCCTCTGAACGCTTCCAGCTTTTCAGCAATTGTGGTATTCTCTCCTAGTTTATATGCTTCCTTGCAATTTTCAACGATACTGTTAAACAAACTTCGGATTGGCGCTAATTTGTCAAACTGTTTTCTTACTTCTATAGTTTCCAAATTGTTGAATCGCAAACATTGAAGCAAAAAAGAAATCTGTCTTGAGACATCACCAGCCAAAATCGCTCAGTTCCTACTCCGCTTCTATCCCATGGGTCTTTAGTATTAATTCTAGCGTTTCTCAGGGTTGCTGCTAGATATAACAAACCAAGAAGGGCTTTTATTTCGCATATGTCTGTAGGTTTACCTCTTCTTTCCCTGGTATAATTTTGAGTCACCTTAGATATATACAAATTTTATTTTCAACAACTACTTCCAACTTTTCATTTGTAAAGTAGAGAGACCAACAGTCCAGAGCTGTTTTAGAATTTTTGCCGTAATTTTTGACACTAGGTAAGCGAATAATAATATTTTATTTCCTTGTCCGAACGGCCTGATTGGGACATTGTTTTTTATATCGACTGGTTCCATCTTTACCGACAAAAGCTGGCACTCTTGGCTTTTTATTTGAAGGAACTACAATATCTTCATCATCACAGTCTTGCTCTGATTAACTGTCACAACTTCTAGCTTCCTGGACATCTTCTTCAGAGACCAGTTCTGCTTCTTCATCATCAGCTTCTTCGTCTGTTTGCACTTCCGACCACAAACGACCAAGTCTTTCTTGTTCTTCCTCGTAACTCATAATCTACATATAACAAAAGTAAAATAATAGATTTTTTATGAAATAATTTGAAAAATATATTTTATACTGTAATAAGTTTGGTATAAAATATATTTTCAGACTTTACGTTTATTAAAAGATTAAAACATTGTAATAAAAAATTAAAACTTACCTAAAAATTAAAATCGACTGTGAAAAAAAATTATAACATATACCGAGGTGCCGGGTCTCCTAGACTTTTCGCGTAACAAAAACCAAATCACATGGACTGCAGTTTCACCACTTGCTGCAAATATACTAACGCCCGAGTCCAGGGTTGCTAGGTTTTAAAAAATAAATATCGCCGTTTTGCTAGATGAGATCGCCCAAAATCGCCAACTTTCCCTCCATGGGAAATCGCCCAAAATCGCGCACTTTCTGTAAGAATTGTCACTTGTCAAATCGTCCCAACTGAATTTTTTGGCGGGAATTCCAATGTTTTTAAATAAAAGCTTTCTTTTAGGTTGACGAGAAGCTTTAATATAATGATGTATAGTGTGCATAAAGCCTCGGTGGTCCAGTGGTAAGAGCGTGTGTCTCTGGAACGAAGCGCACTGGGTTCAGTTCCCAGGGTTCCCCTTTCATTTTTTCAGTACTACTATAAAATTAACTTGAGCCGAGAGGTTGTGGAAATGTATTTGAGCAAGTCGAATGTCTGCACGTTCCGCACTTCCGGGGGGCGTAAATCCATCAGTCTCATGTACCATGCAATGTTAGGCAGGTTAAAGATCCCACCCTCCCTACATAGATAGTGAGGTAAAACCGCTCCCTGGCGTCGATGATTGGCCATAGTCGCGGAAATAGACCGACGTTTATAAGGGAAAAAATCAATAGTGCATCAAAGTCACATGTAAATAACGGTTTACTTTTGGTCATTAAATTAAAAAAGAAAAAGGAACCAGAAAAAGAATTTATTTATAAAACAGCAGTGTTATAAGAATGCAGAAATAAAATATTTTCTCTATATAACAAAACATATAAAATATACTGTAATATAATATAAAACATGAACAACATTTTGTCCCTGTCACCTGTCACCTAACATCTTTTCTCTATTATCTATCCATACATGTTGGGTACTCTTGGTTTCTCACGGATGTAGAGATTTCATTGCTCCTCGTGGATAAAAGAATGTTCGTCAAGGTTACTTCTGAATAAATCAAATTTTGGCGAAACTGAATAGTTTTACAACAGTGCGTACCTTCAAGATCGCCCAATTGGCGATTTCTAGATAACAAAAGTAGCCCAATTTGCGACTCGGCGCTTTCTTTGACAAAAAAAACTCCCAACAAAATATAAAATATAGCCAAATTTACGATAAATCCCCCAATCTGGCAACTCTGCCCGAGTCGAGAAGATATTTGGAACTATAGCGCATCAATCGGAAATGACCCGATTTGCCGAACAATTTCCAAATAGAGGGGTTTAAGCGTTAACACCGAGAGTTGTTGGTTTAAGAGACCCGGCGCCCCAACTTGAAGGTTAATCTTGAACGTGGCCAAGGTATTCACGTTAGACTGTTTAAATGTGAAACAATCTGCATGACTTTTATTATGGATTTATTTAGTCACTGCTTTATAGTGATGGGTCGTTATTTAACTACCTGTTATTTTAAACGGTTGTCGAGCCGCAACTGTAACAACCAGTTATGGATTTTTAAAAATAACAGGTACAAAATAACGCTTTTTACACTAAACTATAATTTGGACTCGTATCTGGTTCAGTTCCACTGCAACTAGGTTCGATGAATAAACATCGGTTTTCATCGGCAGCTGTTAAATTTAATTATTTAACGGGATGAATGGACATGAGACTGGGAATGCTAAATATGTATGAGTATGGGTATACAGTATAGAGCGGACTTTACTTCATAACATATTACTTAACACTTAACACGTTATTTATACTAGTGTGCTCGCTCTCGCTCACAGCTTTGGGAACTTAGGATCTTCGGTACAATAAAACGCTTAAATTTTAACCGGTTGTTGATGGGAATACGGCATACGGACACTACTACACAGAGTTAATCTGTTAAACTGAGAAGCTGTTATTTTTGAAACAGTTGAGTTTCCCACTAATATGTAAAGCCAAATATTTAATAATAAAAAATGTTGTGTGAAACGATGAATTTCTGTAAAAAGGTGTTATTACTTTCACCATAGACAACGCAGAATGGGGTTATTTCACGTGAAGTTAAAGTACTTATTTATTTAGATTTATATACATTACCTCAGAGAACAGATAACACGTCATTTTCGTTTGTCTGATAATAATGATACAACATTTTTTAATATCTATATACATTTAAATATAAAAAAATAAATGAATATATATATATATATATATATATATATATATATATATATATATATATATATATATATATATATATATATATATATATATATATATATACACTCTGCACGCTACACAATTTAACTTGGCAGTCAAGAGTTTAAAGTAAACTAACACTATAACTAATTAACTAATTTTAAAACAACAAATATAAAATAAGTAATAAACAATTAATACTATATATCTTCCAATTTTTTTTTAACTTTTTAACTCTAACTCAATTTTTTATACTGTTGGCTGTTGTTTGCATGCAGTTTTTACAAGCGTACTGATGAAGATGACCAGTGAATCGAAAATCGAAAATGTAACTACAGATCCTTCTAAGAAAGAATAAAAGCATAATGTAATAACAAACCATATCTACAGAATAAAAGCAAATTTCTTTACCGAAATTTTATGAGAGCTGCAGTATGTTGCAGTTCTTAGAATCACTCCCTCTCCCTTTGTAGTGTAGTAGTGTATAAAGCATTTATTTGTTGAAGCTAGTGCGGCCTTGTAATAAAAGTTCTAACGTCTAACCTCCCAACACGTGATAAATAATGATATTTATTGATTCTTGCTGTGGCATTGACATTTACGTAAAGACCCCTCATAAAATAAGTTTGTGAGAAATGACTAGCTTATAATTCCTAAAACATCTAAGTAAATACTTATAAAAGACTCCTTTCTGATTTCTAAAAGTTTCACTTCAGAGTGGCAAAAGATTTACGGCACGCTTATTATAATTTCTTAAGCCTTTGTTTCATTTTCATATCGACAAAATTTGAGATTTATACACTACGTGAAATAACGGGGTAAAAATACAATGCCTTTATACTAGTGTGCTCGCTCTCGCTCACAGCTTTGGTAAGGTAGGATACTATCGATCGACTATCCAGTTCAAAATAACAGAAATAACTGAAGCTGTTATTTTCAACGGCTATTATTAAATAACGTTAACGGCTTCAACTGTTAATAGGAAATAACCGTTCTGCCCATCATTACTGTTTTATACTGCACTGTTTATACAGTAACTACAAAATATATATTTTGTTGCAGGTGCTGCTCTAATGAAAATTGTAGAAGTTTACAAGGAAATACAAGACCAGCAAATGAATATAGTAAGTAACAAAATATTTTAAATTACGCCAAGATATTTTTACTGAATTTTTATACTTTAAAATTGGTTCTGATTTTGTTATATACCCCCAAAAATAAATATATTGCAGAACATAACATATGAATTAACATGCTTAACAAAAATTAAAGTATAATGATAGTACTTTACGATAGTTGCATAAAATACTGGGTTGTCAATTTAAAAAACTGAGAAAATAATGACTTTGTGTTTTGATTCCTCCAATAACCAATTTAATGAATGTTAACAACATTTTTTGTATTGATAGTTTGTAAGTTCAATTTATAAATAGTTTTTTTTTTTAGAGAAGCAAAAGTATGTCTCGACTACTAAGGTTATTGACATATACAAATTAAATAGAAAAACATTTTAGGTACAATGTAGGTGCATTAATAATATATGTGTTCCTGAACCAATAAATTATACAATACAACGGTTACAGTTCTATGTGTTTATATAGTTCGCTAGATTTTAAGAAATTTCTTATGTTTTCTGGTGCAGCTGTGGCCAGAGTTACCATGGATATATTTTCGCCTAAAAACAACCTTCTTTGGAGTCTGTGTTTAGTGCACTCTGTGACAATATGACTTGATGAAAGACTCACATTGCAGGTATCACAAACTGATGGAATTTGTTGTTCCAGTAAGTACTGGTGCGTGAGTGCTGTGTGTCCTATCCGGTGTCTTCACAGGACGGCCAGGTATCTGCGACTTAGTATAGGGAGCTGGAATGCCTCAATGGTTGGTGCTAGTTCGTGCAGCTTGGTGGTTTGGTTATTCCAGGATATTTGCCATTTGTCGTAAACTACTGCTTTAACGTGTTGTCTTAATAGTAGTGCTTCTTACTTCTTCCTTCCGTGGTCGCAATTTTAGCAGCATTATCTGCCAGCTGATTGCCTATAATGCCGGAGTGTGAGGGTACCCAAACGAATGTAATGTGTGTGGATTGGCGTTCAAGATCTTGAGCAGTATTTTGTATTTCCATTGCTATATAGTTATTGGTATACAGGTTACTTATTTCATTTAATTCCAATTTAGAATCTGTGCAGATTACTATTTTTGTTGTATAGTTGGAAATATCTTTTATACTCTTTATGGCTTGCAGAATTGTAAAATGTTCGGCTGTGCCAATACTGATGTACACGGGTAATTTAATAAGCTGCTGAGAGGAGGGCAATGTCACTATCACCCCACCCACCCCATGTGGTGACTTGGGGCATCGATGTGCATTGCCAGTTCGGGATTATATCCCCTTAGTGTTTCTCTAAACATTGTCTGCATCGCTGCATTTGGTGTTTTGGCTTGTTTGGGTGACATTAATGATGTGCTACAGTCTATTTTTAATTGTAGCCAGGATGGTGTTTTCGATTTCGGATTTCCAGTTGTTCCTGTGATATCGATTTGGTAGATGTCTTTTATTATTTATGATATAAGACGTGGTTTTTCGGTGGAGTTGGACCGCTAATGACTGTGGCATTGGGTGTCAGTTAGGACTGAGCGAGCAGGATTATTTGCTGAACAAGAAATTCTCGATATATCAAAATTAGCAATTGTCGTTATAAATAGTATTATTCGTTGAAAAGTTGTCTTATATCAACACGATTTTATTGTTTTCAGGTTAGTTAGTTTGATAGACATTTTCATTGTATCTTAAACTATATGATTTTATATGCATGTGTTTTATATATTGATATATCTTAGCTTATAAGTTTTATTTATACATAGCTATTCGTATTGAAGGTTATATTATACCTAAACACTTTTATTTCTGTTTGACTGGTGCTATTGGTCTGAGCAGAATTTTCATTTGGGTGCTTATCATGTTTCGTGTTTTACCAG
Source organism: Tillus elongatus (assembly GCA_964006375.1). Taxonomy (NCBI): domain Eukaryota; kingdom Metazoa; phylum Arthropoda; class Insecta; order Coleoptera; family Cleridae; genus Tillus; species Tillus elongatus. The sequence goes on along the minus strand of OZ023263.1, from coordinate 62,892,024 downwards.
TCTATACTGCCTCACTTGTGTAGTTTTCTTACTCGGATTAAATTGAAGTGTGAATATGGATCGATATATATATATATATATATATATATATATATATATATATATATATATATATATATATATATATTGCAGTATAAGCCTGATATTGTGGAAAGCAGGGCGATCTCTGATACAAGTGAGTGTGCTGAATTCTTGACCGAGGACACAGACAATAATTTTACTCTTTTTGGAAATAACATGCGAAGTTAAGCTAAAAATGTTGATGAACTGAGGGTAGTTTTGCGTACTCTTAATAGTAATTTCGACTGCTTGGTGTTGAGTAAAACTTTTAAATTATGCGATCCAAATGACTTTCATGTTCCTGGTTACACAATGTTGTACAAATATGGCGAGTATAATAGGAACGATGGATTTGTGGTTTTTATAAGGAATGATATTGATTATGAATATAGCATAGTCCCACTCTGACACATTAAAGCTGTAACTGTTAACATGACTATGGGAAAAGAAGAAATAAATATTTTGGCTATTTACAGGTCTCCATTCTCATGCCTTTATGATTTTAATATAAATCTTAATAATTTTCTTAGAGGCCTAAAAACGGCATTTAGTAAAACTAATATTATGGTTGGTGACACAAATATAGACGTATTGGATGACAAATGTGACTATGTGCAAAAGTATTTGAATATATTGAATGAGTATCATTATGTCTCATATACAGGGTGGCGCATTGAAAACGAAACAGGCCGATTTGCATCCAGAGAAATTTCTTTTTAAGAAACACTGAGACCCGTCAATTTTAATATTGAAGGGGACATGTTTTGACATAAAACTCAACTTTGTCGCATCAACCCCATAAGGGTGGTAATAACAACCCTAATATTTTAAATAGGGAACATGGATAGAGTGTTACATCATTTGAAAGCTCTTTCTTTTTTGAATTCAGCACACAAATTTTTTTGGAAGTTTTATTAACTCGTTTAAAAATGATACACAGTTGAAGTTGCAAAAACGTATTTCATTCATTGTAATAAGAAATGCACTAATTAGTCATTTTTTTTGTTAAAAAAAACTAAAAAACAAAACCAAACGTTCAAAAATGTTTATTCACTTAAGTAGGTGTTCAGATTGTTGACCACCAGCTTCCACACAAAAGTACAAATTTGGTTCAAAACAAGCTCTGGCATTCTGGAGCATTTGTGGAGTTATTAGACGGCACTCTTCAACAATGCGTCATCGTAATTGTTCCAGAGACACCGGCTGTGTTGCGTAAATTCTACTCTTTAAATGGCCCCATATAAATAAGTCTAAAGGAGTTAAATCCGGTGATCTAGGGGGCCAAACAATAGCACCTCTACGCCCAGTCCATTGCTCTGAAAACCCTCTGTTCAAAAACTCCCTAACACGTTGTGAAAAATGCGGACGAGCCCCATTTTGTTGAAACACTCATTGATTTTTTTGATAGCGATCATCATTTTCAACAATGTCAATTAGTAGAGGGTAAACAATATCTTCTAGTTACTCCAAATACGTTTCGCCACTCAAATTGCCATCAAGAAAAATTGGTCCGATTAAACGGTCTCAAAAAATGCCAGTCCAGACATTCAATTTCTGTGGAGTTTGAGTGTGTACTTCGTGAAAATTTATTGGATTATTATCTGCACAATAACGACAATTATCACGATTGACTGTAGAGTTTAATAAAACAGCCGCCGATCAAAACCATCTTCATTTAGCTGTTGTACAAGATGAATTTTATACGGGTGAAATTTATGATGCTTCATAATCGCTGAATAGTTCTTCTTTTGATGTTTGAAACAGTGGCCAATTTTCTCGTGCTCAAAGTTGGGTCTGCAGCAATTTGTCCTAAAACTTCAATCTCAGTAGTCTCATTTCTAACCGGAAATTTACGTTCAGGATCCCGTTTTTTGTTGGCTACTCAACCACTTTGTCGAAACCTTGCAACTAACTCCAAAATGTATTTTTTGTTATCCTGTCTGTTCGGATGTCGTTCATTAAACAAATTTGCAATGCGGTTGACACAGTCATCGTTTTTGAAAGAAAAGAGGAATTATTTCAACTCTTTCTTCTACAGAATACACCATTGTGAAATTAATTTTTGGTAGTACTATCAAGTATCAAGCCGACCGATAAACTGAAATAATAAACCGCATTCCTCTCATTCCGATAAGAAATGTTCTGATAGTCAATTTTTTGTTTACAAACCAACAAAACATTGACTATCAGCACATTTCTTATCGGAATGAGTGACATACGTTTTTGCATCTTCAACTGTAAATAATTTTTAAACGAGTTTATTAAACTTTCAAAAAAATTTGTGTGCTGAATTCAAAAAAGAAAGAGCTTTCAAATAATGTAACACTCGACCCATATTCCCTATTTATAATATAAGGGTTGTTATAACCACCCTTAAGGGGTTGATGTGACGAAGTTGAGTTTTATGTCAAAATATGTCCCCCTCAATATTAAACTTGACCTGTTTCAGCGTTTCTTAAAAAAAATTTCTCTGGACGCAAATCGGTCTGTTTCGTTTTCAATGCGCCACCGTATATAAATGATTACACACGGGTTGAAAATGAATTTAAATCTTCATTGATCACATATTTGTAAAGAACAATAGATTATCGCAGAATATTGTTCCAGAGATATTGTGGTACAATATAACTGACCACTATCCCATCATTTTGAAAATTAAATATGTGGTACCGCCTAAAAGAGAAAATAATTTTAAATTTCATATTACGAGAGGTCCGGACGCAGAAAGTGCGTTATGGTAGTGAATATTCATAGGCACCAAATATTTTATTATACCTTTTTTTCTTTTAAGGTAGAAATATAAGTTTTGGTATATAGTTTCCTTTTAATATCGTAAAATTACCAAATTTGATTTCCATAGCTTTTCAATTTTTTGGGATAAAAATTTGTTTAGAAAGGAAATCCAAAATTTTCCCGGAAAACCTTGTTCAATTTTCCTGGCTAACGAACTTGTCCAAGTCACTTAGTGAAAGGTACGTGCCAAATATCGGTCTGATATATATATATATATATATATATATATATATATATATATATATATATATATATATATATATATATATATATATATATATATATATATATATATATATATATATATATATATATATATATATATATATATATAAATATACATTGCAACTCACCCTGGGTATTAGTTCTAGGAGTCCTAGATCGCGCTCATTTGAATAAATTATTTCAAAATTCAAAGTCGAGATCTGTCCATTAGTGAATTTTTTTCACTAAAATATATTGGTTATGCAGAACTAAAGACAGCTTTGAGTGAGGAATTGTGGGATACCGCGGAGACGATGGGAGACCTGGATGAGGCTACGGAATGTTTTTTTGGCAAATTAAATAGTTTGGTGGATAAAAACACAACAACTCTGGTGATAAAACACAGCGAGAGAAAAAGAAAGGAGTGGATTACGACAGGCCTGATCACGTCTATTACACACAAAAATAAATTGTACAGAAGGCAAATAGGAAACGCTGGTAACACGCAGTTTAGACAGGAGTAGAAAACCTATAAAAATAAACTGACCAATCTAACTAAGACAAGCCAAAAATGATTATTTAAAAAATCTGGTAAATAGAAATGCAAATAATTCTACTGATGCCTGGAAATGGGTTAATAGCATGTCGGAGTACAAAGTGCATGAAACACGAATAACAAAGATTAGAGAAGGTGATGTACACATCGAAAGTGAAGATCAGATAGTGGAAAAATTGAACAAACACTTTGAAAACGTGGGAAAAAACTTGGCGCGAAAAATGAGCAGCCGAACAAAGAATAAAGCGAAGAGAAAGCTAAGTATCAGAAGTCAACCAAATTCTTTTGTGCTGTTACCTAGAAGCGAGGCAGAGGTAAGAGAGGCAGTGAAGGACTTGAGGACCGGTGTATCTCCTGGGATAGATGGTATAGGCATCGAAACATTAAAAAATATAATAGACTTTATCGAGAGACCACAAACCATTCTCATTAATAAATGTTTGGAGAAGGAAATATTTCCTAGGTGTCTAAATAGAGCCATTGTTATACCTGTTTTTGAAACTGGAGATAAGACGTTAATGGAAAATTATCGCCCAATAGTATTACCATATAATATTGACAAGGTGCTGCAAAAAAATGTTAAAGGGGAGAATGATGTCATATTTATTGAAGTCTAAATTGCTTTTTGACCACTAGTATGACTTTATGGGGGAAATTCAGCAGAAGGTGCTCTGGTGGATTTAACATTTGGCATATATATAGGGATGGATAAGTGTCAGTCCGCTATATCTCTCTTTGTTGATCTTGCCAATGCTTTCGACGCTGTATATTGCGAGCTCCTACTGGAGGATCTCGAGGCTGTTGGTTTTAGAGGCAGATCGTATGAGCTGTTAAAGAGCTACTTATTGGATCGTGGACAGTGTGAGAATTCGAGATTGTATAAGCAGATTTAAAGATGTGACTTGCGGTGTTCCCCAGAGCACAGTGCTTGGACCACTGTTGTTCTTGATATATGTTGGCGGGATTTTTGATATTGCCATTAAGGGAATAATTACTGCGTATGCTAATGACACCACAATACTATATACAGCGGGATCGTGGAATGAGTCGAAGAGCTTGGTGGAAGAGGACTTTCCTAAGATCTGGGATTTTTTAATCAGAAGACTCTTACAGTTAGTATTTCCGAAACTTATTACGTGCCCTTTGCGAGTTATCAGAACAATATGCCTGGTTTTTCTTCGGTCGATTTCGCGGTTGATGTTTCAAAGTTCGTTGTTTCCCCAAAAGAGACACACAAATATTTGGGGGTTCATTGATCGGCTTATGAGGTGAAACTACCATGTTGAGAATCTGGTCAAAAAGTTGCGATGGTTCTACACAAAATTAAGACCTGCCAACAGTTTTGTGTACTGGAAGAGCTTAGGGTTATATCTTATGCACCTGTTCTGACTCGTCTTTTGTACAGTTTATCGCCCTGGGGTGGAGTCTTGAGTTGTCACTTGAGAAATTTGGAAACTATTACTAAGTGGATTTTAAAAATTATATTCAACCGAAATTTTACTTGCCCTGCTGACCAGCTCTATACTTGGAATCAGGTTTTCTGGACTTGAGTTTTTTTAGCAGTTTGTTGCTGTGGCAGTATAGACTCAAATATAAACTTGAAAGGAGGGAGCGCCTTTATAGCACCAAGACTAATATGGTATACAATGTTCCTTCCGCATAGAAAACTGTGGGTAAGATGCTGTTTTCCTTGGCCCCAGGATTTTCAACATAATTGCAGAAAAATATTCGGTGTGTGAGCGATTTTGCGCAATTCAGGCGTTTTATTGCGAAATGGATAAGCACTGAGATACATAAAATTGTTGACCTAAAAGTTGACTAGCAGACTTGATCTTATTTGCAAATATGGGTGTATTTTTGTGATAACAATTGTAATGTTTAGATTTTCACATGTACATAATATGCATGATTTGACATCATTCATGTGATTTTTGGATTATATAGAGCACTTGTACTCTTAACTTTGTGTTGATTTAGGAATTTCTGTTTGCTGCTGAAATTGTTTAAATAATACATTTAAGAGCTTGGTTTTGCAATGTTGTGTAGGATTTGTATTTTGTGTTTGGATTTGATTCAAACGGAATGCTGATATAACTTGCATACAAGGTTTTACCTTTCGCGGGTTTTCCTAGCGCTTATTTGTTTTGTTTTTTTCTACTGTAAATTGCATTGTCATAGATTGAAAGTTTTGTAAATAAACACCATATTATTATTAAAACCAATCATTTTTATAAATTCTAGCAGTAATTAAAAAGCCACGGCTACAATAGATCATTGCGCCTGTACTACTTTTAAATTATACAGGGCGTTGAACTTGTTAAGATTTTCATGGAAAATTGGTTATGACTTTTTAAATACTCTATATAACATATTACAACTTTATATTTTTGTAACAGGTAAGTGAAGAGGATTTCAAATTAAAATTAAAATACAGGGTGTTTTATTTAAAAATATAACTTTGATTTGGAACGGGGTTTTAAAACACCCTGTAGCATTGTAATTTAATTTAAAATATGAAACTTAATGCTTGCTACGACCTTCCTAATTTTTACTTTGATAACTCAGAAGACATAGAATAATATACTGGACTTTATCGTACTAATCAATCACTCTGTAACCCGGGAAAATTTTGGGTTTCTTTTTGAAAAACCTTTGTATTTCAAAAAGTTACAAAGCTATGACAACCAAATTGGATACATAGATTAAAGTTATAAAAAGTAAAGCATACGCCAAAACTTAGATCTCTATGTGATAAAAAATCTCTGGACGTAGCAAGTGCGTTATGGTAGCGAATTTTTTTTTAAATATTTTTAATAGCAAATGCCTTTCTTTGATGAAAGCAGGCATCAAACTTGGTTGCCTATATAGTAGAAACAATGTACCATATTTCATCGAAATAAATTGATTGTTTGAAAATATATAAACATATCTCAAAAGTCTAGATGCAGCAAATGTGTTATGGAAGTGAATTTCCATAAAAATCTTTTTAATAGCAAATGCGAGCAGGCATCAATCTGATTACCGGTATAGCCTATGTGGTGGAAACAATGTACTATATTTTATCAAAATTACTTATGGTTTGAAAATATACAAACATTTTCCCAAAAAATTCTTAAATGTTGGGTTTCTAACCAACAAAGCTTACGTTAATAGCAAATTGAGTTATTGAAATTTGAAGGATTCAATGAAAATTCGGTAAATTTACAGATTAACTCCCGAACACTTTTCAACAAATTGTTTTCAGAAACATTATTGGACCCCACCTGGATGCACAAACCACAAGAAAAATTTCTTGTTTACACCCCCCAAGGAAGTTATGGGACTGGAAGTGAATAGGGGTGCTGTGCGGGATAAACAGAGTTTAAGGGGGATATGGCTTCAAGATGTGAAAAAGACAGCTTTCAAGCCCGCATTATTCGAATTTTCTTTTTACTACCTACCCCGCTCAGCACCCCCTACTCCCTCTTGGTCCCGTAACTCCCTTGAGGGGTGTGAACCAGAAATTTTTCTTGGGGTTTGTTGATCCTAGGGGGGGGGGGGGGTGCTTAGGCAGGTTTCTGAAGACAGTTTTTTGAAAAGCGTTCGGGAGCTAAACTGCAAATTTACCGAAAATTCGCTATCAAAACGCACTACTGCGTCCAGATTTTTTTCTTACAAACGCATCATATTTCGACAAAAAATGCAAAAATGCATGAACGAATTTGTTCTGCGAAATTTAGCTAAAGAAAAAATTATGCACTTCCACTCACTCCTGGTCCCGTAACTTCCTTGGGGGGTGTGAACAAGAAATTTTTCTTGGGGTTTGTGGATCCAGGCGGGGCGCTAGGCAGGTTTCTGAGAACAGTGTTTTGAAAAGCGTTCGGAAGCTAAACTGCAAATTTACCGAAAATTCGCTACCAAAACACACTTACTGCGTCTAGATCTTTTTCTTACAAACGCATCATATTTCGATAAAAAACTCAAAAATGCATTAAAGAAATTTGTTCTAAGAAAATTATCTAAAAAAATTAAACACCCCTACTCACTCCGTAACTTCCTTGGGGAGTGTAAACAAGAAATTTTTTTGGGGAATAGGGGTGTTGTGCGGGGTAGGCAGGGTTTAAGGGGGATATGGCTACAAGATGTAAAAAAGACACCTTTCAAGCCCGTTTTATTCGCATTTTCTGCTCATATTTCCTTTTTACTACCTACCCCGCCCAGCACCCCTATTCACTCCTGGTACCGTAACTTCCTTGGGGGTGTGAACAAGAAATTTTTCTTGGGTTTTGTGGATCCGGGGAGGGGGTCTAGGCAGGTTTCTGAAAACAGTTTTTTGAAAAGCGTTCTGGAGCTAATCTGCAAATTTACCGAAAATTCGCTACCCAAACGCACTTACTGCGTCCAGACCGTTAAACCATAAACTTCACTAAACCTACAAATAAATATCCAAAAAGGCACCAACTTAACTAAACTGACAGCCAAAGCATCAAAGAAAGGGTCTATTTTGAATGGATATTTTGTAGACATTTTAGTAAAATTTTGTAGAACACTCTTTTTGTAACATTTTCTTTTCACAATCGGTATTTGTTTCACATTCTTTGCCTAAACATTGCCAATTTTGACGTTTAAAATTGCGAGTTTTTAGGAAAACTCCAAAATTTGTGTCTTTAACTGCCCATAACTTCGTTGTCTTTAAAGCAAGAGACCTCAATTTTGGTACAAATTTGGTTGCTCTTAATTTATTATTTCCGGAGATATGAATTTTTTTAGAAGGGAAACACATAATTTTCCGGGAAAACCTGGTCCCATTTTCCTGGCCAACGAACTTATCCAAGCCACTTGCAAAGGGAAGGTACTCGCAAATTTGATCAAGATTGGTTCATTATTTTTTGAGTTATCGGTCGGATATATATATATATATATATATATATATATATATATATATATATATATATATATATATATATATATATATATATATATATATATATATATATATATATATATATCGACGCAGTAAGTGTGTTATGGAAGTGAATGTTAATAGAAATGATCACAAATTTATTTTGGAACTTCCTTTATTAATTCTTATAACTTTCTGGCGATTTTTTTTTTAAATTCGCTAATGAGGAGATCTCTGTTAATATATATATATATATATATATATATATATATATATATATATATATATATATATATATATATAAACACAGATCTCCTCATTAGCGAATTTAAAAAAAATTCGCTTAAAAGTTATAAGAATTAATAAAGGAAGTCCCAAAATAAATTTGTGATCATTTCTATTAACATTCACTTCCATAACACACTTACTGCGTCGTGACTTTTTGGCAAATCAGAAAGTCAGATATTTAGATCTGCTAGCTGAAACTGCAAAAGTACTTTAAAAAATTCAGGGGTTTGCGATTCAATTTAAACCCTGTCATGTATATTGCTCATTCTTTTCAAGCAGACTACGTATAACAAATGCACCATGACAAGGGTTACGAGTTTTGTACGAAACGTAACTGAATTATTTCAAAAGATAAGTGAAATTAAAACAGTGGAGGTGGTGAGTAATTAATTCAGCAGATAATTGTGTTACCGGTCAGATGCGAGGGCTCTGCCAACAAAACGACATCCAGAATAAAACCACGAATACAATTACAGTGAAGCTAACATTTGGATGTTACAAAAACACTCATAACTTCTCTAACAAGTTGCGCCCTCGCTAGAGAGACGCACTTCATGTGGGGTGCAAATTGTACGCTTGGGGCTTCTAGTGTAAAAAATACAAAAAACTCTAATTTGAGAGCAGATGTTCATTGTTCATAGCATATAGGATGTGATACAGATTTTTGCCACTATGTGTTTATGTACTTGTAAATGACATAAAGTTTTATAAAGATTTTTATTAGATTTAGTAGTAGTACACTTTCAGAAAACCCAAATCACCACAACACTTATTTCAGAGACCTTACGATCGTTTCGTTGACAAAGTCAACATCTTCAGAGGAAGATAAATTCTAACTTAAAACTAGTCCGAAGTAAAATTGTCGTCCAGGAACGATCGTTTGTTTATTGTGTGGTGAAACTACCAGGTCGGAGACCTGCTTTTTAATCTTCTGGTCGACATATTTATGAGCCCTTATCTAATATACGGATAATAGCTTTAAAGAAACCGAGGTATTTAAAGAATCTGCACGTTCTCTTTCGATCTAGAAATTTACTAACTACTACAACATCAACTCCGCTCATCTTTTTTAAATAGAAAAACTAATACCGGGTGTTTGGCTCAACATGTTAACACTCTAACAAAATATTGATAATTCAACTAAAATACTAAATACAAACTCTATTTCTATTGATGCTAATTCTTCGTGATCGTATTTATATTAAATTCATAGATACAAACAAAAGAAACAGATCCTTAAGTCGAGACAAACGTATAGATTAGTATATGTATAAACCGGCCGAGTTATCGGCATAATGTATTATTCTACAGACAAATTTAGAGTGTTTAAGCGGTAAAATGCAAAGTGAAAATAAAGGACTAGAAATTAAAGGTGCCGCACGATTCAATGAAGTTTCGTTCTTAATAGACCTTAATATAAAAATACTTTCTAATGAATCAAGCATAGTTTGATGTCTAACGTTTTTGACAAGTTTCAACTTTTCTTTGTTAATGTGGTGATTATTATCCCATATATGTTGTGCCACACATGATTTGTCCACCGTACCATATCTTAACTGTGCCAGATGTTCACGAAATCTGGTGGCTATGTTTCTCCTAGTTTGACCCGCGTATTTAAGATCGCAATCTTTGCAACTAATCGCATAAATACCGGACATTTCAGTGACTTTGTCTCTGTCTTTCGTATTACCCAACAATTTTTTTAAATTACTTTTCGTCGAAAAAGTCAAATGTAAATCTACATATCTTCAATTATTTCAGTGATGTGATTTTTGTACATTTTGGGGAGCTTTTATCCTTACTTACAATACCATGTACCTTATATGTTTTCAAGAGAACGGGCTGAAACTCGGAATACTATAAGCACTCAGACGGAGCTTCCATACATTGTTCCCGAACTACACTTTCATTATACAGAGTGTTCCAAATTTAGAGACAAACTTGGACGTATTCAATTTTGCAAAAGTATTCGTTAAATAGCACACCCTGTATATTATAGACAATCCGGGTGTTCAAATTAATTTTACTCCAGGTTCATATAAATTTCTCTATACTTATCTTTAGTGAATTACTTATTATTAGAGTTTCTACGTAACAACCTCCTTTTAGTGAATTTTCTTTAAGAAAATCACAAATCAGGAAACCTCGACTTTTGAGTTTTGAAAAAATTCCTTCAAATGAGCGCTATTTAAGACCCCTGGAACCCAAATCCGAGCTCGGTTTCAGACTTTATATATTTATGTGTCACACCTATAACTTAAAAAAATAATGGACCGATTTTGATAAAATTAGGTGAGTGCCTTTCTTTCGCGAGTGGCTTGAAAAAGCTCGTTAGCCAAGAAAATCCGCTGAGATTTTCCCGGAAAATTATGTGTTTTCTTTCGAAAAAAATCGAAAAAAATTTATATCTCCGGAATTAAGGGCCACCAAATTTGGTCCGAGAATTTATATCACTATAGGTAAGTTATCTACCAAAATTTAGCTCTGTAGGTTAAAGGACAGAAAAGTTACAGGCATTTAAAGAAAAATAAATGTGGGTTTTCCTCAAAACGTCAAAGTCGCGATTTTAAACGTCAAAATTGGTAATATTTAGGCAATGAACCTGAAAATAATATGAGCTATGGAAGGAAAATGTCACAAGAAATATGTTTTACAAAGCCTGAAGTCTTAGTTTCAATCGTCATTGTCCTCCATTTTACTAAAATGTCGTACCGATAACTCAAAAAATAATAGACCGATCTTGATAAAATTTGGTGAGTACCTTCCTTTTGCAAGTGGCTTGGATATGTTCGTCAGGAAAATCGGATAAGGTTTTCCCGGAAAATTTTGTATTTTCTTTCTAAAAAAATTCATATCTCCGAAATAGCAAAGTGAGGGCAACCAAACTTGGTACGCGTATTTGCATTATGAAGTGTGAACCATGTACCAAACTTTAGGTCTCTAAGTTTAAAGACAAAAAAGTTACGGGCAGCTAAAAAAACAAAATTTGACGTTTTCCTCAAAACGTCAAACTCGCAATTTAAAACGTCAAAATTGGCAATGTTTAGGCAAGGAACGTGAAACAAATGCGGATTGTGAAAAGAAAGTGATGCAAGAAGAGTGTTCTGCGAACTCTTAAGTTTCAGATTCAACCGCCATTGCCCTTCATTTTACTAAAATATTTACAGAAAATTCATTTCAAGTAGACCCTTTCTCCGATGCTTTAGCTGTCGGTTTAGTTAAGTTGATGCTTTCGCTGTAGGTTTAGTGAAGTTTATTGTTTAACGGTCTATAATTTTTAGCTAATTTTCGTAGAACAAATTCGTTACTGTATTTTAGCATTTTTTATCGAAATATGATGCATGTTTGTAAAAAAAATCTGGACGGAGTAGGTGCGTTTTGGTAGCAAATTTTAATTAAATCCTTCAAATTTCAATAACTCAATTTGCTATTAACGTATGTTTTGTTGGTTAGGAAACAAACATTTAACTTTATTTTAGGAAAATTTTTGTATCAACGCAGCAAGGGCGTTTTGTTTGCGAATTTTTATTAAATGTTTCAAATTTCAATACCTCAATTTGCTATTAACCTAAGGTTCATTGGCTAGGAGACCAGTTTTCTCGGAAACATTTAAAGTTTATTTTCGGAAAATTTTTGTACATTTTCAAATAATTATTTTGATAAAATATGGTACATTGTTCCTACTATATAGGCTATAGCGGTAACCAAATTGAGGCCTGCTGGCATTAGAGCGATATATTTGTAATTAAAAATATTTTTCTGAAAATTCACTACCATAACGTACTTGCTGCGTCCAGAGTTTTTTTATTATATAAAACACATTACACTGCTCAAAAAATGCGGCCGACCCAAACATAAAATCATTCCGTCTATTAATATTTACTGTCAACATTCAACACTACAAACAACAAATACGCAACAATAGATTACAAATGTGAGTAATAAAAACCCAACACAAAGTAGTTAACTGTTAACTCAATTTTACCTGCGAAGATCAGAGTAACTCTTCTATATGACCACCATTTTGGCCAAAGCATTGCAATTATATGATCCATCTCATCTGTAGTAGCTCTTCTGATTTTATTAGGGTACAAGTTCCTGCAAGCTGTTCTTATATGACTTAGAAAATCCTCTTTACTTTCCACCGCTGTGTCATACACTTCGGTTTTTATACGGACCCATACATGAAAATCAGCAAGCGATTAGTCAGGCGAACGGGAAGGCCATCACCAAAAACCGTTGGGTCTAATCCATGTGTCCTGAAACATCTCCGTTAGCGGCCGATAGACATCTCCAGTGGAGTGAGCAGCTACGCCATCTAGTTCATACCAGCAACTTCGCCTTGTATCTGGTGGTAATTTTGCAAGGAAATTTCTGACAACTCTACGTAATAGTCGCAAATACCTCGCTAGAGAGACGCACTTCATGCATTGTACGCTTGGGGCTTCTAGTGTAAAAAAATACAAAAAACTCTAATTTGAGAGCAGATGTTCATTGTTCATAGCATATAGGATGTGATACAGATTTTTGCCACTATGTGGTTATCTACTTGAAAATTACCGTGAAGATATACACCATCGAATTTTTATAAAGATTTATATTAGATCTCCCTATACCTATCTTCAATTGTTTCAGTGATATTGTGATTTTTGTACATTTTGGGGAGCTTTTATCCTTATTTACAATACCATGTACTTTACATGTTTTTCAAGATAAAGGGCTCAAACTGGGAATACTATAAACACTGAGATGGAGCTTCCATACTGTGTCCCCGAACTACACTTTTATCATACAAAGTTGCAAAATATATTTTTTTAAATAGCCCACCCTGCATATTTTTGACAATTCGGGTGTTGAATTTAATTCTACAACGGCTTTGTATAAGTTTCCCCATACCTATCCCTAGTGAATTACTTATTAGTAGAGTTTATAGGTATCAACCTCCTTTTTTTAGTGAAAACACATTACACTACAAAAAAAAAACCTCGACGCAGCAAGTGCACTGCTAGCGAATGTTTGTTTAAAATATTCTTAATAGCAAATGTCTTTCTTTGATAAAAGCAGGCATCAACCTTGGTTGCCTATATAGTAAAAACAATGTACCATATTTCATCGAAATAAATTTATTGTTTGAAAATATATAAACATTTTTCACAAGTATGGATGCAGAAAATGTGTTATGGAAGTGAATTTCCATAAAAATGTTTTTAATAGCAAATGCAAGCAGGTATTAATCCGATTACCGGTATAGCCCATGTAGTAGAAACAATGTACTATATTTTATCAAAATAATTTTTGGTTTAAAAATATACAAAAATTTTCCGAAAATAAACTTAAATGTTGATTTCTAACCAATAAAGCTTACGTTAATAGCAAATTGAGTCTTTGAAATTTGAAGGATTTAATGAAAGTTCGGTAAATTTGCAGATTAGCTCCCGAACGCTTTTCAAAACATTATTTTCAAAAACATTACTAGGACCCCACCTGGATGCACAAACTACAAGAAAAATTTCTTGTTCACACCCCCCAAGGAAGTTACGGGACTGGGAGTGAATAGGGGTGCTGGGCGGGGTAGGTAGTAAAAAAGAAATATAAACAGAAAATGCGAAGAAAACTGCTTGAAAGCTGTCTATTTTAAGCCATATCCCCATTAAACCTTGCCTGCCCCGCACAGCACCCCTATTTGCCACAGGTCACGTAACTTTCTTGGGGGGTATGAACAAGAAGTTTTTCTTGTGATTTATGCAACGAGGGTGGTTCTATGCACACGAGGGGGGGAAGGAAAATGCCTACGACGAAGCAGCGACTTGTGGCGGGAGTGGGGGGTTGGGAGTGGCTGCTTCATTGTGGGGATTTTCCTTCCCCCTCGTGTGCATACAACCACCCTTGCTGCATAAACCACAAGAAAATGCCTTGTTCCTACCCGACAAGGAAGTTACGGCACCTGGGGGATAGGGGTGCTGTGCGGGGTAGGCTGGGTTTAAGGGGGATATGGCTTCATGTGAAAAAGATAGCTTTCAAGCCCGTTTTAGTCGAATTTTCTGCTCATATTTCCTTTTTACTACCGCCCAGCACTCCTACTCACCCCTGGTCCCGTAGCTTCCTTGGAGGGTGTGAAGAAGACATTTTTTTGGGGTTTGTGGATCCAGTGGGGGCCTTAGGCAGGTTTCTCAAAACAGTTTTTTGAAAAGCGTTAAAACACAGTTTTTTGAAAAGCGTTCGGGAGCTAAACTGCAAATTTACCGAAAATTCGCTACCAAAACGCACTTACTGCGTCCAGATTTTTTTCTTACAAACGCATCCTATTTCGATAAAAAATGCAAAAATGCATTAACAAATTGGTTCTACGAAAATTAGCTAAAAAAATTATACACCCCTACTCACTCCTGGTACCTTAACTTCCTTGGGAGGTGTGAAGAAGACATTTGTTTGGAGTTTGTGGATCCAGTGGGGCCCTAGGCAGGTTTCTGAAAACAGTTTTTTGAAAAGCGTTCGGGAACTAAACTGCAAATTAACCGAAAATTCGCTACCAAAACGCACTTACTGCGTCTAGATTTTTTCTTACAAACGCATCATATTTCGATAAAAAATTCAAAAATTAATTAACAAATTTGTTCTACGAAATTTAGCTAAAATAATATTATAGACTGTTAAACCATAAACCTCACTAAACCTACAGCGAAAGCATCAACTTAACTAAACCGACAGCCAAAGCATCAGAGAAAGGATCTATCTGAAATGAATTTTCTGTTAATATTTAAGTAAAATGAAGGTTGAATCTGAAACTTAAGGGTTTGCAGAACACTTTTCTTGCAACATTTTCTTTTCAAAATCCGTATTTGTTTCACGCTCTTTGCCTAAACATTGCCAATTTTGACGTTTAAAATTGCGGGTTTGAAGTTTTGAGTAAAACTCCAAAAAATTTTTCTTTAACTGCCCATAACTTCTTTGTCTTTAAATCTAGAGACCTACATTTTGGTACGAGTTTACTCTAATACTCATTAAGTGGTGGACGTGCCGCCACCTAGTTGCGGAACCAAGTAGTATGCTGTCACGCCAGCTCCAAATAACACAAAGTGTTAAAAAAATAGAGACTGGATACAGCTAACTAACAACTTAGAAAATTGTCAGCCCTGGCCCATATCTATCCCAATATAGGGACAAAGTATGTAAGACTCGATGCATTTTCGCAACAATTAAAACCGTAGACCGGTGTCGCTCTCATTAGAGCTCTTCAGTACGGCATACTAATTGCAGCAAAAATGCACCAAAAGTAATACGGCTATCGTATAGCCAGTCTTAAAATATTCAGTAAGTGGTGGACGTGCCGCCACCTAGTTGCGGAACCTAGTAGTATGCTGTCACGCCAGCTCCAAATAACACAACCGTAGGTAGACCGGTTCTAATTGTTGCGAAAATGCATCGAGTCTTACATACTTTGTCCCTATATTGGGATAGAAATGGGCCAGGGCTGATAATTTTCTAAATTATTAGTTAGCTGTATCCAGTCTCTATTTTTTTAACACTTTGTGTTATTTGGAGCTGGCGTGAAGCATACTACTTGGTTCCGCAACTAGGTGGCGGCACGTCCACCACTTACTGAGTATTTTAAGACTGGCTATACGATAGCCGTATTACTTTTGGTGCATTTTTGCTGCAATTAGGATGCCGTACTGAAGAGCTCTAATGAGAGCGAAACCGGTCTACGGTTCCAATTGTTGCGAAAATGCATCGAGTCTTACGAGTTTACTCTTTATAATACAAACACGCGGACCAAATTTTGTTGCCCTTGCTTTGTTCTTTCCGGAGATATGAATTTGTTTAGAAAGAAACACACAAAATTTTCCGGGAAAACCTGGTCCGATTTTCCTGGCTAAAGAATTTATCCAAGATACTTGCAAAAGGACGGTACTCATCAAATTTGATCAAGATTGGTCCACTATTTTTTGAGTTATCGGTCGGATATATATATATATATATATATATATATATATATATATATATATATATATATATATATATATATATATATATATATAAACACAGATCTCCTCATTAGCGAATTTTTTTTAATTGGCTAAAAACAATATTTCGCCAGATTTCATACGATTGGACCAAGATCTCATTTTTCCTAAGAACACCTGGGAAACTTTGTCATGTTTGAGTCTAAATTAATAGATTTCAGCAGACAATTTTTTATGGTTGATAAAAAAGAAGAGAATTTGTTTTCAACAAACTTTTTTATTGTTGGAAAAACCTGTTCGATTAGGCTAACTAAAACAAAATCATCTAGGTGATAAGGAAAAATAGCTGCCACGTTTATAATTTGGTGGATACTTTATTTTACCCAATATGAATAAAGTTTTCATTTAAAACGCTGTTGTAACATGAATGAAGTTTTTAAAACACTTTCAAAAAAATTATTCAAACGAGCATATATTCGGATCTTCAAAGCTAATTTTCAAGTTCTGTTTAAACTTAAATTGTTAATTTTAGTATTATGCAGTGTTAATACTGTAAAATTCTTATATAAATTTACCACGATAACGCACTTGATGCGTCTAAATTTTCTTAAATGAAGTCGACTTGTTACCCAAACAGATTTTATTTCGCTTTCAATTTGTTCCACATTTCAAACGCTCACTGTATATTTAAATCAAGGGTTTACATCTCAGCACCAGTGACAGAACTTGATGCTAACTACTAAGTTCATTTGGCAACAAAAAATATAGCTTGATAATATTAATTGTAAATATATAACAAAATTACTTTGAGCTTATGAGTAATTTTCAGCTAACTTCGCAAACACGCGTATAAAATATTCCGTAAAAAATCTGTTTACACCATTTATCATGTCTGTAAATAAAAATGTACCACATTAGACACACTATTTACCAGTGTGAAATCGGCTAAAATAACAAAAAATCCTTTCAACCCTCCAGGTCATTCCGCTACAAAAATAAAGTTAATCTCATAATTAAAAAGTTCATTCGCGTATATCTCGCTTATTTACATACGAAACGGAGGCGACTTTCATTTCATAACTGTTTACGTTACGTTCTGGGTAATCGTTGTTAATTAATATTTACTTTTCGTTCACCCTGTGATGAATACTTGATTGCATTAGTTGATATACACACAAACATTTACCTTCGTTTATCTCTAACGTTCATCTATGTATGTTTCAGCTAAAGGCTTTCTATGTCGATCTGCTAGTCCCATTGGAGACCAATTTGGAAAAGGACACCAAAGTCGTGCAGGTAAGGATATTTTAACTTTTGCCCTTTAGATGTGATTTATACGCCCCAATGAAAGTAAAGTTGCCTCTCGGTTTACATTAGGACGATGTCTATTTTGGAATGAAACTTGGATTTCAGCAATTAGTTAGAGCAACATTCGTATGAAATTACATTAGCCGCAAGGGTTGGTGATTTTAAATCGTATCAGCGGCTTGTTTACAGTTACAAACCAATGAGAGATGCTAATTATTGTTAATGAAATTAAGTCAATATTTTGTAATTGAACTGATAAATTGGCGGACAAATATTTTTATCTCAGAGTAAAAAGGTGAAAATTATAGACCAAAAGCATATTTACTTTTATTTATTTATTCTAAAGATACAATCTAACCGGAACAAACGCAACAGTGGGGAAATTATTATAAGCAAGACAAGGCTCATAACTAATTTAGCAAGTACAAAACAAATTAATGACTGCATAAAACACTTAAAAAGTGAAATAAAAAATTCATGGCTACACAAAATTAAAGAATAACACAACATATAAGATCATTTAATTCAAATAAGTTGCTTTCTGGGAGGTATACAACAAAACAGGCCAGTGGCTCGATGGGGGTATTACAGCCTTCTCTCCTTGCCATCTTGAGGAAGAATTATTTTTTGACATCTACTTTTGGTATAACCGGAAGTCCCATATTGACGTCAATATTTTTTAGTCAACTGGAAATTTATAGAATCCCACGTGCGTGAATTTTCAGAATTCAATTGTGAGACATACTCCAGAAACGGGTAATAGGAGGTCTGCGTGGGGCACCCTGTATATATATATATATATATATATATATATATATATATATATATATATATATATATATATATATATATATATATATATATATATAGTGTGTCCACGGATTGAGTGTAGGTAAGGTAAACAAAAAATTTTTGAGTTATATTATGATATTCTTGGAATCGCTCCTGCTTTGTCTTAAACTAAGATGTTGAGGAAATGAACAAAATCAATTAATATACTGGGTGGTTTAGAACTGATTTAAATAAATGTGTTAAGAGTAATCTACCTTCGTTTATAAAGATATTGCAAAAAGTTATTAAAGAAACTTGAATTAAAATTTATGGCAGGCTCTCAATTTTCAGCAAGATCAGCTTACTTTGAATTTTCAAGTAAATTATTAACCTTTTTTCCTATCAACGTGGAGCTTTTTACCTGTGGTTTTCTGAACGCAGGTGCGCAAAGTAAGTAACCATGCAATGTTAAATAATAATTTATTAGTAAAATACAAAACGCTTATTGCTAAGAAACATCAAAACGAACAACGAGAAATAAAGAAATTATTGAAATGTGCTGCCACCAACCGATACACATAACTCAGCCCGTTTAGTAAATGGCATTTTGAATATGTTGAATTGGAATACCGTCAATTGCCTTTCTCAACCTTAGTTTCAACAAACCAAGATCGTTGTTTAATGGAGCCGCGTAGGCTTTATGTTTGAGATATCCCCATAAATAAAAGTCCATTAAGGTAAGATCGGGACTTCTGTGAGACCAATCCACCGCACAGGAAATTCGCGATCTAACCATTCTCGAACGATTCCTGTTGCATGTGCTGGGTGGCCGTCATGCTGAAAGTATGATGTTTGTCTATCTTCTAGTGACATGTTAATCAAATGGTCTTAAAGAATATTTTACAGCATTTCCAGGTAACTGTAATGGTTCATATTCCGCTCAAAAAAATATGGCCCAATTATCCCAGTGTAAGAAACAGCACACCACACATTTATTTTTTTATGACATTGTCTTCTGCAATTAACTCTATAATTTGGATTCTCCATAGACCAATGCAGTGCATTTTGGGAATTTACCAGCCCATTAGTGGTGTAAGTGGATTCGTCCGAAAAAATAATACTTCTGCCAAAATTGTGATTTTGTAGATATTGCCCGCCGTACCATAAACAAAAATCTAATCGTTTTGACTCGTCATTTTCTTCCAAAGTGTGTATAAGTTTTGCTTTAAAAGGTTTCACCTTGTTGGTACGATAAATTTGTTGCAAATGCGATTTGCTAATATTGCCAATTTCTAATGCCCTTCTTCTTAATGATAATTTCGGAAAACGCCTAACATAATCCATAGCTAATGCAGTTGCAGCATTGTCTTCTTCATTTAAGTCGGATTTTGTCTTCTTAACATTTAAAACACTCCCAGTGCGCATAAATTTTGTAAAAACTTTTTATACACTAGTAGCGGAAACCGAATAATTTGGCCAGCGTTCAAGGAATTTTCTTATCACTTCCTGAATGTTCTTCACCCAAACCATAGCACTGCACAATAAACACTTCTACCTTACCCACACTCAATCTGGGGACACACTGTGTATATATATATATATATATATATATATATATATATATATATATATATATATATATATATATATAGATATATATTCATATATACATACTGTTTACTGTTTACTGTTTACTCGTATTTCAGAAACTGCCTCAATAAAAGAATTAGAATTTGTTAGAGGCAGGTCATTAAGGGTGCCCACCTGCCCAATTGAAAGGTGTACTCGTTGCCAAGCTCACCGCTTTTCAGAAAATTTAGGTTACTCTGCTTTCTTAAATATAACACCCAACATGTTTTTATTGCAGTTGATTCAGCGCCCTTTTCTCACTCTCTCTCTCATCAAAATATTATATCTGTATTTTATTTGGAATTTTCAATATAAAAACACACAGGATTTTCCTCCAAAATCCCGGAAAAGTGTTTCTGAAATATAAGCCAGTTCACCGACCAATGAGTCATAGGATATATATATAAATATATATATATATATATATATATATATATATATATATATATATATATATATATATATATATATATATATATATATATATATATATAATTACTTATACGTACTACAAATTCTTGGCTTATTAAGGTTTAAGTGATTCAAAATTGGAACCTGTGTGAGCTCTGATCCGTACAATTGGGTGAACCCAATTTATGTTTATTCGTCCCTTTGATGACGCTAACTTTGTGAGCGAAACTGTATTGTAATACTGTATTCTGGTGAATTGTGTTCTCCAACTTCTACCTATGTAACAACCTTTACTAGGTTAAAAGTATGCCTTTTATTTTAGGAAACAAAATCTAAAACATTTCGATTCCAGACACATCTGGTCTAGGCGTGCTACAGGCCTTAAAACCCAGTACACCAAAATTATTGTTTTTGTTTTGTATTTTAACATCGGTCTGTTTCCGCGAGGTAAATAGACCACCTACAATAAGCTATTGTTACAACAAAATATCATTCCCAGACCAGGATAGCCGAGTCATCATAATAAAATTAGCAGACACCTTGGGAACGACGTAATAGACTGAATCTCACACGTGGGAAACTGTGTCAGCTAAACTGAAACTCAACTCGGGAGAACAATAGTGCTACGCCTAGGTGACGTTATAAATAGACGACTCGCCTTAAGCGAGGCGTTCATTATTGTTTCTAGCGTAAGGGTCTGCACATCGTGTGCTAAGATTAAGATATCACACTCATGTTGATCTTCATATTTGTCTATATATATATATATATATATATATATATATATATATATATATATATATATATATATATATATATATATATATATATATATATAATTTTATATTAAGTATTAATTGTGTTACTCCGTCATCAAATTGTTTAAAAAACTCAGACGTCTTAACCGTAAACATAAGTGGCGAGTGCAGTTTCACCACTCTATCCGGGAAATTTTGCCGGACCCCTGCCTTTCTGTAAGGATGGTAGTCTTTAACGTGCCCAACGAGGCATGTACACGAGACAGACGACCTTACGCTCCCTCCAAAGGGGCAAACGTGCAGACATTCAACTTTCTCTAATAAAACGTCACAACGTCGGTTGGTGTTAATCTGTACAGTATGTACTAAACAGGTGAAAGGGGAACCATGGGAATCCACCCCAGTACCCTTTGGCTTAGAAGCACACGTTATATATATATATATATATATATATATATATATATATATATATATATATATATATATATATATATATATATATATATATATATATATATATATATATATATATATAATTTTATATTAAGTATTAATTGTGTTAATCCGTCAAGAAATTGTATAAAAAACTCAGACGTCTTAACAGTAAAGTAAAGTCGCGAGTATGGCCAATCACCGACGCCAGAAAGCAGTTTCACCACTCAATCCTGGAAATTTTGCCGAAAACCTGCGTTTCTGAAAGGATGGTAGTCTTTAACGTGCCCAACAAGGCATGGACCCGAGACCGACGACTTTACGCCCCCTCCAAAGGACCAAACGTGCAGACATTCAACTTTCTCTCATAAAACGCCACAACGTTGGTTGGTGTTAATTTTTAGTGAATTTTCGTAGAAAAAAATCTCTAACGGGGAGATCCCGACTTTTGAATTTTGAAAAAGTTTTTGCAAACGAGCGCGAACGAGGACCGCTAGAACCGATATCCGGGTCAGTTTCAATTTTATATGTTTATATATATATATATATATATATATATATATATATATATATATATATATATATATATATATATATATATATATATATATATATATATATATATATATATATATATATTCGAAAAAAATTTTTATCCCAAAAAAATTAAAAAGTTATGTTAACCAAATTTAGTAGGTAGGTTTACGATATAAAAAATAAACTATACTTAAAAATTTAGGTTTCTATGTTACAAGAAAAAAAAAGTTATAAAAAAATAATTTGTGCCAGATTATTTCTATGAAAATTCACTACCATAACGCACTTGCTGCATCCAGGCTTTTTGCAGTATGTATTAAAAATGTTAAAGGGAATCATGGGAATCCAACCCAGTACCCTTTAGCTTAGAAGCACACGTTTTTTATCCCTGGACCACCGAGGCTCCGAATTACTTATTTGATCAGATTGTAGACGGGTCTGTATTTAACGCGCAAATACTAATTGCTTTTTTAGTGAATTTTCGTAGAAAAAAATCACTGTTGGGAAGATCCCGACTTTTGATAAAATTTGGCATGTACCTTCCTTTTGTAAATGGCTTGGATAACTTCTTTAGTCAGGAAAATCGGAGACGATGTTTTCCGAGAAAATTTTGAGTTTTTATTGGATAAAATTTTATCTCAAAGAATAAAAGAGATATGATAACCAAATTTGACACGTAGGTTAACGATATAAAAATTAAATTATACGCCAAGATTTAAATTAATGTTACAAGAAAAAAAATTACAATAAAATATTTTGTGCCAGATCATTTCTATGAACATTCCCTACCCCAACGCACTTGCTGTGTCCAGGCTTTTTTAATCATATTTTAATACTTGCAAAAGCTTCAACATATACTCCTATTTTTTAGGGCCACAAAATAGGTCAGTTTTAGCAATAATTGTTTAGTTTTAATTTGAGAGATATTTTACAGTATGTATTACAAGCTTTTACGATATGAATATATGAGCTACATGCCAACGTGGCTCGTAAAAAATTTCCTCTGTCTCGGAAACTATATAGAAACAAAACACTTTAAAATCACAATCCAATTAGCAGAAGCTTGTTATCGGTATTAGTTGAACCTCGCTCTAATGAACTTGTTTTTTGTTTCAGTCTGAACAAAAGAGATTCCTTCAGCAACATAAACAACGTTCAGAAACTTACAGCAAAGCCGCAGCAATGATGAAGAAACAACGTAAGAAATCCAGGGGATCAACTAAAACCGGCTTAGCGATGGATAAGGAACTCAAGGTAGCTGAGATGTCATTTGACTAGATATTTATAAATTTGTCGTAATTTAGTTTTTCCTATTTATGATTATTATTAGTGAATTTTCTTTAAAAACAATTATTAATGAGGAGATCCCGACTTTTGAATTTTGAAAAAATTTCTTCAAATGAGCGCTAATTAAGCCCCCAGAATACATATCCGGGGTCAGTTTCAATTTATATATATATATATATATATATATATATATATATATATATATATATATATATATATATATATATATATATATATATATATATATATATATATATATGTATGTATCACACCGATAACTCAAAAAATAATGAGCCGACTTTGATTAAATTTGCAAATGGCTTGGATAAGTTCGTTAGCCAGGAAAATCGGCCCAGGTTTTCCTGGAAAATGTTGTGTGTTCTTTCGAAAAAAATTTATATCTCCGTAATCAACAAAGTAAGGTCACACACATTTAGGATACGGGTTTACATCGTTACAGGTAAGCATCCTACCCAAATTTAGCGCTGCAGGTCAAAAGACAAAAAAGTTATAGGCATTTAAAGAAAGGTAAATTGGGGTTTTCCTCAAAACGTCAAAGTTGCAATTTAAAACGGCAAAATTGGCAATATTTAGGCAAAGAACTTAGATCTAATACGGGCTATGGAAAGAAAATGTCTCATGAAGAATGTTTTGAAAACCCTGAAGTCTTAGTTTCAACCGTCATTGTCCTTCATTTTACTAAAATGTTTTCAGAAAATTCATTTCAAATAGACCCTTTCTCTGATGCTTGGCAGTAGTCTTAGCTATAGAGTTTAGCGTCTAATGGTATATAATTTTTGTCGAATTTTCGTAAAAAATCAATAACGGTCAATATATTGGTTATTATACAAGATATGAAACAAAATTGTATAGATTAATTATAGGGTGTCTTGAGCTACATCTTAAAAAAATATTTCTACAATTACAGGCTGGCCCATAAGTCGTTGGTTATACAAATTTTCTTTTTTTTTTCAATCAAACACGCCTTATGTTATTGAATTTTCCATCGAACTATTTGTTTGTAAAAAAAGAAATTCTGGACGCCGCAAGTGCGTTATGGTAGCGAATTTTGATCAAATGCTTCATATTTGAATAGCTGAATTTGCTATTAACCTATAAGGTTGACTAAGAAACCAGTTTTTTCCGGAACACTTTAAGTTTACTTTCGGAAATTTTTGTACGTTTTCAAACAATAAAGATATTTTGATGAAACATGGCACATTGTTTTACTATATCGGTTATACTGGTAACCAAATTTGATGCCTGCTTTCTTAAAAGAAAACACACATTATTGCCAAACATTTTTATGAAAATTCACTACCATAACGCATTTGCTGCATCCAAACTTTTAGAAGATAGGGGTATTTCAGTTTATAATATGACTGTACTAACGAAAAGAGTCTTGTTTTTGAAATAAGAATTATTTTCCCAACAAAATATTCAATGTACAAGTCTTTTGGAGTGTCTTAGTTAAATACTTAAAACGAATAAACATCGAATTAAAATTAAGCATATGATTTGAGATTTGTAACAAGACAATTACATAGAAACTGACAAACTTTTATATCCAGTGTCAGTATGTCAGTATAATAGTATAACAACAATCCCTCAGGTGTGTGGAAAAAATTCATCAGTTAGGCAGCTTATTACTAGCTCTATCTATTAATTACGCTAGTTTGCAACGAAACCCTCCTCTAAATAAAAATTTGATTAACAGTAAGAGTTAAACATGCTGAATCTAGATCTGCTTTCCATTGTTTGCTATTACGTAAATATTTTTTAAATGTGTTTCTTAATTGCTTAAAATTATATATTATTGTTTGTCTTTATTTTTTGCATTAACGCTATTTTATTTAGTTTAGATCGTATTTGTACACACAAGGTTCACACTGATAGAAAGGGAGAGAAGGGTATTGACTAATGTCGTTTTTACACCAACGCCAGGTGTTCTCTTGGCGCCCAGTTCGTTAAAAAGTTGTATAGTGATTGTTTCTGTTTTATACCGGATATAACAGTTCTGAGGTATATTGATATATGTAGCGAAAACTGTCTCCTTAACTATAGAGCAAAATGAAATAACATGATTAGAACATTGTTCGGATTTTATAGCAAATTTAATTTTGTTGTGGGCACAAGGTGCCAAGGACTTGCACAATTTCTCCAGACCTATTTTGTTACTACTGGTAACTTTACTGTAAAATCGCAACGGATTGCATCGTCTAGTCTGGGTAAAACTGCTTATTAACGTTACTTTAGGTTTTCGATCGATGAAAGATACAAAAAATTGGCTGCCGAAAATATGCTGCCACAGTTGCTCAAGAATTTTACGATGTTCGCTCAAAAGTTTATGCCGCTCGCAACGCCCATGATTTGGAGTGAACCTCAAAATCATGAAAACGGTTGTAATTTTTGTATGATTTTGACAAATGAATTTACGACAAAGAAAAATAATACAATTAAATATCCGGAGATTCCGTCTGCACACAAACCTGTTCCTCTAAGCAATGATGCTTCACCTCCAGTGCGTACTAACAGCGGCGAGATGGTGGACGATCAAAACGCTCATCCTCAACTTAGCGAATCCAGTTGGCTCCCTGCTTCTTCATCTTTATATACAAGTGTATCAGAACATGATCGTACGCAACTTGATTCGAAGGTTATAATTTAAGGTTTACGACTCTTAAAATCGAATTTGTTAGATAAAAATACAAAGGTCTCATATTTTCGTAACAGATAAGAAAACTTTATGAGTTATTTCACCAAAGAGGGTGATTTAGTGTTTTGTAATAATGCTTAAGGACTTCTACAAGAACGGGATTTGCTTGAAGGATCAGAGGAATGGCGACTTTTTATTGATTCGTCCAATATCAGTTTAAAAGCTACCTTACTTCACAATGGCAATGAATATCCTTCAGGTCCCCTCGCACATGCAAAAACAATTTTGGAGATATGGAATTGTTATTGAAAAAAATGAAATATTCATAGCACAAGTGAAACATTTCTGCTGATCTAAAAGTTTTAGCAATGTTTACTGGACTACAAGGAGGGAACACCAAATTTTGTTGTTTTATATGCGAGTGAGACAGTTGCGCAAGAGATAAGCACTACGTAATGAAAAACTGGCCATGGCCACTAAGAGCGAGTTCGACGCCTGGAGTCAAAAATGTAAAAGAATAACCTATGGTTCAAAGCGAAAAACTTTTTTTACCATAACTCCATATGAAGCTGGGTCTTATAAAAGACTTTATAAAACCCACGAATAAAGATGCTGAAGGCTTCCGATACCTCAAAACAAAGCTCCCACGAATTAGCGACGTAAAATTGGAAAAAGGAATCTTTGTAGGTTCCCAAATGCGAGAGCTTATGAAGGACGCAAATTTTAAAATTAAGCTAAATGAAGCTGACAAAGGAGCATGGACCGCTTTCGTAGAAGTGTGTTATAATTTTCTTAGCAAAAAAAACATATGAAAACTGCCAGGAAATCATCCAAGAACTTCTTTCTTCGCATAAACTCTAAATTTCAACGGGTCCCTTAAAAGTAATTTTTGGCACCCCCACTTATATTTTTTCCCGCAAACCTTGGCTCTGTATCAGCTGAACATGGTGAAAGGTTTTCTCAAGATATATTGCACATAGAGAGGCCCCACAACGGGAACTGGCCGGAAGCAATTCCTACAGATTTTTGTTGGTAGTTTCGCCGCGAAATTTAATATATAATATGAGAAGGAAGAAAACTACAAAGTAAAATACTATTAACCAGAAGTAATAAGAGTAAGTAATTAGAGTGTTTTAAGGTTTTTTAAAGTTCTGAAACGAATTGTATCTAATATTGTCTTGGTTATTAAATTTATATTAATTCACAGCAAAAAAAGCGTTTTATTTGAAAATTCCATTACAAAAAATATATACGTATATATGTATTAATATGCATAAATTATAATACTATATTTCCATTCAGAGGAATCAAATATATAATAATCATGGATAAAAATAAGAAGCAAAGAAAAAAAAAATTGCGGGCCAGTGTTATTGTTACTTAACCCCTTAAGTGTGGAGTCAATTTAACAAAATTATACCATCTGGTGGGAAGCTTTTTTTCTTCGTCTAGTGTTTAATTTGTTCACAAAATTGTAGGTAGATCAGCTTTTCACCTTGTAAAAAGCGACTTACAGGTAAATTTTGGGCACCTGAAAATGTGAAACCAGAGCGGGTCTTGCGAATTATTAAAAATTCGGGACGCAGCAAGTGCGTTATGGTAGTGAATTTTCATAAAAATCTTTTTAATAACAAATATGTGTGTTTTTTTACGAAAGCAGGCATCAAATTTGGTTACCAGTATAACCTATATAGTAAAAACAATGTGCCATGTTCCATTAAAATAACTTTATTGTGTGAAAATGTACAAAAATTTCCAAAAGTAAACTTAAAATGTTCCCGAAAAAACACGTTTCTTGGTCAACCTTATAGGTTAATAGCAAATTGAGCTGTTCAAATATGAAACATGTGATCAAAATTCGCTACCATAACGCACTTGCTGCGTCCAGAATTTATTTTCTTACAAATATGCATTATATTTCGATGGAAAATGCAAAAATGCAATAACATAAGGCGTGTTTGATTAAAAAAAGGAAATTTGTATCACCAACGACTTATGGGCCACCCTGTGATTGCAGAAATATTATTTTAAGATGTAGGTCAAGACACCCTATAATTAATATATACAAATTTTCTTCATATCTTATATATTAACGGATATATTGAGCTTTATTAATTTTTTACGAAAATTCGACAAAAATTATATACCACCAAACGATAAACTCTATAGCTAAGGCTACTGCCAAGCATCAGAGAAAGGGTCTATTTGAAATGAATTTTCTGCAAATATTTTAGTAAAATGAAGGACTATGACGGTTGAAACTAAGACTTAAGGGTTTGTAAAACATCCTTCTTGAGACATTTTATTTCTATAGCCCGTATTAGGTTTAAGTTATTTGCCTAAATGTTGCCAATTTTGACATTTTAAATCGCCACTTTGACGTTTTGAGGAAAACCAAAATTTATTTATTTTTAAATGCCCATAACTTTTTTGTCTTTTGACCTACATAGCTAAATTTTGGTAGGTAACTTACCTATAAGGATGTAAACCTGCGTACCAAATTTGGTTGCCCTTACTTTGTAAATTCCAGAGATATAAATTTTTTTTGAAAGAAAACACAAAAATTTCCAGGAAAACCTGGGCAGATTTTCCTGACTAACGAACTCATCCAAGCTATTTGCAAAAGGAATTTTTTCACCAAATTTGATCAAAATCGGCCCATTATTTTTTGAGTTATCGGTGTGATACATATATATATATATATATATATATATATATATATATATATATATATATATATATATATATATAAATATATATATATATATATATATATATATATATATATATATATATATATATATATATATATATATATATATATATATATATATAAACATATAAAAATTGAAACTGACCCCGGATATGTTTTCTGAGGGGCCTAATTAGCGCTCATTTGAAGAAATTTTTTCAAAATTCAAAAGTCGGGATCTCCTCATTAGTGAATTTTTTTTAAGAAAATTCACTAAAAAGGTAAACATTTCCGAAATTAAAAAATATGCAATTTGATTTGTATTAGCGTAAAAATATACTTTTTATGATACAAAATGTGGTACACAAAAAGGCAGTGGCGGGTAACCAAACTGTTCAAATTCACATACGTCTAATAATATTTGCCTTTGAAAATTATACGTGCTTCTATTTGTATGGTACATAAGATGTGGATGAGAATTGTTACATAAAGTAGTAATGATAATAATAATAATAATAATAATAATAATAATAATAATAATAATAATAATAATAATAATAATAATAATAATAATAATAATAATAATAATAATAATAATAATAATAATGATGATAATAACAATAATAATAATAATAATAATAATAATACAAGAGAGGCGCGACGCAGTTGCCAAGATGCTTCTTTTAAACCTTAGTAAGGAGCCCTACTATAGATAAACTCCTAGGCCTGTTCTAGAGAACTTGGGATACAGGTTGTACTGGGATCGGACCCTGCTCACAGATCAACGAGTTGCACACAACAGGCCAGATATAATAATAGTGGATAAGTCGTGCAACCAAGTGATGCTGATTGATGTAGCCATTACAAATACTAAAAATCTAGATACAAAGTTCAACGAGAAGATCATTAAATACAGAGACGTCGAGGTACAAGTAAAGAGACAGTGGAGGGCAGATAGTGTCCAAGTGATTCCAATAGTCATGTCGTCAACTGGTGTGGTCCCTAATAATCTTCGAGAGAACATTATGATACCGGTCCTTCGAGAGCATCTTTATAAGGTTATGCAGAAGCCGGTAATACTTGCAACTCCCCACGCCGTGCGGAGATTCCTGGGAAATGAGGATGTGTCGCGTTGTCGTTCAGGGCCCGATAACTTGGAAAGGGCTCCATCAGAGCTCGGTGCCTTTGGTATCTGAGATACCTGGGATGAGTGAATGTTCCCTTGTGGTAAAGTGTGAAAGCCCTTCAGTCTAAAGTCGATAATAATAATAATATCAGTGGCCTGTCACATGTGCACAAGTTGGTGCAAGAAAAATAAGAAGAGAAGATAAATACTTATTTACACACTTACTTTGAAAATTTTAAAGTTCCAGCTTCTACTTTGTTTTTTCTTGGCACATAAAAAAGTCAAAAACTTGAATCTCTATATATCTAATCACTAAAATTCATGTCCTATACACTAAAAATATTTCAGAAACATGTCTAATAGTTTGTCTTGGTGTAGTAGTTGTCGAAACACGGGACAACGCAAAGGGGTACATTGCACCCCAACTAACAAAATTGCTTTAATGAAAGAATGCATGATATTTCGACGAAAAAAAGCAAAAATGTAATAATATAAGATGTGTTCGCTTTAGAAAAAATGGTATCACCAACAACTTTTGCGCCACCTATTTTGTTGTAAAACTAATTTTATATGATGCAGCTCAACACAGACTATAATTAGCATGTACAATTTTTTCTCGTAACTTGTGAAATAACGGGTATATTGAGCTTTACCGTAGAAATGCGTCACCATGTACATATGAAAACAGATAAAAACGGAAATTAACCCCGGATATGGATTCCAAGGAGCCTAGTTCGCTTTCATTTGATGACATCTTTTCAAAACTCAAAAGTGATGCCCTCCTCATTCCCGAATTCTTTCTCCAAACGTTCGCTAAAAATTATAGACCATTAGACGATAAACTCTTTAATTGAAACTACTGCCAAAGCGTCAGAGAAAGGGCCTATATGAAATTAATTTTCTGCAAATATTTTAGTAAAAAGGTCAATTACGGTTGAAGCTGAAATTTAAGGCTTCGCAAAACACTCATATTGCTCCGTTTTCCGTACATAACCCGTATTCGTTTCACGCTCGTTGCCTAAATGTTGCCAATTTTAACGTTTCAAATTGCGACTTTGATCTTTTAAGAGGAAAGTACCATATTTTTTGAAATACCTATAACTTTTTTGTTTTAAACCTACAGATCTAGATTTTGGTACGTAATCTAACTGTTGCGACGCAAACCAGCGTACAAGTTTGGTTGCGATAACTGTGTTATTTCCGGAGATATAAACAATTTTCGAGAGAAACACAAAATTTTCGTAGTAAAACTGGTTGATTTTCTTGGCTAACGAAACACTTGCAAAAGGAAGATACTCAGAATGTTTCATCCTCCGATAACGCTCGCTAACTTTGTTAGTGAAACGATCGTCAGATCTTTAAAAAGATGTGTTGTGGTGATTTGGGTTCTCCAAGTGTACTTATCAGTGGTCATGACAGGTGGAGAGAACTCACAAAATAACCCATGAGATAGGAGCGGCGGTTAGATTTAAACCAAATGTAAGATTTAATTATAAAGATTGATTCAAATATCCAGTGTTATGCAATTGGTACAAATATAATACAAAGATTAATAAATAATAGTTTTCTGTCGTGTTTATGCAACTCTGAATATACGGCTGTAGGGAAAATAAGAAAGAACACTAAAAAACATTTCCCTAAAATAGATTGCCAGTTTAGAACGGTTTGAATAATAATTTATTTAATTCAATGAAATAAAAACACACGGATTTACAAGAGTATTATCACGTAAAGAGATACATATTAAATAGACCATATAAAGTGATGCATTCAAGTTTTAAAAAACTTAGAATACTAAATACACATAGTATATACAATATACGCCAAATAATTATACAGGGTTATATATATATATATATATATATATATATATATATATATATATATATATATATAATTCCCGCTCATTTGAAAAATTTCTCGGAAAGTCGTTATCTCCCGTTTAGTGTGTTTTGTTATGTAAATTCGCTATAATAATTTTGAATCAATTAAATGTACTTAACGTTACCACTATAAGAAAATGTTTGTTTATGCACATCTTTTAAAAGGGTTTTTAATGTTTTAGAATATGCAGGTGCTGGAAGAAGAGAAAACGAAACTGGATGCTTTTTGCGAACAAAGTCTAAAAAATGTAAGTTAAATTTATTTTTAGCTAGATATATATTATTAACAATAACAAAATCTTTTAGGCTATGACACAGGAAAGGAGAAGATATGGTTTTGTTTTAGAGAGACAGTGTTCATTATCCAAACACTACTTGTCTTACCATAGTCATGGAATATCAGCATACCAACAAAATATCGATAAATGGTCAGAAGTTGCTAAGACTAGAGAATATTTACCAGAATCTGTCGAAAATATCTTCACAAACAGGCTCAAGGTATTTGTTGAAATTTTACAATTATTTATCTTAAATTTAAAGTACGAATTTATTAAAAAGCTTCGGCATTTTAGTTTATTACAAAGCGCGATCTTTTTAAATAACTGTAAAAAGTTACTTCCTTCAGATTGCATTGGAGGTGTGTGCGCATATGTCCGTAGCAATCTACCCTGCATCAGACTCCCCAATTTAGAATCTGGAAGAAAAGATATACTTTGGCTGAAACTCTCTCTCTCTCTCTATCAGGGCTGCAACTAAATTCATCTATTGCATTAACTGGTCACCTTCTGACAACAACTTTGTCCAGCTCTTCAACTACCTTTCTGAAAAAACCGACCATCTGATTTCTGAATATCCTTCCTCCGAGGTCACTATTTTTGGTGACTCCAATGTCCATAATAAGGAATGGCTAGGATCTTCAAAAACCGATCCACAAGGGAGAGCAGCGGAGGCCTTTGCAGTCAGCAAGTCTTTAGCCAATATGGTTCAGCAACCTACTTACTTTCCTCGTATCCCAACACACATCTCAAGTTCCTTGGATCTCCTTCTTACTGCAATACCTGAATGCTATAAGACACCAGTCACCGCCCTCCTTGGTCGCTCAGACCACGGCATAGTCACTGCTTCCTATGAAATGAAACCCGAGGCCACACAGTCATCATACCCACGTATCGTTTGGCAGTACAACTCCGCAAATTGGGACGAAATGCAGGATTACTTTTGCTCATTTCCATGGGCGTCTGTCTGCTTCTCTCGTCCTGACTCCTATGATATCTCACAAAAAGTTACCGAAATTATCCAAGCTGGCATGGAATTATTTATTCCACGTACACAGAAAACCCCTTTAGTCACTCAAAAGCCCTGGTTATCTAAATCATGTGGTAAGGCCAGAATTAAAAAGGTCAAAGCTCACAAAACGCTTGTACACAATCCCAGTCAAGAAAACCGTCAAACATTTAACGACGCAAGAAACCGCTATGTCCGCATTCTTTCTGAGGCAAAAAACTAGTTCAATAACCACATCAAAAACAAAATCCTCTCAAGCTCCAACAGCAGCAACCCCTGCTGAACTGTTGCTAAATCTATTGGGAATAATTTCTTCAAGAGCACGTTCCCACCTCTTGTTTCAGGAGATAGAATTGTTTCTACCGCGCTGGGCAAGGCTGAAATTTTTGCTTGGTGTTCGCCGGCGATTCTACTCTCGACCCACCTCCAAATGTTCAACCACCAACAGTCCCCAATGTCGCGCATAAAATGACGGATATCATTTTCAAAGCTAAAAACGTACGAAACATGCTCTCTCCTCTTAATACCAGGAAAGCCTTTGGTCTTGACGAGATCCCAGTAATTGTTCTGAAAAAATGTGCACCAAAACTTGCTCCTTCCTGACTGGTCTGTTTCAAATATCTTACAATAGAGGCATATTCTGTAGTAACTGGAAAACTGCTCGAGTACAACCCCTTCCCAAGAAAGGATCCAAAGGGCTTCCTAACAACTACAGGCCTATTTCTCTCGTTTCAGTCGTCTCTAAAGTGATGGAAAAGTATATAAGCGCCGAATTGCTAAAATTTAAAAAAAACACACAGTCTAATCCACGACAGACAGTAT
Organism: Tillus elongatus; assembly: GCA_964006375.1. Classification (NCBI taxonomy): domain Eukaryota; kingdom Metazoa; phylum Arthropoda; class Insecta; order Coleoptera; family Cleridae; genus Tillus; species Tillus elongatus. Next base: position 62,857,681 of record OZ023263.1, on the reverse strand, counting down.
GGATTCCGTCAGCGCAGATCAACTGCTGGCCTCCTTTCCTTTGTCACCCATTCTTGGAACAAGTCTATGGAACTACACGGTGAATCCCAGATTGTCGCTCTAGACATATCCAAAGCATTCGACCAGGTCTGGCACGCAGCGCTGCTTAATAAACTTCCGGCCTATGACCCACAACCAAAACTCTGTATCTGGACAGCAAATCTCCTCTCCAACTAGAGCATTTCTGTTGTCGTCGATGGGCATTCCTCTAAACTGTATCCAATTAAGGCAGAAGTCCCTCAAGGTTCAGCTTATCCTCTACTTTGTTTCTTCTCCACATCAAAGATCTCCTCTCTAGCACATCTAATCCAGTTCGCAGTTACGCGGACGACAGCACAAATATACAATATTCTAAGCCTGTCTCTTTAGCCCAATTAGATGAGGATCGCAGACTCATGGAGGGTTCTGCCTCTGTGTATATCAAAAAAATATTAGACTGAGCAAGTACAAATCTTGTACAATTCAACTCCACCAAATCTCAGTCTTGCTTTCTATCTCATAAGAGATACACCAGCCCTAGACCCCTCACACTAAACAACCAAGTTTTCAAAGTAATGAGTCCTTCACACTTGTTGGCATTTCTGTGGATCGAAATCTCAATTGGCACCAACATCACATCAATTCCAGAAGCGGCGGCTAAGACACTAGGTTTCCTCTTCCGTGCTCGCAAATACTTTTTACCAGCTAATCTCTATATCTTGTATACTTCACAGATAAGGCCTTGAATACTGCTCCCACATCTGGGGTGCCGCTGTCACTTCTACACTCGCTTTCCTGGACTCCATTCAGAAGAGAGTTATACATCTCATCGGTGACCCTACCTTCCCCCAAAGGCTGCCATCCCTTGCCCACCGACGTGCCGTTGGTGACCTCTCTCTCTTTTATAGATATTTGCACGACCACTGCTCAGAGGAGCTTCTTCCATAGTTCCTTCACCTGCTGCTCCCAACAGATTTTCCAGGGGAACAGAGCGAATGCATCATTTTACTGCCCAGGTCACCAGACATAGAACGTCTTGTTATGCGCGCTTTTTTGTCCCGAGGACTACCAAGTTGTGGAATTCCTTGCCGGCACAGGTTTTTCTTTCTCCTCCGAACCTGCGAACCTTCAAGTCCAGAATTAACAAGTTGCCTCTCTCCTCCTTGTCGACGCCCACGGTACGATAGTATTTAGGCTGTGAGCCCTCGTGGTGTGTTGTTGGGGTTTAATATTGTATCATTTTTAGAAATGTTCGTAGAAATAAATCGCTATTGAGGTAGCAGACACGGTAGACATTAGGAAATAAGCGATCCCGACTTCCGATTATCAGATTTGCGCGCCTGTCTGTCGCAAATTATGCAGCTTCGCGCATCTGTCTGGTATCTGCTACATTGCCAAACTCAGTCAATATTCCAAATATCTACCTACAACTAGATTTAATAAATGTTTCTTCAAATGAGCGCGAACTAGGCCCCCCTAGAAGAATATACGGGGTCATTTTCAATCGCGCTTATTTACAGACTCACTTTATAACTATAAAGTGGCTATCAAATTTTCTTTTTTTTTTGCAATTGTAATTACACATTAGGTGCATAACTTCAATTTTACGTATTTTATCAGCAAACTTTCGTATAAAAAGTTATTGGAAAAAAATCTTTGCGAATTCACGTGAAAAAATGTTTTCGAATTTTAGTGAAAAAAAGTTTTTATAGCAAATTTTCGTGTAAATTTTTTTTTCGGGAATATTCTTAAAAAGATTTTTATGTAATTTCATGTATTTTCAGACAACAAATTGTCTGCAAATTTTTATGTAAACATTTTTTATTTATTTCTGTCAAAAAGCTTTTTGTGAATAATTATATCTTGGCTCATGTAGTATTTACGTAAATTGCTTGGATAGGGTCGTTGGCCAGGAAAGTCAGACCAGTATTTTTGATAAAATTTTAAATATATGTTAAGCAAATTTAGGTACTTATTATAATATCTATTAAATTATATGTCTTTCTTAAAACAAACATATTTAACACTAAAAACAGTTCTGTGAAAATTCGCTACCATAACGCACTTGCTGCGTCCAGACTTTTTTTATTACTGTAAAATACAGATATATTTTTTACAGTTATAAGAATTATCACTGCGTGCATCTTTGTTTATTGATCGGTGCTAATCTTTGCAATCTGTTTATTTTCAGCAAATATCTGTATGGCAAGATGAAGACGTGTATTCTAACCCGAGAAGCCCGAATTTTGAAGAGGATAGGATAAGTATCAATTCACAGCTGAGGAAAACGAAGAGTATGGATGCCTCTTGTTTAGATATTCGCTCAATAGGAGATGTAAATTCTCCGATTACTACTCTCAACCGTGCCAAATCCGAATATAACCTCAATTCATCCACACACACATTAACACAAGGTAAGTCTGTCTCTCGATAGCGTAGCTTTATTCTAAAATCCAAATAAAATTAGGTTTTTAGTGAGTTTTCTTAGGAAAGATTCACCAATGGGGAGATCGCGACTTTTTAATTTTTAATTTTTTTTTCTAATGAGCGCAAACTATGACCCCTAGAACCCATATTCATATATATATATATATATATATATATATATATATATATATATATATATATATATATATATATATATATATATATATATAGGGTGGCGCATTGAAAACGAAACAGACCGATTTGCGTCCAAAGAATTTTTTTTTTATGAAACACATCACTTTTAATATTGAGGGGTACATCTTTTGACATAAAACTCAACTTTGTCACATCAACCCCTTAAGGATGGTGATAACAACCCTTATATTTTTAAATAGGGAACATGGGTCGAGTGTTACATCATTTGAAAGCTCGTTCTTTTCTGAATTCAGCACACTAATTTTGTTTGTAAGTTTTATCAACTGGTTTAAAAATTATTCACAGTTGAAGATGCAAAAATCCATTTCACTCATTCCGATAAGAAATGTGCTGATAGTCAATGTTTTGTTGGTTTGTAAACAAAAAATTTACTATCAGAACATTTCTTATCGGAATGAGAGAAATGCGGTTTATTATTTCAATTTATCCGTCGGTTTGATACTTGATAGTACTATCGAAAATTAATTTCACAATGGTATATTCTGTAGAAGAAAGAGTTGAAATAATTATTCTTTTTTTTTTTTAAAAAACGATGACTGTGCCAACCGTACCGTAAATTTGTTTAATGAGCAACATCCAAACAGACATGTTAACAGAAAATACATTTTGGAGTTAGTTGCAAAGTTTCGACAAAGTGGTTCAGTAGCCAACAAAAAACGGGATCCTGAAGGTGTATTTCCGGTTAGAAATGAGACTTCTGAGATTGAAGTTTTAGGACAAATTGCTGCAGACCCAACTTTGAGCACGAGAAAATTGGCCACTGTTTCAAACATCAAAAGAAGAACTATTCAGCAAATATTGAAGCATCATAAATTTCACCCGTATAAAATTCATCTTGTACAACAACTGAATGAAGATGATTTTGATCGGCGGCTGGAGTTTTGTGAAGTTATGACACGAGTAGCTGATAACGGGAACGTTCTGTTCAATATCTGTTTTTCAGACGTTTTTATTAAACTTTACAGTCAATCGTCATAATTATCGTTATTGGGGAGATAATAACCCAAGAAATTTTCACGAAGTCCACATTCAAACTTTATAGAAATTGAATGTCTGGACTGGCATTTTTGGAGACCGTTTAATCGGACAAATTTTTCTTGATGGCAATATGAGTGGCGAAACGTATTTGGAGTTCCTGGAAAATATCGTTTTCCCTCTAGTAATTGCCATTGTTGAAAATGATGATCGCTATTAAGAGAATCAATTAGTGTTTCAACAAGATGGAGGTCCTCCGCATTTTTCACAGCGTGTTAGGGAGTTTTTGAACAGAGAGTTTCCAGGACAATGGATTGGGCGTAGAGGTGCTATAGAGTGGCCCACTAGATCACTGGATTTAACTCCTTTAGACTTCTTTCTATGGGGCCATTTAAAGAGTAGAATTTACGCAACAGAACCGGAGTATCTGGAAGAATTACGCCCTCTAATAAGTCCACAAATGCTCCAGAATATCAGAGCTCGTTTTGAACAAAATTTGTACTTTTGTATGGAAGCTGGTGGTCAACAATTTGAACACTTACTTAACCTAATAAACATTTTTGAACGTTTGGTTTTGTTTTTTTTTTTCGTTTTTTTTTAACGAAAAATTGACTAATTGGTGCATTTCTTATCACAATGAATGAAATACGTTCTTGCAATTCCAACTGTAAATAATTTTTAATCAAGTTGATAAAACTCCCATAAAATTTGTGTGCTGAATTCAGAAAAGAGAGAGCTTTCAAATGATGTAACACACGACCCATCTTCCATATTTAAAATATAAGGGTTGTTATCTCTGGACGCAAATCGGTTTGTTTCGTTTTCAATGCGCCACCCTATATATATATATATATATATATATATATATATATATATATATATATATATATATATATATATATATATATATATATATATATATATATATGTATATATAAATGTATGTATATGTATCACACCGATAACTCAAAAAATAATGGGTCGATGTTAAATTTCAGCATGAACCTTCATTGTGTAAGTGGCTAGGCTAAGTTAGTCAGCCACGAAAATCGAACTAGGTTTTTCATGAAAGTTTTAAGTTTTCCTTCGAAAAAAAATTTTGTCTCAAAAAGTAAAAAAAGCTGTGGGAATCAAATTTGGCAGGTCGATTTATGGTATAAAAAGCAAACTATACTCCAAAATTAAGATTTCTATTTTACAAGAAAAAATAGGTTAAAAAAATAGTTGGCGCCAGATGATTTCTATGAAAATTCACTACCATAACGCACTTTCTGCGTTCCAGACAATTTAGCTAATATGCCACAGTTGTAGCGAAAAATATGTGGCTATTTTTATATAACTAATTTTAATATTTAAATTTTGGGACTGCTCTCAATTAACTATGATTTTTTATATACAGGATGTTCACGGGAATCGTTTCCAATATCTATCTCTGCTTGTATTGGAGCTGTATTGGAGCTACAATGAGGTTAAAATTGAGAGAGTTTTTTTACGACCACCTCAATGCTGGCATCAAAAAACATTTGCGCATCGAATTGCTGAGATTGACATATCAATTATGGGACGCTAGATATTTTCTCGGCTAGCTCAAGCTAACACGTTCTCATCTATTCTACATAGTTCCAGAAATATCTAAATCTGGATATGCTTGTTCACGGGAATCGTTTACAATAACGATCTCCGTTACTATTGAAGCTACAATGTGGTTCAAATGTTGTTCAACTCTGCACGAACATCTCCACTCTGACACCAGGTAGCTCTCAAAACAGAAACTTAGGTCTTTAATGAATAATCTTTCTGCCATGTTTGTTTCCGTAACCCGCATTAATTACATAACCTTTGTTTGAAAATCACCAATTCTGACCCTGCAAATTGTCACCTTGACGGGTTTAGAAGAAGCGCTATAAAATTTTGAAAGTTGTTTTGCTATATTTTTTGGCCTTTGTTCCGTAATAACTTAGCTTTTGTATGTAATATTCAATATATTTTATTAAACAAATAAAAAATTTGCTTTGTGTGCTCCGCCGGCTTTCACTGCGACCATTCTGTTTTAGTATCTTTAGACTTTTTCTATCTAAAGTTAGAGACCTCATTTTTTTTCGGATAGTATACTTGATATATAAGAAACTTGCGTCTCAAATTTAATTACAATAGTTTTGTTATTTCAGAGGACACAAAAATTTCTGGAAAGAATCGACAATTTTTCTGAAAAATTTGGTCTAATTTTTTGTAGCTCACAACGCTATTTAAGCCATTTTCTAAAAGAGTAGCCGTGAAAAGTTTTATATATATATATATATATATATATATATATATATATATATATATATATATATATATATATATATATATATATATATATATATATATATATATATATATACAAAAACGTAGAAAACCGAAATATGATCACAGACATGAGTTTCTGGGCGCTAGTTCGCGCTCGCTAAAAGACTTTTTTCAAAATACAAAAGCTCCTATACATCCTTTTTCCAAGAAACTTCGCTAATTCAGTTCGTTTTGGAAAAGGTCAACCCCTTCTGTCTTGTGCGTTTGTGTCTAAAGAATCTAAATCCAAGCAATATTTGATTATACTAATTTAATACTGGTATTATGCTTTATATTAAAAACACTTTGGATACCATCCAGGATAGTAAGATGAAACTGCACCGTGACGTCGGTGATTGACCATAGTCGCGGAAATAGGCCGACGCTAAAAAACAAAACACACATACCATCCATCTAAAGACGTTTTTTTGTTGTTTGTTTATCTGAAATTATCATTTTACTCGCAGTCACGGTAGTCAATTCATAACTAATAACGGACTCATGTTTGTGTTTCTATTTTTTTAGTTTTGCTACGTTACACACTTTCGTAAAGAGAAGTATATAGTAAACCGACTAAGAAAACTCATGTTGTTCAAACTTTGTCAATATAGAATCCTGAATCCACAAATGTTGTATAAAGTTTTGGGGTGTATCAAATTTTGTCCTGTTTTCTTTGGTTCACGCAGAAGCATGTCATATTGCTTTATAGCATTAGTATTCCGACGTTATTTTGCGAGAGAAAACAGACTTAATTTAAATAAACAGACTGGATAATTTCTTATTTGTAAATGTTCTATTTTCATTTTCGAAAGAAAGATTTACAATTTTCCATTAAAGTATATGACATTCAGAACTGGCCAGCCAACTTAGCCTCAGGAAATAATTTTCCAATGTAACTAAAAAAAAAAAAAACAGAAATCTCTCTCTCTCTCTCTTTCTATCTTTCTATCTCTTTCTTTTTCTCTCTCTTTCTATCTATCTCTCTCTCTCTCTCTCTCTCTCTCTCTCTCTCTCTCTCTCTCTCTCTCTCTCTCTTTCTCTCTATGCGTGTGTGTGTATAGATATATGTACAATGAATAGGAAAATTATGGTATAAATTCATTGAAATTTCATTCATCGCCTTTTTTTTAATGACAAGCCCCGTTTTTTTTAAATTGTATTATCATAGAGCAATGAATTGTCGACGCGGTACCATCCAAATTTTCATACCTTACATTGTTAAAATTTCGAATGAAAGTCGCTAAAAGATTGGAAAACATGAACTCCATTCAAAACAAGGATCATTTCTTATAAAGGAAATGTTCTAAATTACATCCACAAGTAGATACTAGTCAATAATACTGAAGAATGAGGCGTACGTCATTGTCAAATAAACGTTATTCTTAATAACATAAATCTCTTTTGAAAGTATGGCACATTTAAGTGAAACCCAGCGTATAGAAATTTTTGATCTTGTTGGATGCGATGATAAAATCAAAACACAGCAAGAAGTGTACAATTTGTTTAATGCAAAATATCTGGACAGACGTTTATGCCAACCACTATTAATAAAATCGTGGAGCAATTGAGAGTAACTGGGGATGTTAAACACATGCAAGGTGCAGGACGTCCAAATAAACTTGATGAAAACGTAAAACTTGATTTTTTTAGGTGTGGGTGAGAAACCTCATGTTGCGTCTCTATCAAACGCAGATATATATGAAATTTCTCAGCAATCAGTATTACGTGGAATAAAATTAGAAATTTTCCATCTTTACAAAATACAGCTGCTGCATGAACCATCATTTTGGCTAAATGTAACAGTCAATTAACAAAATTACAGGTATTTCAGCATAGAGGGAATCCTCACTGGATGACTGAAGCACATGCACAACACTCTCGTAAAGTTAACGTGTGTGCAGGAATAGTCCACGATAGAATCGTAGGTTCCTTCTTCTTCGGCGAAAGTCTCACTGGGGAGTGATATCATAATTTTCCAAGGAATGAGCTGATTGCTGCTCTTGCTGCCAGTTTTCCAAATAAAGATGCTCCTGATCTACTAAGTGGTGAAATCTGGTTTCAGCAAGACGGTGCACCTCCGAACTATGCACGTCTTGATGGCAAGGTTTTAAATGACTGCTTTCCTGGCAAGTGGATCAGCCGAGGGAAAATAGAGTGTCCTCCCATATCCCCAGACCTTACTCCCGTATATTTTTATGGAGGTATTAAAAATGAAATAATAATGATGTCTATGTTAACAAACCAAATAACCTAGAAGCTTTAAAAAATCGATTTAGGTATAATATGATTCGAATTAGCACTGAGATCATTCGTAATGTACAAGAGGAATGTGCCAACAGATTTGCTTAATGTCAAGAAGTCGGTGGATTGCATTTCGAACATTATATTTAAAGGAAACATTACCTTGTTGGATAACAGCTTTTATCTTTTGATTGTTGTTATCAATATAGTTTATGTTTTGTACTCTCTAAATGGCTCTTAAATATATATATATATATATATATATATATATATATATATATATATATATATACTTTTAAGGGCAATTACGAACAAAAAACGAGGGCTATATTTTAAAGAAAGTCACTCTGTACTAAAACTCGATATATTTCGTCGGGGTCCAGCATCTTCAGGAGTACTAAAAATGAATAAAAATCTGAAAAACTTCTAGATTATGCATTAAAAACGCTTACAGCACTGTAATTAATTACAAAAGCAAGGCCAAAGCATCAAAAACAGGGAAAATCTGCCACAAAGACAGGCAAAAACAACAATACAAAAAACATCTTTACATCACATGTAACTTCACTCGAACATTACCACTTTCGAAACATTCAAAGCAAGTCATGAAGAAGTATAAAAAGTGCCATGAAGGTTAAAAAACTAAAAAAGCTTCGAAAAATTCGCGTGTAACAAAATGGACATACACGCGAATTTTTCAAAGCTTTTTTAGTTTATTCCTTATTATTATTATTATTATTATTATTATTATTATTATTATTATTATTATTATTATTATTATTATTATTATTATTATTATTATTATTATTATTATTATTATTATTATCAATAATAATAATCGCCTTTATTAAACACAATAAAAAACAAGAAATTACTACAAATGAACTAAAATGCACAACTCAAGCTATTCTAATATAAGCTAAGGTGGAACCCAATGGCGAAGTCTAGCCCTTGGATAATCTACTTAACCATAAACTTCCCTCATACAGTGCAACGTAAGCAGGTATATGATCCACTACAATACAATACCACTAACCACACTCACATCGCAAGCAGTAGCCTTTACAAATTAATAATCTATTCCTAGTACTACTAATATTGTTCACATTGTTCGCATTATCTATACCACTAATATTGCTGGGAGGACAAATACAACATGTTCTTGAGTGCACTGTCGGTGAGACTCAAATATGCATGAGGCAACGAATTATAAAGTTCAACAGCATTATAAAAAAAGTACTTTTAAACATAGCAGTCCGATGACGCGGAATCGTTAACCGATATGGGTACCGAATATTGACGTCATGAGCCCCACCTCTGGAGGAGAATTTTTCCTTCAGAGAAGATGATGGTGGTGGGCGACCATTAATCACGGCCAAAACAAATTTTCCAAGATGTTGTTTTCTTCTATCAGCCATTCTTAACCAACCCAACTCCGTCTAAGTATGTGACATATGATCCCTACCACGCAATCCAAATATAAATCTCGAACACGAATTCTGGACTACCTGTATGCGGTTCCTATCCTTCACATCAATGCACTGTCCGTAAACCATATCACAACAATTAAGACTAGACAGCACAAGTGTGTGACACAAAGTTTTTTACGTAAGTGTGTGTTACTGTACAATAACTTCAATGAAATGAAGCTCCTCTAAAGCTTCCTTTTTACATTCTACCTAAACCTAAGTTCCGTATCGAGAGTAATGCCAAAGTCCACGGCGGACCGCACAAAATCAAGACTGGTACCATCAATCATAATATTCAACATGTTCGTAGAGATGCTCACATCTGTCTTGCTACTAAATATCATCATTTTCGATTTAGAAGGATTAAGTTTCCAGCCATGCCCCTCCGAAAGGCCCCTCAACCGCAGCAGCTCGGAGTTAATACCTCCGACGCGGGAAGATAATCTATCCTATGAAAATCAAACTGTAGCTGTGTATCGTCAGCAAAGGCTTGAACTTGACACTGCTCAAAAGACTGCAGCATGCTAGATGTATACACCAAAAAAAGTAAATGCCCCCAAACGGAGCCCTGTGGTACACATGAAAGAATGGTCACTCCATCAGACCATCTGCCATTCGAACTGTGAGAGGTTATCAAGATAAGACTCGATCAGTCTATGAGAATCATTAGGGAAGCCATAATGCCTTAACTTAGACAACAAGAGCCCGTGCTTTATAGTATCGAACTGTCAACAACGATGATGAGTGCCACAGATGTATTAAAGCCACTCCGAAAGCCACACTGTGTATGAGGCAGTATATTGTTATCATTAACGTAGCTGTATAATTGCTTATACAGAACCTTTTCAGAGATATTAGAGAGCACGGGCAGTGACAATGCGAAGATTATAAAAGTCACCCGGCATTGAATTTTTCCCAGCGGTATACATATTGAAGTCTTCCAGAAGGATGGAAGATAACTAGTTTTAATACAGCAGTTGATAATGTGAGTAAGATAGATGTCAATAAATAGAGTACGGTACCTTATCATCGCCGCATCAATTCCATAAGCGTTAGATTTAAAGCTACTGTCAGTATTGTGAACATGGCTACCGTAATAATTAGCAATTTCGCTACGGTCCGTTGTGTTCTGTATTTATGTGCTAAAGTACCGTCCGATTTCATCCGGATCCGACAGATGCTCAGGCAAAGCAGCGCACGGTTTTGAAGACACGCTCATAACAATCAGGGCACGCCAGAGCTGTCGAAAATCTCCCCGGACACGCAAGGAAACAAGATGGTTGCGTTTACCGCGCCTGACCATCGCCATCACGGTGTTTCTCAACCTTTTATATTTCTCCCAATCGTAACCATTCCCCGATCTCTTAAATTCATGAAGCGCTGTATCTCTGACTCACAGCATAAGGTTTACTATACTGTGTCTGAGTTTCATATGAAACCTAATATTTTTAGAGCCACGGAGCTCTGGGTTTAGTTACTTTAACGTGTCTCAAAGGAGCATGGATGTCAAACAATTGCAATAGAAAAGAGTTGAACATGTCAATCTTCATCTCAACTCAAGCTTCACGTATCAAATCCTGCCAGTTCAATGACTGCAAATCACGATTAAATAATATATTATCAAAGCTTCGAAAATCTCGATAATTCACAATCTTAGGTTGAAAATGTATATTTTGAGTTTTCACCACACAAAAAACAGCATGATGGTCGGATATACTGTCCTCCGAGCTGAAGCCAGCCTCGACCACAATAGTTTTATCAGTAATAAATATAGGGTTCAATAGAGTGGTAGTAGTATTGGAAAATCCTAGTAGGCTCATTAATAAGCTGAGTAAAGTTAAAACAATAAAAACAATCCGATAAAGGGTTACCGACATTGAGCAGATTAACGTTAAAGTCCTCAGCACAAATAAGCCCATTAACCCTGAAATAAACCACACCAAGTATGTTATGAACATCATTGACAAATAAATTTAAATTAGTTTTGGGCGGCCGATGAAACACTCCAATGCCACATGATGATCTACGTTTCAGTCTGAGCTCAATAAATATCACTCAAAAAAACAACTTACTTCGCAATCTACTCCCATCACCCGACAATTAAAGCAATTTCTAGTGTAGATGAGTACACCGCCGTCCCTGGTAAGTATGTCCCTCCTATAGAGGCTGTAACCTGAAACCTGGAAAGGGTCCGACACCACATCACCAGACAGCCACGTCTCAGTCAACAACATAATATCAAACTTTTGATTTTCAATCATTATTTTAAGCTCATTAAAACCCGCAAACATTGACTTTACATTCAAATGTCCCAACTTAATCTCAGTGTATACAAAAAAAAAAGACAACAGTGTCTCAGAAACACAAAACCAGTTTATAAATCCAAATTTTAGCCTTTACAATGCCTCCCGAACACAAAAAATACCGATATAGTGCAGAACCATGTACAATAATGTATAATGAATATAAAAAACTAAATTATAAACTAAAATACAAGAGGAAAAACAAAACAAACAAAAAATTTATGTAGTACCTAATGACTTATAAACAAATTGAAAAAAAGTGATGTATATATTATCTGCCTTACTTCTCCTGTGATCATGTACGTACAGGAACCAGTTTCGCCAGATCGCTATTCTCACCAATCGACAACCTTAAACCAATGTGGCAGCAGAATAGACGCCCATTTGAAGTCCAGGCGTTTTGCAGACCAAGTATCGCTGCCACACATATTATATTTCTTTGCCGTAAGCTCCTCTCTTACCACGACCTTAGTGCCTTTGAGCAGCGATTTATTCTTGAAGATCTTGTCTTTCCATTGTTTCTCACAAAAAACACTTGTAACGGCTTGATGGCAATTATTATTATTATTATTATTATTATTATTATTATTATTATTATTATTATTATTATTATTATTATTATTATTATTATTATTATTATTATTATTATTATTATTATTATTATTATTATTATTATTATTATTATTATTATTATTATTATTATTATTATTATTATTATTATTATTAAACAAAAAATTAGAGAGACCTATGTCTATTCCGCAATACAAAATATAACATTGTAGCACAGAATGTCTAACAGTTATTACAACTTAACCCAATGCACAAAAATAAAAATCCTGGATGCAGCAAGTGCGCTATGGTAGTGAATTTTCATAGAAATGATCTGGCACAAAATATTTTTTAATAGCATTTTTTTCTTGTAACATAGAAACCTAAATTTTGGTGTATAGTTTACTGTTTATATCGTAAACCTACCTGCCGAATTTGGTCATCATAGCTTTTAAGTAAATTTTTATAAAAAAAATTCACTAAAGAGGTCTCGATGGTGAGACTTTGCAAATTGTTTTCAAATGAGCGCGAACTAGGACCCCTAGAACCCATATCCGGGGTCAGTTTCAATGTTTATATGTTATATATATATATATATATATATATATATATATATATATATATATATATATATATATATATATATATCCGATAACTCAAAAAATAAATAACCAATTTCGATAAAACTCGGCAGGCGCCTTTCTCTTATTACTGGCTTAGTTTGTTAGCCAGGAAAATCGAACAGCGTTTTCCAGGAAAATTTTGATTTTTTTTTCGACAAAAAAGGTTTTTCTCAAAAAATTACAAAGCTGTTTAAATGAAATTTAACGTATATATTGCTCTATGAGAGTTCTTACCACGTACCAAAATTAAAGTTTCTAAGTTTATAGAAAATTGAGTTATTTGAATATTAAATTTTCTTTTGAAAATTTTTTTTTCTCCGAAAATTACAAAGCTATTTTAATAAAATTTGGTGAGTATATTTCCATTGAAAAGGCCTTACTATCTACCAAAATTAAGGTTTCTAAGTTTATGGAAAATTGAGTTATTCAAATTTGATGCATTTAATAAAAATTCACTACCATAACGCACTTGCAGCGTCTCGAACTTTTTTATTTTTTGAGTTATCGGTGTGACACATACATACATACATATATATATATATATATATATATATATATATATATATATATATATATATATATATATATATATATATATATATACATATAAACATATAAAAACTGAAACTTACCACGGATATGGGTCCTAGTTCGCGCTCATTTGCAAAACTTTTTTCAAAATTCAAAGTCGGGATCTCCCCATTAGTACATTTTTTCTACGAAAATTCACAAATAATACTGTGAGTCTAATATACCTGTGAAGTTCCCCTTTTTCTTCTCGTTATAAGATCAATAACTCCAATCTTAGATATTAAATTGCCAAACTCACTTTTTTATCCACTTTGATACCTACTTGAAAGGTCCATTAATTCCCCGCTGTTTCTGGCACCCGACACGTATGTATTTTATGTTGTGTTGTTACCGTTATTTCAGATGGCCACACGCCGTCCCGCCGTCCTAAGTCAATGGCAGTCCCGCCGCCGCCCCAGTGGGACACCCAGCTAGCTCGCGCCCTCTACGCTTACTTATCCAGCGGAGAAAACCAGCTCAGCTTCCTGGAAGGAGACCTGATAGCGCTTATCGGCGAGAGAAACAAGGGCTGGCAGTTTGGGGAGAACTTGAGAACACAATGCAGTGGATGGTTTCCATTAGCGTATACTGAAGTCCTGGATGATCCTACCTTGTAAGTGTTTATACCGTGACATATTGACATATACGATTATAAAACTGGATATGTAAATTAAATATATCATGCATAATTGACGGTGAGATTAAATTATATACTCTCATGAACTTTGCTTCATGAATCATTTTGACACCCCTAAACAAGAAAGGCTGTGTTACGTAAATTCAAAGAAAGTCACTTGCCAAAAAGAAAACACTTTGTGGACTTTTGAAATTACTTATGGAATGTTAAAAATACTCATCAAAGCAATAATTTCTAAAATACACTAACAAGTTTAGTTAAATTGAAATTACAATGAGTTGGTTCACATGTGGTTGATATGCTGAAACATTATAATATAATTATTAAAAAAAAAAACTAAAAATGAGAGCAAAATTTTACTTATCTTTAACCAGTTATAAGCTATTGTGTATTCGTCTAGCATTAAACTAAAACTGACATTTCAAAACACAACAAAAATTATAAATAACTTTCTTTGGTTTAAAAGCTGTTACATGTTCCTATACAGTATTTTCAGATTTCTATGCTCACTGTTGGTATATCGGTTATTATAAGAGATAGAGCAACGGTCAAATTAGGAATGTTTTCTGGAATTTAATGCTTACAACAAATATCATTTCAGGTTCATCCTGACCTTCTGCTGATTTCAATTTTCTTTGATAGCTCAATAAAGTCTTATGCGACCGCTTTGAGCTTTCACATTATTGCGACACTTTCTAAAGACAAATTCACTGCTCTTAACTGTAACCGCCGATTTTCATTTGTTTTCAGGTTATCAGCACTATCTTATTTTTAGTTCTTGGCTCTCGAAAATAGCTTTCCAATGAAGTACGACGTGCTTGAAGAATCTTCATTTATACGAGAGATATTAACAGAAAATAAATTTGAATCTGGTAGGCTATGAAATAAAACGACAGTGTGACATAAATGGCAATTTTTAACAGAGTAATTAGAAATTTACTGAAGTTTGGAAGCTTTGAACAAAACAGACTTAAGTACTATGTTAATAATGCTGTTATACGTAACAGTGTTGATATAATTAAGAATTTCGGGACGCAGCAAGTGCGTTTGTTTATGTACAATCAACCAAGGGTTGCGGTGCTATCGGGGCGGCAAGGCCGCGGACGAGCCCTGAGGGAACAAAAAAAAAAGTGCGTTTGTTAGCGTATTTTTATTCATTAAATGTTTTAATTTGAATGACTCAATTTTATATAAACCGATAAAGTTGAATTTTGGTACATAGTAAGGTATTTACGAGTGCAACATACCCACCGAATTTCATCAAAATATCTTTGTAATTTTTTAAGATACAACACATTTTTTGGATTTTTTTTTAACCTGGCCTGAAAGAAGTCTAGCACGAAAAATTCTTGTAGAGTTTCATCAAAATCGGTATTAACTTTTTGAGATATCGTGTTGGTACACACACACACACAAATATATATATATATATATATATATATATATATATATATATATATATATATATATATATATATATATATATATATATATAACTATATATATATATATATATATATATATATATATATATATATATATATATATATATATATATATCTACATGTAAACATATAAAAATTCAAACGGACCTTGGTTTCGGGTACTAGAGGCTCTAATACGCGCTAATTTGAAAAAAATTTTGCAAAGTCTCACCATCGATACCTCCTCTATTAGCGAATTTTTTAAAATAAAAATTCGATAAACAAGGAAATGAACAAAAAATAATAATTAAAGTCCAATACGAAGTTAAAAGTTCAACATCACTTAAACAAACTGTTCAATATCGACACCATTCTGCTTCACACACCTTTGGTACCTTGTGATTAATGATCTCATCAGATGCAGCGCTCTTTATTCTAAAGCTTCCCAGGTCCCTGGTGGTCCAAAATTGAATACTTCCTTTTTAGTGCCCCCACTCTCGAACATAAAAGACAAGGATGGTAAGGTAGGGTAATCCCGCAGGCCATTGTAGTGGTCCACGCTTTGAAATAATTACCTCATTAAATTTTGATCTTAAAAAAATTTGCACGTCACGAGCATTATGAGCCGCGCAGCCGTGCTGCTGGAACCAGATGTTTTGCATGTTCCCATAAATATTATTTTGTCTCACGGCATTATCTCGTTTGTTAGTACCTCCATATATCGATTTCCAGTTAAGCTGTCATCAAAGATGAAAGGACCTATCTGGATTTTCAGTAGACCAATGACGACAGTTATGCCTATTGAAGACTCCACAGTTGGTAAACCGTGTTTTATCAGTCCAAATTATTTTTTTTAAGGAAAATCACCATCATCTTCACATTTTTCACATACCACCTGCCAAATTGTAATCTCAGGTTCCAGTTATTATCACTTAAGCCTTGTAAAATTGTTGGTTTGTATGGGTGGTAATTGCTTTCCTTCAACGTTTTACGGATACTGGGTTTTGAATTACCAGTTTCTTGAGTCACTCGACGAACTGATTTACTTGGATTGTTCGCAACATTTTACAAAACAATATATTCTCGTATTGTTAACCTGGTAATTAGGTATCTTTTGTTTGAAGCTTCCATAGTTCATTGAATGTATGATTGTTCTTTTAAAAAATGGCAGGTGTGGTTGTGGTCTTTCCGGAAAATACCGAGCGTAACTCGTGCAAACATTTTCAGAGTTTCTATTTGCCTTGAAATACATGTCCAACATATCACCCTTTTCTACATTTGGTAATTTATGTGCTATTATCAGTACCTATTTATTAATAACAACGTTTAACGGTGGTTGATCATCAAGACTACTACTCAAAGTTCTGACTAACTCACCAGTTCCATGTCAATATTGACAGAGCTTCGCATTTATGTCACACTGTCGTTTTATTTTATAGCCTACAAGAGTCAAATTTATTTTCTGTTAATATCTCTCGTATAAATGAAACTCTTTTCGTTATTTTTCTTTAATTTAGTACCCACGTGCGTTTACATAGGTGCCAATATGGTTCAATATTGAATATTTTGGCTAAATGGTAAATTTATTGAGCTATCGGATTTTTACGAAAATTTTCTACCATAACATAAAAAACCTTTTTTTTGTTTGCAATAACTGGATGGGTTGACTAAAACGAAACCATCCAAGAAATTAATAAGGAAAAATACCTACCATATTTATAATTTGATAGGTACATTCCCTTTGTAAATAATTAATTTTTTTCTGAAAAACTTTTGTAACTTTAATCAAATTTTCAACACAATTTTTTAAAGGTACTTGCAGTACGTACATATTAAGACCAAATTTTAATTTTTTAGCTCCATATAAAATATACATTTTTTCAAATAATCGCTAACTGGGACTCTAAAACCGATCTCCAAGGTCCATTTAAATTAAAAGAATTAGTTTTAATAATATATCTTACTAAAAGTCTAAAATTCTTATGAAAATTCACTACTATAGCACACTTTCTGCGTCCTAAATTTTTTTGTTTATAGTATGCATTTGCATGCTAAAATTTTTCGCTTTTGGACGCAAACTTTGTCCCGGTATTAGGAAAGAAATGGTCCAAGGCTGACAAATTACACGATTGTGAGTTGGTTGTACATTGTACACAGCTCTATCTCTAAATGTTGTGTAAACTAGAGTTATCGTGACAACATACTACCTGGTCCTGCACCGAGATGGCGTCCTTGTCGTATCTCTCACAACATTCTCCAGGCTGACATCTTGCGACAACTTCGATTTTTTAGATTTTTATCTACGATTTATTTAAATAGCATAGCAGTACAGATAACCTCATTTGTCTTTGTCCAACATTGTAGATATCGCATAACATAATCTGAAGTGATGTCCAGGATTATTTTATTATTAATTTCGAATAACTTTATTTTCCTTTGTTCAAGCGACTTGAAAATTGCTACACAACCACGTCTGTGTGTGTTCTTTTAAGCTGTAAATATTCGTTTCAATCACTTAGACAATTTGAGACATATTGAGTTTAAAAAAAATATTTTTTAATTTTTTATTAAGAAAAATTGGCCGTTAAGATTTTGTGAAAACGAACTCATAAAAGCCATTAGCAAAATAAGGATAATTCCCAAACATTTTAAATGGCCATGGAAATGGGTTCGAGAGGCCCAATTCGCGCTCATTTGGAGAAAATTTTCGAAACTTTCAACATCCATAGCTCTCTTTTAGTGAATTTTCTTAATGAAAATTCACCAATAGCCACCATAACAAAAACAAAAACTAGTGCTGAAAACTTAAAAACAACTAAAAATCAGGGGTTTCTGTTAACATCAATGGATTTGCCGTGAAAAGTGTGTGAACAATGTGAAAGTTCAAAAGCGATCCCATAAGGCGTTATTGAGTTATCAAGGAAAAATGAAATGGAAAAATCTTGATTTTTTCGAAATGTCCCAAATTCAAAGAAAGTCAGCATCAATTTGAAATGATACTTGTTGCGGGCATTGAATTCCGCAAAACATTTCCCAGCTGACCGTTGCTCTACCTCTTATAAGAACCGATATTCCAATGGTTAGCATCGGAATATGAACACACTCTATAGGAACTACATAACAACATTGTTTTTGATCCACCATTCTAAAACTAATCACAGGGCAAAGTTCGTCCTGATCCTCTAGTATTTCCAACTCAACCACTTCAGTACACCACTAAAATCCTTTCTCGTACCATAAATATGGCTAGGGCGAGGCGATGACAACGCCACTATCAGCATATGCAAGGACCTGCAGAAGGTAAAGCTTTCTTATACTCAACAATTAAGGTTTCCCATATAGATCAACAGAAGGATATTGATTATCTTTTCCCACCATTCTGTGAATACTATTCTTTGCAAACCTCAAAGTCATTCAAATGGCTCTTGAACGCTCCTCCCCAACTCATTAACCGATACCTGAGATGTGATTAAAACAGACCGCTTTCAGGCTTCGCAAATCAAGGATATTCTTCAGAAATGTAATCTTGTTTAGAATTACTCTAAGTTCATTTACATATTCAACATGGCATCCCACCCTACATGGCTGTCGATCACGACCCCCAAATACTTAAAAGTGCTTGAGGTATTAATCACACTGTCGCCAAAATAAATAGATGAATAATCCGGCACTGATCCCTGATTAGAGGAGAACGCAATGTATTAAAGTTTTTTCATATTGACAGTCAAAAGTTTATGGTCGAACCACACCTTCACCGTCGTTAGTCCCGACCCCGCCCTAGTTTTCAGTGCTGACCAACTACTATCCTCAGTGTCCTCAGCATAACTGATAACATTGCCGAGAACCGGTAGATTCGTATATATATATATATATATATATATATATATATATATATATATATATATATATATATATATATATATATATATATATATATATATATATATATAGGGTCTTTAAAAAATACGGGGCAATATTTAAGGGGTTGATTTCCCAGGTCATTTTACGAAAAAAAGTTTCTGTAAACATAGGTGCTAAAGTGCATTGTTTCCAAGATACAGGGTGTAAAATTTGTTTGTAAAATGACTGTCGGGGTCGGGCCGCCATAGTTTTCAGTGCTGACCAACTACTATCCTCAGTGTCCTCAGCATAACTGATAACATTGCCGAGAACCGGTAGATTCGTATATATATATATATATATATATATATATATATATATATATATATATATATATATATATATATATATATATATATATATATATATATATATATATATATAGGGTCTTTAAAAAATACGGGGCAATATTTAAGGGGTTGATTTCCCAGGTCATTTTACGAAAAAAAGTTTCTGTAAACATAGGTGCTAAAGTGCATTGTTTCCAAGATACAGGGTGTAAAATTTGTTTGTAAAATGACGATTTTTTAAAATTAATTCAAATTCCTCCTCACCGATTGTTTTGAAATTGGGCAGCGTTGTTTGTAGTAATAATGGGCTGATTTGACCCTAATTAGATAAAAATTGTTAAGTCCATTGGCATTAGAGGGGACACCTCAACAAAAATTATTGTTCGTGTTTGTGATTTTCTGTATGATAAATGGACATGCCATAAGAAGGTTTTCATTTTTATCGTGTAAACGATTCAAGATACGGAGAAATTTCAAGAAACAAAAAACTTGTAGTTAAATTTACTTATCTCAAAATAATATACAAATCATATTGCAGTCAGTGGCGTACATTTTTGTCACAAAATTTTGTTGAGGTGTCCCTCCTAACGCCAATGGACTTAACAATCTGTATATAATTAGGGCGAAATCAGCCTATTAATAATACAAACAACGCTGCCAAATTTCAAAACAATCGGTGACGAGATATTTAAATTATTTTAAAAAAAATCGTTATTTTACAAAAAAAGTTTACACCTTGTATCTTGGAAACAATGCAGTTTAGCACCTATGTTTATGGGATCTTTTTTTCATGAAATGACCTGGGAAATCAAGCCCTTATATATATATATATATATATATATATATATATATATATATATATATATATATATATATATATATATATATATATATATATATATATATATATATATATATATATAGTTCAGTATTATACATTTAATTGAATAAAAGTTGTGGAACTAAAGAATATAATTAATTAATTAATTATTTTTGGTATAAATAGTCTTTAGAATTTGAACTTGTAGATAACAAACCGCTTTTCTTTATATTTTGAATTACTTGGCCTTCTTTAATAAATACACAAAGCTTCGCAGAGACAGCAGTGTATTATTTATAAAGGTTCTTTATTTTTACAGTGCTGTCATCTAAGTTTCATTACCTATTAGTTTATTTAGGAGTGAACATTGATTAAAGGTTTAACATTTTGAAATTGTAATATGTTACTGCTTATTTTATACGCCGTTAATAACCTCGGATGTTGAAAGCGCTCTAATAAGTAAATAAAAAAGAAAAATATAAGTTATAACCAACTTTAATGTTAGATACAGACCTAGAGGCTGGCTCTTTGGTTACACAAGTGTTTTTTTTTTGCAGAAAAAAATAATTTGTGATGCCAGAAGAAAAGTGTGTACGTATGTACTTATAAATGAAACAGTCTTGCGACGCAAGGGCAACTAAAGTCCATCAACTTTCAAGTTGTCTTGAGAAACTATTTTTTTGCCAACTAACAAGTACCAACACTGTGAAAATTGACACTAGCAGTTGTAAAATAATTTCTAATCACACCGCGACCGAAAGTTATTTAAGAAAACAAAAGAAACGCTTTTTCTTTGAGAAAGTAGCATTTCTCCGGCCTAGTCCGGGAAGTACGTACTTCCCGGACTGGGCCGGGAAGAATCACATCGTTGTTGTCATTGTGAATATGAAAATCTTGGTAGGTATGATTTTGATAAATACAGTTGAACATTACTACGGTGGCTGGAAGTCTACCAATGTCGCTGAAGGATATATAGACAATTCACTAACAAACAAAATTAAAATTGCCAATACCATTCAAAAATTGTCAGATGAAAACAATCAATATGAAACGGAAACTTTACCTTCTTGTTCTGACTACAAAAGGCATTTAAATATACCAAGCATTTCAAACAAATTAAATCCTTTCAATATTAGCAATTTCTCTAATTTTAATATAAATATTAATATAAATAAAAATTAGAATGTTTCTGTTAGTACCTATCTTCTGTTCGAATTTCAATATTTAATACAAATAAGAATTAAAATGTTCGAAATTTTGTTCTACAAAGATATATAATAAAGAAATGTGTCTCATTGATTTGTTATTCTACACGGTTGCCGAAAAGATAGTGTACGCATCACGTCCGAAAACAGTTTTTTTGGACTCGCAGACTTCCAGGACTCGCCTACGGCTCGTCCTAGAATTTTGTCGACTCGTCCAAAAAAAAAAAACAGTATTTTCCGAACTTGTAACGTAAATTACTATTAAGTACCACATCTCATGCTAACTATGTCTTGCGACCCTTTCTGTTATGCCGTGTTCAAACTTTCGTAGCAGGTTGCTAGAAGTTCTGCTACCATAGCTTTCTGCTTCCCGAGTAGCCACAGTCAGCTCTAGCGAACGTCTAGGAAGTCACTTATTGATTTCGAACATGGCATAAGAGTCGAAAAGCCATTTGGCATTCTAATAGGTATCCCCTCAAGCAAAAATCTATTTTCATATTTTAAGTTTATTATAATTTCTTGTATTTATTTTAGATCGCCAACACACAGAATTGACACAGGTGGATCATCATCGTCTCAGCAGCATCAGCAGCACCCCTCTACCCCTAATAGCAGTGGCAGCGGGGGCGGCAATCATATGATGTCCCCTTCTAGCAGCTCAGCCACCCCATCTGGTAACTCACAAGATCCAGGCACTCCTCGTATGTTTGGTGACACCCTGCACCTACATAGGTCCTCTAATAACGCTAAACAGGTAGAGTAGTGGTAACAGCACATTGCTAGGGTTAGTTTGCTGCTTTGTAGGCCAATTAAATTTTCAACCAAAACGTTTAGTATAAGAATACAAACGTAGGCGTTTAATAACTTACATTCTTTCCGGAAACTTTTTTGCCGTCGTATTATCAACGCGCAAATAAAATAAAAAGCTGTTGTAAAGGGAAAAAATCGGGACGCAGCAAGTGCGTTATGGTAGCGAATATTCATTAAATGCTTCAAATTTGGATAACTCAAGTTGCTATAAACCTATAAAGTTGAGTTTTGTTGGAGTGAGGTATTTACGAGGGAAACATACCAACCAAATTTCATCAAAAGACCTTTTTTTGAGAATAATTTTTTTTTCGGAAAAATTAATTAATTATATAATTTAGAAAAACTGGTCCGATAGTGCTGGCTTACGAACTCATCCAAGCTATTAATTAAATAAAGATTCTTGCAGAGTTTCATCAAAATTGGTTAATAACTTATTGAGTTATCGTGTCGATATATATATATATATATATATATATATATATATATATATATATATATATATATATATATATATATATATATATATATATATATATATGTATATATATATAGTTTGTCCACGGATTGAGTGTGGGTAAGGTATAAGTGACAAAACAATGTCGAATTAGATTATGATATTCTGGGAATCGCTCCTGCTTTTCTTAAACTGAGATGTTGAGAAAATTGGCATAATCAATTAATATACAGGGTGGCTTATAACTGATGTAATGAAATGTATTTAGAGTAAACTGCCTTCGTTGATGAAGATACCGCAAAAACTTATTAACAAAACTTGTTTATAATTAAAATCTATGACAGACTCTCAATTTTCAAACAGATTAGCCTACTATGAATTTTGTTTAGCTGCGACTTTATTTAAATGACGTTCGACGGCTTCTGTGATACTTTGAAAAATATTTGAAACTGTATTAAAAAAAGGCTTTACCATAATTAAACTTGGGGTAGGATTGCTTTCGTCTCAACCAATAAAAAAGGCTGTTAGAAAAAAAATTGTAGGGTTCACCAACGATCGACTTGTGGGCCAGTCGGTGATTGTCAAAATAATTTTATAAGATGCAGCTCAAGACACCCTATAATTAACTTATACAATTTTTTCTCGTCTCTTGTATAATAATAATTATATTCAGCTTTACCGTAGAAACGCGTCACCCTGTATAATATCAGCCCTTTTGTAAAACTTCGGACCTTTATATGTGTTGATAAAACATAACAAACACTGTTTAATCCACCCACTAACATTAATAAAGGAATAATTTGCACTTTTATATAAAAATTTCCCAAATGACAAAAATAATTCGTCCACTCAAACAAATAAACATAATATAAACGATATCATATCATACAGTAAATGTCAGTTACAGCGTCTAACAGACCTGCGCAATTCCGTTACCACGGCAACAACATAATATATCTCGTACAACTTATTGACAATGAAAGGCGGTCATATAAATGTTTCAAATTTGAATAGCTCAATTTTCTGTAACCCTAGAAAGCTAAATTTTGGCCATAGTTAGGTCTTTTCCAAAGCAATATGTACACCAAATTTTATCAAAATATGTTTGTAATTTTAGGAGAAAAAATTTTTTTTCGAAAGAAAACAAAAATTTTCCCGGAAAACCGTGTCAGATTTTTCTGGCTAACGAACTCATCCAAGCTATTAATAAAGGAAGGGCACTTGCCGAGTTTTATCAAAATCGGTTAATTATTTTTGAGTTATAGGTTGGATACATATATATATGTATGTATATATGTATGTATATATATATATATATATATATATATATATATATATATATATATATATATATATATATATATATATATATCAACATATAAAAATCGAAACTGACCCCGGATATGGGTTCTAGGGGCCCAAATTCGCGCTCATTTGCAAAAATTTTTGCAAAGTCTCACCATCGATTTTAATAAAAATTCACTAAAACACACCTACATCTGTATTTAGTATTTGCTCTTTCACCCTCTTAGAGCCAGCATAACCGATTAAGCTAACTTCTAGCCGATATTTAAAAGTCGCTAGACTCTTTTAGACATACGGACTTGTTTCATGCTTAAAATAGTAATTAATTAATAAAATTGTAATAAGACAGTCATATTTAATATTATGAAACATGCAAAAGCGCTCTCTAGAAATATGCGAAGTACGTTTTTTCGCCACTTTCCTTGTAGAACTGTTTGCTCATCTTGTAGAACTGTTTGCTTAACTTGCAACTCTGTTTGTTCGATCCAGAAATGATCGGCGGTGAAAAGCCGTGATCGGTGGTAAATTTCCGCCAAAGATATGATAAACTATAAGACCAAATTAGATCAAAACCGGTCGTTGTTTTATGTAACTATTTTTCGTCATACCCCGTCCAACGTGTTAAATAATAAATTACGTATTACTTCTAATAACATGCGCAAAAATTGCTAGAGTCAGTGGTTTTTACCCACCGTTACACCTGTTGTGGATGTAATAGATTTTCGCATTAGGTATTAAAAAACTTAGCTCGCGGCACTCCCAAAAGATTGCGCTCTTGCGACTATATCACTGCTTGATTGTGGAGAGTAGAGCTCACTACTAAATACAGTCTTGAAGAGTGATGTATCGCTAACGTGACCATTTATTTTTATGTCAAAGCGGGACGTCCCCTGCGGAATTATGTAAAAAAAAACACTTTTTGGTGTTCTACAAGTTTTTTCTTAAAGAAGGAATAATACTAATACAAAATAACTAAAGCATTATAATAAGTAAGTTGCATAAGTTGAGGTGACTTCCAGGCAGTACTTATATTTTTCGGTTGAACAAATCAGTTTTCAAATATCGGGTCTCGTTTTTAGGTACAAATGGAGCTCATTATATGATTTTTTATGTTAATCTAAAGTAAGTTGCATAAGTTGAGGTGACTTCCAGGCAGTACTTATTTTTTTCGGTTGAACAAATCAATTTTCAAATATCGGGTCTTGTTTTTAGGTACAAATGGAGCTCATTATATGATTTTTTATGTTAATCTAAAGTAAGTTGCATAAGTTGAGGTGACTTCCAGGCAGTACTTATATTTTTCGGTTGAACAAATCAATTTTCAAATATCGGGTCTTGTTTTTAGGTACAAATGAAGCTCATTATATGATTTTTTATGTTAATCTAAAGTAAGTTGCATAAGTTGAGGTGACTTCCAGGCAGTACTTATATTTTTCGGTTGAACAAATCAATTTTCAAATATCGGCTCTTGTTTTTAGGTACAAATGGAGCTCATTATATGATTTTTTATGTTAATCTAAAATAAGTTGCATAAGTTGAGGTGACTTCCAGGCAGTACTTATATTTTTCGGTTGAACAAATCAATTTTCAAATATCGGGTCTCGTTTTTAGGTACAAATGGAGCTCATTATATGATTTTTTATGTTAATCTAAAGTAAGTTGCATAAGTTGAGGTGACTTCCAGGCAGTACTTATATTTTTCGGTTGAACAAATCAATTTTCAAATATCGGGTCTTGTTTTTAGGTACAAATGGAGCTCATTATATGATTTTTTATGTTAATCTAAAGTAAGTTGCATAACTTGAGGTGACTTCCAGGCAGTACTTATATTTTTCGGTTGAACAAATCAATTTTCAAATATCGGGTCTTGCTTTTAGGTACAAATGGAGCTCATTATATGATTTTTTATGTTAATCTAAAGTAAGTTGCATAAGTTGAGGTGACTTCCAGGCAGCACTTATATTTTTCGGTTGAACAAATCAGTTTTCAAATATCGGGTCTCGTTTTTAGGTACAAATGGAGCTCATTATATGATTTTTTATGTTAATCTAAAGTAAGTTGCATAAGTTGAGGTGACTTCTAGGCAGTACTTATATTTTTCGGTTGAACAAATCAGTTTTCAAATATCGGGTCTCGTTTTTAGGTACAAATGGAGCTCACTATATGATTTTGTTGTTAATCTGGGTAACCAAAACGTCTTTCAAGACTTCCACGCTTAACTGTGTTTTGTCACGTGTCCATATTTTGTTCATTTGAGAAAAAACTTTTTCGACAGGTGCGTTTCTTCCAGGCAGACACATAACGTACTCAATTACTATAGAAAAGTTTGTTAAGTGAAGATTGTTGGTACAGAAGTGCTGGAATAATTTCACCCAACGGTTCTCAGCAGTAACATTCCCATCATTCCAGCCAGTGATTTTTTCGTTTGCCGTAAAGCTGGCAATAAGCGAAAATACGTCGAACACTTTCGTATCTCTTGGTAGCTGCTAATAAATCCTTTTTTTCCGTCAGGGCTCGTCCGCGGCCTTGCCGCCCCGATAGCACTGGAACCTTTGGTTGTTTGCATACCCTTAGTCTTACTCCACCCATTCCAAAATCACTGTGCCTTGAACTAGTCTGCACAGCGATTGGTAGGGTGAAGTTTTATATTGCTCTGTCTTCGGTCTAGACTGACCGTAGATCAGTTGTCTTTTGCGGTCCAGAGCTTTATACTCGCACAAGATGTGCCGGGCTGATTCCTCCCCTTCGCCGCAGAGTCTGCATGCGAGGTTCCCTTCGAACCGCCCCATTTTATGCACATGTTTCTTGACGACCATGTGCCCCGTCAAGAGACCTGTTGTGTTTCTGAGCTGTCCTCTGCTAAGATTTAGCAGCTCCACAGCTCTCTTTGAACTGGGTCCGTCAATTATTGACTTCCCATGTCTTAGCCCTGGACAGTTCGCCCAGTACACCTTGTGTTGGTTTCTGACCCAGGACTTAATGGCTCCCCTGGCAGTGCTCTTTGTCACGCCCAGAGCCGCTTCTGGTCCCATAAATGGTTCTGCTGACCCTCTCTTCGCGAGACTGTCAGCTTCTTCATTGCCTTTGACCCCCGAGTGACCCGGCACCCAGATAAGGGTCACCTCATTCTGCCCAGCCAGGTCGCTCGTCTCGTCTCGGCACTCACCCACCAGCCAGGAATTTACCCGTGGGCTACTTAATGCCTTAAGGGATGTCTGGCTGTCTGTGGCTATGAGGATCCGCTTGCTGGTGTAGCCCCTCCTCTTGTTCTCCCGCACACAGTGCAGGATTTCGGTATTAAATCCTTACGTGTTCAACAAATCCAATGCATTCTGTACCTCGTCCCAGGTACTTTCATCAAATTTGCCCATTCAAACACTTCAAGTTCTGTGTTGAATTGACACCATTGCTCCAAGTATTCTTTGCTTGTCTAATAAAACTCAGTTGCCACAGTTTTTACATTCTGCTGGTCAACAGCAGCGTCAGTCGCTTGCAGTTTTAAAACTAGATTACAGACGGTGTGAGGAAGGAAAAGTGAATTCTCTTTAAATGCCAGTTTTTCTCGGAGACGATTGATTTCCTTCGCAGACTCTATTGCAGACATGTTTTGTCTCTCGATTTTCAACACGGCTTCATAAAAATTCGCCCCCTGTGCATGCAAAAAATATTACCACAATTCAGAGCTCGGATTTTCGAAAAATGTTTTTAATATATTTGGGCATTTGTCGATGCTCAAAAAATAACTTGTCAAAGACTGAAACATTTTCAGAACTATTTAGAACGCAGGCATTAATGCAAGCCACCTTGTTGCCCAGCAGATACTCTGTGTCAGTTGAATTACAAGACTCAAAGCTTCTACTCGAACGTTGAAGATGTAGAAGAATGAATAAATTTTTACAATGATGCATACGAAGTCAACAGGAAGATAATCCGTTGCACTTTTGATCGAGTTGTGGACTAGGTGGTCTCCACATCAAATTCCAATTAGCTGTCTTCCGAATGATTGGCTCAATTTTGCGTAAATATTTTTTTCTTTTCTATGCTTTCCTCCAAAATTGCAGTTTATGTTGTCTCCACAAAGTGCCACAAGTTATTTAATCGAATCATTGCAAGATGATACTTCTTTCAAATAATTGCCAATTACATCCGATGATTCGCAGTTTTAAAACTAGATGACAGACGGTGTGTCTTTAAATGCCAGTTTTTCTCGGAGACGGATTTCCTTCGCAGACTATTGCAGACACGTTTTGTCTCTCGATCTTCAACACGGCTTCATAAAAAGTCGCCCCCTGTGCATGCAAAAAATATAACCACAATTCAGAGCTCGGATTTTTGAAAATTGTTTTTAATATTTTTGGGCATTTGTCGATGCTCAGGAAGTAACTTTTCAAAGACTGAAACATTTTCAGAACTATATCAGACGCAGGCATTAATGCAAGCCACCTTGTTGCCCAGCAGTTTTCGATACTCTGTGTCAGTTGAATTACAGGACTCAAAGCTTCTGCTCGAACGCTGAAGGTGTAGAAGAATGAATAAATTTTTATAATGATGCATTCGAAGTCAACAGGAAGATAATCCGTTGCAGTTTTGATCGCGTTGTAGACTAGGTGGGCTCCACATCCAATTTCAATTAGCTGTCTTCCGAGTGATTGGCTCAATTTTGCGTAAATATTTTTTTCCTTTTCTATCCTTTTCTCCAAAATTGCAGTTTCTGTTGTCTTCACAAAGTGTCACAAGTTATTTAATCAAATCATTGCAAGATAATACTTCTTTCAAATAATTGACAATTATATCCGATGCTTCGTTTGGTTCTTTCAGAAACTCTAAAACCTTGACTTTCGCGCCTTTAGATGGTAAAAAATATCGAATCTAAACTGGGAATAATTTTATTGAGCCATGGCTTGAAGCATTCGGTAATAAAGTTATACAGTGCACTTCGCGAAGGTGCTCTTTCAATTCATCGGTTGTCGTAGCTGACAGCACATTTACAACAATAGCTTGAGATTTTGTACATCTAAATTTTTGCTCAAAACATGTTTGAATTAAATGAGAGGCACAGTGATTTGAGCAAACGCTGTGATTTTCTATGTGAAACGCCCAGGCGTCCTCAGCTGCAGTTATATCCAAATATTTGGAAGTCAGGTAATCGGTTCAGCAGCTGTATAGAAAAGCCTGTGTTGTTCTGATTTTAAATGATTTTCAATATCTCTGGCACCACCACGTCCAACACGAAAACCAGTAAGACATTTTTTATATGAAACGTGTGCGATATTACCATTATTACCACTTCTTTGTTTTATAAATGGATACCAAAGTCTTATTAAAGAAAAACTTACGTTTATGATTTTTTATTATGTGACAATCACACGCTGCGTTCCTATAACCTATTGTAACTATAACCTATATTTTTCGTTGCGTCCGAACTAAAACAAAACATTGCAGTCGTTCGCTCAGTGAGCGCGGCATCTACCCTCCTCGTGACGCGACGTGGTTTGCTCTGTCGTCAGTGACGACAGAGCAAACGTCACTCGCCGCGTCTCCACCGCCCATCAGGCCAGCCGCGCCACACGTTGCGAGTGTACAAAATAATTGTAAGTTAAATTATTGTTTGGTTTGTTTGCGAAAGCGGGACTTTTATTTCCTTGCTGATGACAGCGGGACAGACAGCCTGAAAGCGGGACTGTCCCGGCCAGACCGGGACGTATGGTCACGTTATGTATTGCTGACATAGATATGACAAACTAATGAGACTTAATAAACCCTAAACTAGTCTATCTTCTGCAACGGTTCTACACCACACATGGTTTATTATGTTATTAGTGAATTTTTATTTTAAAAAAAATCACTAATAGAGAAGTATCGATGGTGAGGCTTTTTAATTTTTTTTCAAATGAGCGCGAACTAGGACCCCTAGAACTCATATCCGGGGTCAGTTTCAATTTTTGTATGTTATATATATATATATATATATATATATATATATATATATATATATATATATATATATATATATATATATATATATATATATATATATATATATATATATATATGTATGTATCCATCCGATAACTCAAAAAATAATTAACCGATTTCGATGAAACTCGGCAAGTGCTTTTCTTTTATTAATGGCTTGAATGAGTTCGTTATCCAGGAAAATCGGACAGGGTTTTCCGAAAACATTTTGAGTTTTCTTTAAAAAAAAAATTTTTTTTCCGAAAATTACAAAGATGTTTCAATGAAATTACTACATATGTTGCCTTGGGAGAGACCTTACTACGTACCAAATTTCAACTTTCTAAGTTTATAGAAAATTGAGTTTTTTTTATTTTAAATTTTATTTAAAAAAATAATTTTTCTCCGATTATTACAAAGTTATTTTAATGAAATTTGGTGGATATATTACCTTAGGGAAGACCTTACTACATACCAGAATTAAACTTTTTAAGTTTATAGAAAATTGAGTTATTCGCGTTTGAAGCATTTAATAAAAATTCACTACCACAACGCACTTGCTGCGTCCCGAACTTTTATCCTTTCGATAATATTATTAGGCCCTCTAGATCAAAGATAACAACTTCTTACATATTGATATTTTTTATAAAAACAGTATTTTCCTGAATTTCCAAAACTCCCTTGGATGAATATTGAAAATGTCCCCAAAACAAGTGCCCGTGGTTAGATTCTTCACGTGAAAATAATACTTTTTTTGATACGAACATATGTCTGATTTTGCTTCATTTCGTAGACACATATTTTTTTTAAGTTAATTATTGCAGTGATATCACATACGCACAGCGTTGGTTAAGCTATCCACACTATTTAAGCAGTAAAATATGTGCCAGTTTAAATCACCTTACCCCCTCCTAATTTCATTTGGATTGCTACAGTCCTATTGGAGAAACTTGGAATAAACCAAAAAATATATATTAAAAATCATTAACACCCTGTAGCTACAAAATGAAGCAACATCCTTTTGTTGATACGAAAAAAGTCTTATTTCACGTGAAAAGTCTAAACGTGAGCGACAGCGCGTGTTTTTGTTTAAATACTCGGTATAAATTATTGCATAAACAAAAAAATTTCAGCGTCGATTCAGAATTTTTATAAATTGATTTTATCATAAAACTTCACTGCTTGAAATATTCACAAAAAGTGTTTTGTTTAAAAAAAGGATAACGTTTGTCTATAAACACTTTAAAGAATTAATTTTTTTTATTCAAGTTTTTTCAATTTGTATTATTCACAAAGCTTTGGGATCAACTGTGATTTTCTAAGAGTCTGGCAAATTACTCACGCCTCTGAGATCATTACATTTGCTTACTTTTTAAAAGCGTTGAAAAATCTATTACTGCCTTGTTTTAACATGGTATTTCTTCCCTAGATTCGACGAGCTATCGGTTCTAACAACATACCCCCTCCTGGGGTACCAGCACCAGTTCCCACCCCTTCGCTTCCCTACCAGAAGGCCAATATACCCCAATCACAGAGCACCAATTTCACCAAATCTACCAGCGACACCTACCAGTCTTTCCAGCAAAATACAGGAATCAAAACGTCAGCTTCCACATTCAACTTTTCAAGTGAGTATGACTGAACTAATGAACTCTGCCGGAAACTTTACGCTATTTAATCTTTAATCAAATTTTGCGTTTATCGTAAATTAATTGAAAAATCAATTTTTAGTAAAAAAATGATTTTAGTAAGTTCTTGTACTTACACTTTAGAACGACCCATCTTAAGAAACAAACTCTCTATGTGAAGGTTTTAATTTCTTGCTTGATTTTTTGAGACACATTTTTTAAAATAAAATTTGCATTTTACGGTACACTACTTAGCATTATATTAAACCATAACTGATTGCTCAGACATATTTTTTAATTTGGTGGTGTGAAGATCACCAAAAACTGCAGTTCGCTTATATGTACGTCGCTGTAAAATGACGTCACAAATAATGTTAAAAAACAGCGACGCACAGAATACGACAGTTGAAGAAAATGTAGTAAATTGATTACTTTTAGCATATAGGCACCTATAGATTAAAGTCAGTTAAGTAATAAACTTCTCAAAAAATTATTATAGTGCTATTGCAATTTTAGCTTCATCAAGTGGTCCGTACTCTACGCATCCCCAGCCTTCTAGATCGGATAGACCTACTGCAGGCGCTCCTCTACCACTACACCTGCAATCTAAGGGGAGTAAAATTGGCGGGCCAGTGGGTAACGTTTCCCTCCACAGCAGCAACGATTCTGGATTTAGTAATGATCCACCGCCACAACCCGAAATTGATTACTCAGATGACGAATCCGTTAATGGAGGTCAAACAAAGTTACCACCAAGGTGAGTATGACTAGATGTTGCATGTCAGGATGTGCGAGGTTGTGTGACTGAAGTTAATTGAAAAAACTGTTACTTTGGGTAACAAAACTAGTACTGTGATCAAAAAGCATGTTATAAAGACCTAAAAAGTTTTTTTTTACCTACTAGGTATTAGATTGCTATGAATTTAGCGAAGCACTGACATTATATGAATAAACTGTTTGTCTTTTTGAAATTTCTGACATTAATTTTGTAGGAAAGAAGACTTATAAAATATCATCTTATACAATTTGGATTGAAAATAAAGTTGAAAATAAACCCATTTTTTTTAGATCTTTTTGTTTTCTGGTGGATTAATCTGAAAACAGATTATTTGGTCATTTATTATCAACGGCTTTTTTTGTTTATTTCAGTTTCATTTGTCAGTTCTAATTTTTATTTGTTTCTCAATTCAACCAAAAAATTATGTACAATGTCATGTATGGAAAATATTGATAATCATAACGAAAAATAAAATGAGAAGCAAAACTGAGAATTAGTTAACTGGAGCAAACTCAGTGCGTATTTGGGTCCGACCAAGATATTTAACAAGCGGTACTGACACTCAGGAGAATTTTAAAGAAAATAAGCCTAAAGAGAAAAGAAATATCTTTATTGCTTTTGTAAAAAATGTGCGAATGGTCTGACGACCGCAGCCATGAAAGAAGACAACACACACACATTGCTTTTGTAAACCTAGACAAACTATTTGATAGGACACATTAAAAAATGTGGTTTTATTATGGCTCCCTGACGCTCAGCTTTAGTAAGGTCTAGGTTGTGGTCAGTTAAAATCATGGACACGCTGAGATTTCAGTTTAGTAGTTTCATCTTTCTTCGTCGTTGTTTCAATTTAGGTCATTGTCAGAATAACACTATTATTATACGATTTACGTCATTACTGTTTAAAAAAAATATATTTCAAAAACACACCACGAGGGCTTTACTATCGTACCATGGGCGTCGACAAGGAGAAAAGAGGCAACTTGTTAATTCTGGACTTGAAGGTTTGGAGGTTCGGAGGAGAAGGAAAAACATGTGCCGTCAAGGAATTCCACAACATGGAAGTCCTCGTGACAAAAGAGCGGGCATAATAAAATGTTCTATGTCTGGTGACCTGGACAGTAAAAGGTGCAATCGCTCTGTTCCCCTGGTAGGCACTATGGAAGAAAGCTCCTCTGAGCAGTGCCCTTGCACATATATTAAAGAGGGAGAGAGAGAGAGAGAGAGAAAAAGAGAGAGAGAGAGAGAGATCACCAACGGCACGTCGGTGGGCAAGGGATGGCAACCTTTGGCTGAGGGTAGAGTTACCGATGAGAGGCATAACTCTCTTCTGAATGGAGTTTAGGATAGCGAGTGTAGAAGCGGCAACCCAGATGTGGGAGCAGTATTCAAAGTCTGGCCTTATTTGTGAAGTATATAAGGTATAGAGATTAGCTGGTGAAAAGTATTTGCCAGCACGGAAGAGAAAACCTAATTTCTTAGCAGCCGCTTCTGCAATTGATGTGACATGTTGGTGCCAATTGAGATTTCCATCCACAGAAATGCCAACAAGTGAAGAGGATTCATTACTTTGAATAACTTGGTTGTTTATTGTGATGCCTCCAGGGCTGATGTATCTCTTGTGAGATAGAAAGCAAGACTGAAATTTGGTGGAGTTGAATTGTACAAGATTTCTACTTCCCCAGTCTAATATTTTTTGCAGATCGACAGAGACAGAACCATCCATGAGTCTGCGATCCCCACATAATTGGGTTAAAGAGACAGGCTTAAAATATTGTATATTTGAGTAGAGGGTGCTGTCGTCCGCGTAACTATGAACTGGGTTGGATGTGCTAGAGATGAGGTCATTGATGTGGAGAAGAATCAAAGTAGGAGCTAAAGCTGAACCTTAAGGGATTGATGTTTGATTAGGTCTTTGTCAGTTAAAGGTCTCTCAAAAAAACCTATTGTTTATTTGCTTTATACATCACACAACTCGTTACCCATACCTTTGTTTCGTGCAGTATTTTTCAAATGACCATACCCATTTTGCATGACTGTTATCATCTTTCAGTTATGGTATAAATACCTTGTTGGGTTCCGTTGCGCGCAGCTTCCCTTAAAATCGTTTGCCCAAATCGTGTTTATATGGTATTGCAATTTAACAAACTTTCCAAAGATCACAACACAGTCAAAATAAATAAACAGCGGTTTTAACGCTGATAATACACGGCGAACAGAAGAAATATTAACAAAGACAGAGTATGCTTATTGTTGTCGATGATGTCGTAAGACGGGCAACAACTACTAATGAATGGAATGGAAGTCATCACACGTTAAAAGCAAGCATTCGACATGCATATATTCTGTGTACTAACTATTTGAGTAGTTCCACTAAATACGGCCGACAAAAATTATTTAATAGAATTAAAGGAATGGCAGGTTGAACAGAAAATAAAAATCTTCGCGTCATTTACGTCTGCGGGTTCGGATGACATAACGCCAGCCATGCTAGAAAGGAGACCTGACCATCTGCTGTCCCACTTGTGTACGATGCTCGATATTCTTTACCAGAATATGGAGTTTGACCAGAGTGGTTTTAATGTCTAAGATTAATCAAGGGAACTATCGGCAGACAAAATGTTTAGATCTATCAGCTTTTTTTTCCTTTGTACTAACTTTAAAAAAGCTGCTTCACACACATTCTTACTAAGGCACCATCGGATAACAGGTTATATGGAACGAAGTTCACTTTATAGGTAGATCTATCAACAGAAGCGGCGCCCCTTCGCTTTTTTATTGGGCCTATGGGTGCTCTGAGGTACAGAGATTCTTCCAAAAGCATTTCTGGACAAAAAATGAGCTTTCGACAATACATCCCTTCGCTCAATGGCTATAACGAACCTTTGTTTAGATGAGACTTGCTAAAAGTGAATGGACTGTATGGTTAAAGGCACAGAATCCATAGTAGCTCGTGTTGCAGAAAGCTGCCTTGGAGAAACCCTAGCTCA
This sequence comes from Tillus elongatus, assembly GCA_964006375.1. Classification (NCBI taxonomy): domain Eukaryota; kingdom Metazoa; phylum Arthropoda; class Insecta; order Coleoptera; family Cleridae; genus Tillus; species Tillus elongatus. The sequence goes on along the minus strand of OZ023263.1, from coordinate 62,821,766 downwards.
TGTTTGCTGTACAGTCTTACAATAGACAGATTCTTACACATTGGGCTTTGTGGGCCGATATAGTATTTCGATTCGAAGGAAAACTTACAGTGGCAATTAAATAGCGCATGTGGCGCCCTCTAAATTTGTTAAAAAGTTATAACGCCAAATAGTACTTGCCAAAGACCAGTCGCAAAAAGTCCATAATGGTTTCTTCTACTAGAAGCAGAAATCCTAAGGGTCGTGAACCGCTGTTTCTTCACGGTATTCCAAACTGGTACTGCGGACGTGAAATATATGTGACTCATCTTACATTCTTAGCTAACTTTAAATCAACACATTGGAAACATTGTCAAAAATCAGTGATCACAACTGCAATGGTCAGGCCAATGTAAAGTAAAAACCGGAGCCTGAAGCCTCTAATAGTAGACTGATTATACGCCAGGGTGGTAAGGACTGTAATAATCTAACTCGTGCTGGTCTCGTAGCGAAAAGTTAGACATGAAACTGAAAATAAACAAGTTGCAAAGACTTGCTTATGTGCAAGTTACAGAAATGATGGCAACAAGCCCTCCTATATCGATAGATTATACTCTAGAATTCCCAGCGCTTTACATTGTGATTCAGGGGGACGCAAGAATGGGGCTCCACAGAACGAAATGGTCTAGTTAGCTGACACAAGTTGGAGCTGCGGATGAAAATCTGGTGCGTGAAATAAGAGGAGAGGGGTATAATGTTGACGCAAATATGGACCACATCTTTTGACGGCATCTCTGAGAACTTATTTTAAAGTTGTTGAAGGGGATAGAAGGTATACGACCAATCAAGAACTACAGTTTGCTTCTGATAGGCTGATCTGGCACACAGGCGACTCAACAATAGAGGCGGAGAGTCAGGCTAGTATTCATGAGGTGAGGTCGGAGGTATCTCTGTTATCTTCTGACCAAAAATGTATTGAATACAACTACGGGAATTATTTTAAAATAATCCATAGCAAATGAAACATATATAATTTTAGAAAAAACGTGGTTAGTGCGAACATCACTATTTTTATACGATTATAGCTGGTTTGAAAGCGGCCGGTTTTGTATTGTATTTGAAAATAAAAACAGTACTTAATTATTGCCTCCCAGATTAATAGTTTTTGTTTGCATGCATTTGCCTGGCATGAATGAATAACGGAGATAATTAATTGAGTTGGGCATGCTGTATTCTCATCAGCGAGGTGGTTTTAAATTCTTCCTATTTTTCAATGTTTGGATATTTTATTCTGTTATAATCAGCAGCAAATTGTTTTATATTAAATCTTTTTTAAGTGTGCAAATTATACTCAATGTAAGACAAGCACTATACAATATGTGTCTAAATTTAATGAAGTGTCTAACAACTATATGAAATATTTAACCTATTTACGTTAGTAAAAGTTTCAGACAGCATGTTTTAGTATAACTAACAAAAGATTTTTTCCATTGCTTTTACAATTATCCATGAACCTCTTCTCAAGTGCCATATTCGTTATCGATTGTTTTTATCACTGGATTTTGTAACCTGATTGGGTGGAAAAAATTTACAGTCCATTTGTAAAACCATTTTCTCATATTTTTAAGCTGCTATGTTATTCTCTAACAAAGGTAACCCCATTTCTGTTTCGGAAAATGTTTTAATACATGTTTAATTATATACAGTAAGGAACAGCCAAATGGCACAAATTTAGTATCTTAATTATTGTGCATTACCCCATCATTTTCACGTGGCAGTAGGCATTATAGGCCGAGGTGATTGCGTCTCGCACTGCGGCTGCCGCAATCTCGAGGTCTATTGAATTGTCTATGGTACTCTTTTTTTTTGTTCCCTCAGGGCTCGTCCCCGGCCTCGCCGCCCCGATAACACTTCAACCTTTGGTTGATTGTGCGTACCCTTAGTCTTACTCCACCCATTCCAAAATCACTGTGCCTTGAACTAGTCTGCACAGCGATTGGCAGTGTGAAGATTTATATTGCTCTGTCTCCGGTCTAGACTGACCGTAGATCAGTTGTCTTTTCCGGTCCAGAGCTTTACACTCGCACAAGATGATGTGCTGGGCTGATTCCTTCCTCTCACCGCAAAGTCTGCATGCGAGGTCCCCTTCGAACCGCCCCATTTTATGCAGGTGTTTCTTGACGGCCATGTGTCCCGTCAAGAGACCTGTTGTGTTTCTGAGCTGTCCTCTGCTAAGATTTAGCAGCTCCACAGCTCTCTTTGAACTGGGTCTGTCAATTATCGACTTCCCATGTCTGAGCCCTGAACAGTCCGCCCAGTACACCTTGTGTTGGTTTCTGACTCAGGACTTAATGGCTCCCCTGGCAGTACTATTTGACACGCCCAGATACCCCCCCCCCCTCCCGCAGTTTCACTGCTAGATCTGCGCTGTAGGCTTCCCAGTCCGCCTTGCGAGGGTCCCGGTAGCATACCGTTTGTCTTTTGACTTTTGCGATTTAAAACCGGATGTATCTGTGGTCTGAGCTACTCACTTCCACAGACACAGCCCAGTTCTTAACAAAGTCGCCCAGAAACTGGGTGGAAACTGTTAGATCTAAAACTTCTTCACGCCGTGTTTTGACGAAGGTCGGTTTATTATTTATTCAATATGTCTAAATTAAATTTCATAAAGAATTGTAACAGTGACTCAACCCTAGAATTTGTGTCCAAACTTCCCCACAATGTCGTATATAATACGGCTATGGCAACCAGCCTCTCAAAAGTAAGTGAGATGTAAAAGCTACCATAGCGTTATTACTTTATAGGTGTATTTTCGCTGCAATTAGTATGCCGTACTGACGAGCTCTACTTAGAGCGAAACCGGTCTACGGTTCTAATTGTGGTGAGAATACATCTAGCCTTACGCACAATAATTGAAACACCGGATTTAGTTCATTGGCTTTTATTTCGAGCATTTAATGTAATCCAAATTTTGAGGTACATTTTTAGTTTTAAATTTACCAAATCCATATTGTTAGATGGACTCTTTCCAAAAAGTTCTTCGGATATTGGCTAATTGGGCTTAAAATGCTGTAAATCTTTGCATTTAACATTTTTTCTATAATAACAAAGTATTTTTTTGAGTAGCATAGCCCCCTGAGTTCTTTGATCATAATTTCCAGACCACCGTATAACCGCTTGTGTTTATTAAAGCTGTGGAAAATATTTTTAGTTATAGGCGAGAAGCCTTTGGTGCGATACAACTAACAATGCTCTGAAACAGTTGCTATTAAACTACTAGAAAAAAATAAAGTGCAGGATTATCGTGTAGACTTTTCTAATGATAATAGTTTGTAATATAGTTGTTTATTCATGCATTTTGTTTTCCCACCATCAGTGATGCTAATTTCGCATTTTGTTTCTAGAAGCTACAAATATGACAGTTCTGATGATGACCGCGCAACCATCAGGTATAAGAGGACCAGCTTCTTTACATATTCAACTGATATAAATTATTAGTACCCTCTTTATCTCCCTGGCTCTCTGTACCAAACAGTAACCTGAAGCACAATCTATTGAGTTTTATATTCACAATAGACGCACATATTTTCACGAATACAGCACATTTAGTAATATGGTGACAACACATGCTGCCTAACTCTTTACTTATCTCTTTAGCTTTATATTTAGCTTTTCTTATTTATTTTCATTTTCTCTTTGTTTTACCTTTAACAGACATAAACCAAAGCGAGAAATAAAGAGCGACGACAACAATAATACTCTACGTAAGGTAAAACCAATCAGACAAGCAAACAGTCATGGCAACTTGGTGGACAATCGTTACTACATGTCAGAGGATTCTGACATGTTAGCTAAGGAAAGTAAGAAGCTAGTGAAAAGGACCAAATCTTTTTGGAAATTCGGGAAAAACAGCTCTGATAATGAGATTCTGGAAGGTATGTCGCTGTGGCGTCATAGAGATTTAGTGGATATTGATGACAAAAAGAATAAAAACGGTGTTAAAAGCAACAGCCAAAACAGGGTAAAGCGTCCAAGTAGAGACAAATCAAATGATTCTGACAAAACAATAAATGCCGTTCAAAACGAAACTGTTGACAAAAAAAAGGAAAACAAAATAAGGAAACAGTCGCAGGTGAAAAAGCCACCCAATCGCAAGGAAGCTAAGCCTAAGACAAACGGGCAGCATCCACACAAAAAAGAAATCAAGGAGAACGAAAGAAACGACTTCGATGATATCTATGGAACAAATGATTTCCTAAGTGACGACCAATTTTGCGATGACGATGGTGACGGTCTAATGATGAAGACAGTTAACAGAAAGAATATTTTGCAGCAATATACTAATAACTCAACTGGTAGCGAATCGGACAGCGAGTCAGATGTAGGGAGCGATGACCCTTATGATTGCATACTTGTTGATGACCAAAATGTAAACAAAAAGGCGAATAATAATAACAATAACTTTCCTAATGTAGCCGAGATAGGAAAAAAATTAGAAAAGCTACAAAAAACTAGTAAATATATACCAAACAAAGAGAATACTATGACAAATAATCACGTCCGCAATACGGTCGAAGAGAAAAATATAATAAATATCCGTCGAGATAACAGAAATATAGACAAGAAACTCAATTGTGAAATGCAGAACGGAGACGTAATATATCAGGAACAGCGACACAGTTTCAAAACATTCGGCATTGGAGAGAACGAGAATGAGAAAGAAAGGCAAGATAACGAGAAATATCATTCACAAAATCACAACAAAAAGAACAATGAAGTTAATACCCAAGATAAGCGAAGGTATTATGCGGAAATAAATAAAAGGAATTCGCAAGAGCGACGCCCTAGACCGAGTTATCAAAGCATAGATTCGGACATTGATCACGTTATGGAACACAAAAAGTCCAATAACAGAAAAAATAATCCTGAATCAGAAAAAAGAGAGAAACATAATAAATATTATGATTCGACGAATGATGAGCTATCTGACGCAGTGGAGAACAGGCAATTTCTGCCTAGGACAAAACTCTCCAAAACAAACAGCAACAATTCTAATAAATACGATCAAGATTCTGGATTAATGGAATATGGTGAAACATTACAAAGGCGCCTTAAACAGGAATATAATGGGAAATACGACGAAAAAGCTATACATAATGGAAATATGTATGGGCCGTGGTATGACCTCTGGGGCCTTGATTCTTCTTCAAGAAAGTAAAATTTTACTGACTGTTTAAAAATGTTTAGCAATTTAAGGTGGTATTTTTATAACTGTAAGCGTACAAATTTGTATAGAATTTATTATCGAATACATGCCTAAGTATCTGCATGGTTATTTTATTCTGTGTATATTTTATCTATCGATTGTATTTAGATGTGTTAAAAAATTATAGATACTTGAATATTATCTGAGTCTAACATATATATATATATATATATATATATATATATATATATATATATATATATATATATATATATATATATATATATATATATATATATATATATATATATATATCGGCCGAATATACAGTGTGTGGCACAACGGCCTTTAGCTACCTGCACTTTCAAAAATATTTGGGATACATTCACAAAATGGTTTATATACCACGTCAAGCATTCATTTGGAAAATAGAAAATGTTGGAATATTATTCACGTATTTATGTGAATTATTTTGACAGCTTATATATCATCTTGGTGACAACTAGCTTATGAAATATTCTAAATACAGGATCACTACATTTGAGTGGAAGTATGATAATCAAAATTGTAAGATAAACATCTTTTTCTGTATTGCCAGTCTAAGAATGCAAGAACGGTTGCTCACTTATTTTTAAAAAATCACAAAAAGATTCACCAGATCTGAAAGTAAATAACCTAAATGTCTTCTATTGCATTCGAAATGTGAATCGAATTTCGTTAAAAATAATCCTCTAACATTTGCAAATATTTTATGCCTCACTGCTCTAGCTGCATCAAGAAAGCAAATCCCCAGCTCATGTAAGTTATTTAGATACTCTTTATGCCCCTAGTTTTTCAGGAGACCCCACAAAAATCCTATGGGTTTAAATAAGTCGGTCGAGCTGGCAACTCTATTTTTTTCTAGGTACCCAATCCAACTGCTTAGTAAAACGTTATTTAATAAATTTTGCAGCTTATGGCCAAAATGAGAAGGTGCTTTATCTTGCTGGAATTGACAGCCACCATAGCGATATTGTAGTTCTCGCACGAAACTGTCTTTTAATATATTAGGATATTTTCTTAAGGCATTTTTTTTTGATATAGAAGTGTCAAATTAACTCATTGCCGATAATGACCGTCCAAACATTGACCCTCTAAAGTCGCTATGTATGAACTTGTACGATTCAGCAGAGATTATGCTATTCCCAGTAGCGGCAATTATGCCTATTTACAATTCCATCTAACGCAAAATTAGCTGCGTCGAAAAAAAAGGTTGAATTAAAAAATTAGGGTTTTGTTCGCATATACCTCTCATAGTTCTGCAAAATTATCTTCTTCTATCAAAGTTATTTTCATGAAGTCCTGTGGCTAGTGAATCTTATAGGGATGAAATTTCTCTCTTCTGATTCTGCCAACTGATGCCAACAAAGTCGTTCCGAGATCTTCGTGGATTTTCCTCTATGGTTAATAAAACGTTTAATGGGGCATCGCCCTCTGTAACGTTTTTGCTCGACCTGTTCCAGGTTTCTCTTTCACAGTTTCAGTGTCACTCTATTGTTTAATTATCTTGGAAACACAACGGTACGAAATTGGAAGCCGGTTGATATAAACTCCAATAAATATTTTTACACCTTCCTTCCAAGAGAGAGTTCTAAACATCTTCAAGTCGCTAACTCTTTAGACATTTTGTGCTCCTGTGAAACGAAAAATAAAGACGCGGCGAAATAAACGTAGAGTTGAGCGGCAGTTACTGCAGTTAAGACACAGCTTTAATGTGCAAACATAATTAGTAAGTAACTTTAAAACGGTGTGCTCTAAAGTCGCTAAGTATGAACTTGTACTATTCAACGGAGATTATGTTATTCCCGGTAGGGGCAATTATGTCAATTTACACCATGTAACGCAAAATTGGCTGCGTCGAAAAACAAAGTTTGAATTACAAAATTAGGATTTTGTTAGCAGGGAAAACGCAGAAAAACATAAGGGGTGAACGTATAATCGGATTACTTCTTATCAGAGATTCTAGTTGCAAAATGTTTTGACATATTTTTGACACATGAGTTTAGTAATATTTTTTTAATACCTATTTACCTAGTTACTTTTCCTTCTGATTATGTTTACACTAATCTTTTTCTGTACTAAAGAGCTCTGCTTCGGAATTTCATGCAATGAACGTCTTTTTGATATGCATTATATATATTTGTGGTTTCTGAATGGTCTGCAACTGTCAAGAAGTAAATTAATTATTGAATATCGCTTAAACCAAATACTATATAATGACAATACGGGACACTCCTATGCTTTAGCATTGGTGATATTTCTGACAAGTACACTAGCGCCACCTCACGTGATGTACTGACAACTGAGCGTGTAATTTGAATTGTATATTTACCTGCATATTCTTAATTTAGACAATTGGTTTATTATAGATGAATATAAAAACTTGTACATAACAAAACTGAAAATTTTCTGATTATATGGTTATAAATAAATCAACAATCAGCTTGAGACCTAAATAAATTCCGTATGAATAATTCTGCAAATTTCTCTTACCCATAATCTTATTTCATCATAATTTAAAGTACTACCTTAAAACCGTCGTTAAACTACTATTTCAAGGGTAGGTATAGGAATATACTGAAAGCTGTTTTTAAGGATATTAAGTTACAATCTGTACTTACCTATAAATAATTATTCTAGGTATAAATGGTAGCACAGTACTCAATTTGCTATATCTCTACATAAAAACTGTCTTATTAATCTAATATTTTAAAATATGTACCTGATATACTTAGTACATAATTAAGAAATTGTGCAGATGAAAGGTGAGACTAACTCTTACTTCCGTGAATAAATCTATTATAGGGCTGAATCTGCTATTTCTACTTGTCTCTTTAAAAACTTGTCTTGGGAAGATAATTAAAAGCCTTTGCCAAGTAAAATCATTTTAAGTGTGAAAAAATATGACAATTTATGTCATACTAAAATAAAAAAGGACACAGGAGAATATAGAAAAACAGTTTTCTTATACCATTTATTATTAATGCAAAACTTTTTTTGCCTTCATATTTCTTTTTTTTTTTTGATGCACTGGAAGACAAGTTATGATTGAAGCCTTTCAACCACCAGTTTACCAAGTTTATCTATAAATAGGTACATTAATGCTTAATATTACACAATAAATTATCTTCTGCGAACTGTACATATTGGCATAAAAGTGATTATGAATTTATCTTCTGCTTCAAATCATATTCACGTTTCGCCATCCTTTGGAAACCTATGAAATGTCTTTGATGGATTTGGCACGTTATAGTTCGAACAATTGTAGATTGCACACACCCAACCACTAACATTCATTGTAAAAAACACAGCTTAAACTTAATTATACACAGTTAAACACCAGCAATTGCTAGTGTTACACGTTCTCGAACGACGTAACTTCAGTACTATCCGCTAGGGGCGCTGATATTCTTGAAACATGAAATCAGCCGGAGTGTCCTGTGTTGTCATTATATAGGATTTGCTTAAGCTGAAACATTTTACACAGGGTGTACTACATAATAAGTCACGAAAATTTTCTGTCGAATCTAAAAATTTAAAAGCACACAGAGTTCTTTTTGAATGATATATTTTATAGGGTAAAATACAAAAATAATCTGGTTGGATCGAACACCACGAAAAGCTTACGTGTGCAACATTCTGTGAAAGTATCCCTTATATTTTTGAAAAGCTTCCGTGTGCAACATTCTGTGGAAGTATCCCTTATATTTTTGAAAATACAGATACTTTTTGTGTCTCACGGTGTATTATATGCCAATTTTCTTATACGTAGCTAGTTTAAGGATTGACTTTAAGTATGATTTGCTCATTTTGCATGTTGTGTGATGGATATTTATAAGTTTTATGTATTTAGTTTGTCTATTTACTTACGTTGGTGATGGTTTTTACAGGTCTAACAATTTTGCTACAATAAAGCTTCGAAAAACTAACCCTAGCACTGACAGAACATCAACTTTAATATTAGAGTAAGATAATAAAAGTCATCTTGTAAGATAAGTGTTTTTTTATTTTTATTAAAACGCAGAAGTAGCAGAGACAAGAAGTGTATTTTCTACTTCTGATGTTTTCTTCTTTATTAGCTAATTTTACCACTAATTTTACAGGCCAAAAAAATTTGGCTGGTACACTTTTTAGCAGTACCGAATGTGATTTTTTTATTTTAATTATTATACATTGCCTACGGTTTGTGTTAGAGTTATTACTTTTGCAAAATTATTTCATACTTATTAATAATTATTATCTGAAACTCCCTTACTAACTTTAATTCTCATTGCCTACTAACATTATTTTTATTTCATTGTAAAACTAAACTAGTCTTGTTGAACATTGTTTTGTAAAATAGGTTAACAATAAATATTATGTAAATATGTATTAAACATTCCAGAATTACCTAACTGATATTACTAGATAAGTAAAGTGTAATAAAATTAAGGCTTTTTGTAACTTGAATCAAAATGTAGTAAACTCCATTAAAGCGAGAATCTGTAAATATAAGATTTAGTATAATGTGAAAATCAAATACACCTACATGTGTCCCAAAAGAGACCGTGCAAAGTAACGACACCTGTTCTAGGAGTTAGTGCGCTTAGGCACTATGGAAATCAGAGCCTCGGTAGTTCAGGGGTAAGAACGTGTGCCTCTGAACCGAAGGGTACTGGGTTCGAACCCAGGGTTCTCCTTTCAACAAACTGTAACATTAACATCAACCGAGGTTCTGGCATTGTATTTGAGTAAGTCAAATGTCTGCAGGTTCCGCATTTCGGAGGGGGCGTAAAGCCGTCGGTCCCGTGTCCATGCGATGTTGGGCATGTTAAAGATCCCTACCCTTCTTACAGGAAGGCAGGGTTCGACAAAATTTCTAGCATAGTGAGCTAAATATGCTCCCTGGCGTCGGTGATTAGCCATAGTCGCAGAAATAGGCCGACCTTAAAGAAGTAAAACACATACACACACTTTGGAAATCTGAGTTATCTTCCTCCAAAAATGCATTTTGTTTGAGATACAGTGCTGACCACTTTTTTTTTAGAAATTGCAAATGCTGCTTAGCTACTGTGGCTGCTTGGGGCTTATTCTTTGATTACAGTGTCATATTTATTTTTACTCTTTTGTTTAGTACATACCCAATGGAACCTTTTTGCGACGTAAGTAGCGCAATTACAAAAAAATTATATAGTTAATAAAAATAGTGTCCAGTATTTTTTGTCATAGAATTAATTTTTTTGAAATATTTCAGCTTATTAAATTTACATATAAAAACTTATTCTCTGTCTGTGCTGGTTTTGTTATCTGTAATCAGTTCCCTCTTTTACGGCATCATTAGACGGAAGGAACATTTTGATATTATTTTTTGCCTAACGATGCCGTAAGAGGCGAAACCGGCTTCAGAAAAGGAAAGATGTGGTTGTGATGCAGGAGAAAACGTCTCTAAATCTTTATGTAGTATGGACGATTTCACAAAATAATGACAACCGAAATTAGTCACTCTCAGTTAAAAATATCTAAGAAGTTTTCCAAATAACAATCTGAGACTGCTAATAAGTACATAAGGAAAAAGTCTAGTCTAGCTCTTGCTATACTTGTTGGTTCGGAAACTCGTGAGCTCGGTTCAGGATTCCGAGACACAAAGTTGTTGTACCATTGTTGTCCCGCCATTCCGTTTTGAAAAGGTTGATTGATTTTATTTTTTCAGCAAATTAGAAAACTAGTTCACATAAATCTTTTTTGGCAATGCCGTGAAATCGTCCGTCTACTTATTTGATGAAATCAACTAACAGTTTTTCCCCATCACTAGTGAATACTGGTTTAAAACGACCTAAAGATTTTGTTGGCACACCCGATTTGACATGCTTGCGTAGAGTAGGATATGGAATTCCATGCATTAAAGCTGCTTTCCTTAGTGAAAAACTTGATTCAGTTACTTGATTTATAGCTAATGCCATTGTAGCCTCGGACCAGCCTAAGCCCCTATCACTTTTTCTGTTATATTTGAAAACCATCTGGAAATAAAAAATATATATTCAAAAGCCTTTTTAGCTACGTACTACACATTTACATAAAGGGGTAAAAAGAACCACAGCTCGGGCAAGAGGAGCCACTGATTCCTTTTGCCCTAACACATGTACTTAGTGCAACGAATACCACACACAACACTGTACAAAACGCATGCAATTTATAGGTTAGGATTACGCAGTGAATTTTGCATTGTGTCCTATTAAAATTATAAGCACATACTGGTTACCAGACTACATTAACACTTATGTAACTTTTGTAAAACTAAGTATTCAAAGTTACCTTGAACTAAATTTCACTAAGAAACTAGAAAACCTGTGGAAGTCACTAGATCTAACGCCACCATCCGTTCAACAGAACACGGTGCATAGTCTGACACTGTTGCCAGTTCGCAATAAATCACATTTAGTTCGAAATTTGCCTGATTCCTCTTTGCCCATACGGTTCTTTTTGCCCGACCTTCCCCTAGTCACATTTATTGAAATTAGTTATTAGTCATAGAAATTCTATAATTTATGTCAGCAAATTTTTAAAAAGTTTTTTTAAAATTTTTGTGCAATCGGCCATTAAAAGTACTTTTGTTGAAAATGCCTGGAAAAGTGTGACCGTTCAAAAACTGTATAACAAAAAGGTAGATTTTTGAATTAAAATACCGGCATACACCACAGTATCACCTTTAAAACTTCTCATGTATGTAGAAACTATTGGAAATCTGTGGCTGACTGATGGGTTCTATCATAGACAAAACTAATGATGGGAAAAACGGTTATTTTCTGTTAACAGTTGAAGCCGTCAACGTTATTTAATAATAACCATTGAAAATAACGTCTTCAGTTATTTATGTGTTATTTTAAACTGCATAGTCGATCGATAGTATCCTACATTCCCAAAGCTATGAGAGAGAGCGAGCACACTAGTATAAATGCATTGTATTTTTACCCCGTTATTTCACGTAGTGTATAAATCTCAAATTTTGTCGATATGAAAAGGAAACAAAGGGTTAAGAAATTATAATAAGCGTGTCCTAAATCTTTTGCCACTCTGAAGTGAAACTTTTAGAAATCAGAAAGGGGTCTTAATTAGTATTAACTTAGATGTTTTAGAAATTATAAACTAGTCATTTCTAACAAATTTATTTTATGTGGGGTCTTTACGTAAATGTCAATGCCACAGCAAGAATCAATAAATATCATTATTTATCACGTCTTGGGACGTTAGAGGTTAGAACTTTTATTGCTACACAGGGAGCGATTCTAAGAACTCCATAACATAACGCAGCTAATAAAATTTCGGTAAAGAAAGTCCACTTTTAAAAACTGTGCAAATAACAGCCAACAGTATAAAAAATTGAGTTTGAGTTTAAAAAAAAAGGAAGATAGATAGTAATTGTTTAATTACTTATTTTAATATTCGTTGTTTTAAAATTAGTTTCAAAAATTTCAAAGGGCTGTAACTTGGAGAAGGGGTTTCAAGAAAAACTTAATAAAAAGAAACTTCTTATTTTTCGCCAAAGAATCACCCTGTAAAATTTTAATTTTTTATATTTAAATGTATATAGATATTAAAAAATGTTACATTATATTTTTTTTATCAATTTGATAACTATTTTCAGACAAACATAAATGACGTGTTAACTGTTTTCTTAGGTAATGTATATAAATTTAAATAAATAACTACTTTAATTTCACGTGAAATAACCCTATTTTGCGTTGTCTATAGTGAAAGTAATAACACGTTTTTACAGAAATTCATCTTTTCACCCAACATTTTTTATTATTAAATATTTGGCTTTACATACTAGTGGGAAACTCAACTGTTTCAAAAATGACAGCTTCTCAGTTTAACAGAATAACTCTGTGTAGTAGTGTTCGTATGCCGTATCCCCATCCATAACCGGTTAAGGTTAAAATTAAAATTAAACCGTTTTATTGTACCGAAGATCCTATGTCCCTAAAGCTGTGAGCTAGAGCGAGCACATAGTATAAATAATAATGTTATGAAGTACAGTCCGCTCTATACTGTATAGCCATACATATTTAGCATTCCCAATCTCAAGGCTATTCATTCATCCCGTTAAATGGTTAAATAACAGGCACGACTCCGAATTCTAGTTTTGTGTAAAAAGCGTTAGTTTTAAGCTGTTATTTTTATAACTCCATAACTGGTGGTTACCGTTACGGCTCGGTAACCGTTTAAAAATAACTGACAGTTAAATAACGACCCATCAATAGACAAAACCGGTAATTCTCTTTCACGCACTCGCGCACATCATGTACACAATACAGCTGGGGGTGCATGAATATTAAATTACATATTGTGTTTAAGTGTTACGCTATAACTCTAAGAATAGGTGTCGTCATCTTGTACAGACTTTGTTAAGACACTTTGTGTAGGTCTTATCCTCTACATACTTCCTTTCTGTGTATATACAATTTTTCGGTGGTTGGGATGGTGCAATAAGTATTATGGTACTTGAATACAAACTTACTATTGTATTTCTTTATACATTTTGTAAAATATGTTAATTTTTATTATAATCATACAACGAATTAAGGTCTAAAGTAACAACATAATTTGGTCAACTCTAATTGAACAAAAGTAACAGCACAGAATTTGGCCTAGTTATCCAACATGCATCTGGTTATTATTTTGATAGATTGTCTGTTAAATTTTGCTTATTCTAGAACAATAGCCAACTAGATACTAAACTAAGCGATTAGCATTGCCTAAACAATACTACAGCGTATTTAAACGTTATACTTCCTGGAGGCGATGGTTTTCTTATGGAATAAGTACGCTTCAGTTCTGTTCGTAGCTTGTAGAGTTTTACAGGATAATATTTGAAACTGGGATTTAAAACAATAAACGATGATGACAAACGCTACACCGCCGTCTGCACACTCCGCAAAGGCAGCCTAAAATCGTAACGTCCTTTTCAAAAGAACGCTAACCTTTGAGGGTACTGAACAAACATAAAATGGATCCCAACCCAAGTTTCACTTCTACCGGTTTAAGCACAATATATTTTAAAACGTATTTAGTTAGTTAAAATAACTTTCTCTGTTTTATTGTCAAAATATACTTTCTCTTGAATATTCTTGTCTATTTTTGACAGTAGAAAATAATCTGATTAAAACTTCAATTGTACAAAAACGTTAAAAACGTTCGTCATTAACAAGTACATGGCCAGGCAGTAGGCTATCTCTAGGTAGGTTATTCTTGCAACATGTATTGTAACCAAACCATTTAAAGTTTTACAATAATTTTGCTTTATTGAAAAGAGTATGCTTAATTAAATTATAATACAAAAAAATTGTTAATGTTATTCAAATTTCACAATGGATTGTAAATTGTTTATGGCTGCATCTATTCACTAAGGATGGCGATTATTTTTATCAGGCAAGTCAATTATTTATAGATCGTTAAAGTGATAACTTGCCATTTCGCCATAAGACGATGTAATATCGCAATTCAGGGACCGCTCGTCTCCAAAACGGCTTACTGTTACTGAAGTTAGTAGGCTAAATATTGATTATTTGACGGCTTGTGTGGCATGTTGCACCATTTAGCTGTAACCAGTTCAAGTTCTCCAAATGCTGCAAAATAAATCTTGTAACATATGATGAGCACTAATAAGTAAACTTGAAGAAACTCAATTAACCAAAACACATTTTTAGACACCCGGGGAACGTTTTACTAACAAAGCTAAAGTCATCAGAGGATGAAATATACCAAATACAAACTAAACCCGTGTCTGTATTCACTGCAGGTACTCGATATTAAGCCCTAGAGGGAGTGTTAAGCAAAAAGAACAACCTTTAACTGCTTGCTTATTGCAAGCAGTGGAAGTTTGCTTGGTTCATATTCCCTCTAGGTATATATATATATATATATATATATATATATATATATATATATATATATATATATATATATATATATATATATATATATATATATATATATATATATATATATATGCAGGGTGGCGCATTGAAAACGAAACAGACCAATTTGCGTCCAGAGAATTTATTTTTTTAGATACGCTAAAAGACGTCAATTTTAATTTTGAGGGGGACATGTTTTGACATAAAACTCAACTTTGTCACATCAAACTCTTAAGGGTGGTGATAACAACCCTTATATTTTAGATAGGCAACATGCACCGAGTGTTACATCATTTGAAAGATCTTTCTTTTCTTAATTCAGGACACTAGTTCTTTTGGAACTTTTATCAACTCGTTTAAAATCTATTCACAATTGGAGTTGCAAGAACGTATTTCATTCGTTGTGATAAGAAATGCACTAATTAGTCAATCTTTCGTTCAAAAAAACTAAAAAACAAAACCAAAGGTTCAAAAATGTTTATTCAGTTAAGTAAGTGTTCCAATTGTTGACCACCAACTTCCATACAAAAGCAAAAATTTGTTCAAAACGAGCTCTGACATTCTGGAGTATTTGTGGAGTTATTAGACGGCATTCTTCAACAATGCGTCGTCGTAATTCTTCCGGGTCTGTTGCGAAAATTCTACTCCTTAAATGGCCCCATAGAAAGAAGTGTAAAGGAGTTAAATACGGTGATCTAGCGGGCCACTCAATAGCTCCTCTACTCCCAATCCATTGCTCTGGAAACTCTCTGTTCAAAAACTCGCTAGCACGTTGTGAAAAATGCGGAGGAGCTCCATCTTGTTGAAACACTAATTGATTTTCTTGATAGCGATCATCATTTTCAACAATGTCAATTAGTAGAGGGTAAACGATATCTTCTAGTAACTCCAAATACGTTTCGCCACTCAAATTGCCATCAAGAAAAATTAGTCCGATTAAACGGTCTCCAAAAATGCCAGTCCAGACATTCAATTTCTGTGGAGTTCGTGAAAATTTCTTGAATTATTATCTGCCCAATAACGACAATTATGACGATTGACTGTAGAGCTTAATAAAAACGTACGCTCGTCTGAAAAACAGATTTCGAACAGAAAGTTTCCGTTATCAGCTATTCGTGCAGTCATAACTTCACAAAACTCCAGCCGCCGATCAAAATCATCTTCATTCAGTTGTACAAGATGAATTTTATACGGGTGAAATTTATGATCCTTCAATATTCGCTGAATAGTTCCTCTGTTGATGTTTGAAACAGTGGCCAATTTTCTCGTGCTCAAAGTTGGGTCTGCAGCAATTTGTCCTAAAACTTCAATCTCAGTAGTCTCATTTCTAACCGGAAATTCACGTTCAGGATCCCGCTTTTTGTTGGCTACTGAACCACTTTGTCGAAACTTTGCAACTAACTCCAAAATGTATTTTCTGTTAACATGTATGTTCGGATGTCGTTCATTAAAGAAATTTGCGGTACGGTTGGCACAGTCATCATTTTTTGAAAAAAAGTGTAATTATTTCAACTCTTTCTTCCACAGAATACACCATTGTGAAATTAATTTTCGGTAGTACTATCAAGTATCAAACCGAACGATAAACTGAAATAATAAACCGCATTTCCCTCATTCTGATAAGAAATGTTCTGACAGTCAATTTTTTGTTTACAAACCAACAAAACAACTATCAGCACATTTCTTATGGGAATGAATGAAATGCGTTTTTGCATTTTTAACTGTGAATAATTTTTAAACAAGTTGATAAAACTTCCAAAAAAATTGGTGTTACAGCTGAATTCAGAAAAGAAAGAGCTTTCAAATGATGTAACACTCGACTCATGTTCCCTATTTAAAATATAAGGGTTATTGTCACCACCATTAAGGGGCTAATGTGACAAAGTTGAGTTTTATGTCAAAACATGTCCCACTCAATATTAAAATTGACGCATTTCATCGTTTTTAAAAAAAATTATCTGGACGCAAATTAGTCTTTTTTGTTTTAGATGCGCTACCCTATATATATATATATATATATATATATATATATATATATATATATATATATATATATATATATATATATATATATATATACTCTCGTGCACATTTAAAACATTTGGTTGTCTAGCATCTTTGATTAATTTTAGTATATTTTTTATAAACGTGGTGGTTATTATCCCAGATATGCCGGGCCACGCATGATCTATCTACAGTACCATATCTCAGTTGTGCTCAGTGTTTTTTAAATCTAGTTTCAATATATCTTGTACTCTTTAATGCATTAGATTTTCTGCGGCTACTGGCAGATTTTTAGGTCCCCAAATACTACTGTCTTTTTATTGGCATAGCTTCTGAAATATAAATGTTCCTCTTTAGAAATCAAAAAAGATATTTCGGCGATCAAGATCGAAGCCACTAAATGAGGGAAGAATGGAACGTGTGATGAGCGCTGATAAGTACAAGTTCGAGAACCCAATTCATCACAATACAGTTTTTAGACCGGACTATCGTTTCGCTAACAAAGTTTGCGTCATCAGAGGGATGAATAAACTAAGCGAATGTCACTATCCAATCATTTAAAACCAACAGAAAATCAATGACCTATATGGCGATAATGTTGCTTTAAGTCCAACCGAAATGGATTTCATCTTGGAGGAAAAACTTTGTTTCGTACACATATTATTATCCTGGGAGAAACACAATCAGAATTTCTTACACACGATATGCATTGGATGTGTTGTGGTGATTTGGGTTCTCCATGTGTACTTCACCTAGTACGTGACATAACCTTTTTCATTCAGCATTTTAGAGACTCACTGACTGCGACGTGAACTTTTTTCAACCACCAACTATACTGAGTAACCATTTATTAATTTTCTTTCGTCCATTTATTTGTTGAAAATATCGCTTTTTACCACTCGCATCCTGAACACTCCAGGTTGCAGTGTTCCAGTTTTCCAGGTAGTGGCAAGGACGTTATCTTGTAATATGCCTAGTCTATTTATCCTGCAGCGTCCACTATTTTACAATTATATTAATATTTAGTTAATTTTTGCAAACACTGACTAAAAATAACTGCTGATGCCGCCGCACTGTGTGTGTGTGATGCCAGCGCCTTCCGCCCTCCTAAGCGAACGCTAAGCCCTCAGTCCTGTATACCGTGAAACTTAGCCATATCACTAACCTGTTTACGAAAAAACAAGGGTTTATCAAAATTTCTCGGCTGATAAGGTGATAGTGATGACTGGCCTCGCTAATCGGCCATAGTTATAAAAGTAGACCAATTTTAAAGAAACAAAAATCGCAACTTAAAAAAATTGTGGTTAGATATTCAATTTAAATAGTTAAGGTCTCTAAAAAATTGTTTTTAAATTATCTAAGTTTACTACCTTATTTTTGTTTGTTTTGATGATGCTTATTATAGTTTTAAACGCCGCTACCTCTGGGAATGGGATTCGTTACAAATCTTGGAATAAAAAGTTTTACTTCAGATAGGCTAAGGTAGAAGCGGTTTCAATTTGAAAAAAATTAAATGGTTTTATTATCTATGCGAAAAACATTGCAAAATTATTATCCGCTTGAAGTAGTAAACCAGCTTTTTTTGTAACGATAAATAAGAAAGGTGGTGCTCCACTCTATTGCTGCTTGCTGAGTCTGGTTGCTTTATTCTAAATTAAGTAAAATTGTTTACCAACATGGCAATCTTCAATGGCCTAAGCCTCCAAAGCTACAACAAAATATTTTCTATTTACTATCCAATGATAATAACTTTATAAATTCTATGAATTTTAGAGACTGTGATAAATTTATTACCATTCGTATATTGTGCTTCTGCAAAAAATATGTTAGTAAGTTTGAAGACCTTTTTTGTAAATAAAGTTTTTGTAAATATAACCAATATTATAATAAAAATTTAAACCTAATCACTGTTTTAGTTTAGCTTATCGACACAATTGTTAATAAAGTATGTAAACAGTAATTTAAACTGCACTAATTACCTATCAAATAACACCTGCTCTAATTAAAGAAATGTTTTTGTTTAATTAGATCAGGTGTTATTTAATACAGTAATTTAAACTGCATTAATCACCTATCAAATAACACCTGATCTAATTAAACAAAAACATTGTTACAACGTATTTTGCCTGATATGTTGACAAAAAATTAGAACCACTCTTTTGTTTACAAGGACGAATTAAAAAAATATATTTTTTGACATTGATAAAACGACTTAGACTTGTCACCCATATCGTCAATTAATTAGAAATTCGTTTATATTTTGATAAGATACGTAGATTTTAAAGTTTAATTTGACATTTTTTACAGTGGATCATTAAGCTCTCTTTGACAAGTATTAGTGCTGCTAGTAAATCTACTTGTCTAATATATTACCGTCCATTTTTTTATATAAAAATATGATTTGTACAATAATATTACCATAAGTAATCTAAACCTCAGATATAAAATATAGGCAGGGGTCTAGAGTATAGGCAAAATAGGAATAGTCCTATAAAATAATAGGCACTAAATAATTATTAATAGCCATAATGTAAGAACCCTAGTTGTTGTCAACTGTATAATGTATCTATAACTTTTATTTTATATAGGAATAGTTTGTAATTTCATTGTTATAATTATTATATTGTATATCATTTTAATATAATTGAAATTTATATTGTTTGTTTGTGTTTTATTGATAAAATGTTAGTACCCAAATTACAAACTGCACTATAGCCAAATATATTTTCAAAATCTCGAATCATAGTCTGTGATTGGTGGAGCTTTGTGAAACTGGGCGCTTTTTTTTAATTTCTTGGCTCAAAAAGGTCAAGAAATACGAGAAAAGTTACTTTGAAAATGTTATAGTTTTTCACCTGAAAATGTCAACGTGGCGATTTAAAACGTCAAAACTGATGAGTTTTAATAAAGGTTCTGGACATGATGCACGGAAAATCGTGCTGCAAATTTAATCATAACGTCCACATAGATGTGATAACTGATTCGCTTATTCCCTTAAGAAAGACATTTTCATGGAATGAATTTACGGCCCATGCCTTGACTACAAAGAAAATATTCGTATTCTGTAGCCATAACCTTCTGAAACGTTATATTACTCGAGTTTTTACGAAAAAATGTCAATTTTTACCAAATCACCCCTCATTTATCCCCTACCACCTGAAGCGATTTTACCCAAAAACAATTCTGAGCGTTCCATTGTCGGGTACTACAGGGTAAATTTGAAGATGATATCGCAATTCGTTCGAAAGTTACTGCGCCTATTAACAGACAGACGTACAGACGGACAGACCTACACACCGACCGACCGACTGACAGACAAGAAAATTTTTGTGCCAGAATATAGTTTTCTATATGTTTCGACACTTTTTACGCCATTTTAGCAAAAAAATTTGGAAATTTTGGAACCAATATTCCACCCCCACGCATTTAACCCCTAATTTAGTTTCAGCACAGAGTACCAGATGTTTGATTAAACTGAGGGTTTTATAATAAGCAAGCCCTAAAACGTTATGTTACTCGAGTTTTAACAAAAATATGCCAATTTTCACTAAATCACCAGCCATTCATCCCCTACACCCTGGGAGCGATTTTAACCAAAAACAATCCGAACCGCTTGTTTGTCGGGTGTTATGGTTATCGTGGCTACATACAGACATACAGATCGACAGACCGGCAGACCTACAGACTGACAGACTGACAGACCGACAAACCGACAGATAAAAAATTTTGAAATTTTTGTCGCCGGTCCGATACTTCCACGCTTTGTGAAGATGTGTTTTTAACAAATTCGCAGATGTATGTTCCAAGTGTTCGTTTGATAAAATATTTGCAAAAAATCCATTGAAATTTAAATTATTTGCTATGAGCTTATGACCCGTTCAGTCCACCTCATGTACATAATAAACGCCATCCTTCTCCAACAATACTTCCCGCATCAATGGAAAAGAGCTCTTGTTATTCCAATACCCAAACCCCATAAAGATCACACAGATCCGTCTAACTACCGACCAATCAGTCTTCTCAACACTCTTGGAAAAATAGTAGAAAAAGTCATCCTAGCAAGACTTGAAACCATTGACCGAAAAAAGCGCATCATTATCGACCAACAATTTGGATTCAGAAATAAACACAGCACCGTTTTGCAGGTGGCCAGAATTGTTAACGACATTACCATAAATTTTAATAAAAACAAATGTCATGACCCTACTGGATATCAAAAAAGCTTTTGATACTGTATGGATCGATGGGCTTATCTATAAACTTATCAAACTCAAAATACCCAATGCGCTAATTCAGACCATCTATTCGTACCTCAAAAACAGAAGCATGACAGTAAAGGTAGAAAATGCCATATCAGGAACCAAGAACATAAATGCCGGCGTCCCACAAGGCTCAATCCTAGGACCCAAACTTTTCAGCCTCTACATAAACGACATTCCACAATTTCCGAAAACAAACTTGGCACTTTTTGCTGACGACACAGCAATCTACAGCCACTCATTCTGGGCACCGGTGGCTAACACCCAAAACCAAATTCACGTAAATATGTTAGAAAAATATTATAACACCTGGAGAACAACCTTAAACGCAGACAAAACTGAAACTATTATTTTTTCAAGAAAATTCACAAACAACAAAATATTCAAGAAATTAAAGGTAGAAAATGCCGAAATAGACCCAAATAGAGATAACGTAAAATACTTAGGTATAACCCTCGACCGAAGGCTTAATTTTCACAGCTAGATTAACCCACTGATCAAAAAAGGACACGCTGCCCTAAAAACAGTCTATCCCCTACTAAAAAGTGCATCACTGAACACTACTAACAAATTACTAATTTACAAGATGATTATTAGACCCATCATCACATATGGGGCCCCTGTTTGGTGCAGCATATCAAATACCAAATACAGAAAACTTACCGTCTTTGAGAACAAGTGTTTAAGACTAATCACCGGGGGCAACAGATACTCAAAAATATCTGACATGATAAGAACAACGAACATCACACCAATCAAGGAATATGTACTGTCTTTATCAG
Organism: Tillus elongatus; assembly: GCA_964006375.1. NCBI lineage: Eukaryota > Metazoa > Arthropoda > Insecta > Coleoptera > Cleridae > Tillus > Tillus elongatus. The sequence continues at coordinate 62,799,622 of OZ023263.1, read as the reverse complement.
AAAACTTCTACGAGAGGCAAACAAAAAACAGCCAACTAACCAGACGAATTCTTACAACCAGAACAGACAATCCCCATATAACATTTAAGCATAAACTCTCATTTTCAAGAACAAAATTCGGAACTTAAAGAACCCCAACAATCAACAGGCAATACCGCAGCCCAAACAAACATAGGTATCTAAGATATAGTATAAATGTAAATAATGTAAATATGTATGTAGTGTAAATAATTATAAGTTAATTTGGTCATTTTAAAATCAAAAACAAAATAATGTTAAGGCAGGTTTTTCCTAATTTTCCTGCTAATTAAAATTAACAAACTTAAAAACACAGTAGGAACAACATAAAAACCATAGATATCATTTTTCTTAAGAATACATATATGTTCTTTATTATATTCAAAATATGTAAACATAAACCATGGATAAATCTTAAGATAGGAGCCATGTTTATACTAAGGAAATTGTAAAATAATATTGTTAGATGTCTAGTTTTCTCTGTTTATAGACTAAAACTTTCTACCTAACATATTGTAATATTTTTAACCTATGAATTATGAATAAATATTTTGAAATTGAAATTGAAATTGACGCTTATGATACTTACACTCAGAGATGGCGCGGGTTCAAATCCAGGTTCCTAACTTTATTTTCAATTTTATTTCTAATTTTATTCCTTTTACTTTCATATCGTCACAACAACGTGTGGAAGTATCGCATCGGTGACAAAAATTTCAGTTTATTTTTTTTTTCGCTTAAATGTCGTAAAAATTGTCAAAACATATAGAAAACATGATTTGGGAACGATTTTTTCTTTCTGTCGGTCTCTATGTCTTGTCTGTTTGTACCCACGATAACTTTAGAACAAATTGAGATATATTTTTCAAATTTTGTATCCTAGCATCCGATAAACGAACGGTCCGGATTGTTTTTGGGTAAAACCGCTTCAGGGGATAGGAAATGAATGCGGGGTGATTAAGTGAAAATTGACATTTTTTTCGCTAAAACTCGAGTAATGTAACGTTTTAGGGTTTGCTTATTAGAAAATTTTCAATTTCATCAAACATCTGGTATTCTGTGCTGAAATTGAATTAGGGGTTGAATGTGTGGGGGTGCAATATCGGTGACAGAAATTTCAAAGTTGTTTTGCTAAAACGGCGTAGAAAGTCTCAAAACATATAGAAAACTGATCTGGTACTCTGTGCTGAAATTAACTTAGGGGTTGAATGTGTGGGCGTGGAATATCTGTGACAGAATTTTCGAATTTTTTTTGATAAAACGGCGTAAAAAGCCTCAAAATATATATAAAACTGCTATGGTATTCTGTAATGAAATTAAAGTAGGGGTTGACTGTGTGGGGGTGGAATATCGGTGTTGAAAATTTCGCAATTTTTTTTTTGCCAAAACGGAGTAGTATGTCTCAAAACATATATAAAACTTGATTTTGTAACGAAAATTTTTTGGTCTGTCGGTCTGTGTTACTTCAAATACACATGTAGAGACTTTTTCGCTGACTTCACAAGCGCTTGTTTTCTTCTCTGCATCCATTTTTGCTTTTTTCGCCTGACGATGACGCAAAAGACGAAACTGGTTGCACAGAAAGGATAAACATTTGTAACGCCTGAGATGAGTCGTCTATATCTTTGTTTATTATAGAACGATTTCACCAAGTAAGAGAACAACGATTAATGAACTGAAAGAGTATATAAGCAACGCTATTGTTCTTTTTATTAAGAGAACAACAATTAATGAATGGAAATAGTATATAAGCAATTTTATTGCCGTTTTTGTGTGTAAAATCGGGTATCTTTATCTACGCTACCATCCACGGTTATGCTGTGCCAATTGCTTGCTACCCGTGCTACGACAGACAAACATAATCTCATTACTTTGTGGTTCAGTGCCTTGGCTTGAAGTGGGGCTGAGGATACTTAATGCCGCTATTTTTTTCACCCACATGTCTGAAATTAAAATTGAACGTGCTTGATTTAAAATCAGAACATGTGGCGTATGATCAACAGAAATGTATATTTTACTTCGATAAAGTCTTTTGTACTCACGACTATTATTCATGATGGTTGCGTCATATACTATGTTGAATAAACATTTAATTAAAAAATTAAACCGACTTTAAAATAGGCACTAAAAGGCGAAAAACTAAATTACAGGTTTAATTCAGAAGACAAAAATTAATTTAAATGTAATATTATTATATGCGTTACCTACTTATCTGTTTGACGGCGGTGCCAAGCCAATTAGGTAGTAGGTAGATTGATTACCTAGTCACGTAATCTGATTGGTTGTTAGATATAAACTAGTGGACCTGTGCAGTGGTCGAAATTCGATATATTAAAGGTCAGCTCAGAACTGGCACGGACCGACTGACTAATTAAAACAAAGAATTATTTAACCCATCTAAACTGATCAGATTTTTCTGGCCAGCGAACTTATCCAAGCCACTTGCAAAAACAAGGTACCTACCAAATTACCAAATTTGATCAAAATCGGCACAATATTTTTTGAGTTACCGGTCTGATACATGCATACAAATATATATATATATATATATATATATATATATATATATATATATATATATATATATATATATATATATATATATATATATATATATATATAAAAGTTTAAACTGAACCTGGATATGTGTTCTGGGGACCTATTTAGCGCTCATTTGAAGAAATTTTTTCAAAACTCAAAAGTCGCGATCTGCTCATTAGTGATTTTTTTAAAGAAAATTCACTAAAACTGAAAGGAAACCGGGATATGGATTCTAGGGGTGCAACTTTGGGCTCATTTGAAGCAATCATTTTAAATCTGAAAAGTCGCGGCTTCCCCAAAACTATTTTTTTTTACGAAATTTGGCTAAAAATGATAGACCGTTAAACGATAAACTTAACTAAACCGACAGCCAAAGCATCTGAGAAAGGGTCTGTTTGAAATAAATGTTCTGTCAACACTTTAGTAAAATGAATTACAATGGCGGGTGAAGCTGGAACTTAAGGGTTTGCAGAACATTTTTCTTTACATAATGCGAATTTGTTTTAGGTTCGTTGCCTAAATGTTGCAAATTTTGACGTTTCAAATCGCGACTTTGACGTTTTGAGGAAAACCCCTTTTTTTAATGCCCATCACTTTATTGTCTTTTGACTTACAAACCTAAAATCTGGTATTTGGGTCGCTTTTTATAATACAAATACACGCACCAAATTTGGTTGCCCTTACTTTGTTATCTCCGGAGCTAAAAAAATTCCGAAAGAAAACACAAAATTCTCCGGGAAGACTTCGGCCGATTTTCCTGGCCAGCGAACTTATCTAAGCCACTTGAAAAAGGAAGATACTATATATATATATATATATATATATATATATATATATATATATATATATATATATATATATATATATATATATATATATATATATATATATATATGTATATATATATATATATATATATATATATATATATATATATATATATATATATATATATATATATATATATATATACAAACATATAACAATTGAAACTGACCACGGATGTGGGTTTTAGGGGTCCTAGTTTGCGCTCATTTGAAGAATTTTTTTTAAATTCAAAAGTCAGGATCTCTTCCTTAGTCATTTTTTTTAAGAAAATTTTCTAGAAGTAAATTTGCAAGTGAAGGAATACACATGGTCAACATGTGATAGAAGTGACACGAGATACCAGTGTCGAGGAATAGAAACTCAAAGAACAACTAAATCAAGCAGACCCAGATACTTTTTGAAAGTCTATGCCAACCGAATACCGAATCATTAACTGATTAATGTTTTACCAGAAAGTTTTCTGCTGTTTTTATTTTAGGCTAAAGTTTATGTGTTCTTGGAGAAAAATAAAATATAAGCGAATTGTTCGACAAGATGGTAGTTGACCCTAAAGCATTAGAACGAGTCCAGTTTTAAAAATTAAATAATTTTTGGGAAGCAATTTCGATTGCAATATGTGTAAAAGAGGCGGAAAACGTCGACCTTTCTTTTGTCATCATTAGAATTAAGATTAGCTATGATAGATGAATCATTTGAGGCGAGCAGTTCGTTTCCCAATGGAACCTAAGAAGGACAAAGTGGAGTTTGCGGCAGCGGATAAAAAATAGGAAAAGTACCGAGCTAATAATCTGTAATTATTTTCACATTATTTTTCATAACTTTATACAAATGATGTCGTCAGTTAAAAACGTCAATTTGACGAAAAACTGGAGACAGCCCTAGGACGTTAATAATTAGCATTTAGCATCATAATTACGTTGTAAGTAAGGCCTTGGCGACATTTTTCCAACGTGCTGGTTACCGTGAAACTAAACCCGGATGTCCATTCAAGGGGGCCTAGTTTGCGCTCATTTGAAGAAATATGCTCCTCGTTAGCGATTTTTTTCTACGAAAATAAAGTAAAAATTATAGACCGCAAAACCATAAACTTAACCAAAACTACCGCCAAAGCCTCAGAGAAAGGGTCTATTTAAAATGAAATTTCTGGAGACATTTTAGTAAAATGATGGACAGTGACGGTTGTAGCTGAAACTTAAGGGTGTGCAGAACACTCTTCTTGGGACATTTTCTTTACATAATCCGTATTTGTTTCAGGTTCTTTGCCTAAATCTTGCCAATTTTGACGTTTAAAATTGTGACTTTCAAAAATTATCCAAGCCACTTGGAAAAGGAAGGTACGTACTGAGAAAATTTGATAAAAATCGACCCATTATTTTTTGAGTTTACAATGTGATATATATATATATATATATATATATATATATATATATATATATATATATATATGTATATGTATATATATATATATATATATATATATATATATATATATATATATATATATATATATATATATATACAGGCTGTTCAAATAGGGACACGGACCGGCTATATCTCGAAAATCTTGACCCATAACATAAGCTGGTTTTAGGTAATTTGTAATCAACGTTCACTTATCTTCAACTTCTGTTAAAAAAATTCTTAGTGAACCAGTGGCGGAGGTAGGGGGCGAGGATTTTTTATAAACAAATGCCTATAACTTGGCAACCAGAAAACATAATTTCAAGAATTTTGGCTTGTTGGAAAGATATTTCATAAGAAATTCCAAGTATTAGTATTTTAAATCCAGTCACACATCCACAAAATACAGAGGGCGTTAGAGTAGAGGAGTTTAGTTTTACTAAATTTTATGAAAATTTTCAAATAGCAGCATATTATAATATAACTATCAAAAACTGGATGAAGTTATAAAGAACTCAGTGAAAACACAAAACGAATATGTTTTTCCGTTTCAGAGGAAACTCGAATTTTATGCATTTTTTTTGCTTATTATGCCATTTCTCAAAATTTGGTATGAATATAGCAAAATCTCTATAGAATATTTGTTTTCAGGCATGGTTATACAAATTAACATATTTAGCAATAAAAACTAATCACTTTAATATGAAATAAATTTATTACCTTATCATAAAACTAAGATACAAGAGCCAATAATCGAATTTAAGGTTGTATTCGTAAATTAAGTGATTATATTATGAAAACGAAACCATATGTATGTAAAAAACCTAAAATTTAACCAACATGTTATTATTTACAAATGTTCAAACTGCTGTCCGTTTTTATGTATACATTTAACTAATATCTGACGAGTAGAAGCAATTTTAAAATAAACTGTGTATGGTTAATGCGTGAATACAGAACACTCTCCTGCATGAATAGGAAATTTTTACACTTTCGAACGTGACAGTTACCTCGTCAGTGTTTATGATTGGACTAAATCGCGTAACTGCGACTCGCGCATACCGGCACCCAGAACCACAGAGCAGGTTCATCTATGCTCAGAACATAATGCGCCGTGTACCGGCATCAGAATTTTGAATGTTTTACATCTGTACACCCTACGCACTAAAACAAAATACGAAAAATATTATTTGATTATATCCTAGAAGGTGTCTACTTTAAATTAGAATATCATGTCTGCCAAGTGGATACGGACACGGAATGAACTCAAACTTCATTACAATCGTTATACAAATTAACGTACTTACCAATAGTATTTAAGTAATCACTTTAAAGTGAAATAAATTGATTACTTTATTATAAAATTACGATACAGAAGTAATGGAGAAGTCATGACAAAATTAATTGATATTATGAAAATAAAACACTTTTCATCATGCGTTTAGAGAAAATGCTCAGTATTTATTTTGAAAATTCATTCCATACATATCTTTATCATAATATAGTAATAAATACAACCATTGTCTAAAATCATTTAAACGCTTGTTAATGTGCATGTGAAATTCATATGCAGTTTTGTACTTCAATCAATGTAGTCCATGTGTTGTCAACAAAGGTAAGGAAATTAAAACAATTTGTTATATAAACGTCAAAATCTTATGTTCAATTTATAACTGATCTCATTAATTATTTGTGGTGTTTCTGTGTGTTTTTTATCAATAGTTACTGTTCTACGTTTTCAGGATGTCTTATTCCAACGAGGAAGCATTTGATATGCTTGAAATTTATTTTCAATGTTTTCTGAATCCTGTTGCCGCATCACGAGAATATGCTTTAACGTACCCCCAAAGAAGACATTACTCAAGAGAGGTGTTTAGTCGCATCGCAAGATATATGCGGAAAACTGGATCTGTAAGACGCACCGGGAGACAAGTCAGAGCTCGTAGGATTAGAAATGAAGAAAACATTACTAATGTGATTGCTCTTGTTACTGCTAATCCACATATTAGTGTACGACAAATTTCTAGAAACTTAGGTGTGTCGGTAGGATCTGTATACAATATTTTAAAAGACCATAATATGCACCCAGATCACATAGTATTGCATCAGGCGCTAAATGAAGCTGATTGTGACTACATACTGAATTACTCCCATTGGATGCTGAGTATGCTAGAAGATACACCACGATTTCTATCACAAATACTATGGACAGATGAAGCAACATTTTCAAATTGTGGGAAAGTAAAGCTCCATAATAAGTACTATTGGTCGGACAGTAATCCCCATTAAATGAGAGAATTGGGTCGGCAAAATCGATGGATTCTAAACGTATGGTGTGGTATAGCTAAAGGGAAAATTGTTGCACCATGTTTCTTTGACAGACCACTTAAAAGAGATCTGTAATTAATTTTTTTAACTCAAAGCTTAAACACTTTATTGGAAGGCATTTTCCTAGAAACAAGGTAAATAGTGTGGTTGCAAAATGACGGGTGCCCAGCACACTTCGCGAAAAGTGTACGCGAATATCTTAATGTTCAATTTGCAAATCGGTGAATAGGAAGAGGAACCTTATTTCTATGGCCACCCAGATCACCTGATTTGACTTGCTTAGATTTTTATTTATGGGGGACAGTAAAAGATTTGGTATATTAAACTCGACCAACGGCTAGAGAAAATATGATGGAAAGGATACAAGTTGCTGTTAATAGCATATCTACGGCTGAAGTTCAAACGGCGGTAACCTCTACTCGTCAGAGATTAGTTAAATGTATACATAAAAACGGATAGCAGTTTAAACATTTGTAAATAATTAAATGTTAGTTAAATTTTAGGTATTGTACTTTCACGTAATTTCATTTTCATAATATAATCACTTAATTTACGAATACAGCCTTAAATTCGATTCTTGGCTCTGGCACCCTCTGTATTTTGTGCATCTGTGAAATCTCTTTCCAGCAGTCCAAAATTCTATGTCTACTGGTTACCTAGTTATAGGCATTTGTTTATAAAAACAAAATTACATAAAACCAGCTTATGTTATGCGTCAAGATTTTCGAGAAATTAAAGATTTTAGGTAAGCGATAGCAGCAGATTTAGAAAGCTGAAAATAATTTCTAACATTTTCTCATGGTCACTTTACTTATGCTAATTTTTTTCCGAAAGCTGCAGCTGTGACGGTTTTCGAGATATAGCCGGTCCGTGCCCTTATTTGAAAAGCCTGTATATATATATATATATATATATATATATATATATATATATATATATATATATATATATATATATATATATATATATATATATATACAGTGCTTTCAAAAAATAACGAATAAATTCATTATTTTTCAAATTGAGTGTTTTTCGAAAAAATCCTCTCACACGTCGATTATTTTTTTTAACATAGATACGACCCATATGTGTGACGTCATCATTCTTCGAGATATGACGTCACCGACAATTGTTTTAAATGCTAACCCTCAATTTCGACCACGCCGCTTGAAATAGCGTGTCATTCTACGTACACATCGTCAAAAATTATGGCTGCCTGATAGTAGCCTAGGAGGCCAGGAATGTTTCCTTATTACGGTCGGATAAAAACTCGAAATCGTACTTCGGTAAAGAGTTTTTTCGTTTTTTTTTAGTTATGTCTTAGTTTTTATCTTTTGTTTGGCAAAAGCAGTGTGTTTGAAGTGTTTATTGAGTAGCGACTTTTATCATTTTATAAAGGAATGGTTAAATTAACTGAACGAGAACTAATTGAAATTCTTTGCACAACTGGATTTGGAGACAGGATGCGCACCTAAAAAGAAGTGGTTTAATTGTTCAATGAAACTCATCCTGATCAGCATCCCATTAGCCAAAGCATGGTTAGCAATATTGAGTCTAAATACCGTAACTTTGGGCCTGTTTGTGATCTTCCTAAATCTGGTCGACCTTCAAAACCAGAAGAAGATCAACTTAATATTTTGTTGACAATACAGGAAAATAATCACTCAACACTTAACCAATTGGCTTCTGATGTCAATATGGCAGCATCCACGGTTAAAAAATTATAAAAAAAGCAAACTATCATCTCATAAGATATGCCTTTTTCATGAGCTATCCGAATCCGACTTCGATCAGTGAAATCAATTGTGCGAGCAAATGCAAAAACTATGCACTAATGATAATCATTTCCTAAAAAACCTACCTTTTTTCTGACGAGGCTACGTTTGTTTTGAACGGCCATGTCAATAAGCAAAACTGCCGTCATTGGGCTACCGAGAATCCCCGATGGATGATGGAGTATCGCACTCAACGTCCTCAGAAAGTTAATGTGTGGTGCGGCATAGTCAAAGGAAGAATTCTGGGTCCCTATTTCTTTGACATGAACCTTACTGATGCAAAATATTTAAATTTTCTTCGCGACGACCTTATTCCTGAACTAATAACTTCATATACAGATATAGAGAAACGTGATCTTCCGAGAAATTTCATTTTCTTTCAGCACGATGGTGCACCTTCCATTACGCAACACCTGTCCGTGCTTATTTAGGTGTGGTAATCCAGAAACGCTGGATAGGGAGAAGAGGGTTGATTGAGTGGCCAGATAGATCACCAGATTTGACACCCCTAAATTACTTATTGTGGGGATACTTAAAAGGCAAGGTAAACGTTAATAGACCGGAGAACTTGGAGGATTTAAAACCAAGAAGTCGTCAAGAGATACATCGTATACCTCCTGAGGTTATTGACAATATTCAAAAAAAAATTATTAATCGTCTTGGCTACTGTCGGGCAGCCAAAGGTGCACAATTTAAACATTTAATTTGGTTGATTTCTTACATAATTATTATCAGAAAATAGTATTTTGTAATTTAAAATCGTTTTTCTTCATCTTTTTTTTTTGTCTAACCTACATACTCACGCTAATGTAATCACGTTCGAAATTTGGGGTTGCCATTTAAAAAATTGTCGGTGACGTCATATCTCGAACAACTATGACGTCAGAAATATGGGCCGTATGTTAAAAAGTCTTTGTTTAAAACAAAATCGACCTGTCAGAGGATTTTTTCGAAAACCTCTCAATTTCAGAAAGAATGAATTTATTCGTTACTTTTTGAAAGCAGTGTATATACAGGCTGAAGCATTGAAAACAAAACAAACCGATTTGCGTCCAGAGAATTTTTTTTAAGGAACGCTGAAACACGTCAATTTTAATTTGAGGGAGGCATGTTTTGACATAAAACTAAAAAACAAAACCAAACGTTCAAAAATGTTTATTCAGTTGAGTAAGTGTTCGAATTGTTGACCACCAGCTTCCATACAAAAGTACAAATTTTGTTCAAAACCAGCTCTGACATTCTGGAGCATTTGTGGAGTTATTAGACGGCATTCTTCAACAATGCGTCGCCGTAATTCTTCCAGAGACTCCGGTACTGTTGTGAAAATTCTACTCTTTAAATGGCACCTTAGAAATAAGTCTAAAGGAGTTAAATCCAGTGATCTAGGGGGCCACTCAATAGCACCTCTACGCCCAATCCATTGCTCTGGAAACTCTCTGTTTAAAAACTCCCTAACACGTTGTGAAAAATGCAAAGGAGCTCCATCTTGTTGAAACATTAATTGATTTTATTGATAGCGATCATCATTTTCAACAATGTCAATTAGTAGAGGGTAAACGATATCTTATAGTAACTCCAAATACGTTTTGCCACTCAAATTGCCATCAAGAAAAATTGGTCCGATTGAACGGTCTCCAAAAATGCCAGTCCAGACATTCAATTTCTGTGGAGTTTGACTGTGGACTTCGTGAAAGCTTCTTAGATTAATATCTGCCCAATAACGACAATTATGACCATTGACTGTAGAGTTTAAAAAAACGTACACTCGTCTGAAAAACAGATTTTGAACAGAAAGTTCCCGTTATCAGATATTCGTGCAGTCATAATTTCACAAAACTCCAGCCGCCGATCAAAATCATCTTCATTCAGTTGTTGTACAAGATGAATTTTATACGGGTGAAATTTATGATGATTTATAATTCGCTGAATAATTTTTCTTCTGATGTTTGAAACAGTGGCCAATTTTTTCGTGCTCAAAGTTGGGTCTGCAGCAATTTGTCCTAAAACATTAATCTTAGAAGGGTCATTTCTAACCGGAAATTCACGTTCAGGATCTCGTTTTTTGTTGGCTACTGAACCACTTTGTCGAAACTTTGCTACTAACTCCAAACCCAAGCAACATTTAAAGTCAAATTGACGTAAAATCGCCCTACCAATAAGTCGGCGACCAAATCACCACAGGTCATTTTCAAGTAAAATTTAAGTGTATATCACCAAGGTGGGGAATAAAGTCAAAGTAATATGGAAGTCGATAATAGGTCCAGCAAGGCGTTTCGACCAAAGCGTTTTACTTATATTTAGGGCAATTTCATTCAACATTGGGCCAATGGACGTAATATATTGGTAAATATGTGCTACGCTTTACTTGAATCTGACATCTAGGCGCCGAGTGCCGTGACGTTCTTAACAACGAACTACGCATGTGACATTATTCGGTTCTGTAGGATCTGTGGTTATGTATGCATAAACAAACAGTAGAGTAGTAGAGATATTGTCAATCTTTGTTAAAAAATGACATCTTGAATGATCAAAGAACTTACTTCAAATATTTGCAACAATGATAAAAGTGATTCGCACTGTATAAATACAAAACCCACTGCGGTTATGTTTTTTTCTGTTAACATGATGATGATACTTCGATAAAATTCGAGCGCCCGTATAAAAGATAAAATTAGTGAAAATAAAAAATTATTCAAAATTCTTGAAATTCTGATTTTGGAGGATTGGTGATGTAAACAACACAAAACTATCTTGTCGTCATGGTATACAATCATTATTTAATGTTTTTATCGAACTAAAATTTGATTACACTATATTTAACAAAAAAATATTTTTCATTTTCCAATACAATCAAGATGGATACCGCAAAATTAATTTAGTATGGCTGCCCTTCTAACATTATTGACCTGAAAGTTAATTTTGCCCTATTTTTTTACCTATAAGTCACAATTCCTAATGACAGGGCAAACTAACTAAACTTTGAAGGCATTTTGTCCTATTATGGGAATTTCAACTATATGGTAAACGAATTTTGGTTGAATTTATTAGAAATGAAACATTTTCGTGTATAGAAATATATATTACTTATATCGGTGTACAGCCCAGACATATAGGAATGATTATACAGCGCTTTTGGTCTTTGATTCCATAATAAATAGACATTAATAGAAAATATAAACAAAATAAAGTAAGTAGATAAACATAAACATGACAGCTGACCATGTTGCCACTGCTTCACTCCATTTGGCATGAAAATGGATGTATTATATTGAAGAGGGAAACGTGCTGATTTGATGTAAGCCACTTTGAATGATCAGCATCTATCACTATTTTTCTTTGAGCATTCTTTACTACTCTATAATAGTTTGTAGTATGTCTGTAAACTTTTATTGGTTTCAAAGGGGGCATTGTAACAGTATATTTATTACTGGTGCACGCACATTAACAACAAGAATAAACTTTTATTGATGAAATTTATCAACTGACACACCTTTAAGATTCACAAATGTATTTCACTGCTGTACACTTTAAAATTTGAGGACAATTTTTATTTCAAGTCAGATTTTAAGGGTATTTTCAACTTGAAGGTAGGCAATTTGACTTGGAAGACCATTTCTGCAGTAATTATGACTTTATAGCCGATCAGAAAGCCATTTTAGGTTAGCTCAGTGCCTAAAATATTTCCTGTGCTGTATTGCAATGAAATTGGTAATATATATGTAAGCTGGACTTCATAAGAAGACCTCCAATTTACTATATCACAGAGACATATTGAAGGTTAAGATTAGGTAATAAATTACCTTAAAGTAGGTATTTCAGGTATCTGGGCTTAGTAGTCGATTTTCAGTCCAATTTAGGGCACACTTCGACCTAAAAATCACCAACTCTGGAGTTGAAACACAAAAGTATATTCAAGTATATTTTATGAGTAAAATTAAACCAATTTTTTCCCAATTTAGTTACTTGTAAGTTACTGACTTTGGAGTAATTTTAATAGTCAAAAATAAGCTAGTTCGGAGCCGCATTTCCAGATTTGTAGTCATTGTGACAATTAGGGCAACATTTTGGTTAATTATTACTAAATTACAACTTGGTTAGGTTATTTTGACTCGAGTGCTGGTTAACATGCCTTAATTTGTTGCTTGGGAAATGTATTTTCTGTTAACATGTCGGTTCGGATGTCGTTCATTAAACAAATTTGCGGTACGGTTGGCACAGTGATCGTTTTTGAAAAAAAGAGTAATTATTTCAACTATTTCTTCTACAGAATACACCATTCTGAAATTAATTTTCCGTAGTGCTATCAAGTATCAAACCGACCGATAAATTGAAATAATAAACCGCATTTCTCTCATTCCGATAAGGAATGTTCTGATGGTCATTTTTTTTGTTTAGAAACCAACAAAACATTGACTATCAGCACATTTCTTATCGGAATGAGTGAAATGCGTTTTTGCATCTTCAACTGTGAATAATTTTTAAACGAGTTGATAAAACTTCCAAAAAAAAATAGTTTGCTGAATTCAGAAAAGAAATAACTTTTAAATGACCCATGTTCCCTATTTAAAATATAAGGGTTTTCATCACCACCCTTAAGGGGTTCATGTGGCAAAGTTGAATTTTATGTCAAAACATGTCTTCCTCGATATTAAAATTGACGTGTTTCAGCGTTTCTTAAAAAAAAAATTCTCAGGACGCAAATCGGTCGGTTTCGTTTTCGATGCGCCACCCTATATACATACACACATACATATCTAGTTGGCGTTCATTTGAGGATATTTTTGAAAGTCCTAAAGTCGCAATCTTCTTCTCAGCAAATTTTGTCTACAAAAATTCGCTAAAGACTTAATATAGAACAGTTTATATCTCGGTTCGTTTAAAGAACGAATTGATAAATTTAGCAAGCACAGACTTTTAGGTATTCGTTTGAAATTTGTTAGGCAATGTGACACAATCCCATCAATCATAATCAACGGATTGTTTGACAATGTTATAATATTCAAGATTAATTTCAATATAAAGATAGTGAAAAAACGGCTCGAATACATTTTAATTCGTTATTCCGCCTTGGCTGGGCCCTCGCTCAATGTTTGCGTGTCAGCCGAAATTAAATTCATCAGTCAGATGACGTCAGATGATTGTTTAATCGGGAGAAGAGAGAAAAGTTAACGCGCCAGACGCTTGCATTAAGCCCGTTTAACAGGATTTTTCAAATCGGATTACATTTTGCATCAGCCATGTGGGATTTCGTCAACTCAACATTCGCGCATTGTGAGCGTTCTCTACTTAATAATTAATAACACGAACACATTGTGTTTTGGAAATTCAATTATCGCATTGATTAATTTTAAATTCAGTCTAGCAGAGTGGAGTTTTCCCAAGTAATACAATTCGCAACAAAGTTTTATTAGGGCATACGTGATCCGAGAGCACTTCTCTGGGGTTTCCACATGGACCTATCGTGTCAGGGTTATTAATAATTCAGATGCGGATATTATGCATATTGAAGTGGTTGTTATAGACGTTTCAACTTTGTTCGACAAATGGATAATTCAAAAGAGCAGCTGTACACATTATGTGAATTTGATAACCATGTACAACGTGAATGTTTAGCCAGTTCTCAGTCACAATCAGTTTGCTTTTATAGGCCATTTTGTAACTAATCAACTAATATAATATAGATAAGTAAGTGCAGGCTGAGCCAACTATACAATAAAGTACGTTTGTCGTTTATAAGGTAATTTTTTAAATAAGATATATATATATATATATATATATATATATATATATATATATATATATATATATATATATATATATATATATATATATAAAGTGTGTCCCAAACTGGATGGGAATGTATTATCTCCGTTATTATTAGAGATAGGGAGACGTCTAAATTAGCAATGTTTTGTAGAATTCCATGCTCGTTCCAAATATGACTTGTGCTTTGCCCTGCCTCCTTTGGTTTTCGAGTTATTTTTAAAACAATCAAAATTTGTCGATTTTAGTGAATTTTTATTTAAAAAAATTCACTAATAGGGAGGTATCGATGGTAAGACTTTGCAAAAATTCTTTCAAATAAGCGCGAATTAGGACCCCTAGAACCCATATCCGGGGTCAGTTTGAATTTTTATATGTTTTCCGGGAAAATTTTGAGTTTCTTTCAAAAAAAAATTTTTTTCCGAAAATTTCGATAAAATTTGGTCTACATATTGCTTTTGGAAAGACCTAACTATGTGCCAAAATTCAGCTTTCTAGGGTTACAGAAAATTGAGCTATTCAAAATTGAAACATTTATGTTTAAATCATAGGTCAAGTATGTGGTTGCTGTTGGTTAGTCAATGACAGCTTCTCTTATTGTCATTGACTCATGAAATTCATTTTTAAGTTTCAGAGAAATGTCAATAATACTGAATTTACTGATTGTTAATCATTGGAAGCATTTACGATTATATGTAACCCTATTGTAATTTATTATCATTTATCACCTCTGTAGTATAATTATTTTTTTCCTTACAACTCGCAGCGTTTTTAGTCAATTCTTGTTATTAATAGTCAATAGTTTCTTCCCGAATACACACGGCTTTCATTGACTTCTGCTTCTGCCGCTGTTACAGTCTTTTTAGAGGTACAGTTGTAACCACTCATACAGCCAGTGTTTTTTAACCACGTGGCTGGGGGACTGACCGAATTCATTCCCAGTTGCTGTTGATTTACTCATATTCTCTTAATATATTTTCTCCGAAAGTAACAAAGCTGTTTTAATGAAATTTACTATATATGTTGCCTCAACCTTACTACGTACCAAAATTCAACTTTCTAAGTTTAGAGAAAATTGAGTGATTCAAATTTTAAATTTTCTTTCGAAAAAATTTTTTTTCTCCGAAAATTACAAAGTTATATTAATGAAGTTTTGTGGATATCTTGCCCTAGGAAAGGCCTTACTACGTGTTAAAATTAAACTCTTTAAGTTTATAGAAAATTGAGTTATTTAAATTTGAACCATTTAATAAAAATTCACTACCATAACGCACTTGCTGCGTCCGAGCTTTTTTTCTTCAATAACTAAGTAGGCGTTGATCTGACATGTTTAAGACTTGTACATTATCAGGACACTTTTTACAGATTAATCTTTTTGTGCTATTCTCAACTTTGGATTGTCAGTTGTTTTTGAGCTACAGGTATCAACGTTTGTTGATGTTAGAAAACCGTCAAACCGTCAAGCATTTAACGACGCAAGAAACCGCTATGTCCGCATTCTTTCTGTGGCAAAAAACTCGTTTAATAACCACATCAAAAACAAAGTCCTCTTATGCTCCAGCGGCAGCAAACCCTTCTGGACTCTTGCTAAATCTATTGGGAATAATTTCTGCAAGAACACGTTCCCACCTCTTGTCTCAGGGGATGAAACTGTTTCTACCGCCCTGGGCAAGGCTGAACTTTTTGCCTCGCTGTTCGCCGGCAATTCTACTCTCAATTCACCTCCGAATGTTCAACCACCAACAGTCCCCAATGTCGCGCATAAAATGACGGATATCATCTTCAAAACTAGAAAGGTACGAAAGATGCTCTCTTTTCCTAATACCAGGAAAGCCTCTGGTCTTGACGAGATCCCAGCAATTGTTCTCAAAAAATTCGCATCAGAA
The DNA here is from genome assembly GCA_964006375.1 of Tillus elongatus. Classification (NCBI taxonomy): domain Eukaryota; kingdom Metazoa; phylum Arthropoda; class Insecta; order Coleoptera; family Cleridae; genus Tillus; species Tillus elongatus. The sequence goes on along the minus strand of OZ023263.1, from coordinate 62,783,082 downwards.
CTTGCTCCTGTCCTGACTCGTCTGTTTCTTACAATAGAGGCATATTCCCTAGTAACTGGAAAACTGCTCGAGTACAACCCGTCCCCAAGAAAGGATCGAAAGCGCTTCCTAGCAACTACAGGCCTATTTCTCTCCTTTCAGTCAAATCTAAAATGATGGAAAAGTATATAAACACCGAATTACTAAAATTTCTTGAAAAACACAGTCTAATCCACGACAGGCAGTATGGATTCCGTCAGCGCAAATCAACTGCCAACCTCCTTTCCTTTGTCACCCATTCTTGGAACAAGTCTATGGAACTACACGGTGAATCTCAGATTGTCGCTCTAGACATATCCAAAGCATTCGACCAGGTCTGGCACGCAGCGCTGCTTAATAAACTACCGGCCTATGGCCTACCAGCAAAACTCTGTACGTAGACAGCAAATTTCCTCTCCAACCAGAGCATTCCTCTTGTCGTGGATGGCCATTCCTCTAAACTGTATCCAATTAATGCAGGAGTTCCTCAAGGTTCAGCTTTAGCCCCTACTTTGTTTCTTCTCCACATCAATGACCTCCTCTCTAGCACATCCAACCCAGTTCACAGTTACGCGGACGACAGCACCCTCCACTCCAATATACAATATTCTAAGCCTGTCTCTTTAGCCCAACTAGATGAAGATCGCAGGCTCATGGAGAATTCTATCTCAGCGGATCTCCAAAAAATATTAGACTGGGGAAGCAGAAATCTTGTACAATTCAACCCCACCAAATCACAGTCTTGCTTTCTTTCTCATAAGACATACACCAGCCCTAGACCCATCACAATAAACAACCAAGTTATTCAAAGTAATGAGTCCTTTTCACTTGTTGGCATCTCTGTGGATAGAAATCTCAATTGGCACCTACATGTCACATCAGTTGCAGAAGCGGCTGCTAAGAAATTAGGGTTCCTCTTCCGGGCTCGCAAATATTTTTCACCAGCTAATCTCTATACTTTATATACTTTACTAATAAGACCAAACCTCGAATACTGCTCCCACATCTGGGGTGCTGCTGCCGCTTCTACACTCGCTATCCTGGACTCCATTCAAAAGAGAGCTTTACTACTCATCAGTGACCCTACCCTTACCCAAAGGCTGCCATCCCTTGCCCACCGACGTGCCGTTGGTGACCTCTCTCTTTTATAGATATCTGCATGGGCACTGCTCAGAGGAGCTTTCTTCCATAGTTCCTCCACCTGCTGCCCCCAACAAATCTACCAGGGGAACAGAGCGAATGCACCCTTTTACTGTCCAGGTCACCAGACATAGGACATCTTGTTATGCCCGCTTTTTTTTCCCGACGACTTCCAAGTTGTGGAACTCCTTGCCGGCACATATTTTTCCTTCTCCCCCGAACCTCCAAACCTCCAAGTCCAGAATTAGCAAGTTGCCTCTTTCCTCAGTGTCGACACCCACGGTAAGATAGTATTTAGGCTGTAAGCCCTCGTGGTGTGTTGTTGAAATTAACAAATTATATATTATGGCAGCCATATTGGATTTTTTGATCGTGGGATAGCCAATTTGAGGTGTATTTAACACGTTGCTTATAATTTTGTACTAAAAAGTTTGTTTTCTGTTTATTTTAAATATTGGCATGTTGGAATGTTATATTCGTTCCAGCCGAGATACTGAGGCAGCTCCAAATTCATATCAAAACAACTACCCAGAAAGACGATAACCAAACACCAAAATATTTTGCAGGATAGTGACCAATCTATTGAACGAAGGTAACTTCCACGCAAAGAAACTACCAATATCTAGAAATGAAGAAAAAAATAATGCCGTCAGGTTTCAAACGAAAACCCTCCGCAATCTGTTCGGTTTTATGGTGAACAAATTGACGTTCCTAAAAGTCATTACCATCCATACAAACTTACAATCGTATAATGCTTAAATGTTGACGACTACCCTAAGCGACTTCAATTCTGCAGGTGGTATCAAGGACAATGCCAGCAAGATGAAAATTTTCATTTGAAAGCAACATGGACTGATGAATCCAGATTTACAAATTGTGGTGTGTATATTCGCCATAATAGGCATTATTGGGGCAATGAAAATCCCCATCTAAAGGAAGAAAGACGATTGCAAGACAGATTTGGTATTAATGTTTGGTGAATCATTACGCAGAATTATGTTAAAAGTAGAAGTCAATTGTTAGACTCCATGGACTACTGCTTTTTGAACACTTTTTTTTGTCATTTGTTTTCTGGTATTGGATTTCATAGCCTACTATCCTCAAAACGGTTTTTCTCAAAATTGTCAGTGCAATTACAAGATTTCTCAAGCATGTGGAAAGCATCATTGGAAAGCTCTTTTCACAAGCTATCACATCCGCGAAAAATCCAATATGGCTGCCATAATAAAAGCAAACATTGATGCCTGTATCTATCTATTGTTACGTTCTTCGGGATTCTGGATTTGTTGACTAACAAAACACAGCTTTTCAAACTACTAATTTATTATGATCAACTATTTTCCTACAATAAACACGCCAACTAAAAAATAGTTATCTAGTACCAAATGTCTGTAGTTTACTTTTTACCTCTATTATTTCACACTTCGCTGATTCACTTAATACCGACTGCTCTATCTGCGGCTGGTTAATTTATACCGTTTATATATTGGTTCTAAACCTTTCTACATTGTTTCATATGACTCTCTTCTGGTTCTAAATGTTATTCTAGAGTATTCGCTGTTACCTGCCACTCTATAAAGCTGCCTGTGACCATAGAATTATTAGGGTTCATAAACTTAACTCTCATAGAGACGGATATGACACTGCTTCCTTCTTAGATTCGATCGTCCCAGCCAACTGATCTTTTTCTGGGTTGGCTTGACACTCACATGGTCTCTACGCCGTTTGTCTTGTAGTTCTCCCATAATATCTTTTCTACTTGCTTCTAGCTGAGTAACTGGGTCGTATCTTCCTCTCTCAGCTCTCCTCACTGGAATGACGCTACCACTGCAAAAGTTGCTATTTTCCTCCATGGTGATTTTTCGCCCTATCAGGTTACTGCCAGACGACATTTTTATTTCTTCACCGCCGTACTCGAGTAATATAACGTTTTATCGCTTGGTTGTTAGAAAACCTTGAATTTCATCAAATACCTGGTATTCTATGCTCAAATTAAATAAGGGGTTGAATGTGTGGGGTGAAATATCGGTGCAAGAAATTTCCAATTTTTTTGCTAAAACGACGTAAAAAGTCTTAAAACAAATAGACAACTTGATTCTTGAAGAAAACATTTTTTGTCTGTGGGCCGGCCGGTCTGTCGGTCTGTACATCTATCTGTTAGAAGGCGCAATAACTTTCGAACGAATTGAGATATCATCTTCCAATTTGGTATCCAGTTTGTACCCGACAAAGGAACTATCATAATTGTTCTTAGGTAACATTTGGGTACGGGATAAATGAGGGGCGATTTGATGAAACTTGACATTTTTTCGTTGAAACTCGAAACACTAAGTGAGTGGTGAACGTGTCGCCACCTAGTTCGGAACCAAGTACTATGTTGTCGCGCCCGCTCCAAATAACAAAGAGTGTTAAAAATAGAGACGGTATACAACTAACTAACAATTAAAAAAATTGTTAGCCCTGGCCCATTTCTACCCCAATATAGGGACAAAGTATGTAAGACTAGATGCATTCTCGCAACAATTAGAACCGTAGACCGGTTTCGCTCTCATTAGAGCTCTTCAGTACGGCATACTAATTGTAGCAAAAATGCGCCAAAAATAACACGGCTATCGTATAGCCAGCTCAAAACACTAAGTGAGTGGTGAACGTGTCGCCACCTAGTTCGGAACCAAGTACTATGTTGTCACGCCCGCTCCAAATAACACAGAGTGTTAAAAATAGAGACGGTATTACAACTAACTAACAATTTAAAAAATTGTTAGCCCTGGCCCATTTCTACCCCAATATAGGGACAAAGTATGTAAGACTAGATGCATTCTCGCAACAATTAGAACCGTAGACCGGTTTCGCTCTCATTAGAGCTCTTCAGTACGGCATACTAATTGCAGCAAAAATGCACCAAAAATAACACGGCTATCGTATAGCCAGTCTTAAAACACTAAGTGAGTGGTGAACGTGTCGCCACCTAGTTCGGAACCATGTACTATGTTGTCACGCCCGCTCCAAATAACACAGAGTGTTAAAATACCGTATCTATTTTTAAACACTCTGTGTTATTTGGAGCGGGCGTGACAACATAGTTCTTGGTTCCGAACTAGGTGGCGACACGTTCACACCAGTGTTTTAAGACTGGCTATAGAATAGTTGTGTTATTTTTGGTGCATTTTTGCTACAATTAGTATGCCGTACTGAAGAGCTCTAATGAGAGCGAAATCGGTCTACGGTTCTAATTGTTGCGAGAATGCATCTAGTCTTACGTTGAAACTCAAGTAATGTGGTTCAAGCCATGTACCTTAAATTCAGTCCACGAGAATGTCTTTCTGAAGAGAACAAAGTATCACAGCTATGTGGAACTAATGATTCAATTTACAGCAACGTTTTTTAGGGACTGCGTGAAAAAATGACACAAATTTTTTGATGCCACCATTATTATAGCGTATTTCAAGAAACATTTGTGGTAAATTGATTTAGCATAGTTTCGTAGAATTTTTGGGTTTCGTAAAAAAAAACGTTATTGCTAATTTTCTAGGGATTTTGTAGATTTTGTTTAGCGAATTTTTGTTGATTTTTTTGCCAGGGTGCTCTAATAAATTGTTTTTATTCAACGAAAGCTTGAATCCTGTGCGTTCTTCATCTCCTAAACGGAACACGTAAATTTCTCTATAATTTAATTTTCTACAAAGCTAGAAACATCAAAATTTTTATGTACTATTCTCTATAAAGGCAATTTATTTTCATAGTTTTATATAAATCACTTTTTTCTCTTCGAAGGTAGAGAAATTTTCCAGAAGAAATGCAAAATTTTTCTACGGTGACTAGATCAGGCTGTTAACAAAGTCATCTAAGCTATTTTCAAATAAGAAGGTACCTGCCAAATTTATAATTTCTCTTTAATAATCTCTTGGATAAGTTCTTTAGCCAAATCAAACGAAACGATTTTTATTTAGAAAAGTTTTTTCTCAAACAAAACTGTGTCTTTGAAACTGACTATTTTGTTATTCAAGCTTTTTAGTGAAATTTCTTCAACAAAAAGTCCATTCAAATTTTATATGTTCATATATATATATATATATATATATATATATATATATATATATATATATATATATATATATATATATATATATATATATATATATATATATATATATATATATATATATATATATATATATGAGCCGATTTTAATGAAACTTCGGAGTAAAGTCGTGTTGTAACTAGCTTGGATAAGTTCGTTTACCAAGAAAATCGGATGAGGTTTTCCGGAATTTTTTTCTTTCGGAAAAAATTTTTTTCCCCGAAAATAACAAAGCTCAATTGAGTGTGCAGGTTCACATTGTAAAGAGCAAATTATATTCCGAAATTTAGATATCTTAAGTTGAAAGAAAAAGAAACAGATATGAGCATTTAATGAAGAAAAACGTCAGTACCACTAAAGGTCAGAGAAGACGCAATACCAAAATATTTTATGTGTTAAATAAAACCTATTAAATATTATAGATAGAGCTTATTTTTTATTGACGCACAAAGGTCAAGATGTACAAGAAACAATACTTTAATATTAATATAATAATTTTTCTCCTGTAAATGTCAAAGTGGAAATTTGAAACGTCAAAAACTAGTAATGCTTATTACTATTCTTATAAAGCTTATATAATTAATGCGGTTTTTGAGTGGTAAATATTGCAAAAAATGTATGTTAAAAGGTTCTATATTTATGTTTCCGATGTTCTCATTTGATTACAATATTTACAAAAAATGCATCTAAAACAGACGTTACATATTACAAATATATAACCGAAGACCATTATGGGTTATCTACGTTTTATTATACTTTACTTTTCGATGGCCGGAAGGTTTAGACGATTGACTCGTTAGCCAAAAAGTGTTGGGAGGAGGTGTGTTCAAATCTCCGTGTTGACTGAATTTCTTTTGATTTTCTTTTAATATTTTTTTGTCTTTGACTCAATTTTAACATTATCTTATCAGATTATGTAATTTCAGTAATTTTTATATATATATATATATATATATATATATATATATACTGTTTGTTGAAAAAAGCACGAACGAAGCGATAAGGACCTTTAAAACTTTACGTTCAATTTTAATAGTTAACACAAAGGTAGAGTTTTTTTCTGTGATTTCAGAAATGTTTGTCTTCTCTGCAACCGGTTTCATTTTTTAAACCATCGTCAGGCAACATAATTTTCTTTGTGAGGCCACAGAAAAAGTATTTCTTTCTGCATTTAGATCAGAATTCGATTATGTTTCAATTAGATTTATTTTTGTTAGCGAATTTTTTTGTACAAAATGTTCTTTTAATAGCAAATTTTCTTATAAATAAAAGAAACATTCGTTACGAATTTTCGTATGAAAAAGTATTCAACGATGTTTTGGTGGAAATTTTTTTAACGAAAATCGTCGAAAATAATGTTTTTGTGCAAGCAAATTATTTTATTTTCAATTTGAATTGCAGATTAGGCATATAACTTGAAGTTTATGTACTATTTTAGCAATTTTTTATGTGGAAAATATTTAGTTAGTTTTCGCAGCAATTTGATGGTGTTGCTGTAGAAATCTTTTTTTTTTTGTAAGAGTTTTGTAAAATTTGGTAACTAATAATAAAATGTTTAATACGTTATTGTAAAAAAATGTTTTCTGATTTTCGTGAAATTTTTTTTTTCAAATTTCCGTGCAAATTTTTTTGGAAGTTTCGTCAAAAGGGTTTTTATGAATAATTATATCTTGGCAGGTGGGTAAATAGCCTGAAGAGTTTCGTTGGCCAGGAAACTGGGACCAGTTTTTTCCGGAATATTTTAAGTTTATTTTTGGAAAATGTTTCTACTTCTTCAAACAATAAAGTTATTTTGATTAAATATGGTACGTTGTTCCTACTGTATACAGTGTGTCCACGGATTGAGTGTGGGTAAGGTATAAGTGACAAAAAATTTTTGAATTAGATTATGATATTCTTGGAATCGCTCCTGCTTTGTCTCCAACTAAGATGTGGAGGAAATGAACAAAATCAATTAATATACAGGGTGGTTTAGAACTGATTTAATTTAATGTGTTAAGAGTAAACTACCTTCGTTTATAAAGATACCGCAAAAAGTTATTAACAAAACTTGTTTAGAATTAAAATCTATGACAAATCTCAATTTTCAGCCAGCTCAGCCTACTTTGAATTTTCAAGTAAATTGTTAACATTTTTTCCCTATCAACATGGAGCTTTTTACCTGTGGTTTTCTGAACGCAGGTGTGCAAAGTGAGTAACCATGCAATGTTAAATAATAATTTATTAGTAAAATACAAAACGCTTATTGCTAACAAAAATCAAAACGAACAACGAAAAATAAAGAAATTATTCAAATGTGCTGCCACCAACCGATACACATAACTCAGCCCGTTTAGTAAATGCTTTGTAGGCATTTTGAATATGTTGAACTGGAATACCGTCAATTGCCTCTCTTAACCTCAGTTTCAACAAATCAAGATCGTTGTTTAATGGAGCCGCGTAGACTTTCTATTTGAGATAGCCCCATAAAGAAAAGTCTATTAAGGTAAGATCGGCACTTCTGGGAGGCCAAGGTATTGGCCCATATCGACCAATCCACCGCCCAGGAAATTCGCGATCTAACCATTCTTGAACGATTCCTGTTGCATGTGCTGGGTGGCCGTCATGCTGAAAGTATACTGTTTGCCTATCTTCTAGTGACATGTTATGCAAATGGTCTTGAAGAATATTCTCCAGCATTTCCAGATAACTGTACTGGTTCATATTCCGCTCAAAAAAATATGGCCCAATTATCCCAGTGTAAGAAACAGCACACCACACATTTACTTTTTTATGGCATTGTCTTCTGCAATTAACTCTATAATTTGGATTCTCCATAGACCAATGCCGTGCATTTTGGAAATTTACCACCCCATTAGTGGTGAAAGTGGATTTGTCCGAAAAAATACTACTTCTGCCAAAATTGTGATTTTGTAGATATTGCTCGCCATACCATAAACAAAAATCTAATCGTTTTGACTCGTCATTTTCTTCCAAAGTGTGTATAAGTTTTGCTTTGAAAGGATTCACCTTGTTGGTACGATAAATTTCTTGCAAATGCGATTTGCTAATATTGCTAATTTCTAAAGCCCTTCTTCTTAATGATAATTTCGGAAAACGCCTAACAGAATTCATAGCTAATGCAGCTGCAGCATTGTCTTCTTCATGTAGGTCGGATTTTATCTTCTTAACATTTAAAACACTCCCAGTACGCATAAATTATGTAACAACTTTTTTTGCACTAGTAGCGGAAACCGAATAATTTGGCCAGCGTTCAAGGAATTTTCTTATCACTCCCTGATAAGAAAGTTCTTCACCCAAACCATAGCACTGCACAATGAAAACTTTTTGTTCTGTTGTTAACATTTTTAAATACAGAAGCTTGCCGTTAGCGACAAATAAAGATGACGTTTCAATTTTCCAAATAAATAGTATCCCCGGAAACGAACAACAAGGCAGAGCTCAAGTAGCCAATGCAACTCGTCAATTATTTCTTCGAATGTCCAATTGTTCGTTTACTTAATTTTTTTATTGGTTGAGATGAAAGCAAACCTACCCCAAGTTTAATTATGGTAAAGACTTTTTTTTAATACAGTTTCAAGTATTTTTAAAGTACACCTAATCACAGAAGCCGTCGAACGTCATTTAAATAAAGTTGCAGCCAACAAAAATTCATCAGAGAGATCAGCTTTGAAAATTGAGAGCCTGTCATAAATTTTTAATTTAAACAATTTTTGTTAATAACTTTTTGCGGTATCTCCATAAACGAAGATAGTTGACTCTTAATACATTTCATTACATCAGTTATAAAGCACCCTGTATATTAATTGATTTTGTTCATTTTCTCAACATCTCAGTTTAAGACAAAGCAGGAGCGATTCCCAGAATATCCTAATCCAATTAGAATTTTTTTGTCACTTATACCTTACCCACACTCAATCCGTGAACACACTGTAGGTTATATTGGTATCCAAATTTAATGCCTGTTTTCTTAAAAAAGGACATATTTGCTATCAAAAACATTTTGTTTTGAAAACTCACTACCATAACGCGCTAGCTGAGACCATATTTTTCTAAAGTGAAAACAACTTGTATTTTTTTTTTCATCGCTAACTTATTTACCCACTTAAATCGGCACTGAATCGTAGACAATAAAAGAACAAAATAACTTCAAAGTCTCCATCATAGAGCTTGGCAACAATGAAGTCGGAATGATTGTTTTTTAATGCCTCATAAAGAGTTCTTTGTGCGATGTTTATTATTGGCAAACATGGTGGTTACAGTTGTTATTCTTAATGCGTACCCTGATGAAAACAGATATATCTCCCCTACGGCAGTAAATAGGGTGGAATAATAGTTGCATCGGAATGACCGCGTTAGCCGAGTCTGTAGACATTGATGCTTGCCAAACAGGGAAAGTCACCTAATAATTCATGGCGGCAATTCTGCTAAAGCCCGTAGAGGGAACGAATAGAAATGTTAATAAACGCCATCAAACAAGCAAAGGAATGAAGCTCTGCTACTGAAAGGACAAAATTTAAAATGTTGCTTGTGGACAAATGAGAAATAACCGACTTATTTATTGCTCGTCATAAGAAGCTTAAGAAGGACAATACAATTAAATTTAAGAAGGATTCAAACACTGATTTTAAATTCAAGAAGTTGACATTACGATTTGTCCCAAGGCTATTTAAAAAGATGTATATACTTTACCAAATTGTCATTCAAAACATTTGCTAACAGAAACAAATTTTGATTTTCTGAAAATATTCTTGAAACATTTGCGAATTTGAGCAATTAAGGCCATCTAAAATTTGTACATACAGAGTTACGCAACGCAAACGAAACAGACCCGACTTTTCATATTTCCTGTTATTTAAAAAAAATCTCTCGCACAAATCAACTTTATTTTGACGGGGAAACGTTTTGCCGATATTTTTCACTCTATCAGTTCATCTCTCTAGCGGTGGTGAGTTGTACCGCAGAAATCTTAAATAGAAAGGAGTATTAAGTGACACCTCGTTTTCAACTTAATCAGATTATCTTTTTGAAAAGTATCAGTTTTTGAAAATCGGTTGATGAGTTTTTGAAATCTATTTTAAAGTTTTGTCTGCCAACCAAAACAAACAAGTTTTACATTATTCTTTATTACCTTAACAGTGCACTAATGTATTAAGAAATGTTTGAAATGATGTCTTCCAGATTTCATGCAATAACACAACTTTTGTTCAAAGTGGCATCGAACGTTGCGAAAATCATCTACGCATTCTGGCAGTGTGGTGTAAATCTTATTTTTCATGCGGCCCCACAAAAATAGTCTAAAGACTTTGAAACTGGCGACCTTGCAGGCTATTCTATTGCCTTTTTTTAGCTCAGTTCAGCTCCCAGAAAATCTTTGGTTCAGATACCGACGAACAGAAAGGAATAGTGTGAAGGTGCTCCGTCTCGCTGAAATATTAATTAATTTTCATTGTAACGGTTACTTTGTTCACAAATTTCTGTTAGCGCGGGATCAATGACGTTTGTAATAACTGTTAATACATTTTTCATTTGAGCTGCGATTGAGCAAAGAAGAGTATTAGAATTGCCTGTAAACTCCCCAGATTTAAACCCATTAGGGTTTTTTTGTAAGGCCACCTGAAAAATAAGATTTACATAACACTGTCAGAATGGGTAGATGATTTACTCAAACGCATCATCGCGAGTTTCTGTGGTTATAACTTCGACCAGCAATCTTAATGCCTAAAACTTTAATTTTCGCTGTCGCTGCACAGTAAATCAGCGTACGCAGGTGCTCTAATGTGTTGACCGCTAGAAGGTGCTAGGTAGAATTACTCTGTTCAAAAGTTCCATAATGGTGGTCTACTAAGATAATTGGTTCTTTCATACTTCGCGACTGCACGTCTAATTTCTGTGGACAATTTTTCAATGACTTCCTCATTTTTTCCTGTCCTATTGTGTTCTTCTTGCTCAGTATGCACATGTTGCAAATTATTATTATTATTAATAATAGCTGCCTCGACAATAAAAGCCATTGGCACAGACAAAAAAATAAAAATAAATCTGAAACAGAAGTTATAAACATAAACAGTCGTCTAACTTAGTATAACATAAATGTGGAATCTTAAGTTACAATGTGTTGTAAACATTAGTAGTTTTCAAGAAATAACTTAGTCTCGATAGATCATTGGTTCCGGAGAAACTGAGGATATCACTGATATTTTCCTTAAGATCCAGATACGACCGTTGTTCACTATATCCCGGGCACTCAGTCAAAATGTGGTTTACTGTGAGTTGAGTACTACAATGGCTGCATAAAGGAGGTTCACTTTTTTCTAGTAGGTGTTTGTGTGTAAGCATAGTATGACCAATCCTTAACCTTCTGATAATAATAAGTTCTAGTCTGTTTAGGTTTGTTATTTTTGTTATCTGAGTGGTGGATTCTATGTTTCTGAGTTTAGTTTGAGCACTAAACCATAAATGTTGCCATTCCTCGTAAACAGTGTGTTTTAAGTGAGTTTGAAGGTCTGTATGTATAATAAACTCATGATCTGGATTAATTTTTCCACAAGCCTTCCTAGCTAAGTTGTCTGCCTCTATGTTGCCTCCTATACCAGAGTGAGATGGCACCCATATTATTACTGTCGATTTTCCACACTGGGATATTTCCCTTGCCGTTTTATGTATGTCTGCAACAATAGAATGTTTGTTGTAAAGTGTTCCTATGTCATTGACAGCTGATAATGAGTCGCAGCAGATAATCGATCTGGTATGGGAAGATTTAAGGAAAGTTTCTAGACAGAAGTGTACGGCTGTGAGCTCTGCTGTATACACACTGCAAACATCCGAGAGTCGTAGACTCAGTTTTATATCCGCTCCGAAAACGGAGCAACCAGTGGTTAAGCCGCATCTAGATGCATCAGTGTAATATATTGCGTCATATGGGTACTGGCTGAGATCCCCATAGAAATCTGCTCTTAGAGAGGGGGCAGGTGTTCGTTTGTTGTAAATACTCAAGGTTGTGTTGATAATGAGGTGGTTTTCCAACCATGGAGGATCTTGGACAACATTCTTTCGGACGTAGTGGATATCTCTTGAGCTTAAATTATTGTGTATATCTAAATATATGTTAGCAAGGCGTGAATAGTTTTGAAATACCCTGTTCATAACAATCGAGTGTGCAGGGTTGCATGTATCCGATGTAATCTTCGCAGCATATGACAGCGATAAATGTTTCCTCCTTAGCCACAAAGGTATCTCTCCAGTTTCCCTAGCTCCTGTTGCTAGTCTTAATGCTGTATTTTGGATAACATTTAGTTGCTTAAGAGTTGACTTACTAGCTGATGAATATAAAATAGAACCATAGTCAAGTCTTGATCTAATAAGGCATCGGTATATTGTAAGGAGCACAGTTTCGCTAGCTCCCCAATTTTGATTTGCCAGTACTTTAAGGATATTAATTTTCTTAAGACATTCCATTTTAATATAATTATTATGAGATTTCCATGTTACTTTGGTATCTAATATCATCCCAAGGAATCTATGTTCATCTTTCATGGCTAAATCACTGTATTGTTGTAGAGGAGTGATGGTGCTGACGTGCCTTCTTTGAGAGAAGAGCATCACTTCTGATTTCTCTACGGAAAAGGTAAAACCAAGTTCTTCTGAGCATTTCTGAATTGAGAGTATGGAATCTTGTAGTAGTATTATGGTTGAATCTGCATTATTTCCTCTACAAAAAAGTACTATGTCGTCGGCAAAAAGGGATATCTTAACTGGTTGTGCTATGTATTTAGTGACACTGTTTATGGCTATTAGGAAAAGAGTGGTACTTAATACTGAACCTTGAGGAACTCCATTCTCTAGTTCATACTGGGATGAGATGGCTCCGTTCAATTGAACTCTAAATCGCATAATTTCTAGGAAGTGTTGTATAAAGTGAAGAATGTTTCCCTTTATATAATTATCGTCTAGATCACGAACAACCTTGTGTCTCCACGTTGTATCGAACGCTCTGTTTATATCTAAGAATACTGCAAGTACTTCTTGTTTGCATGCAAATGCTTCTGTTATTTCGAAGTTTAGTGTTATCAAGCTATCCATGGTAGACCTGTTTGGTCTAAATCCATTTTGATGTTGGCTTAACATACTTTTGCTCTCCAGAGTCCAAATTAATCTGTTATTAATTATTTTTTCTAAAACCTTGCAGGAAGTGCATGAGAGAGATATTGATCTATATCCAGGGGTTCTATCTTTTGGCTTGCCTATTTTGGGAAGCGGTAGCACATCAGCTTCTTGCCAGATGGAGGGAAATTGATGACTCGCCCAAATCAGGTTGTAAATATCAAGTAGTTTACTTAACGCAATTAAAGGTAATTCTTTTAAAAATACCATAGGAATATCGTCTGGACCTGCTGCCGAGCTATTTGCGTTGGCCAGTACTCCACTAAGCTCTTTCATTCTAATGGGTGAATTGATTGGAGCTGCGTTATTATCACCAGGATCTACACGAATGTTTGATTCAGTTTCCTGTTTTATTTTGAGAAAATCTGAAGAGTAGTTTTCATTGGCAGAGATGTAAAAACTTGTTGCCATTAGATTTGCCATATCGACGTTTGAAGTGACCAGATTGTCTTGACTATCATATAAACCCGGTATATGGTGAAAATTTTGCTTTCCTTTAATCCTATTAATTTTGTTCCATACTGCAGAGGAAGGGGTGTTTATAGATAGAGTTCTCGCATATTTTTCCATGATTTTTGTTTGCTTTCTCTAATTATTTTCCGAGCCAATGCCTTAAGTCTCTTCAAGTCCAGAAAATTGTATTGTGTTCTGTGTTTCCTAAACTTATTGAGAGCTCGTTTTGCTTCTTGGACAGCAATTTTGCAACTGTTGTTCCACCAAGGTACTTGCGGTCGTCTGCTGTTAGTAGTACGCTTTCCTATGTGATTGGTTGCTGAACTAATGATTATTTTGTTGAAATGGTTTAAACATGCCTCTGCATTCGTATCGATGTTGAATTCTTCCATCTTTTCAATTATTTCTTCTCTGTAACATACCCAGTTTGCTGAAAAAATATTCCATTTACTGATGAGGAATGTTGGTTGGGTACCAGCAACAGACTTTTTAATGCAAATAGGAAAGTGGTCACTGTCATATAGGTCATCGTGGGGTTTCCATTCTGTGGACATTGACAAGCTAGGACTGCAAAAACTGAGGTCAATGCAAGTTAAACTTTCAGATCTTGCACAAAAATGTGTAGGTTCGCCTGTGTTTAGAAGTATTAGATTTGAGGATTGTAGGAGTTTCTCAATTTCTCTACCTCTTTGATCCGTTTTGATGTTGCCCCACGTGCTGCTTCTAGAGTTAAAATCGCCTTGAAGGTAAAACGGCGAAGGTAGTTGTTTTATAAGCTCATGAATGTCACGCTCATTTAGTGGTTGGCAATCTGGACCATATATACTGCATATAGAGAACCTCGTGGGAGTCAATACCTCTACTGCAATTGCTTCGAGGTGGGTGTTCAAAGCTATGCTTTTAACCATAATCTCTGTGGAGGTAAATATAGCAGTTCCTCCACTGGCTCTAAGAGACGATTTTCGATTAAATAGAAAGGAATTGTAGTTTTTCAAATTCACTGACTGGTCGTCTTTTAGATTGGTCTCTTGTAGGCAAAAGATATGTGGTTTTGAGTATGCAATCAGTGTTTGTAAGAATGGAAGACGTTTAAAGTACCCAGAGCAGTTCCATTGAAGTATATTAATTTGATCTATGAATTCTGTAAAATTAATGATTTGAGTCAGAGTCGTCTACTTCCATAGATGAGATACTCCCTGTTTCGGCGCTTTGCTCAAGGTGCTTAAGAAACTTTGTGTTTAATCTAGATATTCGATTCTTGATCGCCTTGTTTGTTTTGTTTGGGTAAATTTCGTACATCATTTGTAGTAGCGCAGGTATATTAGATCTGCTTACAAATCTAAGGGCCTCTTCTATGGGATCACAAGAACCGAAGGTATTTTCCAGGAAACTTTTCAGCTGAGCAAAGTTTAAAATGTATTGTGGTTGGTTGGATGCGATTATCTCTCTAACGTTGCTTAGTGCAGTGTCCAGATCGATGTTAGATTTCTTCTTTTTCTTCTTTGGTTGAGTTTCCGGTTGCGTAGGTATCACAAATTCGGTATCAACTACTTTAGTTGCTGGCTGATAGTCAACAGATGCTGCAAGATCAATAAGTGAACCAGTGCTACTAGATGGTGCTGGTCTTTTAACAGATTGTATTTGATTTTCCGGACATGCAAGAGGTTGTGCCTCTTGAACATCAGCATCGCTCATAAGATCTTGAGAACTGATTGTGTTTTCTAGTGGAGGTAATATGCTTTCAAGTATAGCTTTGTCATTTGCACCGCGAGTTTCTATACCATCGTTTTCTGAACGAGTTGGCAGATTTGTGTTTAATTTCTCGCTGTTTTTACAATTAGCAGCAATATGGTCTGTCTGTTTGCATAAAAAGCAGGCCATATCGTCCGAATTTATAAAAATTCTGTGCTCCATGCCCTCAAAAACAATGCATAATGTCGATGGTAAGGTTTGATCTGCTGGAAGCGGTGTTATATAAACCTGTTTTCTAAAGCTTAAGATGTGCGCGAACTCGTCCCCGACCATTCCCGCTCTCAAGAAAGATGGCTGGCTAACTAAATTTAACCCACACTCTCTAAGTGCGTCAGCAATGATTTCGGGCGGTATATATGGGCTTGCGTTTGAAATTATAATTCGTTTAGCTGGTGTAACTAAACGTCTGACACTAGTATCATCTTCACCTATTTTTATCGTGCTATGCTCGTTTATTACTAAATCGACTAAGGTGGTCGTGGATAAATAGATGCACACACGATTGTGTGACATTCTAGAAGCAAATAGTGTATTTCTCGCACTAGTAATTTTGGTGACTGCTTTTACATACTCAATAAGTTTTGGGCCGTCAACTGCATTAATGATAATAGCTTGTTCTTTCTTGGGTATTACTTGAACTGGACGTGATGCAATAGCCTGAGCATAGGATCTGAGTGTTGAAGCGTTTGGGTTTTCTGATCTAGTGGTCATTATATTTGTGGATACAGTAGGTTGGTTAACTATTTCTTCATTGTTGGGTGTTTGGCTGCTCTTATACATAGAGGCAGCCTCGTTTTGTATGCTTATTTTGTAGCCTTAATATGCAGGCCACAAGTCGAATTCCATTAGTGTATAACTGGTTGCCAATTGTTATTTTTAAGAACGGAGTTATGTATGAGAATATATTTGCGATAATACTATCTCTGTGTAGTGATAAAAATATGCAAATATTTACTTTATTTATATTACCGTTAATTTGTAATCTGTCACTTAATTGTTCAAGAGTGCACTTTTAATATAAGATTATTTACTATAGTCACTATCTGACACTATGGAATTTATTTGCACTAAAAAAACTGTCAAGAAATGAGCTTAAATAAATATCGCGAAAACTACGATCCGAGATGAACGATGTTTACACGACAAAGCCTTAAACTCGAATCTGCAAATTATTATTATTATTATCACTATTATTACATTTACTATTATTATTTTATATAAACAAATATTTACAACATCATATTCAGAATAGTAATGGCGTCACCAGTAGCGTTTTCGGAACAACAGCCGAATTACAAATTTAAATTCCTATATCCAAGCAATCTTTATGATCATGACATAACAGTTTTTATTCCTATTGACACACATTGTGTTCATGGTGTTGATGTAGGTTCTACTAACCAGTAGGTATTCAATTAATTTAGATTGGATATCTGTTTACTCTTCTGGTCCTGTAGTTTACTGATAAAGATATTTAGCACGCTTCAGGCGTCGTTAATCTTAATTGTTTTCGCATTTAATCAGGATTAATTTACCATCGCGGTTACTCGATCATGTTTCTGCTGTCCTGCCAATTTGTTATCGAAGTTTATAGTTCAAGTATTTGCTCTTTGTTATTGTAATAAGCTGCCTCCTGATCGTATTAGTGTCTCTCTGTGTGTACACCCCCGAATCACAACTCACGGTCCACGTTGATTTAGAGCCTACTGATTTATCATCAATTATGAAAACAAATGGATCGAGCGGTATCATATCGGTTGTCATTACGGGGGATTTATTTTCGATACCAACAGGAGTTTTTGCTTCCTTTCTCCCGTGTATTCGTTGCGCCGTGATACATGGTGGTCGATGGAACCGGACAAATTTGAATCGTTTTTCAATCCCGCCCAGCCAGAGTGCACTTGTACAGGATATAAGAGTGATATATTCTGGTGGGAATATTAATACTCGTTATTTTGTTGTAAAAAAAATTATAATGTTCTGAGTTTTCGTATACATGTTTGCCATTAACGACTTGTTGATTTATGAATAAATAGTAGCGCTCTGCGGGTAAAGAGGCCAGGGTGTAGATAATTAGAAACGCAAACCGGTTGCGCCCTTATTAGAGCTAGTTAGTTTAAAATTTTATATGTTTATAAATATACAGGGTGGCGCATTGAAAACGAAACAGACCGATTCGCGTCCAGAGAATTTTCTTTTTTAAGAAACGCTGAAACATATCAATTTTAATATTGAGGGGGGCATGTTTTGACATAAAACTCAACTTTGTCACATCAAGCCCTTAAGGGTGGTGATAACAACCCTTATATTTTAAATAGGGACCATGGGTCGAGTGTTACATCATTTGAAAGCTATTTCTTTTCTGAATTCAGCACACTAATATTTTTGGAAGTTTTATCAACTCGTTTAAAAATTATTCACAGTTGGAGTTGCAAGAACATATTTAATTCATTGTAATAAGAAATGCACTAATTAGTCAATTTTTCGTTAAAAAAAATAAAAAACTAAACCAAGCGTTCAAAAATGTTTATTCAGTTAAGTAAGTGTTCAAATTGTTGACCACCAGCTTCCATACAAAAGTACAAATTTTGTTCAAAACGAGCTCTGATATTCTGGAGCATTTGTGGAGTTATAAGACGGCATTCTTCAACAATGCGTCATCGTAATTCTTCCAGAGACTCCGGTTCTGTTGCGTATATTCTACTCTTTAAATAGCCCTATAGAAAGAAGTCTAAAGGAGTTAAATCCGGTTATCTGGGGGGGCCACTCAATAGCACCTCTACGCCCAATCCATTGCCCTGGAAACTCTCTGTTCAAAAACTCCCTAACACGTTATGAGAAATGCGGAGGAGCTCCATTGTGTTGAAATACTAACTGATTTTCTTGATAGCGATCATTATTTTCAACAATGTCAATTAGTAGAGGGTAAACGATATCTTCTAGTAACTCCAAATACGTTTCGCCACTCAAATTGCCATCAAGAAAAAATGGTCTGATTAAAAGGTCTCCAAAAATGCCAGTCCAGACATTCAATTTCTGCGGAGTTTGAGTGTGGACTTCGTGAAAATTTCTTGGATTATTATCTGCCCAATATCGACAATTATAACGATTGACTGTAGAGTTTAATAAAAACGCACACTCGTCTGAAAAACAGATACTGAGCAGAAAGTTACCGTTATCAGCTATTCGTGCAGTCATAACTTCACAAAACTCCAGCCGCCGATCAAAATCATTTACATTCAGTTGTTGTACAAGATGAAAAAAAGCTCGGGACGCAGCAAGTGCGTTATGGTATTGAATTTTTATTAAATGCTTCAAATTTGAATAACTCAAGTTTTTACAAACTTAGAAAGTTGAATTTTGGTGTATAGTAAGGCCTTATCCAGGGCAACATATCCACCAAATGTCATCAAAATAACTTTGTAATTTTCGCAGAAAAAAAATTTTTCAAATGAAAACTAAAAATTTGAATAACTCAATTTTCTAAAAATGCAGAAAGTTGAATTTTAGTGTGTGGTAAGGTCTTTTACATCGCAACATATCTACCAAATTTCATTAAAATATCTTGGTAATTTTCGGAGAAATAGATTTTTTTTGAAACAAAACTCAAAATTTTCCTGGAGAACCTTATCCAATTTTCCTGACTAACGAACTCATCCACGCCATTAATAAAAAATTCACTAATAGTATAGCAGTAAGCGTAAGCAAAGCGACATGTTAAGAGTTAAGACTGTAACAGCGGCAGAAGCAGAAGTCAATGGAAACCATGTGTGTTCGGTAAGAGCAAATTTTGGGAAGAAACTATTGACTATTAATAACAACAATTGACTAAAAACGATGCAGTTGTAAGGAAAAAAAAAATTATACTACAGAGGTGGTAAATGATGATAAATTACAATAGGGATATATATATATATATATATATATATATATATATATATATATATATATATATATATATATATATATATATATATATATATATATATATATATATATATATATATATATATAATCGTAAATGCTGCCAATGATTAACAATCAGTGAATTCAGTATTATTGACATTTCTCTGAATCTTAAAAATGAATTTCATCAGACAATGACTGTCATTGACTAACCAACGGCAACCACATACTTGATCTCATTAAGCGGTGATTTAAACATAAATGTTTCAAATTTGAATAGCTCAATTTTCTGTAACCCTAGAAAGCTGAATTTTGGCACATTAGGTCTTTCCCAAAGCAATATGTAGACCAAAATTTTTCGAAATTTTCGGAGAAAAAAAATTTTTTTTGAAAGAAAACTCAAAATTTTTCCGGAAAACCCTGTCTGATTTTCCTGGCCAACGAACTCATCCAAGCCATTAATAAAAGAAAGGCAGTTGCCGAGTTTCATCCAAATCGGTTAATTATTTTTTGAGTTATCAGACGGATACCTATATCTATATATATATATATATATATATATATATATATATATATATATATATATATATATATATATATATATATATATATATATATATATATATATATATATATATATATATATATATATATATATATATATATATATATATATATATATATATATATATATATATTCAATGGCATTGAAATATTGAAGTCATTGGTTTTCATTTCTTTTTCATAGTTAAGAAGTAAAATGTTAGTCGCTAGTACATATATTAGGTTTGTAGAATGTATAAAGATAATTGATCTTGTTTATACAGTATGTTCAACATTTAATGGCGAATCAGGAAAACTTCAAAGCTGAAAAACTCATTTTTTCAAATAGAATATATTTTTACATATTTGGATAGAAAATTTAATTTTACGTCTACTGGATGTAGCATACTCTACACTTATCTGCGATAGTTTTAACGCTTCTTTAAATAAAAGAGAAAAAGTTCGGGACCCAGCAAGTGCGTTATAGTAGTCAATTTTGACTAAACTTCAAATTTGAATCACTTAATTTTCTATAAGCTTGTAAAATTCAATTTTGGTGTGTAGTAAGTAAGTACTTTGAAGGAGTGTTTGGCGTTGTTCAACCGCAATAGGGACGAGTTTTTGCGCCGTTTCGTAGCCGTAGACCAAACATGGATTCATGACAACACACCAGAGACCAAGCAGCAGTCAAGACAGTGGGTTTCTCCGTGCGACTCGGCGCCGAAGAAGGCCAAGGTGGGTTTGTCAGCCAATAAAGTCATGGCGACCGTTTTCTGGGATGTCCGCGGTATAATTCACATTGATTGCATTCAAAAGGGAAGAACAAACAATGGCGAATACTATACCAACTTATTGGACCGATTCAATGACGATTTGAAGAAAAAACGACAGAATTTGGTAAAGAAAAAAATTATTTTCCACCATGACAAGGCAAGGGCGCACACATGTGTAGTCTCCATGGCAAAATTGCATACATTGGGCTACGAATTGCTCCCTCATCCGCCCTATTCTCCGGATTTAGCTCCTAGTGACTATTTCTTGTTTCCAAATTTAAAGAAATGGCTCGGCGGAAAGAGATTTGACTCCAATGATGAAATAATCTCACAAACAAATACCTATTTTGAGAACCTCGACAAATCTTATTTTTTGGAAGGGATAAAATTTTTTTTAGAAACGTTGGAAAAGGTGTATGGAGCTCAAAGGAGACTATGTTGAGAAATAAAATAATTTTTTGTCAAAAAACCCGTGTTTCATTCAAAAAGTCACGGACTTATTGACCCGCCCTCGTACATTAATTTTTTCTGGTTTATTGAATACAATGTGTACATCATAAATAATCCAAGTATAAATTTTGTAATATTAAATAGTAAAGGTTTGCGAGTGTTTTGATTGTTCATTATTTCCCTCTTCTTTAAGTGTACACTTTTAGAATTTGTAGCGCGAAATAGGACCCCTAGAACCCATATCCGTGGTCAGTTTCAATTTATATATATATATATATATATATATATATATATATATATATATATATATATATATATATATATATATATATATATATATATATATATATATATATATATAAACATAAAAAAATTGAAACTGCCTTTCTTTTATTAATGGCTTGGATGAGTTTGTTAGCCAGGAAAATCGGACAAGGTTTTTCGGGAATATTTTGAGTTTTCTTTCAAAAAAAATTGTTTCTCCGAAAATTAGAAACCAATCTTAATGAAATTTAATGGATAGGTTATCTTGAGAAAGGCCTTAGAACATCCCAAAATTCAACTTTTTAAGTTAATAGAAAATTGAGTTTTTAAAATTTTGAGTCCTCTTTCGAAAAACATTTTTTTCTCCGAAAATTACAAAGCTATTTTAATGACATTTGGCGGATATGTTGCCTTGGGAAAGGCCTTACTGCGTTCGTAACTTTCTAACTTTATCAAAAATTAAGTTATCTAAGTTTGAAGCATTTAATAAAAATTCACTACCATAACGCACTTGCGTCCCGAACTTTTAGTGAATTTTCTTTAAAAAAAATCACTAATGAGGAGATCACGACTTTTGAAATTTGAAAAAATTTCTTCAAATGAGCACTATTTAGGACCCCTGGAACCCAAATCCGAGGTCGGTTTCAAACTTTATATATATATATATATATATATATATATATATATATATATATATATATATATATATATATATATATATTTATTTATTTATATATTTATGGTTCACGCCTATAACTAAAAAAATTATAGACCGATTTTGATAAAACCTGGCGAGTACCTTAGTTTTGCAAGTGGCTTGGATAAGTTCGTTAGCCAGGAAAATCCGCCGATGTTTTCCCGGAAAATTTTGGATTTTCTTTCGAAAAAAATTTATATCTCCGGAATTAACAAAGTAAGGGCAACCAAATTGGGTACGCGGGTTTACATCATTACAGGTAAGTTACCTACCAAAATTTAACTCTGTAGGTTAAAGGACAAAAAATTACTGGCATTAAAAAATAAATTTGGGGTTTCCTCACTCAAAATCGCGATTCAAAACGTCAAAATTGGTAATATTTAGGCAATGAACCTGAAACTAATATGGAAGGAAAATGTCTCAAGAAGAATGTTTTACAAAGCCTGAAATCTTACTTTCAATCATCATTGTTCTTCATTTTACTAAAATATTCCTAAATAATTCATTTCAAATAGACCCTTTCTCTGATGCTTCAGCAGTAGTGTTAGCTATAGACGTTATCGGTTAATGGTAATATAATTATACAAGATACGAAAGAAAAAAATTGTATATATTAATTATAGGGTGTCTTGAGCTACATCTTAAAAAATATTTTTACAATTACAGGTGGCCCATAACTTGTTGGTGATTCAAATTTTCTTTTTTTTTATCGAACACGCCTTATGTTATTACATTTTTGCATTTTCCATCTAAATATAATACATCTTTGTAAGAAAATATATTCGAGACGCAGCAAGTGCGTTATGGTAGCGAATTTTCATTAAATGCTTCAAATTTGAATAGCTCAATTTGCTATTAACCTATAAGGTTGACCAAGAAACTAGTTTTTTCGGGAACACTTTAAGTTTATTTGCGGAAATTTTTGTACATTTTCAAAAAATAAACTTGTTTTGGTGAAACATGGCACATTGTATCTACTATAAAGGTTATACTGGTAACCAAATTTGATGCCTGCTTTCTTAAAAAAAAACATATTTACAATTAAAAACATTTTTTTAATCGAACACGTCTTATGTTATTGCATTTTTGCATTTTCGACCGAAATATAAAACGTCTTTGTAATAAAAGAAATTCGGGACGCAGCAAGTGCCTTATGGTAGCGAATTTTCATTAAATGCTTCAAATTTGAATGGCCCAATTTGCTATTAACCGATAAGGTTGACCAAGAAACCAGTTTTTTTCTGGAACCATTTAAGTTTACTTGCGGAAATTTTTGTACCTTTTCAAACAATAAAGTTATTTTGATGAAACATGGGACATTGTTTCTACTATATAGGTTATACTGGTAATCAAATTTGATGCCTGCTTTCTTAAAAAAACATATTTGCTATTAAAAATATTTTAATGAAAATTCACTACCATAACGCAATTGTTTTTTAATACCGTGTTTATATAAAAATAGCCCTTGTTAAACAAGCTTCCCTAATGAATTTGAAGGCACTCTAAATAACAAGCGCCAGCTATAGGCTTGATATGTGCCCACCTACACTAAATCTACATCACACATGGAAATATTGGTGAATGTCACACAATAGCTGCAACCCTATGCAATTTAACAGAAAACTAAATGCATATTTGACGAGATGTACCAAGCCTGAGTAACTAGGCTCAAGTAACCTAATGTGGCGTAGACAGGGGCAAATCTTTCAGAGTAAGCGGCGGTATCCATGAGACACAACCGGCTTCGTTTGTACGTCTTTGCGGTGTGCCATTTTCTAACATTTGCAATTCAAATCTTCGAGTTGCAATTCTCTATTGTATTTTGTATTCACAGGGACATGCCGTCTCCTATCTGTTTCTAACTTTTGTTTATTAAATTTGTCTGAATACGTAATTTGTTTTGACGGCTAGTCTACTCTGGCGAAAGGAACAGGCGAAGTTTAGACCGCACAATGACATGTCATTTTGATGGGGACGTCTTTTATTTTAAGATCTTCCTAAATCATGGAATCTAAAGTGCACATGTCTGAACTTTCCTAACTAAATTTGTTTCTTACATAAAACTTTGTAGTACTTTAGTTCTGGAAAGGGTCAACAGATTTTAGTGCATTTACGTAGAAAAAAATCACAAATAAGGAGATCACTACTTAGATTTTGTTTAATTTCGTTCGAACGAGCGAGTGCTAATAACGACGGAATTTGTGTCTGTCTACTGTTAAACGTACTATCGCAACTCCAGGAAGGAACTAAGTGCTGGTAGCTAGTGTGTGATTTAATGTCTGTCGTGATTTTCGTCAGGGAAGTAGTTGTCCTCGCTTGCTAGTTTTCTTCCCACAGCTTCCTTCTTGCTGTACTATGTCTCGTAAAAGCTGCTGTGGAAGCCCAGAACTGTCATAACAACGGAGATGGCGCTTTGCTTCTCTCTCTCTCTCTCTCCTTCTCTCTCTCTCTCTCTATATATATATATATATATATATATATATATATATATATATATATATATATATATATATATATATATATATATATATATATATATATATAGTCTCTCAAGATTAGTAAACTGTTATTATTTTCCAAAATATGCATATTTGAGAGGTGAAAATTTGTATGTACCTAGGGGTTTATTTGATGCAAGTAATTTTCAAAATGGAAGATTTGCAGTTATATCGGAAATAGTTGATAACTTCGCTATTTTAAATGGGACACTCTATATATTATATTATATTTTGGAAATGCGTATTTAATTTTAGATCGACTGTTATCCGGGAACCCTGTTCTTATGTTATACTGTTTTCAAGATATTAAATTTTTTTTGATAATTCTTTGCAAAAGGACTGGCTTAACGAAAGTGATTTCCGTCTATGTCAATATGTAGAGAACATATTTTTGCCTCGTCCAATATAGGATAATTAAGCTCCGATGTGATGTTGGAGAACAAATATTTCATATAGAGGGTGGTTTGTAAAAAGTATCTAGATTCCGTAGGATTTAGAATTTAAAAAAGTTCCGGGCGCAGCAAATGCGTTATGGTAGCGAATCTTGGTAAAAATATTTTTTATGGAAAATACGTCTTGTTATTTTAAGAATGATATTTGGTTGATAGTATAACCTATATAGCACTATCAATGTACTATATTTCATTAAAAGCTTTGTTGTTTCAAAAAATAAATTTTAAAAGTTTCAGAAAAACTGGTCCGATTTTCCTGGCCAACAAACCTCTTTATGCTATTTACACACCTGACAAGATATATTTATTCACAAACAGCTTTAGGACCAAAATTGGAAAAAAAATATGAGACTTTCTTTTACATAAATTGCCTTCAGTAAGCTAAATTATATTTTTCACAAAAATTCGACAACTTTTTTTTTACAATAACTTACTAAACATTTACTATTCATTACCAACATATCACAAAAATCTTACAAAAAATGATTTCTACCGAAAAATAAAAAATATTTAAGCGAAAACTTTTCAAATTCACTTACTATTTGAGAGAACCTGTATACGGCAGCTCGATTTCTTCAACAAGTAATACAAAGAAAAATCTCTCTAAATGCGTCAGTTCTGTGGGGCTCCGCTATCTAATCATAAAAACGCCATATCACAATTTGTGATATGCGTTTGAAATATGTGCCGAAAACGTGAAAAATTGAGAAACAATTGAAATATCTCAAAAACGATGAACGATGTCATTTTTTCTTCCTGACAAACATGCATTATAATTTGATGGGAAACACAAAAATGCAACAACATACGAGGTGTTCTATTAAAAAAATAAAGCGTGTATCACCAACGACTTATGGACCAGCCTGTAATTGCCAAAATAGGTTGATAAGATACAGCTCGAGACAACCTATAATTAACGTATATACTTTTTCGTCATATTTTTAAGCTTTACCCTATAAATGCGTCACCTTGTATATGTGTAAACAGGCAAAAACTGAAACTGACCCCGTATGGGTTTTAGAGGTTCTAGTTCGCGCTTATTTGAGGAAATCTTCTTAAAATTCACAAGTCGCCGTCTTCTGAAAAGCGATTTTTTTCTACGAAAATTTGTTAAAATATAGACCATTAAACCATAAACTCTATAGCGGAAACTACTGCCGAAGCAGCAGAAAGGGGGTCTATTGAAATGGATTTTTCGAAAATATTTAATAAAGGCTGAAACTTAAGGTTTTGTGAAACACACTTATTAAGAGATTTTCCCGATATAATCCGTATTTGCTTCAAATTGTTTGAAAATTACAAATTTTGACGATTCAAATCGCTACTTAACGTTTCAAGAGGGAAAATTATAAAATTTTCAAGATATTTTTTTGCTATTTCTTGGCACTTTTGCGACAAGAAAACTTAAGCATTGTATGTAATATTCAATTGGTTTTGTTCATCATACAAAGTATTTTGTTCTTGTGCTTTCCTCTGATCACCAGTAGCACCCAATTTTTTTTTTCTTTAAATGCCTATAACTTTTTTTGTCTTAACGTGGAGACCCGAATTTTGGTGTGTAGGGTACGTTTGATAGTGAAACGGGCGAAGGTTAAGTAGACACGTCCCGTGAAACCAGAGAGAATTCACGTCGCTCGCTTAGTGTGTGGCGTTGCCGGCTTGTGCTTTCTACCCTCAAACAAGGAAAATAAGATATAAATAAATAGGTCATGTAGACTGATAATAAATTGAGCAGAGCCAATTTATATAATCTATTGTTATGAAAATGAATGAAGTTAACAGACGGTGACAATTAAATTAATCCTACTGGCATGAAAATATATTTATAAATTTATATTTATATATTTATTTATATCTTATTTTCCTTGTTTGAGAGTAGAAACCACAAGCGGGCAACGCCGAACTCTAAGCGAGCGACGTAAATTCTCTCTGGTTTAACGGATGCGTCTATTTAACGTTCTCCGGCCGACCATCCCTCGTATATACATTGTTAAAGAAATGCCGGACATGTGGTTCCGTAGTGTAGCGGTTATCACGTCTGCTTTACACGCAGAAGGTCCCCGGTTCGATCCCGGGCGGAACCAAGTTAGACATATTTTTTTATATGCCAATTTTATAAAGATTAGCCACAAACTAAATTGAATGTAAATTTTCATTTCTTATTCGGTAACCCAACACAAAGTTTGGACATTTAAAAATCCGTTTTTTTTTTCTGTAATAATATAAAAAGTAAGGTTTTGACTCCTATAATATGATTAGGTGACCCAACTACTCGTATGTATTTGCATAATTTATGCAAATCAACCCTAATTTATAGGTATATTAATATAATTACATAATTAATTCATAATTGTATTTAGTTCACATACTTCCCTACATTTTAAAAAGTTTAAAATCAATGGTATTGACCAACAGTTGCCGCAACATATTAGGGGACTATTCATTTATATTTTCAAGGTCCCGTAGTGTAGTGGTTATCACGTCTGCTTCACACGCAGAAGATCCCCGGTTCGAACCCGGGCGGAACCATGGCAAATGCAATATTTTTTATTTTCAAATATTAAACATTATAAGATGTACGACAGGGTCGCCATCTCGGTGCGGAACCAGGTAGTATGTTGTCACGGCAGCTCCAAATAACACATAATGTCATAAAATAGAGACTGTATACAACCAACTAAGAGTTTTGTAAATTGTCAGCCCTGGCCCATTTCTTCTCTAAGATAGGGGGACAGTGTATGTAAGGCTAGATGTATATTTGCGTCTAGCGATACCAATTCTACATTTTTCCCGGGCTTCCCGCATGCGCAGTGAGTTACCGGGATAATAATAAACATGGTGTCGCGTCCAGTAGGTCAGGAAGGTCAGGTCAGGCAGGGCCCCAGAGCAATAAGCACCGTCCAGTAATGCCGCTCTCGGTTATGTCAGGGCAGGTCATTTGGGAGAACTGTGTGTAAAGAACACGTCAGAGAGGTCTTTTATTTCGTTAAAACGGCAAAATACTCATGAGTTGCGTGCCATGTTCATTATCCCGGTAACTCACTGCGCATGCGGAATCCCGGGATGAAAAGTATAATTGGTATCGCTAGACGCAAGTTAGATGTATTCTCACCATAATTAGAACCGCAAACCGGTTTCGCTCTAATTGGAGCTCATCAGTACGGTATACTAATTACAGCGAGAACACACCTATAAAATAATACGGTTATGGTAGCCAGAGGGTCGCTATCGCGGTGCAAAACCAGGTATATTGTCACCATAGCTTCAAATAACACAAAATATTATAAAACACAGACTGTGTGCAGCCAACTAACAATTTTGTAAATTGTCAGCCCTGGCCCATTTCTTCCCTATTATAGGACAATATATGTAAGGATAGATGTATTCTCACCATAATTAGGATCGCAGACCGGTTTCGCTCTAATTTGAGCTCATCAGTATGGTATACTAATTACAGCGAGAATATACCTATTAAGTAATACGTTTATGGTAGCCAGCCTCCTAGAACATTGTGAGAGGTACGGCAGGGTCACCGTACGGTGCGAGTTACATCACCCTGTATAATGCTATACTGATATCTCGTGTCAGTAGAGTAATAGGATCGAAGCAGTCGTTCAACGCGGAAATACTGAAACCGCTGAATAATCATAGTCATCATAATTATTTAGTTTAAGTTGTTTTATTTTATAATGTT
Source organism: Tillus elongatus (assembly GCA_964006375.1). Classification (NCBI taxonomy): domain Eukaryota; kingdom Metazoa; phylum Arthropoda; class Insecta; order Coleoptera; family Cleridae; genus Tillus; species Tillus elongatus. The sequence goes on along the minus strand of OZ023263.1, from coordinate 62,754,198 downwards.
AGCTAAGCATATTTGACTTTATATATACAAGTAAGAGACAATATGATGTTAGAATTTATTACGAGTGTTTCAACATTAAACATCGTGTATTTCTCCTTTGTTTTAAAATTATAATTAAACTTGTTGTAATTTCGAAATAAATTTTTTTTGATAGAGCTTAATAAAATTCAAAGACATAAAGTAAATTTGCCATATAAGGTAAATATAGATAATATGGCCCTTTATGAAGAAATAATTACTATTAAAAGCTATTACAAAACCACGCAGTTAACATTCATTTTAGATGTACCTTTGGTTGAGTCAGCATATTACGATTACTATCATTTATATGCCTTTCCCATTTGTAATAGTTTGACCCACACATTCCTAACATTAATTCCCCATTCAAAATACCTTTCCTTGAATGATGAAAATTACAAACTCCATGATGGACCATGTCGAGACGTCCGACCAACTGAATTCCTGTGTCAAGCTCAAACAATGAACCACATCAGTCCAAACAGCCCTTGTGAAATACAATTAATAAAGTTCTCCACCCAATATAACAATTGTGAGCATCACCAAATGTTAATAGAAGATGTGAAGATTCAGAAGATCAGCGAAAGTAAATGGATTATCATCTCTCCAGTAGAAAATATAGTCAACTACAGATGCAGCGATGACCGTAAAATCATGGCCATAGATGGTGGTTATCTGGTAAAAATAGAAGAAGGCTGTGAGGTAAAAATCAAAGGACAAACAGTAAGTTCTCATCAATCTGAAATTAAAAAACTTTTCTATGTGCCGTTACTCGAACTCAAATTTAGTGAACTGTTCATGAACTCAAAACTTAACATTGTGCCTTTACATCTAGAATCTACAAATTTAGATGAATTAAATTTAGTGAAATCCCAACTACAGCATCAGAAGGAGTTACTACAAACAATGAGTGTTCCTGTAATTCATACTTCGATTAGTGTTTTTACTTTAACTGTTTGTGTTCTTTTATTAACAGTAGCATGTTTCTGTTTTTGGAAATTTAAAGACAGAATAACCAGTTCCGCCGTCGAGTCCAAAATCGTCAACGAACTTAAGAAGACCCACGAAGTTCCCCTGGAGGACATCAATTTCAAGATTTAGGTACCCTAAATCTCATCTGCCAAGGAAGGAGTTACAGCACCCTGTATAATGCTATACTGATATCTCGTGTCAGTAGAGTAATAGGATCGAAGCAGTCGTTCAACGCGGAAATACTGAAACCGCTGAATAATCATAGTCATCATAATTATTTAGTTTAAGTTGTTTTATTTTATAATGTTAGCTAAGCATATTTGACTTTATATATACAAGTAAGAGACAATATTATGTTAGAATTTATTACGAGTGTTTCAACATTAAACATCGTGTATTTCTCCTTTGTTTTAAAATTATAATTAAACTTGTTGTAATTTCGAAATAAAGTTTTTTTGTTTTGAAGTGCCAAAGGGCACTATCCAAACTTGCGGAACCAGGTAGTATGTTGTCATGACAGCTCCAGATAACACAAAATGTTATAAAATAGAGACTGTGTACAGCCAACTAATAAGTTTGTAAATTGTCAGCCCTGGCCCATTTCTTCCATAATACAGGGACAATGTATGTAATATATTCTTACAATAATTAGAACCGCAGACCGATATCGCTCTAATTAGAGCACATCAGTACGGTACACTAATTACAGCGAGAACACACATATAATGTAATACGGCTATGGTAGCCGTAGAACCAGGCAGTATCTGGTCAAGACAGCTACAAATAACACAAAATGTTATAAAATAGAGACTGTGCACAACCAACTAACAATTGGTGGAATATACGTATATATATATATATATATATATATATATATATATATATATATATATATATATATATATATATATATATATATATGTATATGTATATCTATATATATATATATATATATATATATATATATATATATATATATATATATATATATATATATATATATATATATATATATATATATATATATATATATATAAATATATATATATATATATATATATATATATATATATATATATATATATATATATATAGACTTTTAAAAACATCCGAACACCCATTTAGGGTTGACCAGGTGTAATGAAATTGTCTATACTTCTCTGTTTTGTCTTTGATAGGAACATCTATTTTATAGACCTGACCTGACCTGACCTGACCTGACCAGAAAGATTTCCGTGGTCTTTAATGTGAGACATGCTTGGTTCTCTGGTTAAACCGCGTCCGGAATTTATGGAAACTCCACGTTTCGGCTCCTGTTTTCAAGAGGTAAAGGAAATATGTAAGGACACTCTAAGGACTCAATCTGCTACTCCTTAGAGTGATGGACAAAGGTGAGTGAAGGAAATATGTAAGGACACTCTAAGGCCTCAATCTGCCTACTCCTTAGAGTGGTGGACAAAGGTGGGTAAAGGAAATATGTAAGGACACTCTAAGGCCTCAATCTGTCTACTCCTTAGAGTGGTGAACAAAGGTGGGTAAAGGGAATATGTAAGGACACTCTAAGGCCTCAATCTGCCTACTTCTTAGAGTGGTGGACAAAGGTAGGTAAAGTAAATATGTAAGGACACTCTAAGGCCTCAATCTGCCTACCCCTTAGAGCGGTGGATAAAGGTAGGTTGGGTTGTTGTAGCTCGATTACGGGGCCTCAATCTGCCTACTCCCCAAATCTCGCCGGAGATCGTCTGTGAGGTCTCAGTGTGTTCAACCCTAGGCCTCAGAGAGGTCTGGCAGTTCGTTGCTAGTCTTGTCTTATATATGTCCTTCCGTCTACCTGTTTCGTCATCGGTGAAAGTAGTGGGGTTACCGTCAATTAAGTGGGGGGCTTTGGTCACGGTATTTAGAGGAGGATTAAGAGGGTCACCGGCAACAATTTTATTGCATCATTATCTGCCGGTGACCCTCTTAATCCTCCTCTAAATACCGTGACCAAAGCCCCCCACTTAATTGACGGTGACCCCACTACTTTCACTGATGACGAAACAGATAGACAAGGTACAAAGGAAGGAACATGCCACACACACACATATATATATATATATATATATATATATATATATATATATATATATATATATATATATATATATATATATATATATATATATATATATATATATATATAAACATACAAAATTTGAAACTGACCCCGGATATGGGTTCTAGGGGTCCTAGTTCGCGCTCATTTGCAAAAAATTTTTCAAAATTCAAAAGTCGGGATCTCCCCATTAGTGAATTTTTTCTACGAAAACTCAATAATATAATTTTTTGGATAATTGCATATCGTTTTTCCAGGAGTGTATATACACACACATTCTTCTCGTAACAAAAGTGCGTAGATTATATGTATGAAAATTCGCTATCATGACGCACTTGCTGCATCCAGATTTTGATTACGAGTAAAAATTTCTACACAACTACACACTGAATCACATATCTCATTCGAATTGGTTAATAATTTTGGCGTCAGGCTAGCTGTGTAAACTATTTTGTTTTAGTTTGGAAACACTTCAAAACTCCCTGCGTCCCGCCTCAATAGTTGGAAGAAAAATCCGTTGTATACAACAGATTTTGCCGTGTTGCTAGTTAGTTTGTTTAGATGCGACTTTAATTACGCCCCACAAACTTAGCTGTGAAGTGAAGCTTACTCTAAAGGCATTAATAATTCAGGAAGGTCCCACAGGGGTAGGGAATAATTATACGAGACACATAAAAAGAAATCAGCTCTAGTATCTGACGAGCAAACTTGAAAACAAAGGCGATGTAGATAAGGTAGTGTATAACAGAATGTAAAAGGAGATCGCCGGAACTTTACTTTCATTATCTCGATCGTAGTTACTCTATAGATACCAAAACCCAGACTTAAGACAAAGCAGCCGATGATCCTTCTGTGAGTGAACGTCTTCCTGTCAGTTTTCTTATCAAAACTGCTTCTCGGTGTCAAGATAGAAAATAAATGTAGAATTATCAGGTTACAAAATTCTTTGTATTACAAAGTATTCTAAGGATATTTGAAGTTCTTATAAAATGCACTTATTAATCATGTATGTGTGTGTGTGTGATGTCTTGTCTTGCCTACGGCTTCTCTGGCCATCCGCTCATTTTCAAAACTTATTAATAATAAAATGTCTGGACGCAGCAAGTGCGTTATGAAAGTGAATTTTCATGGAAATAATCTGGCACCATTTTTTTCAATGTTTGTGACTTCTTGTCTTGTGACATAGAGACCTGAATGTTTTCATATAGCTTCATTTTTATAACGTAAACCCACATAACAAATTTGGTTGACATAGCTTTGTTACTTTCTGAGATAGAAAAAATGCCCGAAAGAAAACTCGAAGTTTTCCCAGAAAACCTAAGCTTATTTCGTTGGCTAACAAACTTATACAAACCACTTGCGAAAGGAAAGTACTCACCAAATTTCATCAAAATCGGCCCAATATATTTTGAGTCAGTATGGGTGCATTTATGTATATATATATATATATATATATATATATATATATATATATATATATATATATATATATATATATATATATATATATATATATATATATATATAGTGGCGCATTGAGAACGTAGCAGACCGATTTGTGTCCAGATAATTATTTTTTTTAAGAAACGCTGAAACAAGTCAATTTTAATATTGATGATAACAACCCTTATATTTTAAATAGGGAACATGGGTCGAGTGTTACACCATTTGAAAGCTCTTTCTTTTCTGAATTCTGCACACTAACTTTTTTGAAAGTTTTATCAACTCGTTTAAAAATTATTCACAGTTGGAATTGTAAGAACGTATTTCATTCATTGTGATAAGAAATGCACTCCTTAGTCAATTTTTTGTTAAAAAAAGCTAAAAACCAAAACTAAACGTTAAAAAATGATTATTCAGTTAAGTAAGTGTTCAAATTGTTGACCACCAGCTTCCATACAAAAGTACAAATTTTGTTCAAAACGAGCTCTGATATTCTGGAGCATTTGTGGAGTTATTAGACGGCATTCTTCAACAACGCGTCGTCGTAATTCTTCCAGAGACTCCGGTTTTGTTGCGTAAATTCTACCTTTAAATGGCCCCATAGAAAGATGTCTAAAGGAGTTAAATCCGGTGATCTAGGAGGGCGCTTAATAGCACCTCTACGCTCAATCCAGTGCCCTTAAAACTCTCTGTTCAAAAACTCCCTAACACGTTGTGAAAAATGCGGAAGAGCTCCATCTTGTTGAAACACTAATTGATTTTCTTGATAGCGATAATTATTTTCAACAATGTCAATTAGTAGAGGGTGAATGATATCTTCTAGTAACTCCAAATACGTTTCGCCACTCAAATTGCCATCAAGAAAAATTGGTCCGATTAAACGGTCTCCAACAAAGCCAGTCCAGGCATTCAATTTCTGTGGAGTTTGAGTGTGGACTTTGTGAAAATTTCTTGGATTATTATCTGCCCAATAACGACAATTATGACGATTGACTGTAGAGTTTAATAAAAACGTACACTCGTCTGAAAAACAAATATTGAACAGAAAGTTACCGTTATCAGCTATTCGTGCAGTCATAGCTTCACAAAACTCCCGCCGCCGATCAAAAATCATCTTCATTCAGTTGTTGTACAAGATGAATTTTATACGGGTAAAACTTATGATGCTTCAATGTTCGCTGAATAGTTCTTCTTTTGATGTTTGAAACAGTGGCCAATTTTCTCGTGCTCAAAGTTGGGTCAGCAGCAATTTGTCCTAAAATTTCAATCTCAGTAGTCTCATTTCTAACCGGAAATTCACGTTCAGGATCCCGTTTTTTGTTGGCTACTGAACCACTTTTTCGAAACCTTGCAACTAACTCCAAAATGTATTTTCTGTTAACATTTCTCTTCGGATGTCGTTCATTAAACAAATTTGCGGTACGAGTAATTATTTCAATTCTTTCTTCTACAGAACACACCATTGTGAAATTAATTTTCGGTAGTACTATCAGGTACCAAACCGACCGATAAACTGAAATAATAAACCGCATTTCTGTCATTCCGATAAGAAATGTTCTGAAAGTCAATTTTTTGTTTACAAACCAACAAAACATTGACTATCAGCACATTTCTTATCGGAATGAGTGAAACGCGGTTTTGCATTGTTAACTGTGAATAATTTTTAAACGAGTTAATAAAACTTTCAAAAAAATTTGTGTGCTGAATTCAGAAAAGAAAGAGCTTTCAAAAGATGTAACACTCGACCCATGTTCCCTATTTAAAATATAAGGGTTGTTATCACCACCCTTAAGAAGTTGATGTGACAAAGTTGCGTTTTATGTCAAAACATGCCCCCCTCAATATTAAAATTGACCTGTTTCAAAGTTTCTTAAAAAAAATCTCTGGACGCAAATCGGTCTGCTTCGTTTTCAATGCGCCACCCTCTATATATATATATATATATATATATATATATATATATATATATATATATATATATATATATATATATCTGCATTAAATATATGGTTTACTATGTCAAGTTCATCATTAAAATTAAAGTACTGGTTCCCTATTATGCGATTCAATTCTAAGTTATTGGCAATGCCATGTGCGTTGGGCTCGTCTGAAATTTTACTATATTTATAAGGCATTTCTTCATTTCCTTCAATCGGAAATTTTATGTTAATGCACTTGTTATTTACATATAATTTGCGGTTCTTAAAATCTATTTTAGCTCTATTTTCTGTTAAAAAGTCGATCTCGAGTAATCCACTATACTCGGTATTGAAATTAAATAGTCGGAATTATTGTGTCTCGTTTGATATTGTACTTAAAAACTATATTGCCTCTATTGGAGTGTTTAGAGATACCATGCGCGGTTTTTATATGAAATATTTTCTCGAATATATTATTTGCGAAATGGTGGATTTAATAAACTTTTTGATGATCCGCTATCTAATAATAAGTTACCTTTTATTTTCTTCAGCTCCACGTAAGGTAGCCGGCATAATGTACTGAAATTATTAATATCTATCACAGTGGGTCCTGTGATGGACCTGATATTGGAAAATTTTGTTGGTTCTCGTAATATTGTTTAGCTACTGATAATTCCTGATTCATTCTATCGTAATCTAATCCATTATAAAAATTTGTTAACGGACTTACGTTACAATTTGTTACGTCGTTATAAACATCGGTATGATGTAATTGCTCTCTACGTACTGGGGGTAAATTATTCCTAAATTGTGTTGAATTTGAAACACTTATCTCCATAGCCTGTGGATATTATCTGTTATTGGGGTTATTTGGATTGTAGTTTGGGCGTCTGAACTGATTTGATTGGGTATTTTGTGTAAAATTGGGTCTGGTTTGATTATTGCCCTGATTGTTGTTTTGATAATTGTTTTGATTATACGACCTAAAGTTTTGCTGGAAAGGCCCCTGAAATTGCATATTACTGAACTGTGGCGTTTGTTGCCTTTGATAAAACGGTATTTGTTGTACCTCATGTCTGTTTGTGTGGGATTGTTGCTTGTGTAGCGATTTATCCATATAGTCGCAGTTTTCTTCGGGGAATATAAACTTCAACGCTTGAAGGACTGGTGGCCCGCAAGGTCGTCCCGAAAGGGTTGCGTAATCCTGCTAAGAATGATTTTAGTGGTAGTTGCTCATATATCGTCATTTTCAGCGCTCGAATGGCTTTGTTGTTCTCATTTGAGATGATGTTTGAAATTAAAAGCTGTTCTATATACCTACACTCGTTACTAAAGGATAATGCATAGTCGTTCTGTCTTTCTCTTAGTTGCAACATTTCCTCTAACAAACTTGTGTCATTACGTTGACCAGTAAAATTTTGAAATATCGCTTGCCTTAAATATATCCATTAATTAATGATTTTCGTGTTTATGATTAGTCTGGCTTGCCCTGTTAGCTTGGTTTGCACAAAATACAAAAAAAAATGGTTTAAACATGATTTTTGACCTGGTACATCAAACTGCGTCCTTACTAAATCCACTGATTTTAACAAGTTTTCCACATTTCCCAGTTGGCCGCCAAGCTCGGGAATTGCTTTCAAATAAAATTCTTTAAATTGATCTGCCATATTTATGTTATTAACTTCTGAGTTATTCGCACAATTAGGTAACTTGTCATTACTCTCACTAATGCTTACTTGTCTTAATCTGTAGTCTAAATTTAATAAATCTTTTACTTCTTCGTCTGAGTCAGACATACAATTATCGACAATACGCAAATGTAAAAAGTGGTAAAATGGATAACAATTGGAAAGTAGCAAACACTTAGATAACAATTACTACTACTGCTTCCATTAGACTACTTGGCTCTGTTTCTATACTGCTTGGCTCTTACTTTGGACCACTTGGTTGTTACTAGGCCTCGATAGGCTTAAAAATTAATATCTGGTTGATTTTTTAACCGACTGTGCCACTTAACTTCGCGGTTAAGACGTTTAGTTTTTTAAACAATATTTATTTGACAGTTAAATATTACGTAAACAAATAATAATCAAAAATACAATAATAAAAATAGATATCAATATAAGTGTGATACTAATAATAAAATATAATAATGCAGTACGCGATTTGCAAAGTATTGAGTGCGGAACAAGAATGGGCACCCCGCTGAAGGCGAGCTACCTATTTATAATAAAGTCCCTCTGGCACTATTGTCTTTAGAGCTGACTTTTACACTGCTGACTAAACTTCTCACGCTTTGCCGCGTAGTTTCCCATGATGATATTTGGATCCGCTGACTCTAGGGTCTGCATACTCGGTTACTACATTGTTGTTGATAATATACCGTTGTTATGAGTCCATCTACCTCGCAGCATTGTAGGCCCTCAAGTTAAATGTTAGTAAGAGCATAATTTCAAACTTATTTTAACATTTAAGCACTCTATTAAAGATGATGTCAAGAGGCATCAAAATATATTGAGTTTAATGCAAAGTGACCTTCTATAAAGTTTGAGCCCTATATTGGTCGTAATTGCCCTTAAGAGCAAACAATAATATAGGCATAGAAAAAATATTATTTCTGTGTAAATAATAATAAAGAATTTCGACCACAAATATTCGCCAATAATTATAAATAGCACTTCAAAATGTAAACAGGTGTGAATCAGATTTTCTTTTCATAGCCCGTATTACTTTCAAGTTCTTTGCCTAAATGTTGCCAATTTTGACGTTCTAAATCGCGACTTTGACGTTTTGAGGAAAACCCCAATTTATTTTACTTTAAATGCCTCTAACTGTTTTGTCTTTTAACGTAGAGAGGTAAATTTTGGTGATTAATTCACCTAGAATTATATAAGTCTATGCACCAAATTTGGTTGCCCGTTTTGTTATTTCCGGAGATATAAATTTTTTTCGAAAGAAAACACAACATTTTCCAGGAAAACCTGAGCCGATTTTCCTGGCCACTTGCAAAAGGAAGGTATTCACCAAATTCAATCAAAATCGGCATATTACTTTTTGAGTTATCGGTGTGATTAATAACATTTATAGGTAAATTAGCGGATTAGCGTATTGTTCGTTTTTTGAAAAAAAATCAGAAAGATGCTTAGAGGAACCCCTTTATGCATTAACCATCGGACAAATGCTGTGATCTTAACTCCACAATACAGTTAATACCTAAAGCAAATTTGAGGTTCTGTGCAGGGTAAACACACTACAACGGAGCTAGAAATGCAAACGGTGAAAAACTCACCTTACAGAAGTCCATAGAAAGGAGAAACTCCTTACCAACACCGTTTCTCCATAAAAAAACAACTTTTCCCAATTGAAAAAAAAGCTGAATAATATCGTAATCTGATTAATGTAATTAAATAAATTACTGGAACTGCTACCAAAGCATCACATAAAAGTTATATTTTAAATACATTTTCAGCAAATAGGTTAATAAAATAAAGAACAACGAAGATTGTAGCTGAAACTTAAGGCTTTCTAAATTCTTACGACATTTATACTGCATAGCGATATTCATTTGGGTACTCTATCTAGAACATGTCAATTTTGACGTTTCGAATCGCGATTTTTTTGACGCTTTAAGAAGAAAAACTTAAAGGCTTATAACTTTTTTTTATTTTAACGTAGAGATTCAAATTTAGGTGCATGGTTTTCTTTTTATGATATAAACCTTCGTACTCAATATGATTGCCCTAACTTTGTTATTTCTGGACATATAAAAATTTTCCGAAAGGACAGGCAAAATTTTCCAGGAAAAACTAGTCCAATTTTCCTGGATAACGAAATTAGCCAAGCCACTTGCGAAAGGAAGGTACTCACTAAGTTTTATCAAAATCAGTCTACTATTTTTTTAGTTATCGGTGTGACACACACACACACACACCCATATATATATATATATATATATATATATATATATATATATATATATATATATATATATAAAGTCTGAAACCGACTTCGGATTTGGGTTCCAGGGGTCCCAGATTGCGCTCATTTGAAGAAACTTTTTCAAAATTCAAAAGTCGGGATCTCCTCATTAGTGAATCTTTTAAAGAAAATTCAGTAATAACGGAAAACTAGGCGAATGAACAATACATCCTCGACTACATCCGAAGCCAATAAGTCCGATACAAAAAAAAAATATTTTATTTGTACGCTTATTAGGTGTAAACCTCTTGAGCAGTAAAGTGACATATAAATAAAAATCTATGGACGCAGCAAGTGCGTTATTGTAGCGAAGTTTCTGAAAACTCGGGAGCTAAACTGCAAATTTACTGAAAATTCGCTACCAAAACGCACTTACTGCGTCGAGATTTTTTTCTTACAAACGCATCATATTTCGATAAAAAATGCAAAAATGCATTAACAAATTTGTTCCACGAAAATTAGCTAAAAAAAAATTATACACCTCTACTCACTCATGGTCCCGTAACTTCCTTGGGGAGTGTGAACAAGACATTTTCCTTGGGGTTTGTGAATCCAGGGGGGGGGTGTCATAGGCAGGATTCTGAAACCAGTTTTTTGAAAAGCGTTCGGGTGCTAAACTGCAAATTTACCGAAAATTCGCTACCAAAACGCCCTTACTGCGTCTAGATATTTTTCTTACAAACGCATCATATTTCGACAAAATGCAAAAATGGATTCTCGAATTTGTTCTACGAAATTTAGCTAAAAAAATTATGCACCCCTACTCACTCCTGGTCCCGTAACTTCCTTGCGGGGTGTGAACAAGAAATTTTTATTGGGGTTTGTCGATTCAGGGGGGGGGGGGGCTAAGCAGGTTTCTGAGAACAGTTTTTTGAAAAGCGTTCGGGAGCTAAACTGCAAACTTACCGAAAATTCGCTACCAAAACTCACTTACTGCGTCCAGTTTTTTTTCTTACAAACGCATCATATGTCGATAAAAAATGCAAAAATGTATTAACGAATTTGTTCTACAAAAATTAGCTAAAAAAAAATTATACACCCCTACCCACTCCTGGTCGCGTAACTTCCTTGGGGAGTGTGAACAAGAAATTTTTCTTGGGGTTTGTGGATCCAGGGAGGGGCCCTAGGCAGGATTCTGAAAACAGTGTTTTGAAAAGCGTTCGGGAGCTAAACTGCAAATTTACCGAAAATTTGCTACCAAAACGCACTTACTGCGTCTAGATATTTTTCTTACAAACGCATCATATTTCGATAAAAAATTCAAAAATGCATTAACGAATTTGTTCTACGAAAATTAGCTAAAAAAATATACACCCCTACTCACTCCTGGTCCCGTAACTTCCTTGGGGAGTGTAAACAAGAAATTTTTTGGGGGAATAGGTGTGGTGTTCGAGGTAGGCAGGGTTTAAGGGGGATATGGCTTCAAGATGTGAAAAAGACAACTTTCAAGCCCGTTTTATTCGCATTTTCTGCTCATATTTCCTTTTTACTACCTACCCCGCCCAGCACCCCTATTCACTCCTGGTCCCGCAACTTCCTTGGGGGGTGTGAACAAGAAATTTTTCTTGGGTTTTGTGGATCCAGGAGGGGCCCTTGGCAGGTTTCTGGAAACAGTTTTTTGAAAAGCGTTCGGGAACTAATCTGCAAATTTACCGAAAATTCGCTACCAAAACGCACCTACTGCGTCCAGATTTTTTTCTTATAAACGCATCATATTCCGATGAAAAATGCAAAAATGCATTAACAAATTTGTTCTACGAAAATTAGCTAAAAAAATTATAGACCGTTAAACCATTAACTTCACTAAACCTACAAATAAATATCCAAAACGGCACCAACTTAACTAAACTGACAGCCAAAGCATCAAAGAAAGGGTCTATTTGCAATGGATATTTTGTAAATATTTTAGTAAAATGAAGGGCAATGACGGTTGAATCTGAAACTTAAGGGTTTGCAGAACACTCTTCTTGCAACATTGTCTTTTCACAAACGGTATTTATTTCACATTCTTTGCCTAAACATTGCCAATTTTGACGTTTAAAATTGCGAGTTTGACGTTTTGAGGAAAACTCCAAAATTTGTTTCTTTAACTACCCATAACTTCGTTGTCTTTAAAGCTGGAGACCTAAATTTTGGTACAGAGTTCACTCTTTATAATAGAAACACGCGTACCAAATTTGATCAAGATGGGCTTATTATTTTTTGAGTTATCGGTCGGATATTTATATATATATATATATATATATATATATATATATATATATATATATATATATATATATATATATATATATATATATATATATATATATATATATATATATATATATAAACACAGATCTCTTCATTAGCAAATTAAAAAAAAAATTCGTTAATAAATGCAAATGCCTGATTTCAACATGTAGGTAATATTAACATACCACCGTGTTAATATTGTGTAATGTGGGCTATAAGGGATGCTGCAATCTGTCTCTGACACTACAATCACTTCTACTCTGTTTTCATTAGAGCACTTAATTGGGAAATGTAGCCTGTTAATATAATTAAATTCAGACTGAGATATCAACTGAGCAATTTACTTCAGAGTACGTAAATCAGAATAGTTTGCTATTTATTTGTTTTGCTTTTGCTGCTAGGAGTAGATCCTATTATAGGAAAAAACGTTCGTTTGTTTGTTTATCATCTTGTGCAGGACCGTTAAACTAGCTATAAAAACTGTGGCCTGGGTAATTATGGTACTAACATTTAATTGGTTTTCATCTAGAAGTGGTCAATAGTTTGTCCCCCAAAAAAATTAATAAAGAAAGGAGCTTCTAATATCTAAATTGGGGATACTAGACTGGCATTATTGGTATTAATGATGGATACATGTCTAGATTGTAGTCGGATGAACGAAATTAATATACTATAAGAAACTACACCCAATGCAATGAAAAGTGAGGCACCTAATTTTGGATTAAGCTTTCAATATTTGTAATTTATAAACGAATGGCCTGAATTGCGTATTCATTTCACATTGGTAGCTTCCCAATAAACACACGTGCGTTTAAAAAACGTATATTTTACGTAAAAACCGTTGAAAAAACGTTATCAGTTATAAAAATTAACGTTAATTATGAAGAGTTTTTAGACATAATATTTAAACGTTATTTCAACACATTTCGCCTATCAAAAACCTACGTTTAGTTAATATTAATACGTTGAATATATGTATTTTATTAAACATTTTATAAGCGAAAGATATTTTGTGTGGTATAAACGTTATATGTAAAACAGGTATTTACCTAATTTTTGTGAAAAAAAAAGCGCAAAAATTTTCTCGTTGTAAAGACCTTATTGATGAAGATTATGATATTTAAACGTTGTTTCAACACAGTTCGCCTACCAAAAACCTACATAAAGTTAGGATTCATACATAAAGAACACGTATTTCATCAGACATTTTATAAGTGAGAGATATTTATGTGATATAAACGTTATATTTAAAACAACTATTTTCCTAATTTTTGTAAAAAAAAGCAACGAAACAATTTGTCATTGTAAAAGAGGTTATTAATTAAGTGTTTTTAAACATAATATTTAAAGGTTGTTTCATCACAGTTCGCCTATCAAACACATGCATGAAGTAGGGATTCATACATAAAATATACGTATATTACCGAAGATTTTTTAAGCGAGAGATATTTTATGTGATATAAACTATATATCTAAAACCACTATTTTTCTAATTTTTCTTAAAAAAGCAAAGTACTTAACAATTTATCGTTGCAAAAGACGTTATTAATTAAGTGTGTTTAAATATACTATTTAGACGTAGTTTCAACAAGGTTCGCCTATAAAAAACATACATGGAGAAGCGATTTATACATAAAATATACGTATCTTACTAGATATTTTTTAGGCGTGAGATATTTTATGTGATATATTATATTATGTACCTATAGTTATAGGTTGCGTTTTTCCTGGCTTTGTAAAAATTTTTGTCACATAATCAATCTGAGAGGTATTGGACAATGCGTGCATATTTAAAAAAAAGCTATTTTGTCTTTTGCATTCCACTGTGTAATACATAAAACAGATTTAATATTCTAGTTAAGTACTTATGTCCTTGTAAATTAGTAAGTGTTTGTGCGCATGCAGAACGAGAACAAACAACGAATAGAAATAGAAACAGAACAGGTGACATGACAGCGTGAAGTGTGTACCGTGGTGTTTGGAATTAGATATTATTAAATATTATATTCAGTACGTGACACTTGTATGCTACGGTGAATGGTGGTCTGTTCTATAATATATCATTGTTTTATACACATTAACAAAGAATGATTATCATCCTGTAGCGATTTCCCTTAAAAGTTTTGGAAATAGGTACAGTTAGTGCAGTTCAAAGTGTCAAGTTTTATGTCTTGAAGTTAGGTCAAGGTAAGTTGTATCACAATATGTAATAATAGTCTCCAAAAGTTGTCGAAGTTAATCACATTTCTTGTATTTTGATCTCTATAGAGCGTTATTAGGTAGAATAAATAATTGGAACTTATGAGTTTAGCCGGCGTGTTTACAATCGGCCATGTTGGTTGCTTTCTCATATTTTCAGGTTTAATTTTATTGAGACATTAGACGTATATCTAACGTTTATGAATGCATCCTTTTTCCTGTATGTTGATTGTTTGTGAATCAAACTTTCGAATGAGAGTAATACTAGTTAGCTATGAGTTTAGCAGTTATAAATTCTAATGTATTTGTTTATTTTCCCCGGTTTAATTTAATTTGCACGATACATGTACACCTATATATATATATATATATATATATATATATATATATATATATATATATATATATATATATATATATATATATATATACATAACTTCATTCGAACCCAAGAGACTAATGTCAGTAGTATATGGTAATCACAATTTCATGACCTATTTATTTCTATTTATTAGTTTATAATTTTAGATGCTGCAAAGCTAAATTTTCCCCAACGTGAAAGAAGCGACAGAGCAATCTTTTATGCTGTTAAGGATTGGTTGAAATTAGCTACTTCGAGAATGTCCAGAGCAAAAAACTAATGGAGCAATACTTTTTTTTTTGGTTGAGAAGTTGACAAACAATTTAGGAAATATATTTTTTATTTCATCATTAAGACGCTATGATTGAAGAAGCTTTTTATATTTTTAGAATGTGGTCTTAATTATTTTAGTTTTTTGATAATGAAATATAAGTTTTTTGAAATATTTTTTTGTTTTTTAAATACAGTTATTTTTTTTGACATTTGACTTGTGATCTAATCCATTTTTATAAAGCCCATTTAAAATTATAAACATAAATAATAATTTGTAGGTTTATGAAATTTAGCAGGGTAGCAAGTTTAGAAGTTTTGATGAGCAATGAGCACTTAAAGTAAGTATCTACACCGCAATGGAGTCCAGTTTGACACTTCTGACATCGTCAAAAAATTAATCGTACTCATCTTCTGCTGTCAGCTGGGTTGAAAAACTATCATTTGGTAGGTATGTATTAGTTGTAATTGAAACGTTTATTATACCTCGTTAATACAAGCAGTTTAACGTGACATTGCCCGTTGATAAACATTAATTATAAACGTATATTCTTCATGACAGATGATGGTTAAATTAACGTTGCGAAAGCCTTGTTAATAAACATGTATAAAAAATGGTATATTTTACGTTATTAACGGTAAATAGTGTAACGTTACAAATTCCCGTTCATAAACAGTAATTATAAACGTATATTCTCCATTACAGATGATGGTTAAATTAACGTTGTAAAATCCTTGTTAATAAACATGTCAGAAAACGTATATTTAAACGTTAAAACATACATGTATAAAAAACGTTTTTTTATTGGTTTAATTATATGTTTATTCGGGCGAGGTAGCAGTTTCCTTTTAAACGTTTAATTAACGAACATGTGTTTACTGAGTTATTACTTCTTTTATCAAGACCATGTTGTCGGTTGTTTTTTTTTAGTGAATTTTCTTAAAAAAAATTCACTAATGAGGAGATCCCGACATTTGAATTTTGAAAAAATTTGTTCAGATGAGCGCTAATTAGGCCCCCCAGAACACATATCCGGGGTCGGTTTAAATTTTTATATGTTTATATATATATATATATATATATATATATATATATATATATATATATATATATATATATATATATATATATATATATATATATATATATATATATATATATATATATATATATATATATATATATATATATATATATATATATATATATATATATATATATATATGTATCACACCGATAACTCAAAAAATAATGGGCCGATTTTGATTAAATTTGGTGAATAAATTCCTTCTGCAAATGGCTTGGATAAGTTCGTTAGCCAGGAAAATCGGTCTAGGTTTTCCCGGAAAATTTTGTGTTTCTTTCAAAAAAAAATTATATCTCCGGAATTAACAAAGTAAGGGCAACCAAATTTCATATGCAGATTTATATCACCATAGGAAAGTTACCTACCAAAATTTAGCTCCGCAGGTTAAAGGATAAAAAAGTTACAGGCATTCAAAGAAAAATAAATTTGAATTTTCCCCAAAACGTCAAAATTGCGATTTTAAACGTCAAAATTGGTGAGTACATTCCTTTCGCAAGTCGCTTGGATACTTTTGTTAGCCAGGAAAATCCGGCGAGGTTTTCCCGGAAAAATTTGTGTTTTCTTTCGCAAAATATTTATATCTCCAAAATTAACAAAGTAAGGGCAACCAAATTTGGTAAGATGGTTTATGTCATTATAGGTGTGCCACCTACCAAAATTTAGCTCTGTAGGTTAAAAGACAAAAAAGTTATGGGCATTTAAAGAAAAATAAATTGGGGGTTTCCTCAAAACGTCAAAGTGACAATTGAAAACGTCAAAATTCGCAACATTTAGGCAAATAACTTGAATCTAATACGGGCTATGGAAAGAAAATGTCTCAAGAAGAATGTTTTACATACACCGAACTCTTAGTTTCAACCGTCATTGTCCTTCATTTTACTAAAATATTTCCAGAAAATTCATTTCTAATAGACCCTTTCTCTGATGCTTGGCAGTAGCCTTAGCTATAGAGTTTATTGTTTAATGGTATATAATTTTTGTCGAATTTTCGTAAAAAATCAATAAAGCTCAATATATTCGTTATTATACAAGATATGAAAAAATATTGTATACATTAATAATACGGTGTTTTGAGCTACATCTTAAAAAATTATTGCGACAATCACAGGCTGGCCCATAAGTCGTTGGTGATACAAATAATTTTTTTGTCGAAAACGCCTTATTTTTTTGCATTTTCCATCGAAATATAATGCATGTTTGTAAGTTAAGAAATTCTGGAGGCAGCAAGTGCGTTGTGGTTGCGAATTTTGATTAAATGCTTCATATTTGAAAAGCTCAATTTGCTATTAACCTATAAGGTTGACCAAGAAACGGTTTTTTTTAGTAACACTTTTGGTTTACTTTTGGAAATTTCTGTACGTTTTCAAACAATCAAGTTATTTTGATGAAACATGGCACATTGTTTTTACTATATATGTTATACTGGTAATCAAATTTGATGCCTGCTTTTTCTATATAGGTTATACTGGTAACCAAAATTGATGTCTGCTTTCTTAAAAAGAAAACACACATATTTGCAGTAAAATAATTTTTATGAAAATTCACTACCATAACGCACTTGCTGCGTCCCGAGATTTTTTTTTAATCAAACACGCCTTATGTTATTGCATTTTTGCATTTTCCATCGAAATATAATGCATGTTTGTAAGAACAAAAATTCTGGACGCAGTAAGTGCGTTATGGTAGCGAATTTTGATCAAATGCTTAATATTTGAATAGCTCAATTTGCTATTAACGAATAAGGTTGACCAAAAAACGAGTTTTTTCGGGAACACTTTAAGTTTACTTTTGGAAATTTTTCTACATTTTCAAACAATAAAGTTATTTTAATGGAACATGGCACATTGTTTTTACTATATAGATTATACTTATAACCAAATTTGATGCCTGCTTTCTTAAAAAAACACACATTATTGCTATTAAAAAATAGTTTTATGAAAATTCACTACCATAACGCACTTGCTGCGTCCCGAGATTTTTTATATATATTTTACTGGCTTTCACTGCATCTTAAGCTTCTGATAAAACCCATGATTTAGGCATCTTTGTTCATAGTTTTATGTGATTTCCTGACCCCACTGCTTTTATTTGCAATTCCAGTTACATATTACATCCTCTTATCCATATTTTGAACTAATTTGATATTTTTTCCAATTCCTTTCTCAATATAATATATTAAGTGTAATTTGTGTTGAGTCTGATCTTCCAGTTTTCGACTTCTTTTCTATTTCGGAAGTTCCATTCCAATTACGTTTAAAAGTTTTATATCTCGCTTAACTTTAACAGCATCTGCATTCAAATTATTACGAGCCGTTCTGATAATGTTTCTCGATATATTTCGACATTGAAATTTTTTGTAGTTTTATAATTGCACGGCATTTGAAATCATTCCAGCTTCGGAGCAAATTAGAATACCTACAAAATCAGGGCAATCAACAACTACTCCTGCTTTAGATATTATTGAGTAAGTTATCTTATTTTTTTACGTTTCTTGGTAGGGGTATTTCGTTTTCTTTGTCTGATGCCTCTATCTTCGGCAACCATATGCCCACCATCCCTATATATTAATGTTACAAGTTTTAGCCCACGACAACCAAACAGAAACTACCACCACTCAACCAAAGCAACAAGCTGCATAACTAATAAAATCTTGGAATTCACATTTAAGAGGCGTTTTTTCCCAGTAAAATCATATGACGAGGACAACGTACTTTTTGTTTGTCAGCTGTCTGTGGGCACAACCCTGCCTGATTGCCTAAGTGTTTTGCAACCCAATAATTCCTTAGACCAGAGATTCTAAACGTGCGGGGCGCGCTTACTTAGTGGGGCGTGATAAAACTGAATGAGGAGTAGGAGGGGGGGTTCTAGCATAATCAAAAAAATAATGAAAAACAAATGTTAATACAAAATTTATTCCATTTACTGAAATAAAAATAATAGAATACAATCTATACATTATTATGATATTGTGGAGGCCGATACTTGATGTAAATCCATTGTTAACTTAAATAAAGAAATAAATAAACAAATTGATTTACACTATTTTATTGAACGTAAAACAGCAGTTTCGCTGAAGTTCTGTATTTGAGAAAGCTGAGAACTTCAGCGAAACTGCAGTTATAAGTTAAATAAAATACTCTAAATCAATTTTCCGACAATATTTGCATGGATGCAAAATGATGATGTTTTGTATCCTCCTACTATGTGGAAAAGCCTAACTATTGGACAATTGATAGTCCCTTTATTAATCTTATTTTTAAATGGATAGACATTGATCCAATCCAATCCATAGCAGCTGGTAGCGGAATTTTCCTTTACGTAATAGTAAAGGATTTTTTTCACGCCCGAGGAGGTACCACCCCATACATCAAGGGGCCGGTGAAGTCCCAACGGACGTTTCAGGTTCTTGTGTATGAGTCGGTTTCCCTTATAAGCAAAAATGATGATGGCTCCTCCTTGTACAAAAGATTCCGGAGGTAAAGTACCCTTCCATTCGGATCTCCGGGAGAGGGGTGTACAGGGGGCGCCAACATCAAGATTTAACATATCCTTTTCGAATATATGTGGCCTAAATTCTAACCTGAACTCCGTCCACCATTTCCTCCAGGCTAACAGGCCCCAACTCCTCTTCCTCACCGAAACCCAAATCAGTGCCAAAATAGCGACCAATCACCTTAATTTTCCGGGGTATGTGCTCCTTACTTTCTTTAGATTGCATGGAGGCGTGTGCGCATACGTCCGTAGCAATCTACCCTGCACCAGACTCCCCAATTTAGAAGCTGGAAGAAAAGACATACTATGGATAAAACTCTCTCTCAGGGCTGCAACTAAATTCATCTGTTACATTTACCTTCTGACAACAACTTTGTCCAGCTCTTTGACTACCTCTGAAAAAACCGACTATCTGATTTCTGAATATCCTTCCTCCGAGGTCACTATTCTTGGTGACTTCAATGTCCATAATAAGGAATGGCTAGGATCTTCAAAAACCGATCCATAAGGGAGAGAAGCGGGGGCCTTTGCAGTCAGCAATTCTTTAGCCAATATGGTTCAGCAACCTACTTACTTTCCTCGTATCCCAACACACAGCTCAAATCCCTTGGATCTCCTTCTTACTACAAAACCTGAATGCTATAAGATACCAGTCACCGCCCCCCTTGGTCGCTCAGACCACGGCATGGTCACTGCTTCTTGCGCAATGCAACCCGAGGTCACACAGTCATCACACCCACGTATCGTTTGGCACTACAACTCCGCAAACTGGGACGAAATGCGGGATTACTTTTCCTCATTTCCATGGGCGTCTGTCTGCTTCTCTCATCCTGATCCCTCTGATATCTCACAAAACGTCACCAAAATTATCCAAGGTGGCATGGAATTATTTATTCCACGTACACAGAAAACCCCTTTAGCCACTCAAAAGCGCTGGTTCTCTAAATCCAGTGACAAGGCCAGACTTGAAAAGATCAAAGCTCACAAAACGCTTCTACACAATCCCAGTCAAGAAAATTGTCAAGCATTTAACGACGCAAGAAACCGCTATGTCCGCATTCTTTCTGAGGCAAAAGACTCGTTTATTAACTACATCAAAAACAAAGTCCTCTTAAGCTCCAACGGCGGCAAACCCTTCTGGATTCTTGCTAAATCTATTGGAAATAATTTCTCCAAAAGCACGTTCCCAGCTCTTGTCTCAGGGGATGAAATTGTTTCTACCGCCCTGGGCAAGGCTGAGCTTTTTGCATCGTTGTTCGCCGGAAATTCTACTCTCAACCCACCTCCAAATGTTCAACCACCAACAGTCCCCAATGTCGCGCATAAAATGACGGATATCATTTTCAAAACTAAAAAAGTACGAAAGATGCTCTCTTCTCTTAATACCAGGAAATCCTCTGGCCTTGACGATATCCCAGCAATTGTTCTCAAAAAATTCGCACCAGAACTTGCTCCTGCCCTGACTCGTCTGTTTCAGATATCTTACAATAAAGGCATATTCCCTAGTAACTGGAAAACTGCTCGAGTACAACCCATCCCCAAGAAAGGATCCAAAGCGCTTCCTAGCAACTACAGGCCCATTTCTCTCCTTTCAGTCGTCTCTAAAGTGATGGAAAAGTATACAAACACCAAATTACTAAAATTTCTTGAAAAACACAGTCTAATCCACGACAGGCAGTATGGATTCTGTCATCGCAGATCGACTGCCGACCTCCTTTCCTTTGTCACCCATTATTGGAACAAGTCTATGGAACTACAGGGTGAATCCCAGATTTTTGCTCTAGGCATATCCAAAGCACTTGACCAGGTCTGGCACGCAGCGCTGCTTAATAAAGTTCCGGCCTGTGGCCTACCACCAAAATCTAGTACCTGGGTAGCAAATTTCGTCTCCAACAGGAGCATTTCTGTTGTTGTGGATGGCCATTCATCTAAACTGTATCCAATTAATGCAGGAGTTCCTTAAGGTTCAGCTTTAGCCCCTACTTTGTTTCTTCCACCCATCAATGACCTCCTCTCTAGCACATCCAACCCAGTTCACAGTTACGCGGACGGCAGCAC
The DNA here is from genome assembly GCA_964006375.1 of Tillus elongatus. Lineage (NCBI taxonomy): Eukaryota > Metazoa > Arthropoda > Insecta > Coleoptera > Cleridae > Tillus > Tillus elongatus. The sequence goes on along the minus strand of OZ023263.1, from coordinate 62,732,070 downwards.
CCTCCACTCAAATATACAATATTCTAAGCCTGTCTCTTTAGCCCAATTAGATGAGGATCGCAGACTCATGGAGGTTTCTGTCTCCGTGGATCTCCAAAAAATATTAGACTGGGGAAGTAGAAATCTTGTACAATTCAACCCCACCAAATCTCAGTCTTGCTTTCTTTCTCATAAGAGATACACCAGCCCTAGACCCATCACAATTAACAACCAAGTTATTCAAAGTAATGAGTCCTTTTCTCTTGTTGGCATTTCTGAGGATCGAAATCTTAATTGCCACCAACATGTCACATCAATTGCAGAAGCGGCTGCTAAGAAATGAGGTTTCTTCTTCCGGGCTCGCAAATACTTTTCACCAGCTAATCTCTATACCTTATATACTTCACAAATAAGGCCAAGCCTCGAATACTGCTCCCACATCTGGGGTGCAGCTGCCGCTTCTACACTCGCTATCCTGGACTCTATTTAAAAGAGAGCTATATGTCTCATCGGTTACCCTACCCTTACCCAAACGCTGCCCTCCCTTGCCCACCTACTCGCCGTTGGTGACCTCTCTCTCTTTTATAGATATCTGCACGGGCACTGCTCAGAGGAGCTTTCCTCCATAGTTCCCCACCTGCTGCCCCCAACAGATCTACCAGGGGAACAGAGCGAGTGCACTCTTTGACTGTCCAGGTCACCAGACATAGAGCATCTTGTTATGCCCGCTCTTCTGTCCCGAGGACTTCCAAGTTGTGGAATTCCTTGCCGGCACATGTTTTTCCTTCTCCTCCGAACCTCCAAACATTCAAGTCCAGAATTAACAAGTTGCGTCTTTCCTCCTTGTCAACACCCACGGTACGAAAGTATTTAGGCTGTAAGCCCTCGTGGTTTGTTGTTGAAAATAAAAAAATAAAAAAAAAATGTTTATTTATCTAACTATACATTATTACTTCCACATCGTCAATACATTCGCAAGTGTAGCATCGGAGACAAAAATGTCACTTTTTTTTCGCTTAATGGTCGTAAAAAGTGCCAAATCACGTAGAAAACATGATTTGAAAACGAATTTTTGTATCTGTCATGTTTTGTGTAGCCACGATAAATTTAGAACGAATTCAGATATCGTCTTCAAATTTGGTTCACAGTTAACAGCCGACAAACGAACAATCCTTGGGTAAAAAAGCTTTAGTGGTAGTGGATTGGGTGAAAATGTACATGTTTTCGTTTAAGTCGAGTAATATACTGTTTTGTGGTTTGTCTATTAGAAAATTTGCAATCTCGTCAGTCATCTGGTATTCTGTGCTAAAATTAAATTAGGGGTTGAATGTGTGGGGGTGGAATGTCGGTGACATTTTTTCGTTCAAGCTCGAGTAATATAACGTTTCAGAAACTTATGGGTAAAGGAATAAGAATATTTTCTTTGTGGTCAACTCATGGATCCAAAATTCATTTCAGAATAATGTCTTTCTTAGGATAGTAGATTTTCACAGCTATGAGAGGAATTTAAGATTCAATTTTCAGCACTATTTTTTTATTGTGCAGGAATGCATTAAATGTTGCCTAAGTACACACAGAATGTCTATTCAACTTGGGCCACGGTTTTTAAAATTTGGTAAAACGCTTTTTGAAATTCTGCTTCTCAGTTTCTATTCATTATAGCGTTTAAAACTTTGAGGACAACTGGTTAGTGACAGAAGCCATCGGTTGTATCAATGCCAACTGGTTTCCAATGACTGCCATGATGTATAATGGGTTGCCTATGTCCACTAGTCAATTGTTCAATCTCAATTCGTCTGGAATTAGTCATTATCTCCAGCGCGTTTTTCATGTGTGCAAGTTAAGTTTGTGTTATACCAGTTTTTGTGATTTTTATTGGAACATATTCTGAAAAATGTCTGGTAAGTTATGAAATATTATCATACAAACACATTATTAGTGTAATTGCTTCAGTGTCTGATTATAATTTCTTCGCATGACATGTAATATGTGTGGTCATTGTTGATAACCACCGGGCTAACGTGCTATTATTTTGTAGCTTGTAAAGATAAGTGGACGTTTGAAAATGTAGAAGCAATATCTCAAAGAGAAATTTGGGCAATTTTAGACGATATTTCCAGCGATATTGAATCTATCACATCTGATGTAGATGACGAAAAAGCTGAACTTTCAAATCAAGCAGAGCTGCCAGACCCAAGCTAAGAACTGTTTGATATAGAATAAATGGATATCGGGTACGAATCAGACGAACATGTACAAGATAGTGACTATGACCCTGATGATGACATCCCATTGTCCGCACTACGTACTAAACTATGTAGAGGTTAAATTTCCTGGAAAACGATCCTGAGTTCACTATTATAGTACAAACATTTTCGAAGCAAACTGGTCCTAACGTGCCAGATAATGTGGAGAGCCCAAAAGATATGTTTCTTCATCTGTTCCCATAAGAGCTTATAAATCATATTGTGTTTCAAACTTACTTGTACGCTGTCCAGCAAAATTGCCAAAAGCCATATGTACCTACTAATAACGACGAAATAAAGAGATTCCTCGGAGTAAATATGATCATGACTTTGAAGAAGATGCCTCGCTATCGAGATTACTGGTCATCCAGAGAAGAAATGAGAGACTTCTATATAAGTTCTGCAATTTCAAGGAACATATTTTCATGGCTACTTACCAACTTCCATCTGAATGATAATGCTTTGGAATCCAAGAAAGACGAACTGGGGTTTGATAGGTTGTACAAAGTAAGGCCACTACTGACGAAATTATCAGACTTTCGCTGCAGCATTACATCCAAGTGAATACCAATCAATCGATTAATCGATGATCAAATTCAAAGGACAATGTAACACCCGGCAGTACATGCCGATGAAACCGACCAAACGTGGATATAAAGTTTGGTCACGAGTCGATTCTACCCGTTGTGCCAATTTCAAATATATACGGATAAAGTTAGTGATGCTGTTAAAAAAACTTAGGAAGTCGTGTTGTAAAAGACCTGACAAGAAGCTTAGTTGGTAAATACCATATAGTTTATTGCGACAATTTTTTCAACTCTGTGCAGTTTCAGCAAGATCTGCTTCAAGATATAATTTACTCTTGTGGGACAGTTCGTCGTGGTAGAACAAATCTACCTGATTTCAAAGCACACAAAATTTTAAAACGAGGAGAGTCAGATTGGCATGTTTCCAGGGACGGTATAGCCGCTTTGAAGTGGATGGATAAACGCAGTGTTCTGTTGTTGAGCAATTACCAAAATCCTTCCATAGTAAAAACAGACTGAAGAAAAAGAAAGAATGGTTTGGTAGAGGAAATAAACTGCCCTCTGTTCGTGAAAGAATACAATCGACATATGGGATATGTCGATAAATTTGACATGTACAAATCATTATATGAAATGGGCCTAAAATCGCACAAATGGTGGCACAGAATTTGTTGGTATTTTCTGGACGCATGTATAGTAAACGCTTTCATTTTGTACCAGCAGAGAACACCAGCAAAAACTATGAGTCTTAAGCAATTTCGTTTGTCAGTTGCTGTTGGTTTAATTGGTGCCTCACCTGAAAATCAGAAACGTGGCCGTAAATCATCCAGCACATCTACAAATAAAAAAAATAAAAAAATTGTGCCATTAGAAGTACGAGATGGTAAATGTGCACATTTACCAGAACGTTGTAGTTCACTAAGATGTGCTAATTGTAGCACTTCAAAAGATATCCAAAGAACCATATGGAAATGTACCATTTGTAATGTGGGACTCTGTCTTAACAAGGACCGGAATTTTTTCATCGCGTACCACACTAAGTGAGCAGGTACCTAGTGGTTACTAACGGAAACCATATCCTGCAGGACATAAGACGTTTTAAACAAATAAGTGTGTCATTTACTTTACTTTACATTAAATAAGTATAATATGTTTTTATAAGCAAAACAGATTTTTTCAAAAAGAAATTAATTATGTCCTCAAATGGTTAAAACTTGTCTGCATTTTCAACGTTATACCGAAACATATGCTACACCAAACATTTTGTTTGTAAAAATTGAATAAAGCGGCCTTAAAAATTTCGACAAAACAAAATCGAAAACGGCAAAGGCACAATCAGTAAGCAATTCTTAAATTTTACCTCCTCAACAAACATTTAATGCTAAATGCCATAATAGAAACAGCGTGGATGCTGAGTTCTCCCTAAAATACAAGTTACGGACAATTAGCAATTATTATCATCACACCCCCACCTATCATTGTCTATGAAACTGACAACACCAGGATAATAGATTATCTCCTTCTGGTATTCTGGATGTACGTTTTCATCAGTAAAGTCTTAATATACGGTAATATTCAGCATAGCACATGTGCCGAATGTCGTCACGTACAGTTGGAGCGCAAGCCTTGTGCGGCGGGTGCAGCCACGTGTCAGTCCCCAGTTATTACATCACTCCTTATGGAAAAGATTGCAACGTTATCAGATGGTGATTTTTGTCAGAAATGTATAGGAAATATGTATAACCCTTAACTGGTAAAGATTTAAAATCAGTAGCAGCTCGTGCCTTAATGCGCAATGCCTTGAGGGTGCGCAAGAAAAAATAGATTATAGTAGTTAAAAAGTCCCTTAAGAAGTTAGCCTTTAAATTTAAAGTATTATCCACTGAATTAATCACAGCATCACAATTATTTTGTCCACTTGTTGAGCAACCCGAACTAGTAGCCATAATAATAATAATAATAATAATAATAATAATAATAATAATAATAATAATAATAATAATAATAATAATAATAATAATAATAATAATAATAATAATAATAATAATAATAATAATAATTGTCTTGTTAGAACATGTAAACAACAACGAAATGATCCAATTAAAATCAATCCGGCGCGCAGCACTACACAAAAATTAATAAACACATGTCAGACACAGACACGCTCTGCCAAAAATACACTGCAAACGGCAAGTGTGGAATTTGAGAGCGCACACCAAATTGTTTATTCGGTCGTTTTCGACGATGATACTGGATCATTTCGCATTGAAGTATCGCATTTCCTCAAGAGCGCCGAAAAATACAGTTTTCTTAGAAAATTGATTTGAAAATAGTAATTGTTAGCGGTGCGTTGTTATTTTTTTTTGTACGTAACAAAAAAAAATACAGTAGAAACAAAAATATTTCATGTTCAAGTTAAAAGTCATAATAAAGAAATATTGTTACTGTGTTTGAAAATTATGTATTTAAAATATTTAAAAAAAATTTCTAAGGATAACAGAAGTGATATTATTATCTTACACAATCTAATAAATCCTCGAAATATTATTACAACACGAGTAACAAAACAACTCACCTCCTAAACTAGTAACTGCTCTAAATATTGTCCATTAACACTCAAACATTTTATCGTAATGCCGCTAGTGGTTGCTGACAGAATCTAATTCCTATCTAACTCTTCAAACGCCCTTCTTACTCTAATCTCTAATTCTTCACGTGAATTGACGGGCGTTTCATATACTTTGGTTTTTATCTTTCCCCAAAGATGGAAAGCAAGCGGGGTAAGATCTGGATTTTTTGCGGGCCATATCCAGGGACTGCACTTTCCAATCCATCTATCTTCAAATAGATCGTCGAGTGTGTTAGATATTTCTCGTGTAGAATGAGCAGGAGCTTCGTTATGTTGATACCAACAAGTTCTATATTCTGATAATGGTAAATTGTCTAAAAAGTCTGTAACTATTGTTCTTAATATTTCCATTTAACGATGAGAAGTTAAGGTTCCATCATAATAATGATAATAAAAGTTATTACCTTTCAATAAACAAAACACATTGAAACTAAATTTTACTTGAAATCCCCTTTCCCTAATAGCGTGAGCGTTTTGATTTGCCCAAACATGACTGTTATGTCTATTGAAAACTCCTTCATGAGAAAATTTAGATTCACCAGCCCATATATATATTTTTAAGTCATCACCTCCTTAAATATGAATTAACATCGTTTCACAAAACTTGACCGTTTGACTAGCATATTCTGGATGGAGAGCTTGCACTAAAGTAAACTTATAGTTGTGGATTTTGTGCTTCCACAAGTTTCTTTCTACAGAGGAGTAAGTAATTCCTATGTCGTTCACTGCAGTGTAAATAGAGGCATGTGGATATGCTTCGAAATAAGCCAGTACAGTTATTTAGTTATCTTCATCTCTAGTCACTGGACTGGGATTAACTTTGGGTGCTTTAAAGTAACAAACTTTAGGAAATTTTACTCAATCCTTCTAAACTTCTTTTCACTGATGGGTGACAGATTAGGATTTAACTCGTTAAACCTTCTACATGTTCTACTAATAATTTGGTTACATGGATGTAAAATAAATTTAAATAATCTGCATTGGAACAATGATTTTGCATGTTAACTGTGAACCTTAGTACATTGACATTTATCAAATAATTTAGAATGACAAGTATGTAATATAAATTGTTCATCGTGGCACACTTGCCTTAACGTTGACGTTCAACCACAGTATAAGGAAAAATTATGCTGTGTTATGTTTTTGAATGTCTCTAAATAGCTCAAAAACTGTCCTTTTTAGCTATAGGAAATACCCAATATAGGTCGGAAAGTTATCAAAAAAAGAATTGGTTGGAACTGCAAGTTACTGTATGTCCCTTTTAAAATAGGACACCCATTGAAGGCAGAAGTAGTCAAAGGTTGGCGCCACCCCGCTGACCATTAATATTTTCAAATCAATTTTCAAAGAAAACTGTATGAGATAGGTATAGAGTAATGTATACTTAAAAGATAGGGAATTTAACGTTAAATCAGATTCTGAATTTATAAAGTTGACAATTTGGAGAATCTTTTAGGTGGACGAAAGGATACTATTGACTTCCGACAAAAATTGGGATTTATCAAAGCACTTGTCATAATTGCGAAAAAATCTATATTGGGCAAACGCGGAGAACATTATTTCATTAAAAAAAAATCAAGTTATCTCTGATTGAAAATTTTCAAATCCAAATGTATGTTATAAATAACAGTTACCTTAAAATCGTATTGTGTTTACAACAGTATATAGGAATTTTTACGCTCTATGGGATATTGAAAACCGTATGTTTCTATCTTGCATTTCTTTAAAGATATCGGAATTTTTCTAAAGCGCTCCAATCAAAATTTTTTCTACAAAATGGCGAATAAATCCGAAACGGTACGAACTAGCCCGAATATGTTGTCATCAAGTGGTCCTTAAATGGAACGTGTAATTCACATAACTAATAATATACAGAGTGTTTTATTAAAAAAACAAAGTTTGTGTCGACTTCCGGTATAACTGGAAGTGCAGGCTAATTAAAAATATATGAGCTAGAAAGATCAGTATTAAAAACGTGCGGATATCAATTTTTAGAATTTAAATATATGTAGTTGTCCAGAAACGTCTAATAGGCCACTCACAGTGAAGCACCCTGTATACCCTTCAATCAAGTGTACTTACGAAAAGGAGAACAACGACAAATTACCCTTCTTAGACACCCTGTTCATCAAAAATATAGATAGGTTACAATTTGACAATTGTAGGAGAGAAACTTCGCTTCATCCCGTCAGATTCAAATCATCCTTTCGGTCACAAAATCTCAAGTTTGAGCTTTCCTGCACAGAGGTTACTCAGCTTTTTTACAAACAGTCAGCGATATAATTCAGAGATGAACATAATTATACATGTTGCGATTTGTAACGGTTTCTCTCCACACATTGTGTATAGATTAGTTACTTAGCATAAGTGGAAAATGTCGATAGGTAACATTACGACATTAAAGCCTGAATTCGATGAGCCATCCAAAAAGTTCTCTGTGCTTCCTTTCTATCCTTTTCTTACAAAAGGGTCAGAGAAAATGGTCAAAGATAATGACTTGGGAGTTGTTTATAAAGTTGGCAATTTGAAGAATCTTTTAGGTGGACGAAAGGATACTATTGACTTCCGACAAAAATTGGGATTTATCAAATATCTTGTCATAATTGCGAAAAAATATATATTGCGCAAACGCGAAGATCAATAACAACAAGATTCAAGGAGCACATAACTCACTTCAGATTCAATAGAGAAAAAACGTCTAGCGTTGCACAACATATGATTGACTCAGTACATAAAGCAGGCGATAATAATTTTAAGTTATTGAAAGTAACCACGGATTATCGCCAGTTAGATGCTTTGGAAAGTACAGAAATCTGCAAAGTCAATCCACAAGATTTGATAAATTTAGACATGGGTTCGGTAAATTCAGCACGTTTTGAAATAGCACGAAATAATGGTCGCTTTCAACATCGACAGATCCAGTTAGGCGTATCCACTGACACAACAATAGTACTTGAATTACATTACCCGATGTTATGTCATCCGGTGTTACATCATCCGGTGTTACGTCACCCGGTGTTACATCATCCGGTGTTGCATCATCCGGTACTGAGGCATCCAATATTGCATCATACGGCGTGACATCAACCGGTATATTATCATCCAGTGTTGCGTTATCCAGTATTGCATCATCATGCGGTATTACACCATCCTCCGGTACAGCATCATTAGTATTACATTATTTTTAGTGTATAGTTTAGGTATAACAAAAACATATTGCAAAAAACAAAAGTCGCCTGACAGTGATAACGTCGGTGCGATGGCTGGAAAGGCGAACTCGGCTGTGCACAGCGGTGGATTTTAATAGTCGGTAAGAAGAAAACATCAACAGGTGATTACGAGTAAAGACGGCCACTCTGCTGCTGCCAAAATGCGGGGAGCAGATGAGGTTTGCTGGATATTTGTGGGGAAAGTATGGGGCAACATGGATGTTTCTGTGATGGGGGAGTTTTTGCGGAAAACTAGCCGACATTAAAGTGTGAGTGCTTTAAACTTGTATCGAAAGGTAACAATAGTAGTTTTAGAGTGAGTGTCCTGAAAGAAAACAAAAGTGATATCTTCGACGAGGAAAAGTGGCCTACTGGTGTAATAGTGAAAGATTACAGATTTTTTCACAAGAAAACTGAGCCGCGACAAACAGAATGATTGTGACGTCTTACTAGATAAAGAAATCACAACAGTAAGTAGCAATGTATTTAACTTTTCTGACGCGAACAGGTGGACTTCCGGTGACCCTATTCTAAATTGTGACATTAGGCAGATAGACTTGCTGCATATAAACATTCAGTGTTTAACAAATAAAATTAATATTTTAGAACTGTTTCTTGAAAGAACGAAATCGCGATTTATTTGTATCTGTGAACATTGGTTAACACAATCAAATTGTAATGCTGTGGCTCTTGATGGTTATGTCAAAGTCTATGCATTTGTACGAACGAGCCACCGACACGGTGGGTCAATTATTTTCGCCACTGAAGCATCTGTACAGAAATGTAAACCATTGGCTTATTTAAATAGACTTTCAGTTGAGCTTGATTTTGAATGTGCTGCTATACTGATTATATGATAAACAGACATGTATTGGTAATATTTATAGGTCGCCTGCAGGCAACTTTGGAGTATTTTGCGACTTATTGTGTAAACTCCTTAAAACTGTTATTCAGATATACAAATTTGTTTATGTAACAAGTGACTTCAACATAAATAAGGATGGATCGCTTGATTATAAAATAATAGACGATCTTTTTCATTCTTACAATTTAACTTCTCTTGTTAATACCCTAGGGACTTTAGATCGGGTGACATCTTGAGTAGTAGTAGCATTGATTATGTATTAACAAATATTGAGGGTGTTGTAGATAATTTTGATCCAGGAATTTTGGTCTATTACGCTCAGGCAGTTACGTTTCCCGTAGAAAACAGAATTAGCCACTCTTTCATAGAGGCTAAAAGAGAAATTGTCTTTCGACCTCTAAATGAAATGACAACGAATATAAAACTCGTTTTGCGAGCACATACCATTTCAATTTAAGTAAAATTGAGGATGTAGATATGGCATTTAAATTTTTTTTCGACACTTTTGTCTGGTGCTTTGAGGTAGCTTGTCCGAAAACTAAAAAAGTTGTAAGTGGCGGTTTTAACGTAAAATATCGAATCAAGTTTTCACCAAATCTGCAACAAAAACTTAATGACCTAAGGCTTTTAAATTCAATGCGAAAACAATCCGAAGAGAGGGAGAGTAACGCTATGTATAAAGTAATCAAAGCCCAGGTAAATAACATAATTAAACAGGAAAAACGAAACTACACAGCATCTTATATTTGTAACGCCCCAAACTAAAGCACATGGCAGCTTGTTAATCTTAAGAATAACAAACTTAGTGAAGAGCACTGCATTTAGAATTTACTATACGAAAACAAAAACATAACTAGTAGGGTAGAAATTGTTGAGGTACTTGCCGGATACTTTTCATGTGTTGCTGAGAGGTAGCTCATGTTGCATTTCGGGGGCCAGATGTCTGATAGCTGCACAGCCGAACAATATAAGCCCAAAACACTTTTTATAACACCTGTAACTGAATGTCAAGTTATTGACATCATCAACGAACTTCCTAATAAAAAATCAAGCGGCTTTGATGATCTTCCAATAAAAATTATTAAGCAATGTGCTGCTGAGCTTGCCGCGCCACTTACAAAGATTATAAATTCCTGTATATGTCTGGGAAAATTCCCTGACATATTGAAACTGGCTGTGGTTGTTGCTGTGTTGAAGGCAGGAGACAGTACCAATTTGGAGAACTGTCGTTCCATCTCTATATTAAGCATTTTTTCAAAGATCATAGAAAGGGCATTACATAAAAGGATGGTCAAGTTTTTAAACGCTAATAATATAATATCACCATCACAGCACGGATTTAGAACTGAAAGTTCTACAGAAACTGCCCTTATCGAATACATTCAATATGTAAACGAAAGAATGGACCTCAATTACATTGTGGTGACCTTATTTTTTGACCTGTATCGTGCCTTTGACACAGTAATTCATTTTTTTTGTTAAGGATAAGATGTGGGCGTTGGGGATAAGAGGCACTTGTAACGACCTTCTACTTTCGTATCTCACCAACAGACAGTTACTTGTAAAAGCGAATAATATTAAATAAAGATATAGGGTAAGTATGGGCACACCCCAGGGAAGTGTCATTGGCCCACTTTTGTTTACACTCTATGTAAACGATTTGCCGCAATTTATACAAGACGGAAAAGTCTTCATGTACGCCGATGACACTTCTATTGTTGTCTACCGCAAGACGGTGGAGGAAACTAAATGAAAATTAAAGTCAGTGGTACAATATTTTGATGAACGGTGTTATAGAAATCGACTAATTTTAAACTATGACAAGACGTTTTCTCTTGAAATGCATAATTGCCACCGAGGAGAGAGGATGTGCGACAGGACTATTTTGGTGAACGGAACGGAAATGCGGTGCAATTCAAAAAGGTGACAAAATTTTTGTGTGTTAGAATTGACAGTAGCCTGTTATATATAGACCAGATTGATCACATGTGCAAGAAATTAAATTCCGCGTTTTATGCAATTTTGATGCTTAAAGATTCCTTAAGCTCGGAACATCTGCTGAAAGTCTATTACGCGGCTGTCTATTCACATCTGAGTTACGGTATCGTTATCTGACGGCAATCTTCGGATTGCCATAGAATATTTGTGCTACAGAAACGAATCCTGAGATTAATATATAATCTACATTATGGGCACTCTTGTCGTGACATCTTTAAGAAAAATAACATTATGGCGTTAACATCAGTTTATTTGTTCCATTTGTTAACTTACATTCATAAAAACAAGAGAAAATTTGTTATCAACTCAGATTTTCATGGGTACAACACTCGTGAAAAACATACTTTTCACCTGAATAAATGTCACCATTCTTAAAGAAGTCGCCAGGATATGCGGGTTGCTTTTTGTACAACCAGCTGCCTTGTTCTCTGAATGACACAAATTGTACAAAAAAATTTAGAAAGCAACTGAAGGTTGCTTTAATTACTCATAGTTTTTATAGTTTGAGTGAATTTTGTAAAGCTGCATTGTGAACGTATGTTTTTTATTGTGATGTGAAGCTCGTTAGATTCTAGATTTTTGGATAGATTTTTGGGCACGTACCTTTGATAAGTTGTGATACGTTTTTCATCTTTTTTATCTTGTAAGTTTTTTGACTTGTCCGATTTACAATAATTGTAACTGATGGACCAAATAAATATTATTATTATTACTATTATTATAGAAGTAGGATAATTTTGCCAATACAGTTAGTTTAGAGACAGCTTCTGATGAAAACCAATTCGCTGTAGAATTACCTATCTAGCGCGTAACTCTCTGTTTTTTCGCTTTTTTCCCTACACGTAAGTTCCGGGTAAACATTGAGTTTACAGTAGTGTGTATACACTTACAGGCTTTAGATTGTTGAAAATTAGATACAGGGTTAGCTTTTCGGAGGGGAAGAAAATCCGTAGTAGGTGAGAAAAAAGCCTGTGGTTAACTTTTAACTACCCGCGCAGGTGTAAAAAGTACACCAATATTCCAAGAAATGCTGTCGAATCACGGTGACGACCCCCACCCCCCACCCCTGCCAGTCCATGTAACCTATGGCCTGTGTGTCTGCTACATGCTCACATAGTATTGTTTTGATAATGGTACGTGGTACGTTGAACTGTGTTTTTCTGCGTTTTCGTTCGTGCACTGAAGTCTAGTGTACAAAATACACCACGCGAGTAATTATGTAAGTATAATCGAGAGAATGTTTTGGCACTGGTTTGCATGTTAGGGCTCTCCATTGTTTATAAAATTACTAGTTTTGTCGAGTTTACAACATTTTTGTTAATTTTTAGGGACCAAGTAAAATTAAGAAACCCAAATAAATTGACACAAGCGGAATTGGAGGAGCTGGCCCAAGTGATTTGCGACTCTGATTCAGAAGGCGAAATACCTGACGATGATGCTGATACGTCTACTGACGAATATATAGAGAAAAATGAACACGATTCTGAATCAGAAATTGAAGGTAACGATTCCGATGGCTTGGAAGAAGAGAATGAAAATCACAATTGCTTTATAGCTAAAGATGGATTGACCAGTTTGCACAAAAATTCGCTGAAGAGCAAATTCAGTAAAGTTGGAGCTAATAATCTTGTGTGAATTTTCCCCGGTGCTAAACAGCAGGCAAGAAACATACAAAAGTAGATGCTTTTATGAGAATACTAACCAATGAAATTATTGAACATATAACTGAATGCACAAATATACACATTTCAAAAGTTAGATCCAAATATATGAGAGAACGTGACGCGAAAGATGTAACAAAAATATAAATGCTAGCATTTATAGGTTCGTTATTATTATCAGGATACAAGAAATAAAATTATACCCATTTTTGGAACTATGAACCAAAGATGGTACGGGTTCTGAAATTTTTCGAGCATGCATGGGCAAGAATAGATTTTTATTTTTGCTTTTTGTAATTAGATTAGACGACAAAAGTACAAGGACCCAAAGAACGCAGATAGATAAGTTGGCTGCAATAAGGTGGATCATAGATCAATTCGTAAACAATTGCAAAAACAACTATTCTGTAGGCGAATTTATAACCATTGATGAAATGTTAGTACCTTTTCGAGGACGCTGTGCTTTTGTACAATATTTACCAAGAAAACCTTCGAAGTATGGATTAAAAGCTTTTGTAATCTGTGATGCAAAAACATTTTATGTATCGAATTTTGAAGTATATTGTGGAAAACAACCGGGTGGACCCTATAGCATGTCGAATACACTTAATGCGATTGTTCACCGCTTGCCCGAGGAAGTACAAGGTAGTAACAGAAATTTGACATGCGATAACTGGTACTCAAGCTATCCGCTAGCAAAATAATTATTAGAAAATAAAATTACAATGATTGGAACCTTGAAAAAATAAATAAACGGGAAATACCTGCAGAATTTTTGCCTCATAAAAGCAGACTTGTGAAATCTTCACTGTTCGGTTTTCAAAAAATTTAACATTAGTCTCTTATGTACCAAAAATAAATAAATCGGTCGTATTACTTTCGACGATGCCCGAGGATGGAGCTATAGATCCAGTGTCTATTAAACCTGATATAATATTACAATACAAAGCCACCAAAGGCGGAGTTGACACTGTCGATAAAATGTGTAGCACATGCTATTCTGTATCTAGAAGAACAAGGAGATGGCCATTGGCTATATTTTTTCAACTGATAAACATAGCGGGAATCAATAGTCCACTGCTTTATAATGCTCCTCATGTCGATACACCTTACAAGCATACAAGGGAATTTTTGAAAATACTCTCTTTAGCTTTGATGAAGCAATATCTTTCTGAACGTGCCAGTATGGAGTCATTGTCAAGTGACATCAAATGTTTCCTGGCAAAATACAAGACACCAAAGGAAGGGACTGAAAAGGAACCACCTGTAAAAATACGAGCGAGATGTTTCATCTGCGGTAGAAAAAAGAATCGAGTTACAACAATTATCTGCGACAGTTGCAATAAATCAGTATGCAAACAACATATGACCACTGTTGTTACATGCGATTCGTGCAAGAATGGTGAACGAAGCAGTGAATGCAGCGAAGAAAAATATAAAGTTAATTTCAACAGTTTCTCTTTGTTTATTATTAATTATTATGTCCATTTATCGTCAAATTTCTAATAAACACCATAATTCATCAAGACCGTGTATTTTCTTGTCCCAATACGATAAGATATGTACTCAATTTCACAGTGATATGTGAGGTGTACAAAATACACCGCGAGGGTAGTTACGTGAATCTTCAGGGCGCGGGTAGTTAAAGGTTAAATATGTCCTAGTTCTTTATTCTTATTAGAATTTAATTTTAGCAGTGGGTCTTTTCGAAACTTTAATTATATAAGTATACTCTGTTTTAAGGGATTGGAGTGGAATTTTGTTCTAACAAGCTGCTTTTGTTGTTTTCAGTCGGAGGGTCTTAATGTGGTTGAAAGCATATTACATATATATCTGGCAACATAGGATTGCACTTTTCCGATGATTTTTTCTAATATCATTCCATGCGGTTGCAACTGCTGTGCCTTTATGGCATCTTCACGCAATCCTCATATCGAATCTATTATTTCTTTACTTCCATCTCTGGTTATTGCTGCGTTATTTGAAACAGCACGTCTAAGCGATACGGCTTGATTTATTGCCGTTGAACAATCGTCCTTTTGTACTTGTACCACTCCAGTCGAGTGTTACTACATATAGCAAGATAAATCCAGGAAAACTGACACAAAATGTTCTACACTTTATTTCTTGATTTATTTTTTACTTGGAAGTTTATGTTTTTTGACGTCTCGTCGATATTCCTCGTGATTTTCAGGATTCGTGTCGTGGAGCTTTATACAAGCTCCTTAAGTAACACGTCTGGGCGAAAAAGTTATATTTTCAATCCTTGTAAGATTTTGTTCTTACAGTCACAAAAATCCTTAAGTAACAAATAATGACAATAACAGTGTTTCTTTTTTTCATGTATTTAGCAAAGAGTATATTATAAAATATAAATTTAGTCGGGAGGTTTTCAAAAATAATACATTTTTGACAGTTGTTGAGGTTTATGTGTTATGTATTTCAGGAAAGAAATAATTTGCCCCACAATTATAATTTACATGTCTTTAACATTTGCTTTATGCTTTTATAAAAAATCGTCGTTGTATGCGGGTTCTTATTATTTTAGTCTTTTGCCTAATCATATTAGGGATTGTCTTACTGTGGCACAATTCTAGAGGGAGGTTAAACAGTTTTCTTATTAACGGTATTTTGATTGTGTCGATGAGTTACAAAAGCAGTTTCATAGTTGGTCATTTCTCCTTTTCTGTGTCTTATTTCTGTTTTCACAGTGACATATTGTGTGACTGTTTGTATTTGTGTCAGTAGCGGCTCGTGCCTTAATACATTGGGGGTGCGCAAGAAAAAAAATGAAGAGCTCCCCTCTTTTTTCCCCGAAAATCTATTATAAAAAAACGTACTTACTAAACTTAATAATTGTTAACTACTTATCAAGTTTTCCTCTAGTTAGTTATAGGCTACAGTAGTTGAAAAGTCCTCTCCTTTGATAATTACTAACTATATAATTTTAAATGTGTTGTTTGAAATAAAGCCATGAAAATATGTGATCTTTGTCATTTTATACTTCACGTATCTTTTCAATTTTATTATATTTATTTATATATTCATTTACTCGTCTATTAATTTATATATTTAAAAACGGCTAGGCCTATGTAGGTTAGCATTATATAATTTCAAATGTTTTGTTTGACATAAAAACATGACAATATGTGATCTTTGTCGTTTTATACTGCACGTATCTTTTTAATTTTACTATATATATATATATATATATATATATATATATATATATATATATATATATATATATATATATATATATATATATATATATATATATATATATGTGTGTGTGTGTGTGTGTGTGTGTGTGTATACTTTTTTAACTTGAATTTTAAGATTGAATGAATTTTATGAATATACGCCAGAATGCCGTACTTGATAGACGCAAACTTATTATAAATTTTGACTAACCAATTTAATATACTTTAAAATGTCTAAATGTGAGATGCTATTCACGAAGATCTAATCTATCGTAGTTATATTCCTTCTACTAACACTATATTTTAGACTATATTTAATTATCGTTGTTTCAATTACGTAATATTTTGCTGTATACAAATCAATAATAACATTGCTTTAAGAAGGATAATACGGTCCTGGCGATAAAATGAGCGATTACGCCTGAGATTCGAGAACAGCATAACTGTATGCCGAGTCCCACCCTGGTCCGTTAAGCTGGAGAGATGTGGGCAAGGTCAAATATCCTATTATCGCAACATGAAAGGGCCGCCCTCCAAGATTCAGTGCTGATTCTTATTATGCTCTGTTGCAAGTGTGGAATTTTAAAGCGCACAACGGGATTGCTTATTCGGTCGTTTTTGACGAAGATAGTTGGTCATTTCGTATTGGAGTTTCCGATTTAGGTAGAGCGCTGAATAATACACACCGACGAAGGACTGTGTATACGGATGTATATAACGTCGGCAACCATTAACACACTATACTTTTTTTGATTCTGTATTAACGGCTGCCGATTCTGCAATACTCTATATACTAATTTTGTTTGTGTAGAATGCAGGACGGCAGGAGGTAAAAAAATAAAAATTTATTAAAATATAGCATAGCAAAAATATTATTTTTCTCCGGCAGGCGGCAGTGCGCGCGCACGGGCGCACTTATTGAGGAGCCGCCACTGATTTGTGTGAATATTTTGTATAATATTTTACTTGTTGATTCAAATGTTTTTATGTTTTATTGACATGTCTATCTAAAATATGTATCAGATCATCACAAATAAATGTATTTATCTATATATCTAACAACATTAGCGTCATGTGGGGATGTATTATACTAAACGCTCAGGAACTAATATTGTCACGATAGGTAAATGAACAAATTGATTTACACTATTTTATATAATGTATATGTATAACTGCTGCAGATTTGCTGAAATGCTCAGCTTTATCAAATACAGAATAAAAGTAAATTCTAAATTTAATACCTATTCAGTGTTGAATGTACTTATCTGTCTCTTCAGGTCAATGGGTTCCTTTCACAACTACCTGTTTTCTTACATAGTGACCTCAGTAAACTCTATCCTCTGAATTACTACTTTGTCGAAACATGTTTAACAATGAACTGTTATTTATTTGGTCAACTTGAGTTTAAATTTAGTAAATTTCCTGTATTTTTTTTGTTTGTTAATTTTTACTGTTTCGCATAAATTTAATCTAAAACTTATGCGAAACGGTAGAAATTAACAAACAAAAAAATACAGGAAATTTACGCACAAATTGACCAAACAAATAACAGTCCATTTATAAACATGTTTTCACAAGATAGAAATTCAGCGGATATAGTTTACTGACGTCACTATGTAATAAAAAGTGGTGCTTGTGGGTCGAACCCATCTACTTGAAAATTCTCTATGTAATATAAAATAAAGATACTGTGCTAGATAATGTCGCGATACTAAACTAAAAGAAATGAACAGCAAATCAAGTTTAAAGCGAGCTGATAGTCAGCACTCTAGATACATGTTTCAAAGTTAAAGATGGTCAGAAATAAGTTTAATTTCCACTAACCTTATGCATTATTATTGTAGTGTCAGAAGTAGAACATTTGCTTTTACTACATGCTGTCCGAACTATCCGATTCCTAGTAGAGTGTATAATAGAAATCGTCGTAAATATTAATTGCCCTAGATTTATGACGATTATTTTTGACGTTTTGTAAATTCAACTTCTGACAACATACAGTCATTTTTTCATCTTCGAATTTTTAGAGATGTTTGGAACAATAAAAAAATCGTTTAAGTACAAAAATCGAGAGGTAGAATATTCGACACTTACAGAGATAAAATAGCACTAAAATATGTTTAAAATTCAATGTTAAAAAATTCGAGTTATAAAATAATTCGACTTGGAGAAGTTCAAGTTATAGAAGCTCCACTATATATATATAAATATATATATATATATATATATATATATATATATATATATATATATATATATATATATACAATTCCTTGTTTAGTTCTAGATGTTAGTGTCATGTACATCTGACGTTTCGTTCAAAATTTGGCTACGTTAGCCAATTAATTTAGATATTTTGATTATTGCTGGTATATAACACACTGATAAGCTCAAATAAGAGCGAAACTGGTATGTGTTTCCAGTAATAATCTTGATATATCTATTTTTATATTATTCGTATATTTCCTAATAGGAATATAGTGGCAGGGCTGATGTTTTTAGAAGATCATTTGTAGTTGTACGGCGGCACCTAACGTACAGGATTTGTACCGTAGTCCTCTCACACACAAAGTTCCTTGTTTAGTTCTAGATGTCAGTGGCTTGTACATCTCACGTTTCGTTTAGAATTTGGCAACGTTAAGCCAATTTATTTAGATATGTTTCGATTATTGCTGGTATAATACACTGATGAGCTCAAATAAGAGCAAAACTAGTAAGTGTTTTCAGTAATCATCTTGATACATCTTGATACATCTATTTTTTATATATATATATATATATATATATATATATATATATATATATATATAAAAATATATATATATATATATATATATATATATATATATATATATATATATATAAACATATAAAAATTTTAACGGAACTTAATTTTGGGTTATAGGGACCCAAATGCGCGCTCATCTGAAGAAGAAATTTTTTCAAAAGCTTTTCATCGTGACCTCTCTATTAGGGATTTTTTCTTAATAAAAATTCGCTAAAATATGGTTGTCATGAATTCGTTTCTCCAAAGTAAAATTATAAATTAATCGTATTGTTACAAAATTAAAGGGCTGGCAATTTAACAAAATTATTTTGAAATTTCAATTATTTTACTACTCTATGCCGAAGAGGAAATCTTCGTAATTTGTTTTATGAAATGTACGCCATAACTCAGATTTATTTGCGTGCTCCAAGCTAAACACTTGGTTACGCCTGGACGAGCGGAGATAGCACGAAAGTAGCGAGAGTTCTAAGGAAAACTTCCTAACGCTTTGCAGGCTTATAAATGTGAATGTGTGTAGATTTACGAAATAGAAGTATAGAGGTGAATTACCCCAGTCTCCGTTGTAGACCTCCATTTGTCACTACACCTCTCTGTGGCAAGGGTTGTGTGTTGATTTTTTAAACGCTTCCTTACAGAGAAATATGGAGTAAACTTAGGTTGTTATTGTTGGCACTTTAGTTATAAGTACAGCAATGGAAGAAATGTACAGAGCGTTTCACATAAAATTTTAACCCCTAAAATTTCTATAATTAGTTTAAACAAAAACTGTAAATAACAAGGCTCCGATGCAACAAGTGTCAATTTTCAAATTTTTTGATAATGTTACTCAAATAATTTTTGTAACTTCGTAAATAGTAATTAATTTTTGCAAAAATAAACCAAACCAAAATTTTCACAGGGTGCATATCGAAAAATGCAATTATTTTTTTTAAACCAACAACACACCACAAGGGCTTACAGCCTAAATACTATCGTACCGTGGGTGCGGACAAGGAGGAAAGAGGCAGCTTGTTAATTCTGGACTTGAAGGTTTGGAGGTTCGGAGTAGAAGGAAAAACATGTGCCGGCAAGGAATTCCTCAACTTGGAAGTCCTCGGGACAAAAGAGCATGCATAACAAGATGTTCTAAGTCTATTGACCTGGACAGTAAAAGGGTGCATTCGCTCTGTTCCCCTGGTAGATCTGTTGGGGGCAGCAGGTGGGGGAACTATGGAGGAAAGCTTATCTGAACAGTGCCCGTGCAGATATCTATAAAAGAGAGAGAGGTCACCAACGGCTCGTCGGTGGGCAAGGGATGGCAGCCTTTGGGTGAGGGTAGGGTCACCGATGAGACGTATAGCTCGCTTTTGAATGGAGTCCAGGATAGCGAGTGTAGAAGCGGCAGCGGCACCCCGGATGTGGGAGCAGTATTTGAGGTTTGGCCTTATTTGTGAAGTATATAAGGTATAGAGATTAGCTGGTGAAAAGTATTTGCAAGCTCGGAAGAGGAAACCTAATTTCTTAGCAGCCGCTTCTGCAATTGATGTGACATGTTGGTGCCAATTAAGATTTCGATCCACAGAAATGCCAACAAGAGAAAATGACTCATTACTTTGAATAACTTGGTTGTTCATTGTGATGGGTGTATGGCTGGTGTATCTCTTGTGAGAAAGAAAGCAAGACTTAGTTTTGGTGGGGTTGAATTGTACAAGATTTCTACTTCCCCAGTCTAATATTTTTTGGAGATCCACGGAGACAGAACCCTCCATGAGTCTGCGATCCTTATCTAATTAGGGTAAAGAGACAGGCTTAGAATATTGTATATTTGAATGGAGGGTGCTGTCGTCCGCGTAGCTGTGAACTGGGTTGGATGTGCTAGAGAGGAGGTCATTGCTGTGAAGAAGAAACAAAGTGGGGGCTAAAGCTGAACTTGAGGAACACCTGCATTAATTGGATACAGTTTAGAGGAATGGCCATCCACAACAACAGATATGCTCCTGTTGGAGAGAAAATTTGCTGTCCAGGTACAAAGTTTTGGTGGTAGGCCATAGGCCGAAAGTTTATTAAGCAGCGCTGCGTGCGAGACCTTGTCGAATGCTTTTGATATGTCTAGAGCAACAATCTGGGATTCACCGTGTTCTTCCATAGACTTGTTCCAAGAATGGGTGACAAAGGAAAGGAGGTCGGCAGTCGATCTGCGCTGACGGAATCCATACTGCCTGTCGTGGATTAGACTGTGTTTCCAAGAAATTTTAGTAATTCGGTGTTTATATACTTTTCCATCACTTTAGAGGCGACTGAAAGCAGAGAAATAGGCCTGTAGTTGCTAGAAAGCGCTTTTGATCCTTTCTTGGGGATGGGTTGTACTCGAGCAGTTTTCCAGTTACTAGGGAATATGCCTTTATTATAAGATATCTGAAACAGGCAAGTCAGGACAGGAGCAAGCTCTGCTGCGCATTTTTTGAGAACAATTGCTGGGATCTCGTCAACGCCAGAGGCTTTCCTGGTATTAAAAGAGGAGAGCATCTTTCGTACATTTTTAGTTTTGAAAATGATATTCGTCATTTTATGCGCGACATTGGGGACTGTTGGTGGTTGAATATTTGGAGGTGGATTGAGAGTAGAATTGGCGGCGAGCAACGAAGCAAAAAGTTCAGCCTTGCGCAGGGCGGTAGAAACAATTTCATCCCCTGAGACAAAAGGTGGGAACGTGCTTTTGCAGAAATTATTCCCAATAGATTTAGCAAGAGTCCAGAAGCGTTTGCCGCCGTTGGAGCTTAAGAGGACTTTGTTTTTGATGAGGTTATTAAACGAGTTTTTTGCCTCAGAAAGAATGCGGACATAGCGGTTTCTTGCGACGTTAAATGCTTGACGATTTTCTTGACTGGGATTGTGTAGAAGCGTGTTGTGAGCTTTGACCTTTTCAAGTCTGGCCTTGTCACAGGATTTAGAGAACCAGGGCTTTTGAGTGGCTGAAGAGGTTTTCTGTGTACGTGGTATAATTAATTCCATGCCAGCTTGGATAATTTCGGTGACGTTCTGTGAGATATCAGAGGGGTCAGGATGAGAGAAGCAGACAGACGCTAATGGAAATGAGGAAAAGTAATCATGCATTTCGTCCCAGTTTGCGGAGTTGTAGTGCCAAACGATACGTGGGTGTGATGACTGTGTGACCTCGGGTTGCATTCGCAGGAAGCAGTAACCATGCCGTGGTCTGAGCGACTGATATCTTATAGCATTCAGGTTGTGTAGTAAGAAGGAGATCCAAGGGATTTGAGCTGTGTGTTGGGATACGAGGAAAGTAAGTAGGTTGCTGAACCATATTGGCTAAAGAATTGCTGACTGCAAAGGCCTCTGCTGCTCTCCCTTCTGGATCTGTTCTTGAAGATCCTAGCCATTCCTTATTATGGACATTGATGTCACCAAGAATAGTGACCTCGGAGGAAGGATATTCGGAAATCAGATGGTCGGTTTTTTCAGAAAGGTAGTCAAAGAGCTGGAGAAAGTTGTCAGAATGTGACCGGTAAATGCAACAGATGAATTTAGTTGCAGCCCTGAGAGAGTTTTATTCATAGTATGTATTTTCTTCCAGCTTCTAAATTGGGAAGCCTGGTGCAGGGTAGATTGCTACGGACGTATGCGCACACGCCTCCATGCAATCTAACGGAAGTAAGGAGCTCATACCCCGGGAAATTAAGGTGTGATTAGTGTCTGTTTTGGCACTGATTTGGGTTTCGGTGAGGAAGAGGAGTTGGGGCCTATTAGCCTGGAGGAAATGGTGGACGGAATTCAGG
This sequence comes from Tillus elongatus, assembly GCA_964006375.1. Classification (NCBI taxonomy): domain Eukaryota; kingdom Metazoa; phylum Arthropoda; class Insecta; order Coleoptera; family Cleridae; genus Tillus; species Tillus elongatus. The sequence goes on along the minus strand of OZ023263.1, from coordinate 62,709,195 downwards.
TTAGAATTTAGGCCACATATATTCGAAAAGGATATGTTAAATCTTGATGTTGACGCCCCCTGTACACCCCTCTCTCGGAGATCCGAATGGAGGGGTATTTTGCCTCGGGAATGTCTTGTACAAGGAGGAACCATCATCATTTTTGCTTATAAGGGAAACCGACTCATACACCAGAACCGGAAACGTCCGTTGGGACTTCACCGGCCCCTTGATGTATGGGGTGGTACCTCCTCGGGCGTGAAATTATTATTATTTTTCACATTTGATTTGACCCATTAATTTTTAATTATCGTGTGACACACACACACACACACACACACACACACATATATATATATATATATATATATATATATATATATATATATATATATATATATATATATATATATATATATATATATTGTAATGCTTACAATTTACGCTTTACCTTGTGCGGTTACCTTTCACCTTCCATATTAATATTTATTTAACTTACTTTCCTAGGGCGCAATTTTTGTTCCCGAATTTAGGACGGGGTACGATCCCCGTGAAGACATCCGCTAGGTCCTTCGTAACACGCTACAAATTACTGTTTATAAACAGCCTTCTCCAGTGTTAACTTAAGTGGAGAAAATAAACTCCAGGAGTTCAGTCTTTAGTGCCTCCAGTATATGTGGAAAGCTAAGTAGGCTTTAATTACTTACTTTCAATTACCATTGGTTATTTTCCTATTTAACAAGATGTGAGCAGATAAATATAAACGTGCTATATTAATCAAGCACTATTATTTCTACTTAAATGCACCACAAACGTGCAAAATCCATAGCCGCTACTAAGGTGCAGTCAATAAGGTAAATGTTACTTAAAATAGTGTAATAAACAACCTATTCACAAATATATACACATATGAAAAATGTGTGCGAATAAAATATGAAACATCATTTACACCAAGCGCAAACAATTTTAACACAGCAGAATAAAATATAGCAGTAAAATTAGAGAGACAAATAAACAGGTATATTATGCTATTAAATGGGTAGAATCAATGAAGCAGGCGGTGCAATATAACAATTCATCAATATTATCATGTTAAAAGAAATGCAGAGGCAAGCGAGAGACATATTCAGCGCATAAAATCAAAAGCACAAGCAATGTGAATACACGGAGGTGCAGCAAGGCGCACCATACCCTAATGCAGTTCACTCAAATCCCTTTTCCCCTAGCCGACGTCCAGAGTGTTTAACTGACGATGCATCGCACCATTCTACAGTCGCATCGTAGCAACCGCTCTGTATATTTCTTCCCGGTAATAATGCACGCAAATTGACCTTTTTCCCACCGCTGTTAATTTCCGACCGACCAGAGTGTTTCACTAACGATTCTTCGCACCATTCTACAGTCGCATCGTAGCAACCACCCTGTATGTCAGTAAAAATAACGCACGCAACAGGAAATATTACTTCCTAATTCTTAACTCACACCAAACGGCCAGAGTGTTTAAATGACAATGCTTCGCACCATTCTACAGTCGCATTGCAGCAACCACTCTGTATATAAACATGAGGCAACATAATATTCGACACCGCGAAACTAAAATTAGGATGCACCCAGCTGCACCCTACAGTCGCAAGTTAACTTTCTTGTTAACACACTTGACTTTTTAAAAGAATTTATTGATTATAGTTACATAAAATACTTATGAATAATAATAAAAAATGATAAATATAAATTATGACAAGTTAAAAGAGACTCAAGCAATAACAATGTAGGAATGTTCGTCTGTGGTCTGGTAACTTCCATATATAGTCTCTGGTGGGGCGTGGACCGAGAGGCGGTTTCCACCTAAGTTGCAGTCTTGAAGGTGATCCTAGCAGGTGGCTGGTTGCTGAATTGAAGGTCTAGTTGTTTACTCATTTATGAATAGTCTATTCTTCTTATTGCGCTGCTTTTAATTAACCCATTCGTCAGCGACCTTGGGTGTTGAATCGGGATCTGTACTTCTTATATACATTGTATGAGTTGGCTATTGTTATCTCCTCCATCCTTTAGAGAACGAAGCCTATGGTTCGTTCCGAATAGTCATCGGGAATCCAGTAATTGGTTTGGAGTCAGCAGTTTTCGTTTTTGATTTTTGCCAGAAGTATCTTGAAGTTATTGTGATTATTGTTATTATTATCACAATGTATAGTATAATTGTCCATACACTAGGGTGGTATATGGGTAAATCGATGGTTCCTGGAATTTTGCCATTGATGGATTGTAATTGGGATTTGATATTGTTCAAGTCGTGCAGTTGGACATTTTCTAATTTTAGTTCTGGTAATTTGTCTGGGAATATGGGTGCTTTATTTGTTACCAATTCGATGTTTGGGAGATTGAATGATTGTTGTGTTTCCGATGCCATTTGTACTGAACTAAATCTTTCGTTATTGATGACAAGTTGGCATTTGGGTTTCAGAGTCGCCAGTTTTGTTCCGCTGATTATTTTGGTTTCTTCATTTTCTTCGCAGCTAAGTTTGATTTTCGTTTCTTCGGGTGCCACTATTATGTATTGGGTATTGCCATATTTAGAGACTGTTGTTTTTGTTATTTTGACAAGTTCTTGCTTGCAATTGTTTATCGGTTTCTGGAAGTTGATCAGTTTAATTTCGCATGGGTTGTTTTCGTTAAGTGCTGTCGGGTTGTCATTTTCACAAAAGTATGTCTGGTCTTTTAGATTCCTACACTTTTCGTTTCTGTAAGCGTAGTGTTTGCTGCTAAGGATTAGGTACTTGGTTCTAGGGACAATCATTCTGAAGGTATATGGATTTTTAGGGACTGGTAATGCATACAATTGATAATAAATATAATCTGATTTGTCTACTAAGGGTATATCTATTTGGAATATAATTTTAAAATCAATTTGAACGGTTTTTATGTTAAATATTTTTTCGTAAAGTGAAATGTCGGATTTTGTTATTAATCTTGATTTTGAGATATGGTTTTCAATATTTTCTAATTCTTTTGATATAAATTTCAGTTTCAGTATTGACGTATGATACGTGTTCAATTTTGAAAAAGTAATTGCATTTTCTGTTGTTAATATCATGTTTAGTACATTATTTAACAAATAACTGATTTGAGTGAGTAATTCCAAATGTTTTACTCTATGAAAATTTGTTAGTTGGTCGCTTTTTAGACTATCTATTGTATATTCCAAATCGTTTATTCTCGCTACTATGGCTTCTTGGTTATGGTTCAGGTTGTCTATTGTTTTATTGAACTCTGTTATAGCATCTATCATTAGGGATGTTTGTGAACTAAAAAGCTGATGTACTTGATTTTGATCTTTCTTCAAAATTTCAAGAGCTTTATATATTCTGTCGCCGTCATCTGCATCTAAGTTCCCAGTTATTGATTTGAATATCGATCCTAGTCCGTTTATTATACCTCTTTTGTTCCTAATCGTTCTTGGAAATATTCGACAAAATGTGTCATCAATATTGCTGATGGTGAAATTGATTGTTAAAATAAAATTTTTATATTCTAACTTGTATTCTGCATTCATTACGCTTATTATGTTGTCAAAGTAAGTTTTTAGTCTGTTAAAGTCGTCGTATAGTTGTCTTAGGTCATGTATATGAATCATTCTCCATTTATCGTTTTCTGAAAAGGCTTGTCCCAGTTTGCGTGGCAGTATGCCTGGATTGTCTGTTAGGTCTTCTAATTGTGGTTTTACTCTGGTGAAGAGAATGTACCTGCAAGGCGAAGATTATTTAAATTGGTGATCGTCTGTTTGTCAAGTTTGTCGTTTAGTATTATGGCTTTATTAGTCCGTTTCTTACGTCATGTCTCGTTTGTCGATTATCCGAATATCTAGGTTCGACTTAGCTAGGTGATATAATCGTACTGTTTGTTTAATCTATTTAGTTGGAACGAGTTATTTTTTTCGTTATTGCAATATTGGCAAGCTCTAATAAAAGCTTTTATTTTTTGTTTCATTTTTGGAAAATTAAATTTAGTTTTCATCTTTAAGTATGTTTCTTTAGCATTTATGTGATTTAATTTACTTCCGTGAAATAATCCGATTGCGTCGTTAATCTCATTGTCGTTTATATGTATGATTTTCTCTTGTTTATTTATATTATTTAATCTTGATTGAGTTTCATTATTTACGGGATTTATTTCCGACTTGTAAACCTTATCGTGTGAGAATTTCTTTTCGTTATTGATTTTTGATTTTATTATTTGTGAAATTTGTTCCTTACCTATTTGCCGATGGTCGTCCTGTACCTGAATTAAAATATTACTTAACTTATCATTTTGCGTGGTGCCTGTATAATTTATTTTGTTCGGAATAACCGCCCTGTAACAAGGTGCTTTTGTATTTGGGATAAACTCTTCGATTTTAACGGGTTGGTGGATTTTATTGTGTTCTTTACACATTGAATATACATATTTCATTATACTGTCTGCATTGCTCGCTTCTTGTCGAGGCTTGTGCAAGACATCTAACCTAATTTTATCTGTAATATTTTTTTGTACACTCCCCGTATAATTATTATTATAATTCTGGTGATCGTAAGAATTATTTAATATCCTATTTGCTTTATTTTGAATTTGCTCCGTTATACCTTTTTGTATCGTCCTCGTATCACTCACATTTTTATTTCGACGATATTCATATGTGTTTAATGAAACTTGATCCCGTTTACCTTTGGTGTGGGTGAACGTTTCTCCTATGTCATTTGTTACTTGTTGTAACCTTCTATCGTCATCATTTAATGGCTGATTACGCTTTCCTAGTTCGAGTTCAAGTGCAATAATGCTTCTGTCTATTGTATTACTTACGTTAAGGTGATTCATTTCATCATTTGCTTTGATGAGCCTACTTATCCGATTGTTATTGCTACTACTATTACTACCCATCTTATCTTCATGATCCCTTGTATCAGGGAAGTTTATCTTAATGCTTCGATTTTTTAAATTGAGTCTCTGGTTTTTAAAATCAATGTTCGCTTGATTTTTTATCAAAAAGTCAATTCCAATAAGAGCTACGAAATTTTTGTTAAATTCAAATAGGCAAAACTCTTGCTCACTGTCCGTTAGTGAGTTTAAAATTATTCTGGCTCGATTATTATGGCTAGAATAACCATGAGCACTTTTAATTAAAAACGGGTGATTGTAAATCTTATTATAAAAGTTGTTATATGCTATGGACGGGTTTAAAAGGCTCTTCGTACTACCGGAGTCGAGCAGTATTTTTCCGGGTAGTTCTTTTATTATTACGTAGGGTAATTGGGATATTGTGTTAAAATTATTAATATCTATTACGGTTCTGTTTTTGAGCTCCCTGCTATCGGAAAATTTTGATGCTGTGCATCGTATAATTCGGAGGGTGATTGTTCATTATATGTTGCGTCAAAATTTAATTCTTCTGGTAAGAAATGTTGTCTTCTTTCTAATTCATTGAAAGGAAAAGAATTATTCGTTTCGTTATAGTTTATCTCTTCTGGTATGAAATTTTGCCTTTTTTGAAAATTGTTGGAAGGAAAATTGTTTCGTCTATTTTGTGAGGGTTGTTGTCGGCTGAAATTAGTATGTCTCGTGTTGTTACTGCCGACATCCATAGCTTGTGGATATCTTCTAGTATTGTCATTAGGGTTGTACGTCGGTCTTCTCATTGAGAATTGATTTGAAGGGTTTCCCTGAAATTGTGGGTGAGACATTTGGGGTCTGTTTGAATTATAGTTAAAAGGTGCACGATAATTTTGTTGTTGGAAGGGTTTTTGAAATTGAATATTGTTAAAATTTGGGGTATTTCTTTGGAAAACTGGTTTTTGTTGTTTGTCGTGCCTGTTATTGTTATTATTGTTGAAATTTGACCGTTGTATTAATCTGTCCCTATATTCATAATTTTCCTCGGAAAATATAAATTTTAAAGCTTGTTCTATGCTGTCCGGTCGAGTGGATCTGACCACCATACCGAGGGGGTTTTTTAATCCACCGATAAACGCTTTCAGTGTCTGTTGTCTGTACATGTTTTGTTTTAATCCTAAAATTCCCTCGTTACGTTCATTAGATATTAAATTAGAGATGAGTAATTGTTCAATGTGTCTGCAACGATTACTGAACGCTAAGGCATCCTCGTTATGTCTCTGTTTCAATGTTAATAATTCGCCTAGTAAGCTAATTTCATCTCGCTGGTCGGTGAAGTTCTCAACAATTGCCCGTCTTAAGTCTACCCATGTGTTTATAATTTTAGTGTTAATAATTAACCTGGCTTGTGCAATTAGTTTCGTTTGAATATAATTTAATAGAAAATGGTTTAGATATAAATTTGGATTATCTGCATCATAGAATTGGTTCATTACTAGATCACAAGCTTTTAAGAAGTTCCCTACATTTTCAGGTTGTCCGTTAAATTCGGGGATTGCTTTAAGGTAAAACTCTTGGAATTGATTTGCCATATTTAAATTAGAATTATTTATATCGGGTTGTTCTACAATATCAATTTCGCCAATACTAATATTTCTTAATCTATATTCCAAATGTTCTAAATTATCAATATCGCTATCAGACATATAATATTATCAATATATGAGGAAATACAGTATATATATATAGGAAATAAAGGAAGCAAACAACTTACAGAATCGATGCTATTGCTGCTGTCTTCATGACGTCTCTCTTGATCGGTTCTTTGGCTGTTAAGCGTTGAAACGCAAAGAATCAATATACTTTTGGTTCTTCAGCACTATCCGTTGCGACTGCGCCAGTTAACTTTCTTGTTAACACACTTGACTTTTTAAAAGAATTTATTGATTATAGTTACATAAAATACTTATGAATAATAATAAAAAATGATAAATATAAATTATGACAAGTTAAAAGAGACTCAAGCAATAACAATGTAGGAATGTTCGTCTGTGGTCTGGTAACTTCCATATATAGTCTCTGGTGGGGCGTGGACCGAGAGGCGGTTTCCACCTAAGTTGCAGTCTTGAAGGTGATCCTAGCAGGTGGCTGGTTGCTGAATTGAAGGTCTAGTTGTTTACTCATTTATGAATAGTCTATTCTTCTTATTGCGCTGCTTTTAATTAACCCATTCGTCAGCGACCTTGGGTGTTGAATCGGGATCTGTACTTCTTATATACATTGTATGAGTTGGCTATTGTTATCTCGCAGGAGAGGCCTACCTAATGAATGCAACAGCAACTCTCCCAAACAATACACACAAATCCACGTCGGGAGCTATAAAATACGCGAGACAAACTTTTGAAAAAGGCGTCCTGTTACCGGCTCAATCACAAGACTGGAAGGTCCCTGCCTAATATACGACCGTCCACACCCGCACTCAGCCAGCCGACAGTGTAACGCACCCCCCCTTCCCTTCGTCAGTAAACAAGCTCGCCTAGCTAACTGGACCAGCTTTACGAGAGAATACTAGTAGGAAACAACCGGTTTTCTCTGCCGTCTCTGCCTGTGTACGCTCTATTTATAGACCGGGCAACGACCCTCGTCTCGTGCCGCCGAGATCCGACACACGATGCGCAAGCAAACAACTCGCTCGTGTCTCGGTGATCGCTGGCCGTGAACTTTTTATGCAGTATGGCATACTCACAGTGACGTGCCTACGTATGCTTGAGGGAGTTTGTTATGTTAGGAAAAATATTGAAACCTTTACTACCTGCGGTAATATCACTGCGTATGAAACAAGACAGGATAACGAGTTGCATGTTCCCCTTAAACAATCGAACATATCAATCGAGCGCCTCGCAACACTGCAATAGGCTTATATAATCATTTACCGGAGTGTATTAAAAAGTTTAGCAGCCTCACAGAATTGAAACTTACATACAGACTTGGACACTACTTCTCAGGCTTCACTGTTGGGTTTCGTTTCTGTAGGTGAAGAGCGTAGCCAGCGCGTAAGCTAACTGGATCAAGAGGCACTTATGAATTCTAGATGTTCTAAGATGTTCTTCAACGTTTCTGTGACTAGTTTCGCTGCTTGACAGCATTCTTAGACAGATAAAAATTGAATTGTTATCTGCCTAGAACATCTAGAATTCATAAGGGCATCTTGCTCCAGTTACCTTACGCGCTGGCTACGCCCTTCGCCTACAGAAACGAAACCCAACCGTGAAGCCAGATATGTAGTCTCCAAGTATGTATGTAGTATGGACCAGCTCCATCAAGTAAGGGCAACAACAATCAATGAATTGAAGCTTACTTCAGAATCGATTTTTTTAGCATTCTTTTTATTCCTTAGACGAGTATTTTAATTTTAAATCTCAACGGTGATGCTGTTTTTGTTTCTTGTGCATTATTTATTGATTTTCACTGTCCTATTTTATGTGTTTGATTAGTTTGGTATTTTTGCAGTTAACGCCTGTGGCTTCAGAAGGCTTATTGTTGACTATTTCCTAAATCTTGTAGATGAGCTATGATGCAACTTAAATAAACAAATAAACCCCCGTTTCAACAATTCAATGCACGTCCTAATACAGCAACGGTTACTACAAGGTATTTACAACAAAAAAGGTCATCTTGCTTCCATGGCCTTCTCGCTCCCCAGACTTGTCACAAATCGAGGATGTGTGGAATATGATTGGTAATCGACTAAGTAATTTACCCCAACCACCAAATAGTCCAGTTGGCATATATCATCAATTTCAGGAGGCCTGGGAGAACATTCCTCAGAATACCTTGAATCATTTAATTTCTAGCATACCCCGTAGAAAGTCTTTTAGTGACTTTATAAAATAAGTTCGAAAGTGCACAGTTTAGTGAATACCTCAGCTTTGCCAATTTGCATCTAATGACTTTGTTAATTTGAAGCATCTTATAATAATGAGCAATTAGTAACACTAAAACTAGAGCTGCTGCAGAATCTGATTATTGTACTGTTTTATTCTTTGGCACATATTAAAAGTCCAAATTGCAAACAGTACCTAAATTCCAAATAAATTATACAATGTTTTAATAATACTCTAAAATATTCAAATAAAAGCGTCTGCGATTCTGTACTAAAGCTGTGATGCGGTTTTTGTGGAATCGTGTTATGTGAATGCGCTTTTTAATTAAAATCCGTTTGTAAAATATGTTCTTTGTTAGCGAACCCACGATTCACCAAAACGGTTTATTTAATTCCGGCGATTATTGTGCCTTGAAAATCTTATAATCCCCTAAAACCGGTAAGTGCGAACAGATGAAGGATTCTAATAATATTTCATGAAGCTTCCGTCTCACCGGCCTCCATTTCTGCACCGTTAACACTTTAACAATATTTAACCGCTTTAATTAAATTATTATATTATTGGCATTGTTACGATTAAAATTCTATTAAAACTGAATGGGGAATATTACCGAAATTTAATTTTTCACTGCTCTTGATAACGTTCTACTATATCATAAAAATTACAACCTCCGATTAACAGACAATTAAGATATCGACGATGTTTTATATGAGCTACTGATTGTTTGACCAAATATAAAAAAATAGGTAAGTATCACATTTGTGTTGGTTATCAGTTATTGAAAATGGTGACCATTCTCGGAAAAAAAAGGTTTTCATTAATCTCAATGAGCTACTAAAATCGATTTATCATCACATTAGTCTGTTAAATGTTTGATCTAGAGGTTGAGTGACTAGCAGATAACCCTAGACCCAGATCTTTCTCAGGTCTAGTTATATTAAATTCTAAGCGCCGTTTAGACAGTCACACAAATATATATATATATATATATATATATATATATATATATATATATATATATATATATATATATATATATATATATATATATACGCTAACGCAACAAGGCCATAACTCTTAGAGCAAGAAAAGCCTCAGGGACTCAAATTATGTGGAGCTGTATACAAGATTATTTGCGACTACTTGGTGGCACAATCGACATTTTTTAAGCGCCCCTTTTTTGAGGGTGACAACCTTTTTATTTCTTAAATAGCAACATGAGCCATACCTTTTTGGAAAACGTATTCGACGTACTGTTTAATGGTATCAATTATTTTTAAGTTACCTATCAAAATAATCGGTTTTTGATAAAATTTATTTGGAAAAATGGTAACATCTTGCTTTATTGAATAAGGTGCTTGAATTGGGCCCCATGAATTTCTTACAATAGTAATACCTCTTGTCGAACTTATAAACAGTGGTCTGTTAGGCACTTGTTGAAAGGCCATCACAATTCGGTCTCGCAACTGTTTCAAATTCGAAGGCCGATCGTTGTAAACAACACTTTTTTTTAATGAACCCAGAGAAAAAAAGATTGTAAAGACAAATCTGGAGACCTAACTGGCCACGCAATGGGTCTTTGTCTGCCTATCCATCGGTTGGAAAATGGCACATAATTTACTTAACTCTCAACTGAAATGAGGTGGGGCACCATCTCGTTGGAGCTAGACATTGGGGAGATCATTCTGAAACAATTCGCTGATATGGCAGACAGTATCTTCCCGTAATAATCGTAGATAGCGTGGACCTGTTAAAGTCCCTTCAAAGAATAATGTTTAGTTACATGATGACTATCAATTCCGGTACATACTTTCAGTTTTCGAGGATATTGGATATGAAATTTTTCCATCCAATTAGGGTTAATGTCAGACCAATGTCGTCAGTTAAGGCAAAAGGCAGCTTCAACAGAGAAAAACAGGTAGTTTAAAAAAATCACCCTTTTGTTCTACAATCTGATTTATTTGTTCATATAATTTGATCCTTCTATCAAAATCCAAAAAGTTCATGCAAGCTATAAACCTTGTAGGAAAAATACTTTTCACGATGCACAATCAGCTCTACAGACCGCCTGGAGATCTCGTTCGTTCTAGCAAATTGCAATGCACAGGCGTTGTTGACATGCTACTATGGTAGTGTCAACTGTCTCCTGAAATATGGTTTGCTGTGTTGGGGCGGCTGTGTGCATCTGGGGAAAATTCTGTTGATGCAGAAGAGAACTGTTCACACCGTGTTTGGCCTGCCGTCTTCCGCATCTTGTAGACCATTATTTACACGGTATGGCATTTTAACAGTGACGTGCCTATATATACTTGAGGTGCTTTGTTATGTCAGAAAAAATATTGAAATTTTTAGTACCTGTGGTAATATTACACCGTATGAAACAAGACAGGCTTAATGTTTGTATGTTCCCCCTTAGAGAATCGAACAGATTAATCGGTAACCTCGCAAGACTGCAATATGCTTATATAATCATTTACCTGACAGCTTCAAAAATTTGAGCAGAGTCAGGCAATTTAGGCTTACTTTAAAATAGTTTGTTAGAGAGCATTCTTTTTATTTTGTGGACGAATATTTTAATTTTAAATTTCAGCCTTGATAAGCTGTTTTTTGTGTTTCGACTGTTTCAGATATCTTGTAGAGATCTATGGAGCAGTTCGAATAAATAAAAAAAAAAAATAGACCGCAAGAAACATCTCTACCAAACACCCCCAAGAAATCTACAGGACGTAGAGTGAATATGAAAAGGAAATTTGAGCGCAAAGAGCAAAAAAACAGCTTAATTGATTCCCTGTAAGCTGCCTTTATATCATTTTGCAGCTATAACTCCTTAAAATTCTGTTTACCCCGCCCAGAACCCCTATCCACCGCTCGTCCCATAACTTTCTTAAGGGTTGCTCCCAAGAAATTTATCTTGTGAACATTGTTCTTGTTTATGCATTGAGAGAGGTTGTAGGCATACAGAAGGGGAAGCAGAACCACTGCGACGGAACAGCGAACCAAGATCTCCAATTTATGTTTAAATTGTTGCCCCATTTTAGATTTTTTTAAATATTTTTCCAAAAATGAATTTCAGGGTAACTTGTTTGACAGTCTCACATTGTTTAAGGGAAGCGGAGGTTTAGGGACATAGATAACGGTATATTGATAACTATATTAACGCACAAAACTTAATAATAATAATAACGATATAACAAATTGAATGAAAGAACTTACGTAGGTACGGACATATTGACTATTAATGTTAACAGTGTTTACATAATTAAATTATAACTATCGCGGCGTTATTTAACCGACTACATTTCAGAAGCTTGTTTAATGAACTATATCTTTTCTGTCTACATTTTAGAAACGTGTTTAATTGACTATCTTTCTGACTAAATGAATCTCCTTTATATTTACCAAACAATAACACATTTTTTCATTCTTAACCTTCTAATCTGCTGACTATAACATTCCTGTCTATCTTACAAATTTGTTTGTTATTGTTTATATGCTGAACGTGATAATTTCAATGCCAATCCATACAATGTTGACCTCTAATTCATTAAAATGTTTACATATCTTCCTTACAGAATTTAAACTGAACCACTTTTACTAATTATTTTGGTGTTTTTACCAATTATGATTTTAAGGCTATTACGGCCGTTATGAGACATCCTATGTTCTCTGAACACACATAGAGAGCTACAGTATTTTATCATTTTCAAAAAGCATGGATACAGCAACAGTAAGTACGTGATGCAAAGGGTCTGGGTGCAGCAAGTACGTTATTGTAAAGGATTTTCGTAAAAATATTTCAAATCCAATAACTCAATTTCCCATTAAGCTAGAATCTTTAATCTTGAATCATAGTAAAACCTATGTATACGAGGCGTGGGTACTAATTAAGAGAAAAACAAGATGATGAGCTTTGCAGATAACTAATTGGCTTTAAAAAACCTTTTATGTTGTTTTGTTTGCAAAAACCAGTTCGATTAGGTCGACTTAAGCAAAACCATCTAAGCAATTAATAAGGAAAAATACCGGTCAAATATTTTTTATCTGGAAAACTTATGTAACTTTAATCAAATTTATAGCGCATTTTTTAAAGAGACTTGCAGTACTTATGTATATTTCTACCATATTATAATTGCCTAGCTCCATGGAAAATAGAAATAGAAGCAATCGCTCACTGGGATCTCTAAAACTAATTTACAAGGTCCATTTAAATTTGAAAAAAATAATTTTAATAGTACACCTTAGTACAATTCTTGTTAAAATTTACTATTATTATAATGCACTTGCTGCGCCTCGAACATTTTTTTCTAATGATTTTGACAACAACTATCTGAGGTGTATTTCAGAATCGTCTTATTTGATGACATTGCCTCGTATATCGTTACGCAATTGCCAAGGTAATATAGGTGGCTATATCTGGACTGCAGTGATTACCGTAAACCCTAATTATTACCAGTAGGCTGTTTAATGAACCACTTAATTCTCACGTCGATTACATGGTTTCTCACTCATGTTGATGCACCAGTCCAAATTAACCCAATGCGGATTTTTCAGCGTCACTGCATCTAGTTGCAATCATCATGCCAATATATGAGCTTTTGTAAAAACACACACAGCTTCTAGCGTAGCATATCAATTTAGTTAGATGTACATACAAATGTTTGTCCAGTTCGTTTATATAAAGAGTTTGGTATTTCTAAATAATTCGAAATAGTAATTTTTAAGTCCGTTCTAATTAATGAAGAACATAAAGCTAGATGCAGTAATGCGTTCCATAGCGAAATTTCACAAATATCTTTAAAATAATAAAAAACATCTAAAAAAAAATGGGTAAATAAAGCTATATTATAATTTTTATTGAGAAAATTCACCAATAGAGAGGTATCGATGGTAAAACATTCGGAAATTTTTTTCAATTGAGTGCGAATTGGAGCCTCTGGAACCCATTTCCATGGTCAGTTAAAATGTTTATATATATATATATATATATATATATATATATATATATATATATATATATATATATATATATATATATATATATATATATGATTTCAACAACACGCCACGAGGGTTCATAGCCTAAAAACTATCGTACCATGGGTTTCGACAAGGAGGAAAGAGGAAACTTGTTAATTCTGGACTTTAAGGTTTGGAGGTTCGGAGGAGAAGGAAAAACATGTGCCAGCAAGGAATTACATAACTGAGAAGCCATCGGGACAAAAGAGCAGGCATAACAAGATGTACTATGTCTGTTAAACTGGACAGTAAAAGGGTGCTCTGTTCCCCTGGTAGATCAGTTTGCGGCAGCAGGTGGAGGAACTATGGAAGAAATATCCTCTGAGCAGTGCCCCTGCAGATATCTATAAAAGAGAGAGAGAGAGAGAGAGAGAGGTCACCAACGGCACCTCGGTGGGCAAGCGATGGCAGCCTTTGGGTGAGGGTAGGGTCACCGATGAGACGTATAGCTCTCTTCTGAATGGAGTCCAGGATATCGAGTGTAGAAGCGGCAGCGGTAGCGGCACCCCAGATGTGGGAGCAGTATTCGAGGTTTGGCCTTATTTGTAAAGTATATAAGGTATAGAGATTAGCTGGTGAAAAGTATTTGCGAAACCGGAAGAGGAAACCTAATTTGTTAGCAGCCGCTTCTGTAATTGATGTGACATGTTGGTGCCAATTGAGATTTCGATCCGCAGAAATGCCAAGAAGTGAAAAGGACTCATTACTTTGAATAACCTGATTGTTCATTGTGATGGGTCTAGGGCTGGTGTATCTCTTATGAGATAGAAAGCTAGACTAAGATGTGGTGAAGTTGAATTGTACAAGATTTCTACTTACCCATGCTAATATTTGTTGGAGATCCACAGAGACAGAACCCTCCATGAGTCGGCGATCCTCATCTAATTGGGCTAAAGAGGCAGGCTTAGAATATTGTACATTTGAGTGTAGGGTGCTGTCATCCGCGTAACTTTGAACTGCGTTATATGTGCTGGAGAGGAGGTCATTGATGTGGGAAAGAAACAAAGTAGGGGCTAAAGCTGAACCTTGAGGGATTCCTGCATTAATTGTACAGTTTAGAGGAATGGTCATCCACGACAACAGAAATGCTCAGGTTGGAGAGGAAAGTTGCTGTCCAGGTAGAGAGTTTTGGTGGTAGGCCATAGGCCTGAAGTTTATTGAGCAGCGCTGCGTGCCAGACCTGGTCGAATGCTTTGGATATGTCTAGAGCGACAATCTGGGATTCACCGTGTAGTTTCGTAGACTTGCTTCAAGAATGGGTGACAAAGGAGATATATTTTGCAACCACTCGAGGCTACAACACCCTTTGATGTCCAACTGACGTCATTACAACAGCCGATTCGCCCCGTTCTAGCTGTTATAAGAGAGCATGGGGTCGGAATCACTAATCCAGGTTCAGAGAACGATGGAGACGTAAAGGTCCAAGAACTTGCATCCCGCAGTCTAGCGATTATGCAGAGGCCATGCACGTGTTTATTCGAGTTCGCGGAGCTGCGAATTGGGTACACCGCCTAGACAGCAAATAATTAGAACAACGTGTCGTATGTTATGTCCTAGATAAAACCGCCTAGGCTCGAACATAATGTCTCTATACTTGACCCGTTTTCCTCCTCCTTTATTCTAACGTTGGTCTCATTCTCTGGAGCCGAGAACTTTATGACAAACAGGATTTTATTTTATGCGTCGAGAAGGATACAGTCAGGCCTGTTAGCGCTCACTGGCCTGACAGTGGAGACCCACAAATTCCCCTGCTGGGTAAGGAAGCACTGGTGTTTGCTCTATCTAATTTCTTTGGGTTGGTGAAATTCTTTATGGGCTGACAATGAGGATATGAGGATCCTTTATGTCGAAAATTTCCATTCGACTTACCGACCAAAACACTCTTCCGGGCTTCCTAAGTACACTGTTCCGGAACTACTTGTTCAGTAATACTTCTGGACAGTCCGTTATTTGCCCGTTGGCAAATTCTCTTTTAGCGAATTTTTCGTAAAACATAAAATCCACTAATGAGGAGATATATATATATATATATATATATATATATATATATATATATATATATATATATATATATATATATATATATATATATATATATATATATTAATAACTCAAGAAACAATGGGCCGATTTTGATGAAAATTGGTTCGCACTTTTGTAAGTGGCGTGGATAAGTTTGTTAGCCAAGAAAATCTAACCAGTTTTTCCGGAAACATTTTTAATCTCCTCGCGTAAAATGTTCTCCAAAAATAACAGATGTGTGTCAACCAAATTTGGCACATACGTTTATACTATCAAGCTTGCCTTAGATGCCGAAAATCAGATCTCTAAGTTAAAAGAAAAAAAAGTTATAGGCATTTAAAGAAAAAAAATGGGTGCGATTGGTGATCAGAGGAAAGCACATGAACAAAATATTTTGTGTGATGAACAAAAGAAATTGGATATTGCACACAACGGTTAAGTTTTCTTGACACAAAAAAAGTCAAGAAATAGCAGAAAATATATTTTAAAATTTTTATAATTTTCTTTCTTAAAACGTCAAAGTCGTGATTTGAAACGTCAAAATTTGCAATTTGCAGACAACGAATCTGAAACACATACTGATTATGTAGAAGATATTTTATAATAAGTGTGTTCTACAAAACCCTAAGTTTCAGCTTCGACCATCATTGTCCTTCATTTTACAAAAATAATTTCGGAAAATCCATTTCAAATAGAGCCTCTTTCTGATGCTTTGGCAGTTGTTTCACCGCTAGAGTTTATGGGTTAATAGTATCTATTTTAGCGAATTTTCATAGAAAATAATTCGTTATTGAGAAGACCGTGGCTTATGAATTTTAAAAATATTTTTCTTCCAATGAGCGCGTACTAGAAGCACTAAAACCCATTTTTTTCGCCCTCAGGGCTCGTCCGCGTCTTTTCCGTCCCGATAGCATCGCAGTCTTTGGCTTATTGTGCATCCTAAAACCCATATACTGGGTTAGTTTCAGTTTTTGTCTGTTTATACATATCCAGTGTGACGCATTTCTACGCTAAAGCTATATATATATATATATATATATATATATATATATATATATATATATATATATATATATATATATATATATATATATATATCCGTTTCTATACAAGATATGACAAAAATCATATACGTTAATTATAGGGTGGTGTCTCGAGCTGCATCTTATAAACCTATTTTCACAAAGACAGGTGAGCCACAAGTCATGGGCGATACACACTTTATTTTTTTAATAGAAACCCCCTGTGTTATTGCATTTTCGTATTTTCCATCGAATTATGCATGTATGTGAGGAAAACAATATATATCGTTCATCGTTTTCTAATTATTTCAATTGTTTTGAACTTTTCACGTTTTTGGCACATATCACAAATTGTAATACCCACATCGGACGCGCAGCCATCTCGTAAAGGTAAGTGGTTGATTTTGAGTTTCGTTGTGATAATAAAGGACTTTCACAGTTTTGATGTTAACAGTTTTTACCAATATAGATAGCGAAGTCCAATGGAAATGACGCATTCAGAGTGCGTTTTGTTTGTATTGCTCGTCGAAAAAAATCGAGCTGCCGTTTACAGGTACTCTCCAGTAGTGGCTGAATTTGAAAAGTTTTCGCAGAAATATTTTTTATGTTTCCGTAACAACCATTCTTTGTAAGATTTTTATCATGTGTTAGTAATTAATAATAAATGTTTAGTAAGATATTGTTAAAAAAAAGTTGTAAAATTTTTGTGAAAAATATAATTTAGTGTAACATTACTGAAGGCAATTTCTGTAAAAAAAAGGTGATTTTTTTTCAATTTTGGTCCTAAAGCTGTTTGTGAATAATTATATTTTGGTAAGTTTATAAATAGCTTAAAGAGGTTCGTGGGCCAGGAAAAACCGGTTTTTTCTGGAACCTTTTAAGTTCAGTATCGGAAAATGTTTGTACTTTTTGAAACAACAAAGCTATTTTAATAAAATATGGTACATTACTTCTACTATATAGCTTTTGAACAGAGAGTCTCCAGGACAATGGATTGGCCGTAGAGGTGCTATTGAGTGGCCCCCCAAGATCACCGGATTTAACTCCTTTACGCAACAGAACCGGAGTCTCTGGAAGAATTACGACGACGCATTGTTGAGGAATGCCGTCTAATAACTCCACAAATGCTCCAGAATGTCAAAGCTCGTTTTGAACAAAATTTTTACTTTTGTATGGAAGCTGGTGGTCAACAGTTTGAACACTTACTTAACAGAATAAACATTTTTGAACGTTTGGTTTTGTTTTTGTAGTATTTTTAACGAAAGATTGACTAATCAGTGCATTTATTATCACAATGAATGAAATACGTTCTTGCAACTCCAACTGTGAATAATTTTTAAACGAGTTGATAAACCTTCCAAAAAAATTTGTTTGCTGAATTCAGAAGAAAAGAGCATTTAAATGATGTAACACTGGACCCATGTTCCCTATATAAAATATAAGGGTTGTTATTACCACCCTTAAGGGGTTGACGTGACAAAGTTGAGTTTTATGTCAAAATATGTCCCCCTCAATATTAAAATTGACGTGTTTGAGCGTTTCTTAAAAAAAATTTCTCTGAACGCAAACCGGTGTTTCGTTTTCAATGCACCACCCTGTATACAATTAAAAGGTATGACGAGGTCTAATGCCTGCGATGTAAAGGATAACTTATGTGAGTGTAGCCTGCTCATTCGAAAAGTGGCAACTACAGAAATAGGCAAATTAGTTGACGACACACAGACTTACAATTATTAGTCGGCGAAAATTTCACAGATAAAAATAACCAATGCTGTTTGCAAACTGAAATATCACGTGACTAAATACTGGCCATCCCGGTCTAGGCGACAGATTTTTTAGACAGTTATCGGCTTACGCGATTAGATATGTATTCGTATACTAGCCTATAGACGCAAAATGTCAACAAATTCTGCCCCTGCGGTTGAAGAGGTTTTTCGTCCTTGCTTAAACATCTCTGCGATGGATTTCTAAAAAGTTACAAAAAGGATACAATATTCGGTGAATCCCCAAATAATATTTATGTTATGTTACTCAAAACGCCAGGGGAATTGTTTTACATGCTAGACTAATAGCTTAATGCTTAAGCAAACTATCCTCTGTCCCTTTACCTCAACTTTAATCCCCAGTGCTAATTGTAGCATTATCCAGTTTTCCTTTGAGATCGCGTAGAGTAGTTCATCAAATAAGATAAACACGAGTATAATAGTTTACAATATGCAAATTATACTGAATTAATTAAGACGCTGGAGCTAGAACTAGTGTTCATTCAATTAGGGTAGTTATACCTGTTATTTGTAATAGAGATCCATGTGAAATAGGGGATAATGAATTAGTTCTCTGCAGTTTCCTGCAACACGTTGCTGTTATATTTAACAAGTTTGTATTTTTTGCTAGAATTCCTTGATTTTTCAACGGAATTATCACTAATTATATCAGGGCCAAAGAGGTATGTCATTAACATAATAACGTCTTCCAAAATAGTAGGTACGTTACAAAACAGAATTTTATTCAAGTTCAGAGACAGGCAAGCTAACATTAATTTTAGCGAAATTTTCGTAAAACGAAAAATTCACTAATGAGGAGATCTGTATATATATATATATATATATATATATATATATATATATATATATATATATATATATATATATATATATATATATATAACTCAAAAAATAATACGCCGATATGGATGAAATTTGGTATGTACCTTCCTTTTTGCAAGTGGCTTGGACAAGTTCGTTGGCCAGGAAAATCGGACCAGTTTTTCCGGTAAAATTTTGGGTTTTCATTCAAAAAATTTGTGTATCTCCGAAAATGACAAAATACCAATGCTATGACAACCAAATTTGACATATACGTTTTCACTCTCAAACTTAACCTACACACCAAAATTCACATCTCTAAGTTAAAAGAAAAATTGTAGGCATTTAAAGAAAAAAAATTTGAGTACCACTGGTGATCAGAGGAAAGCACACGAACAAAATATTTTGTGTGGTTAACACAACAAATTGAATATTACATACAACGGTTAAGTTTTCTTGGCGAAAAAGTGTAAAGAAGTAGCAGAAAAATATATTGAAAATTATATAATTTTTCTGCTTGAAGCGTCAAAGTCGTGATTTGAAACGCCAAAATTTGCAAATTTCAGACAACGAATTTGAAGCAAATATGGATTAAGTCGAAAAAATATCTTAAAGAGTGTGTTTCACAAAGGCTTAAGTTTCAGCTTCAACCATCACTATCCTTTATTTTACTAAAATATTTTCGGAAAAGCCATTTCAATAGACCCTCTTTCTGAAGCTTCAACAGTAGTTTCCGCTATAGACTTTATGGTTTAATAGTCTATATTTTAGCAAATTTTCATAGAAAAAATTCGTTATTAAGAAGACCGCGACTTATGAATTTCAAAAAAGATTCCTTTAAATGAGCGCGAGCTAGAACCCCTAAAACCCATAAACGGGGTCAGTTTCAGTTTTTTCCTGTTTACACATATACAGGGTGACGCATTTCATGGGTAAAGCTCATTATAGTATTATTATACAAGATATGAGAAAAACAGTATATACGTTAATTATTGGGTGTCTCGAGCTGTGTCTTATCAACCTATTTTGACAGTTACAGGCTGACCCATAAGTCGTTGGTGATACACGCCAACTTTTTTTAACAGAACACTCAAAGGGGACCTCATCGAACCGTCGAACCGATAAAACTGGCGAAATTGAGAAATGTATATTTGTGTTATGACTGAACTGGTTACTAGATGGATGACTAAACGAAGACAGAAGTACAGCATGTCATAGCTTCTTTGACTCGGGAATATGTTCAGGGAACAAGATAAGCTTACAGCATGTCCGAAACGTCCATCCAATGATTACATAGCACCGATCAAAAAGGCCACGAAATATATTATATTGTTGTTATTTCAAGTTAACCTAGTTATTGTGACACAACAAATATAATAAGTACTAATCATAATAATAATTTATTTACTTTACAACTTATAACTTACAAAAGCTCGATGGAATGCAAGAGAAGAAAAAACCACGTACTTAAAAATACATACAAATATGGAAAGTCCTACAATATAGCAGTGACTTAAGCAAATAACATTAGAAATCCTTGCCAAAGACATTCTTGTCGGCAAGTAAGTTTTCTTTCTAGACAATTTTTCTAAGCAAAGTACATAACTTCTGTCTTAAGACGCGTATGATCTACACATAATTTTACGTTTATAACAATTAATATACACGTGCTTATTATAATATAAAGACAAAACACGCAAACAACAAATTATTATATATAAAATACAAAAGAAAACAAAACAACAGTTGCAAAAAAAAACGGCATTAACTGCTCGTAAGTCCGGTAACCTCTTAGAACCGTTGCTAGTCGTTGAAAACGAAATGTATGTACTTTTTGTCTTTCTCCGGTATCCACTTCTTTATTCCCTCCTTAAAATGCCTTGGAGTATGTGATTGGTTCATGTTATTAGGCAATATATATATATATATATATATATATATATATATATATATATATATATATATATATATATATATATATATATATATATATATATATATATGAGACATGCTTGGTTCTCGGGTTAAACCGCGTCCAGAATTTATGGAAACTCGACGTTTCGGCTCCTGTTTTGGAGCCATTTTCAAGAGGTAAAGGGAATATGTAAGGACACTCTAAGGCCTCAATCTGCCTACTTCTTAGAGTGATGGACAAAGGTGGGTAAAGGAAAGGAAATATGTAAGGACACTCTAAGGCCTCAATCTGCCTACTCCTTAGAGTGGTGGACAAAGGTGGGTAAAGGAAATATGTCAGGACACTCTAAGGCCTCAATCTGCCTACTCCTTAGAGTGATGGACAAAGGTGGGTAAAGGAAATATGTAAGGACACTCTAAGGCCTCAATCTGCCTACTCCTTAGAGTGGTGGACAAAGGTAGGTAAAGGAAATATGCAAGGACACTCTAAGGCCTCAATCTGCCTACTCCTTAGAGCGGTGGATAAAGGTAGGTTGGGTTGATGTAGCTCGATTACGGGGCCTCAATCTGCCTACTCCCCAAATCTCGCCGGAGATCGTCTGTGAGGTCTCAGTGTGCGAGATGATTTTTAGCGGGGGATTAGTTCTTTTTTGCGCATCCCTAGAAAATATGGTCTCCCGAAAATCCATAAGCCGGATATTCCCCTTCGCCCTATCGTAAGTGCCCACCGTTCACCCACACAAAAACTTGCAAAACATCTAGCCAAAACTCTCCAACCATTAGTAGAAAACGCTACATCCTATGTCAAAAACTCCACCCATTTCATCGACCTTCTTCAAAACAACACCACTTCTCAAAACGACATCCTAGTTAGCTTTGATATAGTTTCCTTATTCACCAATATACCTCTATCTGAAACCCTTGACATTCTCAAAAATAAACACAAAATTTCCCACGATACCTTAGCTCTTGTAGAACACTGCACATCTAACACCTATTTCCTTTTTCAAAACAAATTTTACAAACAAGTTCGAGGTGCTCCAATGGGTTCACCCCTCTCTCCTGCATTGGCCAACATTTTCATGGAAAACTTCGAGACACAAGCCCTCAATTCATCCCAACTTAAACCAACGTGTTGGTTAAGATACGTTGACGACATTTTCGCTGTCTGGCCACACGGCAAAGAATCTCTAGACGAATTCCTTTCTTACCTAAATAACATTAATCCCCAAATCCAGTTCACCATGGAAATGGAAAATAATTTTTCTTTGCCTTTCTTAGATGTACGCATCACTAAAAACCCAGTCAGAGCATTTTCTTACACCGTCTACCGAAAACCAACCCACACTAATCGGTATCTTAACGCCCAATCTCACCATCACCCATCGCAACTAAATTCCGTGGTTCGAACATTAGTAACACGATCCCTTAGACTAACGGAGAACAACAACAAACAGACAGAATTAAACTTTTTAAGACAGACATTGCTAGAAAACGGATACGACAACAATCACATACTACGAAACATTAGAAACGCACAACAACAAACCACTACACCACAACAAGAACAAACAGCGTCCACACAACAACACACAGCGTTTTTACCATACATGAAAGGTGTCACCGACAAAATCAGCCGAATTTTCAGAACCCATAATATCAAAACCGTATTCACAACAGACCAAAAAACGGTCAAATCTGATAAAAACTCCCAAGGATACGATTCCAAACGAATCCCACGGAGTTTACGAAATTCCTTGTTCCGACTGTTCCCGAACTTACGTAGGACAAACAAACAGACGCATCCACAATAGAATATACGAACACACCCTCGAAGTTAGAAAATCCGACCCCTCATCGGCGCTGGCCATGCATCATATTCATACAGGGCACAAAATAGACTTCGATAATGCCAAAACAATAGCACCGGTTTACAATTTCAAAACGAGAATTATCCGCGAAGCAATCGAGATTGAAAAACGTCCCAATTGTTTAAATAAGAGAGATGATGGTCTTCGCCTTCCGACTACTTGGAAACCTATTATATCTTCTTTGCAAACACACAAAAGGGAAATGAATTCCACAGACAATTTTGTTGCATCATTATCTGCCTCAACAAATGCCGGTGACCCTCTTAATCCTCCTCTAGATACCGTGACCAAAGCCCCCCTCTTAATTGACGGTGACCCCACTACTTTCAATGATGACGCAACAGGTAGACGGAACGACCTATATAAGACAAGACTTGGAACGAACTGCCAGATCTCTCTGAGGCCTAGGGTTGAACACACTGAGACCTCACAGACGATGTCCGGCGAGATTTGGGGAGTAGGCAGATTGAGGCCCCGTAATCGAGCTACATCAACCCAACCTACCTTTATCCACCGCTCTAAGGAGTAGGCAGATTGAGGCCTTAGAGTGTCCTTACATATTTCCTTTACCTACCTTTGTCCACCACTCTAAGGAGTAGGCAGATTGAGGCCTTAGAGTGTCCTTACATATTTCCTTTACCCACCTTTGTCCATCACTCTAAGGAGTAGGCAGATTGAGGCCTTAGAGTGTCCTGACATATTTCCTTTACCCACCTTTGTCCACCACTCTAAGGAGTAGGCAGATTGAGGCCTTAGAGTGTCCTTACATATTTCCTTTCCTTTACCCACCTTTGTCCATCACTCTAAGAAGTAGGCAGATTGAGGCCTTAGAGTGTCCTTACATATTTGCTTTACCTCTTGAAATTGGCTCCAAAACAGGAGCCGAAACGTCGAGTTTCCATAAATTCTGGACGCGGTTTAACCCGAGAACCAAGCATGTCTCACATTAAAGACCGCGGAAATCTTTCTGAACAATTATATATATATATATATATATATATATATATATATATATATATATATATATATATATATATATATATATATATATATATATATATATATATACATATCTAGTCTTGGATCTTAGTTATTTCCAGTACTTTCTTCCTATTGCCTCCAAGTTAAGTCCAAAATGGGTATACCTGTCGCATACCCATTACTTATGACATTGTGAAAAGATCATCGCTGAAATAGATATTGTCTTTCTTGTACTTCAGTATACACTTTTGCAAAACCTCAAGCTTGCTCCGGTCGTTATCATTAACTTCACCCCAGCCTACAATTCCAAAAGATGACAAACTCTGAAAAAAAGAGTGTTACAATACCTTTAGATGGGAAGTGTCAAGAAACAGTGACATGTGTTTAAACTTTGCAATTAATGATTGCAAAGATTGAATTTCTTGATCAGGCTTTCCACCTCGAACTTCCATCTAAGATGCCTGTAGTAAATTTGTAGGTACAGAAATAGAAATATTTTCTTTATGATCGCCATGGACCCAGAATTAATTTGCTCAGATTGTCTTTCTGAGGACAGTGGATCATCACAGCTATGTGGAATTTATGATTTAACTTGCAGCACTATTTTCTATTATTCTACTTGACGGGGATACTTGTTGTAAAGCTAAAATATTTTTCTTTTTAGCGAATATATTTTTTTAATTCGCTAATGAGAAGATCTGTGTATATATATATATATATATATATATATATATATATATATATATATATATATATATATATATATATATATATATATATATATATATATATATATCCGACCGATAACTCAAAAAATAATGAACCAATCTTGATCAAATTTGGTGAGTACCTTCATTTTGCAAGTGGCTTCGATAGGTTCGTTAGCCAGGAAAATCAGACCAAGTTTTCCCGGAAAATTTTGTGTTTTCTTTCTAAAAAAATTCATATCTCCGGAAATAACAAAGCAAGGGCGACCAAATTTAGTACACGCATTTGTACTATAAAGCGTAAACTCTGTACCAAAACTTAGGTCCCTAGCTTTAAAGGCAAAGAAGCTATCGGCAGTTAAAAAAACAAATTTTTGGAGTTTTCTTCAAAACGTCAAACTCGCAATTTTAAACGTCAAAATTGAAAAGGTTTAGGCAAATAACGTGAAACAAGTACGAATTTTGAAAAGAAAATGTTGCAAGAAGAGTGTTCTGCAAACCCTTAAATTTCAGATTTAACCGTCACTGTCCTTCATTTTACTAAAATGTTTACAGAAAATTCATTTCAAATAGACCCTTTCTCTGATGCTTTGGCCGTCGGTTTAGTTAAGTTGATGCTTTCGCTGTGGGTTTGGTGAAGTGTATGGTTTAACGGTCTACAATTTTCTTTAGCTAATTTGCGTAGAACAAATTCATTAATGCATTTTTACATTTTTTATCGAAATATGATGCGTTTGTAAGAAAAAATCTGGACGCAGTAAGTGCCTTTTGTAGCGAATTTTCGGTAAATTTGCAGTTTAGTTCCCGAACGCTCTTAAAAACACTGTTTTCAGAAACCTGCCTAGGGCCCTCTGGATCCACAAACCCCAAGAAAAATTTCTTGTTCGCACTCCCCAGGGAAGTTACGGGACCAGGAGTGAGTCGGGGTGCTGGGCGGGGTAGGTAGTAAAAAGGAAATATGATCAGAAAGTTCGAATAAAACGGGCTTGAAAGCTGTCTTTTTCACATCTTGAAGCCATATCTCTCTTAAACCCTGCCTACCGCGCACAGCACCCCTATCCCCCTAGGTGCCGTAACTTCCTTGGCGGGTAGGAACAAGACAATTTTTTGTGGTTTATGCAGCGAGGGTGGTTGTATGCACACAAGGGGGAAACACAATCCCCACGACGAAGCATAACCCCCCCCCTGTTACACGTCCTGCTTCATCGTAGACATTTTCCTTCCCCCGCCTCGTGTGCATCCAACCACCCTCGTTGCGTAAACCACAAGAAAAACTTCATGTTCATACCCCCCAAGGAAGTTACGTGAGCTGGGGTAAATAGGGGTGTTGGGCGGGGTAGGCAGGGTTTAATGGGGATATGGCTTCAAATAGACAGCTTTCAAGCACTTTTTTCGCATTTTCTGCTCATATTTCCTTTTTACTACCTACCCCGGCCAGCACCCCTATTCACTCCCAGTCCCGTAACTTTCTTGTGGTTTGTGCATCGAGGTGGGGTCCTAGTAATGTTTCTGAAAAAAAATAATTGAAAAGCGTTCGGGAGCTAATCTGCAAATTTACCGAATTTGCATTAAATCCATCAAATTTCAATAACTCAATTTACTATTAACGTAAGCTTTCTTGGTTAGAAAACCAACATTTAAGTTTATTTTCGGAAAATTGTTGTATATTTTCAAACCATAAGTAATTTTGGTAAGATATTACATTAAGTATCGGCATCTACAATATCATATTAAGTTTAAGGCTATGTCTTTAAATATATATTTTACAAATAAAAAATTTATATATATATAGCATGCAACATACATTTTCGTATATACTTAAAGTGATATAACTGTGTAAAATTTTCTAACATTATGGTAACCATATTGGAAGCTAGTCAGAATTTTTAAAGTCCAAAATATCATATTATGATTTAAATACCAACCTTTTCTAGACCTGCCATTATCTTTACATCAAGGGTCATTTTAAACTGATATTTCCTGCACATAATAGCGCAGTGTCTACATACAGCTTATTTCACGCGTCATTTTCCACCCTTTGAGCGCTATAATACAGCGAAGTGAAAGTTTGAACAGTCTCCAGAGTGTAATTTAACATATTACACATCAATCACTGAACCGTGAGCTTAATGTTTGCCTGTGTTTGTATGTTTGGGATACAATATACAGGGTGAAACTATTACATTGATATGAAAGGTGGACATGACATGAAAAGGATTTCGTAGGACAATGAACTACAGAATAATTACAAGCTCAACTCTCTTATTGAATTTAAGCTGACCCTATAATCAATAGCAAGATTGTTTGTTAAATATATTACGAAAGATCAAATATATGGACGCAAGCAAGTGCGTTATGGTAGCGAATTTTGATTAAAATATTTTTAATAGCAAAGACGTCTTTGCTGAGGGGCATCGAATTTGGTTAACAGCGATTCTCAAACTGTGAGGCGCGCATCAAGGAAGGCGTGATAAAAATAAATAGGGGGCGCGAGCATATTGTAAAAAAAAATAAGAAAAATAATATTAATTTTTTTTTAATTTACTGAAAAAAAAGCAATAAAATACACTTATAAAGGATTTTTATTTAATGTAAAGAAAAGCAATAGAATGTACTTATGTTCTAAGCTCTTTTAGCAAATTTTTCGTGAATAGAAAAATTCACTAATGAGGAGCTCTGTATATATATATATATATATATATATATATATATATATATATATATATATATATATATATATATATATATATATATATATATATATATATATATATATATATATATTTGTATATGTAACACCGATAACTCAAAAAATAATGGACAGATTTTGATCAAATTTGGCATGTGCCTCCCCTCTGTAAGTAGCTTGGATGAGCACGTCAGCCAGAAAAATCGAACTAGTTTTTCCGGGAAAATTTAGGGTTTCCTTCCGGAATTTTTATATCTCCAAAAATAACAGAGCAATGACAACGAAATTTGACATATACGTTTCTACTCTCAGACTTACCCTACACACAGAAATTCAGCACACTATGGTAAAACAAAAAAAAAGTTATTGGCATTTAAAGAAAAAACTTGGGTATCACGTGATCAGAGGAGAGCACAATAATAAAACATTTTGTGTGATTAGCAAAGCCAATTAAGTATTACACGCCACGGTTAAGTTTTCTTGGCGCAAAAACGTCAAGAAATAGCAGAATAAGCTAATATTCGACAAATTAAACTTCACTTGTCTCCGCGTTTTCCACAAAAACTATTTTTTGGTGAATAAAGAATTTTATTCCATAAGTGTGTTTCACACTGTAGATCTCAGCTAGATATAGAAATAGAGCTTAGAATGTCAATTTCTCATATTAAAACTTATTTTGAAAACCAAGGTATTATGTTACCAAAATATTCTGGTAAATAGGTATTGAAGCAGATAAAAGCTATAAAATGGATTTAAAAGAACTGCTTTGTTTATTTTATATGTGTTCCCTCTATATATGTAATTGCATTTAAATGCACATGCATGTATGTGTATGTACATGTGTACCATCAGCGAGGCTGTCTGGCCCAAGTCTGGTTTGCCCTTGGCAAGTTTAGTTGCCAGCGACACAAAGCCAATTGACACCTAATCAATTCACGATATATGGGCTGATGGTGTCGCATGGGTGCAAAAACTTGCCCAGGTCACTTTATAATTACATTCAGGAAATTTATTACACTGCTTTGATCTCTAACGCATTATATCCCCTTTACTACATGTATTTGATCGACCGTAGATCTATAGCTGAACTGGAAATTACTCTCAATCCTGATATTTTGCTATCACAAAGAGACAAATTCTATTGCTTGTTCGTTACTTAACGAAAGAGCTTAAAACGGACGTGGTGGAGTTACCATAATCCTTCTTTAAAAAATGTGTTACATAAAAACCGATGAAAACAGTTGTTAAAACCCTTAGGTGTTTTTAACGCTGTTCGTAAGCTAAAAAACAGGATGATGCCCATAAGGA
The DNA here is from genome assembly GCA_964006375.1 of Tillus elongatus. NCBI lineage: Eukaryota > Metazoa > Arthropoda > Insecta > Coleoptera > Cleridae > Tillus > Tillus elongatus. The sequence goes on along the minus strand of OZ023263.1, from coordinate 62,680,357 downwards.
TTTTGTAGGTTCTAACTCTAATATTTTTACATAGGTAGCGCTTTCATTTATAGCGAAATTTGTCATTAATGTATTTTAATAAATTTTCTTTAAAAAAATCACTAATGAGAAGATCCCGACTTTTGAATTTTGAAAAAAAATTCTTCAACGGAGCACAAACTAGGCAACCTAGAACCCACATCCATGGTAAGTTTCAATTTATATATATATATATATATATATATATATATATATATATATATATATATATATATATATATATATATATATATATATATGTATGTATGTATCACACCGATAACTCAAAAAATATTTTGATCAAATTTTACCTTCCTTTTGCAACTGGCTTAGATAAGTTCGTTAGTCAGGAAAATCGGCCCAGGTTTTATCGGAAAATGTTGTGTTTTCTTTTGGAAAAAAAGTTTACTTCCCCGAAAATAACAAATTAAGGGAAACCAAATTTGTTTGTATTGTAAATGTGTCCCCTGTGCGTCCGAGGACTAACTAACAGAATTTGCCCAAGGTAACTCCAGCCTGTCGTACGAGGCGACTAATCGGAGGCAAGCAGGTAGTAGTGGACTTTTGCTTTACGTGATAGTAAAGGATTTTTTAACGTCCGAGGAGCTACCACCCCTTACATTAAGCGGTCGGTGAAGTCCCAACATACGTTTTCGGTTTTGGTATATAAGTCGGTTTCCCTTATAAACAAAAATGATGATGGCTCCTCCATGTACAAAAGATTCTGGAGATAAAATACCTCTCCATAGGGAATCTCCGGGAGAGGGGTGTACAGAGGGGGCACCGGCATCAAGATTTAACATATCCTTCTTGGATATATGTGGCCCAAATTCTAACCTGAACTCCGTCTACCATTTCCTCCAGGCTAATAGGCCCCAACTCCTCTTCCCCACTGAAACCCAAATCAGTGCCAAACAAGCCACTAATCACCTTAATTTCCCGGGGCATTAGCTCCTTACTTCCTTTAGATTGCATGGAGGCGTGTGCGCATAAGTCCCTAGCAATCTATCCTGCACCAGACTCCCCAATTTAGAAGCTGGGAAAAAAGACATACTTTGGATGAAACTCTCTCTCAGGGCTGTAACTAAATTCATCTGTTGCATTTACCGGTCACCTTCTGATAACAGCTTTGTCCAGCTCTTCGGCTACCTTTCTGAAAAATCCGACCATCTGATTTCTGAATATCCTTCCTCCCAGGTCACTATACTTGGGGACTTCAATGTCCATAATAAAAAATGGCTAGGATATTCAAAAACCGATCCACAAGGGAGAGCAGCGGAGGCCTTTGCAGTCAGCAATTCTTTAGCCATTATGGTTCAGCAACTTACTTACTTTCCTCGCATCCCAACATACAGTTCAAACCCACTGGATCTCCTTTTCACTACAAACCTGAATGCTATAAGATATCAGTCACCGCCCTTGCGCAATGCAACCAGAGGCCACACAGTCATCACACCCACGTATCGCTTGGCACTACAACTTCGCGAACTGTGACGAAATGCGGGATTACTTTTGCTCATTTCCATGGGCGTCTGTCTGCTTCTCTCATCCTGACCCCTCTGATATCTCACAAAACGTCACCGAAATTATCCAAGCTGGCATGGAATTATTTATTCCACCTAAACAGAAAACCTCTTCAGCCACTCCAAAGCCCTGGTTCTCTTAATCCTGTGACAACGCCAGACCTGAAAAGGTCAAAGGCAACAACTCGTTTAATAACCACATCAAAAACAAAGTCCTCTCAAGCTCCAATGGCAGCAGACCCTTCTGGACTCTTGCTAAATCTATTGGGAATAATTTCTGCACGAGCACGTTCTCACCTCTGAAAGTGTTTCTATCGCCCTGGACAAGGCTGAACTTTTTGCCTCATGGTTCGCCGGCAATTATACTCTCAACCCACCTCCAAATGTTCAACCACCAACAGTCCCCAATGTCGCGCATAAAATGACGGATATCATTTTCAAAACTAAAAAGGTACGAACGATGATCTCTTCTCTTGATACCAGGAAATACCTCTGGCCTTTCTATGATCCCCGCAATTGTTCTCAAAAAATGCGCACCAGAACTTGCTCCTGTCCTGACTCGTCTGTTTCACCAATACTCTATACCTGGGCAGCAAATTTCCTCTCCAACCGGAGCATTTCTGTTGTCGAGGATGGCCATTCCTATAAACTCTATTGAATTAATGCAGGAGTCCCTCAAGGTTCAGCTTTAGCCCCTACTTTGTTTCTTCTCCACATCAATGGCCTCCGCTCTAGCACATCCAACCCAGTTCACAGTTACGCGGATGACAGCACCCTTCACTCAAATATACAATATTCTAAGCCTGTCTCTTTAGCCTGATTAGATGAGGATCAGAGACTCATGGAGGGTTCTGTCTTCGTGGATCTCCAAAAAATATTAGACTGGGAAAGTAGAAATCTGGTACAATTCAACTCCACCAAATCTCAGTCTTGCTTTCCATCTCATAAGAGATACACCAGCCCTAGACCCATCACAATGAACTACCACGTTATTCAAAGTAATGAGTCCTTTTCGCTAGTTGGCATTTTTGTGGATCGAAATCTCAATTGGCACCAACATGTCACATCAATTTCAGAAGCCGCTGCTAAGAAATTAGGTTTCCTCTTCCGGGCTAGCAAAAACTTTTCACCAGCTAATCTCTATACCTTATATACTTTACAAATAGGGATAAGCCTCGAATACTGATCCCACATCTGGGCTGCCGCTGCCGCTTCTACACTCGCTATCCTGGACTCTATTCTGAAGAGAGCTATACGTCTCATCGGTCACTCTACCCTCATCCAAAGGCTGCCATCCTTTGCTCACTGACGTGCTGTTGGTGACCTCTCTCTCTCTCTCTCTCTCTCTCTCTCTTTTATAGATATATGCACGGGCACTGCTCAGAGGAGCTTTCTTTCATAGTTCTTCCACCTGCTGCCCCCAACAGATCTACGAGGGGAACAGAGCGAATGCACCCTTTTACTGTCTAGGTCACTAGACATAGAACATCTTGTTATGCCCGTTCTTTTGTACCGAAGAGTTCCAGGTTTTGGAATTCCTTGCCGGTACATGTTTTTCCTTCTCCTCCGAACCTCCAAACCTTTAAGTCCATAATAAACAAGTTGCCTCGTTCCTCCTCGTCGACACCCACGGTACGATAGTATTTAGGCTGGGAGCCCTCGTCGTGTGTTGTTAAATTAAAAAAAAAACTCAGGAAATTATAGTATGTTTCCATTATTTTTAATAACCTTGTATATGGAGACTATTGTCGTTCATACAAAAATTGACAAGATGTAGGGAAAATATATCGTCAACATACAACTATGATTGTCACCAAGAGAAGAGGGAGTTGACTTAACGAATATCTCAGAAAATTAAAGTATATTTCCATTATTTTTACTAACCTTGTATGTTGAAGACTATTGTCGTCCACATGAAAATTTTCAAGAAGTAGTGAAAAATATATCCTCGATATACAACAATGATTGTCTCCAAGAGAAGAGGAACTTGACTTAGCAAATATCTCAGGAAATCAAATATCATTCCATTTTTTACTAACCTTGTATATTGGAAGCAAAGTTACCAACTGTCCAGTTTTTAAAATGTAATGTTTTCTGTAGATTTGTTCCAATTAAAGAATACTAGTCATTGAAATAATGTATGTAAATTCTATAAATCAAAGTTCCAGGCCAAATTATTATATAACTCAGCTGGATATAGCAGCAATAGTAATTGCTTTTAAATTAAAGCCTGTGTCAGATACCCCTGTATTACTTTGTGACCATATCATAGATCTGCACTACCATCTGATATATGCCATAATCTGTGAGATTATATTACCCACTGCAACCTATAGCCTAGAGTTTATTTGCACGTTACAATATAGGGGATGCTATTGTTGGACTTCGCTGGTGTACCACGATTCTCTTGTGTGGAGAAATTATGGTTATTAGACTCTATTACAATATACATACAGCGCGCACTTAGATGGCTGAACTGTACAGTAGATCTCATGATAAACCAAATTACACAAAACGCAGTTTAATTAATAAAAGTAAATATAAATTACAATGGAAGATTCTTGATATACCATGCGCCCGTAAAATTTAGAGATAATTCATTATTTTGACCTCTACAGAATTGATTTTTATGTCCAGGTGTTGCGTGGTATGCTTGTAAGTTATGAAAAATTTGATTTTTAAATTAGCATACACCTACAAACACACACACATACATACATATATATATATATATATATATATATATATATATATATATATATATATATATATATATATATATATATATATATATTGGAATATTGCACTACACTGTAATCACTTTCAAATATACACTTTATTTGTTTGCTGTACGTTTGTGATTTCTTATTGGTTTGCGTGGACTGCAGTTTCATCATCAGCACGTTACTGACTGTTATCGCTCCTCTGTGGTCTACGTCTGAGATTGTACGTGGCGCCTGCGCCGTGAGCTTCTATTGGTCGGTTTACTTTTCTCTGATTGGTTGTGCCTTCGGCTGTATCGTGTGTATCGGTATCCTGTTTTGATCACTGTGGTTTGATAATTTGTTTATTTGTATGGTCTTTATTAAGTTTTGTTTAAATGTTTGTACTTGGATTTGTTCTGGCATAAATTGTTTCTTATTGTTTGTTTAATGTTGAATTGTTCCCAGATTTCCATTTTTTTTTGTGGTCTTTAACATGTTTCATTAGTTGTAATTGGTTGATGAGTGGTTTTTGGTGTTTTGTGTTGCGAATGTGTGTAGCTACGTTTGATTTGTAGTGAGGTATGTGGATTTTATGTAATGCTGTTATATGTTCCTTGAATCTTGTTTCTATTGATTTTTTTGTCATTCCTATATATTTTTTATTGCATGTGTTACATTCTATTTGATATATTCCGTTTAATTCATGTGGGTTGTGTTCTTGTTTTTTATGTATTTTGCTTATTATTTTTTTATTGGTTTTGTAGCTCATTTTTAAGTTATATTGTTTGATTGTTTGTGTTTTTTTTTTGATGTGGTGGTTATAAGTGAATGTTGTGTATTTTGTGTTTGTTTCTGGTGTTTTGTTTTCGATTTTGTTGATTTGTTTGTTTTTGATTTGTTTTACTAACTTTTCTATTGTTTTTTTGTTGTATCCATTTCTTTCTGCTATTTGTATTATGATGTTGTACTCTTTTTCTCGTTCGTCGTTATGTAGTGGTACATTTAACATTCTGTTTATTAAGTATCTGTATGCGGCCGTTTTGTGTGTGTGGGTGTAGTGAGTGTTTAGGTATAGTAATGTCTGTTTGTGTAGATTTGCTGTATATTTTGTATTCAATCTGGTTTTCTTTTCTGATTAGTGTTAAGGCTAGAAAGTTTATGGTGTTGCTTGATTCTTTTTCTATTCTAAATTTTATGTTTTTGTTGATTTGGTTAATTTTTTCAAGGATATTGTCTATATTGGTTTTTTGGTTGTCGTATATTATTAATATATCATCGACGTATCTTATCCATTTCATGTTTGAGTCTGTCTCTTTTATGATGGTGTTGATTTTATCTTCTAATTGTTCTATGTATATTTCTGCCATGATGCTTGATAGTGAAGATCCCATTGGTAGTCCATGTTCTTGGATGTAGTATTCTCCTTTATACTTAAAATAATTTTGTTTGATGTTTAATATTTCGCATATTAGTTGTTTTTTGTTGTTATTTTGCATTTTATTTTCTATTATATTTGTAGTTTCGTTAATTGGCATATTAGTGTACATATTTGTTATGTCAAATGATATATATATATATATATATATATATATATATATATATATATATATATATATATATATATATATATATATATATATATATATATGACAGGCCGGATAGCTCAGTACACGAGATGAGTAACCTCTAGAATCGGACTAGGGGGTCTCGGGTTCGAGTCCCGTATTCAGACAGTAGGTCTTTTTCACTCGAATGTGGAAAGGCCGGCTTCTTGTGAGTTATGGGTGTTGTGCTTTGTCTATGTGTGTGTAAGCTACCCCGTACAAGTCAAAGACTTCTGGGTGCGCAGTTTCTCTACTGTGGTGTTATTATTGCTGCGAGACTCACACAGTTTTATCAAAAAGTTACCAACTCTTTTATTTTGAATGAAACACTATGTATTTTTATCTGATCTGCAAGGTAATTTCAACATTAGTTCAATCATGTACTTGTTAGTTGTTTTATTTACGACTTGTGCTAAAATAAGCTCTTATTCTAAAATAAGATAAAAACTAACAAAATGACAATTGAACAATCGTATTACAAGCGTATTGTAAAACAAAATAAAAGTGTCAACCGTGATTGAGCGTAATGCATTTTGTATTCTTAATTAGTCAATTTACGAGGTTAAAATGCACAAACTTTGACTTTTAAGTGGGGGTTTAAAAAGAGTCAAAAATGTTGATGTCCACTTGACAACCACTTATTCAAATTTCGCCAACCAAACCATCGTTCCCGAAAAACTAAATCAAGATAACGGCGGAAATTAAAATTATAATACGGAGGGGCGCCATCTTGTTGATTGGGTCGTTTCTCTAACGAACCTGGATTGTCTTGAATAAAAATAACCAAGGTAAAAAAAGAACAGGTTAGTCTTTAAAAAAGCTGTATTAGGGCTCTGCTGTAAGTTTTTTTTACAACAATCTCAAAACTGTGATGAATCAATAATATAATTGTTGTTGCATTGACCCAATACTAGAGCAGGTCAAGCTGACTTTTTAAATTAACATCTAAACATTAATTCTTTGCAGGTATTTCTGCGACAAAAGGTATAAAATGCTTTGTGATCACAACGTAAGGGCGATGGTGTCTCGTCGTCGCAATTGTGATCCGATGTTTTCAGCAGTTCTCTTAAGTTTATTGTAGCTTCCAGTTCACTTTATCAGTAGTGCCCGGATTGCCCTTTAGTCTGCCACTTCCCTTTTTAGTTTATCAAGAAATTTTCCCTGCACAAACACAATATGGGTTTGCATAACACACGTCTTGCGACATTTTTTTTACATAACTCATATTGGTTTCAGGTTCTTTGCCTAAATTTTGCCAATTTTGACGTTTAAAATAGCGACTTTGACGTTTTGAGGAAAACCCCAAATTTTGCTTTAACTGCCTATAACTTTTTAGCGAATTTTCATTAAGAAACGTTCGCTATTACAGAGGTCACGATGAAAAGCTTATGAAAACATTTCTTTAGATGAGCGCAAATTTGGGTCCCTAGAACTCAAACCAAGTTCCGTTAAAATTTGTATATGTTTATATATATATATATATATATATATATATATATATATATATATATATATATATATATATATATATATATATATATATATATATATATATATATATATATTATCCGAGCGCTAACTCAAAAAATACTAAACTGAGTTCAATCCAACTGGGCAAAAATCTTGCTTGGGAAAAAACCGAGGTCGAGTTCGTTAATCAGCCCTTATGCTCAAGTTTTTCCGGTGGAAAATCAGGGAAAGCTTTTGTAAAACGCTATATTTTTGTAAGTATCCGAGTAACTAGAATAAGATTTTACATGTGGCTAGAAATGGTGCATGTAAACCTATGTTGTGTATTTAAGTAATTTGGTATACGATATTTAGAGTTTTTTCGAAATTAAAAATAAAACGCGAATGACATGCGGTGAGAGGACTTAGTGGTTAAAGTCCAATGCCCTACAGAGAGAGTAGTTAACTGCCACGCGTATATTGATTCATACAACAGGTATAAACCATACATCAACGGTAACCAAACTAAATATATACCAGGCATAAACATACTACCCGAACCAACAATCGTGAAATCTCGGCCGCAGTTATGGAAAATGACAGACAACATGATATTAAAAATTTGCCATTTGTTTGTTTTTATTTTAGGTTAATGGGAGAACAGGTTGTTTTTCGATAAATAGTTTTAGTTTATATGACAAGCTTGTGACTGGCTAAATCATTGCCGAAAACAACAAACTTGTTTGATCATATTAGTTGTCCAAGACCCTAACCAAAAAAAAATAAGTTATGATATTAAATTTATTCTTTGACACAGGAACAGTACGTATGCAACCAAGACTGTTAAAAATTGTGTAAATACAGCAAACTTTGAAAATAATTTAGTAATTTTTTATTTAAAATCGAAACTTAAAAATTAAAAATGACTATATATACCTGGGATAAATTAACATGTGAAGCTAGCGACGATACCACGATGAAATAACCGATTGTAGTTCGATCTCCGAAGTTAAACAAGTTCGGACACTGCCTTTTCTTGGGTGGGTCACCACCTGGAAGCATCGTATACTATTACCTCTTTTTTTTAGGTAGTGACATTTCTGTTTTTTTCTTATTAGCGAATTTGTATTAAAAAAATTAAGCGTATTTTATTTTAAAAAATTCGCTAATAGAGAGGTATCGATGGTGAGGATTTGCAAAAATTTTAGATACCATGCCTTAAAATTGTACATCTAATACAGCCACAAGCCTATGCTTATTTGTATTGTACCTTGTAAAATGTATGTCAGAAATAAATAAATGTATATATATATATATATATATATATATATATATATATATATATATATATATATATATATATATATATATATATATATATATTGTGCTGAGAAATTGCAAAGGCCATATAAAGTTATAAAAACAAAAATGAAAACCCTGACGGAAACTAGTATGACAAAGCTAAGTTACGATTATTATTTCAATAAAGTAGATGGTCAGATCTACACAATTGGGGAATCAGATTAGTAATGGGGGGTAGTAATAGTACCACTGGTCAATAATAAGTAAAATACTTACGGTTAACACGTAATGCATATGGGTTATCTGTATATTGTATACATATCCACATCGTTCGACATATTTTACTGTACACTAAAACAGAAAACAAAATAACAACATTAATATACAAGCACATTCACTATTATTGTTAGTCAGGGTTATTTGGATAAGCAATGAAAGATATAATGCCATAATTTGTTGAAATGATCATTAATTATAATTCTTAAAATTTATAACTAGCAAATTTGGAAAGCATTTTAGTTTAAAAGAATTTAAAAGAGCCAAAAACCTATCTGCAAATAGATTAAACTCTTAAGCATGAAATAAATACCAAAGAATTATGTTATAAAATCAATTACCTAAAGATAATGAACAAAACAAAACCCTTCTTGTATGATGTATTTAGATGTAAGTTTATTATTTTGTTTATAAAAACAATGAACTGGAAGTTACTAAAGACAGTGTTTAGTGTTGTGGAACTTTTAAATCAAGATTACAGCCTAAACTGAATTAATTTGTAAATTTATTGTTGGTTATGGTTATGTGTAAATAAGGTTAGGTCAAATGTCAATTTTAAGAATAGAATATCCAACTTACTCGACTGTTTCAAAGGTGAATATCTGTCAAACATGTATTAATTAATTGGAAGAGAGCATGCCCTGACCAGACAGGAAACACCAAATAGTAGATGAATTTGGGCAACATTTCCGCTTTTGTTATGATTTATTGTTGGTTGTTGATGAAATTGAGATGCCAGAGAGCGTCATTCTTGCTTCCCATTTTTAATATAAATATTTTAAAGTATAAATTGTGCAAGGAAAATTCAATTTGCCGCTAAAACAAAGAAGAGACGTTACATCAAGTTTTTAACGTAAGAAAGTACGAGTTAAGCAGTAAATATATCAAGAATACTTACATTTGAGGATACCCACTACCATTAGCGAGGAACCACGGTTTGAGATTTAATTATTTTATCAAAATCAACTCAAGGAGGCAATCAATTTAGTTTAAAAGACAGTATATTTTCTGTCGATTAAACGTCAATCAAAAGCGTTTATGGGAAAATAAGATTTAATGCATAAATAGAAATCTTATTTTCATATTACCATAATTCAAATTTATGAATGTAGATGGAGTTAGGAGTGCAGGTCAGGATCCATATTTATTATTACAAACAATTGAAAAGCAGTCGAAAAACTCGGTTTATTAATATTAATCATTGTAATCTAATAGTAAGATTGAAAATTTATAACAACGGATCCGTTTAGCTTTAAAATTTATAAAAATCTGTCAATAAAAGTTGTTATAAAAATTTGCTAAAAACATAATTCTTTGAAACGAAAACCCATAATAAGATAAAAATACGATTAACATAAATATTTGCAGGGTATTTTCTTTTTCCCCTATTTTAGCAGAACCTACCACTGAGATAAGTAAGTAAATAAAATATTTTGATTACAATTTATTTGACATAGTTATATATAGTAGAAGGATAGGCAACCCAAATAACCCTGAGATAGCTTAAATCACAAATAATACAAGAGTCATAAACACTTTATTCAGATACAATTTTACATTACAAAATATACAGGGTCACCCATAACACATGGTGTAATATCATTGTCTTTTTAAATATCATTTTAATAGGGCATTAAATGAAATAAAAATTAATATATAATATAATAAAAATTAATATAAAATATAATATAAAATTCAAAGCCAAATATAGTATAATATATATATATATATATATATATATATATATATATATATATATATATATATATATATATATATATATATATATATAGATGTATATCTGGATCAACACGATAACTCAAAAAGTTATTAACTCGACAAGAATCTTAATTGCATTAATAGCTTGGATGAGTTCGTTTTTCAAACCGGGCAGCTCGTATGTTATTTCAAATTTAATTACAGATTATGTAATTTAGGTTTTAAATTTTCGTGTCAAATATATGTCAGTTTTCGCAAAAATCATTTTTTGTGGAATTATTGTGGAATATTAGTGATTATAAAGTACTGTCTAACAGATTATTGTAAAAATAGGTGTTTGCAAATTCACATGGAAAAATCTGTTTTCGAATTTTATTTAAAAGTATTTTGTTTAGCAAATTGTGTAAAATATTTTTACCTAGCTAATTTTTGTAAAAAAAAATTAAATAAATTATGTGAACATTTAAGCCGATTTTCGTAAGAAAATGGTTAAGGTTAATTTTCGTGAAAGGGGTTGTTTGCAAATTCTTGTGTAAATTTTTTAAAAACTTTTGCCAAAAAGCTTTTTGTGCATAATTATATCTTGGCTAGTGTAGTTTTTGTGTAAATCGCTTGAATTGGTTCATTGTCTAGACAATCGGATTAGGTGTTTCGGGACAATTATATTTATTTTCGGAAAACGTTTATATTTTTTCAACAATAATGTGTAACCCGACCCTACCTTGTTTACAAGGATACCTAGACTTGATTGTTATATTTCATCCCCATAGAAGCATGCAGGGTAGGCCAGCCATATCGAACCAGTTTTTCTACAAAAAAATTAATTTTGCCGAAAAAAAAATTCTATCTAAAAACATAACCAAGTTATTTAATCAAATTTGTTTGGTTTGTTGCCCTCGTTAAAACCTTCCTCCACAAAAACTCAACTTTATAGGTTTATAGAACATTGAGTTATACAAATTTGAAGCATTTAATGAAAATTTGCTACCATAACGTAATTGCTGCGTTCCGAAATTTTATTTTGTGACAAGCCGTCAAGGGTTTGCTCTTTATTCTTCGAATTCCTTATTTTGGTTTTATGTTGACACTTGAAGGAACAATAGTGCACAGATTTCATACTTTTTGAACAAGATTTCATTTTTGTTTAAAACGCCTAAATTACTTTGTCACGTTTGAGTCTGAAATTATAATTTGCAGCATATATTTTGTTAATATTGATGTTAGAAAAATCAGTTTGCCTACAGTCTTGCTTTCTCATAAGAGATACACCAGCCCTAGACCCGTCACAATAAACAACCAAGTTATTCAAAGTAATGAGTCCTTTTCACTTGTTGGCATCTCTGTGGATCGAAATGTCAATTGGCACCAACATGTCAAATCAATTGCAGAAGCGGCTGCTAAGAAATTAGGTTTCCTCTTCCGGGCTCGCAAATACTTTTCACCAGCTAATCTCTATACTTTATACACTTCACAAATAAGACCAAACCTCGAATACTGCTCCCAAATCTGGGGTGCTGCTGCCGCTTCTACACTCGCTATCCTGGACTCCATTCAGAAGAGAGCTATACGTCTCATCGGTGACCTTACCCTCACCCAAAGAGTGCCATCCCTTGCCCACCGACGTGCCGTTGGTGGCCTCTCTCTCTTTTATAGATATCTGCACGGGCACTGCTCAGAGGAGCTTTCTTCCATAGTTCCTCCACCTGCTGCCCCCAACAGATCTACCAGGTCACCAGACATGGAACATCTTGTTATGCCCGCTCTTTTGTCTCGAGGACTTCCAAGTTGTGGAATTCCTTGCCGGCACATGTTTTTCCTTCTCCCCCGAACCTCCAAACCTTCAAGTCCGGTATTAACAAGTTGCCTCTTTCCTCCTTGTCGACACCCACGGTACAATAGTATTTAGGCTGTAAGCCCTCGTGGTGTGTTGTTGAAAGAAAAAAAAGGTTCATTAAAACGAAATCATTCAGGCGATTAATAACTGCGTTTATAATTTGGCAGATATTTTACTTTTCTGAATATGAATTAAAAAATTTCCTTATGGAAATCTTTTGTATAACATTAATGAAATTTGTAAGACAAGTTTCTTGGGAAGAGACCTGTAGATATAGCAAAATTTAATTCTTTAGCTTCATAGAAAATTGAGTTTTGGCAATTTTTTTCAAAAGGAGTTAGAACACAAGATTGTTTTTTGATAACAGAGAGATCGATGGTAACACTTTGGAAATAATTTTTCAAATATGCGCGTACTAGGACCTCCAAAATCGATCTTCAAGGTCTGTGTAAGTTTAAAGTATTAACTTTACTCATATGCCGTATAATAAGAGTGTACAGTTATTATGAAAATTCGCTGCAATAACGCACTTGCTGCGTCCCGAAATGTTTTGTCTTTAAACGTGCAGACCAAAATGTTGGTACCTATTTCACCATTTATAATACAAAGACGCTTACTAAATTTGGTTGCCAGTACTCTGTTATTTCCGAAAGAAAACACAAAATTTTCCTAGAAAACCTGAGCCAATTTTCCTGGCTAACAAACTTATCCAAGTCACTTGCAAACAGATGGGTGTCTGTTCCTTCCTATAATTATTTTCGGCATTCGACGCGAAAAATTTTACTCATAGAGTTATAATTAATTTTTATTATTTTTATTTTTTTCAGCTGTTTAACATTTTTAATCAAAAGACATTTCTATGAAAGCTGGCACCATAACGCAATTGCTATATCGGGACTTTTATTTACTCTACAGGAATTGGAACGAGTGATTCCATATAAACGATCAACATAGTTAACAAGGTTATAATTCTGGGCTTCTAAAGCCTAACCCTGAAACGTTTAAATTGATGGAAATTAACGATACATTGTCAATATTGACGAACTTCGAAACACAGATTGTAATAAATATCATCCACATCCACGATGATACATTATATTATTCAACGATAAATTTAAATTAGAACTCCGTTATCAAGTGAACGTAAATTTGAGATGATGTGTTCCATTTAAAATTTTACGAGCGAGCATCCGAGCAGATAATATCGATAAACAAGAGGCCAGCGATAAAATCAAACTGCTCGAGTAGCTTCATATTTCTAACAGGGGCCTCGATAAAACATGAACCTCTGCTCTGAAACTTGATGAAATCTCGACATGGACATAAAATACTTTAAATATGAATTTCCCCTCTAAGCAAACAGTTTTCTTCTGGAAAATATATAGAAAAGTAGACTTCAAAAGAGTCTATTTGTGTTATGGGAAATTTTGTAACAATACAAAGCTGTCTTTTCTGATTTATCTCTGAACATTTCCTAACAGTGTATATGTATACTCTCAGATTTTATTTCATGAATATGCAGACAGTATTGGAAACAAACAACTTAGTTTACCTAATATACTCCGTCTGCCTAGATACGGTAAATAATATCAAGAAAGTAAATCCGAGAAATCCCTGTATTAGAGGTAAAAGCTGGTCTTTGAGATTGATCAAAAGAGATAGGTACATCTGGGATATGTTTATGTGGTTTTGCGTATTCGTTTTTAAGTTTCTTTGTATTTTTATACAAAGTGCGTTGCCATAAGAATATCTGGCAAGAGTTTTATGGAGACATTTCCCTCTAAACTTGAATGCTACACACATACAGAGATATATTCAGAACATTATAAGATATATTATAATCTGTATTACAACATTCTTTTTACTTCCATGGCTATTTAACCTAGGATATCTACCCAATGAAATACCAGCATTTACTTAATTCGAGCTTCTGAGGTCCGGTATATAGAATCATGTATAGTCACAACAGAAGCAGTTGTTGAAGTGTGTTCACTGATTTGGACCAAATTTGGGAATTACCTTTATTTTGTTAATGTATTGTATGAGTTCGTTAATCACCTATTAACGCCCAAAATCAATTTTTTTTTAAAACGCAACATCTTTCAAGTTGTTTAAGCGATTGAAATGAAAATTGACAACTTAAAAGAACATATATTGACGTAGTTGTGCACCAAGCTATTTGATCAAAGAAAAATAAAGTAATTCGAAATTAATAATAAAATAATCCTCCACATAACTTTAAATTATGTAATGTAATATACACAATGTTGAACAACGACAAATTGCGTTACCTGTACTGCTATGCTATTTAAATATATCCTAGATCAAAATCTAAACAATGGAAGTTACAATGATTTCAAGACATCAAGATGTAGCAGTTTCTTACCGGGGTTGCCAGATCTCCAGAAATTTCATGTAGTTAAACCTATATATATATATATATATATATATATATATATATATATATATATATATATATATATATATATATATATATATATATATATATAAACATCTCAAATTTGCACAACTTCTGATAATAAAGAAAACGTCCTATCAAATTTATTTTATCAGTTAGTTGAAAAATACCGTAATTCATAGCTGTATGTAATACATGCAAATTTTGAATTACCCATTTCTCATGATTTTTAATTTATCCCTCCGATCCGAATTTACTCTGACGACGCTGTTAGACTGCGTTCGTGCTGGAACTAAGCTGTTGTTTGTCATTCTGTGGTAATGTAATTTATTGTCAATTGTCAATATCAAATTGTAAATTTAGCCTTAAATTTGGGTTTTACACAAGATACAATTATTAGGGAGACATGATAATGCAGCCATGATACAAATAACTGGAGATATGACACTGCGGCCACCTATTTTTTGTACTATCGCGCGTGACGTCGTGTGGAGAGTCCAGTGCAACAAAAATATGCTGTCATACAGTGGAGGTTTCGTCACTTCTTATTATCTCGAGCCTCATCATTGGGATCTTGTAAACCGTGAGAGATACGAGGATGGTTAAATTGAGCCAAAGTTGCGTGTTTTTATGGTGATCAATTATCTGAAAGGAAATTTATGGTGTCAGTTTTAGTTATTAATTATTCCAAAAAAATGTTCAATTTTAGTTATTGTGTTTTCAACCGAATACCGAAAGAACTAGACTTTTCCAACTATGACGTTGTTGGGACACTTTTTAACTGTAAATCTAAATCTGTCGTCATAATTTTAAAGGCGTTCTGGATTTTTTTATGGATTGTACATATGTATATATATATATATATATATATATATATATATATATATATATATATATATATATATATATATATATATATATATATATTATATATATATATATATATATATATATATATATATATATATATATATATATATACGTATGTGTGTGTAATGGTGTCTAGGTGTGTGGGTGTGTGTGTGCAATGTTTTCCGGGCCCGGCTCATTTGGTGTGATCTCTTCTAATGCTTCTCGAGTTTCGCTTTAGTTCAGTTATTATAATAATATAATATAATATAATAATATAATAGTATAATTATATAATCAGAGATTATACCATTTTGTAGCTTAACGCGGTTTAGTTGTTGTTTTGTAAAGCATGGTATAACCAAGAACTTCTTTTTTTGCTTCTTCTGCCCTGAAAATCGAAAGCCCTGAAATGAGATTATGAGTTTTGTAACTAACAAGTGACAACCCTTACTTCCTCCTTAGTTTATATGTATGTATATACATACATATAATTTAAAAAATTATATATATATATATATATATATATATATATATATATATATATTACAGTGGGGCCTATTCTAGATGGAAACACCCTTGTAACTTTTGTATTTGTAATTCGATTTTGATGAACCAAAGGTCAAAAGATATAAAGACATATAGAGAACCTCTACAATTGCTGTGAGAATTGTTCTTTGTCACCTGACCAAGGCCAGGGAAGGCCAGGCTTGGACTATACAGACTATCCTGGAATGATAGACTGAAGATCAACCCAGGCTGCAGGGCCACTGTAAAATTCAGCATTTATAAGCTTTTTGCTTCAACTTTTCAGATGTTGTTGTTGATTTTGTGATCATAGTTATTTAACGATGACATTTGGTAGGTAACAGTTTTGAAGAATGGCGTATGTATTTTTTCCAAAAACCAACTCTCAAACCTTTTTATAATTTTTGACATATGAAAATAGTTTTAGTAGGCAGTGATCGAATGGCATAGAAAACGATTTTCACAGTATCTATAAACTTCTTCATTTTATAACTTTTGAGATCTTTTTAAAAAAACCTGCGTTATAAATACAAAAGTTACAGGGCTGTTTCAATATTAGGAGAGTCACACAAAAAACCTTTCTGAGATGGTTAATACTTTCTATTTTTTGATTAAATTTGGTATATGTCTGTCTTGAATGATGCCGACTGCAGTGGCGTACTTATTTTCTTCCCAAAAATGACCCTAACCCTTTTCCAATTTTTTGACATAGAAAAACCGCAGTAGTACATATATATATATATATATATATATATATATATATATATATATATATATATATATATATATATATATATATATATATATATATATATATCGACATCGAAAAGGACCTCGGTTAGGTCAGGTCAGTTCTTTTCATTATTCGTTAACGTAGCATACTTGCTTAATTTCACTAACCCAAATGTATTGTTTTTGGATAAACCATTTGTTTTAGTTTCGACTCTTTTTCGGTTTTTAAAGATTTTTATGAAAATTTACTCCTATAGCGCCCTTGCTGCGTCCAGATTTTTTTTACTGTAGTAAAAGGCTTTAATTGATACTCATTTCAAGAAATTTTTCAAAAAAACGAAAGTCGTTTCCTGTCTATATGCGTAATATTAATTATAAAATTTGCTGATAAACGGCATTTAATTACCACATTTCGTATAGATGCATCTATCCAACTAGTGTTACGCAACATTCGTAGTACAATACACATTCAAGTTTCTGACATGACTTGTAGTAAGAAACAGAAGCTGTCTATCAAAATTTGTCAGTTAACGTTATTTTATAATTAATAAAACCAGTAGGACTACATTCCACATACCATGCTGTTAATAATATACAAACACTTCCATAACTCACGTTTTAGGGATTTGATATTTAAAAGGCCTATAAGCACGATCTAAATTAGTTATATAATGCATAATGTGGCTCTGGCTTAAAAAGCCCGACGAGCTGTACGTAAACTATGTAAGGGCTTCGTTCCTTAGTTTAAAATTATAAATTACAAAAATCTAGCATAGCATAACAGAATAATATTTGAGACAAGTGTGTGTATTTGTTTCTTTAACGTCGGTCTAGTTCCGCGACTATGGCCAATCACCGACGACAGGAAGCAGTTTCACCTTGCTATCCTGGAAATTTTGCCGAACCACTGCCTTTTTGTAACGAGTGCAGGGATCTCTAACGTTCCCAACATCCGACTAACACGTGACCGACGGCTTACGCCCCCTCCGAAGAGCGGAACGTGCAGACATTCAACATGCTCTAATACAATGCCACAACCTCGGTTGATGCTAATGTTGCTAATGTTACAGTATGTACTGAAAAAGTGAAAGGAGAAACATGGGATCGAACCCAGCACACGTGCTTACCACTGATCCACCGATGCTCTAATATTTAGGATACTCTCCTACTCCTATCCATATTTTAGTTAATGCTGCTTTCCATATACTGCTCTATCAGCATATTTAGCCAAACTTAACTCAATTCCAAAGATACAATTAAACGGCTAAGAGTGTTATCTGAGGAATTGATTTTCGTATTTTCTTGACACCTGGAAAAATATTTTCGGACACTATCTTCAAAATTAGTAAGGTTTTTTAGAGTGATCAAAAAACTAATTCATTTCCAATTTGGCTCTAGCAGTTAGAGAGCGCTACTTTGGGTACCCTTAAAGCCAACGTTTTTTGTCAGTAGCTAGAAAACATTCGATTAGTATTCTCTTGCCTGTTGCCGTGCCCACTGTTTGCTTATTGGATGAGGTGCTGATGAGTGAACATTTTTTGGAATTCTTGACTGATGTCTCGCTTTACGGTGTGCCAGTATATATATATATATATATATATATATATATATATATATATATATATATATATATATATATATATATATATATATATATATATATATAGTATACAGTGTGTTCCAAACTGGATGGGAATGTATTGCGATCTCCGTTATGATTAGAAATAGGGAGACGGTTAGAATAGCAATGTTTTGTAGAATTTCATGTTCTTTCCAAATATGACTTGTATTTTGCCCTGCTTCTTTTCGTTTTCGAGTTATTTTGAAAAAAACCAAATCTGTAGATTTATTTTTTCTTCACTATCTAAGTAGGCGTTGATCTGACATGTCTAAGACTTGCACAGTGTCACGACACTTTTTACACAGTAATCTTTTTGTGCTATTCTCAACTTTGGATTGTCATTTGTTTTTAAGCTACAGGTATCAACGTTTGTTTTTATTATGGATATTTGCTCATGTTATGGCCTGTGAAAAGACCTTTCCAATGATGTACAACATGCTTGAGAAATCTTGTAGTTGCAGTGACAACTTTGAGAACAACCGTTTTGAGGATAGTAAGCTATGAAATCCAATGCCACAAACCAAATGACAAAAAAAAAGTGTTCAAAAAGCAGTAGGCCATGGAGTCTAGCTTCTACTTTCAACATAATTTTCCGTAATGATTCACGATAAAAAAAATAGGAACTTTGAGTACACCAATGAATCGGCTCATTATAACAAATGATGTTTTACATTACAACATTATCCTAAACAATTGTTATAATTTAATTAAATAGGTAAACCTAGTTAATAACTAAGTTTACTAACACAACTCAGTACAAGCAGATTAATGATTTGTGAAGACGCCTTTGAAAATTGTTTGATTTTTAAACGTAAGTCAACTGAAAAACAATAGAAGAAAGGTTGGTATGAATGTAACACTATCGCGACAATTAAGAATACTGTCATTCTTAATTATCTGAACAATTTGAGGTGTATTTAACACGTTGCTTAAATTTTGTACTGAATAGTTTGTTTCCTGTTTATTTTAAATATTATTCAACAATATGTTCAGTAATGAAGAATATTTTGACATGGAATGTTATATTCGTTCTAACTGAAATACTGATGCAGCTGCAAATTAATATTAAAACAACTACCCAGAGAGACGACAACCAAACACCAAAATATTTCGCAGGACAGTGACCAATCTATTAAACGAGGGTAGCTTCCACGCAAATAAACTACCAATGCCTAGAAATGAAGAAAGAAATAATGCCGTTTTACAGGTTTCAAATGAAAACCCTCCTCAATCTGTTCGGTTTTATGATGAGCAAATTGCCGTTCCAAAAAGTACGATACACCGTGCATTAAAACAAAGACATTTTCATCCATACAAACCTACAATCGTACAAGGCTTAAATGTTAACGATTACCTTAAGCGACTTTAAGTCTGCAGATGGTATCAAGGACAATGTCAGCAAGATGACATTTTTCATTTGAAAATAATATGGACTAATGAATCCAGATTTACAAATTATGGTGTGTATAATCGCCATAGTGGGCATTATTGGGCAAATGAAAATCCCCATCTAAAGGAAGAAAGACGATTGCAAGACAGATTTGGTATTAGTATTTGGTGCGGCTTATTGGTTAAAAAAACTGTTATTTTTATTTGTAGATTAGACAGTTAATTTTTAAAAATTTCAGGTAGCTTCATTGTTGGTCTGTTCTTTTTTGAAAATTAGTTAGCTGGGGATAGGTACCTTAATCTATTGAGAAATGATATCTTACCAACAATTAGAAGAGTTCATGATAATTTAGACGAGATTTGGTACCAACAAGACGGTTGTCCAGCTCACAATGTTAGGATCGTCGCAGAATTTTTGTACCAAAATTTTAATAATCGTGTCATTTGTAACAATGGGCCGGTTCATTGGTTTGCTCGAAGTCCTAATATAACACCCATGGATTTTTATTTTTGGGGTACTTTGAAGAATGATGTATATAAATTCGATCCACCACAAAATATCAATGAATTGCGAAACAGAATCACGGCAGCTGTAAATCCTATTAACCAAAATACCATTACCAGAATTTGCAGGCATGTTTAGAAGAATTTGAAATTACTTTTAACGACAATTTAATAAACTTAAAGAAAGATAATAATTTTAGAAATCACTACCCCTATTTATATTTCCTAGACAAAAACAAAAAACAAATTCAATTAGACAATAGTTAGCTTTATATGTCAGTTTAGCACTTTTCGACTTCACTCAAGTATATAAAAAGGTTTTTTCATTTTTGTTATTGAATAATTAGTTACGGTAAAACTCGCGTTATATGTAAGTATTTTAAACTTTTATATTTTTCCTATGTAAAGTGTAAACTTTTTTCTTTTCATATTGTAGCCTTGAGAATAAAATAAACTTTTCCGAAAGCTCGGCATTTAATAAAGAGTTTTATTTTGCAACTGACGGCTCTCCCAGAATTTTTTGAGTATATATATATATATATATATATATATATATATATATATATATATATATATATATATATATATATATATATATATATCACACCGATGACTCAAAAAATAATGGGCAGATTTTGATAAACTTTGGCATGTGCCTTAATTATGTAAGTGGCTTGGACAAGTTCGTTAGCCAGAAAATTCGAACAAGGTTTTTAGGAAAAAATTTTAGTTTTCTTTCGAAATTTTTTTTTTCTCCAAAAATAAAAAGCTACGATAACCGAATTTGGTAAGTAAGTTTAGGATATAAAAAGTAAACTACACACCAAAATTTAAATTTCTATGTTATAGGAAAAAAAAGTTATAATAAAATATTTGATACTAGATCATTTCTATGAAAATACACTCCATAACGCACTTGCTGCGTCCAGGCTTTTTAAAAGTAATCCTACTTATTGTTTGTAATTTAAAGCTGTATTAGTACGATTTACCCATTGTTTTTCCTTATGTATAATACCCTCTCGTTAGTGGTCATGTTGTGCGTTGGTAAGTTGTGTTGATAGGTCCCAAGGCATAGAGATACGTGTCCCTGTATAATCCTAAATAATTTAAGAAGAAAAGAAGAAGAAGAGTAATGTATGCGTGTATGTATATATATATATATATATATATATATATATATATATATATATATATATATATATATATATATATATATATATATTAGATTTTATAAAACCTTATGTAAGGTTAGTGATTTGACGAATAACAAATTTAATCATCAGTTTAACACAGATGGAGACTAAAAGATCGGAAAAAAAGTTTGGATGCAGCAAGTGCGTTATGGTAGTGAATTTTCATTTAAATGTTTTTAATAGCAAATATGTGTGTTTTTTAAGAAAGCAGGCATCAAATTTGGTTACCAGTATAACCTATATAGTAAAAACAGTGTGCCATGTTTCATCGAAATAACTTTATTGTTTAAAAATGTACAAACATTTCCGAAAGTGTTCCTGAAAAAACTGGTTTCTTGGTCAACCTTATAGGTTAATGGCAAATTGAACTATTTATATTTAAAGAATTTAATGAAAATTCGCTACCACCATAACGCACTTGCTGCGTCCTGAATTTGTTTCGATAGAAAATGCAAAAATGCAATGAGGCGTGTTCGATTCAAAAAAAAAAAATTGTATCACCATCGACTTATCGGCCACCTGTGATTGTAGAATTTTTTTTCAGATGTAGCTCAAGACTCCTTGTAATTAATGTATACATTTTTTTTTCGTTACTTGTAGTTTTATTGATTTTTGACGAAAATTCGACACAAATTATACACAATTAAACGATAAACTCTATAGCCAACACTACTGCCAAAGCATCAGAGAAAGGGTCTATTTGAAATTAATTTTCTGGAAACATTTTAGTAAAATGAAGGACAGTGACGGTTAAGGCTAAGGCTTTGTAAAACATTCTTCTTGAGACGTTTTCTTCCTATAACTCGTATTAATTTTACGTTATTTGCCTAAATGTTGCCAATTTTGACCTTATAAATCGCGACTTTGACGTTTTGAATAAAACCCCAATTTGTTTTTGTTTAAATGTCTATAACTTATTTGTCTTTGATCCTACAGAGCTAAATTTTGCTAAGTAATTGACCTATAATGACATAAACCTGCGTACCAAATTTAGTTGTCCTTACTTTGTTACTTCCAGAGATATGATTTTTTTCAGAAGGAAACAAAATTTTCCGGGAAAGCTTGGGTGGATTTTCCTGGCTAACGAACATATCCAAAAGGAAGGCATTCACTAAATTTAATCAAAATCTGCATTATATATATATATATATATATATATATATATATATATATATATATATATATATATATATATATATATATATATATATATATATATATATATATATATATATATATATATATATATATATATATATATATATATATAAACATATAAAAATTGAAACTGACCCCGGATATGTGTTCAAGGGGGCCTAATTAGCGCTTATTTGAAGAAATTTTTTCAACATTCAAAAGTCGGGATCTTCTCATTAGTGAATTTTTTTAAAGAAAATTCACTAAAAATGAGCGGATGGCCAGAGTAGCCGCAGCCAGGGCATCACCTCACACACACACACACACACGTTTTCCCATCCCTGAAATTGTTAATGATAATTATTTGTATTAAGATCATAAACTATGAGTTTTACTTTGTAATGTTGAATGATTCATAGATTTATTTATTCTCAAATATTACTGGTTTTATTTAAATATGTGTGTGTGTTTTTATTTCTTTAACGTCAGCCTATTTCCGCGACTATGGCAAATCACCGACGCCAGGGAGAACTTTCACCTCACTATCCTGAAAATTTTGCCGAACCCCTGCCTATCTGTAAGGAGGGTAGGGATCTTTAACGTGCCCAACATCGCATGGACACGGGACCGACGGCTTTACACTCCCGCCGACGGCCGGAACGTGCAGACATTCAACTCGCTCAAATACAATGCCACAACCTGGGTTGATGTTAATTGTACAGTATGTACTAAAAAAGTGAAAGGAGTACCCTGGGATCGAACACAGTACCCTTCGGTTCAGAGGCACATATAGCAATTTTAGGCACATATAGCACTTTTACAGTTTCCTATCTGGTTAGGAAACATGGAGACTAGTTTATTAAAATTCTCTACAGAAAAGATCCTATACAGTTTTTTTTCTAAAATGCACTAATTCATTATTAATTGCATTTTTTTATTATTCTTCCATAAGCGAAATGTTAGTTAGTTAGTTAGTTAGTTAGTTAGTTAGTTAGTTAGTTAGTTAGTTAGTTAGTTAGTTAGTTAGTTAGTTAGTTAGTTAGTTAGTTATTTAGTTAGTTAGTTAGTTAGTTAGTTAGTTAGTTAGTTAGTTAGTTAGTTAGTTAGTTAGTTAGTTAGTTAGTTAGTTAGTTAGCTAGTTAGTTAGTTAGTTAGTTAGTTAGGCAGTATATGGCTGCGGCAGGTTGCCATTCGCACATTTTTCTGTACGAAATGTTAAATTTGGAGAAAACACGGCGGCGGAATTTCTTATGGCCACTCTGTGTCTATCAAGTGACTGTAGCTCAACCAAACTAATAGCGTCATCTGAGGGTCATGCACACGCATTTTTTTCAAACTTTACTGCAACAGTTTCCTTTTCGCTAATAAAAGTAGAGACTTAAAAGAAACCTGCTTATTTGTTAGCATCCCCTTTCAAGTGTAGAATTCATGTTTCCCCTTAGTATTTTCAACGAAAAACCAAGAGAAGGCAGCATCAGCGGGATACTATATTGATTTTCACTTCAACACACTGTTGTCAGGTTGTTTAAATTGTTGTACTATTTGTTTGATTTTTATACACATGATGAAATAGCATATTCTATAAAATAACATACCTCAATTAAAATTCTCAAAATTTCGGAGGCGTAACCTACATATAAAGTTTATTTTTCAGCTATGCAATTTTGTATATTTTGTTCAAAGTTTTTACTAACCGATATTCAGTATTTGCAGCCACTACAATATTAGTTAATTTCTAAGTAGATTGCTTATGTACCTAAGCGATGTAATTTTTTGTCACCTATTTCTCTTTAAAAATTCTAAAGCATTAATAGAATTTCATTTATGCATACCTAAATAATTCCTTCAACAAAATAAAAAGTGAAGGTTCCACCGAGATTTGAACTCGGATCGCTGGATTCAGAGTCCAGAGTGCTAACCATTACACCATGGAACCTTGTTGTACTATTATCCTAGATACCAGGATCTTAAGGAACATTTATTTTAATATTATATTTATATATACTGAAAAACTGTTTTTTCCGCTGGTCGTAAACTAACTTGTTACCACAAAAAAGGACGTCAAGTAATCAATTTTAAAATTTGAAGGTTAAGATTGCAATCACACAATTTTTTATGTACATGTTATCGATTTGTTTCCAAATATACGCTAGTCCCTAATTTACTACATAATTTTCACACGCTATTTTTAGGGATATACTTTTGAAAACTGATTTTGAATTTTTAACGAAGTTGTCTAAGAAAAAAAAAAGATTTTTAAATCTTGAAAAAGTGTTTTCTAATGGGCTCCAGCCAGGACCCCTAAAACCCACATTCGCGGTCAGCTGTAATTTCAACATGTTTATGTATACAATGAGTGTCAAAATTACGGAACAAATTCAGTAAAATTTGAGCGATTTCTGTTTTCATAAAATGCTCGGAAACGCTAACTTTAGTATTAAAAATACACTTTTTTGCCTGAAGTTTACGTTTCTACAACTCGTGCATTTCACTTATGACGTCATCAGCATTTTTTAGTGAATTTTCTTAAAAAAAATTCACTAATGAGGAGATCCCGACTTTTGAATTTTGAAAAAATTTCTTCAAATGAGCGCTAATTAGGCCCCCCAGAACACATATCCGGGGTCGGTTTAAATTTTTATATGTTTATATATATATATATATATATATATATATATATATATATATATATATATATATATATATATATATATATATATATATATATGTATCACACCGATAACTCAAAAAATAATGGGCCGATTTTGATTAAATTTGGTGAATAAATTCCTTTTGCAAATGGCTTGGATAAGTTCGTTATCCAGGAAAATCGGTACAGGTTTTCTCGGAAAATTTTGTGTTTTCTTTCGAAAAAAATTTATATCTCCGGAATTAACAAAGCAAGGGCAACCAAATTTCATATGCGGATTTATTTCATTACAGGCAAGTTACCTACCAAAATTTAGCTCCATAGGTTAAAGGATAAAAAAGTTACAGGCATTCAAAGAAAAATAAATTTGGATTTTCCTCAAAACGTCAAAATTGCGATTTTAAACGTCAAAATTGGTGAGAACATTCCTTTCGTAAGTCGCTTGGATAATTTTGTTAGCCAGGAAAATCCGCCGAGGTTTTCCCGGAAAAATTTGTGTTTTCTTTCGCAAAATATTTATATCTCCAAAATTTACAAAGTAAGGGCAACCAAATTTGGTAAGCTGGTTTATATCGTTATAGGTGTGCCACCTACCAAAATTTAGCTCTGTAGCTCAAAAGACAAAAAAGTTATGGGCATTTAAAGAAAAATAAATTAGGGGTTTCCTCAAAACGTCAAAGTGACAATTGAAAACGTCAAAATTCGCAACATTTAGGCAAATAACTTGAATCTAATACGATCTATGGAAAGAAAATGTCTCAAGAAGAATGTTTTACATACACCGAACTCTTAGTTTCAACCGTCATTGTCCTTCATTTTACTAAAATATTTCCAGAAAATTCATTTCTAATAGACCCTTTCTCTGATGCTTGGCAGTAGCCTTAGCTATAGAGTTTATTGTTTAATGGTATATAATTTTTGTCGAATTTTCGTAAAAAATCAATAAAGCACAATATATTCGTTATTATACAAGATATGAAAAAATATTGTATACATTAATTATACGGTGTTTTGAGCTACATCTTAAAAAATTATTGCGACAATCACAGGGTGGTCCATAAGTCGTTGGTGATACAAATAATTTTTTTTTGTCGAAAACGCCTTATTTTTTGCATTTTCCATCGAAATATAATGCATGTTTGTAAGTTAAGAAATTCTGGAGGCAGAAAGTGCGTTGTGGTTGCGAATTTTGATCAAATGCTTCATATTTGAAAAGCTCAATTTGCTATTAACCTATAAGGTTGACCAGGAAACGGATTTTTTCAGTAACACTTTTGGTTTACTTTTGGAAATTTCTGTACGTTTTCAAACAATCAAGTTATTTTGATGAAACATGGCACATTGTTTTTACTATATATGTTATACTGGTAATCAAATTTGATGCCTGCTTTTTCTATATAGGTTATACTGGTAACCAAAATTGATGTCTGCTTTCTTAAAAAGAAAACACACATATTTGCAATAAAAATATTTTTATGAAAATTCACTACCATAACGCACTTGCTGCGTCCCGAGATTTTTTTTATAATGACAACGCTCGTTTATCTTTAATTTGACAGATTATCTACAGAGTAGGGGAGCTTGGGGTTACCTGGTTTAGGGGTTATCTGGTCCTGTCGAAAATCATACAGTAAAAAATGTTCGAAATCCGCGCCAGATGACTAATGTCCATCCTCAAGATTGGCATCACTATTTTAATTGATATGGCGTTCTGTATCGCAATTGTTTTAACAGTAGTAAACAACCAGCGTGATTTTCACTGAAAAGTAAGTATTTATTCAAAAGTTTCATTCTAAGTAGGTATCCTAATAATTCTGTATAAAACCTAGTTATTACTGGCCTGATTTCATTAGCATTTTAGTTGAACGTTGTAACGATTACGTTTCGTTACTGCTTTAATTATTCAAAATAAACCCGCAAGATACTTAATTAATAGCCGACAATCCAATATCTCTGAGGCAATTCAAGTTTTTGATTTCAAGATTGTTTTATGAAAAGTCGCCGATGTTTAACTATCCTGAACACCGTACTGTATTTTAAATGTGTACGTTAAAAGTCAAATATCTAAAGACGCAATATGGCTTTGTTAGTAAATGATGCGTCGCATTTTGCGGAAGGAATATTTCCAAGAAATAAATGTCGCTGCTACTGGCTCTGTAATTTTCCGTATGACGTCCCGGGCGACGGTTGCAGAGAATTGCCGGCACGGGAGGTGAATCGTCGTGATTTCAGCACCGATTGGAGGTCTCGCTTTATCTCATTCGAAGAATGGAGGCATGAAAGAGCTCGCGCACAGCCATCAACCGTCACAGTAAGAATTTTTGCGTGCAGCGCCTAGCAGTTGCCGAACCCGATACATTAGCGGGGACTCTCTGCTCAGCCTTCATATAGTGAACATCGTCAGTTTTCGGTGGCTATTAAATTATCTTAAAACGGGGTTGTAATGCTCTTTCTGTTATCTGTACTACGTAGTAATTATTGTCATTCGGCATGGAATAGTTTATTATTTTTGAAAAAAATATGGGCTATTAAGGTTGACCCGTGGTTGAAAAATAAGTATAACGATGTCAAGAACTTTGGTAAATGGAGGTAACAATAGAACAATTGAGAGGAGGAAGTTAAAGTAAGAAATATTTTCCATTTAGAATGTCAAAATTTGAAGTATAGTGAACTTGGTCCACAATTGCCAATGATTTTTTGGATGAACCCGTTAAATTTTGTAAAAACACAGCACAAGTCATAGACTTATTGTGTATTGCATATTGTATAATTTAATTGAATAAACGCAATAATAATAATAATTAAACATCATATTCAGCATAAAAACGCGAGCCAACTCGTGGTTCTTTGTTCCGAGCTGTTGACTTATTGCCGTAATTAGAAAGAATTCCTGGTTATTATCGAACCTTAAGTCAATTGGTAGTGAATTTTACTAAAGAAAATTCTCGTTTTAATTGCGATTGGCAAGGTTTCCATCAATCGAATTCAGAATATCGACATAGGTGTCGAACAATCAAACATCCACCGCCCCAATAATCTCTGATGGGAAGTCCCAGTCGTTTTCGCCCAGTTTCTCCGCTCTTATTGGAGTCTGAAATCTGTGTTAGGCACTCATGATTGACCCCACCTGGAAAGCATCTTCACAGGATCATCAAGTAAACCAATAAAACAAGACTGGCGAGTCTAAACAAATCTTTTCTCTGCATTAGCAGAATTTTCATGCCAAAATCTAACATCTGAAGTTTTAATAACCTGAACTTTCCAAATCACGTAATTAAGTTTGAGCTTATACAATGTCAGAGAGGTGCTGTCAGCAAAACTATATATTTTCTGTTTAATCTCTTAAATTTTGTCAGTTTTTGTAAATTTAAACACACATTTTTTATTTTCTTTTAAATTGTAATTAGCAAATTTTGTCTGTAAAATACCCAACCGATACATTCTCTTTAATATCTCTTAGTTTTTATAAGTAATAAAGAAATTTCACGTAGGAATATATTAAATAGATTTTCTGTCTTTCTTTTTTTGGAGCCTCACTCAAAGAACTGGACAGTTAATTCACTAGAAACACTTGATTGACAAACGTCAAGTAATTTACCTCATCATTTATGTTTATTTTTAAGCGATACCCTAAGTAATTAACAGTAACATTTTAGTAATATGCATCTATCTTTATCTTATTGTAAATTAATAATTTCTTGCTCTTGAAACTCTTGCTGTTTATCAAATTGTTATTTGTGTGCAATTAATGTTTATTTGAAATTTATCAATTTTTTATTTCATTGTATCCGCTATTCCAAATTTAATTTATATGAATAAATTCAATGTTTTGTTACATTAAAATATCTGTTTAATTGAAGAGATACTCCTTCCTAGTATCTACTTTCTTTTGACGTCGGCGCAAACAATTATTCTTTCTAACTATTATCTAGATATCTAAATTTCCATGTAACCTGGCACTAGTCTGGAAAGCCCACAAATATAGGACTCTGGACAGTGCGAAGCAAACAAAGGAAGAGAACGTGAGTGCCAAACTACATCCAGATCTGTCAACCTCCTAAAAAGTGCTGCTAATCTTAATAAATTTGATAATCCGATAGATAACTACTTTAGGGTAGGGTGTTATAGGCAATTGTGACCTCACCATTGAGCAGATCTATATCCACCTGAGGTCGATCACAATATACCACGATTCTCGTTCTCTAAAGCTTTTCTTTGAAGGAGGTAACAACGTTTTGCTTGATATTTCGTTTTTTAACCTTGAAAAGTTTATTATAAACTATAAAAAATTTATAATTTTACTCGGGGTTTACTGAGTACGATGGGCCACTAAAGCCCAAGCTAACAGTTTGAGTTTATTTTCAGAAAATGTCTAAAAAACGAACCCGCACAACTGATAATCGTCAATATTCCGAACAAGAACTCAAAAATTCTGTTATTTCTGTGGTGGAAGGCAATGTTTGTGTAAGGCAAGCAGCAAGAAACAGCGTTATTTCAAGGACTACATTCAAAAGATTTATAGAAAAATGCAGACAAGTTGAAGATCCGACGCAGGTCAATTTTAGACCATCAAATGCGCATTTAAAAATTTTTACTCAGGGTGAAAAACTTTTACTTTTCAATTACATAAAACGTCTTCAAGTATTCATTATGGCTTAACCAAACTGGCCAAAAGACGACTTGCCTACGAATTTGCATCTGCAAATAACAATAAATTATTACCAATAAAATGGCAGGTCACCATAAGCTCTCACTTCACACGCCTGAACAAACTTCATTAAGCCGAGCTACAAGCTTTAATAGAATTAATGTTAATAAATTCTTTAAAAATTAGGCTGATGAAATGTAAGTTCCAGTTCGATCCCCAAGATATATCTCGATAAAGCGGGATTAACTACTGTCCACAAACCTCCCAAGGTGTTGGCGTAAACTGGGAAAAAAGAAATCGGTCAAGTTACCAGTGCTGAGCGAGGGCAGCTTATAACTCTGGTTTGTATTGTAGAAGCGACTGGACAGTCTGTACTCACTTACTTCATTTTTAGCGAAAAAAAAAAATCAGAACCATTTCCTAAAAGGTGCACCACCAGGCAGCAGTAGCGCCTCCGTGGCCGTGCGGGAAAGTCGATTCAGACTTTCCAATACGGACTCGGGGGTCGACGGTTCGAGACTCACCGGCAGCGGATGATTTTTCAAAAATCACTGTCGTCGTTGAGCTTGAGCTCAAGGTGGAGGGTAGGTTAGTTTAGATGAGCAAAAAGGGTCAGCAATGGCCTAATTGCCAGTAAGCATCTTACCTTTACCTACCAGGCAGCAGTGGCGGCATGAGTGATTCAGGATGGACAAACGGAAAAATGTTTGTTGATATTTTAAAACATTTTGTGATCCATGAGCGACCCAACAAAGAAAACCCCAAACTAATAATTTTAGATGGTCATGAAAGCCATTGAGGGCTTAAAATATGCAAAAGATCATGGGATTGTTTTAAAGCTTGTAACTCTGGTTTGTACTGTAGGAGCGACTGGAAAGTCTGTACCCCCTTACTTCATTTTTTCGCGAAAAAATTATTAGAAACATCTCCTAAAAGGTGCACCACCAGACAGCAGTGGCGGAGTGTTTGATTCAGGATGGACAAACGTAAAAATGTTTGTTGGTATTTTAAAACATTTTGTGATCTATGAGCGACCCAACAAAGAAAACCCCAAACTAATAATTTTAGATGGTCATGAGAGCCATTGAGGGATTAAAATATGCAAAAGATCATGGGATTGTTTTAATGACCTTTCCACCTCATTGCAGCCACAAGCTGCCGCCGCTTGACTTGACGGTTTTTTGCCCACTTAAAGCTAGGTTCAATAGTGCCTGCACTCACTTTATGAGTAACTTTTCAGTTCAGACTAACAGCGTTGCACGAATCACAATTTACTACATAGCTGAGAATGTTGGAAAAACGTTTCCCGTGGCATTTAATCCAGCCAAAATAATAAAAGGTTTTCAGATTACTGGCATAGAACATTTTGACCCCAACATTTTTACAGACGATGATTTTTTGTCTTCTTTAGTTACAGACAGACCTCTCACATCAGTTCAGCAATACAATAGTCTGCCCGTATCCCCTAACGTCTCTTCGCTCCGTTGTACACCACCATCTTCACCAGGAACATCCAATGCTTTTACTTCATTAGCGTCATCAATAGCAGGTCCTTTTAACGTAGCCGTGGTTTTCAATGTGCATTCAGATAAAACTTCTACAGTTCAATCAAAACACCTGAACAACTCTGGCCACTTTCAAAAGCAGGTCTACGGATAACCACCCAAGGGCGCAGAAAGGGAAAGTCTATGGTGTTAACAGACACGGCAACAAAAGAAGAGTTAGAAGAGGCATCTCGAAAAAGATTAGAGAAGAAAAGTGGTATCAAGCGAACAACTAAAACTAGTCTGGCACCAGTGAAACGTAAAATCGTGGAAGACAGTAGTAGTGGTTCGGAAGGTGTGCTATATAATCATTCTTCAGATTTGGGATCTCCTGAAAAAGCCATTGAACAAGCCCCAGATTTTGAAAATATTCAAAAAAGACAGTTCACAGTTGCTAAAGTTAATGTAAAAAATGCTAAGAGGAGCAGAAATTATGTGGCCCAAGTGGCAAAGCCTTATGGCAGCGAGAATGATGTAGAGTTTTATAAACGTGTGGTATCAACTACAAAATTTACCGCTATAGATGAACCTCAAACCTTTATTCTAACTATCTTAACGGTATTCGTTAAATTTTTGAAGGCTGTTTAATTTCTGTTATCTTGCAATATTTTATGGGATTTTGCTTTTTCCTTTAAATGTTTTTATGTTTAATTGTTCAGAAAACAATCTTATTTTTATTATTAAAGAATATAATATGTGGTATTTTATTATTTTTTTTTACTTTACAAAATTTCTGAACCACCTAACCTCATCATTTGGACCACTTAACCCACCTCACTGGGGTTAAGTGGTACACTGCAGTGCTTTTTAAAAATTGTGTCTAACATCATTAAACAACTTTTTGTTAAATCAATGGTTATACATGAGATCAATGAATTGACAAACCATTGTAAACTATTGTAATTCAAAAAAAAAACAGAACTACATATTTGTAATGGCTCCTTTTCTTTTCTCCCTCAGGGCTCGTGCGCGTCTTTGCCGCCCCAATAGCACCGCAACCTTTGGCTTATTGTGCATGCCCTTTTCCAAAATCTCTGTGCCTTGAACTAGTCTGCACAGCAACTGGTAGGCGGAAGTTTTATATTGCTTTGTATCCGGTCTAGGCTGACCGTGGATCAGTTGTCTTTTGCGGTCCAGAACTTTACACTCTCGCAAGATGTGCTGGGCAGATTCCTCCCCGTCGCCGCAGAGTCTGCATGCCAAGTCCCCATCGAACCGCCCCATTTTATGCAGGTGTTTCTTGACGGCCATGTGTCCCGTCAAGAGTCCTGTTATGTTTCTGAGCTGTCCTCTGCTAACATTTAGCAGCTCCACAGCTCTCCTCGAACTGGGTTCTTCAATTACTGACTTCCCATGTCTGAGCCCTGAACAGTCTGCCCAGTACACCTTGTGTTCGTTTCTGACACAGGACTTAATGGCTCCCCTGGCAGTGTTCTTTGTCACGCCCAGAACCGTTGTGGTATTTGATTATTTTTTTAATTCACAAAATTACGGACCCACTTAACCTCATCATTTCGACTACTTAACCCACCCCACTGGGGTTAAGTGGTACACTGCAGTGCCTTTTAAAAATGGTGTCTATCATCATTAAATCATTTTTGTTAAAGTAATGATTATACATGAGGTCAATGAATTAATAAACTGTTAATAAACTATTGTAATTTATTAAAAAAAAAACAGGATTATACATTCATTATAGGTCTGAAAACATGGAAACTAAATATAGTAGTCCGGTTAACCGCTCCCCTGCCATCAAAATTTTTATACCTTATATTGTTAAATTCATTTGAAAGTCGTTTAACAAGCAGAAAATATAAACAATCAAAAGATAACGCGTAAGATACGGGGGCATCCAGTAATTATGTTAGCTCAAAATAGGAGGGCAGGGGTCCGACAAAATCTCACCAAATCTCATGTAAACGGAGAGGGATTCAATGAAAATCTCACCTCAACTTTTTAATTTAGAGAACATACATTATTTTATTATAACAGATTTAATGGTACGAAGCGAAATGCATGCACATATCAAACAAATTTAATTATTTAAAAATCATAGTGTAAAAAAATCATGTAAAAAATCATCTTTGTGGGATGTCTATCAGATGTGATAGGAAAAAAAAAGTTCGGGGCGCAGCAAGTGCGTTATGGTAGTGCATTTTCATTAAAATGTTTTTAATAGCAAATATGTGTGTTTTTTTTTTAAGAAAGCAGGTATCAAATTTGGTTACCATTGTAACCTATATAGTAGAAAGAAGGTGCCACCTTTAATCAAAATAACTTTATTGTTTGATAATGTAAAAAGAATTCCGAAAGTAAACTTAAAGTGTTCCGGAAAAAACTCTATTCTTGGTCAACCTTATAGGTTAATATAAATTAATAGTTTGTTCGCTTCTAGGTAAAAAAAACATACATATTTGCTATTAAAAAACATTTAAATGAAAATTCACTACCATAACGCACTTGCTGCGTACAGACTTTTTTTATCGTGACGTGTTATATTCATGTTTGCAATTTTGTCTACACTTTTAAACCTAAATACACTTTTAGATGTTGAGCGTGACGAACTTTATAAAAACATACTGGTTCCGCCCGGGATCGAACCGGGGACCTTCTGCGTGTAAAGCAGACGTGATAACCGCTACACTACGGAACCACATGAGAATCCATTCCACAAAGAAGATGACTTGAAACAGCGGCTTCTACTTATACAATTTAATTTTAAATGTTATTTAAAACAACTTTTAAGAGAAATAGGGAATTCATTACTTTATCAATTTTATAGAGTTAATATTATAGATATAACAAATGATGCATTTTAGTTAAACTTTTAGATGCTTTAGGTAGAGAATAAATATTGTACAGATCATATTTTTACTAAAATTTACTTATAGTTTTAATTTATTAACCCAAAACATTCTTTATCTTTTAATTTTTCTTATGAGATGCGCTCCATCTTGTGGATTTCTGTTACACTGTAAGAGAAAATCAATAGTTTCCAACACAGTCTTTTTAATTGGAGGGTTCTACACTGTTTGCAAGAAAAATTACTATAGAGGGCGCAGCATATATTACACAGTGAATATTCAAAATTCTGGACGCAGTAACTGTGCTATGGTGGACTTTCATAAAAATTATATTAATAGCAACTTTGTGTTTAAATATATATATATATATATATATATATATATATATATATATATATATATATATATATATATATATATATATATATATATATATATATATATATACATCGGGTATTGTGTTTTCTACCTGGTATATATTTGATTTGGTTACCATTGCTGTATGCTTTATACCTGTTGTATGAACTAATCTACGCGTGGCAGTTAACTACTCTGTCTGTCAGGCATTCGACTTTTACCACTAAGTCGTTTCAACGCATGTCTTTAAGATTTTATTTTTAATTTGGAAAAAACTCTAAATAATGTGGACCAAATTACTTAAAATTGACAACATATGTTTATTTGCAGTATTTCTAGCCACATGTGAAGTCTCATTTCAGTTACTCTGATACTTACAAAAATATAGTATTTTCAAAAAGTTTTCCTCGATTTTCCACCGGATAAACTTGAGCATAAAGGCCCATTAACGAGCTCGACCTTGGTTTTTGCCCAAACAAAATTTTTGCCAAGTTTGATTGAAACAAGTTTAGTATTTTTTGAGTTATGGCTCGGATACACACACACACACACACACACACACACACACATATATATATATATATATATATATATATATATATATATATATATATATATATATATATATATATATATATATATATATATATATATATATAAACGTATAAAAATTTTAACGGACCTTGGTTTCTGGTTCTAGGGACCCCAATTCACGCTCATCTGAAGAAATTTTTTCAAAGGCTTTTCATCGTGACTTCTCTACTAGCGAATTTTTCTTAATGAAAACTCGCTAAAACGCCATTTCACAATTTGTGATGTGTTTGAAATATGTGCCAATAATGTGAAAAGTTGCAAAACAATTGAAATAATTCAAAAACGATGAATGATATACTTTTTTTTTACTTACAAACATGCATTATAATTTCATGGAAAACGCAAAAATACAACAACAGAAGAGGTGTTCTATTAAAAAAATAAAGTGTGTATCACCAACGACTTATGTCCCAGCTGTAATTGTCAAAATAGGTTGATAAGATACAGCTCGAGGCACCCTATAATTAACATATATACTTTTCCCTCATATCTTGTATAATAACGGATATATTGAGCTTTGCCCTAGAAATGCGTCATCCTGTATATGTGTAAACAAACAAAAACTCAAACTGACCCCGTATATGGGTTTCAGGGGTTCTAGTTCGCGCTTATTTGAAGAAATCTTTTTAAAATTCTAAGTCGCGCTCTTCTCAATAACGAATTATTTCTACGAAAATTTGCTAAAATATAGACTACCAAACCATAAATTATATAGCAGAAACTACTGCCGAAGCTTCAGAAAGAGGGTTTATTGATATGGATTTTCCTAAAACATTTTAGTAAAATGAAGGACAGTGATGGCTGAAATCAAAACTTAAGGCTTTGTGAAACACACTTCTTAAGAGACTTTTTTGACATAATCCGTATTTGATTCAAATTCGTTGTCTGAAAATTGCAAATTTTGACGTTTCAAATCGCGACTTTGATGTTTCAAGAAGAAAAATTATAAAATTTTCAAAATATTTGTTCTGCTACCTGACACTTTTGCGCCAAGAACACATAACCATTGTATATAATATTCAATTGGTTTTGTTAATCACACATATCATTTGGCTCTTGCCTTTCCTCTGATCACAAGTGGCACCCAAAATTGTTTTCTTTAAATGCCTATAACTTTTTTTTAAGTTAGAGATCAGAATTTTGGTGCGTAGGGTAAGTTTGATAGTAGAAACATATATGTGAAATTTGGTTGTCATAGCACTGTTATTTTTGGAGATACAAAATTTTTTCGAAAGGAAACCCAAAATTTTCCCGGAAAGTCTAAGTCCGATTTTCCTGGATAACGAAACTATCCAAGCCACTTGCAAAAGAAAGGTACATGCCAAATTTTATCAAAATCAGTCCATTATTTTTTGAGTTATCGGTGTGATATGTATATATATATATATATATATATATATATATATATATATATATATATATATATATATATATATATATATATATATATATATATATATATATATATATACATATATATATATATATATACATTATATTATATTATTATATATTATATTATATTATTATATATATATATATATATATATATATATATATATATATATATATATATATATATATATACATATCACACCGATAACTCAAAAAATAATGGACTGATTTTGATAAAATTTGGCATGTACCTTTCTTTTGCAAGTGGCTTGGATAGTTTCGTTATCCAGGAAAATCGGACTTAGACTTTCCAGGAAAATTTTGGGTTTCCTTTCGAAAATTTTTTGTATATATGTATGTATATATATATATATATATATATATATATATATATATATATATATATATATATATATATATATATATATATATATGTGTGTGTGTGTGTGTGTGTGTGTGTGTGTGTGTGTGTTCAGAAAGATTTCCGCGGTCTTTAATGTGAGACATACTTTGTTCTCGGGTTAAACCCCGTCCTGAGTTTATGAAAGCTCGACGTTTCGGCTCCTGTTTTAGAGCCATTTTCAAGAAGTAAAGGAGATATGTAAGGACACTCTAAGGCCCCAATCTGCCTACTCCTTAGAGTGGTGGACAATGGTGTGTAAAGGAAATATGTAAAGAAACTCTAAGGACTCAATCTGCCTACTCCTTAGAGCGATGTACAAAGGTGGGTTGGGTTGTTGTAGCTCGATTATGGGGCCTCAATCTGCCTACTCGTCAAATATCGCCAGAGATCGTGTGTGAGGTCTCAGTGTGTTCAACCCTAGGCCTCAGAGAGATCTGGTAGTTCGTTGCAAGTCTTGTCTTATATATGCCGTTCCGCCTACCTGCTTCGTTATCAGTGAAAGTGGTGGGGTCAATTAAGTGGGGGGCTTTGGTCACGGTACTTAGAGGATGAGGAGGATTAACAGGGTCACCGGCATTTGTTGAGGCAGATAATTGGGAAATAAAATTGTCTGCGGAATTTATTTTCTTTTTGTGTGTTTGTAAAGAAGATATAAAAGGTTTCCAAGCAGTCGGAAGGCGAAGACAATCATCTCTCTTATTTAAACAATCGAGACGTTTTTCAATCTCGATTGCTTCGCGGATAATTCGCGTTTTGAAGTTGTTAACCGGTACTATTGTTTTGGCATGATCGAAGTCTATTTTGTGCCCTGTATGAATATGATGCATAGACGCATCCACAATAGAATATATGAACACACCCTCGCAGTTAGAAAATCCGACCCCTGATCGGCGCTGGCAATGCATCATATTCATACATAAAACACAAAATTTTCCGCGAAAACCTGGTCCGATTTGTAAAAGGAAGGTACTTTGATCAAGATCGGTCCATTATTTTTTGAGTTATGGGTACGATATATATATATATATATATATATATATATATATATATATATATATATATATATATATATATATATATATATATATATATATATATACATATATATATATATATATATATATATATATATATATATATATATATATATATATATATATATATATATATATATATATATATATATAAACACGGTTCTCCCTATTAGTGAATTTTTTTTAAGAAAATTTGAATCACCAACGACTTATGGACCACCGTGCAATTGTAGAAATATATTTTTTTAAGATGCAGCTCAAGACACCCTATAATTAATTTATACAATTTTTTTCGTATCGTGCATAATAACGGATATATTGAGCTTTAAAGATTTTTTACGAAAATTCGACAAAAATGATATACCATTAACCGATAAACTCTATAGCCAACACTACTGCCAAATCATCAGAGAAAGGGTCTATTTGAAATGAATTTTCATTTAGTAAAGTGAAGGACAATGAGGATTGAAACCAAGACTTCAGACTTTGTAAAACATTCTTCTTGAGATATTTTCCTTCCATAGCTCATTTTAGTTTCAGGTTCATTGCCTAAATATTACCAATTTTGACGTTTAAAATCGCGACTTTGAAGTTTTGAGGAAAACCCAAATTTATCTTTTTTAAATTCCTGTAACTTTTTTGTCCTTTAACCTACAGAGCTAAATTTTGGTAGTTTGGTAGGTAGCTTACCTGTAATGATATAAACTCGCATATGAAGTTTCGTTGCCCTTACTTTGTTAATTTTGGAGATATAATTTTTTTTCGATTTTTTTTTAAAATAAAACACAAAATTTTCCGGGAAAACCATGGCGGATTTGCCTGGCTAACGAACTTGCTCAAGCCACTTGCAAAAGGAAGGTAATCACCAAGTTTTAGCAAAATGGGTCCATTATTTTTTAAGTTATAGGTGTGACACCTATATATATATATATATATATATATATATATATATATATATATATATATATATATATATATATATATATATATATATATATATATATATAACATATAAAGTCTAAAACCGACCTCTGATTTGAGTTCCAGGGGTCCTAAATAGCGCTCATTTGAAGAAATTTTTTCAAAATTCAAAAGTCGGGATCTCCTGATTAGTGAATTTTTTCAAGAAAATTCGCTAAAAATACACCTTATCCAAAACTAGCAATGTTAGAGAACTTATAACACGTATTTTTAGGCATCCTTAAGATAATGGAAATGACACATATTTTTAGCCGGTTAAGAACACAATGACGACAAATGCTTTCATTATCTGCGGTTTTAATTGTTATTGGCAATAATAATTCATAATGAATATTATCAGTGGCAACGAAATCCTACTGTGTGTATCATTTTATGTTAACACAGTCGATCAGTATATATCCGGATTCCTGCACAACTTTATTTTGGCATTTATCTAGAGCAAAAGAGCATGCTACTTTCTTTGTTTCAATGTAAATGTATGTGCATGTTTATCTTTATTACAATCAAGCAAAAAATCTATTACTTAATTTTATACCCATTTAAAAATGTTAAGATAGTTTGAAAATCTGCATATCACATGCTAACTTGTCCTTATTTTAATGGGACAAAATTTACAAACCGCTGTTATTAGTATGGAGCAATCCATTATTTTGTAATTTTTTCAAAGCGTATGCAACGAGTATTTAAATTTTTGTTATTATAAGAATACTTTTCACAATCCTGTTGGATTCGTTCAAAAATACTTGAAATTCTAAGAAGCTCTAGTGACTATATATATATATATATATATATATATATATATATATATATATATATATATATATATATATATATATATATATATATATATATATATATATACAGGCTGCCCCACGTAAGGCGTGCATTAGAAGTTTTCGAATTAATATTGCTATTTGGAATCTGAAAATTTGCAAATAGATGTATCACAATCCGCTCATTATAACTAAAGTATGCTGGTGACTATATCACTTCCGGTTA
This sequence comes from Tillus elongatus, assembly GCA_964006375.1. Classification (NCBI taxonomy): domain Eukaryota; kingdom Metazoa; phylum Arthropoda; class Insecta; order Coleoptera; family Cleridae; genus Tillus; species Tillus elongatus. Next base: position 62,640,146 of record OZ023263.1, on the reverse strand, counting down.
TACCGGAAGTTGCCAACAACTTTCTTAATTGTAATATAACACCCTATATATTATTATATGTTCGGAATGAGCATGCAATTCTGAGCAAAATGGTATGCCACTTGCCTATACTGGTGTCAGTCGTTCTCAAGATATTCGATCTTCTACTGTTTTTCCGTCACAAGTTGTAAATCTTTGAAATGGCAAATATCAGTCATCAAGTATGCCATGATTCTGAAACTTAGCACAACTGTGTGGTGGTCGGAATTTTTCTCATTGCGAAAAAAATTACAAAATGGATACAGGGTGTTGCTTAACGAAGTTCAAATATCGATAATTTCAAACACGGAAAAGTATTTTTTCCAAATAGAACACCTGTATATCTTCGATCTGTATCAGCATTCTCTATACCTATCTCGGGTGATTCCCAAGTTATGATGGGAAATATGTGAATTGTGTATTATCCGAGATAATACTCTTTTCTTTTCTTTGTATTGATAATAATAATAATAATAATAATAATAATAATAATAATAATAATAATAATAATAATAATAATAATAATAATAATAATAATAATAATAATAATAATAATAATAGTTATTATTATTATTATTATAATCACAATAGTAATAATAAGAATGATAATAATAATAACTTGTAACTATACAACGGTAGGGGAGGATGTTAATAGATACCACTAGTAAGCTTTGGGTATAGGGCAAAGAGAACCCAGAATTTTTCATGTATGTATTCCATTCATATCCTGTACGAGAAGAATGAAAGCCTGTATTAGGTCTTATTATATTAATGTCGCTCTTTAGATTAATTGAATAACTCCGAAGAAGTATTTTTTCCATTTCATTTTGTCTTTTCTGGGTATTCGAATACGATTTCACCTCATACCCTTTAAAAAGAAGACATTCCGATTCGACTTGCACTGTTTCAGAAATTATAAATCCTCTACTCAATCCAACATAGTGAGGGATGTTTATGAATCGCCCTGATACTTAATTACTCAAAATAAAAATAAGTTATAGAACCATTTATCAGTACGAAAATATATCAGTGGGTTTTAATACAGAAAATAATCAACGAAACAGTGATAGAAATAATTTTAAAAATGCGTATGAGTTTTAATACAAAATATGCTCTATATGACGACCATTGACTTCAAGACAGTTCAATAATCTTCTTTGCAATCCAGAATTAGTGGCCCTTCGGATCATTTCTGGAGCGAGATCATTAAAGCTTGTCGCACTTCAGCCTCCAGTTCTTCTCGGGCGGTTATTTGGCTAGAAAACACTTCATTTTTTATGTGACCCCATAAGAAGAAGTCAGGTGGAGTCAGGTCTTGTTACCTGGCAGGCCAAAGCCATGGACCGCCGGGTCTATCCAAGGATCCTCAAACATTCTTGTGAACTCCTGGTGTACAGCTGCCGTAGGATGTGCTGGAGCGCCATCTAACTGGTACTAGAATTCTGCATCGGGCAAACCAGTCAAGATACCAGCAACAACTTCACGAAGTATTTCCTCGTAGATATGGAAAAAAACCCTTCCATTTCCAATAACAGCGAAAATATCGAAACTGAATTCATACAAGGAAATGCGCTTCACGCATAAAGTGAGGATTTTTATCTGCCCAGAAATGACCTCGCTTCCGATTGATGATACCTTTTCTTGTGAATTTTGATTCATCCGTCAATAAAATCCTATCTAAGATATCTGGGTCTTCCTGGATCCGTACCATCAACCATTCACAAAATGCAACCCTTTTAATGTGGTCACCCTCCCGTAATCCATGCACTGTCCTTTGGGTATATGTATGCCATTCATACTTAAAAAGAATTCTTTGAATTGATGTTCGAGTTAGTCTTAAATCTTCTACTGCCTGCCTGATGGAAGTATGTGGATAGGCTACATTGATTTCATTTGTTTCATTGCCGGTAATGTTACTGGAAAGATTTCTATTTAAATTACCATTCCAGTTATTCCGAAAATTTGACTCAATTCTGGAGAACTTTGTCCTATTCATAGGCGACAAATATGGAAATCTCTCAGTGAACAAGCGGCACGTTCTACTCACGATTCTCCTGCATTCTCCGTGAATGTAAAATAAATTTAGAATGTTGTCAGCAGAATATTTTTCAACAATATTTTCCATTGTGTAGCTCACAATACTTTTAAAGAAATAGATCACTCTATTGCGATGACAACTAACGAGACTAATAATACATCTCTTTGACATAAGTTTTCATATTATGTCCAAAGCCTACTCTCCGACTAGGTAGATTCCCAATTTTGTAGTATATTCCTGTTTTATTCATATTCCCTCTTATAACTCAGAAATAATTCAAGATAGGTATAGGGAATGCTGATACAGATCGAGGAATAATATCATTCCGAAGGATATGCGATGAAAATATACAGGGTGTTCTATTTAAAGAAATACTTTTTGAAATCATCGATATTTGATCTTTGTTAAACAACACCCTGTATTATTTTGGTAAGTTTTCTCACAACGAGAAGAATTCTGACCACTAGGACTATAGTTGTGCCAAGTTTCAGAACCACGACAGACTTGATGCCTGAGAATTGCCATTTCAAAGATTTGCAACTTTATGACGGAAAAACAATAGAAAATCGAAATTCATGAGAACCGCTGACGCCAGTATGGACAAGTGGCATATAATTTTCCTCAGAATTGCATGCTCATTCCGAATGTTCAATAATATGTAGGGTATTCTATTGAAATTTAGAAAGTTGTTGGCAACTTCCGGTACACCCGAAGTTACACAGTCACCAAAATATTTTTATTATAATGAGCGGATAATGATACATGCAGTTGCAAATTTTCAGATTCCAAATCCCAGTACTAGTTCGAAAACTTCTAACGCACGCCTTACGTGGGACAGCCTGTATATATATATATATATATATATATATATATATATATATATATATATATATATATATATATATATATATATATATATATATATATATATATATATATATATATATATATATATATATATATATATATATATATATATATATATATATATATATATATAAACGACTTCAAACATTTTCATGCTTTAACGCTGCGCTAAACTGATTTGTACGATTGGCAAAGAATGCTTTGAAAACAAAAGCAAGAAGTTGCCTTAGCAACGTTTGACAGATAATGTAATGTAATAAGAAAAAAAACGTGGGCCATAGAACGAAGGTGAAGGTCAGGTTAGGCCCTTTGGCTCTGGAGTACTTGCATTATAGGCGAGCATCTAGAGTAGACTGGACAGTCGCTGAAGAGGTGGTTACTTGGAGCAAAATCAGATGGGCCATTAATAGCTTTAAGCTATACATATCCCCGGGATTTGATGGAATAATGCCCATCATATATATATATATATATATATATATATATATATATATATATATATATATATATATATATATATACTGGAGCCGGCGCTTACCCTCATTATCAGGGCCAGCCTGGCTCTAGGGTACATTCCGAGGGCATGGAGATTGGCCAGGGTTTTATTCATTCCTAAACCTGGGCGTCCCACAGACCAGGCAAAGTCCCTGAGGCCAATACGTCTCATCTCCTTCTTGCTAAAAACAGTGGAAAAACTGCTCGACCAGCACATTAGGGGCGGTGTACTGGAAGCATATCCCCTACACTGCGGACAATATGTATACAGCGCAGGAGTCTCAACAGAAACAGCACTGTATTAACTGGTGCTGAAACTGGAGAATACGCTGGAGGACAGGGAGGTGGCGCTGGGGGCCTCCCTAGACATAGAGGGGGCCTTCAGCAACACCTCATTCGGATAGGTTCTGGCAGTTGTCAGGGAGCGTGGAATAGAGGAGACCTTCTGCAAGGGGATCGGTTCCATGCTCAGGGACAGGACGGTGTTCACCTCACTCGCGGGAAGGCCTCTGCTGGCGGGGGTCTTGGCGGGATGTTTGCAGGGGAGCTTTCTGTCTCCCTTTCACTGGTATCAAGTCATGGATGACCCTTCAAATCATCCAGAATAAAATTCTAAGAACGGTTACCGGAACGCCATGGTTTGTCAGAAACAGTCAGATTCACTCTAATCTGGAAATGACTTCGATACTTGAGTTTATAACTTAACTATCCACAACTCAGTGAACAAAAGCCGCTTCTCACCTAAATGCTCTTCTCCGTAGTACCACTGACTACGATGAGCAACTTTCCCATAGGCATAAGCGTCCAAAGCTTATACTTACCCGCTAACGCCCCCGCGGCAAAAACAGAATGGAAGCATTCAAACCCAAACGTCATTGTGTGAAATATTTCCGACGGAGGTAAAGAGTAAGGTCTGCTACTCCAGGGAGCGGAGTTTTAGCGAGTAGGAGTCTCACAGTGCCTCAAAATCCCATGCACTACGGTGTCGTGAATGAAGTCTGCATGTAGCATTTCTCCCTCCCGTATCAAAAAAAAACATACTTGGAAAAATGGATAAAATAAACTTAGAGGTAAACTTCTGGAAAGCCTGCGATATTTAACAAATTCAAAAGCTATAATCAAAGTAATAATTTGTTACAAAGCCATAGCTATTGTAAAATTTTTATTTAAAAAAAAACGCTAATAGGGAGGTATCGATATATGTATCCACACGATAACTCAAAAAGCTAATAACGGATTTTGATGAAACTCAGCAAGAGTCTTTCTTTTATTAGTAGCTTGGATGAGTTCGTGGGCCAGCCCGATCGGACCAGTTTTTCAACAAAAAAAAACTATTTTTCCGGAAAAAGTTGTTTTGATCAAATTTGGTCAGTATGTTGCCCTCGTAAATATCCTGCTACCTAAAAAACTTTCTAGGCTTATAGAAAATAGAGTTATACAAATTTAAAGCATTTAATGAAAATTCGCCAACATAACGCACTTCTTGCGCCCCGATTTTTTGTTCTTGATGTTCACAGTGCCAGTTCTTTCTGATGTGACGTGTAATCAATAAGGATTCTTTTGATGAATTAGGAAATGCCAAATTACTCGATAAAATATATTTACTTTTAATTAATCAATGTCCTAACCTTAACTCTATATTTATTCTATGGTTTTTACTTTTGACGCATAGGAAAATTCCTCTATTATGCTCTATTGTATCTAGCACTCCAACAATTTTACAAACTGTCAAACACTAACCTAGTATAATATTATGAACCGAGAACTGATTCTAGCTAAGAATCTCTTGTTATTTATTATTGCTAACGGACGCTTGTAGTATAAACATGAGATCCTGGCCAAAAAAGCACGTGCAGTCTTGCTCGCACTATAACTCAGTCTGCGGTTATGGTTGGATATGTAGACGTTAAGGCGAGCCACTCTTTAAGCATCAAACACTATATAAATTGGATCAACTTTGCTGAACTAATTTTTAGAACATTAATGCCCGGTTTCACAAAGACCGATTAAATATTTAACAAACGATTAGTTATTCAAAGCTTCAGACGACCAATCACATAGTGTGGTTTGGGTTTTTGCCAAGACAACCAAATATTTTTAAGCTGTGATTGGCTGTTGTAAGCCTTGAATAACTAACCGGCCGTTTAATATTTAATCGAGCTTTGTAAAACTGGGCATAAGACTTATATGTATTGTCCAGGATCCTCGGTTCGCTGGCCATTATGGTTAATACCAATTAGATAACTCCAGAGTATGGGTCGACCTCTAACAAATTCCCATCAAACGGAAGTCCAGACTTTCAGTGCTCAAGGAAATATCTTTAAAGACCTTATATTCATATTACGTTAATCAAAGTTTTCAACAATAACCAGACTTTGATTTCAGCTACAAAAATACATATGAGGGAAAGAAAAGACATAACCGAAGGAAGAAAAACCTACAGAAGTGTTCAAATGCAAATTAGCAACATGTATTACTTAATTAATTGCAGTATCAATGAACCACCCAGGCCCAGGGGTTTTCTTTAAACGACTAGAAGCCAAGATGGCAAATATGTTTGTAGCGACAATTAGTTTTATTCATAACTAATTATTTTACACAAAGACAATGAAAGTTGCTACAATAATTGATGAGAGAATAAATCTCAAATTGGTTCAAAAGTATTGGAACATCAAGTTTTTCTTATGTCTTTACAAAACTTGAGCAGACTACAAAACAAAATGAAATAGACTAGGACAAATTAAATTGACTGCAGAAGACTTTAAACGGAGACACAATCCAGTGACAGTGGCTTGTTATCAGCAGATAAAACTGTAAACAAACTAATACAGTCAATAAAGAATTTGTTTCTGCATTAAACTACAGGAGTTATTTTTTTATATACATAGGTTCAGAATGACGTACTGAATGTAAAAACACAAAATCCTTACATTTTACGAGGGCGGAAGTGCCGCCATTTTGAGAAAAATCTCTTCGGCCCATATCTCTGTAACCGTGAACTTTAGGCCAAAAATGGTAATGTCCTTTATTGTAGATAATTGCATTTTTCATCTTTTTGATTAATTTTTTTTGTATCACTCACCGTTTACAACTTATACGACTATTAGCATTCATTTATTGACTTTTTAGTGAATTTTCTTTTAAAAAAATCACTAATGAGGAGATCCCGACATTAATTTTTAAAAATTTCTTCAAATGAGCGCTAATTAGGCCCCCCAGAACACATATCCGGGGTCAGTTTCATTATATATATATATATATATATATATATATATATATATATATATATATATATATATATATATATATATATATATATATATATATATATATATCACACACCAATAACTCAAAAAATAATGGGCCAATTTTGATTAAATTTGGTTAATAAATTCCTTTTGCAAATGGCTTGTAAAAGTTTGTTAGCCAAAAAAATCTGCCCAGGTTTTCCAGGAAAATTTTGTGTTTTCTTTCGAAAAAAAATTATATCTCCGAAATTAACAAAGTAAGGGCAACGAAGTTTGGTACGCGGGTTTACATCCTTATGGTTAAGTTACCCACCAAAATTTAGCGATGTAGCATAAAAGATAATAAAGTTATAGGCATTTAAAGAAAAATAAATTGAGGTTTTCCTCAAAACGTCAAAGTTGCGATTTAAAACGTCCAAATCGGCAACATTTAGGCAAATAACTTGAATCTAATACGGGCTATGGAAATCAAATGTCTCAAGAAGCATGTTTTACAAACCCTGAAGTCTTATTTTCAACCGTCATTGTCCTTCATTTTATCAGAATGTTTCCAGAAGATTCATTTCAAATAGACACTTTATGTGATGCTTGGCAGTAGTCTTAGCTATAGAGTTTATCGTTTAATGGTATATAATTTTTGTCGAATTTTCTTAAAAAATCAATTAAGTCAATATATCCGTTATTATACAAGATATGAAAAAAAAATGTATATATTAATTTATGGTGTCTTGAGCTACATCTTAAAAAATATTTCTACAATCACAGGCTAGCCCATAAGTCGTTGGTGATACAAATTTCCTTTTTTTTATCAAACACGCCTTATGTTATTGCATTTTTGCATTTTCCATCGAAATATCATGCATCTTTGTAAGAAAAGAAATTCTGGATGCAGCAAGTGCGTTATGGTAGCGAATTTTGATCGAATGCTTCATATTTGAATATCCCAATTTGCTATTAACCTATAAGGTTGACCAAGAAACGAGTTTTTCCAGGAACACTTTAAGTTTACTTTTGGAAAATTTTGTACATTTTCACACAATAAAGTTATTTTTATGAAACATGGCACATTGTTTTTACTATACTGGTAACCAAAGTTGATGCCTGCTTTCTTAAATAAAAAGAAAACACACATATTTGCAATAAAAATATTCTAATGAAAATTCACTACCATAACGCACTTGCTGCGTCCAGAGTTTTTTAACTAATCTTTGTTAATAATTGTTTAAAAAATAAAATGCTTATAACTTACTTTTCCATCGACAAATTTTCTAGAACTTTCACTAAAAACTTTTTTTCTCAAATTAATATTTGTGAATTTTTTTTAAAAAAAATCACTTATGAGACCCCGACTTTTGAATTTTGAAAAAAAAAATTAAAATGTGCGCTAATTATGCCCCCTAAAACACATATCCAGGGTCACTTTCAGTTTTTATATGTTTATATATATATATATATATATATATATATATATATATATATATATATATATATATATATATATATATATATATATATATATATATATATATATATATATATATATCACACAGATAACTGAAAAGATAATGGACCGATTTTGATTAAATTTGGTGAGATACCTTCCTTTTGAAAGTAGCTTGGATAAGTTCGTTAGGCAGCAAAATCGGCCCAGGTTTTCCTAGAAATTTTTTGTTTATATCATAATAGGTAAATTACGTACCAAAATTTAGTTTTGTAGGTTAAAAGATAAAAAAGTTATAGACATTTCAAGAAATATAAATTTGGGTTTTCCCCAAAACGTCAAAGTCGCGATTTAAAACGTTAAAATTGGCAACATTTAGGCAAAGAACCTGAAACTAATATAAGCTATGGAAAGAAAATGTCTCAAGAAGAACGTTTTATAAAGCCTAAAGTCTTAGCTTCAATCGTCATTGTCCTTCATTTTACTAAAATATTTCCAGGAAAGTTTGCCGATTGAAAAGTGCAACATTTAATGCGTAATAACTTTGAAAATATTGATTTGAGAAAAAAAGGTTTTCACTAAAAATTGTAGGAAATTATTAACAATTATTAACCAAGATATAGGTAAAAAACTCAATAAATGAATGCTAATACTCGTATAAGTTGTAAACGGTGAGTGATATAAAAAAAAGTATTTAACAGAAAAGATGAGAAATGCAATTATCTACAATAAAGGTCATTACTATTTTTGGCTTTAACTGCATGGTTACGGAGATATAGGCCGAAACGGTTTTTCTCAAAATGGCGGCACTTCCGCCCTCCTAATTTGTAAGGATTTTGTGTTTTTACATTCAGTACGTCATTCTGAACCTATGTATCAAAAAAGTAACTGCTGTAGTCTAATGCATTATGGACAAGAGTAACTGGATTCTATATTCCTGTACTAAAATATGGGTTTTAGATATTGACAATATTACTTTTTCAAACAGTAAACAAATGATGGATTTTAAAAGTGCAAGTAATTGTGTGTTAGGTGTTATTGTTTCTATGTGCTTCAGAGAGAGTTTGATCAAGTGACATTTGATATTCTTTTTATGTTTACTTTAAATATCTATATACAGTGTGAGTAAACCCTAACAACCTGCTGAAGGCACAGAGTCATGGTAGCGACGACAGGGTGATATCGCCCTCAGATATCATCCTGTAGTATGATAGTAGCGGCTCGTGCCTTAATGCATTGGAGGCGCGCACGAAAAAAAAGTTCGGGATGCAGCAAGTGCGTTATGGTAGTGAATTTTTATTAAATGTTTCAAATTTGAATAACTGAAGTTTCTACGAACATAGAAAGTTGAATTTTGGTGTATAGTAGGGTCCTAGCGGGGGCAACATATCCATCAAATTTTATCAAAATATTTTTGTAACTTTCGGAGAAATCTTTTTTTTTTCAAAAGAAAACTCAAAATTTGAATAACTCTATTTTCTAAAAATGTATAAAGTTGAATTTTAGTCTGGAGTAAGGTTTTTTACAAGGCAACATATCCACCAAATTTCATTAAAAAAGCTTTGTAATTTTCGGAGCAAAATATATTTTTTAAACCACACTCAGATTTTCCCGGAAAACCTTATTGGATTTTCCTGATTAACGAACTCATCCAAGCCATTAATAAAAGAAAGACACTTGCCGAGTTTCAGCGAAATCAGTTGCTTATTTTTTGAGTTATCAGTTGGATACGTACATACATACATACATACATACATATATATATATATATATATATATATATATATATATATATATATATATATATATATATATATATATAAACATATAATAATTGAAAGTGACCCCGGATATGGGTTCTAGCAGTCCTAGTTCGCGCTCATTTGAAAAAAAAATTTTGCAAAGTCTCTCCATAGATACCTTCTATTAGTAAATTTTTTTATAAAGATTCACTAAAAATGAAGGGCTCCCCTATTTTTTCCCCGAAAATGTATTATAAAAAAACCTACTTACTAAACTAACTAAACTTAATAATTATTAACTATACTTACCAAGTTTTCCTCTAGTAGGTTATAGTAGTTAAAAAGTCCCTTAAAAAGTTAACCTCTAAATAAAAAATATCCACCGAATTAATCACAGTGTCACAATTACTTTGTCCACTTATCAAGCAACCCGAACTAGTAGCCATCATAATAGTAATAATTGTCTTGTTAGAACATGTAAACAACAACGAAATGATCTAATTAAAATCAATCAGATGCGCAGCACTACACGAAAATTTCTAAACACATGCTAGACACAGACACGCTCTGCCAAACTTCCACTGCAAACTGTAAGTGTGGAATTTGAGAGCGCACACCAGATTGCTTGTTCGGTCGTTTTCGACGATGATACTCGATAATTTCGCACTGAAGTATCGCATTTCCTCAAGAGCGCCGAAAAATACACACCGCCGGCAACTGATGTATATATTGATATTTGGATATGGATAGTTATAACGACAACATCTGCAATCAACCATTAACACTATACTTATTCTGATGCTGTATTAATGGCATCCGACTCTGCGATCCTCGATCCCAAATATACTAATTTTGTTTGAATGCAGGAATGCAGGGGATAAAAAAGCAAATAAAAATTTATTAAAATATAGCATAGCAAAAATATTATTTTTTTTTTCCACGGCAGGCGGCATTGCGCGCGCAAGGGCGCACTTATTGAGGAGCCGCCTCTAGATTGTGATGATGTTGATGCAGACTTACAGAATTAGCTGGCTGTTCTGAAGTACAGACATATGTTATTTGCGAAACGATGGTTTGCAAAAACCGATTCAAATAAAATTTGTCCAAATTAAAAAAATAATACACATAATTAGAAGATGATTGGCACCAGAAATCTACACATAAACTAGGAACTCACAGAGCAGGAAAACAGGTAAATTATTTAAACGCAAGATTTGTCAGGAAACTGAAGATGAACGGATCCCCAAGCGAACCAATGTTAAATGTCATCGTTCTACTTTTCGACCTTGAACGTCGTTTATTCTGACATCGACTTGGGCGTGGTCATTACTGAAGACCAGAGGATTAAAAACAATAGTTCATAGTTTTTTATATGTAAAGATCAGTCTCGATGTTAAGAGCTTAATGTTAACAGGTAGTACTTAAGCCTTAATAAATTATTTATATTTGCGCCATGTAGCTCTCACACATGCTAAGAGAATGAAATTAAAACATAAGAATCGAGGTATCCTCGATAAATAACTGAATAATTATCAGATCCCCTTGTCAATGTTTGATTAATAATTTAATTGTTTGCAGTCGGGGAGACAATCTTTTTTTACAGATTTTATGTGATCTATTTGAGACAGCAAATAGGTCGCAGCTTATTAAAGGTGTGTCGTGTGAGTTTGAGAATTATTTTAAGTAGGGATTTCGTGCTTTTAATATGATATAAGGTGCAGTGAAAGAGCGGGAGCCTAGTTTTTTTCTAAAAACTGAGGTGTGCTTATACAGAGATGAAGGTGAGTGTTGCTTGCTTTTATCTAATGTTTTTCTAAACTGTGAAGAAAAGCTTCCTGCAAAAAAAATAATTTACTATTGCTTTAAATAAAACCTTTGAATTCTTTATAAAACTGTTTTGTACTTATTAGTCGATGTTGTCCTTACTTATTAAATAGAGATGTAGAACTTTTTGCTCTGGTTTCACAAGTATTTGTTTTTGTAATTGTTGGTTCCCGGTCATTTTTTTTAATTGGCTAAATTCTGTTTTCAGTATCTTTTTACCCAGGCATTAGATACCACATCAAGAATTTGAATAAAATTTGCTGAATTTACTAGGCAAGCAAACGAAATTACTATTTTTTCGCTTGGCGCGTATTGAGAAAATCACTTGTAAGAATGAAAAGAGTATTCCCGGTCAGCACCTGTAAAATAATAAAAACTCTGAACGCAACAAGTGCGTTATGGTAGTGAATTTTCATTAAAATGTTTTTAATAGCAAATATGCTTTTTTAAGAAAGCAGGCATCAAATTTGGTTACCAATATAATCTATATATATATATATATATATATATATATATATATATATATATATATATATATATATATATATATATATATATATATATATGTGCCATGTTTCATCAAAATAATTTTATTGTTTGAAAATGTACAAAAAATTCCGAAAGTAAACTCAAATTGTTCCCGAAAAAACTGGTTTTCTGGTCAACCTTATAGGTTAATAGCAAATTGATTAAAAATTTGAAGCCTTTAATGAAAATTCGCTACCATAACGCACTTGCTGCGTCCAGAATTCCTTTTGTTAAAAGATGTATTATATTTCGATGGAAAATGCAAAAATGCAATAACATAGGGCGTGTTCGATTAAAAAAATTCACTAAAAAAAAGAAAATTTGAATCACCAACGAATTACGGGCCAGCCTGTAATTGTGGAAATATTTTTAAGATGAAGCTTAAGACACCGTACAATTAATGTATACAATTTTTTTTCGTAACTTGCATAATAACAGATATATTGCGCTTTAATGATTTTTTACGAAAATTCGACAAAAATTATATACCATTAAATGATAAACTCTATAGCCAACACTACTGCTAAAGCATCAGAGAAAGAGTCTATTTGAAATGAATTTGCTGGGAATATTTTAGTAAAATGAAGGACAATGACGATTGAAACTAAGAGTTTAGGCTTTGTAAAACATTATTCTTGATACATTTTCCTTCCATAGATCATATTAGTTTCAGGTTCATTGCCTAAATATTAACAATTTTGACGTTTTAAATCGCAACTTTGACGTTTTGAGGAAAACCCAAATTTATGTTTCCTTAAATACCTCTAACTTTTTTGTCCTTTGACCTACAGAGCTAAATTTTGGTAGGTGGCTTACCTAGAGCGACATAAGCCCCTGTACCAAACTTACTATGTTATTTCCGGGGATATAATTTGTTTCAAATGAAAACTCAAAATGTTCTCAGAAAACCTCGTCCGATTTTCCTGACTAACAAACTTATACAAGCTATTTCCAAAAGGAAGGTACGTGACAAATTTTATCAAAATCTGCCTATTATTTTTTGAGTTATCGATGTGATACATATATATATATATATATATATATATATATATATATATATATATATATATATATATTATATATATATATATATATATATATATATATATATATATATATATATATAAACATATAAAAATTGAAACTGACCCCGGATATGGGTTATAAGGGTCCTAGTTCGCGCTCATTTGCAAAAATTTTTTCAAAATTCAAGAGTCGGGATCTCCCCATTAGTGAATTTTTTCTACGAAAATTCACTAAAAGTCTGGATGCAGCAAGTGCATTATGGTAGAGATGGTAGAGAATTTTAATAGGAATGATTTACACTTTTTAATTATTATTACAATTATTTCATAACAGTGAACTATATATAGTTATCTGTTTTATGGTGACTTCTTATATTTTTTTATAATTTTTAAAAGACTCAAGGTCTTTATCTCGAGGCAAGTGAATTTTTTCTAGTTTTCAAATTCGATAAAAACGTGTTTCCAACAAAAAATTTGGGAAATTGTGCTGTACAAATTGTTTATAAAAACCCAATAAAAAAATGTTTCTAGGAAATATCGCCAAAAAAATAATAGTTCTGCAAAAACTGGTAAAAATATTTTACGTAAAAAAATCGGCAATATAGTTGTCACAATAATTCCTTTAAACAATTTTCTTGCACGAAAATTCAGTAAAGTCTGGACGCCGAAAGTTATGGTAGCGAATTTTCGTAAAAATCTTTTTAATTACCAATATGTCTTGTTTTTAAAATAAGGACATTTGGTTAGCAGTATAACCTATATAGTAGTAATAATGTATCATATTTCACTAAAATAGCTTTGTTGTTTCAAAAAGAGCAAACACTTTCCGAAAATAAACCTAAATACAGTAAAAGTTCCAGAAAAAACTGGTCCGATTTTCCTGGCCAACGAACCTCTTCAAACCATCTAGACACCTGCCAAGATATAATTATTCAGAAACAGCTTTAGTACCAAAAGTGAAAAAAAATCACCATATTTTTAACGAAATTACCTGCAGTAATGTTACACTAAATTATAATTTTCACAAAAATTCGCCAACTTTGTTTTTATAATAACTTACAAAACATTAATTATTAATTACCAACACATCACTAAAATCTCAAAAAAAAAGATTTCTACGGAAAACCTAAAAACATTTCTACGAAAACTTTTCAAATTCAGCCACTACTTGAAAGTACCTGTATACGGCAGCTCGATTTTAATACCTACCAACAAAATACCTACCAACAAAAAACTCTCTCAATGATGGTTGAAGCTGAAACTTAAGGCTTTGTAAAACACACTTATTAGGGCATTTATTCCACATAATCCGTATTTGTTTCGGACTCGTTGTCTGGAAATTGCAAATTTTGATGCTTCAGATCACGATTTTGATGTTGTAAGAAAAAAAATATATAAAATCTTCAAAATATTTTTTCTGCTGCTTCTGGACCAATTTGCGTCAAGAAAACTTAACCGTTATATGAAATATTTAATTGGTTTTGTTAATCACACAAATATTTTGTTCTTGCGCTTTCCACTGATCACCAGTCGCACCCACATTTTTTCTTTTAAAAGGCTATAACTTTTTTTTTACTTAGAGATCTGAATTTTGGCATGTATGGTAAATTTGATAGTTGAAATGCACATGCCAAATTTGGTTCTCATAGCTCTATTATTTCCTGATATACAAACATTTTCCGAAAGAAAACCCAAATTTTTCACGGAAAAACTGGTCCGATTTTCCTGTCTAACAAATTTATCCAAGCCACTTGCAAAGGAAAGGCACCTACCAAATTTTATCAAAATCGGTCATTAATTTTTCGAATTATCTGTGATATATATATATATATATATATATATATATATATATATATATATATATATATATATATATATATATATATATAAACATCTCCTCATTAGTAAATTTTTCGTTTTACGAATAATTCGCTAATAAACAGAAGCATTCTTTTCATGGCCTACCGCAAAATTTTGAATGCAAATTATGAAGACTATAATTTTGTTGTTGTTTATAAACTTAGACTCATAATGTTATATATTTTTGAAAAGCCTGTGAAAATGCTATTTAATTTCGTAACAAATAAACAGGTGTCCCAATAAAAAAAAACATGGCAATATTTCAAAGTAATATTCAGAAAAAAAAACTACCTACGCCACCAGATTTTACGTAAACAGTTCTAGAAGGATTCGTTTTGACCTTTTTGACAAGTTATTTGACATTTGAAATACAAGGGGTACCTGAAAATGCAATATTTTTAATATCGCCTTGTGGCTCGGAAACTACGAGGGCTACGATAAATTGGTTTGCGGCATCTTTCGTTTTACGAAAAAAGTAGCTAAGTTTCGTGAAAACTGTAGGGTTCTGCCATTACTGATAACCGACACACTTGGCGATGATTGCAAACAAAATGGGACACTGTACATCTGTCTATAACGTATGCCTCTGAACCGAAAGGTTTTGGGTTCGATCCCAGGGTTCTCCTTTCACTTTTTCAGTACAAACTGTAACATTAACATCAACCGAGGTTCTAGCATTGTATTTGAGCAAGTTGAATGTCTGCACGTTCCGCCCTTCGGAGGTGGAGTAAAGCCGTCGGTCCCGTGTCCATGCGATGTTGGGCACGTTAAAGATCCCTACCTTCCTTATAGAAAGGCAGGGGTTTGGCAACATTTCCAGGATAGTGAGGTAAAACTGATCCCTGCCGTCGGTGATTGGCCATAGTCGCGGAAATAGGCCGACGTAAAGAAACAAAAACACACAAAACACATCTGTCTAAACAATTTATTGATTAGTTATGTCAATCAATAGCGTTGTTTTTAGTGAATTTTCATTAAGAAAACTCACTAATAGAGAGGTATCGATGGTAAGACGTTTTGAAAATTTCTTCAAATGAGTGCGAGCTAGAGCCACTAGAACCTAAATCCAAGGTCAGCTAAATAGTTTATATATATATAACTATATATATATATATATATATATATATATATATATATATATATATATATATATATATATATATATATATATATATATATATACATATATATATATATATATATATATATATATATATATATATATATATATATATATATATATATATATATAAAACCCATAACTCAAGAAATATTCGACCAATCAAAACCAAATTTGAAAATCCCTTTCACCTTGTCAATAGTTTGGATGAGTTTTGGCACTCGATTACTTTTAGGAAAGAATGCAAAAAACTGTCTGAAAACACAATATCCTTCAAATTGCTAGAAGTATTAAACTAAAACCGTACTAGCACGTAGATATCATATAAGTGGTCCTATCTACCAAATTTGAACTCAATTGGTTCAGCGAGTCTTGAGTTATAACTAAATAAAACAATCTACGATGTGACCTGAAATCACCTCTAAATGGATGCCTATAATGTTAGACAAGGTCAGACAGATATAACAGGGATCCGCTAACATTGCAAAACCAAATCTCCAAATTAAGTTCTAAACGGATAGGCTACTAAAGTATGTCACAATAAACAATGAACAGGCTTGCCATTTGCGACAACACTCATCTGAGTCTGAAGATAGAAAAATGCTAATGAATAAAAGTTTTAATGAAAGTTATTCAATTTTTGTCAAAGCAATCTAGAACTACGTTTTATTATGTATAAATATTAAGCTTCTTATTTTCACGGTATTTAAAAGCCATCTCCCTCCCCTAGTTTAATATGACAACGACAATATTTGTCATTTGCTAACTGACAGGAGTCATGAGAGAAACGTGCGCGTTGTGAGCATAAAATCGAAACTAAGAGACGTCATTAACAAAGAAGAAGAAGGAGACAACCTTAAAATCTACACTACTGATACCTTGGAACCTTACAATAAAAAATAATTACCTATATTTTATTATTAATACAAACAGGAGTAGGTAAATAATAATCCAACTTTTAATTCTAACCTAACTTTAACAAATGCCTTCGGCCGTCGACTATAGTATAATATTATGATTCTAACATCCAATCATACAAATAGGAAAGTGGCTGTGTGCATCAGATTCAGGTTGTTAATCAATGCATGTGGGTACTGTATTACTAAAGTGAGACCAAAATTAGTTCAAGAATAAATATACCCACCTCAAACCAATATAAGTATAATATCTAGGTACTTATGGTTTTCTTTACTCTTTATGTAGTATATGGAAAATATGAAATAAATGAAACTACATAGTATCATAAAGGAGTTTAAATTATATAATCAGATGTTGAGTGTAAATTATTAAAATTGTAATTTCAAATTTTGTATTGTTTATATTTATTTGATTTTCAAAAAGTATGAATACAGTAATCGTAAATATGTGTTTAGGTGCAGCAAGTGCGTTATGGTAGCGAATTTTCGTAAAAATATTTCAAATAGTGATAATTCAATTTCTCAGTAAGCTGGAATCTTCAGCAGCATTTAAAATAAAAAATCTGGACGCAGCAAGTGCGTTATGGAAGTGAATTTTCTTTAAATGTTTTTAATAGAAAATATGTATCTTTAGTGCAAGCAGGAATCAATTTGGTCACCGGTATAATCTATATAGTAGGAACAATGTACCATATTTTAGCAACATACCTTTTTTTACATCTACAAAAATTTTCCGAAAATAAACTTAAAACATTTCCGAGAAAACACGTTTCTTAGCTGACGAACCTTAGGTTAATAGCAATTTGCGTTATTGAATGTTGAAGCGTTTAATGAAAATTCGCTACTAAAACGCTCTTACTGTGTCTCGATTTTTTTTACAAACATGCATCATATTTCGATGAAAAGTGCAAAATGCAATAAGAAATGTTAAAAAAATGTAGGTATCACCAACAACTTATGGGCCATCCTGTGGTTGTCAAAACACCCTATATATAACGTATACAATTTTTTGTCGTATCTTGCATAATAACAATTATATTAAGCTTTACCGTAGAAATGCGTCATACTGTATATATGTAAACAGAAAGTAAACCCGCATATTGATTCTAGGGGGGCTAGTTTTTGCTCATTTGAAGAAATCTTTTTAGAATTCAGAAGCCGCGGTCTCCTCATTAACGAATTTTTATTATAGACCGTTATACCATAAATTTAACTAAAACTACTTCCAAAGCATCAGAGAAAGTGTCTATTTGGAATTAATTTTCTGGAAATATTTTATTAAAATGAAGGCCAAATGGTTTAAGCTGAAACTTAAGGGTTTGCAGAACACTCTACAAAATCCGTATTTCTTTCAGGTTCTTTGCCTAAATGTTACCAATTTTGACGTTTCAAATCGCGACTTTTTACGTTTATAGGAAAACCCCCTTTTTTTAATGTGTCTAACTTTTCTGTCTTAAAACTTACACACCTAAATTCTGGTAAATTATTCACCCTATATATATATATATATATATATATATATATATATATATATATATATATATATATATATAATTGAAACTGACCCTCGATATGGGTTCAGGGGGGCTAGTTCGCGCTCATTTGAAGAAAGTTTTAGTAAATTCAAAACTCGGGATCTCCTCGTTAGTGATTTTTTTTAAGGAAATTCCCTAAAACAAGCACTTGTGAAGCCACGGGAAAAGTCTACGACTGTATTAAATATGGAACCGTTTCACTAAGCTAGGGCAAGAACAAACAACCATATATGCTATTTAAATTGAATTAAGTCTTAAAACTCTCATCTCCTCTTTATCAAATTATTTTTTATACAAAAACTCGCTAAAAAAATTCATCGGAATAACAACAATCAGATTAAATAACTGTAAAGTGAAGTAAGACCAAAAAAATCGATAAAAAGCGAAGTCACTAACCAGGATTAGAACGCGTCACCTGGGAGTCGATTATTACGATCACTGTACACTGTACACCTAGCCGACTGAGCTACGCACTATATGCATTTACCAACAGGAATATCGGATTGTTCAAGGTTTTACAATTTACATAAATCCTTTTTGATTTACAATGGATTTTATGGTTATATTTTAACGAAATCTAGAAAAATAACGACTCAGACACATATCTAGGAGCCTGTTAGTCATTTCTTGTAGTATTTTTCACCCACATTCTGATAAATAAATTTTGACATTTTTATCTTTCTTGATTCAGATTTATATGATTAAAATGTAATTTACCTGTAACTTTTTTTTTTCTTTTGAGATAGAAATCTGAGTTTTGGTACGTAGGAAACCCTTTATGACGGAAACTAGCGTACTGAATTTGGGTGCCCTCACTTTATCATTTTTAGAGATATAATTTTTTTCGAAAGAAAACTCAAAATTTTCCGGGAAAACCTGGGCCGATTTTCCTGACTAACGAACTTGTCCAAGCGACTTGCAAAGGGGATTTGATCAAAATCGGACAATTATATATATATATATATATATATATATATATATATATATATATATATATATATATATATATATACACATTTATAATTTAGCAGGTACATTCTTTTGTAAATAAAAATTAAATCTGCTAAATTTGCAGTTTAGTACACGGGGGCCTTTTAGAAAAAAATAATTGAGAAACATGCTTAGAACACTTTCTGGACGCATATACCTCAATCAATATTTCTTGCAAACAGCTCACAAAAAAGTTACGGGACCACGAGTTGTGTGTGTGCGGGGAAGAAGAAAAAAGGGAAATGCGAGCGGAAAGTGCGAAAAACCAGCTTAGTTGGACCTCTATAAGCTGCCTTTATCCCATTTTGCAACTATTCACCGCAGGTTCCGCAACTTTCTTCGGGGGTTGGTCCCAAGAAATTTGTCTTGTTTTCATTGATCTTTTTGTGGTTGTAGACATGAAGAGGAGAACCCCCGCGACGAAGCAGCGAATCACGATTTTCAAATTATGTTTAAATTGTTACCTCATTTCATTTGCTTAAAACATTTTTCCAAAAATTAATTTGAGGTTGCCTTGTTTGTCAGTCTCACATAGAGAGCTACAATATTTTATCCTTTAAAAAAAAGTATGGATACAGCAACAGTAAATAAGTGTTGAAAAGGGTCTGGGTGCAGCAAGTACCTTATTCGGTAGATAATTTTCGTAAAAACATTTCAAATTTGATAACTCAATTTTTCAATAAGCTCGAATCTTCATTCTTGAGCTATAGTAAAACCTATCTAAACGCAGCGTGTGTACTAAATTAAAGAAAAATAACATAATGAGCTTCGCGAATAACTACAAATTTGTTTTGAAAAATATTTTTTGTTGCTTTGTTTGCAAAAACTAATTCTATTGCAGTACGTATATATATATATATATATATATATATATATATATATATATATATATATATATATATATATATATATATATATATATATATATATATGTACCAAATTTTAATTTTCTATCTCCATAGAAAATAGAAATTTCTTCAGGTAATTGCTAACTGGGACCTCTGAAACGGATTTCCTAAGTTCATTAAAATTTAAAAAATTAGTTTTAACTGTATTCGTAATATTGTGCATCTATAAACATAAGCTCCTGTTGTCTCTCCTTATGTTCTTAACCATCTCACCGTGGCCTAGTTTTGTCTGTTCTGAGAGGGTGGAGAAGTTCTGGCGGGTCCCTGAACTGCACTCTTGTATCCTTGACTTTACTTTTTTATTATAGTTCAGTTAGAGAAAAAAAAAGTGTATAAATTTAAAAAAAAGAAAAGAAAAAAGAAAAGAAAACATTACAAAAAAAATAAATTATCATAATAAAAAATAATTAAGAATAATGATACCAATTTAATTATAGAAACTATATAACTATATCTGTGGGTGGTGGGTGTATACTAAGCGATGTGTATGGTTTAATCCCCAATTTTGTTGCTCGTATTGTTAGTAATAAACCTTTCCTTACCTCTCGTCTGTCTAATACAACAGTTTGTGGCTAATGGACCTGGTTTCCGAGGCCATTAGGATCCAACACACACACACACACACACACACACACACACACACACACACACACACACACACACACACACACACACACACACACACACACACACACACACACACACACACACACACACACACACACACACACAATAATATTCGTTACTAATAGTGTACAATTCTTATGAAAATGCACTACTATAATGCACTTGCTGCGTCCCGTACTTTTATTATATTATATTTTTTGATCTCACAACAAAAAGCAAAAATGCACTTTTCTATGTTTCAGATTGTTACAGGTCTCTTCCTCACCCTTTACTTTAGTCTGGTTTACGGAGGTAATGTAGCAGAAAAGCAATCCATCAACCAAGCAAAACTTCGAAATGCCAATAGCTTTATTGTTAAATCTGATAGAATTGGCGGGAGCTTTATATACAGCACAGCAGAAAATCGAGGTTTAAGACCAAGCACGCCATTAAGCCGCAATATCATATACACAACTCAGTTTCCAGCTGCTTATATTCTGACCAATCAGTATTTTCCATACGCATTCAATGGACAACCCTACCAACATTATCCAATCTATTCCGGGCATATTTTCTCCACTCCATTTTTCTCCAACCAATTCATTTCGCATCCATTGCTAACGCCACCCGGTCTTCAGAATCCAGTCTTTAATCCAGTAGCGACAAATCCAGTGGTGGGAAATCCAGTGGCGGCACATCCAGTGGTCACAAATCCAGTGGCGTCATTTCCGGGTGGTGTTACTGCAACTAGACCACCAGTTTATCCAGGAGGAATACAATCACCATTTCCAGGAGTTATACAAGGTGACGCGCCAGGGCAGGGACAAACGCCAATATCGCCAATTCCAGCTCAGGGGACAGTTATCGATGAAGACACTGTAGCGATAGAAGCAGCGTAAACAGAGCGGTCATAAATAATAAATAATCTAAAAATTTATCTCTGATTTATTACTTTCCTTTTCTTTTTTTAACAGATAAAACCCAAACACTAAAACATTTAATATGAGTTCAGAAAAACTATATTTGAAAAACCTCAATAATGTGGCTACAAAAAGAAATGGTGTAAAATGTTCGGTTCTCTTTAAGGAGACGAGATTTATAAAGTATGTTTTTCAGGCACTACAACTGTTTTGCTAAAACGATAAGCGGTTTTAAATACCTAATTTACTGAGATTTATTAGTCAACATAACGAAATTTGCAGTGGTAAAAAGCCAAATGCAGTGTTATTAATAAAATATTATGATATTTTATTATTATTATGATTGCGATTATCTAAATTTAAATATTACCGTGTGCAATACTTTAAATAAATAAATTGCTGCATTCAAAAATATAATAATAATGATAATAATAATATTTATTTGGTCCATTAGTTACAATTATTGTAAATCGGTCACAAAGCTTACAAGATAAAAAACGTATCACAACTTATCACAAGGGTACGTGCCCAAAAATTTAAAATATAACGAGCTTAGCATCACAACAACAAAAATACATTCACAGTGGAGCTTCATAAAATTCACTGAAACTATAAAAACTATGAGTAATCAAAGCAACCTTCAGTTGTTTTTTAATTTATTTTTTTTGCACAATTTGTGTCCCTCAGAAAACAAGGTAGCTGGTTGTACAAAAAGCAATCTGCATAACTTGGCGACTTCTTAAAAAAAGAATGGTGACATTTATTCAGGTGAAAAGTGTCTTTTTCTTGTGTGTTGTACCCATGAAAATCCGAGTTAATAACAAATTTTCTCTAGTTTTTATGAATGTAGGTTAACAGATGGAACAAGTCAACTGATGTTAACGTCATAATGTTACTTTGCTTAAAGCTGTCACGACAAGAGTGCCCATAAGGTAGATTGTATATTAATTTCAGGATTCGTTTATGTAGCATAAACATTTTATGGCAGTCCGAGGATTGGCCCCAGATAACGATACCGTAACTCAGATGTGAATAGACAGTCGCATAATAGACTTTCAGCAGATGTTTCGAGCTTAAGAAATCTTTAAGCATCAAAATTGCATAAAACGCGGAATTTAATTTCTTGCACATCTGATCGATCTGGTCTATATATATATAACAGACTACTGTCAATTCTAACACCCAAAAATTTTGTTACCTTTTTGAATCGCACCGAATTTCCGTTAACCAAAATAGTGCTGTCGCGCATTGTCTCTCTTCGGTGGCAGTTATGCATTTCAAAAGAAAAAGTCTTCTAATAGTTTAAAATCAGTCGGTTTCTACAACACAATTCATCAAAAGACTGTACTACAGATTTTAATTTTAATTCAGTTTTCTCCACAGTCTTGCAGTAGACAACAATAGAAGTGTCATCGGCGTACATGAAGACTTTTCCGTCTTGTATAAATTACGGCAAATCGTTTACATAGATTGTAACCAAAAGTGGGCCAATGACACTTACCTGGAGTGTGCCCACACTTACACTATATTTTTGGGAATTAATATTATTCGCTTTTACAAGTAACTGTTTTTGTAATTTTATCTTTCTGCACTCCTTCTTCATATGAGCTTTACCTGCGCCAAATCTCACACTCCTATATGCGTGCAATGTGCTTCAAAAGGAGTACAAACGTTTTCTTCACGTATTAGTAAATAAATACACTAAAACCGAAACTATTGCCAAAGCAACAAAGAAAAGGTTTATTTCAAATAAATTTTCTAGAAATCCTTTTGTAAAATGAAGGAAAATGACTGCTGAAGCTGAAACATAAGTGTTTGTAAAACACACCTCTTGTGATATTTTCTCTACCTAAGCCGTATTCTCTTCAGCATTGAAAAGGAAAATTTATAAAATTTTCAAAGTAATTTTTCTGGCATTTGCTGACTCTTTTGCGTCAAGAAAACTTAATTATTTTGTGTAGTATACAATATGTTTTGTTATCCACACAAAATGTTTTGTTTTTGTGCGTTTCTTTGGTCATCAGTAGCACCAACATGTTTAAACTTAAATGCCTATAACTTTTTTGTTTTAACTCACAGATCCACGTGCCTAATAAAATTTTAATAATGTTAATTCGCGTTGCAAATTTAGTTGCCATATCTTTCTTCTTTCCGGAGATATAAAAATTTTCCCAACGAAAATACAAAATTTTCCGGGAAAAACTAGGCCGATTTTTCTGGATAACAAACCTGCCCAAGCCATTTGCAAAAGGAAGGTAGAGTTGTCGGTGTGATACACACACAAATATGTATATATATATATATATATATATATATATATATATATATATATATATATATATATATATATATATATATATATATATATAAATTAATAAAACGAATTTCAAGAAATCACAAGACTGTTTCAAAATCCATGTCGCTTAAAAGTTGTTATCTTTAACAAAATACTAGCGAGATAACAAATGCAAGTTTTAGCTAAAGGTGGGTACACACATGGTTTTCACTGTAAATAGTTTATATTGGGTCTTGTTAAATTTAATTGCTATATAATATGAGTGCATCAACTGGAATATCAAATGATGATTTGCTAAAGGCAATAAATTCTAACAAAAAGGAAATCAAGGCATTTATAGAAGATCAATTTAGATTATTTAGACATGAAGTTGAAATAGCTAATAAAAAGATAGAGTACCTTGAAGCTGAAAACAAGGAGCTACAGAGCAAAGTTAAATACTTAGAGAAGAAAAGCAAAAGAAATAACATTATTGTGCATGGACTGGCCACTGATAGTAATAATAGGGACACAGTCTTGGAGATGATTGCAGAGAAGTTTAAGGAAATATTGGAAGTTAACCTGGAAAGATATGATGTGAATAGTGTGGACATATTTGGCAAAACTAAAAAGGTCGTAAAAGTGGAACTATCAGCGTTTTTAAAAAAAAGTAGAGATTTTGAAACAGTCTCATAAATTTAAAGGCACTTCAATATTTGTTTCACACGACCGGGCAAGAGAGGAACAGCAGGGAAGGAAAAAAATGGTTCAACATTTAGAAATAGCTAGGAACAGAAAACAAAATGCATCAATTAGAGGAAGTAAGCTCTATGTAAATGATGAAGTATACACCGCTGAACAACTTCAGGATACGTTAGAGGAGCAGCCGGAGGACGGAGATCAGATACACAGCATCAGACGTTCATTATCAGAAGGCAGTACACTCTCACGGGCAGACTCACCTTTACTTGAAGCATACCAGCCGGCAGAGCATTCACAAACTCTGCCAACAGATGCTGCGAGAGTAAACAATATTAGTGAGAAAAGGCTGACAAGAAGAGCCGCAACGAAGAAGTAATGTGGTCAATTGATAAGTAGATTTATTTGATGTTTTCTGGTAGTTTAAATAAATTTAAGCTATTTAAGTTAATTAAGGAATAGTTGACAGTTTAGTTATAATATTTGTTCAGGTTAAGTTAGCATTGTTACATGATTTTTTTTTATTAAGATGATGTTCTTGACAGAATGATTTCGATCTGATCAGTTTGTCTCAGTACTTTGTTTTATACTTTTCTTTTGTTTTTTCCTTATTATAAAGCATTCGTTTTTCAGTATTCAAAAGTATTGCGAGGCTTTTAATATGTAAGCAAACAGTAGGGACTAGATAATGAGAAGGAAGGATCAATATGCGCGATATTATTTTTTGTAAGTTTATAGATAAACAAAAATTGTTTAATTAATTAATTAAAATATTATAAACGTTATTGTACAGGTTAAAGTCATGTGTAATGTGCAGTGCTGGAGAGTGCTTAGAATTACATGGACTTACCTCTAGTATTAAATGGCTAGTATTGTTAGAATGTCGCGGACTGGATGCTGGGTGACGGTAGTGTAGCCGGTGATTAGATTAGGGTAATCACAGGGTGAAGTTGTACCCTGTTAATGTGGATATGTTTCTCGTGTTCTAGAGATCTGAGAACGGTTCATATTGTCAGGTGCAGACAGTCATGTATCTCTATTTATTGTAAATATCTTACAAAGAATCTCCATGTTCTTTATCATCTTCCAAATTGATTTTGTCACTCATGCTTGTCTGAATCTGGGATTGTATACATGCATATATTATATTATACATTTCTCTATCTATGTTATTTATACACTTTGACAATCATAAATCATACTTCTAAATGCAAAGATGCTGAATATAGGAATGCGCGTGATCTAAAAATCCTCATATATACATGCATATGCGTATATATGTCTTGAGTCCTTGGTAGAAAGCATGAAGGGTCAAAATTTGTATTGTGTCGGGCTTAGAACATGCATTTTGCCAAATTTAAAGTCAATATCTACAATATACTTCGTGTGATTCTATATATGTGTTGAAAGATATATTTTTTTAGTATTTCATAAAATTTTGATTGCGCACAAGTCTTTCTCTCGAATAGCTGTATTATTATTATTTAATAGTTAGTTTTTGGTTTATAGAAGACACGACTTCTTTTATCTACCGCCACCTAGGACCAATGTTAGGCTTAACTCACCGATTTACAGATCGTGCTCCATTTATAACAGCGTGCATCAGTCAATAGACATATTGTGTTGTGGTGAGTCTGAAATGAGACACGTTGCATCGCTGCTTGGTAATTAGTAGAACTTTACTTTGTTAATTTTTATAGTGTATGATATGTATTGTATTCATACTCTTAATTTGGGATAATTCCCGTTGAGTATTTGTAGTAAATAAATAAATAAATAAATAAATAAATATAAATTGAAACTAACCCCGGATATGCGTTCAAGGGGTTTTAGTTTGCGTTCATTTGAAAAAAATTTTTAATTCAAATGTCTCATCATTTGTAAATATTTTAAAGAATATTCAGTAAAAGCAAACAAAAATTAAAAATTGATCTTTTATCTTCTATCGAGTTTACAACCAACAGCTTTCAAGACACCACGGACGTGAATTTGTAGGTCATTCTATGTGAAATGTAAGGCTAGATGAATTCTCACCACAATTAGAACCGCAAACCGGATTCGTTCTAATTAGAGCTCGTCAGTACGGTATACTAATTGTAGCGAAAATAAACATATAAAGTAATACGGCTATGGTTGCCAGCCTTCCAACACTAAGTAAGTGGTAAGACACGAAGCAACGTGTCGCCACCTACTTGAGGAAGAAAGTAGTATGTTGTCACGCCAGCTCCAAAGAACACAAAGTGTAAAAAAATAGAGACTGTATACAACCAACTAACAATTTAGTAAATTGTCAGCCCTGGCCCATCTCTACCCTAATATAGGGACAAAGTATGTAAGGCTAGATGCATTCTCACCACAATTAGAACCGTAGACCGGTTTCGCTCTAATTAGAGATCGTCAGTATGGCACACTAATTGTAGCGAAAATACACTTGGAAAGTAATACTGCTATGGTAGCCAGCCTTCCAACACTAAGTAAGTGATAAGGCACGAAGCAACGTGCCGTCACATAGTTGCGGAACCAAGTAGTATGTTGTCACGCCAGGTCCAAATAACA
Organism: Tillus elongatus; assembly: GCA_964006375.1. Classification (NCBI taxonomy): domain Eukaryota; kingdom Metazoa; phylum Arthropoda; class Insecta; order Coleoptera; family Cleridae; genus Tillus; species Tillus elongatus. Next base: position 62,612,534 of record OZ023263.1, on the reverse strand, counting down.
CAAAGTGTTAAAAAATAGAGACTGTATACAACCAACTAACAATTTAGTAAATTGTCAGCCCCGGCCCATTTATACCTTAATGTAGGGACAAAGTATGCAAGGCTAGATGCATTCTCACCACAATTAGAACCGTAGACCGGTTTCACTCGTCAATACGGCATACTAATTGTAGCGAAAATACACCTATAAAGTAATACGGCTATGATAGCCAGCCTTCCAACGCTAAGTAAGTGGTAAGACACGAAGCAACGTGCCGCCACCTAGTTGCCGAACCAAGTAGTATGTTGTCACGCCAGCTCCAAATAACACAAAGTATGTAAGGCTAGATGCATGACATTTCACCACAATTACAACCGTATATATATATATATATATATATATATATATATATATATATATATATATATATATATATATATATATATATATATATATATATATATATATATGTTGTCCGATGTTTTGCACAGTGAACATTTTTTGAACCCACTCACAAGTTTTAAATATCTTCTGTGGTGTAAATATGTTTATTCTCAGACATTGTTATTTTTTGTATTTATTCAATAAACATTATTGTTATTATTAGTATTATTACTACCAGACCGCCCAGGTATGTGATATCTGCTTAAATCATAAATTGGCGAACAGTGACAGTTTTTTACCAAAATAGGCGTAATAGAGTAATAATTTTTATGTACATTATTTAATAGACAATACGTTGTCCTGGATAAAGAAATTTTGTATCTTGTTTATTCAGCAGGAAACTTTGATTTTCAATCTAAAAATTTTTCATAACACAATATGTTATTACAGGTGAATCATTTACTGTACGCTCATGTCATAGCAAGGCTAGACTCGTTCTGAATATCAACCGCCACTGTTTCCTATACAAAGATGAATAAATAACAAACACATCATACATTATTCATGATTTCCCTCCACATCATTCTTAAATCAATTCTATGTAAAATTTCATATAATGCATGTGAAGACACAGAATCCAAGAATATGAGACCTGATAACAAAAACACCACCTTGAGCTATGCTTTTATTGCTTCTTTCATATCTAAATAAATGTAAGGGTATTCAGATCATAGCACAGTTTGACATCGTATCTGCCTATAGATAAGCAGAATCAAAATAGAAAAGAAGCCTGTATATTATATAAGCTTTAAGAATACTGCCTGCTATTTCCTAAGCAATGGAGTGTGCTTTATATTATTGGAGGTGAGCGCGAGTAAACATAAAAGTGTGGAGGCAGCAAGCGCGTTATTGAAGTCAATTTTCATAACAATGTTTTTAATAGCAAATATATATTGTTAGTGAATTTTCTTTAAAAAAATCACTAATGAGGAGATCCCGACTTTGGGTTTTGAAAAAATTATTTTAAATGAGCACTAAATAGGCCGGGGTCAGTTTCAATTCTTATAGGTATATATATATATATATATATATATATATATATATATATATATATATATATATATATATATATATATATATATATATATATATATATATATATAAGACAATTATTCTATTATTGAGGGTTTTCAAAGAAATAAACAATTATCTTGCTCTGTAACAAGAGTATTTAATTTTAATCACTATTTTACAATAATATACAATATTTACACCTTACCTGTAACAAGAGAAACGACAATTAAAGTTTCTTTCTCCGTTACACCTCTAATTATACTTTATTTTAAATAATCTTCTAGTTTAATTATTTAAAACAATACACGCGTGTTCTCATTTTCTCTCTGTTTCTCTGTCTCTTTCTCTATCTCACTGTCTTCATCAGTCTTACCATCTCTACTACCAACTACTGTAGCGCGGCAGATTCAATTAAAGAAAGTATTTCTTTACATATATAATGCATGTTTGTAAGAAAATAAATTCGGGACTCAGCAAGTGCGTTATGGTAGCAAATTTTTATTGAATACCTCAAAATTTAATTGCTCAATTTGCTATTAACCTATAAGGTTCGTTGGCCAGGAAACTAGTTTTTTCGGGAACATTTTAAGTTTATTTTCAAAAAATTGTTCTAGATATTCAAAACTTAAAGTTATTTTCTTAAAATATGATAAATTGTTTCTACTATATATGTTATACTGGTAACCAAATTTGATGTCTGCTTTCTTAAAAGAAAACACATATTTGCTATTTAAAATATTTTTATGAAAATTCACTATCATAACGAACTTGCAGCGTCCAGACTTTTTTTAAGGCAATCAGGCATCATATTTGGTTCCCAGCATAACCCATGTAATGATAACAAGGTAACATATTTGATAAAAATAGATTTATGGTTTGAAAAAATTCAAACAATTTTTGAAAATAAACTTAAAATGTCTCAGTAAAAACTGACTCGATGTTCCTTGCCAACGATCCTTTTTAGTGAATTTCCTTTGAAAAAGTTACTAATGACGAGATCGTGACTAAAATTAAATTTTGAAAAAATTTCTTCAAGTGAGCGCGAACTAGGGCGCTAGGATACATATCCGGGGTTAGTTTCGATTTTATTTGTTTATATATATATATATATATATATATATATATATATATATATATATATATATATATATATATATATATATATATATATGTGTGTTCAGAAAGATTTCCGCGGTCTTTAATGTGAGACATGCTTGGTTCTCGGGTTAAACCGCGTCCAGAGTTTATGGAAATTCGACGTTTCGGCTTCTGTTTTGGAGCCATTTTCAAGAAGTAAAGGAAATATGTAAGGACACTCTAAGGCCTCAATCTGCCTACTCCTTAGAGTGATGGACAAAGGTGGGTAAAGGAAATATGTAAGGATACTCTAAGGCCTCAATTTGCCTACACCTTAGAGTGGTGGACAAAGGTGGGCAAAGGAAGTATGTAAGGACACTCTAAGGCCTCAATCTGCCTACTCCTTAGAGTGGTGGACAAAGGTGGGTAAAGGAAATATGTAAGGACACTCTAAGGCCTCAATCTGCCTACTCCAGAGTGGTGGACAAAGGTAGGTAAAGGAAATATGTAACGACACTCTAAGGCCTCTATCTGCCTACTCCTTAGAGCGGTGGATAAAGGTAGGTTGGGTTGTTGTAGCTCGATTAGGGGGTCTCAATCTGCCTACTCCCCAAATCTCGCCGGAGATCGTCTGTCAGGTCTCAGTGTGTTCAACCCTAGGCCTCAGAGAGATCTGGCAGTTCGTTGCAAGTCTTGTCTTATATATGTCGTTCCGTCTACCTGTTTCGTCATCAGTGAAAGTAGTGGGGTCACCGTCAATTAAGTGGGGGGCTATGGTCACGGTATTTAGAGGATGATTAAGAGGGTCACCGGCATTTGTTGAGGCAGATAGTGATGCAATAAAATTGTCTGTGGAATTTATTTCCTTTTTGTGTGTTTGTAAAGAAGATATAATAGGTTTCCAAGTAGTCGGAAGGCGAAGACCATCATCTCTTATTTAAACAATCGGGACGTTTTTCAATCTCGATTGCTTCGCGGATAATTCTCGTTTTGAAATTGTAAACCAGTGCTATTGTTTTGGCATTATCGAAGTCTATTTTGGGCCCTGTATGAATATGATGCATGGTCAGCACGGATGAGGGGTCAGATTTTCTAACTGCGAGGGTGTGTTCATATAATCTATTGTGGATGCGTCTGTTTGTTTGTCCTACGTAAGTTCGGGAACAGTCAGAACAAGGAATTTCGTAAACTCCGTGGGATTCGTTCGGAATCGTATCCTTGGGAGTTTTTATAAGATTTGACAGTTTTTGGTCTGTTGTGAATACGGTTTTGATATTATGGGTTCTGAAAATTCGGCTGATTTTGTGGGTGGAACCTTTAATGTACGGCGAAAACGCTGTGTGTTGTTGTGTGGACGCTGTTTGTTCTTGTTGTGGTGTAGTGGTTTGTTGTTGTGCGTTTCTAATGTTTCGTAGTATGTGATTGTTGTCGTATCCGTTTTTGGCAATGTCTGTCTTAAAAAGTTTAATTCTGTCTGTTTGTTGTTGTTGTCCGTTAGTCTAAGGGATCGTGTTACTAATGTTCGAACCACGGAATTTAGTTGCGATTGGTGATGGTGCGATTGGGCGTTAAGATAACGATTAGTGTGGGTTGGTTTTCGGTAGACAGTGTAAGAAAATCCTCTGACTGGGTTTGTAGTGATGCGTACATCTAAGAAAGGCAAAGAAAAATTATTTTCCATGTTGAAGTGGATTTGGGGGTGGATGTTATTTGGTAAGAAAGGAATTTGTCTAGAGATTCTTTGCCGTTTGGCCAGACAGCGAAAATGCCGTCAACGTATCTTAACCAACAAGTTGGTTTAAGCTGGGATGAATTGAGAGCTTGTGTCTCGAAGTTTTCCATGAAAATGTTGGCCAATGCAGGAGAGAGGGGTGAACCCATTGAAGCACCTCGAACTTGTTTGTAAAATTTGTTTTGTTGAAAAAGGAAATAAGTGTCAGATGTGCAGTGTTCTACAAGAGCTAAGGTATCGTGGGAAATGTTGTGTTTATTTTTGAGAATGTCAAGGGTTTCAGATAAAGGTATATTGGTGAATAAGGAAACTATATCAAAGCTAACTAAGATGTCGTTTTGAGAAATGGTGTTGTTTTGAAGAAGGTCAATGAAATGGGTGAAGTTTTTGACATAGGATGTAGCGTTTTCTACTAATGGTTGGAGAGTTTTGGCTAGATGTTTTGCAAGTTTTTGTGTGGGTGAACGTTGGGCACTTACGATAGGGCGAAGGGGAATATCAGGCTTATGTATTTTCGGGAGACCATATTTTCTAGGGATGCGAGATGATTTTTCGCGGGGGATTAGTTATTTCTTGAGGTCAGGATTGAGTTGGGGTTTTCTTTTCGAGATAAGTTGTAGGGTCGTTAGGGATTTGTCTGTAGTATATATATATATATATATATATATATATATATATATATATATATATATATATATATATATATATATATATATATATATATATATATATATATATATATATATATATATATATATATATTTGTGTGTGTGCGTGTATCACACCGATAATTCAAAAATAGTGGGCCGATTTTGATCAAATTTGGTAAGTAAGTTCCTTTTGCGAATGCCTTGGGTAAGCTCTTAGCCAGGAAAATAGGTGCAAGCTTTCCCGAATTTGTTTTTGATCCTTTTTTGAAAGACGTATATATCTCCGGAAGTAACAGAGTAAGGGCAACCTAATTTGGTACGCGTGCTTGCATTATAAAGAGTCAACCACGTACCAAAACTTAGGTTTGTATGTTAAAACACAAAAAAAGTAGTTTAAAAACTTAGGGTTTTCCTCAAAACGTCAAAGTTGTAATTTGAAACCTAAAAATGGGCCACATTTACGCAAGGAACAAGAATACGGGTTATGAAAAGAAAATGTTGCAGGAAGAATGTTCTACAAACTACTAGGTTTCAGCTTCAACCATCATTGACCCTTATTTTAATAAAATATTTCCAGAAAATTAATGTCAAATAGACCCTTTCTCTGATGCTCAGGCAGTAGTTTTAGTTACGTTTATGGTTTAACGGTCCTCAATGTTTAGCTAATTTTTGTAGAAAAAATTCGTTAGTGATGAGGTCACGAGTTTTGAACTTGTGGTGCCCTATAGTATTCACAATAAACACCCAATGTTCTATAGTAACAAATAGTTTAATTAATATATAAATATATCACGATTACAAAGTGAATTATTACATATCTTAACTAGACCGCGTTACATTCAACAATGAATTCATTTCCTCAACGTTCGTGCTCCGTCTTCCGTCCACGTTCCCCGTTGGTGAATCATCATGCTCCGTAACCGGTCGCTACAACCCCTCCTTTTTCCTCAGCTTCAGCGGTGGTATCCTTGTAGGTGTGATGTCGTCCTCGTGCTCGATAACGGAGCGACCGGCTGGTGTGGAATGGTTGGAGGGGGCGTGATCAGTTGAAGAGCTGGTTGGGACAAAAGTTAAATGTTTAAAATATCCTGGTGATTCCCCAGGTACTTTTTTCACATGTGTCGTGTGGCGTTTAAATGTTTTCCCGTCTTTCTTTAGCGTAACTTCATTCCCTTTTATTTCTATCACTTCATACTCTTCGTCGCGAAATCTACCCTCTAGTTTATTTGCCCTCGCCATGTTCTGTACCATTATTTTATCCCCCCGCTGTATATGGCACTCTTTTAACCTTCTAACCTTATGTTCTCTATCCTTTCCTGTTTGCTTCATAATTATATCATTGTCTTTGGCTTCTTGATCGCCCTCGTTCTTTACAAGGTCGGATATAGAAGGAATTTTGTCACGAATATTTCTACCCAATAGTAGCTGTGAGGGGGACGTTCCTGTTGTTGTCAACGGGTATGCAATAATATAGGTACATAAGTTTTATACATATCTTTCTGCATTCTAAGTTTTCAGCACACAAAAAATACCACAAATTTGGCCTGCGATAAAACGACGCTGCCTCATGCCAGAGGACGACTAATAATAGATGTCGCGCTTAAATTCATTTGCATTGATGTTCCACTTAGGCAGGGTTGCCAAATTTGTGTATTAGTAATACGATATGCGTCTAGAAAATACCCTTACATATAAATATAAAGTGGTGATCAATGTTACCTCTCGATACCAATGTGCCCCACTTTACAGTATGTGCAAAAAAACGTAAGAAGCTAAAAAACAATTCCAATAACTCGAAAAGGATGAACGATATCAATTTTTTTTCATTCAAACAGGCATTAAAATTTGAATAGAAATGCAAAAATGCAATAACGTAAGGGGTGTTCCATTTAAAAAAGTCATATGTACAATAATAATAGTGTAACTCAATGACTTTGTTTATAAGTCAATATAAAATATTCTAATATTTGCCAATTTGGCAGAGCGTTCATAATGAAATTATAAATCCTTTAAAAAGTGCTGTACCTTTGTCCTCAAACGACTCCTAAACGACACTATTTGATTGTTCATCAAAAATAGTTTACTTTATAAATACTAAACACCAGACCGACATATTTTCTGTAGATAACAAAATCTATGATATATTACAGATAAAGAATCATACGATTTTTTGGAGAAAAAGGATTAGGAAACACCAGAAAAATTACTTTCAAAATTTACCAGTTTTTCTTATGTCCAATTTGCTACGTCACAATTGGCAGTTTGAGGCCAATTTAAACAAATACAAGTTATGTCGAAAAAATGTGTCTTACATACACTTAAGTTTCAACGTCAACAGTAATCACTCTTCATTTTTCTCTAATATTTGCAGAAAATTCGTATCAAATATACCATTTCTCTGATGCTTTGGAGGCAGTTTTAGTAATAGAGCTTAGGTTTTTTCAGTTTATAATTTTTAGCGAATTTTCTTAGCAAAAATCGCAATCAAGGGGACGGCGACTTTTGAGTTTTGAACAGATTTTTTAAATTAGCCCGAATAAAATTCACATCTTTGACTTGCGTAAATAAGGCTAGCAAAAATTACCATCTGTTCTCTAAATTTAATATCAGAACAGCATATAAAACCGAATACAACTCGAGAAAATATATAAAAAACAAGTTGACAGTTGAAAAATCGGAGAGTCTGGCGAATATCATCAAGTCTCATGTGGTTCTTGTGACAATATATAAATATATAAATTTAGGAATATTGCACTACACTGTAATCACTTTTAAATATACACTTTATTTGTTTGCTGTCCGTTTGTGATTTCTTATTGGTTTGCGTGGACTGCAGTTTCGAACCGTCCCGGTTCATCATCAGCACGCTACTGGCTGCTATCGCTCCTGTCTGGTCTACGTCGGAGATTGTAGGTGGCGCACGCGCCGTGAGCTTCTAGTGGTCGGTTTCCTGTTCTCTGATTGGTTGTGCCTTCGGACTGTGTCGTGTGTATCGGTCTCCTGTCTTGATCACTGTGGTTTAATAATTTGTCTATTTGTATGGCCTTTATTAAGTTTTGTTTAAATGTTTGTACTTGGATTTGTTCTGGCATTAATTGTTTTCTATTGTTTGTTTGTTGAATGTAGTATTGTTCCCAGATTTCCATTTTTTTGTGGTCTTTAACATGTTTCATTAGTTTTAATTGGGTGATGTCTGGTTTTTGGTGTTTTGTGTCGTGAATGTGTGTAGCTACGTTTGATTTGTAGCTAGGTATGTGGATTTTATCCAATGCTGTTATATGTTCTTTGAATCTTGTTTTTATTGATTTCTTTGTCATTCCTATATATTTTTTATTGCATGTGTTACATTCTATTTGATATATTCCGTTTAATTCATGTGGGTTGTGTTCTTGTTTTTTATTTATTTTGTTTATTATTTTGTTATTGGTTTTGTAGCTCATTTTTAAGTCATATTGTTTGAGTGTTTGTGTTATTTTTTTGATGTGGTGGTTATAAGTGAATGTTGTGTATTTTGTGTTTGTTTCCGGTGTTTTGTTTTCGGTTTTGTTGATTTGTTTGTTTTTGATTTGTTTTGCTACTCGAAAAAATAAACCAAATTAACAGAAACATAAAATTTACAATAGAAAAAGAATCAAACAACACCATAAACTTCCTAGACTTAACACTAATCAGAAAAGAAAACCAGCTTGAATACAAAATATACAGAAAACCCACACAAACAGACATCACTATACCTAAACACTCACTACACCCACATACACACAAAATGGCCGCATACAGATACTTAATAAACAAAATGCTAAATATACCACTTCATAACGACGAACGAGAAAAGGAGTACAACATCATAATACAAATAGCAGAAAGAAATGGATACAACAAAAAAACAATAGAAAAGCTAGTAAAACAAATCAAAAACAAACAAATCAACAAAACCGAAAACAAAACACCGGAAACAAACACAAAATACACAACATTCACTTATAACCACCACATCAAAAAAATAACACAAACACTCAAACAATATGACTTAAAAATGAGCTACAAAACCAATAACAAAATAATAAACAAAATAAATAAAAAACAAGAACACAACCCACATGAATTAAACGGAATATATCAAATAGAATGTAACACATGCAATAAAAAATATATAGGAATGACAAAGAAATCAATAAAAACAAGATTCAAAGAACATATAACAGCATTGGATAAAATCCACATACCTAGCTACAAATCAAACGTAGCTACACACATTCACGACACAAAACACCAAAAACCAGACATCACCCAATTAAAACTAATGAAACATGTTAAAGACCACAAAAAAATGGAAATCTGGGAACAATACTACATTCAACAAACAAACAATAGAAAACAATTAATGCCAGAACAAATCCAAGTACAAACATTTAAACAAAACTTAATAAAGGCCATACAAATAGACAAATTATTAAACCACAGTGATCAAGACAGGAGACCGATACACACGACACAGTCCGAAGGCACAACCAATCAGAGAACAGGAAACCGACCACTAGAAGCTCACGGCGCGTGCGCCACCTACAATCTCCGACGTAGACCAGACAGGAGCGATAGCAGCCAGTAGCGTGCTGATGATGAACCGGGACGGTTCGAAACTGCAGTCCACGCAAACCAATAAGAAATCACAAACGTACAGCAAACAAATAAAATATATAAATATATATATATATATATATATATATATATATATATATATATATATATATATATATATATATATAAGTAAGGTGACCAAAATAACAATAGCACATTAATCATGTTTTACGAGGTAATAATTAAGCGAGGAGAGTTTGCAGACTTGTAGTATGTAACAAATGCCCTCATAAAAACAGCTGGTTCCGAGCGGATTTCGCCACTATACCGTTATTAGTTTACCTAAGAAGACAGTAACGTCTCAATTCTTAGAAATGTTCATTCAAAACTGAGTAGATATTCCCAATTGTAAAATCTTATATTCATTATATATTTGACAAAGCTCAGACCTTCAGCAAACTCGCAGTCATACATACAATATAATAAATAATAGTGTAAATCAATTTGTTTGTTTATTTAAGTTGACAGTGGAGTTACATCAAGTGTCGGCCTCCACAATATTATATATTATGTTGTATAAAAGTAATGCTAGAGGTATTCTCACCATAATTAGAACCGCACAGCGGTTTTGCCCTAATTAGAGCTCATCAGTATGGTATACTAATTACAGCGAGAACACACCTATAAAGAAATACGGCTATGGTAGCGAGCCCCCTAGAACATTGGAGATATACGACAGAGTCGCCATCTCGGTATGGAACTAGGTAGTATGTTGCCATGACAGCTCCAAATAAGACAAACTGTTATAAAATAGAGAGTATGTACAGGGTGAGTATTATAAATGATAACCCCCTTTTATTGTCGTTATTTCTAGGCAAATTGATTCGACAAAAAACTTATTTTGAACAATATTTAACGTAGTTTCTGAATCTGCTATTGCTTTTTAAGAATTTTGAAAAATGTACGAGGTAGAACAAAAAATATAGTTTTTTTAAATAGAACATTCTGTATTTTTTTACGTATTATAGTTTATCGACTTTTTTATGATTACAAAAATATATACTTATAGCACATTTGGATAAGCAGTTTTTAAGTTATGATGAAATATGTAAAACGACATATCTGTTTACGTATTACTCAATAATACACGAAGTAGCCTATGGGAACAAAATTTTAATTTTCTATACAAACGTCAAACTATTAGTTCATCCTAAAAATATGATTTGTCAATACTTAGTTAATTATTATACAAAACTAGCTAATATATCTATAATAATAATAATAATATAACAAGTTTCCTATTCAATGATTGTCACAACAAAATATATAGCGAAACCATACACAAGGAAACAAATAAAATAAAAGTATCAAACTTACAAAAATTAGAAAATAATATAAAGATTTACATTGTATCTTCTACATAACTTCCGTTGTTTTCTAAGTATTTGAAACATCGCCGTAAAAAAAATGATCGCACGTCTTCAAATACTGCTGCATTTTCATTCAAACAATTTATTTCTCGTCGTATAAGCTGTTTTAATTGCACAGTGTCCCCCGACAGTTCTTCACTATAAATATTGTTCTTAAGAGCACCCCAAAAGAAAAAATCTAGCGGATTTAAATTTGGGCTTTTAGCCGGCCAATGGATGGGACCATTTTTTCCTATCCAGAGGTCATATTTTTGGTTTAAGTAGTTAGTCACAGATATAACGTAATGGGGGGGAGCTTCTGCTTGCTGCCAGATGGCTCTTAAATTTAGAATAACTAGCAAATATTCCTCAACTTGCTCTTGTAGCAAATGGAGATAAACTACACCTGTGAGATTTGTATGTAAAAAAAATAGACCAATTATTTTGTTTTGGTGTATCCCACGCCACACATTGACAGTTGTATGTCCTTGTTTTTTCATTTGCTTTGCCATATGTGAATTTTCTGTAGCCCAATAATGTTTTTATGTCTGTTAAACAAACCAGCTGTAGAAAAGCACGACTCATCAGTCCAAAACACATTTCGCAAAAAACCATTGTTTTCATTAAATTTTTCAATAATTTGTTGGCAAAACAGTATTCTCTGTCGACGTTCATTTTCGGTTAAGTGTTAAACAGGAAGAATGTAAAAAGGTTCATACTTATTTCTTTTTAAAAGTTGAATAACGCTGCTTTGGCTTACATTTTAATCTTTAGCTACAAAATAAGTAGACCGACTTGGCTCTTGTATAACCGATAATAGAATATTCATTTGTATTTCCGCACCAATAGTATTCCCCGTATTTCTTCTATTTGCATTTTTTAATGAATTTGTGCCACAAAATTTATTGTAAATTTTCTTGATTGTTCCTTTGCCAGGTACAGTCTCATTCGAATAAAGTCTTCTAAACTCCCTTTGTGAAGCAGTCATGTTTTTATTACAAAATAAGAATATTTCTAAAATTCTACGCCTATTCTCTAAACTATGATAAGGCATGAATGCTTTTTTGCACACAATAAAGATTCCAAATAGAAAAAGCACTAACAAATCTGAACTTTTTTGACGTTTATACAAAGTTAAAATTTTATTTCCGAAAGCTACTTTGTATATTATTTGATAATACATAAACATATTTGTCGTTTTACATATTTCATCATAACTTAAAAACTGCGTATCCAAATGTTCTATGACTATATATTTTTGTAATCTGAAAAAACTCGACAAATTATAATATGCAAAAAATACAGGCTGTTCTATTTAAAAATTTTTTTTTTTGTTTCACCTCGTACATTTTCTAAAATTCTTAAAAAGCGATAGCAGATTCAGAAACTACGTTAAAAATTGTTCAAAATAAGTTTTTGAACGGATCAATTTGCCAAGAAGTGACGAAAATAAAAGGGGGTTATCATTTATAATACCCACCCTGTACATCTCACAATGTTCTATGTTGTATAAATAAAATTTTGCTTTAAAAATATTTTGCGTTTTTTTTTGTTTGTAAATTAAGTAGTTTTCAATGTCGGTTTTTTTTATTATATTTATTACAGTGTAGTTTTTACCTGTTAATATATACAGTATCTAGTTATTTACTTTGTTAAGTAGTATGCCACGTAGTTTAGCCAATGGTTACAACTACTGCTCCAAACTTGTGGATGCATATGCAGCAAAACTAACTCCCTCATTAATTTTAAAGCATAAAATGATGATGGCAAAGAGGCCAACGTAAACTAAATTTAATTATAGAAATTTATTTAGTGATTTAATAAGGAGTTTTTAGCTTTTCTTGTTGCCCACTAAACGTCCTCTAATAACGTGCCAGAACCTAATGAAGTCTTAATAACAGAATATAAAGATAAAGCCCTATTAAATTCCGCTAGATATGGTTTTAATTGTGTTTGCATCTGTTTCGGCCTTTAATATTCATATAATGGTGGATAGTTTCATAAATTGGCCCGTCCATTATATCAAATGACGTTACAGAACAAAGAGAATCGCAACGGAATCCTCTCTACCATATAAAACGTTTAAGCGGATTAAATGTTTTTGTACCCGCTGAATGTTCAGTCTTAACGATGTAGCGGATATTTTAGAGGATTATGTAATACATTGTCTCTAAAGTATGCAAAAAATTAAAATAAAACTACAAAAAACTGCATTTTTTTTCTTATATTTAGCTACAATTCTTCATGGCTTCATCACGGTGTATAGCCGATGACGCGTGGTTGCTTTTAAAATTATTAGGGGGAGGGGCGAAGCAAAAATTTATAAAGTTATATATATATATATATATATATATATATATATATATATATATATATATATATATATATATATATATCTATATATATATATATGGCCCAAACTGGATGGGAATGTATTACCATCTCCGTTATTATTAGAGATCGGGAGACGGTTAAATTAGCAACGTTTTGTAGAATTTCATGGTCGAAACAAATATGGCTTGCATTTTGCCTGGCCTCTTTTCGTTTCCGAATTATTTTGAAAAAACCTAAATTTGTCGATTTCCTTTTTCTTCAATATCCAAGTAGACGTTGATCTGACATGTCTAAGACTTGCACATTATCAGGACACTTTTTACAGAGTCATCTTTTTGCGCTATTCTCAACCTTCGATTGTCATTTGTTTTTGAGCTACATGTATCAACGTTTGTTTTTATTATGGCAGCTATATTGGATTTTTGGCTCATGTGATAGCCTGTGAAAATAGCTTTCCAATGATTTACAACATGCTTGAGAAATCTTGTAATTGCACTGACAATTTTGAGAAAAGCCGTGTTGAGGATAGTAGGCTATGAAATCAAATACCAGAAAACAAATGACAAAAAAGTGTTCATAAAGCAGTAGGCCATGGAGTCTAACAATAGAGTTCTACTTTAAACATAACTTTCCGTAATGATTTACAATAAAAAAATATTGTGATTTAATTTACAATACTTAATTAGGTAATAATGCTAAGTAATATTATGTGAAACAGTTTAATAGCGAAACCCGGCAATAATAAATAGAAACTAAAACTCCACAAAACAACACAATTAGAAACGGAACTCAACAAATAATAAAATAGAAACTTAAAAATACATTAAATATAAAATTGTTCAATATAGCCACCATTTTGTTCAATGCACTTTATACACCTTTTTAAAACCTGCCTGCGAACTCTGGTGAGGGTGCTTCTGTTAATATGATTTATGGCGTCCGTGATTCTGTTTTGTAATTAATTGATATTTTGTGGTGGATCGAATTTATACACATCATTCTTCAGAGTACGCCAGAAATGAAAATCCATGGGTGTTATATTAGGACTTCGAGCACACCAATGAACAGGCCAATTGTTACAAATGACACGATTATTAATATTTTGGTACAAAAATTCTTTGACGATGCTAGCATCGTGAGCTGAATAATCGTCTTGTTGGTACCAAATCTCGTCTAAATGATCATGGGCTCTTTTAATTGTTGATAAGATATTATTTCTCAATAAATTTAGATACCTTTCCCCAGTCAAATTATTTTCAAAAAAGAGCGGATCGATGAAGTTACCTGAAATTTTTTTAAATTAACTGTCTAATCTCCAATTAAAAATAACAGTTTTTTAACTAATAAGCCGCACCAAACATTAATACCAAATCTGTCTTTCAATAGTCTTTCTTCCTTTAGATGGGGATTTTCATTCGCCCAATTATGCCTATTATGGCGATTATACACACCACAATTTGTAAATCTGGATTTATCAGTCTGTATTATTTTCAAATGAAAATTTTCATCTTGCTGACATTGTCCTTGATTCCATCTGCAGAATTGAAGTCGCTTATGGTAATCGTCCACATTTAAGCCTAGTACGATTGTAGGTTCGTATGGATGGTAATGACTTTGTTTTAATATACGGTGTACCGTAATTTTTGTAAAGTCAATTTGTTCACCGTAAAACCGAACGGATTTCGGAGGATTTTCGTTTTAAACCTGTAAGAGAGCATTATTTATTTCTTCATTTCTGGGCATTGGTAGTTTGCGTGGAAGCCAGCGGCGTTCAATAGATTGGTCACTATCCTGAGAAATATTTTGGTGTTTGATTGTCGTCTTTCTGGGCAGTTGTTTTGATATGAATTTGTAGCTGCCTTAGTATTTCGGTTAGAACGAATACAACATTCCAACATGTCAAAATATTCTTAATTACTGAATATATTGTTG
This sequence comes from Tillus elongatus, assembly GCA_964006375.1. Classification (NCBI taxonomy): domain Eukaryota; kingdom Metazoa; phylum Arthropoda; class Insecta; order Coleoptera; family Cleridae; genus Tillus; species Tillus elongatus. The sequence goes on along the minus strand of OZ023263.1, from coordinate 62,597,385 downwards.
GATAATGTTTAAGATAAACAGGAAACAAACTATTTAGTCTAAAATTTCAAGCAACGTGTTAAATACGCTTCAAATTGTTCAGATAATTAAGAATGACAGTATTCTTAATTATCGTGATAGTGTTATATCTATAGCAACCTTTCTTATGTTGTTTTTCAGTTGACTTACGTTTAAAAATCAAACAATTTTCAAAGTCGTCTTCCTAAATCATTACTCTGCTTTTTATTGAGTTCTGTTAGTAAATTTGGTTATTTACTAGGTTTACCCATTTAATTAAATTATAATTTTTGTTTAGAATAATGTCGTAATGTAAAATATCATTTGTAATAATGGACCGATTCATTGGTGTGCTCAAAGTTTCTATTTTTTTTATCGTGAATCATTACAGAAAATCATGTTAAAAGTAGAAGCCTATTGTTAGACTTCATGGCCTACTGCTTTTTGAACACTTTTTTTTTGTCATTTGCTTTCTGGTATTGCATTTCATAGCCTACTATCCTCAAAACGGTTTTCCTCAAACTTGTCAGTGCAATTACAAGATTTCTCAAGCACGTTGTTAGAAAGCTCTTTTCACAGGCTATCACATGAGCAAAAAATCCAATATGTCTGCCATAACAAAAACAAACGTTGATACCTGTAGCTCAAAAACAAATGACAATCCAAAGTTAAGAATAGCACAAAAAGATTACTCAGTAAAAAGTGTCCTGATAATGTGCAAGTCTTAGACATTTTAAATCAACGACTACTTAGATATTGAAGAAACGAAATCGACAATTTTTTTTTTCAAAATAACTCCAAAACGAAAAGAGGTAGGGCAAAATACAAGTCATATTTGGAACGAGCATGAAATTCTACAAAACATTGCTAATTTAACCGTCTCCCTATCTCTAATAATAACGGATATAGCAATTCATTCCCAACCAGTGTGGGACACACTATATATATGTATATATATATATATATATATATATATATATATATATATATATATATATATATATATATATATATATATATATATATATATACATATATATATAATATTTATTTATTATATTTAAACAGAGTGGCGCAGCGAAAACGAAACAGACCAAAATTTCTCTTAATTTCTGGTATTTAAAAAAATTGCTCGATCACGACAATTTTTGTTTCAAGGCCAAACCGTTTTTCCGATAATTTCAACACTCTTAGTTCATCCCTCTGGCGGGGGTGAGTTACGAACCTGAAATTTTAAATAGAAAGGGGTATTGAGTGACACCCCATTTTGAAGCTAATAGAATTCTCTTTTCGATAAGTATCAGTTTTTGACAATCTAGTGAGTGGCTTTTGAGAAAATGCATTTCAAAATGTTGTGTGCCAAATAAAACTAACAAGTTCCTTACATTATTCTACTTCCAGATCGTCAACACGTGTGGAAATATGGCATCGACAACAAAAACTTCAAAATTTTTTTCGCTTAAACGTCGTGAAAAGTGTCAAAACATATAGAAAACATGATTTTGAAAAGATTTTTTTTTTGTCTGTTGTCTGTCGGTCTGCATATTTGTCTGTTAGTAGCCACGATAACTTTAGAACTAATTGAGATATCGTCTTCAAATTTCATATACTGTTAGCACCCGACAAACGAACGGTTCGGATTGTTTTTGGATAAAATCGATCTAGGAGGCAGGGGATGATTGGGGGGGGGATGATTTGGTTAAAATAGTTATTTTTTCTTTAAAACTGGAGTAATATAACGTTTTAGGGTTTGTTTATTAGAAAATATTTAATTTCACCAAATATCTGATATTCTGTGCTGAAATTAAATTAGGGGTTGAATGCGTGGGGGTGGAATATCAGTGAATTTTAAGTTTTTTTGCCTAAAACGGCGTAACATCTCTCAAAACATATATAAAACTGAATTCTGGAACGAAATTTCTTTTTGTCAGTCGGTCTGTCGGCATGTACATCTGTCTGTTAATAGGCGCAATAAGTTTCGAATTAATTGAGATATCATCTTCAAATTTCGTATCCAGTTAGCACCCGACAAAGAAACGCTGCTAATTGTTTTTGGGTAACATCGCCTTAGGGGGAATGACCATCTAAATTCATCTCATTTGAATCTCCTTGTGGGGAGAATAAATTTTCACAGCTATGTGGAAGCTGGTATGGAATTATTTATTCCACGTACACAGAAAACCTCTTCAGCCACTCAAAAGCCCTGGTTCTCTAAATTTTGTGACAAGGCCAGACTTGAAATGGTCAAAGCTCACCTGACCATCTAAATTCATCTCATTAGAATCTCCTTGTGGGGAGAATAAATTTTCACAGCTATGTGGAAGCTGGTATGGAATTATTTATTCCACGTACACAGAAAACCTCTTCAGCCACTCAAAAGCCCTGGTTCTCTAAATTTTGTGACAAGGCCAGACTTGAAATGGTCAAAGCTCACCTGACCATCTAAATTCATCTCATTAGAATATCCTTGTGGGGAGAATAAATTTTCACAGCTATGTGGAAGCTGGTATGGAATTATTTTTTCCACGTACACAGAAAACCTCTTCAGCTACTCAAAAGCCCTGGTTCTCTAAATTTTGTGACAACGCCAGACTTGAAATGGTCAAAGCTCACAAAACGCTTATACCCAATCCCAGTGAAGAAAACCGTCAAACATCTAACGACGCAAGAAACCAACATAGACAATATCATCGAAAAAAATAAACCAAATTAACAAAAACATAAAATTTACGATAGAAAAGGAATCAAACAACACTATAAACTTCCTAGACTTAACTCTCATCAGAAGAGAAAACCAGATGGAATACAAAATATACCGAAAACCTGCACAGACATTACTATACCTAAACACTCACTACACCCACACACACACACAAAATGGCCGCATACAGATACTTAATTAACAGAATGCTAAATGTACCACTTCCTAACGACGAACGAGAAAAGGAGTACAACATCATAATACAAATAGCAGAAAGAAATGGATACAACAAGAAAACAATAGAAAAGCTAGTAAAACAAATAAAAAACAAACAAATCAACAAAACCGAAAACAAAACACCAGAAAAAAATACTAACATTCACTTATAACCACCACATCAAAAAAATAACACAAACACTCAAACAATATGACTTAAAAATGAGCTACAAAACCAATAGCAAAATAATAAACAAAATAAGTAAAAAACCAGAACACAACCCACATGAATTAAACGGTATATATAAAATAGAATGTAACACATGCAATAAAAAATATATAGGAATGACAAAAAAATCAATAGAAACAAGATTCAAGGAACATATAACAGCATTAGATAAAATCCACATACCTAGCTACAAATCAAACGTAGTTACACACACTCACAACACAAAACACGAAAAACCAGACATCACCCAATTACAACTAATGAAACAATAAAGACCACAAAAAAATGGAAATCTGGGAACAATACTAGATTCAACAAACAAACAATAAGAAACAATTAATGCCAGAACAAATCCAAGTACAAACATTTAAACAAAGGTAATAAAGGCCATACCAATAGACAAATTATCAAACCACAGTGATCAAGACAGGAGACCGATACACACGACACATTTCGAAGAGACAACCAATCAGAGAACAGGAAACGACCAATAGAAGATCACGGCGCATGCGCCACGTACAATCTTAGACGTAGACCACACAGAAGCGATAACAGTCAGCAGCGTGCTGATGATGAACCGGGACGGTTCGAAACTTCAGTCCACGCAAACCAATAAGAAATCACAAACGTACAGCAAACAAATAAAATGTATATTTAAAAGTGATTACAGTGTAGTGCAATGTTCCAACATATATATATATATATATATATATATATATATATATATATATATATATATATATATATATATATATATATATATATATATATATATATATATATATATATATATATCCTTTTACAAGTGGCTTGGTTAAGTTCGTTAGTCAGGAAAATCTGACCAGTTTTTTCTGAAAAACGTTGGGTTTTCTTCCGGAAAATACCTCTGGAAATAACAAAGCTATAGCAACCAAATTTGGTGCGCGGCTTTATATGATAGAATGTGAATTACACACGAAAATTAAGATACATATTAAGGATAAAGGTAATTTGAATACTATGAATTTTTGAGCAAATTTTCGTGTAAAAAGTATTATGTAAAATTATTGCCGTGTTCTTGAAGAAGTCATTTTTGTAACATATTATTTGATAAGATATTGTAAAAGAAATTACTTCACATTTTCGTGACAAATCAGTTTAGCAAATTTTCGTAAAAAAACATAATTATTGTGTAACATTACTTTAACCAATTTTTGTAAAGGAAATGGCAAATTCCGTTAAAGAAATCTTTTATCTTTCATGAAAATTTTCATGACATTTTTTTTTTAAATTTTTGTCAGAGTTTTTTGGGGATAACTATATCTTAGCAGGTGTGTAAAGAGATCGAAGTGGTTTGTTGCCCAGGAACATATCGGACCAGTTTTTTGGAAACATTTTAAGTTTATTTTCGGAGAACTATTGTACTTATTTAATGAAATAAGGGACATTGTTTCTACTATACAGGGTGATTCATAAGTGGTGACCAAAAATGAAACCCCATGTTCTTTGAACAATTCTAGAGAGGGTATGTCCTATAAAATTTTTTCCTATAATGCTTCATTAAAAAGATACAGTGTGTTGAAGTTGAATTTCAAAAAATAAAATTTCCCAATTTTTTAAAAAGTAGTACATATATTTTGCTGAAACTTCGCATGTGTAGGCTGTTATGGAAGGCGCGTACTCTACCATAACAATTGAATCAGCTAATCCAGCAGTGGCGCGCGTACCCACATGTCATTGGTTATCCCTCAAGAAAAAAACGGGTACGCCAATAATATTTTTATTTTTTATTTTTTGAATCTTACTTTCATTCTCGAACAAAATGACTCTCTTGATGATTTTCTGTACGACGCTTATTTTAAGAGTAAGCAATGAATCAGGTAAGTGTTTTAGAGCACAGTTCATTATTTTTAACCAGTCGTTGTTTGGTAGAAAATCGCAATGATACACTTTTATGCCGCCATTGGCCTGAATACACGCACGACATCTTTTTGATATGGAAAATTTTATGTCTTGATAATTTTTTGTACGACGATTATCTTTGTTGTATTTTAGTAAGTAGTAGTCTGGTTTGCCAAAGTTATCATTAAGTGTCACTTGACGTTAGGTTAACAAGTTATTATTTTAAATAGGTGTAAGTAGTAAACTTTATAAAATTGCAAAATTTTCTACTCTTTTACTTCTTTGCATCTACGGATATGCTGATGGAAATGCTCTAGCTGCTTGTCGGGAATATCAACGTAGGTTTCCCACTCGCCGTCAACCTACACCAAGGGTTTTTTCTCGAGCGTTTTCAAGACTTCGGCAGTGCGGTATTGGACAACGTCCTGACGCTAAGGTTAATAGTAGAAGACAGCATCAACTTGAAGACGAAGAGATAGGGGTGGATGCAGTGATGAATCAATCTTCCACAAGTACTCGGAGGATTGCCACGTAGTTACAATATTCTTAAAGCTTTGTTTGGAGAACTTTACATCGAGAAGCCTTACATCCATATCACCGACAAAATGTTCATTGCCTTCTACCTGGAGATAATGTGCATCGACGAGTCTTTGGTGAATGGATGTTGGAAATGAACAATCAAAATATCTTATTCCCTAATCTAATCTTCTGGTCTGACGAATCAACATTTACAAGAAATGGTATTTATAATTCTCATAATGAGCATGTCTGGCCATTGGATAATCCACATGCAACCAGGACTCGCACATTTCAACATAGATTTACCATATATTTATGGTATGGTATTTTCGGCTCACTGTTCATGGAAGTCCTGCCACAACGTTTAAATGGATCTTCGTACTTAGCGCTCCTAGAAAACCGTGTAGAAAACATTTTAGATAACATTCCACTAGCAACAAGAGGTATAATGTGATACCAGCATGACGGTGCACCAGCGCATCATAGTTGAAACGTTGTTACATGGCTACATGAACATTATAATGAAAGATGGATTTGCAGAACTGGACCAATACATTGGCCTGCAAGATCACCGGACTTAAACCCACTTGACTTCTATCTTTGGGGTGATTTTAAGCGACTGGTCTACAGTGAACAAATAAATGCACCAGAGCAGCTACAGCAACTGATAAATAATGCTTTTCGTCATATTCAAGCAACAATGAATCGTAAAGACATTAAATTTTTCATATTAAAAAGATGTCGTGCGTGTATTCAGGCCAATGGAGGCATTTTTAAACATTTATTGCAATGAATAAATTACTATAAGCCTGATAAAAGTGTATCATTGCGATTTTCTACCAAACAACGACTGGTTAAAAATCATGAACTGTGCTCTAAAACATTTACCTGATTTATTGCTTACTCGTAAAATAAGCGTCGTACAGAAATTTATCAGGAGATTCATTTTGTTCACGAATGAAAGTAAGACTAAAAAAATAAAAAAAATATCATTGGCGTACTCGTTTTTTTTTCTTGAGGGATAACCAACGACATTGGTGTACGCGCGCCACTGCTGGATTAGGCGATTCAATTGTTATGGTAGAATACGCGCCTTCAATAACAGCCTACACATGCGAAGTTTCAGCAAAATATATGTGCTACTTTTTATAAAATTGGGAAATTTTATTTTTTGAAATTCAAATTCAACACCCTGTATCTTTTTAATGAAGCATTATAGGAAATTTTTTTATAGGACATACCCTCTCTGAAATTGTTCAAGGCACATAGGGTTTCATTTTTGGTCACCACTTATGAATCACCTGTATGTAGGTTATACTAAATTCCATGAATTTTATCCAAAAAAGGCATATTGTCATTAAAAATATTTTTATGAAAATTCACTACCCTAATGCACTTGCTGCGTCCAGACTTTATTGTGTTCGAATAGCAATAGGAAGACATCAAATGATAAAGCTAATTAAGATCCAGAATACATACGATTTTTTTGGTCCACTGAAGAGCTCTACATAAACGTGGGAGTTTCTCCTCTATAATTTTTTTCATAACCCTTTGACTGCGTATAATAAACATGTCGCCTTAATAAATGCACTCCGAATATTTTTATACAGCCTTTTGTCAGCAATTTTTCTGTTACGTGTCACCGTCTGCATGAAATTTAACTCCCTTATCTCCGGAGCGTAAAATATTTCATACAACGTTAATGGAAATAATCACAGATGCAGCTGTATAACAACCATCTCACGTAAATTACAGCGATTGTATGCAATATGGGCTGTATAGTGAAATCACGTAGAGTTTCATGTGCCTCTAGACTTGAAAGGTTATTAGGTATTAAGAGAACGCCTGTCTAGCATCTCAATGAGACAGTTATTGAACAAATAATAAATAGGAGCCAGCGGCGGAAAATCCACTTTTCCTCCACTTGAATAGTAGTTTCTTTTTTTACTGTCTGGACTCAAAGAATCCTGGTATTAGCTTCACTCCAGTTCGTCATATATGCAGTGTAGGTAAAAGAGCAATTGGATCACAATACGGAGTTTGTTTTCAAAGACGCACGGTAAAAACGCATAAAGGCTTATACTCTTTTCTTTAAAATATAATAATAATAATAATAATAATAATAATAATGAAGAAAGAATATTATCGGCGAATAAGAGCGATTCTTAAAACCTATGCCAATAACAAGATGATGGCCATAACCTCCCTAGCTGTTCCTGTCATCCAATACAGTCTAGGGATCATCAAGTGGACCCAGGCAGAGATTCAGAAACTGGACACCCAGACACGCAAGCTCCTCACAATGTACGGTGCTCTCCATCCACGTGCCGACATTGATCGATTGTACATCCCTAGAAAAGAGGGAGGCAGAGGAATGCTTAGCATTGAGGCTGTAAACAACATCGCCAAGGAAGGAATCAGCAGTTACCTGCAACTAAAAAAAGAAGATAAATACCTGAGAATAGTGTACAGACAACAACAAGGCGCCCCTATAGAATATGACAGCACAGAGGAAGGCGGGGATAACGAAGAAAAAAGAGAACCAGAGCACAACAGCCATGGTATGCCTGAGAAAAATAAGGTGAAGGAAATGAAACAGAATGAAACAACAGATAAAAGAAGAACAAATTACAAAATGGAAAACCAAACCACTTCATGGACAAATAGCAAATGAGGCCGTCAAGGAAACCATCCATCAAAATAACTCGTAGGCGTAGCTCACCCATGCAAATCTCAAGACCGAGACGGTAGCTCTGATAACTGCCTGCCAAGATCAAGCCATCGCAACAAATTATGTGGAAGCTAAAGTAATGAGAACCGACACAGACCCAAAATGCAGACTCTTTCGGTCTTTCAATGAAACCATCCACCATATTGTTGCGGGCTGTCCCATACTAGCAAAATATTCGTATCTGGAATGACACAGCACAGTAACCAGACAGCTCCACTGGAATATCTGCAAACACTACAACATGTAAATGAAAAGTGGTACCAGCACACCCCGGACCCTGTAATAGATGCTGAAGATGTGACAATCATATGGGACACACAAGTGCATACGGATAGAAAAATAGTTGCAAACAAACCAGACCTCATAGTTAAGGATAAGAAGAAAAAACATTGCTTAATCATAGACGTGGCCATACCTTCTGACTACAACATCACACAGAAGGAAGCAGAAAAGATGCTTACATATAAAGATCTGCAAATTGAGATACAGCGCATGTAGAACCTGAAGGCCAAAATAATCCCCGTCATCATCGGAGCCACAAGACTTATTTCCAATGCCACCACCAATTTCATGAAGGAAGTTCCAGGAAAACATAATCTCCTGCTAACGCAAAAGGCGGTGGTTCGGAGCACGGCGCATATAGTACGGAAAATACTATGATACTTCCTGACATCTAGATGTAGAAGCAACACCCTAGGTGCACGGAGTGCACTCGGTGTTGCTCAGCTCATGTAGAATAATCCTTAGAATGAACTAAGTGGAATCTCTTGTAATAATAATAATAATAATAATAATAATAATCGGATCGGACGGAAGTTCCCTGTAAGGGCCGCTGGCTAGGGTCACAGGTCTATCTGGCCGGTGGGTGTACTGCTTCCAGCAGTATCCTCACCGCTACTCGTAACGACCATAGACTGTACAGCCAGCGACGCCAGCTGTCCGCTGTCCTATTAACCCTTTTGTCCTTAACCATATTACCTTACTCCTACCTTCATCCCTACCTGAGCCACCAGGGTTAATTGGTGGCACACCCATGGAAATGGAGCAAAATCAAAGCCTCGCAAAAATTCCGCTGCCTGGGGTCCGCCAGTGCATGCCTGGAGCCGACACTGGACATGATAGTATGCGGTACGTCGGTGACGGAGGCCGGCCCCTGTCATGCAAAAAATTGCAGCCCAAAATCAACAGCAGGGGAGCCTAGTAAGATCAAGAGCTCCACCCATTGAGGATGCTGCGCAGGAAAATCAGCCAGCGCTCACCCAGATTGGATTACCAAGACGGCGCATGAAATGGACTATGGATATGAATGAAATCATTATGCGCATTTACTACAAAGTAACACAACTCGGACAACAGACTACCTGATATAGGCAACAACTTCACACCGAATTTCTCAGAATGTACCCACACATATAGGTGACTCAACAGAGAGTAGCGGATCAATATCGCGTCATACTTAGGAATAACCTTATTCCACAAACAAGACTGAATACCATCAGACAGGAAGCTGAATATGAACTTACTAACATAGCTGTTAGGTAAAATAACCAGATCCTGTTTGATGGCAGTAATCTGCAACCTGTACATACTGAGAAAGAAGAACAAATCGAGGCTACGCAAGGAAATGAGGAACTCATCCACAAATTGTCCACAGAAATGAGTCGTGCAGTCGCTGAGTATGAAGGAACAAATCCTCTTAGTAGACTACCATTACCTAGGCTAAGATCATCTAGAAAGCTGGCAATTATATTGGAACTTTTGAAGAGAATAATTTTGCCATTTCACCTTCTAGAGATCACATTGGAGCACATGCATACACTGATTTACTGTGCAGTAATTAAAACCTTAGGCATTAAGATTTCTGATCAAAGGCCCAATCACAGAGACTCGCTTCAAAGACTGCCCCTGTGGAAAAAAGGTCGATAAGTAGAGTGGAAACACTTCGAAAAGAAATTGGACAACTGACGCAATACATTGGGCGAGTACAGACAAGAAAATTGCAGAAACAAGTAGAGGAGACAATAGGCCGAGTTTGAAAACACTCAGCACAAGATCCAGTCAACCACACTGCACAGGAATGTCTGGACACCTTGAAACAGAAGCTTTCTGTATATGCAGAACGGTTGAGGAGATATAAAGCGAGCAATAATAGGAAGTGCGACAATACAATTTTTGAACGCTTTGAAAGGACTTTCTAGCGTCAGCTTAATTCAGCTAGGAATGCAACCACCGATGCTTTTCCAAAAAGGTAACAAATCGAAGATTTCTGGCAAAGTAAATTAGCCACAACAGCCTCCTGCAATACTGGCACTAGCTGGGTTAACGAAGAACACCGAGCTTGTCGGAGTTATGACCAAATGCATCATGAGCTGTTTACCACAGATAAAATCTCCAAGGTTATTCAAGAGCTTCATAATTGGAAGGCACCCGGGCCTGATGGCGTCCAAAATTTTTGGAGGTAGAAATTTGGGTGTACACATCATCTATTGGCGGTGTTAAGAAATCATGTTATACTTGACTCAAAGAAGATGCCTTTGTTTTTCGCACAAGGAGATACGTATCTTCTGCTAAAGGACCAGCATTGTTCTGCGGGCCCCAGCAGATACCGACCAATAACTTGTCTTCCGACACTATATGAGTTGACTGAACAGTTTGTCTGGTAGTAAAAGCCTTTAATTTTCCTTTAATCATGTCAAACCCAGACGTTATGGCGTTCAGAAATAATATCATCTCAGCGAGGCTGGCTGACGTCACCAAAACTTATGGAAAGTTGTCAAAATCAGTTTGTCTGGTAGTAAAAGCCTTTAATTTTCCGTTAATCGTGATAAACCCAGACGTTATGACGTTCAGAAATAATGCTATAGAAGTTGATCACATCCTGCCTTGAGAAACGCATATATGCGCACTATGAACGAAACAACATAATTGCGAGCCAGCAAAAAGGGTGTGCCAAAGGATCTATGGGATGCAAAAACATCTGGTAATTGATTCGGTTGTGTGCAATCAAGCTTAGAATCGACGAAGAAATCTCTTTGCTGCCTACGTAGATTACAAAAAAAACATTTGATTCAGTTCCACACCAATGGCATATAAGTATGCTGAAGCTCTATAAGATCGTTACTTACATCCTGAGGTTCCTTGAACACACAATGTCTACCTGCAGAACAAAAATTCAGTTGCGGGTACAAACGGGTGATAACATCGTAACCAGCAAGATACCAATTAGAAGACGCATATTTCAAGGTGACTCGCTAAGCCCATTGTGGTTACGCATCTATTTGAATTTAAACCGCCTGAACTCGACCAGATATGGTTTTAGTATAAAGAGCAAAGGCAGGGAGCAAATGAGGCTAAATCATTTGCTGTATATGGATGATCTTCAGCAGATGGTCTTCACAAAGAACCACCTGGAACAACTCCTTAAAATCGTGGAATGGTTTTCCAGAGATATTGACATGCAGTTTGGGCTTGATGAATGTCGCACCTTGTGTGTAGTGAGAGGGAAAATACAACCAGGTGTATATGAAATGCAGAACGGCCAGCACATTGCCGCAATGGATGTAGAGAGTGTTATAAATACCTGGGAATACCGCAAGCGAGGAAACCAAACCACTTGGTAATGAAGAACGATCTGACACATGAGCTTACGGAACGAGTAAAGCAGGTGGTGCGATCACATGTTAACAGCAAGAACCTGACTAAAGCTCTGAATACATATGCACTTAGCTACTCATTTGGGATTGTGAACTGGAGTAAAACGGACATCGAAAATCTACAACGGAAGGTGCGAACAGTCTTAACAAAATCCAAAAAGCATCATCCCCGTAGTGCTATCGAGCGAGTAACCTTACCTAGACACCAAGGTGGAAGCGGAGTGTTGGATATTGGTAAACAGTTGGACCAGCAGATAGTGAATCTGCGTACATACGTCCATCAGCAGGCGTTTACTTCTGAACTACACCCTTCCATATGTGAGGCAGATGATTCAACACCGCTACAGTTAAAAGAATGTGAAATACCAAGTCACCATCGGACTGATCTGGACAATTTGCAATCTTGGATGCAGAAGCCTCTCCATGGACGACATCTGAATGAGACCTCTCAGGCACATGTCGACAAAATGGCGTTGAACTACTGGTTGGTGGCCGGACTGATGTTTCCAGAGACAGAGGGGTTTTTGCTGGCCATACAAGATAAGGTTATCCCAACAAGAAACTACCTTATGTAGATAGTTAATAATTCGGTCCAAGATGACAAATGTAGATTTCGGTGTCAGTCTGCAGAGACTATCCAGCACGTCACCAGAGGATGTCAAGCGTTTGCTGCAACATAATATAAAGAGAAGCACGACGCAGTTGCTAAAATACGTCATCAAGAACTGGCTCTGAATCTGGGACTTTTACATGTTAATAAGGTGTTCTACTATAGTTACACTCCTGAGACTGTTCTAGAGAACTCAGGATACAGGTTGTACTGGGATCGGACCGTACTCACAGACCAGCGAGTGGCCGACAACCGGCCAGGTATAATAATAGTCGACAAGTCCTGCAACCAAGCGACGCTGATTGATGTCGCCATTCCAAATACTAATAACCTAGAGATAAAGTACAACGAGAAGATCTTTAAGTACAGAGACCTCGAGATACAACTAAAGAGACAGTGGAGGGCAGATAGTGTCCGATTGACTCCAATAGTCAAATAGTCATGTCGTCAATTGGTGTGGTTCCTAAGAATCTTTAAGAGAACATTAAGAGACTGGCCCCTGGAGAGCATCTTTATAAGGTTATGCAGACGGCAGTAATACTTGCAACTGCCCACGCCGTGCGGAGATTTCTGGGAAACGAGGATGTGTCGCGTTGTCCTTCAGGGCCCGATAAGTTGGAAAGGGCTCCATCTGAGCTCAGTCCCTTTGATATCTTAGATACCTGGGATGAGTTAATGTTCCCCTTTGATGGAGTGTGAAAGCCTTTCAGGCTAAAGTCCATAATAATAATAATAATAATAATAATAATAATAATAATAATAATAATAATAATAATATTTCATTCAACCAAAATAGACAACAGGTTTACTACTATTTCACTATATCAAACATTCGTTGGGAGAGTAAACTTAGGTGAAAAAAAAAACAGGAGTATAATGCTCACTGAATTTAAAACTTATGAGATATATCAATCCTTAATACACAAGAACATAATCCCTTATTATTCTTTATTGGCTTAAATTTTACAGAAAGTCTGATAAAAAAAGTACACCTATGCTGTATAAACTGACATAATTTATAAATCATTTCTTCCAAAAATATTTGATATTGGATTTTCTTTATTAGAGATACTTCAAATTTTGACGTACCAAACAATATTTACATTTTTGTCATTGTATCACACTAAACAAAGACAAGCACTTAGTAAGCAGCAACGTCAACGGTCTAGTCATAAGAACCTGTGCCTCTGAACCCAAGGGTAGTGGATTCAAATCCCAGCAGGAGCCAATCACTTTTTCAGTACATAATGTATAATTGGCATCAACCGAGGCTGTGACATTGTGTTTGAGCAAGTTCTGCACGTTCTGCCCTTCGGTAAAGTCGTCGGTCCCGTATACTACGTGGGCACTCTAAAAATTCATACTTTCCCTAGATAAAAGCAGGAGTTCGGCAAAATATCCAGGATAGTGGGGTAAAATTGCTCACTGGTGGCAGTGGTTGGTCATAGTCGCGGAAATAGAGGGTAGTTTTTGCAAAATCCAACAAAAACCTCTGTTTGTCTTATTTGAGCGTCAAAACAAGATCAGGGTTGTTGTTTGGAATTGACAGATCTGTTTATCTTGTTTCCTGTTCCAAAAAAAGACGGATTTCTTCATCTTTGCAAGTGTTTGGCGGATCATATTGGTAACATGGAACATTATTTGTAAGGCCCATGTATTTCTCCCGCCGCTTTAGATGTATAATCTTTCTAAATCTGTTGTGGAGATCTAGGTAAGATTTCTTAGCCAGGAAAGAGCAACCAGCAAGGATGTGGTCCACGCCTTTCTCCATCTGATTGCAACATTTGATGTTTTTCAACCTTTCTAGAATTCGCCTTTTATATGCGCTTGTTGGTATTATCTGGTAATGTAGAATTCGCCTTTTATATGCGCTTGTTGGTATTATCTGGTAATGTATAGCTGCTATAAAACCTTCAATTGAACACTGAGGTTACGCCAGCGTAGGTAAGACGTAGATGCTTGTGTCATGATCTCTCCCTCCATTACAACCAAGTATTTTCCATTTAGTGGTTTGCCCCTCCACTCTTCTAGCTGTTGTACAGGCGCTATGGATCTGGCAAAAGGGCAAGAAATCTTATGGGCAGGTCCCAATGGCGTGACTCTCTTACAGTATTTGGTAACAGCTAGATGTAGAGGCTTCTACCTTTTCATAAAAATACCTTTTAAGGTTTGCCAGTTGTTTATGATGTCTAAAGCTCACATCTGCAATTCCCTTGCCTCCTAACTCTCGCAGGAGATGAAACCTCTCAAGGGAAGATCCTGGGTGATAAGTCTCTCTTTATCTCTTTTTTGATCTTGATGGTTCCTGCGTACACAGGCTCATCTGTGTACCCAGGTCAGGTCAGGTCAGTTGGATCACTACCACTGTCTACCACTGCTCGATCGCACGTCTCAGAAATTCGCCGTCTATCTTGGAAATCTCCATAACATCCGACATCCAAGAGTAAGGGATGCCGTGGATCACATTCTAATAGTCCGTGTATGGAGCATTCAATCCACTGAAGTATGCTTCACATCAAGTACAACTTAACAGCGGCAAATTTAGGCATCTTAGAGGGAATATATATTATTACACATTTTCACAATAATTGTCCTCATATCCCCTTTAGCATAGTAGGTGTATACTTAATTAAACGTTCTTTTATCTTACATTTTATTCTAAATGTTAATAATAATAATAATAATAATAATAATAATAATAATAATAATAATAACACCTTTAATAATCCAATAGATAACACAAATTATATAGGATAAGTCAAACAGCAAAAGGTACTATTCTGAACTAAAATTTAAGTAATCTTCAACATAATAAAAGGAATTTGATACAAGAAAATTCCAAACTCCTGAATTTAATTTCTTAAGGCTTTCAATATCCCTAGAACTAGTATCTCATTTATTGTAAAGTACAGCGCCTATATAGTAAGGACTTTGTTTATACAATTAAAGTCTATGGATATCATACTGCAAGTACCGGCCATGGTGTGTCATATAATTATGGTGAAAATTTAAAGACGCAAAGCGTAAGATATTCTCTTTCACAAAAACCAAGACACCAAAAATAAACAGACAAGGAAAAGTAACATTTTTTCTGATACAAACATTCTCTAACTAACTAGCTAAACGTAAAGCAAATTGCTCTCTTTTGCAAGACTAAAGCACGATCAGAAGATACAGAACCTCCCCAGCAGATTTGATGTCACAGGAAGGGCAACACTGCTCCTGTCAACAAACATCTGTCAGTTGACTCCTGTCAAATTTTGAACAAGTTGCGTTATTTAGTTTGTGTTAGACAGCCGTTGAAAGCAGACAACCTCTTCAGTTATAACGAAAATGTAAAAAGTGAATTTTATGTGCTCATCAAACATTATTTTTAACATCACTTAAACCAAGGCTAGGCTTGATAAATACTATGTTGACTCTGCAACATCAATTTACATGGTAAAAAAGCGGTTTACTGAATTTACTTGCGGCCGTACAAACACAAATGACGCCGAACGTTCTAGACGCCCAATTGAGGTCGCTACACCCGAAACAATTGAAAAAATTCACGATATGGTGTTGGCCTATCAGAGGCTAAAAGTGCTGGAGATTGTTAAAGCCCTAGACATATGACATGGCTCAGTGGTTTCGATTTTGCTTGATCACTTGAGTATGAGAAAGCTATCGGCAAGATGGGTGCCGCGATGCTCACAATCGACCACAAACGCAATCGTGTGACAACTTCGAAGGAGTGTTTGGCGTTGTTCAACCGCAATAGGGACGAGTTTTTTCGCCGTTTCGTAACCGTGGACCAAACATGGATTCAACACAACACACCAGAGACCAAGCAACAGTCAAAACAGTGGATTTCTCTGTGCGAATCGGTGCATAAAAAGGGCAAGGTGGGTTTGTCAACCAATAAGGTCATGGCGACCCTTTTTTTGGGATGCACGCGGTATAATATACATTGATTACCTTCAAAAGGGAAGAACAATCAATGGCGAATATTATACCAATTTATTGGACCGATGCAATGACTATTTGAAGAAAAAAGACCGCATTGGGCCAAGAAAAAAGTTATCTTCCACCAAGACAATGCAAGGGTGCGCACATGTGTAGTTTCCATCGCGAAATTGTATAAATTGTGCTACGAGTTGCTCCCTCATCCGCCCTATTCTCCGGATTTAGCACTGAGTGACTATTTTTTGCTTTCAAACTTGAAGAAATAGCTCGACGGAAAGAGATTTGACTCCAATGATGAAATAATCTCACAAACAAATACCTATTTTGAGGACTTCGACAAATTTTATTTTTTGGACGCTGGACGAAGGAGACTATTTTGGGAAATAAAATTATTTTTTGTCAAAAAATCTGTGTTTCATTCAAAAAGTCACGGACTTATTTACCCGCCCTCGTATTTAGTGAGTACCTTTCTTTTACAAGTAGCTTGGTTTAGTTCGCTAGTCAGGAAAGTCGGACCAGTTTTTCCTGAAATTTTTTTTTTCTGGAAAATAACTGTAAATAACAATTCTATGGCAACCAAATTTGTTACGGGGCTTTATATTATAGAATGTGAATTACACACGAAAATTTAGAAACGTATTAGGTATATATGTAATTTGAATATTATGAATTTTTTAGGAAATTTTCGTAAAAAAAAGATTATGTAAAATTACTTTTGAGTTTTTGACCAAATCGTTTTTGGAAGATTTTTTGTGAAGTGTTTGTAATAATAAATGTATAAGTTATTGTAAAAAAAAATTCTCTCATTTTCGTGAAAAATAATTGTTTAACAAATTTTCGTAAAAAAACATAATTTTTGTGTAACATTGCTTTAACCAATTTTTGTAAAGAAAATGGCGATTTTCGTAAAAGAAATTGTTTGTAAATTCTCATGCAAACAATTTTTTTTAAATGTTTGTCAAAAAGCTTTTTGTGGCTAATTATATTTTAGCTTGAAGAGGTTCGTTGCCCAGGAAAATCGGACCAGTTTTTTCTGGAACATTTTAGGTTTATTTTGAAGTTATTCTGATGAGGTACCCTGTTAGTGATTTTTTATTTTAAAGACTTTGCAAATTCTTTTTGAAATGAGCGCGATTTAGCACCCCTAGAACCCATATCCGGGGTCAGTTTCAATTTTCATGTTTATATATATATATATATATATATATATATATATATATATATATATATATATATATATATATATATATATATATATATATATATATATATATATATATATATATCCGTCTGATAACTCTAAAAATAATTAACTGATTTCAATGAAACTTGGCAAGTGCCTTTATTTTATTAATGTCTTGGATGAGTTCGTTAGCCACAAAAATCGAACGGGTTTTTCCGGGAAAATTATTAGTTTCCTTTTAAAAAATTTTTTTCTCCGAAAATAACACAGCTGTTTTAAGGAAATTTACTATATATGTTGCCTTGGGAGAGGCCTTACTAGGTACCAAAATTAAACTTTCTCAGCTTATATAAAATTGAGTCATTCAAATTTTAAATTTTCTTTCGAAAAATTTTTTTTCTCCTAAAATTACAAACTTATTTAAATGAATTTTAATTGATATCTTGCTCTAGGAAAGTCCTTACTACATACCAAAATTAAGCTTTCTAAGTTTATAGAAAACTGTGTTATTCAAATTTGAAGCATTTAATAAAAATTCACTACCATAACGTACTTGCTGCGTCCAGAGTTTTTTCTTACTATATGTAGGTTATACCAAATTCCATGCCTTCTATTTAAAAAGGACCTATTTGCCATTAAAAACATTTCTATGAAAATTCACTACCATAACGCACTTGCTACGTACAGAATTTTTGCTACTAGCTTGATTTCTTTAAATTATATTAGACTTTCAAATATACCCCTTACTTTATGATGACCCCACATATTTTTGTCTCCTCTGATTGCTCTTGGTCCATGTGGCCAAATTCTGTCAACAGAATTTCGAGGGAATTGTTAGAATCAAGGCTACGAAAGTAATTTATATAGCCAGTGTTCTTCACAGCAATTATTGTTAGCATAAAACGTAAAGTTTTGGAGTTTAAAGTTCATGTTTCGTGTAGATAGAAATGAGTTGCGGAGGCAATCAGGATCTACGTGTAAAAGGAAAGCATTTTCCTAAAACGTCCTTCCGTGTCGGAGCCATTCAAAGTCATTGAACCAAATACCGTAACGGCCATGAAAGAGACGCACCATTACCACCATTCGGATGTCACGTGATTGCGACATGGGTCAGATGTAAGCCGCATGCAGGACAACGTGTTTCACTGAAGCCTGTCGCCTGGATTGCTTGAATCGGCTGATGGAGTGACCGGGCCTGTAGCCTCACGCCTATCCCGGAGAATTACCGGGATCTTCTATTGTTCACTCATTTGCGCGTCATTAATGCTACTTGAATGCAACTCTATATGTCCAGAGAATGAATACTTTTACTTTGTCAGTCTTGTCACTTCTTAGAAATAAAATAATCGTTATTGAAAAATTGGTGTCGCTTTCATCTCATTTATATACAGGCTGGCGCACTGAACACGAAACAGACCGATTTGCGTCTAGAGATTTTTTTTTAAGAAACGCTGAAAGACGTCAATTTTAATATTGAGGGGGACATGTTTTGACATAAAACTCAACTTTGTCACATGCACCGCTTAAGGCTAACAACACTTATATTTTAAATAGTAAACATGAGTCGAGTGCTTTATCATTTGAAAGCTCTTTGTTTTCTGAATTAAGCACACTTATCTTTTTGGAAGTTCAACTCATTTAAAATTTACTCACTGTTGGAGTTGCAAGAACGTATTTCATTCATTGTGATAAGAAATGCATTAATTAGTCAATTTTTCGTAAAAAAAAACTAGAAAACAAAACCAAACGTTCAAAAATGTTTATTCAGTTAAGTAAGTGTTCAAATTGTTGACCACTACCTTTCATACAAAAGTACGAATTTTGTTCAAAATGAGATCTGACATTCTGGAGCATTTGTGGAGTTATCAGACGGCATTCTTCAACAATGCGTCGTCGTAATTCTTCCAGAGACTACGGTTCTGTTGCTAAAATTCTACTATTTAAATGTCTCCAAAGCAAGAAGTCTAAAAGAGTTAAATCCGGTGATCTAGAGGCCACTCAATAGCACCTCTACGCCCAATCCATTGCTCTGGAAACTCTCTGCTTGAAAACTCCCTAATACGTTGTGAAAAATGCAGAGAAGCTCCATCTTGTTAAAACACTAATTAATTTTCTTGATGGCGATCATTATTTTCAACAATGTCAATTAGTAGAGGGCAAACGATATCTCCTAGTAACTCCAAATACGTTTCGCCACTCAAATTGCCATCAATAAAAATTGGTCCTATTAAACGGTCTTTAAAAATGCCAGTCCAGACATTCAATTTCTCTGGAGTTTGAGTGTGGACTGAAAATTTCTTGGATTATTATCTCCCCAATAATGACAATTATGACGATTGACTGTAGAGTTTATAAAAACGTACACTTGTCTGAAAAACAGATATTTAACAAAAAGTTCCTGTTATCAGCTATTCGTGCAGTCATAACTTCACAAAACTCCAGCCGCCGATCAAAATCATCTTCATTCAGTTGTTGTACAAGATGAATTTTATACGGGTGAAATTTATGATGCTTAAATATTCGCTGAATAGTTCTTATTTTGATATTTGAAACAGTGGCTAATTTTTTCGTGTTTAAAGTTGGGTCTGCAGCAATTTGTCCAAAAACTTCAATCTCAGTAGTCTCGTTTCTAACCGGAAATTCACGTTCAGGATCCCGTTTTTTGTTGGCAACTGAACCACTTTGTCGAAACTTTGCAAGCAACTCCAAAATGTATTATCTGCTAGCATGTCTGTTCATTAAGCACATTTGCGGTACGGTTGTCACCGTCATCGTTTTTGAAAACAAGAGTAATTATTTCAACTCTTTCTTCTACAGAATACACCATTGTGAAATTAATTTGGGTAGTACTGTCAAGTATCAAACCGAACGATGAACTGAAATAATAAACCGCATTTCTCTCATTCCGATAAGAAATTTTCTGATAGTCAATTTTTTGTTTACAAACCAACAAAACATTGACTATCAGCACATTTCTTATCGAAATGAGTGAAATGCGTTTTTGCATTTTCAACTGTGAATAATTTTTAAACGAGTTGACAAAACTTCCAAAAAAATTTTTGTGCTGAATTCATAAAAGAAAGAGCTTTCAAATGAGGTAACACTCGACCCATGTTCCCTATTTAAAATATAAGGGTTGTTGTCACCACCCTTAAGGGGTTGATGCACCAAAGTTGAGTTTTATGTCAAAACATGTCCCCCTTAATATTAAAATTGACGTGTTTCAGCGTTACTTAAAATTTTTTATCTAAACGCAAATCTGTCTGTTTCGTTTTCAATGCGCCACCCTATATGTGTTATGTCAATATCTGTAAGGTAAACAAATCAGGGTTTGTCGTAAAAATAATTCTGATCATAATAAACAAGAAGGAATTTATGCATGAGAAAAATATAATGCTATTGGTCTAGAAGACATATTGGTGCAGGGAATAACGTTGTTTTATTATCGGATTTTTCAGAAACAGACAACAGTTTTAATTCTGGACTGTAACATAGAATTTAAACGACATAATTTTTCATATCGCTGTCAAATTAGTTAGATACTGTCATTCAAATACTGGTCCCAATTTTAAGTTTCTTGCAAATATCAAGTCACCAACACAAACATATTGTTCCACATACTTTTTTACTTGTAAACATAGTATTGAGTTATGTTTAGCAGTTTTCGAAATATTGGCAATATTCCACACTATTTTTACGAATCCTCTACTGAATGTTTTGGAATGTAATTTTGTTATTTAATAATTAAAACTGGTATAGCATCTATGTTATGATTATACAACATAACCTTAACATACCTATACTTTTAACTTACGTAAAAACGCAACGAAAATGCTAAGTTTTTATAAAAACTGTTTATTTTTATTGTCCAACACATAGAAAATTATTTGAATGGGGTAAAATCTGGTCGAACTTGGAAAATGCACAATATACATACAAAATAACCGTCAAAAGAGAATTGGGCGCCAATGGACAGAACTGTCAATGGTCAATTGGTTTATTAACTTTAGGGTCGCTGGTCTAATGGTTTTTTGGTTAGTTTTTGATTGCCAACTCATAAAATCATATTCCACTAAGAGATAGACAGAATCCGGCTACGTGGGGTTCGGGAATTAATAAAAGCCCTGAACCTAAGCATACGTTTTTGGTGACTAAATAAATTTTCTCATGTAAGTGACCAAAAAGGAACGCTAAAAGTATTTAAAACTGCTGTCGTTGAATTCTCTTGAAGTAGCCGATCATAAAACAACGTTATTACTCAATTTTCTTTTATATATATATATATATATATATATATATATATATATATATATATATATATATATATATATATATATATATATATATATATATATATTTGTGTGTGTGTGTATGTATGTATCACACCGATAACCTAAAAAATAATAGGCAGATTTTGATCAAATTTGGTAGGTACCTTTCTTTTGAAAGTGGTTTGGATTAGTTCATTAGCCAGGAAAATAGGACCAGGTTTTCCCTAGGGGAACAAAATTTGAAACGCTGGTTTCTGTCATGAAGAGTACCCTATGTACCAAAATGCAGATCTCTATGTTAAAGACAAAAAAGTTAGAGGTAAATTAAATTTTAATTAATTAAATCTGTGTGTGTGTGTGTGTGTGTGTGTGTGTGTGTGTGTGTGTGTGTGTGTGTGTGTGTGTTTGCTTCTTTAACATCGGCCCATTTCCGCGATATGGCCAATCACCGACGCCCGGGAGCAGTTTCACGTCACTATCCTGGAAATTTTGCCGAAAACCTGCCTTTATATAAGGATGGTAGGGATATTTAACGTCGCCAACATGGCACGGACACGGGACCGACGGCTTTACGCCCCCTTTGAAAGGTGGAACATGGAGATATTGAACTGGCTCAAATACAATGCCAGAATCTCGCTTGATGTTAATGTTACTGTTTGTACTGAAAAAGTGAAAGGATAACCCTGGGATCTAACCCAGTACTCTTAGGTCCAGTGGCAAACGTTCTTACGCCTGAACCACCGAGGCTCTTTAATTAGGTCCCATTAAAGAAAGTAAAAACGTCAAAATTGATAATTATGGTAGGAGTACTACTGTGAGTGAAAAATACGACACAAAACGACAAGCTCCTAAATATGTGTCTAAGTCGTTATTTTCCTTCATTTAGTTAAAATATGAACAAAAAATCCATTGCTAATAAAAGTATGGCGTAAATAGTGAATACGTTAGACAATTAACATTCTACAAGATATACCTTCTAGTACATACATCTGCCACGTCGACCGTCGCCGAGTAGGCTAAGACCTGTACATCAAATAACCGACTACTATATGACGAGTTCTAATCCTAGTTAATGACTTCACTTTTTATCAATTTTTTTTTGTCTTATTGGACTTTGCCGTTATCTGATCAGATTGTTGTTATTCCCTTGAATTTTTTAGCGAGTTTTTGTATAAAAAAATAATGTAATAAAAAGGGTCAGTTTCTATATATATATATATATATATATATATATATATATATATATATATATATATATATATATATATATATATATATATATATATATATATATATATATATATATATATATATATATATATATATATATAATATGTATCACACCGATAACTCAAAAAATAATGGGCTGACTTTGATCAAATTTGCTGAGTGCCTTCCTTTTCTAAGTGGCTTAGACAAGTTCGTTAAAAAGGAAAATTGTGTGTTTTCTTTCGGGAAAAGTTTATATCTCCGGAAATAACAAAGTAAGGGCAATCAGATTTGGTACGCGTGTTTGTATTATAAAGGTGAACCATTAACCAAAAGTTAGGTCTGAAACTTTAAAGACAAAAAGTTCTAGGCATTTAAAGGAAAAACATTGGGGTTTTCCTCAACACGTCAAAGTCAAAGTCTATAATTTTCAGCTAATTTTCGTAGAAAAAATTCGTTAATGAGGAGACCGCGCCTTTTGGATTTTAAAAAGATTTCTTCAAATGAGCGCAAACTACGCCCCCTAGATTCGATATCTGGGTTTACTTTCTGTTTACATATATACATGGTGACGCATTTGTACGGTAAAGCTCAATAGAATTGTTATTATGCAGGATACAAGAAAAAATTTTAGACGTTACTCATAGGGTGTCCTGAGCTGCATCTTATTAAATTATTTTGACAATCACAGGCTAGCCCATTATTCCTCCCATTTTCTTGGACATTCCTTATTGCCTTTTTGCATTTTAATTGAAATATGATGCATGTTTGTAAAAATCGAGATGTAGTAAGTGCGTTTTGGTAGCGAATTTTCATTAAATGCTTCAAATTTGCTATTAATTTAAGGTTCGTCGGCCAGGAAATGAGTTTCCTCGGAAATATTTTAAGTATATTTTCGGAAAACTTTTGTACATTTTCAAACAATAAGTTATTTTGATAAAATATGGTACATTGTCTCTACTATATAGGCTTTACCGGTGGTCATATGGATGCCTGCTTGCACTAAAGAGACATATTTGCTATTAAATGCATTTTTATAAAAACTAACTTCCATAACGCAGATGCGGCCTCCACACTTTTAACTATATACATCAAAATTTCTTCTATACCGATATTATGATATCTTTCTCGTACATAAACTCTTTCTGGTTTATTATAACCCAGAATATACAGGGCGATTGGTTAGTACGATAAAGTCCAGTATATTCTATGTCTTTTGAGGTATGAAAGTGAGAATTGGAGATACTGTAGCAAGTCTTAAACTTTATATTTTGAATTTAGTTACAATGCTGCAGGATGTTCCATAACGCTGTGCCAGATCCATGTTTCATATTTTTAAATGAAACACCGTGTATTTTAATTGAAATTTGAAATCCGCTTCACTACTTTATTACAAGAATATAAAGCTGTATATGCTGTACAGAGTATTTAAAAAGTTATAATCAATTTTCCATGAAAATCGTAACAAATATAATTTGAAAGAAGTACAAGAACAATAATCTTTGTTGATATTCATTAAATCGCTAAGTGAAGAATGGAACCGCTGAGGAGCACTGATACGTACACTTTGAGAACCCAAAATCACTATAACATATTTTTCACAACCTGATGAAAAAAAAAACCATCATCTGATGACGTTAACTTTGTTAGTGAAACGATCATCAGGTCTTTAGAAAGATGTGTTTTGGTGATTTGTGTTCCCCACGTGTACTTACCAGGGTCACCGAAGAGACGTATAACTCTCTTCTGAATGGAGTCCAGGATAGCGAGTGTAGAAGCGGCGGCGGCACCCCAGATATGGGAGCAGTATTCGAGGTTGGGCCTTATTTGTGAAGTACACAAGGTATAAAGATTAGCTGTTTAAAGGCATTTGCGAGCCCGGAAGCAAAAAACTAATTTCTTAGCAGCCCCTTCTGCAATCGATATGACATGATGGTGCCAATTGAGATTTCGATCTACAAAAATGCCCACAAGTGAAAAGACCCATTACTTTGAATAGCTTGGTTGTTCATTTTGATCGGTCTAGGGCTGGTGTATCTCTTATGAGATAGAAAGCAAGACTGAGATTTTGTGGAGTCGAATTGTCCAAATCTCTACTTCCCCAGTCTGATATTTTTTGGAGATCCACAGAGACAGAACACTCCATGAGTCTGCGATCCTCATCTAATTGGGCTAAAGAGACAGGCTTAGAATTTTGTATATTTGAGTGGAGGGTGCTGTCGTCTGCGTAACTGTGATGTGGAGAAGAAACAAAATAGGGGCTAAAGCTGAACCTTGAGGGACTCCTGCATTGATTGGATACAGTTTAGAGGAGTGGCCACCCACGACAACAGATATGCTCTGGTTGGAGAGGAAAGTTGCTTCCAGGTACAGAGTTTTGATGGTAGGCCATATGCCGGAAGTTTATTGAGCAGCGCTGCGTGCCTGACCTGGTCGAATGCTTTGGATATATCTAGAGCGACAATCTGGGACTTGCCATGTAGTTCCATAGACTTGTTCCAAGAATGGGTGGCAAAGAAAAGGAGGTCGGCAGTTGAACTACGCTGACCGAATCCATACTGCTTGTCGTGGATTAGACTGTGTTTTTCAAGAAATTTTAGTAATTCGGTGTTTGTATACTTTTCCATCACTTAAGAGACGAATGAAAGGAAAGAAATAGGCCTGTAATTGCTAGGAAGCGCTTTGGATCCTTTCTTGGGGACGGGTTGTACTCGAGCAGTTTTCCAGTTACTATGGAATATGCCTCTACTTAAGATGTCTGAAACAGATAAGTCAGGACAGGAGCAAGTTCTGGTACGCATTTTTTGAGAACAATTGCTGGGATCTCGTCAACGCCAGATGATTTCTTGGTATTAAGAGAAGAGAGCATCTTTCGCACCTTTTTAGTTTTGAAAAAGATATCCGTTATTTTATGCGCGACATTTGGGACTGTTGGTGGTTGGACATTTGCAGGTGGTTTGAGAGTAGAATTTCTGGCGAACAACGAGGCAAAAAGCTCAGCCTTGCCCAGGGCGGTAGAAACAATTTCACTCCCTGAAACAAGAGGTGGGAACCTGCCCTTGCAGACATTATTCCTAGTAGATTTAGCAAGAGTCCAGAAGGGTTTGCTGCCGTTAGAGCTTGAGAGGACTTGGTTTTTGATGTGGTTATTAAACGGTTTTTTTGCTTCAGAAAGAACGCGGACATAGCGGTTTCTTGCGTCGTTAAATGCTTGACGGTTTTCTTGACTGGGATTGTGTAGAAGCGTTTTGTGAGCTTTGACCTTTTCAAGTCTGGCCTTGTCACAAGATTTAGAAAACCAGGGCTTTTGAGTGGCTGAAGAAGTTTTCTGTGTACGTGGAATAAATAATTACATGCCAGCTTGGATAATTTCGGTGACGTTTTGTGAGATGTCAGGGGGTCAGGATGAGAGAAGCAGACAGACGCCCATGGAAATGAGGAAAGGTAATCCCGCATTTCGTCCCAATTCGCGGAGTTTTAGTGCCAAATGATACGTGGGTGTGATGACTGTGTGACCTCGGGTTGCATTGCGTAGGAAGCAGTGACCATGCCGTGGTCTGAGCGACCACAAGAGACGTAACCAGTTGCAAAGAAGAAAGCAAGCATTTGTGAAGTTATAAAACAAGTCACAGCGTCTCTGTTTAGTAAATAAGTAACCACATCTGGCAATACTGCGACCAAAACATTCAATTCCGTTCGGTCACTCGAGCAGTTAGCTCTGCAAGTAGTAATTGAAGTTTCGACTTATTGACGTTTATTAGGCAGTTATGTTCAATATACTGGTTCAATTTTGTACATGTCGTATTCAGAACTCCTCACAAGCTCAGCGTAATCGTAAGGAAAATTGCTCTTGCTGAAATTTCGCTGATTGAAAATAAAATCAGTTGAATGGAGAATAATAGTATCTTAGTAAAATAAGGTTCATTATTTTAAAATTATATTTGCGTTTAAAACATTGCAATTGTACTTTCTCTTTGATTGAGTGACACCTTGTTATATCGTCTAAAAGCTGACTCAACCAGCTTTACTGCTTTTGTAGACCTAAAATAAACATTTGATAATGTGCACTGGAAAGCATTGTTTCGTAGAGTGAGAAGAGCTGGATTAGGTTGGAGGATTAGATACATTATGCTCAATCTACAGAAAATCAAATTACCCTTATACACAAGGTGTTAAGTAGGTACAGCATACAGTTTTTTTGCTCAAATGACCTGATTTCCACAAAAAAAAAACGATATAATATTATTACAACTATTTAACGTAGTTAGATGTACTTTGTTTGATATATTTAATTAGAAATTTTTTTCCAAGAAACAATACACGATTAAAATAGTTTGTTTATTTAAAACAAGGTAGTTATTGTCTCGTATGCGTATTTTTAGTTCCAATGCTTCAAATAAGTGATTAATATATGGCTCTATGCGGTTATTTATTATGAGTTTGTGTTGCGTGTCGATAATGGTTTATAAATAAAGATTTGTCAGCGTGGTCATTTTTAAGTGCAGAAATATGCTCCCTGTATTTGGTGTCAAAATTTCTAGGGGTTTGACTGATGTAGATTGCGTTACACAGTTTACAAGCTAATTTAAGGCTGTAAGTTTTCATAATTATGTCTCAAGAAAGTATCAAACTCTATATTGCACAACATACCTGCCAGTGCGTCGTACACAATCTTCAGCTGAAGATTGAACACGTTCATTAGTTTCCCTCTTCCCATTCAGGTCTGTTTTCCAGCTTTTAATTGTTTTTCATTTCGATTGTGAGATTTTCTTTGTATTGCCGTGTGTCTAATGCTGTGATTTAATGTCCTTATGCTTCTCGTTCTGCCTTCACCCATATAGTGCAAGGAAATAACGACGACAGTCGACGAAAACAGCTACTTTTTTATTTATTTTAATTTCAACAACACACCACGGGAGCTGACTGTGAACTGGGTTGGATGTGCTAGAGAGGATGTCATTGACGTGGAGAAGAAACAAAGTAGGGGCTATAGCTGAACCTTGAGGAACTCCTGCATTAATCGGATACAGTTTAGAGGAATGGCCATCCACGACAACAGAAATGCTCCGGTTGGAGAGGAAGTTTGCTATCCAGGTACAGAGTTTTGGTGGTACGCCATAGGCGGACAGTTTATTAAGCAGTGCTGCGTGCCAGCCCTGGTCGAATGGTTTGGATATGTCTAGAGCGGCAATCTGGGATTCACCGTGTAGTTCCATAGACTTCTTCCAAGAATGGGTGACAAAGGAAAGGAGGTCGGTAGTTGATCTCCGCTGACGGAATCCATACTGCCTGTCGTGGATTAGACTGTGTTTTTCAAGAAATTTTAGTATTTCGGTATTTATATGTTTATATACTTTTCCATCACTTCAGAGACGACTGAAAGGAGAGAAATAGGCATGTAGTTGCTAGGAAGCGCTTTAGATCCTTTCTTGGGGACGGGTTGTACTCGAGTAGGTTTCCAGTTACTAGGGAATATGCCTCTATTGTAAGATGAGCAAATTGTGGTGCTCATTTTTTGAGAACAATCGCTGGGATCTCGTCAAGGCCAGAGGCTTTCCTGATATTAGTAGAAGAGAGCATCTTTCGTGCCTTTTTAGTTTTGAAAATGATATGCGTCATTTGCGACATTGGGGATTGTTGGTGGTTAAACATTTGGAGGTGGGTTGAGAGTAGAATTACTTGCAAACAACGAGGCAGAAAATTCAGCCTTGCCCCGGGCGGTAGAAACAATTTCATCCCCTGAGACAAGAGGTGGAAACGTGCTCTTGCAGAAATTATTCTTAATACATTTAGCAAGAGTCCAGAAGGGTTTTCTGCCGCTGTAGCTTAAGAGGACTTTGTTTTTGATGTGGTCATTAAACGAGTTTTTTGTCTCAGAAAGAATGCGGACATAGCGATTTCTTGCGTCGTTAAATGCTTGACGGTTTTCTTGACTGGGATTGTGTAGAAGCATTTTGTGAGCTTTGACCTTTTCAAGTCTGGCCTTGTCACAGGATTTTGTGAACCAGGGCTTTTGAGTTGCTGCAGAGGTTTTCTGTATACGTGAAATAAATAATTCCATGCCAACTGAATAATTTCTGTGACGCTTTGTGAGATATCAGAGGGGTCACGATGAGAGAAGCAGTCAGACGCTCATGGAAATGAGGAAAAGTAAACTCGCATTTCGTCCCAGTTCGCGGAATTGTAGTGCCAAGCGATACGTGGGTGTGATGACTGTGTGACCTCCAGTTGCATTGCGTAGGAAGTTGTGACAATGCCGTGGTCTGAGCGACTAAGGGGGGCGGTGACTGATATCTTATAGCAGTCAGGATTTGTAGTAAGAAGGAGAACCAAGGGATTTGAGCTGTGTGTTGGGATGCGAGGAAAGTAAGAAGGTTAATGAACCATATTGGCTAAAGAATTGCTGACTGCAAAGGCATCCGCTGCTCTTCTTTGTGGATCGGTTTTTGAAGATCCTAGCCAAAATGGACATTGAAGTCACCAAGAACAGTGACTTCAAAGGAAGTATATTCAAAAATCAGATGGTCGGTCTTTTCAGAAAGGTAGTCAAAGAGCTGGACAAAGTTGTTGTCAGAATGTGACCGGAAAATGCAACAGATGAATTTAGTTGCAGCCCTGAGAGAGAGTTTTATCCATAGTATGTCTTTTCTTACAACTTCTAAATTGAAAACTCTGGTGCAGGGTAGATTGCTACGGACGTTAACGTACACGCCTCTATAAAATCTAAAGTAAGTACGGAGCTCATACCCCGGGAAGTTAAGGTGATTAGTGGCTGTTTTAGAACTGATTTGAGTTTAGGTGAGGAAGAGGAGTTGAGGCCTATTAACCTGGACGAAATGGTGGACGGAGTTCAGGTTAGAATTTAGGCCACATATATTCGAGAAGGATATGTTAAATCTTGATGCTGACGCCCCCAGTACACTCCTCTCCCGGAGATCCGAATAGAGAGGTATTTTACCTCCGGAATTTTTGTACAAGGAGAAGCCATCATCATTTTTGCTTATAAGGGAAATCGACTCATACACCAGAACCGGAAACATCCGTTGGAACTTCACCGGATGCTCCATACTAATCACAGCGAGAACATACTTATAAAGTAATATTGCTATGGTATCCAGCCTCCTAGAACATTGTCATCTAAGTACGGAACTAGGTAATATGTTGTTACGAGAGCTCTAGTTAACACAAAATGTTGTGTAAAAATAAATCAATTCACAAAGAAAACAACTTTCAAAAGACAGCAGCTTTTTAATCAACAATGTTTTTTTTTTTAATATGACACTAATTGTCGAGAAATGTAATACACAACTACTTATAATTTAGGTAGATAAATAGTACTAGTACCAATGTCATTTTAAAGAATTATACATATAAAAAAATGATCGACTTTTAACTGGCCTTAACTTGACTACTTTTTATTTTATTTTAAAACAACTTTAAATGTGACGCAAGAAATTTTGATACATTCACTTAACTTTAAACAGGACTCACTTGCTCCCACAATTTTAATTCAGCATTTCTTTTGCCAATCATGCATTTCCAAACAAAAGTCCCTTCATTGAAATGGGCAGTGACAATTTATAGATCAGGTTTGGCAACATAGCCCGATAATCAACACATCTCAAGAGCTGCATATTGGATTAAAAGTGGGAAGAGAACTTCGACTGGACCCCGATAAAAGGAGAGCAAGACAGACTTATAGTGAAAGCAGACCTACAGATTTGAGTGGACTGACGCTGACACTTATAATCACACATTCAGTAATATTGATTTTAAATTGACAATAAAAACCTCTGCAATTCAGTGAACAAAATCCCTTGAAGATTCTGCAACTTATTTAAAAGAAATAACTTTATCTTACCATTTTGTCCAAATGAGGTCTAAACACAAGCCAGTTAATTTTAGTCAGGCACCGTTATTCCACAATCTAACACGAATAGTGATTGTACTGGGTGAATCAGCAGATAGTGGTTGCGGAGAGATCGAACTTGTTTGGCGCTCATTAGAAAAATTCTGTCAAGCGTCTACCAAACACCTCTTTCATACCGTCTCTCCTTTGTCTGCTGAAAAAGTTCTCCGCGGGATGTTCCCGCATTCTGATTGGCTAGAACCCATCAGAGGATGCGTATTGCGATGAAATATTTTTAAGTCGGTTAAAACTACAAAGATGTCTCTGTTTCGAGAATTGTATTTTAGGAGGCAAAACATTAGGTTTTCTTAACCCGATGCTCAAGTGTACACATACACAACTGAGTCCGTCAAGACCAAGGTGCCCTTCAACGTTCGAACCAATAGATGAATGTGTTCCTTGTATTAAATTGTTATCACACAGACAGAAACCAATTGCGTCTTTAATTTTTATATTCCAAGAAAATAAACTGACACTATATTTCCTTGACAATAGTCCTCAGTGTGAAATATTTTTGTAGGAAAACCATTTAATGCTTGCTTTATAATGTTCCTTTTTAAGATGTGTTTTATCATTAAGCCAATTTTCACATTTTAGTGAATTTTCTTAAAAAAAATTCACTAATGAGGAGATCTAGCCTTTTAAATTTTAAAAAAATTTCTTCAAATGAGCGCTAATTAGGCCCCCCATGGAGAGGAAATTTGCTGTCCAGGTACAGAGTTTTGGTGGTAGGCCATAGACCGGAGGTTTATTAAGCAGCGCTCCGTGCCAAACCTGGTCGAATGCTTTGGATATGTCTAGAGCGACAATCTGGCATTCACCGTGTAGTTTTCATAGACTTGTTCTAAGAATGGGTGACAAAGGAAAGGAGGTCGGCAGTTGATCTGCGCTGACGGAATCCATTTTTGATTAAGTTCAATGAATAAATTCCTTTTGCAAATGGCTTGGACAAGTTCGTTAGCCAGGAAAATCTGCCCAGGTTTTCCCGGAAAAATTTGTGTTTTCTTTAGAAAAAAAATTATATCTCCGAAAATAACAAAGTAAGGGCAACCAAATTTGGTTATAGGGTTTATATCACTATAGGTAAGTTACCTACCAAAATTTAGCTATGTAGGTCAAAAGACAAAAAAGTTATAGGCGTTTAAAGAAAAATAAATTGGGTTTACCTCAAAACGTCAAAGTTGCGATTTAAAACGTCAAAATCGGTAACATTTAGGCAAATAACTTGACTCTAATACGGGCTATGGAAATCAAATGTCTCAAGAAGAATGTTTTACAAACCCTGAAGTCTTAGTTTCAACCGTCATTGTCCTTCATTTTACGAAAATGTTTCCAGAAAATTCATTTTAAATAGACCCTTTCTCTGATGCTTGGCAGAAGTCTTAGCTATAGAGTTTATCTTTAATGGTATATAATTTTTGTCGCATTTTCGTAAAAAATAAATAAAGCTGAATATATCCGTTATTATACAAGATATGAAAAAAATTTGTATATATTAATTATAGGGTGTCTTGAGCTACATCTTAAAAAATATTTCTACAATCATAGGATGGCCCCTAAGTCGTTGGTGGTACAAATTTTCTTTTTTTTTTAATCAAACAATTCTTATGTTATTGCATTTTCAATCGAAATATAATGCGTGTTTGTAAGGAAAGAAATTCTGGATGCAGCAAGTGCGTTATGGTAGCGAATTTTGATCAAATGCATCATATTTAAATAGCCCAATTTGCTATTAACCTATAAGGTTGACCAAGAAACGAGTTTTTCCGGGAACACTTTAAGTTTACTTTTGGAACTTTTTGTACATTTTCACACAATAAAGTAATTTTTATGAAACAGGGCACATTGTTTTTACTATATAGGTTATACTGGTAACCAAAATTGATGCCTGCTTTCTTAAAAAGAAAACACACATATTTGCAATAAAAATATTTTTATGAAAATTCACTACCATAGCGCACTTGCTGCGTCCAGAGTTTTTTTATTTGAAATACTCAAACAATTTATCAGATCCTTGGAATGGAAGCCTATTTGAAAAATGGTACCTTGGAGCGATATACATAATTTGCAACTTCTCAACCAACACGGAATTTTTTTTCCATAAATGCAGAAGTATTTTGACAATATGGTCCAAACATTTTACAACCGTATAAGAGCAACAGAAAGGCAGCAATATATATATAAAAAAGCCTGGACGCAGCAAGTGCGTTATGATAGTGAATTTTCATAAAAATGTTTTAAATAGCAAATATGTTTTTTTTTAAGAAAGCAGACATCAAATTTGGTTACCAGTATAACATATATAGTAAAAATAATGTACCATATTTCATCAAAATAACTTTATTGTTTGAAAATGTAAAAAAAAAATTCGAAAATAAACGTAAAATATTCCCGAAAAAACTAGTTTCCTGGCCAACGAACCTTATAGGTTAATAGCAAATTGAGCTATTCAATAAAAACTCGCTACCATAACGCACTTCCTGAGTCCCGAATTTATTTTCTTACAAATATGCATTATAATTTTGTGGTCTAAATTCCATACATTACGGCTGGCTCAGAACTGACACTGATAGGGGGAATTCGTCTGTGTAATTAAAAGAAAACATTGTTTAATCTATTTCAACTGAGCAGATTTCGCTGGTTAACGAACTTATCCAAGCCTCTTGCAAAAGGAAGGTACTCACCAAATTTGATCAAAATCGGCCCATTATTTTTTGAGTTATCGGTGTGATACATATATATATATATATATATATATATATATATATATATATATATATATATATATATATATATATATATATATATATATATATATATATATATATATATATATATATATATATATAAACATATAAAAATTGAAACCGACCGCGGATATGTGTTCTCGGGGGCCTAATTAGTGCTAATTTGAAGGAATTTTTTCAAAATTCAAAATTCGAGATCTCATTATTAGTGAATATTTTTTAAAGAAAATTAAAAGGTGCACTGTGTCGCTTGGATATGTCGTTTAGCCAATCCAAGCAAACCCCCTTTTCTTGAAAAAAAAATTGCAAGTTTTTAATCTATGAAACAAACTTAATTATTGTTAGGAAATCTATTCTACATATATACGTAATTATGTATGTAGCTAAAATGAAAGGAAGGTACCAACCAATTCTATACTTAGGAGCTATTTCACCTTTCTTACTTGCTTAGTAGCCGATTCAAGTAAACCGCTTTTTCTTGTAAACAAAAGGAAGTTTTTATAACTGAAATTAACTAATTTATTTCTAAGAAATCTGTTTCATGTTTCGTTTATAGATACCTGATCATTGACCTAGCAAAATTGAATATGCAGTTTAATGGGAAATTAAAATTCGATATCCTAACGCGCACGCTGCATTCAGACTTTATAAGGACTTCACTAAATAACTAACTGAATTGTCCTCACATAAATCTTCTCATACTTTATATCAATTCTGTGTAATTTACTCCCGGAGAGTTGGCGTGATAAGTAAGTATGTTACCCAATAATGAATATGATTGCGGTAAAGTTTTAGTCATTGGAACAAGAGGAGAAAGATAACTTTGAGAGTTTTCAACTTTATAGCACTTACTGCGGAATCTTCATACACTGATAAGGAAACAAAAGCTATAACTTTTTTATTTCCCTCTTCTGCGTCGTTTTCTAAAGAGAAGTCTTTATATGCATGTTCGGGCATATATTTTTGAATCGGAGGTCATAAAGATGAACATGGACGAATGATAAGTTGCATTTTATTTATCGTTCTAATAAAAATCCTTTGGTTTATTAAAGAAAACGTTTGACTGTGATGTAAAACCAAGATTATTTCATTGTATAAATCTTCAACATGGGGCATGTATTTATTTCCTTCTCAAAGTCAAAATCAGCTTGTTTTCAAAACCAAACAATTTTTGTGCAGATATAAAACGCAAAAGTTTATACTGTTCGAAAGTAAAATATTTCAGATTGTTGGTCATCGTCTTTATCGACATATTTTTGGACAAAGTTACTTTTTGCAAAAGTTCAGTTTTACTGAATTTTCTTAAAAATTTCACTAATGAAGAGGTCTCTAATTTATAATTTTGAAAAAATATCTCCAAATGTCATATGTATTCAAATACGTTCAAATCTCAATTATCAATTTCATTGTCTCTGCTACTGACGCTAGTCAGTAGCGTACTGATGATGAACCAGAAAGGTTCGAAACTGCATTCGACGTAAAAAAATGAAAAAATTAAAGGTACAATCATAGCAAATGGACACACGATGCCTAGTAAGAGGATGCTTCTACAATTTTCATTCTCGATAGAACAGACTAGTGAGCTTAGAAAATGACTCCTAACGAAGAAAGAGAAGAAAATAAACCAAAAGTGAAGCTACAGGAACGTCTTATGCGGTAGAATACAAGTAAGTTTTGTGGGGTGATACGTATGTAAAATAGTATTGCAGTAAGATTAAGAAAAGCGTCATGTTAAGAGTAGACTGTAACAGCGGCAGAAGCAGAAGTCAATGGAAGCCACGTGTGTTCGGTAAAAGCAAATTTTAGGAAGAAACTATTGACTTTTAATAATAACAATTAATAAATCCAAATTTGAAAAAAAGTCAAATAACAAAGCTTTAAATTAAACATTGGCCTAAAATTTGTGACGGTTAGTAAACTTTAAGATAAACAAGTTTGTATGTAATTAGGCATATTTTAAGGATAGCTATGTCACATTTGCTTAGTTTTCAAAGTTATATTGTTGTTTTGTTAGAAAAAAGAAAAATTTGGATTTTATTTTGATTATTTGGTATACATACAAGGGCAGAGTATAAAAAATAACGAGGTTCAATAAATTTCATAACAATTTACAAAGTTATATATATATATATATATATATATATATATATATATATATATATATATATATATATATATATATATATA
Organism: Tillus elongatus; assembly: GCA_964006375.1. Classification (NCBI taxonomy): domain Eukaryota; kingdom Metazoa; phylum Arthropoda; class Insecta; order Coleoptera; family Cleridae; genus Tillus; species Tillus elongatus. The sequence goes on along the minus strand of OZ023263.1, from coordinate 62,561,397 downwards.
TATATATATATATATATATATATATATATATATATATTATAAGGAATGGACCTCAACCTATTATAAATCCCTCATATATTGTCATTTTGCTCTTTTAATTATTTAATAGCTAGCTGAGTCCACAAAGAAGAAAAGGAACAGGTAAATATACCAATATATAAATACATGGTAAGTTTTCCTTGGTGTATTAACTACCATAAATAATACGACAATCACAAATTTTCATAAATTTATTAAAAACACAAAATGTTACATTAAAAAGCCATATTATTACCTTTTTATTACAATTAGCGCCCTAAACGTGGGACTATTCGTTAGTAAAAGCCCATTCTATAACAACATGTATATATATATATATATATATATATATATATATATATATATATATATATATATATATATATATATATATATATATATATATATACTTTATTTGTTTGCTGAACTTTTTGTGACTTTTTATTTGTATACTGGACTGCAGTTTCTAACCGTCCTGGTTCATCATCAGCACGCTACTAACTATGATCGTTTCTGTGTGGTCTATGTTTGAAATTGTACGTGACGTCTGCGTGTTGAGCGTTTATTGGTCGGTTTACTGTTCTCTGATTGGTTGTGTTTTCGGGCTGTGTCGAGTGTATCGGTTTCCTGTTTTGATTATTGTGGTTTGATAATTTGTCTATTTGTATGGCTTTTATTAGTTGTTGTTTAAATATTTGTACTTGGATTTGTTCTGGGATAAACTGTTTCTTACTGTTGTTTGTTGAATGTAGTATTGTTTCCAAATTTCCATTTTTTTTCTAGTCTTTAATATGTTTTATTAGTTGTAATTGGTTGTTATCTGGTTTTTGGTGTTTTCTTTTGTGTGTAGCTATGTTTCATTTGTAGCTAGGTATGTGGATTTTATCTAATGGTGTTTTATGTTCCTTATGTCCAAAAGCGGGGCATAATAATTCTTATTAATTGTTAGAATTTGATGTATTATTGTGTTTGACCTCTCTGTTAAACCTTTTGAGTGAAATCAAAATAAAACAACAACTTGGGATTAAGTAATGTAGCGGGTTAGATATTTTACTTAAGAGATCAATTATTATTACAAACTATGGCACCCCTAACAACTTTATTAGCTGCCTAAAACTAGATATAAATTACCTAGATCTCGCCAACAACTGACTAAAAGTGACTAAGATCAGTGAAAGTGTACAAATGGCTGGTGCCACAGACTTGATGGCTACATAGATAATATTATTTTTAGACAAGTGGGTACTTTTTAATGACTGTGCAGTCGGTTTACATAAATGTTCTGTATAAACTAAATTCACATATACAGTTTGACCAAAAATATTAAAATATTTTAAAGCAGTTAACAACAGTTATTTATTCCACGTACACAGAAAACCACTTCAGCCACTCAAAAGCCCTGGTTCTCTAAATCCTGTGACAAGCCAGATTTGAAAAGGTCAAAGCTCATAAACCGCTTCTACACAATCCCAATCAAGAAAACCGTCAAGCATTTAACGATGCACGAAACCGATATGTCCGCATTCTTTCTGAGGCAAAAAACTCGTTTAATAACCACATCAAAAACAAAGTCCTTTTAAGCTCAAACGGCGGCAAACCCTTCTGGACTCTTGCTCAATCTATTGGGAATAACTTCTGCATGAGCATGTTCCCACCTCTTGTCTCTGGGGATGAAATTGTTACTACCGCCGTGGGCAAGGCTGAACTGTTTGCTTCGTTGTTCGCCGGCAATTCTACTCTCAACCCACCTCCAAATGTTCAACCACCAACAGTCCCCAATGTCGTGCATAAAATGACGGATATCATTTTCAAAACTAAAAAGGTACGAAAGATGCTCTCTTCTCTTAATACCAGGAAAGCCTTTGGCCTTGACGAAATCCCAGCAATTGTTCTCAAAAAATGCGCACCAGAACTTGCTCCTGTCCTGACTCGTCTGTTTCAGATATCTTACAATAAAGGCATATTCCCTAGTAACTGGAAAACTGCTCGAGTACAACCCGTCCCCAAGAAAGGATCCAAAGCGCTTCCTAGTAACTAAAGGCCTATTTTTCTCCTTTCAGTCGTCTCTAAAGTGATGGAAAAGTATATAAACACCGAATTACTAGAATTTCTTGAAAAACACAGTCTAATCCACGACAGGCAGTAGGGATTCCGTCAGCGCAGATCGACTGCCGACCTCCTTTCCTTTGTCACCCATTCTTGGAACAAGTCTATGGAACTACACGGTAAATTCCAGATTGTCGCTCTAGACATATCCAAAGCATTCGACCAGGTCTGGTACGCAGCGCTGAGTAATAAACTTCCGGCCTATGGCCTAGCACCAAAACTATGCACCTGGACAGAAAATTTCCTCTCCAACCGGAGCATTTCTGTTGTCGTGGATGGCCATTCCTTTAAACTGTATCCAATTAATGCAGGAGTTCCTCAAGGTTCAGCTTTAGCCACTACTTTGTTTCTTCTCCACATAAATGACCTCCTCTCTAGCACATCCAACACAGTCCACAGTTACGCGGACGACAGTACCCTCCACTCAAATATACAATATTCTAAGCCTGTCTCTCTATCTCAATTAGATGAGGATCGCAGACTCATGGAGGGTTCTATCTCCGTGGATCTCCAAAATATATTAGACTGGGGAAGTAGAAGTCTTGTACAATTCAACTCCACCAAATATCAATTTTGCTTTCTTTTTCATAAGAGATACACCAGCCCTAGACCCATCACAAAGAACAACCAAGTTATTTAAAGTAATGAGTCCTTTTCTCTTGTTGGCATTTCTGTGGATCGACATCTCAATTGGCACCAACATGTCACATCAATCGCAGAAGCGGCTGCTAAGAAATTTGGTTTCCTCTTCCGGGCCCGCAAATACTTTTTGCCAGCTAATCTCTATACCTTATGTACTTCACAAATAAGGCCAAACCTCGAATACTGCTCCCACATCTGGGGTGCAGCTGCCGCTTATACACTCGCTATCCTGGACTCCATTCAAAAGAGAGCTATACGCCTCATCGGTGACCCTACCCTCACCCAAAGGCTGCCATCCCTTGCTCACCGACATGCCTTTGGTGACCTCTTTCTCTCTATCTCTCTCTTTTTTATAGCTATCTACACGGGCACTGCTCAGAGGAGCTCTCTTCCATAGATCCTCCACCTGCTGCCTCCAACAGATCAACCAGGGGAACAGAGCGAATACACCCTTTTACTGTCCGAGTCACCAGACATAAAACATCTTGTTATGCCCGTTCTTTTGTCCCGAGGACTTCCAAGTTGTGGAATTCCTTGCCGGCACATGTTTTTTCTTCTCCTCCGAACCTCCAAACATTCAAGTCCAGAATTAACAAGCTGCCTCTTTCCTCCTTGTCAACACCCACGGTACGATAGTATTTAGGCTGTAAGTCCTCGTGGTGTGTTGTTGAAATAAAAAATAAAAAAAAACCTTTTAAATTTCATCAAAAGTACTTTTTACTAGTACTTCATATAAATATTGTCCGGGTGCACAAAATATATGTGCTTGTGTATTAATATATAGGTTTGAGGCGTTATTAATCAATTCCTTCCACTATAGTTGAGTATTAAGAGAATCAGTAATGCCCTTGACTTCCTACTGCGCTTACTTATAACTACTCTCTAGAAATAATAATTTTAAAATGCACTATCTTTACCACTGTCTTCATCATTCAGCAGTTACAATCCAGTTTTAATATGTAGCATAAAGGTTTCAATAACTCGCCAAGAATAACTTAAATCCATTGTCAGGACATCAACAGAACTTCTTTGAAGTAAAAGCTTTAAAGTTCCGTCTTCCACTCGCAACAAATTACACACCTTTGTCTACGCTTGAACAGATGAGGAATGATGGAAGTTATAAGAGAGGATAATAGTGGCGAATGCAACTTTTATAGACACAGAGTGTTGAGTATAACTCAATAAAACTGGTATCCAAAAAGTTGTAAAGAAAGTTGGCATCTCGCTGAGATGAGCTGCCTTGCCTTTGTTTCCATTGAAGTCTAAAGACGGTTGTTTTGTGTGGCCACTCCACTGTTATCCCGAAATGCTCCTGGCGAGCAGAAACTTGGTTTCAGTAGTTTCACTTCCTATTATTGTTTTGTTCTCAGTCCTTTGGAACATGTCCACAAGCGACATTATTCTCGTCGGCTTCAATCTGTTTCGCGGTCATTATAACGTCGTAAATAGAAAATGCTGCTTATACTTATGGCCCTATTATACAGACTTTTTTCTGCGGACGGCGAAGAGAAACTTTTGTTTCATGAGAAAAAGCTGGAAGGATTTTGATTCTTATAAAAGTCCGCATAAGTTTATTGAACAAAGTTGGAAATCGCTTATATTGTAAAACGTATAATGCATAATGTGTCTGTTAAAAGTCTGGACGCAGAAAGTGCGTTATGGTAGCGAATTGTGAGCGAAATGTTTTTAATGGCAAATATGTTTTTTAATCAAAGGCATCAATTTGGGTTAGCAGCATAACCTATAAAGTAGAAGCAATGTACCATATTTCATCAAAAGAACTTTGTTGTTTGAAACAGTGTGAAAAATTTCGAAAATAAACTTAAAATGTTTACCCGAAAAAAGTGGTCACATTTTCCTGGCCAACGAAGCTATGCAAGTTATTTACACACCTGCCAAGAGATAATCATTCACAAAAAGCTTTTTGACAATAATTTAAAAAAAAATGCTTGTATATAAATTTGCAAACAATTTCTCTCACAAAAATTAGTCACTCTCTTTTAGCAAGGTTGACTTAGGTAATGTTTCACGAAAGTTATATTTCTTACTTTGCTAAACATTACTCATAGAAATAGGCCTCCGTACGAACTAATTTTATGGAATGTCTGCGATAAGCTAGTCTATATACGCTTACAACGCACGCCGCACTATCTTCTGACTCGACCAAGAGATGGAAAAGCACAGCTAAATTTTAGTGGGAAAACAGCATGCCTAACTAAATGGGCGAGTCTTACATTTATCCAGTTGCTCATACATATTTTTTTGCTTGATAATGATGGTAGATTGCTTGTTAATATATGTATGTTGAAATTACTTTCGATGATTGTCTTCTTTATTATAAATTTCATACTGTTAAACGGTGGTTTGTGGTAGCGTAAGTTCGGTAACTAATTGCTATTATCCTGTTTTAAATGCGTGATAAAGAGGTCATTCGAGATTTTGTTTCGCATACGTTAGTTTGTTTCCAATTCCACTTGGAATTTTATAGCACCCCGTAAGTAAAGGGCCCTTCAACACCATCGTAAGTAAAGCGCCCTACAACACCATGAAGAAGCCCCCTAAATACAATATAAGTAAGGAGCCCCTCTGACCAACATCATGAAGGAGCCCCCTGAATACAATATAAGTAGGGAGCCCCCTGACCAACATCATGAAGGAGCCCCCTGAATACAACGTAAGTAAAGGCCCCTTCAATGACACCGTAAGTAAAGGGCCCTACAACACCACACAGTAAAGAGCTCTCTTCAACAACATCTAGAAGGAGCCCCTGAACAACACAATGAAGGAGCCCCTGAATACAATATAAGTAAGGAGCCCCCTCACCAACATCATGAAGGATCCCCCTGAAAACAATACAAGTAAAGAGCCCCCTGAACAACATCATTAGTAAGAGCCCTCAACAACAACATCATTAAGGAGTCTCCTTCAGCACCATCGCCAGGGAGGACCCCCCTCAACCTGAAGCTGAAAGTTAAACTATTTATCTGTGACTTTCTTTTTCATTTGTAGAGTGTGCTGCACAATTCATTTTTACAGTGTTACAAGTAATCAAGTCATATTTTTCTTTCATATAATTAACTGAAGTCAATCAACTGCATTGTATAGTGTCAATAACTTTTTAAATAAACTGATTTTATTCATAATGCCTGATTTTATTTGTATCTCTTAAAATCTACCAACTGCAAGTGCCTAAACCCAAGCCCTGAGATAATTTGTGACATATTACAATGTGTATATTATATTATTTTAGTGTTCAATAAAAACAGAATCTTTTTTGGTTATAACTTTACACGGAAATTCAAACCGGTGGAAGTAAAAAAAAATATAAGCGGGAAAATGCTGATGTTTTCAAGTCACAAGCAGCAGTCAGAAAAAGCTCGTGACGCAGCAAGTGCGTTATGGTAGTGAGTTTTTATCAAATGTTTCAAATTTGATTAACTCAATTTTCTATAAACTTAGAAAGTTTAATTTTGGTATGTAGTAAGGTCTTTCTTAGGGCAAAATATCCACCAAATTTCATTAAAATAACTTTGTAATTTTCGAAGAAAAAAATTTTTTTGGAAGAAAATTTAAAATTTGAATAACTCAATTTACTATACCTTTGAAACTTGAATTTTGGTACGTAGTAAGGTGTCTCCAAGGCAATATATAGAGAAAATTTCATTACAGCACCTTCGTTATTTTCGAAAAAATTTTTTTTTTGCAAGAAAACTTAAAATTTTCTCGGAAAACCTCGTTCGATGTTCCTAGCTAAAGAAGTCATCCACGCGATTAATAAAAGAAAGGCACTTGCTGAGTTTTATTGAAATCGGTGAATTATTTTTTGAGTTATTAGACGGATACATATATATATATATATATATATATATATATATATATATATATATATATATATATATATATATATATATATATATATATATATATATATATATATATATATATATATATATATATATATATATATATATATATATATATATATATATATATATATATATATATATATATATATATATAAACATATAAAAATTGAAACTGACCCTGGATATGGATTCTAGGGGTCCTAAATCGCGCTCATTTAAAAAATTTTTGCAAAGTCTCACCATCGATACCTCACTATTAGTGAATTTTTTTAAATAAAAATTTACTAAAAGGAACATTATTTAAGTATGTCACTTTGAAGCTTCATTTGATATTTGTGCAGATAATTTATTAACTATTTATATATTAATAAACCATAGGTGCTCCTAACAAATCAACTATTTCTGACCTATATTGTACCAAAGTTATATTTTAATACTACCTATAAATTTTGAAACTACTTATCTACCTTCAGTGTTTCGTTTATGTAAATGAAGGATGTAGCCAGCGCGTAAGCTAACTCGAGCAAGTGGCCGTTGTTGTTCTAGGGTGTTCTGCAGCGCTTCTCTAACCGGTTTCGCAGATCGACAGCATCCTCAGACAGAAGAAAATTGAACTATAATACGAAATCATGACAACAGACAGAACAACGGCAGTACAAAGTTCTAAGCGTGGGACTGAAATACACTTTAATGGGGCAACCTTGCACTTTGCCATTAGAAATGAAACATGAACACTTCCATCAAGTTCCGAAAACCTAAAGTATACCACACAGCCGTGACCAGCCTCTGAAGCATCGCAGAATACGTACCATTGACAAAAATTTAATGTTAGTATGCGCATATACCTGGGAATATTTAAGGTAGACAATTTCGACAAAGATAATTTGTCATACTGTTGACATATATTCTCGGGAGGCTTGTTGTCCCAGTCCAATCCAAGTGACCAAAGCCTCTGTATTAAATGTTCAGCAAAAAACGTTAGTGGACCCAAGGATCCCCAGGGGTCGTTTACCTTGACTATCTCTGACAAAACAGTGCGTTCTGTACATTGCAAATGAATGTCTTTCACAACAAACGAAAACGAGTCAGAAGAGGGAAGCCACTGTAAACCCAAAATTTTAACGGAGATATCCAGATCCATCTCGAAAGTTAAAGAGCCTGACTAACAATGAAGATCGTCGATTATAGGTGGATCATTTGCAGCCTATTTCAAACAAAGATCTCTTGCTATGTTACAATGTTTTGATCACAAGATTCTGTAAAAAATGAAAATAAAATAAAGCGAAAATGAAGGATGACGACTCAAAATGACAAAATAAATTCGGGACTCAGCAAGTGCGTTATGGTAGCGAATTTTTATTGAACGCCTCAAATTTGAATAACTCAATTTGCTATTAACCTATAAGGTACGTTGGCCAGGAAACTAGTTTTTTTCGGGAATATATTAAGTTTATTTTCGACAAGTTTGTGTACATTTTTTTAAAGAGTAAAGTTATTTTCATGAAATATGGTACATTGTTTCTACTATATATGTTAAACTGGTAACCAAATTTGATGTCTGCTTTCTTGTAAAAAAACACATATTTCCTATTTAAAACATTTTTATTTTAAAATGCGTTGTGGTGATCTGGGTCCTCCAAGTGTGCCTATGATAAAAATTGATGAAAAAAAACATTATGCAAAGCTTGTCACATTCTATAAGTTGTTTTTAATAGCTACCTTGCAGCGTTTACTGTAACAAATTAGAACATCTACATAAAAGTACAGTGCACACATGGTAATCACACTTGATAATTTACAATTCAAAAACTCTGACTTGCAAATTCCACCTTCAAGTGGAACAACCATTCCGTTGTATGTGGTATTATTTCCAGCCACAAAACAAAAGCCACAAACACAGGGCTAATATGTTAATTGTTTAATTTATCCTAGTGATATATTATTTAAACAAAAATAAATAAAGTTTGTGTACTCGTAAAAACAATTTAGGTAGCAGCGGGAACAAAACGAATATGGTTGGATCTGACAGGACGCGATTCTCGTCTATGTTAAATCACCACTGTAAATGCTATTCAAAATAGAAACAATTTAAAACGAACAGCTTCATTATTCACGCCAGGAATTTCATAAATTTCAGAGAATGCAACTCTTTCAGAGCTGAACTTATTTATTGGTCAAAGATGAGAATTTATCGTTGGAAGTAAAAACTTTTTCAATAAATGTTTTTTAAATGAATTATTATAATACTGGTAAGAATCTAAGTTATGAAGCCATTACTCACCTAAGAAGTAGATAATTAAAATGTTGGATTTCCAGTTATAAAATCAAAGGTGAGAAAGTGTGGTGGTAAAAGTATAAATTTCGAGACGAAGCATGTGCGTTACAATAGTGAATGTTCATAAGAATTGTACACTATTTGTACAGCATATCACCAGAAGTAATACCTTAAATTTCAACAGACGTCAAAGATCTGGTTTAGAAGTTCTAATGCACCCCATTTCGAAAAAAAATATTCTCTCTACTATCATTAAAACTATTCGAACCTTGTGTTCTACCTCCTTTTGAGAAAAAAAACTTTTTATGCACAAAACTCAATTTCTGATAACGCTAGAAAATTAAAATTTGACTGTAAGTCTTTCTAAAAGAAACTTGTATTATGAATTTGTTTAACGTCACAAAAGCTTCCCAGAGAAAAACTTAATGCATGTTTAGAAAAGGAATACATTTGCCAATTTTTCACTAGGTTAGGTTAGGTTTGAATGTGAGTGGGCCATACCGATCCCTCTACCGCGACCATAAGGTCTATTGTGGCTCACGCCTAATGGTTTATATTTCACCCAAAAAAGCAAGCCTCAGCCTCCTGCAGAGATCGATAATCTTTGTGGGCGAAAGTTGATCCAGATCTTCCGGAACAAGCTTTCTCTTGCCAAGGAGCAGGTATCTAGTCCTGTCCGCGCCGGACAGGAACACAGTATGTGCTCTGCTGTCTTGTCACTCTCCATAGACAGCCGGCACTCGGTCTCCTGACCGACTCCAATACGGTGCATGTGGTGAAGCAAGCGGCAGTGTCCTGTATACAGGGCGACTAGAATACTCAGTTGTTGTCTGTTTAACTCTAGAAGTTTTTTAGCCCTTGACTCAGAAAGGCCTTAGAGTGAGCTAATCCTGGCAGATATTGCCATTGCTGGCTTGTCATTTTTTCTGTCCAGGTCTCTAAGGTGCGTTTTGCTGTGCATTATGTTATCCCCAGTACCGGTTCTGGTCCCATAAAGCCCCTCTAGGCACCACTCCTGGCAAGCGCGTCGGCTGCAACATTGCCATCATAGTCCGAGTGACCCGGTATCCAGACCAGTGACACCTCATTACAGCTGCCCAGTTCGTTGAGGGCAGATCTACAACTCCATACCGTTTTTGAATTGCAACGGTAGGAACCAAGAGCATTTATTGCAGCTTGGCTATCTGCAAATATCTTTATCGATTTGTGTGTGCACTGTTTTCCTATAGTTTCCCTTGCACACATCTCGATGGCATACACTTCTGTCTGGTGTATGGTTGCGTACTTGCCGAGGCTAGTTGATAGTCTAGCATCGGTGCTGCCCCCATATGCGCCGGCTCCTACCCCCATGTTGGTTTTGGATCCGTCAGCATACCAGCACAGATCAGCTCTTACTATGGTCGTTTAATTTGGTTCCCAGTCCCCCTTTCCGGGAGGACGGTCTTAAATGACAGATCTCTACTGATCTTTGTAGGCATCAAGTCTGAGACCATTCCCAGAATCTCATGACCCTCAATGTCATCAAGGAGTCCGGACCCTCCCAGACTGATTTCCTTCGGCATGCTGTCGGCCGTTTGTTTTTCATCTGTACGTTGTCCACCTCGCCACCCTCTCTAGCCATATGTGAAGAGGTGGAGTATTAAGGAGGACCTCCAGAGCAGCTGATGGTGCGGTTCTTATCGCTCGCGTTATCAACAGACAAGCTTGTCTCTGTATTTCACTAACACATTTTCAAAGACCTAACGATCGTTTCGCTAACAAAGTTAGTTTCATCAGAAGATGTAAATATTGTAACTGATTTCTATATATTATATTGACTTTCAGGTAGAGCCGAAACCGATTGTGGAATTTTATATCGCAGGCGCATCCTTTGTGTATTGTACCCTCAATTGCCAAAAGAGGTATATATATATATATATATATATATATATATATATATATATATATATATATATATATATATATATATATATATATATATATATACTTTCAAAGGCGCTCAACTCTCCCCGTTTTCTAAGATTTTTAATCAATTCTCCTTAGATTTTCCTCATTAACGTGGTGATTATTATCCCAAATATGTCGGGCGACGGAAGTTGTATCTATAGTCCCGTATTTTAATTGTGCTAAGTGTTCTTTGAATATAATAGCAATAGATATTAGTCTGACGTACTTAAGCTGACGAACCTTGGGGTAGCTGGGTAACTGGCGACGCTAACATTTTGGAGCCTCTGCACCAGGGTAAAAACGTTGTGATCGTGTTCCCCCGTTGCAGAGGTCACAAGTACCGCGGGTGCAGAAGTAGAAATCGGCTCACTCTCTCCTCCCAGGTTGATCAAGTTCCCCACTGACGACTCTCTGACCGAGCCTGAAACGCAAGGTTTCACCTCCGGCAGAAGTAAATTGGGTTCGTCCAAAAGGGACCTATTTAACGATGGCTAACATAACTTCCTTTTTCTTTGCTACAGTAGCGACTTTTCGTTTTTTTTTAACGTTTCAATATTTAACGTGGCCTGTAACAATATTTATTTATTCATTTGAGGCTTTTGATTTAGATATATATACATAAGGAGATATTGGCGGATTTTCACATATTTTTATTATTACTGTTTCTTACCTGTCGCATTCGTTTTTTTTTTCTCTTCGTGTGGGGGTTCTCTTTTTTTCTTCATCGAAGGAAGGGATGGGTTTAGAAGAAAAATTTTACAAACCATTCTAATATATATATATATATATATATATATATATATATATATATATATATATATATATATATATATATATATATATTGTGATGAACTCCGGCTCAGCAGATGGCCCGACGGATAATTTGCCAATCCGTCATTCGGGCGCGACTTAAACGTTTTTAATTAAACTATCCTCGGGCGCCATCTTTATTCCCTATTGAATAGGACGGGGTGAGATCCCCGTGAGGACTTCTGCTAAGGCCCTCGTAGAGCACCACGAAGCTACTGTTTCATAACAGCCTTGTCCCAGGGTAACTCGAGTGGAGATGAAAACTATAGCCAGGGGTCGTAAGTTATTCTGTCCCGTAGAGTTCTCGAGGAGTAAGTGGGTTTTAATCACTTACTCCCGAATAATGGCTGTTTTCCCTAACATATGAAGTTGGAAGCAGAAATACTCTAAACAGGCAACTATCGACTACGATATGCCTACGCCTTACACCCCCCCTTCTTCGGTTAACAAAAGACGCAGTCTTTTGTTACTACTCAACGTCCTCTACATAATTCGTTGAGTAGACTACTGTGATAACGCCAACGCCGCGCAAAATAAAGAACAAATCAAAAATTAAAGGTTCCTAAAATTAACTGTACATAATCCTTAACCCCTAAGCAACGCTTGGCCACAAGGCCAAAACCGAGCGATACCTAAAACTAACTTAACCTACTTCACTGTCACTGCACAGTTTCACATTTCACTTTGCACAAGTGTTCAATTTGGGGGAGGGAGAGAAAAGGCACAGGCATGGAGAATTGGCTGGAGACACCACTAGCAAGTGGCTGGAATTCCACCTCGAGCACGTTTTCCACTTACCTCACCAGCTCCCACGCTAGGCTCCATCAGCAAGCACTGTACACCCACTGATCAGAAACCAGCTCCTACACAGGAGATTACTGCCTGTTGCGAGACGTTTTCCCTCTCTTCCTGGTCCTGCTGTTTCTTCCAACAAGGACATCTTCGGGACAGCGTTCCTCGCTTCCCACATCGGTAACAGAATATGCCCGATCGCCTTTCGCATTGCGACCGCCTGTGACCTGATTGGCCACAGCGCCAACATAACTTGCGCTTATATACAGGCTGCATTTCTTCGGCCACACTTGCGACGGCCTCTGGCTCCACCATACAATTTCCAATGCTAACCTTCTTCTTTGCACGCTGACTTTGTCGGTGCTCTGTCCTTCTTGCGAACCTATTCTGTATAGCTGCCGTCAAGCAATTGCCTTTGGAATATCTAGGCCCTGGACCAAGAAGGTCTATGCTGACAGTTTTACCAGGTTCATATTTCTGGGACAGTCTCTTTTGGGACACTCTGTAGCTTCGACAATCTACACAGCTTCTCACATATTTCGCAGTCTCGCGAAACATACCTGGCCAGTAATATTTCTGGGCCAATGAAGAAATTGTTTCAGCAATTCCTAAGTGTCCAGCTGCCGCAGCATTATGGTCCTCTCCTAAAATGCGTCTGCGCAGCTGTTTTGGAACACACAGCTTCCAGGGATGGGACAGCTTCCGTGTGTTACATTTACGTGGATTTGGAAAGCTACGGTACAAGCGATCACCACGGATGCAATAATCGGGACAGGCATCTGGATGCGTTGACACCTCTTCGAACTTCTTGCCGTACCAGTTGTCGGTTCGCTTGCCTTCGGCACCAAAATCGGTCACCTTAGCATCTGCGCCCTTCCGACAACTCACATCCAAGTTGGCGATTGGGGAGGAAATCTGAGCAGGCAACGGAACACTTGCCTTGTGCCTACTACTCCCTATATCATGCCTCTGCCTAATCTTATTTTCATTCAGCTCTTGTTCTCTCGGGTCCACCTCTATCTGAGCTAGCGGTTTATAAAATTCTTCCATACTTGCCACTTGACCCGCTGTTCGTTGTGATTGGTCGACTCGGGCTTGGGTATCCAAATTCTTGATCACGATGGTGCCATTTCTCAAATCGAGAACCAGATCATGGACTCCTAACACGTCCATCCCCAACACCATATCCACGGACAGAGTCGGCAGGACCAAGCATCTTGCTTGCACAACGCCAGAGTCAATACCCAGACTCCATTGGAACATTTCCAAAATGGGCGTCGTTGTTCCATCAGCCACTCTCGTAGACAGACCTTTTTCTTCCCAGGATACCAATCACACTTGTCTGCACCATGCGGTCACAGACTCACCAATAAACGACCTTGTCGCCCCGGTATCTATCAGTGCATTGAAGGTTCTTCCCTCTACCTTGACCAGTAGAAAGGGCCTTGTGTCAGAACCATGCACCCATTTGTCTTGCGGGGTTTCGGTCTTCGGGGCCGCCAATAGGTTCAAGCCTACACTGCCCCCCTTCGAGTTTTCCGACTGGGAACAGGGGCAATCTCGCGACCACAGACCTTGCTTGCCACATCTGGTACAGCGCGGCTGTGCAACAGATTGACACTGACTGCGGTAATGTCCCCCTTTCCCACACTTCCAGCATTGCGCTGCGCTATCCAGTCTAGATGCCTGAGTGGTAAAATGAACCTTCTTCTCGCGTTCCTTGGGCTGCGAACTCGACGAAGATTGCTCTTGTCTTCGGGAGTCCCTTGCCTCTAGGCTAACACCCGTTCCAACTTTGGAACCTACCAATTTTTCGGCCTTTGTCGGGCCGGTCGCTTTTGAATCCACCTCGTACAGAACCTCTTCTACGGCAGTGGCAGACTCTACAAAAGCTTCCACAGTCGTGAAGTCTTTTTGCCAGAGCATTTGCTTAAATTCAGGCAACAAGTTCCTATAAAGCCACGACAGTTCCTGTTCTTCGGTCATCTTCCCATGACGACGAATCAGGGTGCGTATATCTGTTATATACTGCAACACCTTTTCGCCTTTGCGGTACAACCTGCGACTAACCTTTGCTTCCAGGTTGATATAATAATCCCTGGGAAAATAGAACTTGCGAAAGCTATTACAAAATCCTCCCAGGTCGACCACGATGCCTTATTATTACGGTACCATAACAGGCATCTGCCTTCTAGCAGCAGCGGTAAGACACGGAGCAGACTTTCAGGAGTCACATTATACAACGACCTCATTTCCTCTAGCCTCTCCATGAAAGTTTCCGGATCGGAACTACCATCAAAATGAATGTGCCATCCGGCCACATTCGGAATTTCAACAATCAGTTTCGCCATTGTATTCGTAAACACCGGAGGATTCTGTAAAGTTACCGGGTTCGGAGACGATCTACCCTCCTTTATAAATTGAACTAAACGTCGCTTTTTCTCTTCGACTGTACCAGAGCACACCAACCTAAACTTGGCTAACTCAACGTTGACTTCGCCTTTCTTCAGCTTATATACCCAGCTGGTACGACTATCAAAGGCATCCGGGTCTAGGGACAACTCTGCCTTAACGGCTTCCCCTTCCCCTTTATCCTCAGTATCCATATTAACTGTCAGTGTATCCGCTGACACATCACAGTATCCACTTCAACACCCAGTATATGGAATACTACTACGTAGGCACGGCACGAAATTTCAACAATGTTCGCAGTTTCCCCAGCCTAACATCCAGGGCACGGGATAACCCTTCCCTACAGGACACCTCGGTCCTTCCAACCAGGATATATTTATCCAGAAACCAGGACTCCTAAGTCCCTAACCCACTAAAACACAGGACACCTATGTCCATAAAACAACAGGACAATTTCGTCCAATATACAGGACCAGTCCACGTAAAATAGAATATCTCAATTCAAAAACCAGGACTACTAAGTTCCTAACTGACTAAAACAGGACCTAAGTCATTAAAACACCAGGACAAATCCCATCTAATATACAGGACTCACTAGCCCACTCCCAGAACACAGAGGTTCCCTTTTACAAGACCTTCCGTTGGTCCAGTCCTCCAGGACACCAACTAGCCTTAAGTTACAAGGTATATTTAAATCCTATCCCTACGAAACTTCATAACTAAGTCCCTGCTCGGGCGCCATCTTTTTGTGATGAACTCCGGCTCAGCAGATGGCCCGACGGATAATTTGCCAATCCGTCATTCGGGCGTGACTTAAACGTTTTTAATTAAACTATCCTCGGGCGCCATCTTTATTCCCTATTGAATAGGACGGGGTGAGATCCCCGTGAGGACTTCTGCTAAGGCCCTCGTAGAGCACCACGAAGCTACTGTTTCATAACAGCCTTGTCCCAGGGTAACTCGAGTGGAGATGAAAACTATAGCCAGGGGTCGTAAGTTATTCTGTCCCGTAGAGTTCTCGAGGAGTAAGTGGGTTTTAATCACTTACTCCCGAATAATGGCTGTTTTCCCTAACATATGAAGTTGGAAGCAGAAATACTCTAAACAGGCAACTATCGACTACGATATGCCTACGCTAGTCGCAATCCGTCACAGGATTCTAGCCCTAACCCATTTACACCAGTACAAATGCCTACAGGCAGTGCAGTGAAACGCAACTAGTTACATAAAAGCTCTCTAATAACATTCAAGATATTTACAAAATGAAATCGGCAACAATAAAAATCAATCAAATAATTAAAACTAAAAATTCGCTACAAATCATGCGAATATCGAGACACATATCTCAATTCAGATAGTGTTATCTCTGGCAAGACATTCTTTTACAATTGATACCACAAATGTGTACTATTCAAAAATACAGTGATATTCACCTAAAATAATACGCCTAATAATTAATGCTAATTAAGCGGGCGGCTAGCATTCACACAGCAAACAAAGCATAACAACGCACGGCAAGCGTAAAACAGGATACCCTAAACCTCAAATGGAGAATGGATCCGCGACGTGAGCAAAGAAACGGTTCCCACGCTTCCACGACCCTAACTCGCTAATGAATACCACTAGGTAATTCGTTACCTAATATGGAACACCCTAACTCGCCTACAATGCCCTCCAGCGATTGCACACCATTCTGGATTGATCTCTGCTTCCTCCGAGGACTTTTCCGTCCCTCAAAGCAAACATAGTCGCACCAATACAGTACACGATGTCGGGCACACTAAATACTACCCTACCTCAGCACTGTCCGTGCTCCCGTTTCCCTTAAATGGGTACGAAACGTGACCAGCTTGGCCCTTACCTAGGCTGGACACTTTAGCTAATTAACCACCTACTTTAGCGAGCGCGTACCCTCCAGAATAAATACACGATTTCCCAAAGGATGTACGTCCCTTCAAGAGATCGCGGTTCACCCTGTATAGTACGCTTTGAATCGCTAAAACACCCTAATTCCACTACAGTACGGCATAATTATTTACCTTACTTAGATCTCCCTTAGATGGGCAATCGTGACCATTTAGTCACCACTAAATCCAATAAACTCTATCTACACGTGAAATCCTAACTCCGCTGTTAATACTTCGCGTAGAACAGCATTAATAAAACACAGTCAGTTTAACCATTTATAAGTTATACTTCTGCAAACTAACCTTGTAAATTAATACCCTTTTTAGAACACAGTCCTCCTATACCGTTATTCCTTATTACCGCCAGGTCAATACACGGCCTCCTCGCTACTCTATAGCGACACGGAATAATCTTTATCCAGGCATCACACCTGACTCAACGCTTTAATAAATTTACCACGCGAGATACGGACGGCGTCGACCTGTTGCCACGGCGATGATGCAAAACCCTCTGTCTCGCGATGTGTCTGCTCTCCACCGTTCGCTTGACATGCGCCTAGGACACATCTTATTGCGCGTGTCAGACTGGCGTACAGCGGTCCATTCTACAAGAACTGCGTTTGGGCTCTGGCGAATTTTCATACTTTAAAATGAGTCTGATTTATTGTTCAACAAATATCCGTTATTTATACCGCCTAAACGGCTTATTAGCTATTTAAATAACCGCAATAAATCGGACTTCATTACAATATATATATATATATATATATATATATATATATATATATATATATATATATATATATATATATATATATATATATATATATATATATATATATATATATATATTCCTCTAATATTAATAATAATTTACATATATTTTATTTGTCGTGTATACATAAGTATATAGCGAGAAATTTACAGGTGTGCATAGCTAATAGAGTAATTTTATATGCATTTTTTATTATCAGTTTATCTCTTGTACCCGTTGTTCACAGACTTATGTCCTAGTGTTGTGTCTTGTTAGTGCACCATAGAGGTTAACAGACTATTGTAGTGAGTTATAAGTGTTCCATAAGCGGCCTTATGTCACCGTGCTAGTGCCCCGTTTATGCCTGCCTGTACACTACCATCTACAGATTAAGCATTTGTAGCGTTTCAAATGCTACAAAACGAAAGTAGTGATTTTATTTAAGAAAAAGACTATTCTGTAAAAAATTACAATTACCACCTAAATATTTTTTATTCGGGAAGAAAGGATTTTCTGACATACATCCTGTGAACCGAAGCAAACAAATATGTTACATTATATTACCGAATTCAATTTCTCTCCCATGCAAAGCCTGAACAAAATGTTGCTCTACGGGTTGTTAAGAACCTAATAACCCAATTCTTCTTCATATAGTTAAGTAATGCAAATCTACGGCATTTTACAAAAAGACCTATGTAATTCCTAATCTAAGTAAAAATTGCAAAATAAACACAGCGAGTTTTAGATGAATCTGATTAAACATAGATAATAGCTGAGCAAACTAAAATACTCGTAGTTTAAGTCGAAAGTCAATATCGCTAATTCAACAGTTTATTAAATCAGCTTTTTCCACCGAGCTTCCACAGACCTCGAAATCGACCAGGAGATGGCAGGAAACTGTTTGATTACCTGCAGCCTGCAGAGCACTAATGCACCTCTGTGAAGAAAGGTAAAAGGTTATTAGGGGTATAAATGGGTATAACTGTCGGCAGTAGATTATCTTAATGGGTGTTTCCTTCTTAGGATATTAAGCTTTTATTTCATATATTTCCTGTCTAATATGATTTAATTAAATATTTTTATCGCCGGCATTTAATATAGATTCTTTCAGCAATAAAATTTAAAATACTGCAAATACATGTCTTCCTTATCGTCTTGCTTAAAAAATTAATTGAGTTGTTGGCAGTTTACAGTTGAAAAGTCGCGAGTTAACTTTTTGGTTAACACAAATGAATTTTCTCAACAATTTATTACTAACAAATAAAGTGTCAACATAAATATGCTATACAAATGTAATACCTAGTGAATCTTATTGACGGATTAAATTGTTAAGTAAGACGTTATTACTTTATAGCCCCTGGCTTGGGCATTGCTTATACGGTCTTTTATCACATGGCAGGAACACAGTCAACGTCTAGACCACGCAAGACCTAGAGCTGATCAGCCCTTTAATAGTTGTCTGGTGTGGTATACTTTCAATATGGTAGGTGATAGTCGAATTTTCCTTTGCGTGATAGTAAACGATTTTTTTCACGCCCGATGAGGTACCACCCCTTACATCAAGGGGCCGGTGAAGTCCCAGCGGACGTTTCCGATTCTGCTGTATGAGTCGGTTTCCCTTATAAGCAAAAATGATGATGGCTCCTCCTTGTACAAAATATTCCTGAGGTAAAATACCCCTTCATTCGGATCTCCGGGAGAGGGGTGTACAGGGGGCGCCAGCATCAAGATTTAACATATCCTTCTCGAAAATATGTGGCCTAAATTCTAACCTGAACTCCGTCCACCATTGCCTCCAGGCTAATAGGCCCCAACTCCTCTCATCGAAATTCAAATCAGTGCCAAAACAGCCACTAATCACCTTAATTTCCCGAGGTATGATCTCCTTACTTCTTTTAGATTGCATAAAGGCGTGTGCGCGTACGTCCGTAGTAATCTACCCTGCACCAGACTCCCCAATTTAGAAGCTGGAAGAAAAGTCATGCTGTGGATAAAACTCTCTCTCAGGGCTGCAACTAAATTCATCTATTGCATTTACCGATCACCTCCTGACAACAACTTTGTCCAGCTCTTTGACTACCTTTCTGAAAAAACCGACCATCTGATTTCGGAATATCCTTCCTGCGAGATCACTATTCTTGGTGACTTAAATGTCCATAATAAGGAATGGCTAGGATTTTCAAAAACCGATCCACAAGGAAGAGCAGCGGAGGCCTTTGCAGTCAGCAATTCCTTAGACAATATGGTTCAGCAACCTACTTACTTTCCTCGCATTCTAACACACAGCTCAAATCCCTGGGATCTACTTCTTACTACAAATTTTGACTGCTATAAGATATCAGTCACCGCCGCCTAGGTCGCTCAGACTACGGCATGGACACTGCTTCTTGCGCAATGCAAACCGAGGTCACGCAGTCATCACACCCACGTATCGTTTGCCACTACAACTCCGCGAACTGGGACGAAATGCCAGATTAGTTTTCCTCATCTCCATGGGTGTCTGTCTGCTTCTCTCATCCTGACCCCTCTGATATCTCACAAAACGTCACCAAAATTATCCAAGCTGGCATGAAATTATTTATTCCACGTACACAGAAAACTCCTGCAGTCACGCAAAAGCCCTGGTTCTCTAAGTGCTGTGACAAGGCCAGACTTGAAAAGGTCAAAGCTCACAAAAAGCTTTTACACAACCCCATTCAAGAGAACCGTCAAGCATTTAACGACGCAAGAAACCGCTATGTCGTCATTCTTTCTGAGGCAAAAAAACTCGTTCAATAACTACATCAAAAACAAAGTCCTCTTAAGCTCCAGCGGCAGAAAACCCTTGTGGACTCTTGCTAAATCTATTGGGAATAATTTCTGCAAGAGCACGTTCCCACCTCTTGTCTCAGGCGATGAAATTGTTCCTGCCGCCCTGGGCAAGGCTGAACTTTTTGCCTCGTTGTTCGCCGACAATTGTACTCTCAACCCACCTCCAAATGTTCAACCACCAAGGGTCCACAATGTCGCGCATAAGATGACGGATATCATTTTCAAAACTAAAAAGGCACGACAGATGCTCTCTTCTCTTAATACCAGGAAAGCCTCTGGCCTTGACAAGATCCCAGCAATTGTTCTCGAAAAATGCGCACCAGAACTTGCTGCTATCCTGACTTGTCTGTTTCAAACATCTTACAATAGAGGCATATTCCCTAGTAACTGTAAAACTGCTCGAGTACAACCCGTCCCCAAGAAAGGATCCAAATCGCTTCCTAGCAACTACATGCCTATTTCTCTCCTTTCAGTCGTCTCTAAAGTAATGGAAAAGTATATAAGCACCGAATTACTAAAATTTCTTGAAAAACACAGTCTAATCCACGACAGGCAGTATGGATTTCATCAGCGCAGATCAACTGCCGACCTCCTTTCCTTTGTCACCCATTCTTGGAACAAGTCTATGGAACTACACGGTGAATCCGAGATTGTCGCTCTAGACATATCCAAAGCATTCGACCAGGTCTGGCACGCAGCGCTGCTTAATAAACTACCGGCCTATGGACTACCACCAAAACTCTGTAGGTGGACAGCAAATTTCCTCTCCAACCGGAGCATTTCTCTTGTCGTGGATGGCCATTCCTCTAAACTGTATCCAATTAATGCAGGAGTTCCTCAAGGTTCAGCTTTAGCCCCTACTTTGTTTCTTCTCCACATTAATGACCTCGTCTCTAGCACGTCTAACCTCGTTCACAGTTACGCGGACGACAGCACCCTCCACTCAAATATACAATATTCTAAGCCTATCTCTGTAGTCCAATTAGGTGAGGATCGCAGACACATGGAGAATTATATCTCCGTGGATGTCCAAAAAATATTAGACTGGGGAAGTAGAAATCTTGTACAATGCAACCCCACCAAATCTCAGTCTTGCTTTCTTTCACATAAGAGATACACCAGCCCTAGACCCATTGCAATGAACAACCAAGTTATTCAAAGTAATGAGTCCTTTTCAATTGTTGGCATTTCTGTGGATCTAAATCTCAATTGGCACTAACAAGTCATATAAATTGCAGAGGCGGCTGCTAAGAAATTAGGTTTCCCCTTTCGGGCTCGCAAATACTTTTCACCAGCTAATCTCTATACCTTATATTCTTCACAAATAAGACCAAATCTCGAATACTGCTCCCAGATCTGGGGCGCTGCTGCCGCTTCTACACTCGCTATCCCGGACTCCATTCAGAAGATAGCTATACGTCTCATCGGTCAACCTATTCTCACCCAAAGGCTGCCAACCCTTGCGCGCCGACCTGCCGTTGGTGACCTCTCTCTCTCTTTTATAGATATCTGTACGGGAACTGCTCAGAGGAGCTTTCTTCCATAGTTCCTCCACCTGCTGCCCCCGACATATCTACCAGGGGAACAGAGCGAATGCACCCTTTTACTGTCCAGGTCACCAGATATAGAACATCTTGTTAAGCCCGCTCTTTTGTCCCGAGGACTTCCAAGTTGTAAAATTCCTAGTCGGCACATGTTTTTCCTTCTCCCCCGAACCTCCAAACCTTTGAGTCCAGAATTAACAAGTTGCCTCTTTCCTCCTTGTCGACACCCACGGTGCGATAGCAAATATAATTTTTTTTTAAGTATTCCTGTTATACAGGCTGAGTATCTGAGTTAGCTGGACGAGTAACCCATCTCAGCTAATCAATGCTCTAACTACCAAAAACAACTAATACTCCTACTATAAAATATTGAGGTGGCTGAAAACTGATACGTTGAAAATTATGCGGCAGATACGTATTCCGACAACGAAGTTGTATTCATCAATAGCTGTCGCTAAACTAACTGTATGCGCAAAATTATCCTATTTATACACCTAAACTATACACTAAAATGATGTAATCCCGATAATGGAATACGGGATGATGATCTAATACCGGACGATGCAACACAGTATGATGCAATATCAGATGCCTCAGTACCGGATGATGTAACACCGGATGACGTAACACCGGGTGACGTAATTCAAGGACTATTGTTGTGTCAGTGGCTATACTCAACCGGTTGTGTCGATGTTGAAAGCCACCGTGGATTATTTCGTGCCATATCATAAGGTGCTGAATTGACCGGACCTATGTTAGAATTCAAAAATTCTGTAGATTCACCTTGCGGACTTACAAACCTTCTAAAACATCTAACTTGGTATAATCCGTGGTTGCCTTCAACAACTTAAGATTACTATCATCTACCTTATGTGCCGAGTCAATCACATGTTGGTTCCACGCTAGATTTTTTTGCTTTATTGAATCTAAAATAAGCTATGTGCTCTTTGAATCTTGTTATTGATCTCCGCGTTTGCCTAATAAAGATTTTCTCGCAATTATTACACGATAAATGCCCAATTTTTGTCGGAAGTCAATAGTATCCTTTGGTCCACCTAAAAGGTCCTTCAAATTATCAACTTTATAAACAACTCTCAAGTCGTTATCTTTGAATATTTTCTCTAATCATTTTGTAAGAAAATGATATAAAGGAAGTACAGCGAACTTTTTGGGTGGATAATCCGATTCAGGCTTCAATGTAGTAATGTTACTTATCAATATTTTCCACCTATGCTAAGTAAGTAATCTATACGCAATGTCTGTAGAGAAACTGTTACAAATCGCAATATCTATAGTCTTGTCCATCTCTGAATTGTATCGCTTACTGCTCAAAGGAAAACTGAGTAAGCTCCGAAAATGAAAGCTCAAACTCTAGATTTTGTGACAGAAAGGATGATTCAAATCTGGTGGTATGAAGCGATTTGTAGAAATTGCTTTCCTATAAATGTCAATTTATAATCTATCTATCTTGATGACAAGGGTATCAAGAAAGGGTATTTGGTCGTTGTTCTCCATTTCGTAAGTAAAATCGATTCAAGGGAATCTACTGTTCAACTTATTAACAAAATTATTGATGTTATTTTCACTGAGGTGAAATATGGCAAAAATACCATCGACATATCTCAACCATACCCTAGGAAAATACTCCACCGCCACAGCAAAGTCATTCTCAAATGGGCTCCTAAAGAGTTCGGCAACGAAGGGAGACAATTGGTTTCCTGTTGTGGTTCCCTCCATCTAACGATAAAACTTCCCACCGACTCGAAAGGAACTCTCAGACATGTATTATGAAGTTAGCTTAATATATTCTTTCACCTGCATGTCTGATAGCTGGTAATAAGGAAGGATGTCCCGAAGTTCCTGAAGAGCTATATCGATAGGGATGCTGGGGAACAACGACTCGACATGAAAAGAGATATGCACTTCATTTGGTTTTAACTTAATATATTTGATTATATTAATGAATTCAATGAAATTTTTCACCGAAAAACTAGGAGGTTGAATTTACAATGTACTGAGCTCTGTCGGTAACCATTTGAAAAGTTCATAAGTCGGGGAACCCATACCGGAGACCATTGCTCTCATTTCATTTCCCGGCGTATGGACCTTCGAGAGGCAATACATGCAAGGTACAATTACATTGGATCAGTTGTTGAAGGCAACCACGGATTATCGCAAGTTAGATGCATTGGAGAGTTTGAAAATCCGCCAGGTGAATCCACAGAATTTGATGAATTCCGACATGGGTTCGGCCAATTCAGCACTTTTTGAAATAGCACGAAATAATCCATGGTTGCTTTCAACATCGACACAACCGGTTGGGCGTATCCCCTGACACGACAATAGTTCTTGAATTACGTCAACCGGTGTTACATCATCCGGCACTGAGGCATCTGATATTGCACCATACGGTATTGCATCATCCGGTATTTAATCATCCGGTATTTTATCGTCCGGTCTTGCATCATCATCCGGTATTGCATCATCGGGATTACGGCAGCTACTGATGAATACAACTAGGTTGGTGAAATGCGTATCTAGCGCATAACTCTCTGTTATTATTTTTGTGGTTTTTGGGTTATTCTGCTTTTTGGTTCACTCCTACTGTACTCTTATTTAAAGGGTAGAACATTTAGAGCTAAAATTAATGCTGCTGTATCAAGTGCTAGATTTATAAAAAAAGATGTACCACAAGGCTCCAGAATCGATCAGAAATTATTCAATATACACCTAAACGGTATTCGTCATTTTAAAAAACGCAAACGGTACTTTTTGCCGATGGCACGGTCATATTATACACACATTTATTTAGTTAGTAGCACCAAAACCAATTCAGATCCATATAGGTATTAGGTCGAAATACTTTTAAAACTGTAAAATTCAAGTAGATCATAATAAATCCATGGTCGTAATATCTAGGGAACAATACTGCTACAAATTAAGTCATACTTTCCACATAGCTGTGATGGGTCACTCTCCTCAGAAAGACATTCTCGCGAAATTAACTTAAGGTCCATGACTTGACCATAAAAATTTTCGTATTCCTGTACACATAAACTTTTGAAACGACATATTACACATTTTTTGTTAGTAAAGTGTCAGTTTAGCCAATCAACCCACTATTTCTTCCAGTTTTTCTGAACCGATCTTCCTCACAAAAACCCAGACTATCAGGTTGTGAACAGCTACCTTTTCACCAAATTTGGTGTCGATTACAAAACAATTTAATATTTTACCTCTACAGGATCAACCGCTACGTACTTGAATTTCATGAAAAATATGTAGTTGACATTAAAAGCCATTGCCAAGGTCAGATCCCAGGTCACCATCGGATAACAGGCAGATTGACAGGCAGACAGAACTACTGACCGACAGACAAAATATTTTTCGTTCCAGAATCAAGTTATTTAAATGCTTTGAGACTTTTTAGAAAAAAAACGACTTTTCGAAATTTCTGTTACTGATATTTCTTCACCCCTGCACGTTCTACCTCCAATTAAATTTTAGCACAGAATACTAAATGTTGAATAAAATTGAAAGTTTTCTAATAAAAGAATCGTAAGCCGTTATGTTACTCGAGTTTTAACAAAAAAATGTAAATTTTCATCAAATCACTTTACTTTCATCTCCTACTCCCTCAAGCCAAAACAGTCTGAACAATATTTAAATAAAGGATAGAATAAGTTTCCGGTTTGTCTAATAAAAAAATTAATATCTATGCAAGATCAAAAAAAAATGTGAACGAAAAGGTAAGATATCTTAAAAACTATATATATATATATATATATATATATATATATATATATATATATATATATATATATATATATATATATATATATATATAAGGCTTTGAAGTTCTGCTTTATATAAATAAGTTTAGAGAATTTTCTTATGTAATGTATTTGCATTATAAAGAGTGAACCAGGTACCAAAATTTAGGTCTGTAAGTTTAAAGACAAAAAAGTCATGGGCATTTAAAGAAAAAAACAGGGGTTTTCCTAAAAACGTCAAAGCCGCCATTTGAAACATCAAAATTGACAACATTAAGGCGAAGAACCTGAAACAAATATGGATTATGTAAAGAAAATGTTGCAAGAAAAGTATTCTACAAACTCACAAGTTTCAGTGATTTTACTACAATATTTCCAGAAATTTCATTTCAAATAGACCCTTTCTCTGAGCTTTGGCGGTAGTTTTAGTTAAGTTTATGGTTTAACGGTCTATAATTTTTAGCTAATTTTCGCAGAAAAAAATCTTTAATTAGGAGACGACTTTTTAATTTAAAAAAGATTTCTTCAAATGAGCGCAAACCGGGCTCCCTAGAATCCATATCTTCAGGGTTTACTTTTAGTTTTTATCTGTTTACATATATACAGAGTGACGTATTTCTACGGTAAAGCTCAATATAATTGTTATTATACAAGTTAATTGTAGGCTGTCTTGAGCTGCATCTAATAAAATAATGTTTACAATGCCTACAATGTTTTTTAGAACACCCTTATATTATTACATTTTTGCATTTTTTTAGCGAAATATGATGCAGGTTTGTAAGAAAAAAATCCGGATGCAGTAAGTGCGTTTTGGTGACGAATTCTCAATGAATGCTTCAAATTTCAATAACTGAATTTGCTATTAACCTAAGGTTTGTTGGCTAGGAAACTAATTTTCTCGGAAATATTTTAAAGTTTATTTTCGGAAAATTTGTGTACATTTTTAAACAATAAGTGATTTTAATAAAAAATAGTACATTGTTTCTACTATATAGACTATACCGGTAACCGGATTGATTCCTGCTTGCATTAGATAAACATATTTGTTATTGAAAACATTTTTATGCAAATTCATTTCCATAACACACTTGCTGACTCTCGACTTCTTATTTATTAGCTACCCGATTTCACTGCCTAATTTATATTCAATCGTCACCAGTCAATTATTTTCGGAGATATTGGTAATGTTTTATATCATCTTAGAATCTCCATAAAACAGGGAAGTTTTTGAAATTATTAGGCAGTAAATTTTATTACAGTTTTTTTATTTATGGAGGTTTATTCGAAATTTAAAAAAAAATGGCAAAGAAAATGTACGTTTCCTTTAAAAAAAAATTTCGGAGTTTCCGAATAACAACAAAAACTATTTCAGCTTAATTCGATAATGCCGTTATTTAGGATTAATATGCACAAAAATCACATTCCGGAGATGCTTTTTCTCCATAAGGAAGGGTAAAATAAATAAAAATTTAACAATTTAAAAATTTTTCGTGAAATTGTGAATATCGTGAAAACCGCAAACTTTTTGATAAGATCATATAGGGTTTTTTTGAAAGTGCTTAAGCTAGTTTATCTCTGTGTGACGTTTGATTTACGTTTTGGGACATCTCTGTATACATAAAGATATCAAAATTGAAACTGATCTCGGATATGCGGTCATTTGTAGACTGTTTTTCAAAAATAAAACGTCGAGATATCCCCATTGGTGAATTTTTTCTACGAAAATTCCAAAAAAAGTTTTTTAAAATCAAAATTCGCTACCAAAATGCGCTTGCTACGTCAATACTTTTTTGCTATGTACTGACTCTATAAAGTTTAGATTCACTAACACTTAAGGGTCTTAGGTTGTTGTTTATTTTTCGAGACAAAATATCAGGTGCATTATCATAGTGTTCTAATATGCAGTATTTTATAGTATATTGTGCAACCGACAGCTGAAAAATAAGCGATAACGATGTAGAGAGAAGGCAATTTATCATCCGCTTGAAGTAATAAGAGTTGCCTATATGCTGAGATTTACCTGATCGCTAAGTCTATTACTTTGAGTTATTTAAAGTTTATTCTGTAATAATTATTGCTTTCAAATATACAGTGTATTCCAGATTGGTGGCTGATGCATTGGGATCTCGAAAACTATAATACATACGAAAATGGTTAAACTGGAAAAGTTGTAGTAAATTCAGTTTTGAAGTTACATCCGTTCGAAGGCTGGTTGTAACTCTGTTGGTTTTTAAGATATTTGCAAAAAATAGGAATATGCCTTTTCGAAAAAGTGCTGCAATTTCCCCAATTCAAAAGCTCTGGACGCAGCAAGTGCGTTATGTTAGTGAATTTTCATAAAATGCTTTTAATAACCAATATGCCTTTTTTTAAAGAAAGCAGGCATGAAATTTGGTTACCAGTATGACATATATAGTAGAAACAATGTACCATATTTCATTAAAATGGCTTTATTGTTTGAAAATGTACAAAAATTTTCCTAAGATAAACTTTAAAAACTGGTTCGTGACCAACGAACGTTAGGTTAATAGCAAATTGAGCTATTGAAATTTGAAACTTTAAATAAAATTCGCTACCATAACGCACTTGCTGCGTCCAGTTAAAATTTAAATCGGTTGCAAAAAAGAACAAGCACTTGTGAAGCCACGGGAAATGTCTACGGCTGTATTAAGTATTGAACGGTTTCACTAAGTGAGGGCAATAACAAACAACCAGATGTGCTATTCAAATTGAATTAAGTCATAAGAGTTTTCGCCTTGTCCCAATTGAATTTGTCATACACAAACTCGCTAAAAATTATCGCAGTTACACAATCTGATAACGGTAAAATGAAATTAGACTTAAAAAAAGAAAAAAAAAATGAAGTCACTCTAACTGAGGTTAGAACGCGCGTTATAGGAGTTCATTATTAAATCAACACTGCTGCCTTTACCTCTTGGCCATTCTCGACATGACAGATGTATCTATAACAGGTATATACGCAAGTATATTACTTTTCTAAGATGTTGATTATTTACAGCATACAATTTTTGTTTAAAATTGATTTTTTCCCATATGTTAACGAAATGAAGGAAAATGACGGCTGAGCCACAGTCTAGGAGCTTGTTAGTCATTTCGAGTCGTATTTTTAACTCACAAAGCGCTAATGCGTATTAAGGTACCACTACCAGAATTATTAACTTTGACGTTTCAATTTTTTTTATCAGAGGCTTGTAATTTCTTTGTCTTTTAACCTAGAGATCTGAATTTTGTCCCTTTATGACAGAAACCACCGTCCAGAATTTGGTTACCATAGCTTTTTAATTTTCGGGGATATTTTTTTTTTCGAAAGAAAACCCAAAATGTTTCCGGAAAACCTTACCCGATTTTCCTGGCTAACGACCTTGTCCAAGCCATTTGAAAAAGGAAGGTACTCACCAAATTTGATTAAAATCGGCCTATTATTTTTTGAGTATTTATCGGTGCGATACATACATACATACATACATACATACATACATACATACATATATATATATATATATATATATATATATATATATATATATATATATATATATATATATATATACATTTGAAGAATTTTTTTCACAATTCAAAAGTCGGTATCTCCTCATTAGTGAATTTTTTAAAGAAAATTCACAAAAAATCAGCAAATCCGTGAGTACGTTATTAGGACAATTTTTTGTCGCCTCTCAACCGGTCCCTTCAGTGTTAAATTCAGACGTTTCGGTTCTGAGATACCATCATCACCTATTTATTTCTAATGCCAGCCATTTTGGTTTTCAACATAATTAGAAAGGTTTTTTTTATAAGGATGTATCACATTTTCTGAAAATATTAGAATTGAATGTCAAAAAATCATGAAGCTTGTTTTTTCAAGATTAATCGCAAACTTTCGCCAAATATGGTAGATTTAATCGGTTTCTTTTGTTAGCGGATGACTACTAAGGAATATCTGGTTTCAGTTTATTTTTATTAAGAAAATTCACTAACAGAGAGGTGTCCATGGAAAGACTTTCGCAAAATGCCTTCAAATGAGCGCGAATTATGGCCACTGGAACCCAAATCCAGGGTCAGTTAAACTATATATATATATATATATATATATATATATATATATATATATATATATATATATATATATATATATATATATATATATATATATATATATTGTTTATACTTGGGGTTGTAATAGTTTTAATTAAATATTGTATAGTTTTATATTGAATATAGGTTTTTCAATTTTATATAGTTTAATTTTATAGTATATAGTTTGTTTTTAGGGTCATCCTGTATATAAATTTTGATTATAATTTAGTTTAAAGTGATTATATTGTATATTGTATCAAATTAGACAGTAATACACAATTCTCATGAAATATTCCTGCCCAAATTATATAAATATTATAATTGATTTTGGATAATGATGAATTTATTAATAAAATTATATCTCAGGTTTATTTTCTATGAATTTAAAATCCTTATGAATTTTGTGATGGGTTGCATGTATTTTGGGTGGTCTATTCTTTGCCTATTAAATCAGTAATAAACACAGACATATCAACACAAATATTATACTTCACCTTTTATAATTTCCTCGGCTTCTGAGGTATA
This sequence comes from Tillus elongatus, assembly GCA_964006375.1. Classification (NCBI taxonomy): domain Eukaryota; kingdom Metazoa; phylum Arthropoda; class Insecta; order Coleoptera; family Cleridae; genus Tillus; species Tillus elongatus. The sequence continues at coordinate 62,531,120 of OZ023263.1, read as the reverse complement.
TTGACTCTATTCTCAGTTAGTCGGTTCCAGTCGCTAAATGATGTTAAAATTTTAAGAATTCCTATGTTAAAAGAAATATTTCAAATGATATGTCAAAGAGCTTTTTAGATTTTGAACAAACATATTTATTATTTATTAACAATTATTTTTAAAGCTTCAATTGCAATTGGAATCCTACTGTACTGGATCCTCTCATTTAAAACTAATAACAAATTTATTCATATTTTTAAGTGTCAGGATTTTGGTTTCAACTTTTATAACATGGCTATTTATTTCAGAGGAGATTTTGATTTGACACCTGATGCGCCATCTCTGAATCAGTCTGTGATTTACTAATTCAATTTGGTTTGAATTTTTGCTATTTGTTGATGAAAACTGCTTTAATATCAAGACATTTACTTTACACAACTAGATGGAATATTTATCATATAATTATGATAAATGGGAAAAATTCTTTTTAACGGTCATATATTATATAGTTGAATTATTCGGTACCTGTTTGTTGTCGACTTCTGCTCCTGGTAAATTAGATTTATATTACCGTACGTCTGCTGCTTGTTGTGATTTCTTCTATTTAAACATCTATGGATTTGCCTGTTAAAGTGTTGCACACGTTTTACATTATTTATTAACATAATTGAGATAAAATTGAACAATATTATTCGGAGCTTATATATGACGCCGTCTCCCTTTGAGATCCACCACAAAAAAAAAATCTTCTAGAACATTCCATCCAAAACGTAAATGGTCTAAATTTACGTCTTGTTTTTCAAGCCATGGCAAACTACCTTGGAAATTTGATTTCATTCCTCATCTGGTTTTTCAAAGTTACCCATTGTCAAGTAGGTGAAATTTTATGCCCGCCAAGTTCAAATCCTGCACTTAACGTCAATTACAAATCAAAAATACCTATATCTATAAATACTTAAATGTAAACATAACTTTGTTACTTATCTAAAACCACTTTTCAACATTGTTTCTTGCTTTTGGAAGTCTGTTTAAGCTATAAAAACCACTGTTCTCATTATTAATCGTTAATTTCACTTCTTATAACTATACAGAGTTTTTTAATACCTAAGTCTCTTTTTAAAATTGTAAATAAAAGTTTTTTGACAATATAATTTTTCTACCTGTTTAAGTATCAGGCTATAAATACATAATTAAATATGTATTTTATTTCTCTCTATTAATATTGCTTCATATTATATGGGTTATATTTTAATTTCCAGGAACGATCTATCGAACCATTTATTTTCAGCGTATGGATATTTCATGCAGAACCAAATTTAACAAAAAAAAAAATATGCCCTGCAACAGTGTTTATTATTTATGATTTTTATGTCTATAGTGTGGTGTATTGGACACATTGAATACATTCATATCTCCTGTAATTTTGCAAAAATCTGATTCTCAAAAAATTGTAAGACACACACCCACACACCCATATATCTATATATATATATATATATATATATATATATATATATATATATATATATATATATATATATATATATATATATATATATATATATAATATCGTTACAGGGGGACTGATTCACGCTTATCTAAAGATTTTTTTGTGACAAGTATTCGCTAAAAGCGCTCAGAATATAAACATGTCAATATGCTCAAAATACGTAATTTATTCAAATACACAGAAAGATCGTTTTGTTGTAGCAAACTGCCACAAATTTAGGGAAATGTAATCGCAACAATTAGCATAATTTTACAAAGTTAACAAGTAAATCTAGATGCGACTTTTCTTAAGCTTATCTACCTTTAAAGGGAACTTCAGATAATCTTACTCTCCAAAGCATAAAAGTAAAAAAAGACCGCAATAAGTGAGGAAAACAATTAAACTAAACCCCTTAATCTCTTATCGTTCAGGTGTGACGTCAGAAAATTCCATAAAGAAAATTAAAACGCACGAAAGAGAGTCTGAGTCTCCATCTGTAAAATCGTTCCCCCAGGAAAAGCAGAACAAAAGTCCGGAAATAAATGCTACCTATTAACAAATTTTCTTTAATTAAATGCTTTATTTTGTGGCTAATTAATGTTTATTTTATCGCTGATAAACGAAGTAATTTAATTATAGTCCTGATATCTCATCCAAAACGTTGTTTAGAGTCGTTACAGGGTTTCAGAAGCTCGGTCCCTTATAAACATATCACACAATGTAATTTATCGACGCCGCCGGTTTCGCAGAACACTCAAGCAGAATTCTAATTGGAATTGGAATAATTAAACGCACTATTCTGAATTTTTAATGGAATCTAATTTGCGAGCAAGCCGGCAGTTCTTTCTTTCACAAATTGATGATCACTTTCTATAATAGATCGTATAAATTCTCTGTTTTTCATCTGACCTGAATTCTAATGAGAGAATGAGAATTTCAATGTTCCGATAATTGATGGAGCTAGAAGAATCTTAAATTATACTCTTATCTCGGAGAAAAAGTTGTTATTGTACGCCGTGAGAATTTTAACAGTTGAGTCGATAATGGGTCCTGAGCTCTATATAATTTTATATAATGAGTCGTGATATATTTCCATTCAAAACGGAATGAATGGCGTTAGCAATTTGTTACTCTTGGCGGCAATTACCCCCAAGCAAGATCTTTATGTTAAAAATCTAAATGTAGGTGACAAGTGTTTTATTTTTGTCGAATTTGCGCATAAAAAATCCTTATTGAGATAACGCGACTTAGGATTAATTCATTCCTCCAAATGAGCGGAACTAGGCCCCAGAAACTTCTTGGACATTTTCAGACTCTATATATATATATATATATATATATATATATATATATATAAATATATATATATATATATATATATATATATATATATATATATATATATATATATATATATATATATATATATATATATATATATATATATATATATATATATTCTTAATCTGTCTGAGAGAGAGAGAGAGAGGGAGAGAGAGAGAGATGCTGTCAAACAGCGATACTAGTCACAGAAACGTTGAAGACAATCCTAGAGCATCTAGAATTCATAAGGGCCTCTTGCTCCAGTTAGCTTACGCGCTGGCGACGCCTTTCACCTACAGAAACCAAACCCAACAGTGAAGTCAGAGAAGTAGTCTCCAAGCCTGTAGGTAAATTTATTTGAAATATGCCCTTTTCCTTTGTTTTTTTTTTGGCAGCAACTTCAATTATAGGGTTTGTGATTTGAAAATTTTGGATTTTTTACTTACCAAAAAAATTGGAATCTGTGTTTAGTAATTTAAAACCTGAGCATTAGTTTTTAGATTTTGTTTTTCAACTTTCAAGACTTCAAAATAAAAAATCTAAAATAGTAGAATCTATTTCTTGTTTAAGTTATCAATAGGTTTTTGTTAAAAACAACAAAAAAATGCTGGTCCCTGGATATTGGAAACAAAACGTTTTTTTACACGTATGTTCTCATTGATAATTTGGATGAGTTGGCAGAAAGAAGGAAAAGTCTGGACGCAGCAAGTGCGTTATGATAGTGAATTTTCATAAAACTGTTTTTAATAGTAAATATCTCTTTCTTTTAACGAAGGCAGGCATGACATTTGATTAGCAGTATAACCTTTATGAAAAGACAATGTGCCATATTTCATCAAAATAACTTTATTGTTTGAAAACGTAAAAAGGTTTTCGAAAATCAACTCAAAATGTTCCCGAAAAAACTGGTTCCTAACCAACGAACGTTAATAACAAATTGAGCTAATAAAATTTGAAACATATAAGGACAATTCGCTACCATAACGCACTTGCTGCGTCCTTAGTTTCTTTTCTTACAAACATGCATTATATTTCGATAGAAAATGCAAAAATGTAATAACATAAGATGTGTTCGATAAAAGAAAGATAATTCGTATCACCAACAACTTATGGGTTACCTATGATTGTACAGGGTGGCCAATTAAGCGAGGTAAGCGGCTGTATCTCGGAAACCGTTCACCATAGAGCTTTTGGAAAAAAATATCTTTAGTAAATGTGGCCAAGAAAAATCGTTGGAAATTATTTTCAAGTTCGCCAGATGCCCGCTAGGGGGCGTAACACCAAGAGGAAATGTAAAAAATAGCATATCTCAGTAATATGTCCAGATAGACTGTATCGAGAATACCCGCAAATAAATTTCGTGTGTGTCACCAACAATTTCTGTTTTAACTATTTTTTCTCTAACTCTTCAGATAAAATGGTGGGGGTAAGGCAAACATTGATTGAGAAAAAATGCAATATCTCGGGATCACCTCATTGGAAAATATTGAACTAAGTGTCATTTTAAAGACTATTTCTTTCTCTATCAACTGCATTGCAAGTCATGTCTTTGTTATTGTTACTGTAATCACTAGATGGCGCTTTTTAAAAATTTAACACATTTTATGATTTTTCTCAAGAAACCTAAATACATTGATATAAATATTACTACATAGATAGAAAGAGGACTAAAGGCCAAAGCAAGTGGTGAAAATTCCAAATCTCTATCTTTTGTTTAACCGGAGATATTAATGAAAAACTGATACTGAAACCTAAAACAAAATATTTCATTCTCTCTGTATGTAATTCTAAAATATAAGCACTCTAGTGTCTCCTTAAATGCTTAAAGTGTCTGCCGTCACGTTATACATACTGCTCGAGCCTATTTCGGGTAGAAAAAACGGCAGCTTCCACTTCCGCTGTTGACAGACTACGAATTGCATTTCGGACTCTATTCTTCATATCTTCCTTGCTCGTAGGCTTTGTTTGGAAGACAAGGTCCTTTATTCGTCCCCACAAATAAAAGTCTAAGCATGTTAAGTCAGGTGACCTCGCTGGCCAGGGAAATATGCTTCCTCTTCCTATCCATCGGCCTGGATACGTCTCATCGAGATGTTCTCTCACATTAATTGAAAAATGTGCTGGACAACCATCGAGCTGCAGAAACACATTTTGCCTGGTTTCAAGGGGCACATCTTCCAATAAAACTGGCAAATCATTTCTTAGAAACTCCAAGAAGAGGTTACCAGTAAGAGACTGGTCAAAAAAATAGGTTCAAATAATTGTACCTCCTATTACGCCACACCATACATTAAGACTATAACGTCCTTGATGTTGAACTTCTCGCATCCAGTGGGAGTTCTCAGTAGACCAATAATGCATATTATGCAAATTCACATTACCGTCGCTATGAAAAGTAGCCTCGTCCGTCCAAAGAACTTGCGTTAAAAAATTAGGATTTTCATTGATCATGTCTAAAAGCCAATGGCAATGATCCAGCCTCCGATCATAATCCTGCTCATTCAGCGCTTGATTCAAAACAATATGATAAGGGTGTAGTCTAAAAATCAAAATAAGTATCATTATATATTCAAAAGGACATTGTAATAAAAATATGTTTATCTGGTGACATAATAGACGCATTATGTTAACGGATTTAAGTAACATAAAGCTGTTCATTATACCACAAGGGGCGTTCACTTAAGCTAGACAGTTACGTCATCAACAATTCATAAAGCTTAACTGTTACTACGTTGAATGTTGAACAGTTGCGGTAATTTCAATGTTGTCAATAGACTTTGAGTAAAATAGTACTTATATACCGAAAATCAACTCAATTCGAGAAAACGTACTTGTTATTGATATGCGAAGATTTTGGTGGTTGATGATGTAACTGTCTAGCTTGGGTGAACAGCCCATAGTGCGATAATGAGATTTACTATAGTACTACTGTTACTACAACGAGAAATAAAACACGAATTTTTGGCTACCTAATTCAATAATAAAGACAAACAAACGCTACATTCACACCAATGAAATTAAGTAAAAAAATGTCAGTTTCATCGTATTGCAAATAAAATCCAAATCTTTTAAGGGTCTTAAGTTTTGATGAATGCCAGCAGATAAAGTTTTGTATCTTAGTCGGATCATAAATGATCATTATGGTAACATGTGTTACCATATCATAATTTATACGACTGTCGTCTGATCATTTTCACAACCGTCATTATGATCCCTGTGAGATAAATAACAATAACTATTTTGAATTTCACGATATAATAAGCTTACCTATACTCTTTTTAAATAGTTAGGATGGTGGTCTGTGATATTCCCAAGTCAAGATGCAATGTTCTTGTACTAACATGAGGATTAAATTCTATATATGCCAAAACATTGATAATATTTTCTTTAGTTCTGGCAAAACGGCGTCTCCGCAGCACCGGTCCCCTTAATCTTTCAGTTTTACGTAAGTTTTGCACCAAGCGAGGAAAAACTACTCTATTGTAATGGTGGCGATTCGGATACCGCATTGCATACACTCTTTCAGCAACTGCCGCATTTTGAAAGCACTCAAAGTAAGCACCAATCATATCAACAGCTTCATCATTTGTAAACAACATTTTTTATATTTAAATTATACACGAAAGAACTCAGAGTAACTAAATTGACGTTTCCTTAAAGTTTTGTCTTTTTTCCAAAGCCTACCTATTTCAGTTTTAGAGTATAATTATTGGACCGAACGAATAAGTTATAATTGCGTTAGGAATGCGTAAATAAGTCTTATTTTTAACAAAAAAACTATAAAACTATATTTGCAAATTAATAAATTTCTGTTTTTAATCTTTAAATTAGTCAATGCTGAAAGTGTTTTGTTTAAATTCCAGTTTTATCAGTTTTTCATTAATATCCCCGGCTAAACAAAAGATAGAGACTTGGGATTTTCACCACTTGCTTTGGTCTTTAGTCCTCTTTCTATCTGTGTAGTAATATTTATATCATTGTATTTAGGTTTCTTGAGAAAAATCATAAAATGTGTTAAATTTTTAAAAAGCGCCATCTAGTGATTACAGTAACAATAACAAAGACATGGCTTGCAATGCAGTTGATAGGGCAAGAAATACTCTTTTAAATAACACTAATTTCAATAGTTTCCAATGAGGCGATCCCGAGATATTGCATTTTTTCCTAATCAATGTTTGCCTTACCCCCACCACTTTATCTGAAGAGTTAGAGAAAAATAGTTTACACAGAAACTGTTGGTGATATACACGAAATTTATTTGCAGGTATTTTCAATACAGTCTATTTGGACATATTACTGAGATATCCTATTTTTTCCATTTACTCTTGGTGTTACGCCCCCTAGCGGGCATCTGACGAACTTGAAAATAATTTCCAACGATTTCTCTTGGCCACATTTACCAAAGATATTTTTTCCACAAGGCTCTATGGTAAACGGTTTCCGAGATATAGCCGCTTACCTCGCTTAATTGGCCACCCTGTACAGCTAATTTTGTAGAATGCAGGTCAACACAGCCTATAATTAATATATACAATTTTTTGTCGTATTTGTATAATAACGAATTTATTGAGCTTTAGCGTGGAAATGCGTCAGCCTGTATATATGAAACTAGATAAAAACATAAACTAACCTCCGATATGGGTTCTAAGAAGCCTAGTTCGCGCTCATTCGAAGAAATCTTCAAAATTCAAAAGTGGCGAAAAATTAACTAATTTTTCCTACAAGCATTCGCTCGTAAACTCTATAACTGAAACTACTGTCAAAGCATCAGAGAAAGGGTTTATATGAAATGAATTTTCTGCAAATAGTTTAGTAAAAAGGGCAATTACGGTTGAAGCTGAAACATAAGGGTTGGTAAAACACACTTCTTGCTACATTTTCTCTACATAATCCGTATTTGTTTCAGGTTCTTCGTCTACATGTTGCCAATTCTGACGTTTAAAATCTCGACTTTGACGTTTAAAGAAGAAAATCCCAATTTTTCTTTAAATGCCTATAAGTTTTTGTGTGTGTAAAGCTACAAATCTAAATTTTGGTACGTAATTTACTTGTTATGACGCGAACCCGTGTAAAAAAACGTTGTTACTCGTTCTTCCGGATATATATATATATATATATATATATATATATATATATATATATATATATATATATATATATATATATATATATATATATATATATACAGGGTGTTCAAATAAGGGCACGGACCGGCTATATCTCGAAAACCGTCACAGCTGCAGCTTTCGGAAAAAAATTAGCATAAGTAAAGTGGCCATGAGAAAATGTTGGAAATTATTTTCGGCTTCCTAAATCTGCCGCTAGGTGGCGAAAATGCCATGGCATACCTAAAATCATTAATTTCTCGAAAATCTTGACGCATAACATAAACTGGTTTTAGGTAATTTGTAATGAACGTTCACTTATCTACAACTTCTGTTAAAAAATTTTTCCTTATAGACCAGTGGCGGAGGTAAGGGGCGAGGATTTTTTTAAATAAACAAATGCCTATAACTTGATAACCAGTAAAGATAATTTCAAGATTTTTGGCTTGTTGGAAAGATATCTCATAAGAAATTCCACGTATTAGTATTTTAAATTTACAGTCACACATGCACAAAATATAGTGGGCGTTAGAGTAGACGAGCCTAGTTTTATTAAATTTTATGAAAAATTTCAAATGGCAGCATAGTATTATAATATAACTATCGAAAAGTAGATGAAGTTAGAAAGAACTCAGTGAAAACCCAAAACGAATATGTTTTTCCGTTTCAGAGAAAACTCGAATTTTATGTATTTTGGTGCTTATTATGCCATTTCTCAAAATTAAATATGAATATAGAAAAATCTTTATAGAATATTTGTTTTCAGGCATCGTTATACAAATTAACATAGTTACCAATAACAATTAATCACTTTAATATGAAATATATTTATCACCTTATCACAAAACTAAGATACAGGAGCCAATAATCAAATTTAAGCTTATATTCGTAAATTAAGTGATTGTATTATGAAGACGAAACTATATGAATGTAAAACACCTAAAATTTAACTAACATCTGTACACCCTACGCACTAAAGCAAAATACGATAAATATTATTTGATTATATCCCTGAAGGTATCTACTTTAAATTAGAATACCATGTCTGCCAAGTGGACACGGACACGGAATGAACTCAAACATCATTACAATCGTTATACAAATTAACGTACTTACCAATAGCATTTATATCACTTTAAAATGAAATAAATTTATTACTTTATTAAAATTACAATACAGAAGTAATGGAGAAGTCATGAAAAAATTAATTAATATTATGAAAACGAAACACTTTTCATTAGGCGTTTAGAGAAAATGCCCCTTTTTATAAAATTAATCATATCTCCTAAGGGATACCCTGAACGAAAAAATACCAAGAGGTAGCTTTTGTGGCTTATGTAATAAGCTTCATAACTGATGTATCAAAATTGGAAAAAGACAGTGGCGCACATATTTTTCCCCAAATGAATTTTTACAGTTGCCCCGTACGCACGCCACTGACGCAGTTGTAAGCAGATTCTCACTTGAAAATATGCACTTTCATAATACACTTTCAAGTTTTAAGTTTCATTAAAATCAATCCAGTGGTTTTGAAATTATTTATAAAAAATTTAAAAAAATATTAAAATTCAACTCCCTGTATATTGGAAACTATGCGTTTCCGGGCCCATGTGCACAGTAACTTTTTTTCTTATTTTTCAGTAAGGAATTGCCCCACGAGCGATGGTGCATGTTTTCTAAAACAGCCTGTATATATATATATATATATATATATATATATATATATATATATATATATATATATATATATATATATATATAATTTTTCGAAAGGAAACACCAAATTCTCGGGGAAAAACTAGCTCTACACATTAGAGGTAACAGAAAGCCAATGTATCTTTGATCCTTAATTGTGATTTTGTACTCAGAATCATAGTAATTAACATAAGATCCATATAAATTTCAACGGCCAATAAAGTGGCTAGTTTCTGATCTGTACCTCTCTCAAAACCAAAGACAGATCAGAACGCAGTCGTTTTTTTTTTTTTTGGTCGTTTGTTAACACTCCTGAAATATTGCAAAAAGCTTTTGTCATGTCAACTTGTTTTGATATTAGGTTTCATATTGTATGGTAAGACAAACCTGCCTAGCTAACCCGCTGATAAAAATGCGCCGATCATGAGCCACAAATTCATAGATTATTTCAACATTTTTTGAATAGTGGATGTCCTAAGAAGGCCTTCAGCATGTTCTTTAATGGAAACATTTAATGAGCATAATTAAAAGACTATTTGATTTAGTGATACTCAAATAAAATTTAAAGCTGAAATTAGAATGTATCAAATCTGCTCGAGTACAACCCGTCCCCAAGAAAGGATCCAAAGCGCTTCCTAGCAAGTATGTGCCTATTTATCTCCTCTCAGTCGTCTCAAAAATGATGGAAAATATATAACCACCGAATTACTAAAATTTCTTGAAAAACAGTCTAATCCACGATAGGCAGTATCGATTCCGTCAGCGCAGGTCAAGTGTTTTCCTTTGTCACCCATTCTTGGAACAAGCTTATGAAATTACACGGTGAATCCCAGATTGTCGCTCTAGACATATCCAAAGCATTCGACCAGGTCTGGCACGCAGCGCTGCTTAATAAACTTCCGACCTATGGCCTACCACCAAAACTCTGTACCTGGACAGCAAATTTCCTCTCCAACCGGAGCATTTCTGTTGTCGTGGATGGCCGTTCATCTAAACTGTATCCAATTAATGCCGGAGTCCATCAAAGTTCACCTTTAGCCCCTACTTTGTTTCTTCTCCACATCAATGACCTCCTCTATAGCACATCCAACCCAGTTCACAGTTAGGCGGACGACAGCACCCTCCACTCAAATATACAATATTCTAAGCCTGTCTATTTAGCCTAATTAGATGAGGATCGCAGACTCATGGAGAGAGTTCTGTTTCTGTGGATCTCCAAAAAGTATTAGACTGGGGAAGTAGAAATCTTGTACAATTCAACACCACCAAATTTCAGTCTTGCTTTCTATCTCATAAGAGATACACCAGCCGTAGACCCTTCACAATGAACAACCAAGTTATTCATAGTAATGAGTCCTTTTCACTTGTTGGCATTTCTGTGGATCGAAGTCTCAATTGGCACCAACATGTCACATCAATTGCAAAAGCGACTGCTAAGAAATTAGGTTTCCACTTCCGGGCCCGCAAATACTCTTCACCAGCTAATCTCTATAACTTATATACTTCGCAAATAAGACCAAAACTCGAATACTGCTCCCACATCTGGGATGCTGTTGCCGCTTCTACACTTGCTTTTCTATACTCCATTCATAAGAGAGCTATACGTCTCATCGGTGGCCCTACCCTCGCCCAAAGGCTGCCATCCCTTGCCCACCGACGTGCCGTCGGTGAATTTTCTCTCTTTTATAGATATCTGCACGGGCATTGCTCAGAGCAGCTTTCTTCCATAGTTCCTCCACCCGCTGCCCTCAACAGATCTACCAGAGGAACAGAGCGAATGCACGCTGTTACTGTCCAGGTCACCAGACACAGAACATCTTGTTATGCCCGCTTATTTGTCCCGAGGACCTTCAAGTTGTGGAATTCCTTGCCGGAACAGGTTTTTCCTTCTCCTCCGAACCTCCAAACCTTCAAGTCCAGAATTAACAAGTTGCCTCTTTCCTTCTTGTCGACACCCACGGTACGATAGTATTTATGCTGTAAGCCCTCGCGGTGTGTTGTTGAAATATAAAGAAAAAATAAATCACGGAAAGTTGTAATAACAATTATATAACAACTGCACAAAAACAGTGAAATCTAGTGACCACAATTTTGCTCAACCCATAAGTTCAAGCAAGTTTAAAAAGAACAGTAAGCGTCTCATAATACACTTAAATGAATTTTGTCAAATACACCACGGATTCTTGCCTTCATATCTTGTCGACGGTTGTGCCTAATAAACTAATTTTTTTACATAACCCCATAAACAGAAGTCCATTTTTGTTAGATCGGGTGACCCAGGCGGCCATGCATTCGACCCTCGTCTCCCAATCCAGCGTTATTGAACGATGCTGATATATAACTTATTAGATCCATCATTTTTATTATCGATGATTTCGCAGGTTCGTTTTTTTAGTGAGTTTACTAAATAGCACTTTCTTTATTTCTCATATTGTACGTTTCAAACAGGTACAGTCCCGCTTAAAATTAGACATACCTACGTTTGTTTAGCGTCTAAATCTATCGAGCTTGATTTAAAAGCTGGTTGCTTTCGGCGTCGACCGGATTTAAGTGTAGTCTTAGACAAAATCTAGATTCATACACTCGCGAATTGCGAAATAGCCGCGAAACGTATACCTATTGGTTTATTAAAATAATATCGTAAAACTGTTGTTTTGATTAGATTTTCTAATTTATTTTATTAATGTTTGTGTGCACACAGACACGATCTAAATGTCTTTTCTATTTTTAAATTTGTGTAGCCCCAATATTAATTAAGGGCCCCCCTTTAATATACTTACCTATTTTGTGCTTATATATGTAATACAAAAATAAAAAAGGGAGTGAAACAGCAAGTGAATTTATTTACTTTAGAAAAAGACATTATAGGCGACAATGTGGAATGTAATTTCGGCAAATTTACAGTTTACTGCAAGGAGGGTTTTTAGTTTTTTTTTCTTCAGAAAAATGCTGAGAACCCCCTTGGATGCACCTGCCACAAGGCAAATTTGTTGCAAACAACCCCTAAGAAACTTAAGGGACCAAGAATTAATAGGGTTGCTGGACGGGGAGGAAACCTGAGCGGAAAATAGTAAAAAAAACATTTAGTCGGACATTGAAAAGATGCTTTTTTCACATCTTGCAGCAATACTTCCTTTAAACCCTGTTTGCCCCGAACAACACCCATATTCGCACAGGTCCAGTAACTTTCCTGGGGGTTGCTCTCAAGAAATTTTTCTTGCGCTTTATGCTTTGAAGGTAGTTTTATGCATGGACAAGGGGAAGGAGAACCCCCCGTGTTTTGGGGTGAGGGGCAGAAACCCTCTTCGTCCTGGGGGTTCTTCTTCCCCTCCTGCATGCATACAATCACCCTCAAAGCAAGAAACACAGAAATCTTTTTATGGTCAGCTTTCTAGTGTATTTTTATTGAGTATATTTCCAGTTTATCAACTGTTTTGTTCGACCGCAGACTTGAAAGAAGACAACACACACACAACTGTTTTGTTGAGTTTTGTATCCAAATTACTATATAAATATTTATGTTAAGAGGTCATGTTTTTGCTTGTCCTTCTTTACCTTATTTTTTACTATTCCTAATTGTATAAAGTAACGTTTTCTAACTTTTAATATAAGGCTAAATTACTATGATATAAAATTCACTACAGTAACGCTCTTGCTGAGTCCAGAACATTTTTTTGAGACATTGTTTTTGACAACAATATTTGGAGTACACTTATTTGGGGAAAAAGAGGCAACTCAAGAGGTGAGCTTTCAAAAGCCACAGTCAAATTACTAAAGTGCAGAAGTAACTAACTGGAAAAAGTGATGTAGACACAAACATGGATGCGCCGACAAAGCGATATTACCGTTATGCCATGACCGTGTTGAGTATGTAATCTACCTTAATGTAATAAAAGCGTATTGCGCGACGTCTGAGTGCTATAAGTCAGCAAATATATTGCTAAAGGCATCATACTAGCGTTTAAACCGAGACCGGTAAATTGAGCAGGTAGCTTCTATTTCTCCTTTCAGAGTACGTGTGCGACAATCTTTGTTTATTTTGTTATCAGAGATGAACCATTTATAAATATATATACAGTGCTTCGTAACAGTGTGGAATAAACTAACTTTCCTGTTATTAGTATCCTAAAGAGAAATGTTGAAAGAGGTTTACTTAGATTTTTTAAATTTCAATTCCAACCCCAATGGTAAGTACTAGGTATCGGATACAGCAATGGAGCGGAACTAAAGCTTCTTGGTTTGAGCCAAAAAAATTACCTAATCTGATTTTCTTGAGTTTCGTTCCTTCTCACAAAATTATGAGCTGCTATTGGCAGAATGCGGTGAACTTAAACTGTAGTAAGTGGGGAGCCTGCAAAAGGTAATATTTGCGAACCGTCACTCTACCGCTGGTGACGGTGTGATATTGTAGGTATGGATTCAGGGTTGCAGCGAGTGACCCTGTAGCAGAAATATCTACGTGTATTGCGAGTGTCTCGGTGGACAATCTACCGTGGATTGCTTGAGCAAGAAAGTATACTTACCATCGTTATCGTGTTTATTAAAATTCACTACCTATTGGCGCAACTGTTCGCCAATATCCAAAACACCTTTAAATCTTGGTATCTGGGTAGGGTTACTCGTTCGATAGCATTACGGGGGTTGTGCTTTTTCGATTTTGTTTAGAGTGATTGCACCTTCCGCTGTTCATTTTCGATGCCCGTTTTACTTCAGTACACAAACCAAAATGAATATTTATGTGCAAATTATGCACCTTTTATTATTAGATAATATTAAGAGCTTTAGTCAGGTTCTTGCTGTTAAGATGTGCTCGCACTACCTGCTTTACTTGTTTCGTCAACTCGTTTTTCTTGATTACTGGGTGGGTTATTTTCCTCACTTGCTGTATCGTCCGGTTTGATAACACTCTTCCATATTGATTTAAAAAATTTCCCAACGATTTTTGATATCATATACTACTACTTTATGATACCCAAACTGCATATCAGTATCTCTGGAAACCCTTTCACGATCTTAAGGAGTGGTTCTAGGTGTTTTTTTTTTGTAGAGGCCATCAGCTCAAGATTATCCATATACAGCAGATCGCTCTCTGACACACACAAACACATACAACACTGCATACAACAACACATACTACCAACACATTATATACACCAAAAAATATTGATGTAAGCAATTCGCTTGAATTATAATACTAATAATAATATTTATTTGTCACCAAGAAACTACATCCCGTGTCAGGTAAATAATACACATAAAAGACACACAAAATACAGACGATCAAGTAGATAAAATACAATAATTGTAAAGAACACAACGGAAATGATAACGAGCAACAGACAACAGACAAATCAATCCATGTAAATTAAAATTAAAATTTCTGAGGAGCTGCTTTAATAGTTTCTACCAATTATACATAAACTCTTCATCCACTAAATATATTGTCCTCCGCAGCAGAAGTCTTTTAACATCTCTGGTAAAGTATATTTCAGGCATTTCTTTCAGCTCACTTGGCAGTCTGTTCAAGCCCAGATAATTTACTCTCAGTTGGGTTCTGGCCGGTCTGTAGTATGGTATGCTAAAGCTAGCTTTTTTCCTGGTATTATAGGAAAGTAACTGTTCATTGGCTAAAAATAAGTCTTTTTTTTTAATGCAAATATTTTAAACAGGAAAAATGAACACTGATACTAAGTATACGTTCCTACTCTAACAACCCACGGCAGCTAATCCGCCAAGTCACGTCGCGCAAGACACCACATGCCTTCTTTCTGCTCCAGGAGCACTTGCTGTAAGCCTGGACTGCATCCCCACAGAAGCACACCATGACCAGCAATAGACTGGAAGTTGGGAAAATATGCCAGAGCTTTCATTCGCCGCATTTTAAAAATAATAATACACATTTATTGACAAAATTTCCGTCTATACAGGAAAATGCAAATAAATATACAATATTGCACAATTTACACAAAAAAGTCTCCCCCAATAAATGGAGAGAAAAAAACTGCCTAAGTCAAAGACTTGTTGGCAGTATAGCACAAACAAAACTGCAGAAACAACAAAAAAATTCTATCATTTTTATCATATGCTTTCTTCCAAAGAAGTCACTGATCAAAACATCGTAACGCATCTGCTACACAAAAACAACATTTCAAAACAAAAGAGCATATATGCATTTTAAAATACTAACATCTCGTATCGATATCCACTCCGATCTGTCCGTCCCCAGTCTAAACACACTGCTCCCTCTCCACCCAAAAAATAAACAAAAAAAAACCACCGATACTTATGCGACCAACCACACACATCCCCCCCCCCCACACACACACATCCGCACACACGCAAAACCACCGACGCATGCAGGAACCAGCGGGCGCATGCCCGTTTGTTGTCAATTTCTTCTAAACAAAGAATGCATGACACTTCTAGTGGTATGAAAAATCCATCTCTTTAATCATTTCTTAAACAATATCAAAGAAGCGTGTACTCTTATTTCAGGAGGCACTGAATTATAAACCCTTATACATAGGTAAGCTAACAATCTCTGCCTTCCTCACCTTTTGCGTTCTAAACGAGTGTGTGCTATGTCTAGTACAATGTGAATGCTCTATTATTGTAAGACTCTCCCGCTGAGCATGCTGAGTGTTTGCAACCGTAAAGTAAAATGCTCTCTAATATCCATCAAGCAAGTGTCCTTGTATAGACGATCGCTAGGGTAAGCATAATCCTTACCATGTATCACCTTAACCATACGGTTTTGGGTACTTTGCAGAAATCTGAGATGGGACTCAGACGCACCGCCCCAGGCTAATATGCCGTAACGTAGAACACTCTCAACCAATGCATGATATACAATACGCAGATGTTTATTATCCCACATTTCTTAAATAATCTCAATTTATACAGCAATACCATAAGTTTTTTAACCAATTTTGTAATATGGGCAGCCCTTCTCATATGGCAATCTATAACAAGTCCCAGATAGGATACGTTGCCCACCTTTCGTATTACCAAATCACTACCAACACAGATTGCACCATAAGAGGGCAAACAGTGGACGTAAGATAAGAAAGGGACAAACGCGGTTTTTGAAAGGTTCACGGTCAACCATCTATCAGAAAAGCATACCATAATCACCTTAAGATCTCTCTCAACTAGTAGCCGTAGACAAGAAAGGACGAAACATGAGCGCACCAGGTAAGGCCATCTTTTTGAATTACAGCAAGAAGCTTTAGCCATGCCCCACTGCTGTACGCCGTATTTAGCACCAGTAGTTCTGTCTAATTTAAATTTAGTTTTAGAGAGTTTACTTTGAACTACTCATCTGCTTGGTCAAGACAGGCCCTAGTACAGAGGTCTGGATCATTGCTGTTGCTCTGTTAACAAAGATGGTATTATCGGCATAAAGACCGATCGCATCTGAGGTCATGTTGGGCGGCAGGTCATTTATATGCCGTAGGTCATTTATATAGATGATAAAGAGTAGGAGACCAAAAATGGAACCCCGCGGAATACCATACTCTACCGTCATCTCATCGGAAAGCTGTTCATCCCAATATACAACCCCGCTTATATCCTTATGGTAAGACCCAAAGACCTCTGACACCAAAATCTTCCAGCTTCTCTAACAAAATACACTCTGAATTTGTTATCAAAGGCCTTACTCACATCATAAGGTACGATTTCAACATTATTTGTTTCATCGAGTCCCTCGGCAATACTCATAACAAGTTCGGTCAAGGATGTGTCTGTTGAATGTTTGGGTCTAAAGCCATTCTGTGGTCGATATAATATATTGTATCTTTCAATTAATGCCAGCAACATTCTCTCAAGCAGGTCTTGAAATATCTTTGATAGAATGGGAAGATGACTGCTTATTTTCTAAATTTTTCACATTATTAGTCAGTTGGTGGATACAGAACATGGTGTGCAGATTTATATTCTTTTAATTATGTAGCATATTCATAGCCTCCTTTATTGAATGATTCAGGCTACTAGATACATTTGTACTGACACATGTAAAATGATCATTAAATTGACTTGCATTAAGAGTAGTTTAAAAGTTTGAACAATGTCGCTTACCACTCTCTTTGTTAATGATCGTCTACACAGCTTTAACTTTATTTTCTGCGGCATCAATATATTAATTATTTCTTCATTTGACTTCACTTGTGTATGTTTCTCTCATTTGCTTATCAAGAGTGGCCAAGAATTGTCTTGAGTTCTCAGTTCTAATTACCCTACTTGAGCTGAATCCACCAGCATCTTGACATTTTTTAAGTTCTAGAGATGTAAGCAAGGTTTTCATGTATATTTTCAAAGAATTTTTTGCATTTTCCTCCAGTTGGCTTGTCTATTTAATTTTTCACAGTTCACGTTTATACCTACCAATATTTGTTTTATTTAGCACAAATTTGTCAACGTACTTTATTTTGGTAATAGGTCAATAATTAAAAAGAGTCACTATTTAAGGATAGTGGTCTGATAGACACTCGTTTAGGATTTTTCCACTATAACAAGACTCATCAATATTAAGGAAAATGTTATCTATACAAGACATACAATTTTCTGTGATCGACTGAGCTGCTTGAAAGCAGACAGCAAACCAAAACTTTTCACCGTATTCAACATCATTTTTTTCTTTGCTCTCCTTTAACAAATCAGTGTTAAAATCGCCTACTATACAAGTTTTGATAAAGGTGTCATCTATTATTAATTTAAAACTTTTATTCAGCCCCTCTATAAATATATAAAAATTACCAGACAGAGGTCTATATCTACACACCCAATATAATTAACTATTCTTTTGTTAATCTAATAGCAGTCAGCTCAATATGATTCTCCACAGACATACCCTTTATCAAATCATTAGCTTGATAAGCGATACCATTCCTTAGAATTATACCACCTCCACCATATCTACCTTTATACCTACAGAACGCATCTACAACACAATGTCGACCCAAGTTCATATATCTGAGAATTTTATCAGATACCCAGTGTTCCGTCATGCAAGAGACATCAATATCATCCACACTCAAAAACGGAATGTAGCAGTCAATTTTATTGCCTAGTGATTGTGATTAGTGTTAGAGACAACAATAAAATCCTTCGTTTCAGAATCTTTCTGGCCTTTAAAACTTTGTCCACCACTTTAAGGTGTATGCAGATTGAGGCGTTAGAGTGTCCTTACATATTTCCTTTACCCACCTTTGTCCATCACTCTAAGGAGTAGGCAGATTGAGGCCTTAGAGTGTCCTTACACATTTCCTTTACCTCTTGAAAATGGCTCCAAAACAGGAGCCCAAACGTCGAGTTTCCATAAATTATGGACGCGGTTTAACCCGAGAACCAAGTATGTCTCACATTAAAGACCGCGGAAATCTTTCTGAACGTATATATATATATATATATATATATATATATATATATATATATATATATATATATATATATATATATATATATATATATATATATATATATATATATATTGTGATTAAGCTGATATGATCATAGAAGGATTATAGATTATTGACGTAACAAATAAGAAAGTAATTAACGTTTGAAAATAATTGTCGCGCAATGCCCGAACAGACAGAATTGGAGGGGGCGACACGTTGGCCGATGCCGGTGTATCGGGCTTCGGGTAGGCAGCGACAGAGAATTTCTCTCAGGTACAATGGAGAAGCAACACACCAACCGGAGCGTCACAGTCGTCGTTATTCCTTCTGTCTTTAGTTTATTTTCCAGCCCAAGCACCAGGTGCAGATGGCAGGGACCCCGAGAGCAGTGATTTGCTGAGGACAGCAGTTCACCTACAGTTAAGAGTTGTTCATTTATTTTAGGTAGACCTAGTGCAGCTCGTCTTTGTTGAGGTAGCCTCGCTGAGGGCAAGGGATGCCCGTCTTCTTCAAGGGGTAGTGTCCCCCAAGTGTTCTAGTGTGAGGCATGGATGAAAAATCGTAGTTTCCTAGGTTTCTTGTAACAATAGTAGCATTTGTGTGCAGGAACTTTTTCCTTATGATGATTTTTGCCTCAGTTTCTATTGCATGCCCGTTACACCGCCGCTTGCTTGATATCACCTTCCTCATTGCCACGTCGCTTTCTAACGCATACTAGGTTTCCGCTTTAAAAGCAATAACAAACCCGCTTGCTTTGCATATGCTTTACTAACTTCATTCATTCCGACTGCCTCTGCCCCTGATATTGTATAGGTTTTTAAGAGAATAGTAGAACTTAGTTTTTGAAATAAGTTCCGTTCAATCGATTGTTATTTAATGTTAATGTTCGCGGATATAATAATCTGTTTCTTTCCTTTTACACGCTTTGTAAATATTTTCTGGTATTCTCTTGTGTAAATAGATTGTAAATATTATCCGGTATTTTATTTGGCTCTTCGACGTTATCCACTAAAACCCTTATCATTATCAACCTCGTATCTAATGAAAGCAATAAATAGAAGTCACTGGTGAATTCGTATTAAGTCTTAGGAGACTTGAAAGGAGGCATAGTCCTGAGTGAGCACATGGACTTCTTAGAAAACCCAATCGATGCTGACGCCTGGGCATAATCCCGTAGGAGAGCCGTATTGATAAGATTACCACAAAAATTGCCCATACTAGGGAAAAGTAACCTTATACCGAAATATACCCGTTTTAATATATATATATATATATATATATATATATATATATATATATATATATATATATATATGTATGTATATATATATATATATATATATATATATATATATATATATATATATATGTATGTATATATATATATATATATATATATATATATATATATATATATATATATATATATATTTGGCAATATCAAACTAAATATATATCAGCTACTTACAAAATACTTAAGGTGCAGGTGTTTTCATATATCCAAGGAAGCCAAACTGTAGTACAGTTTTGCATCATTTGTCAAATAGGCATGGCCGAATAAGGATCTGCATTATTAACAGCATGTTAATCTAAAATTACAAAATTCTAAAATTAATAAATGAAATAAGATATGAATTCAAAAACATAATCCTCAAGTAATAAACGGAGCAAATAATTCGTAGGTTATCCATAAGTACAGTTATAATGTACTGAAAACAGATAAACACTCCAGTTTAATCAAATTTAAAAGACTTTGGATTAAGCTACAATGAGACATTTAAAATTTAGTGAAATGTAGCAAGACAAACTGTTAAACAAAGAGGTGGAATTGATTATAAATAATAGTTAATAATATTTTGTTACAGATAAGAGTTCAAAAGTATTTTTGTTGGTTATATGAATATTTTTTAGAAATATTAAAGTTTATCCTAACCTGTTAAAATGTTATAATATCCAAACGCCCCTATTTAAAGTTTGAAAATTAGTTATATATATATATATATATATATATATATATATATATATATATATATATATATATATATATATATATATATCCATATATTAAATATTTTAAGATATTTTTGTTGATGTTTGTGAAGTAAGGAGTAAGGTATGTCATGTAAAATGAAAGTGGGGATCAGTGAATTTGACATTGACATTGAATGCAAATTTATTATGTCTATGATCAGGACAAATTACAGATGACAAATATAATTAGTTTGCTTTGATTTCAATAATCGGAAATAAGAGAAATAATAATTGAATCGCTCTCTTAAATTTGGGTCGTCGTAAGAAGAGGATGTTAGAGCAGTTCAGCAAAGAAATTAAATGAAAATAAGTATTTGCATCCGCAAAGTATAGTTTTAAATGTGTGGAAAGTTTAAAGTAAGAAATAGTGTAGAAAGGTAGTTTAAAAATCAGTGCTTCAAGAAGAATATAAAATGTCCAAATAATTGTTGTCGCAGAGGACGCCAAATTTTCAAATCAGAAGCTTGCAAGATGGCTGCATAGTAACCAGCCGAGAATCAGCGGTCGTCAAGGAAAGCATTTAGAAGTTTAAAGGTACCGAATTCTACATTACCTAGACAGGCCTGAAATGTCATTGCATTTCAAATTTTTGAAAGAATAAATCGAAATAATAAATTCAAACACAGAATATGTGAATGATAATTGGTACCAATAAATGTACATTAACCTTTAATTTAGATAATAATATAAATAATAAATTCATTTATATTTTTAAATTAAGCAGTTTCGAAAAAGCACAAACAAATTTTCCTTTGATAATAAAAAAATAAAATACAAATAAAAGAACTCAAGCAACTTTTGTAATTTACTGAATAAGTATGGGTGTTATATTTTTGTCATATGATTTGTTAAGCTTTTATACATACAAAATTTTTAAGAATTAAATCAGCATAAATAGAATTAAACCCAGTGTTATTATTTTAGAAAGTTTATAAATATATATATATATATATATATATATATATATATATATATATATATTTTGTCAAATAGGCATGGCCGAATAAGGATCTGCATTATTAACAGCATGTTAATCTAAAATTACAAAATATATATATATATATATATATATATATATATATATATATATATATATATATATATTTATATATATATATATATATATATATATATTTGGTTAAATCATATAAAAGAAAATGAATTCACTACATACCCTAGAAGTATGGAGTCAATAGCTGGGCAGATTTAAAAAACAATTAAAAGGTTATCAATATAATTAGCACCCAACAAAAGATTATAAAGAAAAATATACCAAGTTAAGTAAGTAGAAATTAATTTAATTAACACCCAATTTAAAATACATACTTGGCAAATATTATCATTTTAACATATATATATATATATATATATATATATATATATATATATATATATATATATATATATATATATATATATATATATATATATATATATATATTTATAGATCTCGAATCTGGGTTCTAGGGGCTCTCATTCTGACTCATTTAAAAGTTTTTTCGAATATCGTTACCTGTTTATAAGTGAAATTTGCTGTATGAAAATTCTAAGGTGACGCCCTCTAACGTTTATCTTAAAATTATCAGTACCAAAGAAAATTGCTTGATTACTTATGAAACGCCTTGTTTATGGTTTACATAAAATTATTAGCTGTACATTTTTGCATCTTCTGGGTTTTGTCAGAAATAAGCAAGTATATGTCTTTGTCTTAGTTTAGAGTAAAACGAAATTAAAAGTAATGTATTTTCCATTTCCAAACGTAAGTGCTAAATAGCAGTTATCTCACAATTTCTTGCACATTTTATACATTCCACGCATTTTATAAATAGATACATGCATTTGAGATGCATCATAAATATTCAAGTAGCTTCATCACAAACGGACAATACTCCTAATGTGTAGTAATTCTACGCCTATATTTCGTCTTTAACGTGTTTAGTTCATGCGCTAGATTTTTTTTCACTTTCTTCTGTCCATTGTAGTAAGCTTATATAACTATCTCTTGTAAAACAGCTGCACAAATATGGAACGATAATTAATGATACACCTGCCAGTCTAGACAACTCGCACTAAAATGTAAACCGTGTCATAAAAACAAAGTACGTTTATAATACGAGACAGGTTAGGTATTAAATTTATTTTCTGCTTTAATATGTTTACTTATATTTTAATAAATACAAACTCAGCTTTAGTAAATAACTCGCAATTACCACATGAAACACTTTTGTGTTAAAAGACATTTGTACTCTATAGCTTCGGTGGGTCAGTGATAATAATGTACAATTGATACCAACGGAGGTTGTGGCATTGTATTTGAGAAAGTGTCTGGATGTTCCGGCCTTTGAAGGGGGCTTAAAGCCGTCGGTCTCGTGTCCATGTGATGTTGGGCAGGTTAAGGATCCCCATCCTCCCTGCAGAAACGGAGGGGTTCGGCAAGATTTACAGGATAGTGAGATGAAACTGTTATCTGGCGTCGGTGAGTGGCTACAGTCGCGGAAATAGACTGTCCTTAAAGAAAGAAGAAAAAACGATTTGTAATTGGTTACATACTTATTTATTTTCTTTCGAGTAAAAACAGAAGTAAATAAATGTTTTTTACTTTCCTATTTCGACAACACGCCACGAGAGCTCATAGCCTAAATACTATCGTACCGTGGGTGTCGACAAGGAGGCAAGAGGCAACTTGTTAATTCTAGACTTGAAGGTTTGGAGGTTCGGAGGAGAAGGAAAACATGTACCAGCAAGGAATTCCACAACTTGGAAGTCCTCGGGACAAAAGAGCGGGCATAACAAGATGTTCTATCTATGGTGACCATGCCGTGGTCTGAGCGACCAAGGGGGTCGGTGACTGATGTTTTATAGCATTCAGGTTTTGTAGTAAGAAAGAGATGCAAGGGATTTGAGCTGTGTGTTGAGATGCGAGGAAAGTAAGTAGGTTGCTGACCAGATTGGCCAAAGAATTGCTGACCGCGGAGGCCTCCGCTGCTCTCCCTTGTGGATCGGTTTTTGAAGATCCTAGCCATTCCTTATTATGGTCATTGAAGTCACCAAGAATAATGACCTCGGAGGAAGGATATTCAGGAATCAGATGGTCGGTTTTTTCACAAAGTCGAAGAGCAGAATAAAGTTGTTGTCAGAAGGTGACCGGTTAATTCAACAGATGAATTTAGTTGCAGCCCTGATAGAGAGTTTCACCCAAAGTGTGTATTTTCTTCCAGATTCCAAATTGGGCAGTCTGGTGCAGGGTAGATGTAGGGTAGATTGCTACGTGAATCTGCTTGTCTGTCAAACAGTGTGATAATAAAGTTTTAAACATAATTTATAAATAGGTGATTTAGTTTTTTCGAGAAAAACGCTCCAACAGGTCAATTCAATCTTTTCAATTGTCAACTTATGACGTAAATATTACATTTATGGTGTCACCTATTTCTAAATCAGTTTTATAAAATGACAACCATATTTTCTTTGATGTTTTTGCATAAACCTGCTTACTACTTAAATGATGATGAAAAAAAATGGATACTTGACATAACAATTTTTTTGAAAAAATAGCATAGTTTAAATTAAAAAAATGGAAAAAATTATTAAACCAAGAGAAGCAAACAAAACATGGCACAAATGTTAAAATTTTTGGCAACTAGCATTTGGCACTGACAGATACAAGTGTAAACACTTTGTACACTGCGTTCAAAAATGTCAGGATTAATTTGCTCCACTTCAGCGTGAATTCTTTACTGTAGTACTTCTCTTCTTTGAATAATTTTACCACTTGGTCGCTGCTTTTATCTAGGACTAGCTGCCATGTAGAATTATGAGGATTTTCTTAAGCTTCAAGCAATATATCCAATCTGACTTCTTGACTCACTCGAGGTCGACCTTATCGAGGCAAATCTTTTACGGATCTCGTTTCTGTGAACTTGGCAACCAGTTTACTTACTGTAGATCTTGCACTTGGTAGTCTATCAGAATATTGTTGGTGGAATAACTCGCATGCTTCCTGATGACTTCTAAGCCTGTCACCGCATCCAATCATCATTAATATCTCTATTCTTTCTCTTTCGGTTAAACGTTCCAAAACTGGTTATTTTTAGCATTTTTCAACTTTCACCACCAAGACTATGAATTAATTTAAACCACAGGTAATCATTGTAACTAATTCACGGTTTAACATTATTGTCTTTATTCACTGATTTCCAAATCCATGCTGCGTTAAAAGGCCGATAACTAAATACTGATAACAGCAAATAATAAATAAATTATCACAAGTGTTATTGTTAAAAAACAATTTTGACCTTTACTTTTTGTACCACCTGTCAAATAGTTACATGACAACGTATCCAAACTCACAAAGTCAAGTGTTCCCTACTTTAGAACACCGAAGGAAAATCTCATTACTCTAAAGAGAACTCCTCCTAAATAAAATCTGTGACAAATATTTCTTATTTCTTATTAAATTTACTTTTTTTAAAGTAAATATTTGAATTTTTCAACAACAAAAAAAAACAAACAAATTACAGAGGGGTAAATAAGCGTGAAAGCACAATGTGTATGATGTTTGATTTATCTAAAGCTTTCGATAGCGTGTCCCACAACAGACTGTTAGTTAAGTCGTAATTTCTGGGCTTCAGGGGAGTCTCGCTGAATTAAATGAAGTCATACCTATTAGGCAGGAAACAATGTGTGGCTTTTAATGATCATAAGACAGGAGTGTTTCTGGCATCTGAGTGGAAGATTATAGAACGAGGTGTGCCTCAGGGCTCAATCCTTGGGCCAGTCTTATTCTTACTTTATATTAACGAACTGTCTGAAGTATTGCCTCATAAGACCCCGTTTGCTGACGATACATCTTTGGTTTTACGAGCTCCTTTAGAAAGTGATCTAATTTATGAGGTATCACAATCACTGAAAATTCGGGAACAGTGTAACAATGAAATGAACTTACAATTGAATGTGACTAAAACAAATTCAACCTCATTTAACTATTTTAGGGGTAACCAGTTATCGCTGAAATTCAACTCAGAGTCGCTGAGCACACAGGATGATGTTAAGTTTTTGGGCTTGAAGCGTAATTTTCAGTTGAAATGGAGGGCTCATGTTGGCTATCTGGTAGGTAAACTGTCAGCTTTTTGTTATGCTCTGCGTGTTCTGTCCGATTCTAGTAGTATCAGTGCTGGCCGCGAGGCGTACTACGCGTATGTGAATTCAAGGCTTCGATATAGACTAATGTTCTGGGGGAATTCCATAGAAGCTGGTAAAATATTTAGGCTCCAAAAGGCATGTATCCGCAGCATATTCAATCTGAAATATAGGGGTTCGTGTAGGAAAACATTGCTCGACAACAGAATACTTACCTTGTCAAGTTTGTATATATTAGAGTGTGCGTGTTTTGTTAGAGAAAATTGGAGTTTGTTATCAGATTTTGAACAACAGCATAAATACAACACTAGAGCACGTTTAAATGATCAGTTAATTGCGCCACAAACCACAAAAAGTGTTGTTTACAATAGTGCTGTGGTGCAGTCCCTAAAGGTGTACAACAAACTGACGCTGCAGATAAAGGAGCTTCTAAATATGAGAAAAACACTGAATAATATTCTGGCGGCGAAGGCCTATTATAATATTAAGGATTTTTTAGCTGACAAGTTGTAGCTGTTGGTAATCAATATCGTGATTGTATAGTTTTTTTTAATTGTAATTCCTGTGTTTTTTTTTAATGTTGACGTGTTCTAAACATTTTTTTATGTATTGATGGTGCGAATAAATATATTATTATTATTATAATTTGCACTAAGATCGAAGCCTTCGAGAACACATAATTTTTGCGCATAATCGCTAATTTAATTTCATTGAAAAGTACGATTATTTTGAAAACGGTCAACTTTTTCGACTTCAAAAAAGTATGCCTTTTTTGTGTGAAAGTAAATGGGCTTTCTTTTTTTTTTTGTTCCAACATGTGCATACAAGGTGGACAAAAAATTAGGACCATGTTACTGAACCAGTGTTGCTGTCGGTGGCGCCACCTAGCGGCAGTGGTTAAATTTATACCGTGATCGTATTACACATGATGCCTAATAGTACCGCGCCACATTTCATATTAATATGTTGAACCATTTTCAAGATATTTGAAAAAATAATTTCAAGAAAAATTTTCTAAACACCCTGTAAAACGAAAATGTGTAACCTTTTACTAAGACATGTTGAACCCGATCTATTTATTTTATATATATATATATATATATATATATATATATATATATATATATATATATATATATATATATATATATATATATATATATATATATATATATATATATATATATATATATATATATATATATATATATATATGTATGTATATATATATATATATATATATATATATATATATATATATATACAGTGTGTCCAATATAAGGAGGGGATAGCATGGGAAAATCGGAAACAGTAAGAGATACAGCGTTGGTTAAATTAGGAAAAAGTTGTCTATTTTACAGCTCAATTAAATGGTATTTTGAAATTTGGGAAATTCCGTCCAGTTCCGGAGATATGCGAAAAAAACTGAAATTCTCCAATTTCTGTTTTATTTTTTTCTGACGTCATTTGAGAAGATATTAAAAAACAGAAAACACTTTCTCACGTACACTTTTTAAGCTCTACAATCTGGTGTTTACAGATTTTTTATTAGACGTTTCGTCTCTGAGAAACCATCAACAACTTAATTAATAAACTTAATAAACACGGCCCTGCAATTTTTATTTCAAAACTTAAAACCATATTCAAATATAAATTAGAGGATCTATCATTTCTAATGGTTTGAATATGTTTTCAGCTTGTTCCAGCCATAAAATATTATTTTTCGGGAAAAATCTTTTGAGTACGGCCCTGAATACTCGAAAAGTATTTATTTCTATAAGTAGTACCTTTTAAAAAGTCAATGAAGAAAAACGTTTTTAGTAATATTTCTTAGTTATTAAAATGTAACACATAAAACCGTACTATCATAAGACTCGGTCCTAAACATAGAGGGCTTTGAAAAATAAACAAGTTGTCTCTAATGACAATAGACATCTTTCAACAAATATAAATGTCAGTTTCAGTTACTTCACTTTATTACATACAGTTAACTGGGTACAAGCTCCTTCAATTTGTTTTAAAATGGCTCGACATTTTTCTTTTGGGGAAAAGTTCGACATGTTAAAATGTTACATTTTGTGCTATAGTAATACAAGAAAAGCTGAGCAAATGTATTCAAATTATTACACTGAAAGAGTACAGCCAAATAGAAAGATATATGGAAGAATAGTTACCAATTTATTGCAGTATGGTTCATTTAAGAAAACAATTGTTACTAGAAACAAACCATGCACTGAAGTAACTCAAATAATGTACTGTTAGCTGTAGCTGTAGCACAAATTCTACAACATCGGTTAGAAATATTGAAAGAGTAACTGGGACACCAAAATCTACTGCAAATTTTATTTTGTGTAAGAACAAATACCATCCTTACAAATTTCGAATCTGCTAAGGGATTACGGCTCGGAGACGATATAAAACGAAGGGCATTTTGTGAGTGGTACACTAGAAAATGTCAAGAGGATGAACATTTTGTTCATAAAATATTATGGTCTGATCAGAGTATGGTGACTAACAACGGAATCTTCAACAGGCGAAATACACATTTCTGGTCAAGAAGAAATCCGCGTTTATACAAAACGTCTAAGCACCAACACCGTTTTGGTTTCAACATGTGTTTGGGGATGTTGTGGACAAGGATAATTGGGCAATTTTTTATCATGGATCTCTAACTTCCAACCGGTATCGAAATTTCCTGCAGAATAATTTGGAAGAATGGTTCGATGCTCACAGTTTTCAAATTATGAGCCGGGGCCCCGTCTTATAATTTGAAAACTGTTCAAGAATACCTATCAAGCAGGTTTCCTGACAAATGGATAGGTACGCATTCAGCGGTTTCTTGGCCGCCATGATCGCCGGATCTGACACCACTTGACTTCTATCTTTGAGGGTATGTCAAAGACTACGTATACCAACGAAATTTTCACACGGAGGAACGATTACGTCAACTGGTTTTGCAAGCATTGCAAACGATTACACCAGATGCAGTAAACAATGTTTTGGGTTCCACAATTAGACGATGTTACCTATGATGGTTTGTTTGAACATCTCTGATAATTGAGGCAGATAATATATTTACATATAATATTCATTGGTTAATAAGGTACCTACATTTCATGAATTCAAGTTATTTTGTTGGTTTATTTATTACAAATGTGTTTCTCTTTCATTAATAAGTTTGAAGAATCTTACTGAAAATGCTGTGCTTCATTGACATGTTGAAAGGTACGACCTTACCGAAATAAACGCGTTTTCGAATATTCAGGACCGCACTTAGAAGAATTTTCCTGAATAATTTTGTTTTTTGACTGAAACAAGCTGAAAAAATAATTAAAACCGTTACAAATGATACATATTATAATTAGGATTTAAAAATGGTTTTAGGTTTTGAAATAAAAATTGCAGGACCCTATTTTAAAAATTAAAGTTGATGATGGTTTCTCGGAGACGAAACGTCGAATAAAAAATCTGTAAACACCAACATTTAGAACTTAAAAAGTGTACGTGAGAAAGTGTTTCCTGTTTTTCAATATCTTCTCAAATAACGCCAGAAAAAAATAAAACCAAGATTGACGAATTTCAGTTTCTTTCGAATATCTCCGGAACTAATAAGAATTTCCAAAATTTAAAAATACCGTTTAATTGAGATCTAAAATGGGAAACTTTTCTCTAATTCAACGCACCCTGTATCTCTTACAGTTTCCGATTTCCCCATGCTATCCCCTCCTTATCTTGGACACACTGTATATATATATATATATATATATATATATATATATATATATATATATATATATATATGTATATATATATATATATATATATATATGTATATATATATATATATATATATATATATATATATATATATATATATATATATATATATATATATATATATATATATATATATATATAAACATATAATTTTAGGATCGGTGCGTGGGTCGCCAGGTCGCACTAACTGAATGTTTTGAAAGTCAAAAGCCCTGACCCCTTGCTTATCAATTTTGGATAAAATTTTCTAAAGAAATTAGCAGCTGTCGTCAAAACTAGTTCAAAAACAACTGGAATGCGTTTAAAGTACAAATATTAGAAACAATGCTCTATGTTTCACGAATAATGGTTTTTGTGCACTTATAGAATAAGGCACGTAATATTGCTTATTTATTAACTAATAATCATTTCTGTGGTAAAATCTAATAAGAATCCGGAACTTATTGGCGATATGCTTTGCTTGACAATTAATATAATAAAGAAATATTATATCATGGAGTAATAAAAATAATTAAGTTAAATTGTAAGTATGAAATCGCTGTGTTATTTTGTTTCTGTTACATAAAATTTTAATCAACAGTTGTTGCAAAACATTCGTTGACAGTACGCAAACAGAAGTTTATGTGACTTTTAATATACTGAGAAATAAATAGTTAATGCTCCTAATATTGTAAAAGTATGTGTTTGTGAATAACAAGATCATAAATGATGGCCTAATTATAAAAAAGTCTAGACGTAGCAAGTGCGTTATGAAAGTTAATTTTTTGGTCACCGGTAAAACCTATATAGTAGGAACAATGTACCATATTTTACCAACAAAACTTGTTTGAAAAAAAATTCAGAAAATAAACTTAAAACATTTCCGAGAAAACTCGTTACCCAGCTGACGGACCTTAGGTTAATAGCAAATTGCGTTATTGAATTTTGAAGCGTTTAATGAAAATTCGCTACTAAAACGCACTTACTGCGTCTCGACTTATTTCACCAACATGCATCATATTTCGATGAAAAATGCAATAAGGAATATTCAAAAGAAATGTAGGTATCCAAATAACACAGAGTATTAAAAATAGAGACGGTATACAACTAACTAACAATTTAAAAAATTGTTAGCCCTGGCCCATTTCTACCCCAATATAGGGACAATACTCTGTGTTATTTGGAGCGGGCGTGACAACATAGTACTTGGTTCCGAACTAGGTGGCGACACGTTCGCCACTCATTTAGTGTTTTAAGACTGGCTATACGATAGCCGTGTTATTTTTGGTGCATTTTTTCCACAATTAGTATGCCGTACTGAAGAGCTCTAATGAGAGCGAAACCGGTCTACGGTTCTAATTGTTGCGAGAATGCATCTAGTCTTACATACTTTGTCCCTATATTGGGGTAGAAATGGGCCAGGGCTAACAATTTTTTAAATTGTTAGTTAGTTGTATACCGTCTCTATTTTTAATACTCTGTGTTATTTGGAGCGGGCGTGACAACATAGTACTTGGTTCCGAACTAGGTGGCGACACGTTCGCCACTCACTTAGTGTTTTAAGACTGGCTATACGATAGCCGTGTTATTTTTGGTGCATTTTTGCTACAATTAGTATGCCGTACTGAAGAGCTCTAATGAGAGCGAAACCGGTCTACGCTTCTAATTGTTGCGAGAATGCATCTAGTCTTACATACTTTGTCCCTATATTGGGGTAGAAATGGGCCAGGGCTAACAATTTTTTAAATTGTTAGTTAGTTGTATACCGTCTCTATTTTTAATACTCTGTGTTATTTGGAGCGGGCGTGACAACATAGTACTTGGTTCCGAACTAGGTGGCGACACGTTCGCCACTCACTTAGTGTTTTAAGACTGGCTATACGATAGCCGTGTTATTTTTGGTGCATTTTTGCTACAATTAGTATGCCGTACTGAAGAGCTCTAATGAGAGCGAAACCGGTCTACGGTTCTAATTGTTGCGAGAATGCATCTAGTCTTACATATCGTATTGTTCAAGATTTTACAATTGACATAAAACCTTTTTGATTTGCAATGAATTTTTTTGCTTATATTTTAACGAAATCTAGAAAAATAACGACTTAGACACATATCTAGGAGCTGGTTAGTCAATTCTTGTAGTGTTTTTCAGTCACATTCTGATCAATCAATTTTTACATTTTCAACTTTCTTGAATTAGATTTAATGAATTAAAAATTAATTTACCTCTAACATTTTGGTTTTTAAAATAGAGATCTAAGTTTTGGTACACAAGATGCCCTTTATGACAGAAACCAGAGTACTAAATTTGGTTGCCGTCACTTTGTGATTTCCAGAGATATAATTTTTTTTTAAAGGAAACACAAAATTTTCCGGGAAAACCAGGGTCGATTTTCCTGACTAACGAACCTATCCAAGCCACTTGCAAAAGGCAGGTATTTGCCAAATTTGATCTAAATCTGACTATTATTTTTCGAGTTATCGGTGTGATACCTACATGTATATATATATATATATATATATATATATATATATATATATATATATATATATATATATATATATATATATATATTATAACTGAAACTGACCCTGGATATCGGTTCTAGAGGGCCTAGTGCGCGGTCATTTGAAGAAATTTTTTCAACATTCAAAAGTCGGGATCTCCTCATTAGTGAATTTTTTAAACAAAATTCACTAAATGGTTTTTGTTTTGTTTTTCTGTGAGAAAAAGTAATTAATTTTTTTGTTAGATTATCTTATTCGCATGAAGTTGTTTTGTTTCAGAATAAGATAAGTCATTAGAATAGACTATCAGAATATGAATGTTATCCAGATTATTTATGTTATTGTAACTAGGTATTATTATGATGCACTATTCTGTGCCGTAGGTATATTGTACTTGTTAGTAGATAGTAGTTTGGCGACAGATGTCAAGTGTGGTTAACGGTCAGATGTTAGAACCTAGTTTACTTTTCTTGTTTCTGGTATTGTTAAGCGTAATCTGTTTAATTGCATTTATTATTTAGCATATATATATATATATATATATATATATATATATATATATATATATATATATATATATATATATATATATATATATATATATAGGTAAAGGTTTACTTTTAGCGCGTATTCGATTTTTATGAAATTTTGTATATATATGTTTTAGGGTGTAGATGAGAAAAATCACAATAAAAGTGAGGGCAGAAGCCAACTTTTGGAGTTATTTGGGCATTTTTGTAGGAAAAACGTAAGTTGTACTCACTTTTGCGGCATGTTTTACACATTTTCAGGGGTCGTTCGTTTTATATCAAGCTAAATAAGGTAGAATTCCACTATTCTATTTCATTTTCACATAATTAGTGCACCCCCCTAACTGTTTATGTGTCTCTGAAAATTACCAACTTTTCATTTAACCGATCCTAAGCTGAAATTGACATTTAACGAATAAAGCCAACTTAATGCAAATGTCAATTTCAACTCATACGATGAAAAGGAGTGTAATTCTCAGAGACACATAAACAGTTAAGGGGGTGCAATAACTATGTGAAAATGAATTTTAATAGTGGATTAGCTTGATATAAAACGAACGACCCCCGAAAATTTGTAAAATATGACAAAAACATTCCGCAAAAGTTAGTACAACTTACGTTTTTCCTACAAAAATGTCCAAGTAACTCCAAAAGTTGGATTTTTCCCTCATTTTTATTGTGATTCTCCTCATCTACACCCTAAAACACGTCTATATACAAAATTTCATGAAAATCGATAACGCGCCCTGAAAGTAAACCTTTACCATATCTTCAAGCACAATTTATAAGTCTAACAGGTTATGGGCAACTTATTGCGAGTAAATTGAAAAGCCATTGTTAGGAACAAACCAGCGGCCCTGGTTCTTTGTGTGATAACTTGTGCCTCGAAGTTAAATATATAACATGTTGTCCATCGTCCATTTCCACAGTAAACTGCTGGTAAATTCTCCAACTGTAATTTTAGAGTGAGAATTTTATTGGAAAACGAAAGCTTGCCTGAAAACAATGTTGAAATTAAGAAGGAAAGTAATTTTATCAGTAAAGACAATAAAGCAAATTGTAATATTGTACAGGGTGTATCTAACAAGCATGTTGAATGTCTGAAAAATGCAGAAACAGCCAGAAAGGTCATGATTTCTTTGGAGACTTTGTTTGAAAGAATAAGTCCATTGTCGAAGTGGTTTATAATGAAGAAATTGTTAAAATTAAATATTCAAGAGGGAGAACTGCAAGATGACTTTGTGCAAGTAGAAGCTATACTGCGTGAACTTAAGTCATTGGATTGGAAGTTTGATGACAATGATAAGTCCTGCTTTCTACTGCTGGCAATGTCAAAAAATATCACGCCACGATAACTGCTTTAGAAACAATGTCAACAGGTATAACCTTTGATTTCGACAAGAGCAAATTTCTAGATGCTGAATTGAAACAAAATGACTCATCTGAGGCGAGAAACTTAGCACATGAAACATCCTGTATGTCTGTGAAGAAAAATAGATACTACTTGTGTGGATTCTTGACAAATTTCAAGAAAAACTGAACCAGAGGAAACCAGGAGAAAGTGCACTGATGTTTACGGATTTGCTAACAAATAGGGTTAATTTTATTGTAGATAGTGAGGCAACACATCACTTGGTAACAGAAAGCATGAAGCGATACATGAAGAACATTGGCAGTCTTGATAAACAAATCAAAATAAAGGTGGAAAATGGTGATTGCATCGTATCAAGTAAGATAGGAAAAGTGCGATTTTACACAGATAATCGGTGTGTGTCATTTCATACATTGGTTGTCAGGGACCGTGAACATAATTTGCTTTCCGTACGAAAAATCAATGAATAAAAGAACACTGTGACACTCAAGGAAGTGTATGAAAAACATTTAAATTAGGCATTATTTTATTTCTACTTGCCAGTGATGTTTAGCCATAACGTGATAACAAATAAAGTTAACTACAGGACATGTCAGACGGAAGTCGTTCAGAATAAACGAGACGATCTAAATATTTCAAAAGATACACCTGTTATTTGAAATAAAAAAAGTTGGTATATATTGAGAAAACGAGAAACGTGGCAACAATGCGATTATAAAATATGAATTCGACATGTGGAAAACGATAGTAATGCCAAATTTTAGTGGAATCCTACGATAAGTTCAAGAGAAATCTAGGTATTTTCATACTTTTGGACCTCATTGTATATAATATACTATACCAGTAACATTTTACGATATTTCATTAAAAGGGACAGAATTGTGCTATTAGGAAACCCCTGACACATGTAATTAAATCGCTGCCTTGTCTGACATCTCAGCTTCTCATTGCGCAAATACTATCCAGTTGACTGAGCTGATATTGCGGCTAAAGTAGATGTGCAAATATGATATTTTCCATTCGTTTACCGAGCGAAGAAAAACTCTTTATTTTAGCCTCTTCCCGGCTGATCTCGGTTTCAGAAATTCGAATGTTTTCCTAACACGGTTTGCCTTTTAAGCAAGGGCGGTAGAAAATGATGTTGAAAAATCACGCTGGGGTCACACTTCTGTTCTGGTAAACTTATAGTGAAGTTTGTGATTCTGCAGGGAGTTTTCCGTAGAGTGACATATTTAAAGTCAGAAGCCCTTAAATGAGAAATTCAAATTTAGTGGTCTATTCTTTCCACTCCTCCAGAAAAAGCATATTTTCAGACTTAATAAGCGAAGTCTTTCAGTAGGTATTCATTGGGAACATGGATGGTGGTCTTCAAAAAAGAACCACATTAACAACATACTACAAGACAAACACCAAAGGCGTTATTTTTACCCAACTAAGTGCTGTAGTATTAGTTAAGCGACCTAGCTTTACACCCCGAAACACTATCTTGTAATTCCTGTTATCTATAAGTATGTTCTTTGTTAGCGCCTTGGGCTGTAAACCTAAGTTCACATACACCTTATAATCTTTTCTTAGTTGTATCTTTTACACATTGTGATCGCTGTGTTGTTAACTATTAAGAACGCGCGCTTGGGTAAACAAAAACACCGGATTCTAATTGT
The DNA here is from genome assembly GCA_964006375.1 of Tillus elongatus. NCBI lineage: Eukaryota > Metazoa > Arthropoda > Insecta > Coleoptera > Cleridae > Tillus > Tillus elongatus. The sequence continues at coordinate 62,495,146 of OZ023263.1, read as the reverse complement.
ATCGACTGAATAATCAAAAAACAGTTATTAATTGTGGAGATCACTCAGATACCTATCAAGCAAAACTTTAGCGACAGCTGCCACTAATGAATAAAATTTCGTTGTCGAACCAAAACAATGAACGAAGAACTTGACGATGATGTACAAGCTAATTTATAAAATCCAGCTATAGTCAAAAAAACATGATTTTGCCTTTTGCTTTAAGAAACCTACTGCATTCTTTCTTTGGTAAACGGCTAAAAAAAAAGTTGACCCAGGAAAATCTGACCAAGTTTTTAAGGAAATTGGACTGCTGACAGCTGTGAAAGGAGTGCTCTTATCAACGATAAACACCTTTTTTCGGTCATTACAGCTCTAAAACAGCCTTTCCAGTGCTGATGTGATGTGATGATTCCCTTGACGATTTGAAGATGGAGCATAGACAACATTCCAATCAGAGTATTGATTTCTTCCGTGTCTATCTCCCTATAAGCGCTGTCGTCTTTGTTGGCGATTTTGCCTCTTATCGTTCCTACTTTGATATTGGTGTACCTTACCACTTTTCCATCATCTCTTTCGAAAAGAAAAGACGCCAAATGTCTTCCGTAGTCGGATTGTTGCCAAGCGTGAGTCCTTGCAGCTTGGATTCCCTGACTTTGATGATGTTACAGCTACCCGTTCGTGTTGAAAATTCTATTGGCTGTGTATTTAAATTTGTCTTTTTTTGTCTAGGAATTATAAATACGGGTACTTATTAATAAAATTATTATCTTTCTTCCAGTTTAAAGTATTTCAACATCATCTATCTATATTTCCTAGACAAAAACAAAACGACAAACTTGAATACACAATAACTAGCTTGCATGTCGGTTTAACTCTTATAGACTTTAATCAAATTTTCTTTAGTTCATAATTTTTTTCAAGTTTAAGTAAATCTCTTTATATGTAAGTATTTAAAACCTTTGTCTTTTTCCTACGTAACTTGTAATTTCTTTTTCCATGTTGTAGCCTCGATAATAGGATAAATCATTTCGGAAGCTCGGCAATTTAATAAATAGTTTATATTTTGCAACTGACGGCTATCCCACAATTAAAAAATACATATATTACCGTCACAAAAGCTGAATATAAAAGAGCTAAATACCTTCAAGGGGTGACTTTAGCACCCAGGAAATAGGAAAACTAGCTTCCAAAAAGATATAATAGGTCTGAACTTTTTGGGCGATAACTATAAAGTAATTTCTATTTATTATTTTATTTTAGACAATTAGTCATCCACAAAAATCCATTGGAGTCACAGCGTTAAGATTCGAGAGGCCTATATGACTCATTAAGCAAGCCACCTACAGTGTAGTATATTTCCTAAGATATTTTTTTTCTATAATTTTTGTGACAGAAAATATTTTTGCCAATTTTTCAATAAAAACTTTTATTTTTATTTTTGCACAACACTTTTTGTCAGTAAGCTTAAATAAATTGCCTTTACCATACACAAGATTATTCTTGCGCTCTCTTGGTCTTGAAAAAACAAATAAATGCGTATAACCCAATTTCCTATAAAGCTAAAACGTAAAATTTGGCATGTACAACAGGGTGAACAGTGAAAACGGCGAAAAAAAATTTTGGGTCCATTTAGTAATTCCATTATGCAGAAAAGTGGTAGATGTACAGTAGGGTGGAGTGACACATGGGCAAAAAACATATTTTTTAGAAATCGGTGAACCCTATATCGGAAAAAGTGGCACACTGTACTGCATATTTACCTTGCAAAAGCTGAAGTTTCTAGGACAATACTTTCCGGTGCCCCTAGACACTCAAAGTTTCAGTAATTAACGTAATTTCATAAATTTCTAAACTTGCAGCTCTTCGCTTGTTTTTTGGTAAAACAACCCAGAGCACACCACGAGGAGGTGGCTGCAAGTCGAGCTTAACCCGTTTATCCACTTCCTCAAGTTACAAAATTTCAGCAATCATTTACCTCAGATCTTCTGTAGAAAATTTTCTTGTTTGGGGGCTCTGTTACAGCTACTGTTTGCCAATGTATTAGATAATTGTAATCTGTAGCTTCGAAATTAATATTAGGTACTTTAAATTTTCTTACATTAGCTTGAGGGTGGTTTGTTCTACATTTTAAAATACGTCGCAAGCCTAGTTCCCTAATGTGCAAATGTTCGTCTTTAAGCATACATAAAAGGATGTTTTCTGGGTGTGCGAAATAGCCGTTGACCTAAATAATTTTGTCAACGATCTGCCTTAAATGTGGGGTAGGTATCGATATCTCTGAATGAAATGAAATAAATGCAGCTAACTTCATATCTGGTTTTAGCTCAATAGAAAACCAGATTCTTACATACACTTTTAATATATAGGTTGTTGAAATTTTCAATTCTTCAGATGAATTTATAGTTCCAATGTATAAGCGCAGAATCCTGTTGGCAGTTGTCAGCCACATTGAATGTGCCAACTTTCCAGGTTGCTTCTGAGCTAAACCTTCTGAAATAACTCCATTTGATATTGCAACACTCTCTCTCTAAAATATATTTCTGGCCAGTGCTTAAAATGTTCGAATCTACTTCTGGAACTACTACGTTAGTCTTTTTAAATGAAACAATTGGTAGTTCTTCGCAAGATTGCAACTGCTTGCCAATTACTCCAATATATCCAGTTGGCCCAGTTGTTTCTGCATTCAAGTGTTTAATAATGGCGAAGTGGTAATTCATTGCCGTGCAGCAGGCAAATTATCCACTCTAAGGATTTTCCAGTTTCCACTTCTAGATTACGAATAATGCCGTTGTGAATTCCCGTATTGACAGCTGTTCCATCAGATCCTATTGCGACTAAGTCAGACAAGTCCATTTGCTTTTGGAGAAATTGAAGCATATTTGTTGTAATGTTTTTAGCTGTACCTGAGGCAACTTCAAAATGGCCAAAATATTTTGATCCTGGTTCTGAAATGAGTGCAATGTGCTCTTCGACAATTATTTTTCGATGGAAAGTGTCTCTTTCTTTTGTTTGAACTAGAGTCTTAACCTTCCTGCCGTCGAAATATATAACATAAAATGGGTTATTTTCAACATTGTGTTGTTCCTTTATTGTTTTTCGTGCTCGCTTACGTTCTGGTCTAATTTTGCTTCGATCGATTATTTTGCTTTTTTCTTCTTTTGAAATTAGTCCATCATCTTTTAGGACGGCGTTAGCTATTATCGCAGATGACCTGTCTGAAATCCCCGTACGATTACAGGCTTGGGCTATACCCGGTAGAGTTCATCTCATCTGCGAAATGCCTGGAATTGCGTGACAGGTTCTGACACTATCAACTTTATTAATAAAATCTGGGCCATCTTTGGTCATATTTAGGTGGTCTAGGTTGTGATCTTCTTCATCTTCAGGTATTAAAAATGTATTTGGTCCAGAAATCCCAGTTTCTGTTATGCTAATACCAGGCTTCGTTACTGTTTCGGTTCGCTTTCTTTCCAGAGAACGTTCAATTTTTGTTGTTATAATAACATCAACCGAACCAATAACCATTTTCTGCCGGTTTTTTGATCTGTTAAGAACTCCCTTTCCCTGAAGAGTACTTTTATTTTGCACTTGCCTAACAAAAAATCAACACATTTACAAGTTGAAATGTCAAAAAGCCTACCTTCTGCTATTTTGGTTAAGAGCACTTCACTATTCCTTGACTTTATAGGTTTTTTTATCTTTCGGACATTCTCATGATAACTTTTGATTAAATGTATGATTTGTTGATCCGAAATGATTGGTATGGAGGATTTCGCCCATATTACTTTAATTTCAGCAAGTAAAATTGTTGATATGTGTGTCAATGTAGGCTCTGCTTTATTTTGAGAAGCATCCAATAAGGACTGCCGTACAAATAGATAGTTTTTCATAACGTCCGCGTAGGTCGGTAGCACATTGTTTTTAAATTTGGACGGAGTTCCAAACACAGGACACTTAACGTCTTTCCTCGTTTTTGGCATGTTATTACCACTTCCACAACGTAAAATAATATTATTTTTGATATCGTCAAATATGGTTCTAAACAACTGATAGTAATAAAACTAACAAAACACACACGTACAAGCTAAAACCTGTCGTAGAACGGACCAAATGATGCCTAGACGAGCCTTTCATGAGTGCGCCCGAGAGCGCCGACTTTAAAGTGGTGGGGGCACCGGTAAACAACAAGCGATCGCCTTCAAATTTTAAAGGGGTTATTAAACCGTTACTGCGCCACTTTTCCGCATACAGGAGTTTAAAATTGTAAAAGTTGATATTTTCGCTACACACTAATGTACAACAGGGTGGAGTGAAAACGGCGAAAAAATGTTTGTCTCCATTTAGTTATTCCTATATGTAGAAAAGTGGTAGATGTACAGGCCCTTCACCATGAAAAGAGTGCATTTTCTAAGATTGCATCTTGAGGTATCCCGGATACTTTAATTTAACGATATTTTTTTTAATTTTCAGATTAGTTTTATTGAGATCTATACAGCGTTCAGCTTGTTTTTTCTGACAACAAACCAGACCTCAGCAGAGGAGGAGGCTGCATGTCGAGTTCCATCCTCCCAAACACACCTCCATATCAGTAGGTAAGTACAATTGGAGAACCCAAACCACCACAACACATTTTAAAAAGACCTGACGATCGTTTCACTAACCAAGTTAGCGTTATCAGAGGATGAAAAATTCTAGCTACTCTAAAAACTAACATCACCTTATATACCGGATCTTAGATAAATAAGCGGAACTTAGAGGGGAACTAGCCGCAGGCAAATTCTGCAGTGTATTGTATTTTTATCGCCGGACGAGGTATTTGACCCGTCTTTATTAACTTATCTAAAAAGTGTCGAACTCTAATAATTTTGGGAAGGTTCAACAACTAAATTAGCATAGTTTCGTTTGTCGGAAATATCTGTATTCTTATGTTATCTCCTGGACGTGTTGAAACGTGGAAATTAATTTTACAAAGCAGTCGATCAGGTGACTAGTAATCGCGCTATATTTCGCAATACATATACCCTCGAACGCGTTTAGATGTCCTGGTTGTATAAAATTTTTTATTAAGTTGATTTTTCTTCATTAACGTGATTATTATTATCCTAAATGTGTCGGGCGACGGATGATCTATCTATAGTACCGTATCGTAATTCGGCTAAGTGTTCTTTGAATCTAATGCCAAACGATCTCTTTGTTTCTCCGAAGAACTCAAGATTACAATCTTTACAACTTATTTCGTAAAAAAAGCCATCTTGCAGCTAACATTTTCGACAAAAAATACCTTAAAAAACTTGCTAGGTAACCCAAAAGACAAGGATAGCACGGCCAAAATGTCGGGAATTTTCAAATAAGTAGAGTCTCTCACAGGTTGTTGATAATGGAATGGAAAATCTAAAGTTTCAATTTCGTCCAGAACGTCGAGAATAATTTGTTTTGGTTGTTCAGCAAAAAATTGTTTGGTAGTTGGTGATTCAGTAATTGTTGTGTTCTGCCAGTTTATTAATTCAGTATAGTCTTTTACCAAAAAAACAAGAATAGGTAGTTTATATTTGAATTGTTTTGTCGACATGTTTTTCAAATTAGGTGGCATATTTAGAGACTTTTCAATCATGCCATACAGATGAATTTGACCGCACTTTACTTCTGAGTTTACTATAATAGCAAACCATATTGGAACGTACACGTTTCGAATGTACTCAGTGATGAGTTTCAAATTCTCAGAACGATCAAAAATTTTCACATATAGACGCACTATTCTGTTATCAGTTCTTAACCATCTGTGCCATTCTTCCAGGTTGCAAGGCTTACTGCATACATGTACCTTTGGTCTGTGCTAGAACTTACAAGTCTATTTGTAGAAGTACAGTCTCAAGTCTTTGAAGGTTAGCAACAGGAAGCAGTTTAGGTTCACACGACTCTAAACTTTTCCCTACGTCACCAGAAAATCCAAAAGGTCTACTTGTTTCCCCATCTAAATGTATAATTGAATGACGAACTGGTAATTCATTTGAACGGAGCACACAGATAAACCACCGCATATGTCTCTCAATACTTGTTTATATTTTGCGAATACCACCCTTATGAATGCCTGTATTCATAGCAGTTCCATCGCTACCAAAGGCAATTAAAACCGATAGATCCATTTATTCGCACAAAACATTAAAAATGCCATCTAAGCTTGTCGTCGCTGTACCAGATGACCCACTAATGTGTCCCATATAGTTAGAGACAGGCTCAGACATTATAACAATGTGTTCTGCAATAGTTCTTTGGATGCAGATTTCGCTACCTGATCTAAATTGAGTGAGAGTTCGATCTTTTCTTCCATCAATGTAAATAGCATGTAGTGTCTTCTCATTCGCCTTCTAGATTTTCTTCAAAGTTTCTCTTTTTATTTTCATTTCCCTTCTAACTTTACTCCAACCATTGTTCTCTTATTTCTCTGATTTATCAAAATTTCTCCTTCTCAAACAGGCGCCTTAGTCTTGCATTTACACGACAGAAATTTAGAACACTTACATGCAGAAATGCCAAACAGTTTAGCTTGAGCATTCTCTCTGAACTTTTTTACTTTTAGTGTAAGCGCCCCTGTGTTTTTAGATTTTATTGTCTTCTTAAGATTTCTCATTTTCTAGTGATAACATGTAACTTAGTATATTTGTTGATTGAAACAGCAGTAGTAATATATGCGGGACTTCAAGTACACCCAAATCTGGTCAGTAGTAAGGTCACTATTTCCTATAACTCCTACCCTAAAAAGTTTCTATCTATCAGATTTATAATTAGCAGGATTAGAAATGTTTTATAAGGTTTGAAGATCTTATTATTGTTTACTACTTACGCTGTTGTGGTGTTGTTGCAGTGCCTGAAGTCTCATATTTATCAGCGCTCCAAACTAGTGCCTGGTTACGATGATTTTTCTAAAAGTTTATTTTTGATATCTAGGAAATCGAGATCAACATAATCACTCTTATAAGTGTTAATGTAACAAAATTTTAAATTTATTAACAAGAATTGAACTTGAAATGGTGAACAAAAATAAAATTGAATGGTTGGTAGCTCTCAAAATGAACATTAATTGTACACAAATAGAAATCAAATAAATAGCAAGAACTTCAATAACAAGAAATTATTGATTTACAAACATGTGACAGAATAATGAGACAAATGTGGTTTGTTTATTACTAAAGAAATCTAAGCACTTATATTGATATATGTTAAAAATCAGATGTTGTGTGTTGCAGCTCGAAAGTAAACAAACTAATATGTAAATTATTTGACGTTTGTCAACCAATTCTGTTAATCTTTTACTCAAATCCTGGCCAGTTTCTCGAGTGAAGCTCAATTTAAAAGAAATATTATGTATACATGTATACCTTTGTGAAAACTTTATACTAATTATTGAAAAACAGGTTATTATATTAAAGACAGTGTACGCGTTAGATATTTTTACAGACAAGATTTACTCATTACAATTTCAAAACTACGTGTTCAAATTTACAAACGAATCTAACTGATGAGATTTCAGAGATTAAAATAGGAAGTTCATAATTATTATAATAGCAACTCCCTGACATTGCTCAAAAATCTAAACTTGATTGAGTGTCTTTGAAAGTTGAGATTATAAAAGTTTAGTTGCCAGATGAGTGCATAAGACCAAGTTTGCTAGTTCAGAGAAAAGTTCTATTGACTCACCGAATCTTCTGCCTTGAATTACCTGGGTACATTATGGGGACGACCTCCAAATTTGATTAAATATTAGTAGCTGACACAAGTCTCAGTGACTCCAACAAGGGAAAAGAAGCTGGGAAAAACAGTGGTGCTTCCCTTTGACAAACAGGTTGATATTCTGAAGTCGCTTGGTGGAAACTTCGCGATTTATAACTAAAACGTTGAATTTGTCTTGGCGAAATTCACTGCCAATTGACTTAAACTTCGGCGAAAACCCGGACCCCTTTTTAAGGTAGCAAATCACCAGGTTGAAACAAAGAACCACAACTTAAGTTCTGCCTTTATGTTAACTGCGGTGTTTCTTTAAACTCGGAAATCACTAAAACACTTCAAATAACCACTGAGTATTGTTAGAAGGTAGTATAGGTAACAGAAAGACTATTAAAAACTTCGTTTATAAGACAATTCGAGAGACACCTAAAGTCAACGTGCTTACGCCATAGGCGTCAATGCCAGACTCCCAGTGGTAGAGAGCGTTCTGCTGCGCCTAACCCCTGCACGAAAATTTTCAATTCCTGAGCGTTGGCGGCTATGTGCGAGCTCTTTCTCGCCTTCTTTCTTTGAATGAGATAAAACGAGAGCCCCAATCTCTGGCGAACTCACCGACGTCTTCTATACACACCTCCACAATAATGGACTCGTCCGTTCACAAATGTAACCACTCTTTAGGATTTCATCATCATTACGTCAGCTTTTACCCAGAATTTCAGGACAATAGAGATGTTTATTTTCCTCAACAAAATGCGACGCTTTTCAATATTTTGATTTCGACGTATATTATATAGAGTTCAGTACGCTTCTTACGATAGAGAATTTTGTATCGAATTTTCATCAACATTATTTTGAAATCAAAACTTGAAATATTTAATATAGATAGGGTTTCTGGTATTATTTATTATGCTTGGGGGTTTTCTAAGTGTGTTTAAGCCAGTAATGATTCCACGTAAAAACTGAATCGTTACATGATTTGACACTACTGTAATTATTTCTAACGCTTACCGCATATAATCACCAAAGACAGACTGACTAATAAAAATAGACGTGTAATGTAACAACACTCACGAGTTTGAAAGAGGTAGGGGCACCGCCAAACGATGTAGAATTAGGCTCAAATTCACCAATGCATAAGACAATTTTCTCAGTATAGGAACATCGATTTTCAAAAATCATATCTTTCGCTCCTAAGTACAACTCTCTATTCATATTCTGTTCATATTGCTAGAATTTTTACTAGAATTAGTTTGTATCATACAAAAACTTTCCGTAAAGAATGTTAACCATTTCGAGAAAAACTTGTTCCATTGGGTTGACAAACTTATCTAAGATATTTCCAAAACGAAAGGTACCGAATTTAATACCTTTCCCTTATCAATACTTAGATGAGTTTGTTGGAAAACCTAACCAAAACGATTTTTCCGAAAAAAGTTTTTTGAATTTTTATATGAACTAAAGAAAATTTGATTAAAGTCTACAAGAGTTAAACCGACATGCAAGCTAATTATTGTGTATTCAAGTTCGTCGTTTTGTTTTTGTCTAGAAAATATAGATAGCTGATTTTGAAATACTTTAAACTGGAAGAAAGATAATAATTTTATTAATAAGTACCCGTATTTATATTTGCTAGGCAAAAAAAAAACAAATTTAAATCCACAGCCGATAGTATTGTCAACACAAACGGGTAAGTGCAGCATCACCAAAGTTAGGGAATCCCAGCTGCAGGGACTCACACTTGGCAACAATCCGACTACGGAAGAAATTTGGCGTCTTCTCTTTTCTCAAGAGATGGTGGAAAAAGTGGTAAGGTACACCAATATCAAAGTAGGAAAGATGAGAAGCAAAATCGCCAACAAAGACGACCACGCTTATAGGGACATAGACACTGAAGAAATCAATGCTCTGATTGGAATGTTGGCTATACTCCATCTTGAAATCGTCAAGGGAATCATCATATCACATCAGCACTCGAAGGCCTGTTTTTCGAGCTGTAATAACCGAAAAAAGGTGTACAAAAAGTTTTTTCTCAAGCAAGTTTTTATTTCCGAAACTACTTATTTTGTACCTCCATGATATTAAATAGTTTTATAAGAATTCTCTACCCTAACGGACTGGCTGCATCTGGAATATTTATCCAATAATCATACAAGAATATCCTTAATGCATAACTGCGTCCGAATACCAGAAGCTAAAACTTTGTGCTGGTACTCAACAAGATGGTTCGCTCATCGTTTGGAGCCAGTTTATTGTTTGACATAATGCATGTCTGAATTATCGCTGGGATTTCGGCTTTTAGGGGAAAGTACGTCATAATTTACTTTCTTCGATGTTCACCATCGACCGGCAAATCAATTATAAAACATTAGCTCGTAACGAGATTGAACCCTATTTCGCGCAAGAGAAGGTAAATGCGTCGATATGTGTGTAGTCATCGATTTACTAGCACTTTCTTTTTGGAGGTTGTTGCTCATTTTTTATGACTTGTGTAGGCGCTATGATATTAATTTATTTATTAAATAGACGTGAAGTAATCTGATCCGTAATTGAAATACTTGTGAGTTCAGTTACACTGCCCCTAGAAAATAATAAATTTTGTTTGCCTCAAATTGTGTTTTAGTTTCTTTAACTTCCGCTTATTTCCGCAACTATGGCCAATCACCCACGCCAGGCAGTACTTTAGCCACACCAGCTCCAGCGTTTTGAGGGATCCAGTGAACCCCTCAATTTCAATAAAAGTAAGTTTGTTTTCATCATCCTTTTTTTTAAATTGGAGCATCATTGAGGGTTTTGGTTTCACTGACTACTGTAGCTGGTCTGTCGGTTACAGAAGCTGGTACAAAATTGTCTGAGGAGAAAATATCGGGATTATAGTGCCAAATTTCATGGCCTTAAAGGCGTTGCGGCCTTTTTCTATTGATGCTCTTCTTGCATAGCCAAAACCAAATACTCGGTTATTTGGTATTGCGTAATAGCTCTCCTACGACGAGATACGTGCCACTTTTCACATTCCTGTCCGTATACAGATTATAATGGCCCAAAGAATCCCTTGTCAAGAGGATGAAGTTGAAGGCTTCTGTGGGGCTGAAAACTTAGCAGGTATATTCCACCGTTGCGGCATCTATTTACAGCATTCAGAGTTATGTGATTGAATTGGTTGTCCAATATTAGCAGGATAGTGTCTCTTTGCTGGCTTTCTTATATGCTTACTATCCTGGAAATTGTCCCCTGTGGTTCCGAGGACTAACTAAAAGAATAGACCCAAGGTAGCTTCTGACTGTCGTAAGAGGCGGCTAATCGGAGTCAAACACTGGCGGGGGTCTGGTCCAGGCGAGCTTGAAGGGAGGCGGATATTTCTGCAGAGTGATGTGCACCTGGATTTTGAGGCCTCCAATGTGGGCTTAGAAACGGACAATTGACCTCGCTTGCTTGTTACTCTGGAGAGGGTTTCCAGATGATATCGCCTTGGGTTGAGTGCTAGCGGGTGTCATGTGTACCGACGACCCGGAAGGGGTTGAGATTTCCGATGAGTGGTATACACCCAGAGTATGAGCCCCCCACTGTTTGCTTTGAAACGGACAGACGTGCTCGCTTGAGTGATGCTCGCGAGAGGGACTCAATGGCATGTTGCCTTGAGTCTAGCACTGGTGAGTGTTGGGTCTATACCAACCCGGAAGAGGGCTGAGATCTCTAGGGGGAATTAAGACTTGAGATTGAGGCCTCTTCTGTGACCTTCGAAACGAGCAAACGACCCCACTTGGATACTACTCGAGTGACTTTATGATACGGCATCGAGTCAAACACTGACGGAAGTCTGGCTCAGACGAACTGGATGAGAGGTTCTCTCTCTTTGAACTTTAAAACGGACAAGCGACTTCACTTGGATGATAGCAGACCTGCCAAACCCACTTTCACCCTCAAAAATAGCGTCTCCTGCGGGGAACTCTATTTGTTGTGTGAAATTGAAGCAAACACTCGCGGGTATCAACTCTACACGAACCTGAATGGATAACTGAGATCTCTGGGGGTGGACTACACCTGGAGACTGAGGCCTACTCTGTGAGCTTCGAAACGTGATAACGACCCCACTTGGACACTGCTCGCGTACGGGACTTCACGATACCTTCTCGAGCCAATGAAATACCGGTGGGGGTCTAGTCCAGGTGATACTAGAGGGAGGCGGATATTTCTGAGGGATGATATGCACCTGGATTTTGAAGCCTCCACGCTGGGCTTAGAAATGGACAATTGGCTTCGCTTGGTTGTGACTCGGGAGCGGGATTACCTTCATGAGTTAAACGCTGGCTGGTCGTGTGTCCAGACGACCCGGACGGGGTTGAGATCACCGATGAGTGGCATACGCTCGGAGTTTGAGGCCCCCATTGTGTGCTTCAAAACAGGCCAACAGACCGACCGACCGCCAGAAAAAAAAGTTCGTTTCAGAATCAAGTATTCTATATGTTTTGAGAGTTTTAAGGCTGTCTAAGCAAAAAAAAATTGAAATTTCTGTCACCGATATTCCACCCCCACACATTCAAGTTCTAATTTAATTTTATCATAGAATACCAAATGCTTCATGAAATTGAGAGTTTTCTAATAAACAAACCCTAAAACGTTATGTTAGTCGAGTTTTAATGAAAAAAATGTCAATTTTCACCAAATTATCTCACATTTATTACATACCCCCTGGAGCGATTTTACTCAAAAACAATCCGAACCGTTCGTTTGTCGGATGCAAACTGAATGCCAAATTTGAAGATGATATCTCAATTCGTTCTAAAGTTATCGTGGTTACAAACAGATCTACATACAAACCGACAGACACCAAAAATTTTCGTTCCAAAATCATGTTTTCTATATGTTTTGACACTTTTTGCGACGTTTAAACGAAAATGTACAAAAATTTTCCGAAAATAAACTTAAAATGTTTTCGAAAAAACTGGTTCCTGGCCAACAAACGTTAGGTTAAGAGCAAATTGAGGTATTCAAATTTAAAATTTTAACGTAAAATCGCTACCATAACGCACTTGCTGTGTCCAGTAAAAAGTGAAATCGGTTGCAGAAAAGAACAAGCACTTGTGAAGCCACGGGAAAAGTCTACGTCTGTATTAAGTGTGAAACGGTATGACTGAGTTAATCAACCAGATGTGCTGTTCAAAATGAATTACGTCTTAAAAGTTTTCATCTCGTCCTAATTGATTTCGTCATACAGAAACTTGCTAAAAAATTAATCGGAATTACAAAATCTGATCAGATGAGGGTAAAATGAAATAAGACAAAAAAAAAGTGAAGTCACTAACTGAGAATAGAACGCCTGTTATAGGAGTCCATTATTAAATCCACATTGCTTCCTCCACCTCTCGGCCATTGTCGATATGACAGATCTATCTACTAACAGGTATATACTCTAGTAACTAAGTGAAGATTGGAACCTGTGATGAGCACTGACAAGTACACTTGGAGAAACCCAAATCATCACAACACATTTTTAAAAAGACCTGACGATCGTTTCACTAGCCAAGTTAGCGTCATCAGAGGATGTAAAATTATAACTATTTAAAAAACTAACATCACTTTATATACCGGATATTGGGTAAAGGGACCGAACTGAGATGGGAAAATAAACGCAGTCAAATTTTGCAGTGTATTGTATTTTTATCGCAGGACGAGGTCTGCACTGTGCCTACTAATTTATCTAAAATGTGTCCATCTCTAGTAATTTTGTGAAGGTTCAACGACATCTAAATTAACATAGTTTGCTTTGTCGGAACTATCTGTATTATTATGTTATCTCTAGAACGTGTTAAAACTCGTAATCGGTGGTGGTGCCACGTTCATACAATTTTTGTTCTAACTATATTTCGCAATATATATATATATATATATATATATATATATATATATATATATATATATATATATATATATATATATATATATATATATATACTTTTGAAGGAGTTTAGATGTTCTGGTTGTCTAACATTTTTTATTAATTTCAGATTATCTTCATTAACGTGATGATTATTATCCCAAATATGTCGGGCGACACTAGACCTATCTATAATACCGTGACTTAATTGGGCTAAGTGTTCTTTGACTCTAACTCCAATCGATTGTTTTGTTTGTCCGACCTACTTAAGATTACAATTTCTACAACTTATTTCATAAATTCCCGACATTTTGTCCGTATTATCCTTGTCATTTGGGTTACCTAGCAAGTTTTTTAAGGTATTTTTTGTCGAAAAAGTTAGCTGCAAGTTGACTTTTAAACAAATGCTATCTAAATCCCTCGTGATTCGAGGTTCAAATTGTAAGCAAACAAGGTTTATTTCGGATTTCTCTCTTTTAAACGTTGTTGATTCCGTCAACATTTTCTTTATTTTCTGTTTGTTGATTAATTTTTCCACCAAGAAAGCAGTGTAATCGTTATATACTCTAGTATATTAATTTTCTAACGTCTTGATTATTCACACCATACAATTTTTGTTTAAAATTGATTTGTTTTCAAATATTTAAACGAAATTAAGGAAGATGACGACGGAGACACAGATCTAGGAGCTTGTTGGTCATTTCGAGTCATATTTTTAACTCACAAAGCGCTAATTCGCTAATACGACTACCATAATTATCAATTTTGACCTTAAAACTTTTTTTTAATCAGAGGCTGCTAATTTCTTTGTCTTTTATCCTAGAGATCTGAATTTTGGTACAAAGGATACTCTTTAGGACAGAAACCTACCAAATTTGGTTACCATAGCTTTCTACTTTTTGGAGATATGAGTATTTTTCTAAAGAAAACTCCAAATTTTCCCGGAAAACGTTGTACGAATTTCTTGGCTAACGAACTTGTCCAAACCATTTTTACACAAGGAAGGCACTTACCAAATTTGATCAAGATGAGCCCATTATTTTTTGGGTTATCGGTGTGACACACATACACACACTATATTTATATATATATATATATATATATATATATATATATATATATATATATATATATATATATATATATATATATATATATATATATATATATATGTATATATAATGAAACTGACCGCGGATATTGGTTTTAGGGGTTCTAGTTTACGCACATTTGAAGAAATTTGTTTAAAATTTAGAAGTCGGAATCGCCTCATTAGTGAATTTTTTTAAAAATTCACTAATAGCAACTTATTCTGTTTAACTTCACATACAAGCACGTTTGTGTTATTTTAAAGCTGTGCAAGGTATTTACTGCTGAAATACATAAAATCTTAAAAGGGATAGTCCTTCATAACGGGCTTCAAAAAAGAAGGACACGCATATATATATATATATATATATATATATATATATATATATATATATATATATATATATATATATATATATATATATATATATATATATATATATATATAAATAGAGATCTCCTCATTAGTGAATTTTTCGTTTTACGAAAAATTCGCTGTGGCTCCAAAAGAGGAGCAGAGACGTCGAGTTTCAACAAATTCTGAATGCGGTTCAATATATTGATTAGGTCTGAAAATGGTTTCCAGAAAGCCTAGTTTAGGTTTATCTGAAAAAAAATTGTTCAAGAAAAATTCGCTACACAAACGGCTACTTGGAACTAAACTTAAGCAATTTTATAACAATTCGACTGCATTGTTTCGATTGTAAAGGCCTAGTATTTAAATTTTAATATGTAAAACTGTGAAGGGTTTTAAGCTTTTTAGAAAATGTAAGGTAAATTGTCATACTCAGTTTATAACATTATAGATGCTTCATAATCCACTCTTTGATCAACAAGACGGTGATCGAATCCCGCTCCTTTGAAAGAAAATGCATGTAGCTGATGTTTGCGGACCCGCTCACTTGGATATTATAAAACACCGAAAATCACTTAAAGTTATAAATTCGTCCCATATATCTTCTTGATATTGCCTGACGAGGGAGCCGTAACTTTCCCAGTTTTCTGAAGGAGTTGATTTTGAAGGCACGGTTAAAGACCTAAATATTAACAAGATATCTGTAAAGCGTATCAAAAACTATTGTATATAAAAAAACTCGGGACGCAGCAAGTGCGTTATGGTAGTGAATTTTCATAAGATTAAGATGTTTGATTTATAAAAAGAAAGGTACTACCAAAGGGACAAATAAAATACAAGATCTCTAGATAAATCTTTATAGTGGGTTAATTTAATAAAATAAACAAAATAAGTGACAATCGGGAATTTAATTTGTCTAAACAGCACAAAATGAAATATATATATATATATATATATATATATATATATATATATATATATATATATATATATATATATATATATAAAATAAATTTGGTAAATTAGCAGTTTACCTCATGGAGGGTTTTGAGAATTTTTTTCCAAACATGCTTAGGATTCTCCTAGGTGCATAACCCACAACAAACATTTCTTATAAACAACCTCTAAAAAAGTTACAGGACCAGGAGTTGATAAGGGTGTAGGGCGAGGAAAAGGAACTGTAAATATGAGTGGAAAAGCGAAAAAAATAATAATTAAACCTAGTACCCTTTGGTTCTGAGGCACACGTTCTTACCCCTGGATCAACGAGGCTCTATAAAATTCTTATCTCTTAAACATTTTTACTTTCGAAAAATATGTTAATATTTATAAAATGAAATAGGGACTATTGGAAAACTTTATGCTAATCTTTATTCTAAATATGTAGTTTATGGATATTAACTTTTTTTTCTTCAGTTTACATTTTTTCCTGTACAAAAATTTTAAGTTTAATATTTGCAATACTGTTTTCTTACTCAATGATGTAGAGTACACTCAAAATGGACATGCAAATGATATTACCCTTTATAGCAGCTAAACAGTTTATTTGTGACACTAAACAAGCAACCAAAGTATTTTAAAATGCTTGAAATTATTTACTTGTATCTTTTTTTAACAAGATGGATTTTTATTTTTTATTATAGAAGAATATATAAACATATAAAATATTACACGAACAATTTTTAGTGAATTTTTATATATTACATATGCATTATATGGATTGTGTTACTTTGCCTACTACGTCTAAAAATTTTTTTATGGCCTCAGCAGTCAATTATGCACAATATTCATCAGCAATTATACCACATGTTGTAATGAAATAAACAAAATATTGACATCCATAGAAAACAAATATAATGTATAAATTAAATATTTTTGAATTAAGAAAACAGATAGATCATTGCTACTAAATATTAAAAATGTTACCACATGATTTTCAGTTTTCTGTGGCATTATGTTTTTCAGAATAGGAAATATTTTTGATTTAAGAAAACAGATCATTGTTACGAACTATATAAAAGTGTTACCACATGATTTTCAGTTTTCTGTGGCAATATGGTTTTCAAATTAGGAAAATATATGTTAAGATATAATTTATATTAAAGTCTGAATTTTGTATTTTCAAACCCTTGTCAAATGCACTACGTTGTATATGGTTTTTTTTTCTCCCTTAGGGGTCGTCTGCGTCATAGCACCGCAGCCTTTGGTTTATTGTGCATGCCCATTGTCTTTTCTACTTTACACATTCCAAAAATCACTTCGCCTTGAACTAGTCTGCACAGTAATTGGCAAGCTGAATTTTTATATTGCCCTGTCTCCGGTCTAGACTCATCGTAGAGCAGTCTTTTGCGGTCCTGAGCTTTACACTCGCATAAGATGTGCTGGGCTGGTTCCTTCCCCTAGCGGGAGTGTCTGCACGCCAGGTCCCCCTGGAAGCGCCCCATTTTATGCAAGTGTTTCTTGACGGCCATGTGTACCGTCAAGAGTCTTGTGGTGTTTCTGAGCTGTCCTCTGCTAAGATTTAGCAGCTCCACAGCTCTCTTTAAATTGGATTTCTCAATTACTGACTTCCCGTGTGTGAGCCCTGGTCTGCCCAGTACACCTGATGTTCGTTTCTGATCCAGGACTTAATGGACGCCTTGGCAAAGCTGTTTGTCACGCCTAGAAACTGTTCTGGTACCATATGTGTATGTATGAGGAAATATTTTTCTGTGATCACTGTCGTATAATTTATCATATTAGCTATAACAGAAGCATTTGTAAGTTAGAAAATATTTTGAAACAGGTAGAAAAGTAAAACATTGGTACTAATTATGAAGAAACACTATAATCGGACTTCTAGTATTTTGTCATTTAATGCCTTTCAAAATTGAAACAGTTTTATTAAGCTTTGGGTTATATTCAGAGATATGATATATAGTGGTAAATCATTGCTAGCCATTGTATACTTTGCAAAGTAGATTTAATTTCTATGTAATCATGGTTATCTGTGTAATCAGATATGTTAGAAGAGAAGCATTTATAAATTACTGCAAATACAATTGGTTTTATAACATATGCTATAAAGGAATGCAAAAGTAAGTTCGGAAAAGGAAATTGGATTTCATCAGTAAATGTAAACATATTTTACAAGACAGAGGTAAAGAAACTAGAGAAATGTTTCACTTCGAACTCCACAGAAACGATTTGTTTGAGATGGAATAGAATATATCAATGAAGAAAATAGTTTGAACTAGGTAGAAAAACAAAATATTTGAGGTAATTATGGAACAAAAATATAACCTGATTTCTAGTGTTTTATCGATTAACACTTTTCAAAGTGTGAACATCTTATTAACTTTGAGTTACATTCAGAGACATTCCTCATAGCGCAAAATAATTTCCAGCCATTGCATACTTTGTGACCGCCCAAATTGTTTATATAATCCCTCTCGGCTATAACCTACCTATTAAACTTCAAACACAACCAACGTTATAATCTATTGGAAATATAGAGTAAAGTTACCGGTATTCTAGGTGGCCGGCAGCCTTTAGACAGTGGAGTAGGCCGTGGGTTCCTTAAACACGATGTTAATATAAAGGGGGCGCCACTTGATTGTTTTACACCCAGTACCGGATATTAAAGTAAGATGTTATCACACAATACCTCTCCTTAATCACCTGCAATCCAACTATAATCAAGAACTCGCTGAACTGCACTGGTAGCTGTACCTAAAACCAACCTGGGAGATACGTCGGACGTCAAACGCATGACAAAAACTCTGCAGGACTGGATATTAAAATGTTGTAACTTACATTAACCTAAAAGAGGAAAGTACCCGTGGGTGCATGTAAGTGGCATAAATATGCAACCATTAGATCCTCCTAAATAATATATGACACATACACATAAACTTATGCTCGCTTGTCCGATATCCCAGGGCTAATATAGCAGCAAATACACACTAGTTAAAACAGTATCACTGATTCGGGGATGAGAGAGTAAATGCAGACTAAATATAACACAAATTACAAAAAAGAAATATAATAACATTCTGGTGTATTAAAAACACAATCAGATACTATAATAGGTCACACAATGAGTCAACGATGAATATATACACCTTCAAATATTAGGGCAAGCAAATTGAGAGTCATCTAAGCTACCGTAACCAATCTGGTTAACAAAATATCCTACGCTGTAACTAATTGTATGGTTTCCAGTTATAAAAAACTACTATCAATTATATGGATATCAATGACAAGACAAGCTGTATAATTAGTTAGCAAAAAGTATCACTACATTAAAATCAAGAAGCTACCACAAAACGTGTATATGTGTAGTTCACATACGCTTTAAAAATATCAGTATTAAGATCCTATATCTAGCTCAAATAATATTATCACTCTGTATAGTATGTGAAGCAAGCTGTACACCTTGGTAAAAATATCCTAATAATTACTGAGTCACCTACGCAAAATTCTGACCAATTATATCAATGTAAGCTTCAGACAGCTCAAATAATAAACATGAAGCATTGCAAACTCTCAAGATACCTTTATCTGTCTGTTAATAGCAACGTAATCTACTAATCACCCTAATGACCAGTCAAAAGGAAGCTATTATATTCATAAATGCCGTTAAAAGGGTCAAAAGTAATATGTCTTTTATAAGCATACAGGCTACAACTTATCTGAACCATAAACTCTATATCCTGCCTTGGATCTCTCGGTTGACATTCGATTGTCTGGAAGTACAACTATGACAATCGATTACCACTACGACCTGCAAATGAATCCAAAGATGGTCTCCTTACCATACCATGCTTGTGACTCTGTACCATACGTAATTGGACCATTAATTTAAAACCAGAAACAATGAAATACACACCATAAAACATCCAGAGGCTACCCAACAATAGAAATTGCCTCTATTTACACAACACTAGATATTGCCAAACACCACGCCGCTTTAGGTGAAAGCAAGGACTTCAATTGCCTAACACTACATCCCTGTAAAATGCGAAACATCGGATATAGAGATATAAAAAAATAAATTCGCAAGTCTACATTACCTCTTGTTGAGGGTTATCGTGCCTCGATTTAATTAGACACTACTGATGTCGAGTGAGTCCTGTATAGGTTACCTGTTAACTCAACCTATTGTAGTCCAGCAAAGCGGCTATTCCATGCAATCTATGTAGGATATCTCTCAATTTCTTACAGTTATCTCAATTATGCGAATAAAAGCAATGAAATGAATTTTCTTGTACGGCAACAGGTTGAATTTTAAACATCGCAAGTGACAAGTGACAGCATGATCGTACCTTGTTGCCAGACATCAATTGAACGTGATTCTTACGATTCTATCTACGGACCTCGAGCCTATGCAACCAACCACATATCAACGAATACCATGCCGTTCGAAACTCTCCCAGCATGCGTATACTATTCCAGCCCAGGCCACTAACAGAGAAAATATTGCCCAGTTTCACAAAGCTCGATTAAATATTTAACGGTCCGTTAAGGCTTAATCGACTGATTAAAATGTATTTTCTATTTCACAAAGCCCGATTAGTGATAACAAAAGTTAACTAACCAGTCGATTAACTAATCGGTCGTTAAATATGCAAAATCCCCCGTTAAGTGTTTCACAAAGGTCGATTAAGGCTTAATCGACCGTTAAACTTGCTTAACGGTCGATTAACTTTAATCGATGGTTAAGTATCGATTAGCAGTTGTTCTATGGCAATGTCATTTGCTATTTGACATTTGAGGTTTGCTGTTTTCAACATAAATATCAATTTTATTGCAATTTTAACATATTTTTAAGAAATAAGGTAAGTAATTGCTTAAATTATATCAAATTATGTTCATAATGAATAATTATACCAAGATAATTGCAAAAGTAAACACTTTTGACTCAATTTTGACAGATTCTTTTTACAAAATTTCATGTCTGTTTCTAAGCAAAATTCGATAAATATATACATAAAAATGAAACAAAACATGATTAGAAATATATATTTAACTAAAATATATGCATTTTCTTACAATTATTTATATATTTTTATATTTTAGAATGTCTGATACATCTTTGTCATCACTTTCTGATGGAGAATCGCCAAGAAGGATTCGTTTTTTAAGGGAAAGAACTAATCCCTTTGAAATATATAATGATATTGAGTTTAAGCAACGTTTTCGCTTTTCTAAAGAAGCCACTATGGAGCTGCTTCACATTTTTGGACCTGACCTAGAACCAGCAACTAACAGGAATAAGGCATTGACAGCAATGAATCAAATGCTCATTACATTGCGGTTTTATGCTACAGGGAGCTTCCAGCAGGTGATTGGTGACATTTTTAATGTGTCGAAGGCCACAGTATGCAGAATAGTTAATAAAGTTACTATTAAAATTTCTTCTATGAGTGAAAGATTTATAAAGATGCCACAAGGAGAAGAAATTCAAAAAACAGTGCTGGATTTCTTTACAATAGCGGGATTTCCCTGTGTAATAGGTGCAGTTGACTGTACTCACATTAAGATACAATCACCTGGGGGAGACATTTCAGAAATGTTCAGAAAAGGCTTTTTTTCTATAAATACACAAATAATAATAAATAAAAATTTACAGATAATGCATGTCATTGCTAGGTGGCCTGGATCAGTGCATGACAGCACTATATTTAACGATTCTCCACTGCCATCTGATTTTGAGAGGGGTTTATATGGGAGCAACTTCCTGCTCGGAGATAGTGGATACCTATGTAGGAGATATTTATTAACACTCATATTGCGACCACAGACCCATGCCGAGATAGCATATAATGCAGCTCACATCAAAACAAGGAATACCATCGAACGGTGTTTTGGAGTACTGAAACGTCGCTTTCCTTGCCTTCAGCATGGTATGGCTTTACAGACAGAAAAGGTGTTACGAGTTATAGTGGCCTGCTGTATTTTCCATAACTTGGCAATTGATTTTGATGACGAAGAACTGCCTGAGGATGTCTTTGGTGAAGCTGTGTCTGCTCAAGATGTCTTCAATCAAGGCATGGAGAGTACAACAACAACACACCAAAATGATTCTGTAAGAAGAACACTTGTAAACACCGTGTTTCAAAATAATTAGTTATATGGTATATAATATTATATAATAGCAAGGTACTTACAGGGTTAGGTATGACAAGTAAAAATAATGGAAACACAATGAAATTTCATAGGATATACTGAACTTTTAAGCTCAGTCTCAGTATTTCAAGTCTCCTAGCTATTTTTTGGTTATTTTAAAGATGAACAAATGTATCTGTATTTAAGTTGGAGATTTCAGTGCATAATAATTCAGTATGCACTTCATTTCAGTGAATTTTTGTATAAAAAATCTACAAATGGGAAGATCACGACCTTTGAGATTTGATACATGTATATATATATATATATATATATATATATATATATATATATATATATATATATATCACGCAAATAACTCAAAAAAATATGGGCCCATTTTGAAAGAATTTGGCAGGTACCTTCCTTTCTTCCTTTTGTAAATGGCGTGGATAAGTTTGTTAGCCAGAAAAATTGGACCAGGTTTTCTGAGAAAATTTTGGGTTTTCTTTCAGAAAAAATTCGTATCTCCGAAAGAAAAAAGCTATGTCAACCAATTTTGGTACTAAGGTTTACGATATAAAAAGTTAACTATACACCAACATTTAGATCTTTATGTTACAAGAACAAAAGTTATAAGCTTTAAATAAAAAAAATGTTTACTGTCAGATCATGTTGCTGTGTCTAGACTTTTTAATATATAGGTATCTTACGTTCATCAATAATAACTGTGAGACCGAAACACTGTGTTTCAACCTAACAAAGTATACTTGCGTGAAGTTATACCAAGCGTTTTGGTTATTTTTATTAAACGTTTGTCATCTCCCAAGGGAAAGATCGCTTTTCTTCATTACGTAAGGTAAATTAGTCGATTGGGCAAATTAGGCTAATAAATTGAGTTCATAAAATAATATACTCCAACATGATGTGCTAGTTTTTCAATTTCTTCAAATCAAGTGAAACAATCAATTTCTAGGGTCCTCTGCCTAATACATACTGGAAATATAAGATTTATTTTCTAGATAAAACAATGTGTTGCTATTCTATAGGTTTTGCTTTCAGTGCTTAATTTTTACTGCTTTTGTGAGACCATGCTCTTTTTTCTTTAATATGTTGTAATTTAATCTAATTTAGTTGCAATTTAATCTAATATAGTTGTAGTTACTTTATATATAATTTTTTTATCTTCAGAAGTGTTCTCTGATTAAAACATATAATGTAATATGATAATACCATACATAACTAAGGTGGCATACAGGAGTTGTTGGATTTATGTGTCATCATATCAATGTTAAATTAAATTGTTATACACATTATTGTAAGTTAAATGTATAAATGGAAATTAAAAATAAATATCAACAATCTTTCAAGAAAACAAATATTTAAAACTAAGCAGACTTTATTGCTTCAATTTTTGTAACTGTAGCCTATAAATGTTCATTTGTATTTTATGCTGCTGCAGCATTTGCTTTCTTTGCAAGTCAGCATTTTGAATTTTTTTACGAAAATAAATTTTTTTTTAGCTCTTCAGCCGTGTGTTTTCTTTTTAGTATCTTTTTTGGAGCCTTTTTTCTGGGTACAGAAGTTTCAGGAGTACTGATATCAGGAATAGTATAAGGTTCGGGAGTGGGTTCAATAAATAGTGGAAGATCAATATCTGAAAAAAAAAGGTGTATTTAAAACAAATGTGTAAACTTAAAGAAAATGTGCTTTCTGAAAGCCTGCTTTGTCAAAATATTATAGACATATCATGTAATGATATCTACAGCAGCTGGGCAAGTGTAGTGTCCAGTTTATTATGTACTGTAGCAATGGTGAGGTTGATAATGTAGAGTAAAATTTGAATAACTTAATTTTCTATAAACTTACACAGTTGAATTTTGGTATGTAGTAAGGTATTTTCCAAGGCAAGATATTAACGAAATTTCATTAAAAGAGCTTTGTAATTATCGAAGAAAGAAATTTGTTTCGAAAGAAAACTCAAAATTTTCCCGGAAAACCTTGACCGATTTTCCTAGCTAACGAACTCATCCAAGCCATAAATAAAAGAAAGGCACCTGTCGAGTTTCTTCGAAATAGGTTAATTATTTTTTGAGTTATCAGTTGGATATATATAAACATATAAAAATGGAAACTGACCCCAGATATGGGTTCTAATTCGCGCCCATTAGAAAATTTTTTGCAAAATCTCACCATCGATACCCCTCTATTGAGGAATTTTTTAAAATAAAAATTTACTAAAAAGCCGACCTTAAAAGTGGTTTTGATATTTTAAAACAAAGGTACCTTCCATTTTACATATTAGCAAAAATACGTTGGCTTTTAGCTATTGTTGATTCATTGTAAAAAAAAACATATTCTTGCCCATAATATGCTGTTTTTTTAAGTTTTGTATTATGATGATAAATTACAATTTTGTTAGGAACTATAAAATCAACAACTATTGACGAAACTAGGTAAGGACCTGTCTTGCTAGTAAAATAATTAGAACAGTAGAAAAACTGTATGTAATCATTAAAGTATGGAAATCTCACAGTACATTTCTAAGGTATGTTAGGTATATATGATTATTATTTTAGAAAAAACAATAAAACTTCAAGCTTTTATCCCACATCGGTTTTTATCAAAATATAATTTACTTACTAACAACTTATATTACATTTGAATACAAATGATCTTACCAAAATATATTGCAGCACTATCAGCAGGATTTGTTAAAGGCTTTACTTGGTCCCCAAGCAAACCCAATACTTGACTGCCAACATCCGGTAGAGTGGTAGAACAGGTACCACCACCAGTTTCTTGCCGTTCTTTCTACAAGTAAATTATAAATTAGTTATGGCTTATCTATAACCATAAGCACACGTGTGTTATGTAAGTGGGTATATGTCACCTATGTGTTTATCTAAGAAATATAGGCATGATTATAAAAAATAATGAAATATGGTTGAACATAAAATTATATTCGAACAATGATCGAATGCCACAGTATAAGCAAAAATAACTCTAACTACTACATAGTTACTATACTTTTTTATTCAAAAAGGTTATATAATTACCTTCTCCAATGCAGCTTGCTTTTTGAAGTTTTCCCACTTCTTCTCTTGACACACCTAGGTCCTCATAGCGCTGTCTCTGTTAGTAAAAAAATTGTAATTAATAAATATGTTGATAACTGTACCGAAAATAGACTTACATTTTCTGTAGCCATTTGCTTTCGAGCATTCCTTTTCAAGTTGTCATATAAGTTCCTTAGCTGCTGTTGAGAACGGCTATCGCTTCTCACCTGGGCATTAAACTGGACAGTGATGTGCTGCCAGGCATCACTTTTTTCTTTGCAGGTTCCAAGGTCTGCCCTCTTATTTTCTATCTTGTTATTGTAGCTAAAACAAAAACATAAGGGATGTGGAAAGGATAGGAGGTGAATTATGGATATCAAACGTTTAACAGGAAGGGAATACATTTTTGATTTGTGTGTAGTATTTACAACACATTCATTTATTCCTTTATTTTTTAATAGTGATACAGAAAATGAATGTGTGGGTTAATTTAAAATAATTTTTATATGGAAATTGTCACTTGTATGATTATAATACACAGGAATGCTTGTGCTATAAGTAAAAAGCTTTTAGGTACTTCTGGAAGCTAATATAGAACATTATGATCAGAAAAGTTTACTTGAGGTAATGTTACTTTCGAAAAAGTAAGAAGATAACTAAAGATTTAATTTTAACCTCATAAAATCCTGGTCAACATTTTAAGGTTAAGGGCATTTTCTAAACTTATAATTTGTGTGAAAAAAGGATGTAGGACATATGAAGGATGGAAAAACTAGAATAAATAACTAATAACAAAGCCAGAGTAAAACATTATAAAAGTATAACATATAACAACTATATTTCGCGGCAAATTACTGTGATAAATGTAGTAAGGATACTCAAACTTACAGTTTCACTAAATCCATCAGGATTTCTTTTTCCTCTGGAGAATAATTAGTTCCCCTGCCCCTTTTCTTATCTTTATTATCCATTTTTTGATATCACACAATTCACAAAACACCGTTACCGCAAACGATAACAAATAATGCTGTCATGCTGTCTTTCAACTGTCAAACACCGAAGCAGTGACGTATTTGCATTGTTGCCAAGTTGGATCAACTGCTAATCGCCGGTTAGCTAACCGAGAGTTAAAAATGCTTTGTGAAACGCTCGCCAATATTTAATCATTGATTAACGTTAACGGAGGATTAACTAACCGGCACTTTAACCAGCGTTTGTGAAACCGGGCATATATCTTACATCCCCGTCTTCAATTATACTTAAGAAAATAAAAAAAAAGTTGTAAATTAAAAATACGTTTTAATTTAAAATATGATACGGATTTGGTAACAAATACGTTTTAATTTAAAATATGATACGGATTTGGTAATTCAAAATGTTTGGTTATTGTACCGCGATTATTGTTTGAATTATGTCATTAATAATTTTAAAAAAAATATGTTAGGTCCATATGTTTTCATACTAACATAATTTTTATTATATCTGACAACCCTGCTTATTTATATTTAACTACCGTTGTCTGGCTTCCACGATTTACATTTTTCGGGTCTAAAGTAATAAAAAACACATTAATACTCTAACTATCCTTGTCAACGTTGCATGTGCGAAATGCCTATGCAATTCAAACTGATGTCGTAGATTATTTATTCCTTACACATTATTTATTTCTTACACATTTTTTATTTTCGAACAACTTCTTTCCTCGTGGACCATTTAAGTTGAAATTTGGTTACCAACTTTATTTTGACATCTCCCTTATATGTGCAAATTTTCATTTGAATCACTGCAGTACTTCAAACAAAAAAAAATATTGCGTTTTAAAAATTTTCCTTACATTTTTTATACAAAAAATTAAACCTACGGTGCTCATCTTCGAACTCATCCAAGCCATTAACAAAATTAAGGTAATCCCCAAATTTAGTGAAGATCGGTCAAGTATTTTTTGAGTTATCAGTTGGATACATACATATATATATATATATATATATATATATATATATATATATATATATATATATATATATATATATATATATATATATATATATATATATATATATATATATATATATATATATATATATATATATATATAAGCATATAAAAATCAAAACCGACCTTGGATATGGGTTCTAGAGGACCAAATTCGCGCTCATTTGAAGAAATTTTTCAAAAGTCTCACCATCGATACCTCTCTATTAGTGAATTTTCTTAATGAAAATTCACTAAAACGCAGAATAATTTTCCATTTTTTATTGTTTTGCT
Source organism: Tillus elongatus (assembly GCA_964006375.1). Classification (NCBI taxonomy): domain Eukaryota; kingdom Metazoa; phylum Arthropoda; class Insecta; order Coleoptera; family Cleridae; genus Tillus; species Tillus elongatus. The sequence continues at coordinate 62,467,713 of OZ023263.1, read as the reverse complement.
TAGACTCGTTTAGTATATTAAAATGGTATTAGTTTTCAGCGCAATTGTAAATTTTTGCACCTAGTAAGTATAGTCATATGTGATGACGTTTTTTATTCATTAGATATATAATAAGGTATTATGTAATAGGGGCTAATGTGTCGCATCGAAATAGTTTTAAAGCAAGAACACGTGGAGAACCCAAATCACTACAGCCCATCTTTTTAAAGACCTGATGATCGTTTCACTAACAAAGTTAGCATTATCAGAGGATGAAAATTTATAAACTAGTTACAACTAAACATCAACTTTTATACTACGTCTTAGGTAAAGACCAGTAGCGGCTCGTGTCTTAATGCACTGTGGTGCGCAAGAAAAGAAAAGTTTGGGTGGGAGCAAGTGCGTTATGGTAGTGAATAACTCAATTTTATACAAACTTAGAAAGCTGAGTTTAGGTACATAGTAATATCTTACTCAGGGCAACACATCCACCAAATGTCAACAAAACAGCTTTCTAATTTTCGGAGAAAAAAATTTTTTTTCGAAAGAAACCTGAAATTAAAATAACTCAATTTTCCTAAGTGTAGAAAGTTGAATCTTAGTGTGTAGTAAGGTAATTTACAAGGCAACATATCCACCAAATTTTATTAAAATAGCTTAGTAATTTTCGGAGGAAAATTTTTTTTTTAACAAAACTCAAATTTTTCCCGGAAAACCTTATACAAGTTATTAATAAAAGAAAGCCAAAATCAGTTGCTTATTTTTTGAGTTATCGGTTGGATACATACATACATACATACATACATACATATATATATATATATATATATATATATATATATATATATATATATATATATATATATATATATATATATATATATATATATATTTTGATATGGTTACTAAAGGGGGTCACATATACATATATACACATACATAAACACATTGTACCACAAATTATACTAAACACAAACAACAACTTACCTTTGGTGTATGCAATGTTTTTGCACTGTAAGGCAGGGAGAAACTAAATTTTACAGATATATATGTGTTAAAAGGAGGCAAGGCAGGTGTAAATGTATGACAAGTTTAATTAGATAGTTTAAGGTATTATTGTTTGATAGCTGTTATGTAATTTAAGATTTTATTGTTTGAATTAAGGATATTGTTAGCTTTAAGAATAGTAAGATGTCAAAATTTGAGTGTTAAATTGTAAGAAATGTCATGTCATAACCTATGTTTAAGTCAGCTGTTTTTTTTATTTAGGACAGACGTCAAACTGACACTAAAATTATAGTTAGGTTAATTATTCTCTCATTGACTAACAACAATCAGAAGTATGTATGTATCCGAGGAGATGATGAAAAACGATTATTGTGTTAAAATTTGTTAGGATATTTTATTGCAAGCAGGCAGATAACAGTTTTTTGATTAGTTACGCTGGTTACGTATGAAAAAGAATAAACAGAGGGGAAAAATTTGATAAAGGTATCAGATTGAACATTTTTGAGATAAAAAAAGATTGAACTTGTCATTAAATTATTATATGGGACAATTTGGATTAAAATATAAGACGGGGAAATTTTGCTTAAAAGTTTAGATTGATTAAATTTTTGGTATTAGAAAAATAAATAAAAAAATCTTTGGAAAAAAGTTTGAAAACAGGTTGAGGAAAAACAGGCGTCACTGGTCACAGACAACGTGGAACTTCAGAGCAGGGCAACTTTGCAAGGGATGGAAAACTAAGTGAGTAATAAGACACCTTATTTATGTGATATATCTGCAACTTCAACAGAGTGTGGCAAACATTCAAGCCATCATCTTTGTTTCACTTTCTACCATCAATAATATTGAGATATCTGTAGAGACATCTCTCAGCCGTAACGTCCATTATAACATAATCGCCGAAACCGAAAATCATCTACTGACTACGTGTATAAACTATACAGTGAATCGCTAGGCCAAGCAGATGCCAGTAGATGTCGCTCTCGTGTAGTACAAAAGTTTAAGCAAGAAATACAGGCCTATAACTTTTAAGGGGGGAGTATCATAAGAAAGAGCTCTAAATTAAACAAAAAATACATTGAAAATAGTAAGTAGCATTAGAATTTTGTCATTTGTTCTTTAATTGTAATAAATATTCAAGTTTGGTGATCATTTGAAACCTTTGCCTTATTTTGTTTTCTTTTATACACATGTGAGTATTTGGGAAGAAAGAACTGAAATCAGATAGGGCAGAATATTTCGAAATTACAAAAAAAAAAAAACAAAGGGGACTTGAACCCACTTGCTTACTAAGCTCCCTGAGGTGAGAGGCAGTTCATATATGTGATTGGTTGTTTTCTGTGTGTTAAACAGGTAAAAAAAAATTAAGAATACATTGAGTACATCCAGGTGTAAGTTACATACACAAATACATATATTTCATAATAACAACATTTACAACACATTTCAATAAACTTTACAGGAAAATAAAAGTGAAAAGCTAAGATACCTAAAATATAACTAAAAAAACTAAATATATATATATATATATATATATATATATATATATATATATATATATATATATATATATATATATATATATATATATATATATATATATATATATCAATTCTATATATTAAATTAAATTTAAAATCCATAGCTTATTATTAAAAAAATAACAATTGGCGCCCAACGTGGGGCTATAATTTTCCTAGATAGATTAAATTAGTACTACGTGGGACTTTAATCTTCCTAAATAACATCCTATATCAATTGTCGCCTAAACTTGGGAGCTTTCGAGGTCCACGAGTAAAATAAATTAAAAAAATAAATAAATAAACAAAACATAATAGAATAGGAAGTCGAGAAAATGCCTAGGGGAAGAAAAATGACCACGTCAAAGGACAGACAGGACAGGGGAGACGAAAGAGAACATGAACAGCAGGAAAGTATGGAAATAGATCAGGAGAGAAGATATGATCAAGAAGTTGGTGAAAATGTGGAAGAACAAGCAGAAGGAATGGTACAAACAGGAGGAGAAACGTCAATAGAAGAACAGACAACCGATCTAGGTAAGGTAGACGACACAAATACGACAAAAGAAAAACCTGACAATAACAATGAAATGTTGATGAAATTAATGCAGAGCATAAATAGTATGAATACAGATATAAATGAGAAAATGGACAAACAAGAGCGGAATGTAAATAATATGAATGAAAATATGAATGACAGGTTCGAAAGACAAGAGGAGAATATAAACAAGATAAAAGAAAGTATGACTGAGAAATTTGTTGAACAAGAGCAGAATATGAGGCAGATGATTGAGAGATTGGATAATATAGATAGAAATATCACAGAGAAAGTTGAAAAAAGTGTACAAGAAGTGAAAAAAGGTGTAGAAATGGAGATGGAAGAGATAAGCGAGGCAGTACGAAAGTTTGAAAGTAAAGTAGAGACAAAGATGGATGTAGTACGCAAGATAATAATAGAGAAAATCAAAGCAAATGATGATGAACCGATGGATAAAATCATAGAGAGAGTGAATGAAAGAAATCAGCGAATGAGAGGGCCTAGAAAGATGCGCAAACACAAAAGAAACAGATATGAAACCAAAATGGAAGAGAGATTGAGAGAAACGAATGGAAATTTGGAGAATCTAAGAGAAGAGCCAGATGTAAAGCTGACGTTGGGAAATAAAAGTCTGAGAGAAGAAGTAGAAGAATGTTTTGGGCCAAAATGGAAAAGAGCAATGGGGAATAGAAGAAAGAAACAAGAATGCCTAGAAGAAATCAGGAATAAGGGTGACAAATTTAAACGGAAACGAAAAGGAAATGATAGGTATAGACGTAAAAACAAGGAGGGAAACGATGGCACGAATAAGTATAAATGCCAGAGGAATGAGGATACCTCCAGAGATGATTTTGGTATGGAATACGATGAAAGACAGGCAGAAGAGTCTAATGAAAATCATAAGCAGTGGAGAAGACCACATAATGGATATGGAGACAACGCAGCAACAAAATATGGAACGACTACGAAGAATTAATAAACTAGAATGAAATTAATGACCTGGGAAGTCTTTAAACACACCAACATTTTTTGAAATAAAATAACAATTCAAAATTCAAAATTAATGACCTGGGAAGTCTTTAAACTCACCAACATTTTTTTGAAATAAAATAACAATTCAAAATTCAAAATTAATGACCTGGGAAGTCTTTAAACTCACCAAAACAATTTTTGAAATAACATAACAATCAAAATTCAAAATTGCAGACCTGGATTAAGTCTATCAACTGAACCAAAACTAGTTCGACCAAATAACACGCCAAAATTCAAAATTTAAAGCAAATGACAAGCATGAAAGAAGAGTATAGGCAAATTCAAAACCGAGGTAGATAACGTTAGTAATCAGCCAAGCGTGGGGAAGGATCGTACAACAAACAAGCATTAGAATTGCCCGTAAAAAAATGCAATCGAAAACAAACGAAGTAGTGGGGACAAGTTTAAACCCAAGATAAGAGGACCAGAGCTGCCAACAAATGAGGAAAAAGAAAGAAAAATATATGAAGAAAACAGATATCAAGGCCAATTATGTAAAATTCGTTAAAATTATGGAACATTTAGTAGGATAGACAACTAAATAAGGACGTCTGAATCAAGGAGTAATGGGAAAAGTCAAAAATATATATGTACGAACAGTGAAATGAATTTAATAGATGGAGAAGCTAACCAGTGAATATGTAAACCCATAGAGGGCATATTGAGATAATGAAAATAGATATAGATGATTATGTGCACAGTAGTTGCAAGATATAGGGGAATGAGATGAAAAAGTCAAGTAAATGGAGCATATATCGACTGATAAATAGTAGTTTCAGACTAATAAAAAGAAAAAAAGTTGGGTATCAGAAGAATAAAACGAATTGAAAAAGGAAAGGACCTAATATCAAAAAGAAACATATAGAAACTTACAATGGTAGCAGCAATAGAAAAAATAGTCCAAATATGGGGGTATATACGAACATGTTGTTATAGAAATCGGTTCATTATCACACGTATGAACACACGCAATGAGAAAAGGGAAACTCGGTAATAAAAAATAAAAATAATGATGATAAAGAGATAAGTTAAACAACAAGGAATTTGAAAAGCAAGAGATAATTTCTTACTTTACTTGGGGTGATACTTAAAACTAAATTTAGCCTTGACATAATCAATTAACAACATTTTTCATTTGATGTTGATGGCATTTCATATAACATGCAGCATGCAGACTTAATAACTAAGTCAAACGTTGCTTGGGCAAACGTGACATTAAAAAAGGAATATAAGTTGAAGAAATCCCAGACGAACAAAGCACTGACATGACACATATTTTTTTAAAGCACTAAAACTAACGAAGCACTATTTTAAATAAAGGCCATAAACACTTCGAAGAACTGAACACTTATGAAGCTGGAACAAACATGCAGCAATAATGACAACAGGATCAGTAGCAGAAAGTTGCAGGCACAGTAGTATTTTTCTTAAAATAATTGTGGGCACAGCAGTGGTCTTCAAAAACATAATTGACAAAATATTGGCACAGCGGTGTTCTTATAAAACAATTAAAGGCACGCTAGTGTTCCTCTAAATTGTAGGCACGCTAGTATTTTTTTTTAAACATGCTTATAAGCACAATAATGTCTTTCATGCATAAGTGCATCTGACACGTAAATATAATAACTTCTCATGTTCGCAGCTAGATCACTTGAGTCTCAGATGATAGTTGTGATTTCACAGCATAACTCATTTCCGTAATCTAAAATGCAAAAAAATGTATTAAGAGAGGAAAAGATTATATTGCTATAAACTAAAAGCGTGAATAAAATTTTTTCCTAGCTTCTGAAGGCAAGCCTCTAAAGCAGTAAAAACTTATTATTGGGGATTTGATATGGTTACTAAAGGGGGTCACATATACATATATACACATACATAAACACATTGTACCACAAATTATACTAAACACAAACAACAACTTACCTTTGGTGTATGCAATGTTTTTGCACTGTAAGGCAGGGAGAAACTAAATTTTACAGATATATATGTGTTAAAAGGAGGCAAGGCAGGTGTAAATGTATGACAAGTTTAATTAGATAGTTTAAGGTATTATTGTTTGATAACTGTTATGTAATTTAAGATTTTATTGTTGGAATTAAGGATATTGTTAGCTTTAAGAATAGTAAGATGTCAAAATTTGAGTGTTAAATTGTAAGAAATGTCATGTCATAACCTATGTTTAAGTCAGCTGTTTTTTTTTATTTAGGACAGACGTCAAACTGACACTAAAATTATAGTTAGGTTAATTATTCTCTCATTGACTAACAACAATCAGAAGTATGTATGTATCCGAGGAGATGATGAAAAACGATTATTGTGTTAAAATTTGTTAGGATATTTTATTGCAAGCAGGCAGATAACAGTTTTTTGATTAGTTACGCTGGTTACGTATGAAAAAGAATAAACAGAGGGGAAAAATTTGATAAAGGTATCAGATTGAAAATTTTTGAGATAAAAAAAGATTGAAATTGTCATTAAATTATTATATGGGACAATTTGGATTAAAATATAAGACGGGGAAATTTTGCTTAAAAGTTTAGATTGATTAAATTTTTGGTATTAGAAAAATAAATAAAAAAATCTTTGGAAAAAAGTTTGAAAACAGGTTGAGGAAAAACAGGCGTCACTGGTCACAGACAACGTGGAACTTCAGAGCAGGGCAACTTTGCAAGGGATGGAAAACTAAGTGAGTAATAAGACACCTTATTTATGTGATATATCTGCAACTTCAACAGAGTGTGGCAAACATTCAAGCCATCATCTTTGTTTCACTTTCTACCATCAATAATATTGAGATATCTGTAGAGACATCTCTCAGCCGTAACGTCCATTATAACATCATCGCCGAAACCGAAAATCATCTACTGACTACGTGTATAAACTATACAGTGAATCGCTAGGCCAAGCAGATGCCAGTAGATGTCGCTCTCGTGTAGTACATAGTTTGAAAAGATCTGTATTTATATATGTATAGGTAATTTTAAAAAGTTTAAGCAAGAAATACAGGCCTATAACTTTTAAGGGGGGAGTATCATAAGAAAGAGCTCTAAATTAAACAAAAAATACATTGAAAATAGTAAGTAGCATTAGAATTTTGTCATTTGTTCTTTAATTGTAATAAATATTCAAGTTTGGTGATCATTTGAAACCTTTGCCTTATTTTGTTTTCTTTTATACACATGTGAGTATTTGGGAAGAAAGAACTGAAATCAGATAGGGCAGAATATTTCGAAATTACAAAAAAAAAAAACCAAAGGGGACTTGAACCCACTTGCTTACTAAGCTCCCTGAGGTGAGAGGCAGTTCATATATGTGATTGGTTGTTTTCTGTGTGTTAAACAGGTAAAAAAAAAATTAAGAATACATTGAGTACATCCAGGTGTAAGTTACATACACAAATACATATATTTCATAATAACAACATTTACAACACATTTCAATAAACTTTACAGAAAAATAAAAGTTAAAAGCTAAGATACCTAAAATATAACTAAAAAAACTAAATATATATATATATATATATATATATATATATATATATATATATATATATATATATATATATATATATATATATCAATTCTATATATTAAATTAAATTTAAAATCCATAGCTTATTATAAAAAAAATAACAATATATATATATATATATATATATATATATATATATATATATATATATATATATATATATATATATATATATAAACATATAAAAATTGACACTGATCCCGAATATGGGTTCTAGGGGTCCTAGTTCGGGCTCATTTGAAAAAATGTTTGCAAAGTCTCTCCATCGATACCTCTCTATTATTGATTCTTCTTAATAAAAATTCACTAAAAATGAAGGGCCGCCTCTTTTTTCCCCGAAAATATATTATAAAAGAACCTACTTAGTAAACTAATGAAACTTAATAATTATTAACTACTTACCAACTTTTACTCTAGTTAGTTATAGGTTATAGTAGTTAAAAAGTCCTTTCTTTTGATAATTACTAACAGATATCACAATTCTGTCAACACTCAGCATTCACTTTAGCTTATAAGTTATAACATAACAGACCTATACTCATTCCTTAAACGAAAAATCCATACGTCTATTTTTGATAGCCACAAACTGTTCTAAAACTCTTTTATCAAAGTTTGGTATTTCAAATACAAAGTCCCTGTTTATTGCCAACACTGCTAGCGCATTAAGCATGAAAAAAAAAAGAATTCCTTACATTGCATCCACATATCCATTCGTTGCGATTATATATACTTCTAGCAAAATGTCGAGTAAAAGACCTACCTTTTTTTTTTCATACAAGTTTGGCTTAACTTTAAATCTAGTGTAGGTCCTCCTAAACTTTTAATCTTCACCTTAGAATTTAAGTCTAACTGTGAAAAGTTAACCTTTAAAATATTATCCACTGAATAAATCACAGTATCACAATTATTTTGTCCACTTATTAAGCAACCCGAAGTAGTAGCCATCATAATAATAATAATTGTCTTGTTATAACATGTAAACAACAACGAAATGATCTAATTCAAATCAATCCGACGCGAAGCACTACACGAAAATTACTACACGCGCCTTGCGAAAAGTGCACTGCAAACTGCGGTGTGGAATTTTAAATCGCAGAATCAGATTGCTTATTCGGTCGTTTCTGACGAAGATCATTTCGCATTGAAGTATCGCATTTCCTTAGAGCGCCGAAAAATACACACCGGTGCGTGACTCATGTATATGGATGTATATAAGGTCTGCAACTATTAACACTATACTTCTTCTGATTCTGTATTAATGGCTGCCGACTCTGTGATCCTCGATCCTCGATATACTAATTTTGTTTGTTGAATGCATGAGGTGAAAAAGTAGATAAAAGTTTATTAAAATATGGCACAGCAAAAATATTATTTTTTCCACGGCAGGCGGCAGTGCGCGCGCACGGGCGCACTTATTGAGGAGCCGCCCCTGGTAAAGACCAATACAGAGAGGGACGAAATCCTAGGCGAATTTTCTGTGTATTGTATTTTATTTCGACGAACGACGTTTTTGAACTTGCGGTATAACTGTACATGCCGAGTTTCAGAATCTCTTCTATATCAAAGAGAGAGAGAGAGAGAGAGAGAGAGAGAGAGAGAGAGAGAGAGAGAGAGAGAGTGAAAACAAAGGGCTATTAAGCAATGGCGGAGAAAATAAATACTTTCGTACGCATCTAACTTGGCTGGTTACATTATTAGTATATTTCAGATCTTTTTTTATCTTTGTGGTGATTATTATTCCAAATATTGTTGTGCCATGCATGACTTGTCCACACTACCGCATCACAGCTCTCCCAGGTGTTCCTTAAATCTTGTTTCCGTGGTTCTTTTAGTCTGCCCAACGTATTTAAGATTACAATCTTTACAATTTATCTTATAGATACCCGACATTTCAGTGGCTTTATCATTATCTTTCGTATTACCTGACAGTTTTTTAAATTATTTTCGTCGAAAAAGTTAGCGGAGAATCAGAGACCCCTTGTAATACGGGGTTAAAATTGTAGGCATACATTTTTTTAAATATTTTATGTTACATAAATGTCGTGCATTCCGCTAACATTTTTGTGGTTCGCTGTCTAGTAATGATTTCTTCTTTTCTCAAAGAATAATAGGCCGATTTTAATAAAATTTGGCAAGTACCGTCCTCTTGTAAATGGCTTTGACAAGTTCGGTAATCAAAAAAATCGGACGAAGTTTTCCGGGAAAATTTTGAGTTTTCATTTGAAAAAAATTTTATCTTAAAAAATAAAAAATCTATGATAACCAAATTTGGTAGGTAGGTTTACGATATAAAAAGTAAACTATACACCAAAATTTAGATTTCTATGTTACAAGAAAAAAAAGTTAAAATATTTTGTGCCAGATCATTTCTATGAAAAT